>CM075504.1:21742500-24142500 GCA_037950675.1 Hypophthalmichthys molitrix
GTGTGTTGGAGTATTTGGATTTGATTTTCCTCGGGGATAACATTATCCCCGTCAGATTTATTCCTCTGATCAGTCAGCACTATTGGACTCCCAACATGCATTTTATCTCTTGTTTTCACCTCATCTTTAATCCTTTATTCCTCTCTTTCTCCTTTTTTCCCACCCCTCCCATTCTTTATCTTTCTTTTTTCTGTCTTTCATTGAGGTGCAGTGGTGTCGGTGTCAGTGCCATATTGCAGTCAGAAGATGTTGCTGGCTTGCAGAGTGCTGCAAGTGTTATGTCTCTGAACCGCTATTTCCTGCTGCAGTACCATTTAAAGCAGCTCATTCATCACGGTTACATGATGAACACAACCTCACCACAGAGACAAAGAAACTGGGTATGAGAACAGATAAAAAAAAAATCAATTAATGACATTGAACAAGAGAAAGGACAGGAGGAGAAAAATATGAGATGTAGACAGCCAGAATCCAAAGGGTCAGTGTTTGGCTGATTAAATGAGAATGAAAAAGAGAAAGGCCAAGAGGAGAAAAAATATGAGATGTACACAGCCAGAATCTAAAGGGTCATTGTTTGGCTGGTTCGCCTCATTAGTCCCTGCTGGTAAATGTCATAATTACACCATCTGGCTGCTCAGAGCATCTTACAATTAGTGATTTCTTTTATTACTATTATTTTCTTTTATCTACTTTTTTTTTTTAAACTAAAAAATACACAGAACAGGCATAACATTACGACCACTGACAGGGGAAGTGAATAACACTGATGATCTCTTCATGGGTGGGATATATTAGGCAGCAAGTGGACATTTTGTCCTCAAAGTTGATGTGTTAGAAGCTGGAAAAATGGGCAAGCGTAAGGATTTGAGCGAGTTTGACCACGACCAAATTGTGATGGCTAGACAACTGGGTCAGAGCATCTCCAAAACTGCAGCTTTTGTGGGGTGTTCCCGGTGGAAGGAACAGTGGTGAACCAGCAACAGGGTCATGGACGGCCAAGGCTCACTGATACACGTGGGGAGCGAAGGCTGGCCCGTGTGGTCTGATCCAACAGACAAGCTACTGTAGCTCAAATTGCTCAAGAAGGTAATGCTGATTCTGATAGAAAAGTGTCAGAATACACAGTGCATCGCAGTTTGTTGCGTATGGAGCTGCATAGCCGCAGACCAGTCAGGGTGCCCATGCTGACCCGTGTCCACCGCCGAAAGCGCCAACAGTGAGTAATGGAAGAAGGTGGCCTGGTCTGATGACGTTTTCTGTCATTATAGGGCATGTTGTAGTCCAGATTAAAATATAAAAATGTTAAAGTTTGAAAATAAATAGCCTATTAAGTTTTTAAGTATTAAGTATTTGGTGCTGTGATGAACAACATTGCGAATATAAAAAACTGAATGGCTGTTTGAAGCATTTGAAAAACTGTTCAGTAGGCAGTTGCTTTGTTTACAGCGTTTCCGGGGTAACCGCAACATTTCTGCAGTTCCATCAGCGCCCTCTTCTGTCAGAGAGTGAACCTGCACTTTCATTCAGCGCGTCTCCTTCACTCCTTCTGCCATGTGCTTCTCATGCATGTTGGGCTTGTTTACATGCGTGTGTCTCTTTGACGCAGCTTACAGCGGTGCATTTTATACTCTTAATGGGGAAAGTATTCTTAAAATGCATTATAAAAATTTTAATAATTCGTAATGAATAATTATTCACGGTATTTTGAAGTGCCCGCGATAACAACTGCTTATTCATTATCGTGAAATAATGTATTACCAAATATCGGCACATGTCTAAGTGGGACCAACAAAATATTAGGAAGGTGGTCATAATGTTATGCCTGATTGGTGTATATATTAATTTTAAAGGTTCCTTTAAAGCTGAAACTCCGCCCACATTCCTCATTCATCTGCATTGGTAGTTCAGTGATAGGCCTGCCACGCGTTAGGCCCGGGTTCCATTCCCAGGCAATGCATATGTCATTTTCTTTTAAATGTGCTTCAAAGATTTTTACTTTAACAAAAAATAAGTATATAAATATGTAAATAAACTTATCACATCAAAATGATTAACAATAACTGCATGTTAAGCTGAAACTCCGCCCACATTCCTCTGCTAGGGTTTGATTACCGTGCTAATACACGTGATTTTTTTTTTTTTTTTTTTTATACTGGTTTAGAGATTTTTGCTCTAGTGAAAAATATGCAAATAAAACTACCAAATCTAAATTATTAATGAGTACACAACTGCATGGTAAAGTTGCATGTGGAAGATCTTTAGCAACTTCATCTACAGCCGAAGCTAAGAAGTTAAATGAATGTTGAATCTTGAATTCTCACCGCACTGGCCGGGGGGAGGCACTCCAGAAGATGCCCGTGGAAGACTCATCAGCAATGTTTGCACAGCAGCACAATTCCCAGAACATGGCTCCACAGCTATGGGACCAGCCTGAGAAAAAAAGAAGAGTGAAAGTGAGTGAAAAAAGAGTGACTAACTCACTGTAAGAAAGATTTAGAGTTTTCTGCAACAAAAGCCACTAATACACAAGTATAAGAATGATACAAAGCTTTCTTAATTCTACTAATGGTGAACAGACCTTTAAACTTCAGGCGAAAAAAAAAACACAAACAAACTCAAATATTTTGAGTATCAGAGTGCCTTATACTGATCTGCATTTATTTTCAGACGTCAAAATTTGATGAAAGAAATAAAAATTTTATTCACCAAGTAAATTGATAAAAAGTGAGAGTAAATACATTTACAATGTTACAAAAGATTTCTATTTTAAATGTTCTTTGAAACTTCATATCCATTAATAAATCCTTTAATAAAAAAAAAAAAAAAAAAACTTAACATTTACAATAATAATAAATGTTTCTTAAGCACCAAATCAGCATATTAGAATGATTTCTGAAGGATCATGTGACAGTAATCGGACTGGAGTAATGATGCTGAAAATTCAGCTTAGCAATCACAGGAAAAATAAATAAATAAAAAAATAATAATAATAAAAATAAAAATGTATCAAAATACAACCTTTGAGAGCATAAGAGATTTCTCTCAAAAACTAAAAAAAAGCTAAAAAAAAAGCAAAAAAAAAAAAAAAAGCTTTTGAACAGTAGTGTAAGTACCTGATGACAGCATTTACTGCAAAATTTGAGATTGACCATAATAACATGACATGTGAAACTTCAATTAAGGAAATCCACACGTTAAAGTCTGCATTTAAGCTAATTTATGCTTCTGTCAAGCCTTTCCAGCATTTTCTTCAAAAAGGCAAAAAGTTCTCGTTCAAAGATGCACCGCAGGTTTTCCTTAATAGCTGTCTGTTTAAACAAGTGAAGGAGTATCGGTAAATGGCCTTGCTCTCTTCACCATTTCACACTCCTTCTATATAGACAATTGAAAGAACAGGCCATGAACTGCACTGCACAAGAACAAAATGCCACTGAATGACTGAATGAAATTGCCATCGGTAAAAATCTGATGCAAAACATGGTGGCCAAAATGTAATCTTATGTAATCATATTTTCCCTTAAACAAAACGTCTTAAAACGTATATACCAAACACAACACTGTTTAAAATACATGTGGTGAAGCAGATGACATATTTAATAAACATTAATATGACTGCAGAATATTTATAACAAGATATTGTATCTTCACACACATCATTTAAAAATAAACTCAGAATGAGCATCTCGGCATCATTGTTAAATTTCAGTATAATCGATTTGTTTTCCAACAGTATTCCAACATAATGAGAAGTCCCTCTTATTTCCCATCATACCCAAGACTATTAGATGGTGGCCATATGATGGTCTATGAACAATAATTTTTGATTCAAAGCAGTATGTGGGTAATACATAGGCACCAAAAATCTACAGGTTTCCTGACACACATTACAGCACACCTGTCACCAAAAACACAAAATTCACACCTGTCAAAGATGATGAACACCATGTTTGAACTGAGCCACTAATTCTCACATACAAACATTATAGTCCGATTTCCTTCGATTCTCACTCTGGATACTTTGACAATTTAAACTAGTTTTTTTTTTCTTCTCCATTATGCGACGTGGCAAAGGGGCTAATTCATTTCTGTTTAAGCCCACAACAAAACCATGTCAGAATCCTATCATCTGTTTAGGTGACATAAATTCAATAGTTAAATAAGGGCTTATGATTGATTGAGTGTAAATGAGGGCAGTCCAATCCCTAAACTACACAGAGAAGCACCAGCAGGTGGTGAGAGTGGATTTCTCCTTCATTTGCATTTTAAGGGCTGTTTATGGTGCATAAACAAAATGGGCAGAGCTTTAAAAATTAATGTATACAGTTGGCCCACTGCTGGGTGTTTGATTATTATAGAAGCTCCGTTACACACATTAAAATTGTGTCTGAAGGACAGGAAATTAAACATAGGACAGGATTCTTTATGTTTAAGTTGTATGTTATTTCTCTATTATGGGTTCAAAATGTTATATTTAACACCACCCTAAAGCGTATTTGAAACTAAAGAGTTTAATGTAAACATGGAGTAAAAAAAAAAAAACTATTTTCTATGCCACAGTCTCCCAAATAAAAATAATTCTGGATGTTTTTCTTATGCAGACCATTGCAGCTTTCTAGTAAGTAAATATTAGCTTTAGCAAGGACATAAAATCTGCCAGATTTAAAGGGTTAGTTCACCCAAAAATGACATTTCTGTCATTTAACTCTTTACACTGTTAAAGAGTTGGATTCTCATGCTAAACATGGCCAAAGTTTCAAAACATGAGTTGGACGTATGACGGAGTATTTCTGTTCCAAAAATTATCTTCCAAATCGTCACAGGTTTCTGACTTTTTTTTTTTTCCAAGTATGGGCCTGAGTGACGTAAACGGGGGCGAAATTCCTTGTACGGGCACTTCTCCCGGACGGGCACGCGCGCACACGTCGACCAGAGAGAGAGCGCAAGAGCACGCCTATCAACGCGCGTTCGGGTTTGCGGAAGTCGTCGGCAGCGCTGCACAGGTCACAGGACTGCACGAAATCAACAATGTCACCAAAGAAGTGTGTTTTTGGTTGTGAGAGAAAGATAACCTTGCAAAGAACCCAGTGTTCAGTGGAGCTCAGAGATTTGTTCTCACGCATTACATTGATGCGCTCTCAATATTTGTTATTAAAATAACCATAGAAACTGATAGTTGCAATCACTTTTTTATTGGTTAAAATGAATGGAGAATATCTTGTGTTTTTCCATGGCTGCTCGAGCCCTCAGGATCGATGCTTATGGTTTCATATACAAGGCCCAGTTCTACGCTGGATTTACAGATCGTTTGAAACTGAAAGATGGAGCGGTCACAGTGATAATGATCCTGGTCATAAGTCAGAACCGCAGGTGGTGAGTAAAACTGCATCAAATGTCTGTTTTGTTGGCAATAGGCATATAATGTAAACAACACGAACGTAGTGAATTAATAAATTCATAATTCATCATTCATACGCTATATTCATTATAGTGATTCAAAAGTTATCCATGGATAATACGATGGTGTATTTGGTGTTTAAATACAGTTGTTTAGCTGACCATTGATAGCTTGTAGATGATCTCTACACAAAAGCTGCACGTACTCGTGACTTTAGCTCTGCTTACAGGATACGCCTCCAGGCGCTCGGCTGTTTTCGGAAATACTCGGTACAGCGTATGTATCTTTTATAAATATGATTAAACGAAAGACTTTTTGGAGATATGAAGGATGCACTGCTACTCTATAGGTACTCAAGATTAAAATGAGATTGGCAGAAACTATGTGTGATACCCCCCCTTTAAGTACTCGCTCTCATGTCGTCCCAAACACGTAAGACCTTTGTTCATCTTCAGAACACAAATTAAGATATTTTTGATGAAATCCGAGGGTATCTAAAACACAGCAATGCCATTTTTTTTTTTTTTTTGGAGACGTTTCTATTATTCAAGGGGGAAAAACTAAATAATCCAATTGTCACAATGACAACTATAATGCAAAATACACTTTCATGGTGTAATCATGGTGTAAGTAATCTGAAATCACTCACCATCAGCACAAGCAGCAAAATGTTGACCCTGTTTTAAGTAAATTAATTGAAGATAAAAGGAAGTATACTGTGAGAGCGTATTGTTCTAATGGGTCTGAAGGTCATGGCCAAGGGTGAGCTGTTGTATTGAACGCCTCTGACTGCACAGGCTGTGGCCTCAGACTGTCTGACTATAGGGAGGTGTACAATGACCGCAGGGGTCAAAGAGGAGTATACACTGTTTACTTACATCTTGTCTGAGGTATTCAGTGATAGAGATGCTTCAGTTCAGTAGTTGCCAGCCAAAGCTTTTAACCTTTGATCTCTAAATCAATGTTTGCTGTGTGGATGGACATAGAAGTAGCGCACAATTACAAAAGTTCTGCAAAGCAGTGTATCTTTTCTTTTTCCTTTCCTTTCTTTTCTTTTTAACTTCTTTTTTATCACCATCTGCCTATTTTCTATTTCTCCCTCTTAAAAAGTCGTATCATTTGACTAAGCACAAATTCTCTTGTCCCCTTTCTCCTTTTCCTCTGACAGATGTGGCTAATAGGTTTAAGTGCTGAAGCGTACAGACTAATTATAGGTTGTGCTACCTATGTTTGTGTTAGGTTTTAGAGATGATGAATTCATCAACTTGGAGGAAATAAGTTCCATTTAATCCTCAATCCTTCATACATCGGTTTCCAAATGAACCTGCCACTTTGCTCGCCTTGGGAACAGATGTTGAAATACAATGGCCATTAACTTTGCACTCAGCAATATGCTCCTTCTTATGGAGAAAAAAAGTGTTTGACAATGTATAAACATTATGTCACCTAATTATGACATACAGTAATGACATTTATGCAAATGGTTGAAACTACAAAGAGTTTACTTTGGCAGCTATCTAAAGTATTGGACCACATACAGAAATACATTCCAGGAAGCATAATGATAATAATATAACAATGAATTATACACTCCATATTTCCATATTTGAGCATATGCAAACAGGATTTTAGAGTGAATGAATGCTGATATATCATATAGTTTTGTCTATAAAAAATAAAATAAAATAAAATAAAATAAAATATCAAGACAAGGCAACAAGCAAAACAAAGCACCTCTTCCATGTTAATCTGACTTTTTGTTCATCAACGACTGCAACAAATGTCAAGCAACTGGATATTTTGTCAAGTGGGTTCTGTTTCTGTGTTGTTGAGTGGTTGCCCATTGTGAAATCTCACTTGTTCCACAATGAAAATTAAATTCCTTCAGATTGAATCTTGTAATGCCTTTTCTACTTTTCACTGGAAACTGGATAGAACACAGACTAGGACACAACTAAAAATTTACAAATGTCTTTACATTAGAAACTATATCAAAACAAGTGACCAACAAATAGAGCAAACAAAAGATTTCAGAACACTTTCGAGTCATCTTTGCAATTACTTTTAGGCATGGGTTATAAAGTTATGTTTAATGGATGTATGAAGTTTTCAAGTTCACACAGGTGGTTCATCACATTAACTATGACAACTTTGATTAAATGTATTTTATAATTTTACCAACCTAGTCTTCTTTTTGAAAAATGTTTGCTTTTTTAAAATAAAAGCCACTTGGTTTAATATTTGTCATTTAATGCAACAACATTAGAGATGCACGGATACTAAAGTTCTCCGCTGATACCGATAGCTGATTATTTAGAATATCTGCTGATACCAATAGTTTATTTTTCTTACGGAAAATGATATCTCCCAACTAATGCTGTAAACTATACAGGGAACCCTATAACTTGTATTAAAAATGAAGAAATGACTGGCGCTATACGTTGCCACTGGAACATGAGGCGCTCCACCACGTCACATTTTATTGTTTGAATTTCGTGAAAAAAAATTGACACAATGTCTTATCAGAAGTAACAAAGCCAAGGCTCTTTACGATTGTTGGATGGGAGGCATGCTTGGTGTAGGGAAAAATGTGGATCTGGCAACCCTGGTTTGAACTATGGGTGATTAATAAGATCAAATAGACCCTGCTTTAACATCCCTATTTTTAAACTGTTAATGCATTATTGTCGCCTTAACTTCGACAGCCCTAAATTCAAAACGAGACATTTTTCACACACAGTATACAGAGTTGCAGTCTGACATTATTCCATCCTCTTTTGATTGACAAGATACAATCGGGCCTGATCAACGGCTGCTTATAAACAACTGCCTATGACCGATAGCAAAAATAATTGCTTTTATAGGCCGATACAGATTATTGGCCAATACATTGGTGCATCCCTAAACAACATTCATACTTTTTAAATGTAAATTTAGAGTTCTATTTTGAGGTGGCTGTGGAACTATATTCACATTTGCACCTGTTGCACTGGCCCACAACACTGGGAAAGGGGAAGAAAGACGCAGTGACTGGGAGAGATAGAGAGACAGTGTGCATCCAAGCAGGAATTGGCTTCTCTTGGGTGAAGCATTAATCTCTTTAAAAGCCTTCATTAGCTCAGATTTATCCATCCCCCACTTGCTGAAGCAGCCTGTTCATCCACCAGAGCTGGGCAGGATATTTGTACATTTAATTTTAATCCTCGTTAATAGCTATTTTATTAAAATGACACCTTCAAGAAGAAGGGCATTAACAGTGAAGTGATTGACTCTTCATGACAGATTGATCCAGGGTGTGAATGGAGAGATTGACTGTTCAGAGCGGGTGGTGAGGTGATCCAAATTAATCAAGCTAAGTAATACAGCATATAAATCAGGAAAGGGGCACAAGGCTCCTTCAAGGGAGGACTTCAGGTCCTGGGCAGCGGTATACCTCGTATGGGCCCGCTGAGATCCCACAGTGGCTGTTCCTTTAGAGAAATAACTACTAAAAGATATGGGTGGATATTCATATGCGACATTTATAGCATAGGACATTTCATGACCGGTGGAAAGTAATTTCAATATTTGACATTTACAAATGCTGAAAAGCACTCAAATACAAAAACTGATACAGAACTGAGAACTGAAAAACTGATACAAATACAAAAACTGATGCAGGTAAAAAATATTATGAAAATATCAAAACAGAGTCGACACACTTTTACTCCCAAAGGAATTTTTAATAGTACGTTCACTAAAGACTTTCTTTGGATCAACAGTGCTCTGATTTTATGTTTTGATATTGGAATATTTGACATTTAGAAAAACAAAAGGCTTGTTAAAAAGTTGCATTTGTGTTAACATCCTTCACCTGAGGCATTATGTGCCTTATGTGGTAGAGCTTTGCTTTTTAGCAAACTTTCTGCATTTCAATCTCCATCTTCCCACTCCAGAGTGGCTGAACAGCCCTAAGGGGCTCTGACTGCTCTATGGGATTTTGAGGTAGGTGGTGCGTCCTGAATTCTGAATGTGCTGCCTTCAAACATTATGCACCCACATCAGTCGTATGTTATAGCCAGAACTTATACCGTTCCATCAGTACCTGCTTTGTTCTCAAAGACAGGCTTTAAAACAGTGGGTACGTTTGTTGAGTGGCCATCAGGTCTGTAAATCATGGAGGGATAAATTGTGAAGCCTTCATCAAATGAAGTGATGAAGAGGTAATAAACACTGAAAGGCGAGGACAGATCCTGTAGCGCAACTGTAAGGGCATGGCGCTAGCAATGGCAAGATCATGGGTTCAACTGCAAGGGAATAACAAAAAATATACACCTGGAACATAAGATGCTTTGGAAAAAGTGACTGCCCAATGAATAAAAATACATTTAATAAATGAAAGTAAATAGGGAGGAAGAAAGTGCTAAACAAATAGAGCCAAATCCAAAACTGTTCAGTTCAGTATGTTTCAAGTGTCTTTGCCATATTTTCTGTCAACCAACACAGATGTCTACCCTTCAAGAACTGGGATGTATATACCGTATGGGATGTAAAGCATGATCAGCAGTGCTGAAAAAGCATTCTGGCAAAATAGAGAGCAGACTCTGAAAGAGAATCTATTTTAATGTTATTGATACCAGATTCAGTTGGGGCAACTGCATCACCAACCAGATCTCATGGCAATTCGTACGTATTTGACGAGGTGGCTAATTCGTACGAATTTGTACGACCTCACTCATATGAATTCATATGATTTTTGCTAAATCTTATGTATTTTACAAGTTGCCCAATTCATATGAATTCGTACAAATTACCTACCCCTAACTTATAAATTAAACTATCCATTTAAAATTACATTCCTGACACAGTCTATAATTTGCTCTAGTTTTAACACCTGATATGATTTCAAACAGGTATTACAAATTATGGCATCACAATTTATTTAATTATTTATTACATTAAGAAGCCATCATGTACAGCACGTGTTCAGGTAAGTTAAAGTCAGAGGTGTGACTTTTTTAATATGTTGATCTTCTAGACAAATATTTTTACAGTGTATGATGATGGAGAAATATTAGAACATGCGGTACAATCATCAGATACAATGAAGATAACTTGATCAATATTGTAAATGCTAAATATTATAAAATAGTATCACATACCCAACCTTAAATACAAAATGTCACATATCCTTGTGCATTTTTATATAAGACGATTGAAAACAGTATGTATATGTAGATCTATCCAATCAATGTGCCATTAGAAGTGTGCCATTAACAATGTAGTAAATTTTATTTTTTAAATCAGAATGTGATTTTAAATTGCTGGCATTCAGTTTTAAGGTATTAGAAAAGAAATACATTTTTAGGAAGTCAATAGTAAAGCAAGCTATGTTATAAAAAATATTTCTGAAGCCAATTGAAAAAAAATGCAATATGCCTTGTCATTCATAAGCTATTCTACTGAATTATTAGCCACATATCTACTGGCAAAGACATAATCATATCTAAGTATTCATCATGAACACAATAACAGCACTTTTAGTGAGGCACTTTACTATAAACGTGTCTTCTAAAAACTTAAATGAAAATATAAAGCCTGTAGAACCCCCGTGATGTAATGGAGAGTTACTGAAATTACACCATTGATCCCAACATCCGGTTTTATGAACACTGTGCCTTTGAGCGAGGCACTTAACCCTTTGCTGTACTAGTGAGACTTTGTAATTAGTGTACTGTAAGTTGTTATGGATAATAAACTCCTGCTAAATGACATGTAACTGCCTGCTAAATGACAAGCAATTAGACAAGCAGTAAGAAAAAGGCAATTTAAAGAACAGAATTTGTAAGAGTGGCCTCAGACTGCAGTGTAGTTAACACTATTTACTCTGAAGCTCTCAGCCCCATCCTCTACCTCTGAGGAAGTCATGAAGACTAACAAAGTTTGCTGCATTTCTTCCACACAGTGATGGTGATTTAATGGTGAAATTCTCACTTAACTTAAGAGGCCTGGCCTTAATATCTCAGCTTTTCAGTAGACTAATGGCAGTGTCTCAGGGCCAGATTTAGGGCATTCCAGGACTTTTCTCCATATAGTGGACTTCACCAGGGTACAACGGGTTGAAGGTCCAAATTGCCTTTTCAATGCAGCTTCAAAGGGCTCTACACGATCCCAGCCATGGAATAAGGGTCTTGTCTAGCGAAACGATTGGTCATTTCTTAAAAAAAAAAAAACATTAATAAAAAATAATAATTATACTTTTTAACCACAAATGCTCGTCTTGCACTGCTCTGAGATGCGGCAAGCATTACGTAATCACATTGGAAAGGAATGGAAAAACTCCATCTCATTTTCTCCTCCAAACTAAAAATCTTTTGACATTGTTGTTTTACCTTTTTTTGTAAAGGGCGTTTGACTTAGTCTTTGCACATTTGCTTTGTAGACACTCGATCGTTACTTCCGCCTACGTCACGCGTCACCTTTCCAACATGACTACGTAATGCGTACCGCATCGCAGAGTGCAAGATGAACATTTGTGGGGTTTTTTTTTTTTTTTTTTTTTTTTTAGAAAATGACAGATCGTTTTGCTAGACAAGACCCTTATTCCATGGCTGGGATCATGTAGAGCCCTTTGAAGCTGCAATGAAACTGCAATTTGGACCTTCAACCCGTTGAACCCTGGTAAAGTCCACTATATGGAGAAAAGTCCTGGAATGCCTGGAATTCATAAATAATGGATTTATGAATGATTCTGTTCTGCTTGTGTTTCATGAATGAGCATTCGAAATTTGAAATGTCATGATTAAAATGTGATTAAAAATCAAGTTTATTTAGTAAAAACAACATGACTACTCTGTGCTTTATTGACATAGTATAAGACCCAAATATTAAACTATAAAACATATATATTATATTGTTCAAAGGTTTTAGGTCAAAGATTTACTCCTGTAATGGCAAAGCTGAATTTCACACCAAGGACAATAACTATATTGATAACTATAAAGTTTTAGTAATCATTGTAATTCTATAAAAATAAGGAGGTCCATACCACAACTATGATGATAATGACAGCAGAGCGACAATATTAAATCACTTTCAGTGAAAGTGAAATATTATCAATTTCAATTTCAAATTTCAATTTTTCTTTCCAGCTACTAAAAACATTGACAGCTAATCAGATTTCAACTGACTTCAGAGAGTTTGAGGTGAAGTGGCAGATGACAGAACTGTAGCACACGCTTAGAATATACAGACCAATATTGTGTGTTGATTGAAATATAGTTATCGTCATTGTTATCTTTACTGTAATGATTATTGTTGTGAACGATCCTTCAATCATTCTGATATTCTAACTGGTGAAACATTTCATGTTGAAAACAGTTGTGCTGCTTAATATTTTTGATATTATAAATGTCTTTAGTCACCAACTTGAGTGTCAAAAAAACAAAACAAAAAACCTTACTGAACCAAACTTTGGAAAAGTATTTTACAATTAAATCAGTACTTCAGTAAGCATTCACCTTCAGATGGGTTCACTGGTGGGCTGAATCCTGAAATTACCTGAGGGGCATTTGGTGTCCCATACACTTCTTACTGCTTTATTAGTAGAGATAGAGTGGACTGATGCCCTTTCCACATAGGACTTTCTAGACTCTGTGTTTTTCTGCTTAAATGTTAGAGTCTTTCTGCCCTTTAGAAACATCTCTACACATTCCTCATCTACATACTTAACATTTTCAGAAACAGGAGAACATGTTTGTCTCATATAGATAAATTACTGTTTACAAGCAAACGCTCAGGAGATTTAAGTTACTTTAAATTTCCATCAGCACGGGGAGCTCATGAATAAAACCACCATAGAATATATAATGGGGCAAATAACACCCAGGCTTGCCACTTCTACATGTGGAAGGACATGTGAATAACATCCTTGCAATATTAATAAATTATGCTTTTGCATTTATTTTGGATGTAAACTTGTACAATAAAAAAAAAAAAAAAAAAAAAAAAACAGATGTAATAAAAAAAATATTATGGTAACACTTTACAATAAGGTCTCATTCGCCACTGTTAATGTTACTTAATAAAAATTGAGAATGTGCATTCAGCAACCGTTTAGATGACAAAATCACATTATGAAACTGTTCAGATATGCTACAACCAGATACAAACATGTAAATAATGTATTGTACAGATCCATCATGCTTAGACTGAATTGACTGAAAGCTTAACGGCTCCTGAGTTCAGGTCTGTGTTATGTTTCTGTCTGTGCATCAGTAATGTTATAAAACTAAGCAGACTCCACACCGGCCCGTCATGTTTGCCTTACGGCGCCAGGCACACTTACTCATACACCTGTCAGTACCTTGGGAAACACATTAGCGTGAGTGTGTGTGTGCCTGTTTTTGCTGAGTTGGCCTGACAGAGAGCAAAAATGCTGGAAATGATTGGAGTTGAGAGGGAGACAAAAAGGCAAACAGGCCATCTGCTGGTCGAGAGAGAGATGGAGAGAGTGTGAGAAAGAGATCCTGAGAGAGAAAGATGGGGAGAGACAGTAAGCGTGAGAGAGAAAGAGATTAAATAAAATAGAGGGATGCGGGGTGGCTGGCAGGTTATCCGAAGCGTGTCAGAAACACTCTCGGCGAGTGTCTTTCATTTTCAGACTGCAAGCTGCAGTCAGGCTAGCTGTTGTGCTTCTAGTTGCCTTGTGGCTGTGCTTTTTTGCACTGAGTGGTCTAAATCAGTGCTTTTCAACCGGTGGGTCGCCACTTAAAAATGGGTCACAGGTCTATAATACTTGGAGAAAGCTCTCCATTGGTATTAACATTCATCTTGATGACCATGGGTGGCGTGATAGGTGGGCTTCTTTGGCTTAAGTCCTGAATGTTTTGTTTTTTTCTCCATGCCTGGTAATTTCTGTCAGTAATTCAGAGCTGAAATCTGCTTCATGAATCATGTGGCGTCACACAAAATCTGCCGCATTTTGCAGTTTACTCTGCAAAAAAAATTAAAAGCTTGAAATTATTAAATTATTGCGGAAACATCCGTTCTACAGACAGCACCGAGAGAAAGTAGAGGATTTCATTTGTTGACTTTTTTATACAAGATGCAGTAAGCACTAAATATTTCACAAAAATATGTTGCAAACTTTAAGACACAACTCTGACCACTTGCATTAATTGAGAAATGATACCACCAACTTCACTAACTCTGGCTAATCCTGCAAACACTTTTATTTTTAGAGACAATTTAACAAACTTATAAACAAATGTAAAAACACTTGGCCTAACTCTCACACAATATACTGGGACAAACTACTGTTCCCCCATTAAAATGAAATAAAATAATGGCAATATTAATGTTGCCTGCAAAAAACCTACGTGACCAGATGTCCCCACAAGGATAGTAAAACCTAAATTGTTTTATGTGGTAAGGACAGGTAAAGTCCAGCCCTCATGAAGAAAACAGCTTATAAATAATACTAAATGATGTTTTTGTTTTTTTTTTGTGAAAAGAATGAAATTGTATTTACCTTGCAATAGATAAGAGCTGTTTGTTTTGCTGAACTCAAAATCAGCCTCAATTTTTTGTTTCTCCAGCGAAGAGTTACTAGAAACTCTGTTAATTCTGTTTCAAAGGAAGTATGGAGTTAGTAAACTTTGAATCAGATTTGTTTCATGGCCAAACTTAAAACATAACTGCAATCAAGTTTTGGCTCTGATATACAGAGTAACAGTGCACAGCAAGTTCACAAACTGAAAGGATTTACCAAAAATAGTCTCACAATGAAAGAGAAACTGACTGTCCTGAAATGTAGTTTTATCCTGAAAATTTCAATTTAAAAATAGTCACTTTAGTTTTAGAAAAATGAGAATATGCAATACTATTTTTAAAAATAAACTACTCATTAGGTTGCTTGAATTGATCAGCTAATTGTAAGGACAAAAATTGTAAGGACTTTCAACTAAGGTGTTCCACAGAGAAAAGAAAGTCATACAGGTTTGCAATGACAAGGGTGAAAAAAGATGACAGAAATTTAATTTTGGGTGAACCATCTCTTTTAAGGAAGCCCTGAATAATTTACTGTATATGCCATGTCTAACAGCTAAAGCACAGCATAATGCAATGGCGGGAAAAACAAAAAGATTTTCTTTTATAGAACAAAGCTGTCATGTTGTGCATAACCAAACTCTTTGTGAACTCTAAACAACACTCTAAACCAGAACTGACAGCAGATTCTGCAGCTGTGTGAATGTTCCCAGAGAGGGAACAAAAAAGAGAGAGTGTGACTGCACTTGAATTACTGCTTGAAAAACATATATAACTGTAGGGAGTTTGCCTCTCCACTTCAGTCACATTCGGCTTACAACATTCCTCCCAGCATGCTCCAGGCCTCCAGTACTGCACAGCACAAGGTCTTAGGGGAGCTCATTGTGTTGGTTATGTGGAGCTCCACAGACAGATTCATTAGCCAGTTCCTGGGTATAAAAAAGGACCATCCTGCCACCAAGGCCCATTGCCAAATTTCCATTTTAATTGCAGAGAGGGAAACAGAGAGACAGAAGGAGAGTAAGTATACGATCCTATTACTGCTCTGGGGTAGAGAGGCAAACTATGGTCTACACGAACAACAAATTAATCATTTCCTTAATGCTCTGCAAAAGCCATGACTTCTCCCCTCCAAAACAAAAGGTGGAGGGAGTCCTTCACTCCCTCTCCCGCTATTAACACTGAAGATGAATGTATTTTCAGAGCCTCAGACATGGGCGGCTCACAAAAAACAAGCTTGAAACATTACACGGCCCATCATTTCAGAAACTGTTTGCTCCAAATCCAATATTGATTTTTTCAGTTCTCTGTGAGAATGAAGCTATTGATTAAAAATACGAAGGGAGAGAAGGAACACAGCTGTCATTAGGAAATAAGAGAAACTCTTAATGGAGAGGCACAGGCAGTTTAAGGAAGTACTGAAAGAAATTAAATTCACCGATGCAGAAAGTTACGGGTGCGAAACCAACTGCTAACTAATCCTGCTTCAACATATGAATGCCCTGTGCCAGTTATGGAAGATGATGCAAATTCAACCCAGGGCCGTGTCGTCTGCAACGGAGACATCTGTTGTTGATGAACAACACAATTACTTACAGTCTAGGCAAAAATAAAGCTTTGCAAAACAACATATTTGAGCACAGATTAAAAGACTGTCAAGGAGCCTTTATCGTAGTTATATGTAAAGTGCCTCTGTCTCTGGAAGATATAGCAGACCGCCATGTCTTTACTCTTTATTTTCTTTCTCTTTTAATCTCCCTTCCATCCATTTAATCTTTGTCTATTTCACACTTCTGTGTTAGCATAAATCACATATAAACGGATAATATTAGGGATGCATATATAATAAAATTCAGGAAGATAAAGAAAAGAAACGACAGATATATGACCAATATTTAATTTCTACACCATATCAATTATATAAGTATCAATTATATATATTATATATATACACAGTATATGTATGTGTGTGTATTCTCAATTATGTTTTGACCTTAAGTCACTTTAAATTGACGCAATGTAGACACAATGTGAAAATATCAAGACAACAAGCACAAGGTGCTAAATAGCCAATATCAACCGATACCAATAAAATAAATAAATAAATAAATAAATAAATAAAGCTAAGGTATAGAGGCACTAGCAAGGCCAAAGCCATGGGTTCAGTTCTGAATGCAAAGTAAGTCGCTTTGGATGAAAGCATTTGACAAATCCATTGAAGTATTGCAGTATTTTGTAGCAGTGCTCCTGGATAATGTTACCACCTTTAAGAATTTTAAGAATATTCTTTAGAATGAATTTTTAAAATAAATTTGATTCTTTTTTGGAGACCTTTTGATCTTTAGAAGCTAAGAGAGAAGCAATCAGGATTTGCAAAGACACTCTTGATGAGCAGTAGCATTTTGGATGAAAGCATTTTTCCTGACAGACCCCTTTAGGGTTTTTGACCTAAGTCTCTGAATCTCCTTGACAAAGGAGGGTTTAACTCTTAAGCATTGCTAATCTCTAGAGCAGACAGGAATCATAGCCTCTTCCAACACCAGTATGTCACTGACAAATGAAGGTGGTGTCAGTTCAGGTCAGCCAGATGAAAATGCATTATGGAGTATGTTTATTTAGAGTATCTTTCTAACAGCAATCATACACAGTAGATTCAATTTGTTTATGTACAGCTACTAGACAAGTATTGTTCTCCATCTGGGGCCAGTTGAACAGTTATGACAAAAACAAGCGCTTTTACCTCCATAAATCTAAACTATATACAGTTATTGTTGCAGTTATTCAGGGTAACACTTTATTTTGCAGTGTGCTTGTTACATGTAATAACAATAGTAATAATAGTAAAATATGCATAATTACATACAACTAACCCTAAACCCAAACCCTAATCCTCACCCTATAGTAAGTAGAGCTGGACGATATGACCTAAAATCCAAATTTATTTTGGTTGATTAATTGAACATTTTACCTCTATTACGATTAATGAACGATTATTTTTGCTTTTTGTTTGTTTGGTCATAGTTCATAATTCTCTCTATTGTGAAGCTGTGGGTTGTAAGTAGTTACTTCAAAAGTAGAAAAATATATGCTATAACTGAGATTCTAAACTACTTTAGTGATAAATCACAGGACAGCATTGACAACGAGTTTCTGTGCTCATCTCTGTATGCACGATCTTCACCTGATGGGCAACTACTGTCTGTATGAGTGTTCGTGTGCCACAATGCATCAGTGCAGTAGCTCACTATAATGATACACATCTGATGGTCTAAAATCACTTGAATGTCCAAAATGGCAAGCCTTAAAACAAATACAATTGATGTTTAGTGAAGACACAAGTGAAAGTGACTTCACTTTGGGGCTCGCGTGCTGCCTGTGTGTCTTGGCTCGCAGTTTGAGTTCGCGTCCGTGTTGCTTCCATGCCGCTGACTGGACAGGGTGGAGTCATGTGATTACACACGTGGTAGTATGTTTTTAAGGGGAAAGTATTAACAGGATTAAAAAAACAAAATAACCGACATGGGAAAATTACGTCAGTTAAAGGTTCTGAATTTCGGATTTCGATTACTATTCAATTAATCGTCCAGCCTTAATAGTAAGTACATGTTAATAATTGTTACTCAGTACTTAAATGTATAATTAAACTGTAACAAAGACACCTTAAAATACAGTGTAACCTTATTCAGTTCTTTATGAATACAGACTTTTTTAAGGGTTAGCGATTCAAATCACTATCAAATTTAGCATACTGCTCTGAAGGTTTAGTGGACTAATGACGCTTGAGATTGTATTCCTTGAGAATAATTGCAATTTCCCCCTTTTCCGAGATCAAGCAGGTTCAAGTCCCATTTATAGATCAGAAACAGGAACAAACTGGTTTTTACATTATTTATTATATGACTTATTATTACTACTACTATTTACATGATTTAGCAATATACAGTACAATATAGCGATCAATTCATATATTATACATAATTTATTTCAGAGAGGCAGACATAATAAAGTTGGTGGGCAAGCTAAATACCAAACACAATGTCCCAGTTGTGCTTATAAACAAACTACTTATCAATCATCATGGAAATCACAAAACTTAATGACCCAAAAACATTTTAAATAGAGTTTCAGCTGAACATCACTTACTTATTCATATTTTACTGCAAAGGTTAACAATGTGCGTGTGTGTCTCTTATCTGTGCAGAATAAACATACTGTACTGCACATTAAATCCATTAACAGTGTATGTCCACATAGTAATTACACACACTGACCAATCAAGCCTTCATGAGAGGACTATGATATCCATTCTTATCTTTTCTGGCGGATAGAGCTCAGGCACAGTCAAAACATAAAGTGATATTAAGACAGCTAATGGATCGATTGATTGATAAAAGTTTTATGACTCCTGGACTAAAAGACTATTGAACCAGCCCCATCGGCTAATGGCTCTTTCACAGACTCTCTTTAGCTAATATTGGCCAATGAAACTTTTGACTGAAATGTACAGTACTGATGGAGAAAGCTTGTCAGTAACCAGGATCAAACACTAATGAATTCTTGCCTACATGAAAAACATAAGTAAAAATCCAATGTATAATTTAATATTAAATAAAGATAAGTATGATTGCCCAAAGATCAATTAGCCCTTGAGTGGAAAAAAAAGATTACTGGTCTCTCAGCTTTGCAAAAAGTCATAAGACCCCATCATCCTTTCATAAAAAGCAAGTACAGAATATCTCTCTGTTTCACAAATATTCTATCCACATATCTCTTTCATTAATGTGAAATACAATCTTCTGTTACCTTGTACAAGCATATGTTGACTTGTTAGACTCTTATCTGGCACAGCAGGTTATTAAGTTTCACCTGTCAGTCTTTTAACCTAAGAGAACATCTGGTTTGGATCTGGCTTGTGCAGCAGAGAGATGTCTGTTTCACAGTAACATGCAGGATCAGCTGAACATGATACAGGGCAAAGTCAAATATCTCTCAGAGCAGCAAAACTGCTGAGTGGAAATAGGGAAGAGAATGAAACAAAAAAGCTGCTAATATGGATAATAGACTGATCTGTATGTGCACTTTTCTAAGCATTGCCTTTCACCATCATTATTGGGCTTGACTGAGAAGAATCCAGATGTATGTGAAATGCCCTCCAAGGGCACTCTGACCTCAAGGGACGACAATGACTAAGGTCAAGGTTCAGGTTAAGGATCAGTTAAGTAGGGATTGTGAGTTTTGGTTAAGTCTATTCAGAAATTGACATTGCTAACCTAGGGTTAAGTGATGTAGTCAAGGATTAACTATAGGTCAAAAAACACATTGAGTTATTCAGCTTTTAATTAAGTTCAGCAGACTGATGCCAGATTTGATCAAATAAGTCAGAAATGTATGTTTCACTGTGGGCCAGAAAATATAAATACACTGTTAAATATCAAAATATTAATTATAAATATTAAATATTACTGACTCCAGATCAGTAAAATCTCTACTTATAAATGCGCGGTGAACTGAAGCTCAACGTTGCTCTGAGCGCGGTTGAGCTGGGGCAGCTGAAGGATTTATGAGCAGCTCATAAAAACCATTCACAGATCATCGATCTAGGAGGTGTTTTGGACAGAGATGAGAGGTGACAGAAATCAGCACCCCTGACAAGACACACATTAGAATAGAAGAGCTAAGTATTATGTTGAGCTTGCTTGAAGCACTGCATAGGACTAGCTTTGATTAAAGTGTCCAAAACCTGTGAAAGATGACATGGAAAGACCAAACAAATGAACCTCCCCATTTTCTACTGATTTCATAGATTTTACCATATGGCTGCTTCAAAGTGAAATGTGCCATTACTGTGCCCCTACTGAAGCCAAGAAAAATAATGCAAAAATAATGACTGCTTCCAAAATGATTTTCCTAAAGACTACATGCCTGCCACTGTTAGACAATTTGGCAGTCCCTCTTCAAAAACACGCCATTTTTGAGGCAGACTTTGACATGTCAAACCGTTCAAACAAACAATGTTAGCTCTTCCAGGTAGATGCAAAAACATAACAAAAAAACAACAACAACAGCAACAACAACAACAACAACAACAACAAAAAACAACAACTACTAACCAAACGAAAGAACAAAAACATCAAACCAAATCAATATGAAAGCAACAACCCAAACTGAGAGAATAATAAAAAATAAAAAAAATCAACAAATCCAAAAAAAATTCAAATCAAACTAAAATGAAAAACTTAACAAAAAGAATAAACCAAACCAAGAGAAAAACAAATCACACCAAACCAAAATAAAAAACAATAAAACAAACAAACAAACTAAACAAAATCCAAAAAAAAAAAAAAAAAAAAAAAAAAAAAAAAAAAAAAAAGAATCGAACCAAAGGAAAAATGAAAAACAACAAATCAAAAAAAAAAGGGGGAAAAAAAAGTGTACTTCCAACCCGATCTCACTGTAATTTGTACATATTTTACAAGGTGGCTAATTCGTACGAATTCATACGTTTTTTTTGCTAAATCATATGTATTTTACGAGTTGACAAATTTGTATGAATTCGTACTAATGACCTACCCCTAACCCCAACCCTAAGCCTCCCCGTCACTGGGGTTTAGACAAATCATATAAATTTGTACGAGTGAGGTCGTATTAATTTGTGCGAATTAGCCACCTTGTAAAATACGTACAAGTTGGTTGTGAGATAGCGTTGGTACTTCATCTCAAAAGAAATGGATAGATATGGGATATGTAAATCTAAGATTTCTCACTGTTCTGAATTAACCAAAGACCGAAGATCTGTCTGCAGGGAGGAAGCGAGAACCTGTGTAGAGAGTGTGAGCAATCTTTAATATCATCCACTGCTGTCTCATGATGAGCAAGACATGACAGACAGAAATAGAGAGGATCGTTTTTGCTCATGAGAGTTGGCACTGATGCTGCTGTGCATTTGAACAGCTGAGATTGTTTTGATAAGCGCAGTCCAGAGACAGATAACTCACAGAACAGATGTTTGGGTCCCTGCTCTGAGGACTACAGTTGTCATCTCCCTGATCGCTCCCCACCACTCTCAGCTTCCTAACATCAACAGCACATTTGGCCAGAGTGTAGAGTGTAACTAATGCCTAACAGAGAGAAAGATGTGCTACCTCATATTGAAGCAACTTCAGAAGAAGGTTCTTTATATACATGAAACAGTAAAGCTACCAATTACGCCAAAATTTAGCAACACTTAAACTTAATAAAACCATGAATTTTCAATCAATACACAGAATACTGATGTGCTGAATAGAAGATGATATTTACACAGTGACAAACTGACACAAAGCTTTATACATGTAGTATACAAGTCTTTAACACCTACTGGCATGAGGTTTGTTTATGAACTTCCTAGATTGACTTCCTTCTATGACAGCATCTAAACAGAGATAGAACCTCATAAATGATGTTTTATTGATTTTAATATAGTTTGGTGTCAGCCTGTCAGGATAGGAACAGGATAGGGCACCATTCTTGGCATTGACATACTTATCAAAAACGTAAAAAAAGTTGATTTCGATTTAAATTAAAAATGTTTAATCAATCAATTATTTCAGTATTTATTTGTTTACTTATTTTTTTTATTTTTAATCTATATTTATATTTATAATAGTTATCTTGCTTTACCTGGCACTTTTTTTTTTTTTTTTTTTTTTGAATGAAATCATTAGAATGATTTCAGAAAGATCATGTGGCTGTAAAAAAAAACCAAACAAAAAAAACCAAACAAAACATCTTTACCATCACAGCTATAATTTACATTTTCAAATTATTTATTTTAAAATTTATTTTATTCAAAACAATTTATTTTCAAATTTAAATAACATTTAAATAACAGTTAAAAAACATAAATAATGGTGGTGTATGTAAAAAAAAAAAAAAAATAAATAAATAAATAATTAAAAACCTTGAATGTTTTAAAGCCTGTGAATGTGCACGTGAGTTTGTGCATTCGTGTGAATAACAATCGTCTTTACCCAGTCAGACAGCTTATAAGTGTCATAAATAGTCTTTATCTCCACACAGCCCACTGGAGGTAAATACAGCACATTAAAACATTACATATGAAATTGATTCATTTCTCCCAGCATTACAAAAACACTGGGCTGCTATCGATCAGTCTACACACAGAGTGAGATATGTTTTGGCGTAGTGCAGGTGCTTTGGGCTGCGGCTTCATCAGCTTTATTACATTGTATGGACATTATATGGATGGAAGATTTATGCTAATAACTCACCTCTTTGTTTTATAATGCAGCAAGGTCATAGAGGCTGCTGCAATCAGATGTGACACAACAGCTTACCTAGGGAATGGCAGCCTATGATTTGTCTCCTTGTTATTTCATACATGTCGTCAGATCTTATAGTGAAACACTTCCATAAAATCTATCAATAATTTAACACTCTTGATTTACGACTCAATCAAACAGTTATCAACTACTGAGCTGAGCTATAAGGGGCTTATTTGTGGATACCATTAAGCTACATAGTAGGACTGCCCCTCCACCAAAGATTTTTCTAGTCATGTTTAAAAGTAATGATTATGAAAAAAAAAACAGCAGTGAGACTGTCTGAACATTTTAATAATTTATTAATAAACTAGTGTCTTCTGAGTCAGTGTTGACTGCAAAGAAGTTGATAACACTCTGACTTGTCATCCTTACAGTATAGTGGATAAAAAATGCACTTTAAGTTAAATGTCATGCACTAAGTGCGGTACTAATTTAGCTTCCATACTCCGCACTAGAGCTGTCCAAAGTATCGACTTCGGTACCAAGTGAGTACTGAAATTTTAAAAATGTGACGCTTTGAGCACTGTTGAGTGGACTCGTAAACACCTCTGATTGGCCATTGTGTTCACACGCTCATCGGATATGCCTGTGATTGCCTTCAATGATCAATACTTCAAAAACATGTTGTAAATATTCATCAATAATGCTATTCACTGAGCGCTTACACAGATACACACGGGAGCATTTGAAAGCAGGCGTCTATTGCTGACCAGTCCGCTGATAGACGCCTGCTTTCCAAAGATCCAGCTTTCAAAATGCTTTCAAATTCAAATACTTCTGTGCGTTGATCATTATAGCCAATCACAGACATATCCAATGAGTGTGAACACAATGGCCAATCAGAGGTGTTTACGAATCCGCTCAACAGCACCTCAAAGCATCACATTTTTAGAATTTCAGTACCGACTTGGTACCGAAGCTGGTACTTTTGACAACTCTACTCTGAACAAACACTTGGATATGCACCTAATAATAGCACACATTTACCTAGGTTAACATTAGAGCTGTACATTAGCCTAACTAACGTTAGGCTACTACTTTCTTGTTTCAGATGATTAGCCTGCATGTTTGATGTTGTTGAACGTCCACCTTTTGGAATCATACTTTACCCTCTTGAAATGATCGTACACTTTGTATTTCCTGCCTAATATAATTACCACATGGACCAGTGGTGGTAATGATCTGTCCGTCACGGACTAGATGACTTCACCACTTCCTGTTTTTTTTTTTTTCTTTTTTCTTTTTGGGGGTGACCAACTGACCAATTAAAATTTGGTTGACCAGGCCTCTTCTCATCGACTAACGTTTAGTCAATTATTACTACTAAATAAGGTCTCAAATAATAAAAATAATAATGATAAAATATAATATAAATAAAATAATATATATTTATATTTTTTATTTAATTTAATGGTTAAATATAATATAATTTAAATAATAGTTTTATTTTTTTTTTCTATTTAATTTAATTTCAAAATTAGAAGTAAAAAAAATCCCCAGAGGAACAGCTGCTCTTGTTCACAGCAGATGTTGTTTGCACCTGAAGAGTTCTGGAGTTAACAGTGAGGACACCTCAGTCAATGAAAGTTTTTCCACACACTTCAGTCCAGATATTGAGCACAGCATGTCTATCACACTTTTAGCACTCAGCATGTTATTCTAGCAATTAGTGGTTTTCTAGTATGATACAAATTATATTGCAGCTATTAAAAAAAAAAAGTCTAAGAGGCTTGGGTGTATTTTGAAAGCACATCCAGATTTCTATGCATATGTTCCCAGAGCTCTTTTCCAACACACAGTGCATACACAGCCGCACAATGCAGATGTATGAGCTGCTATAAAAAGAAGTCATCAAATGAATAACAGACCGCCAAACATTAGTTTGACTTCTATATAAGGTCAAAGATTGCAGATGGCATTTAAAAGATTCTTGAAAAAGTCTGCATCTTTGAAAACAAGTGAGAGAAGCTCTAACAGGGCCGTTTAGAAGAAGAAATCTCACCACATATAAAAATAAATCGAAACAATTCAGCTGGCATGTTATAAATATACAACTTCAATCACAGCCTGGTTAAATCAGGTAAAAAGAATATAGATGAGAGTAAAGTAGATGTCAAGTAATTACTATTTGAATTGATGTGAAGTGATCTTTACATATTACACTTGTAGTGTAAAATTGTTATATGCTTTCTTTATCTCTGTGTAAAGTACTTTGACAACAAACATTTCCATTCAAGTGCAACAGTCATTGCAAGAGAAATGTTCAGGGCCAGTGAAAGCATCCATCCGCAGCCTGTGCTTACCAATCAACTTAGGCATGAAATGTGATGATGGCCCTGCTCTTTGGCCTTGTGCGAATATTCACCCGTATATTATGCAATTATGCTAAATGGAGACTACATAGAGTACAACAGATGTTGTTTAATCAACCTCTGAATGAGGAAACTGCTGCAAATTCATGATTTCCACTCTATTCTATAAAAAAAAAAAAAACTGAAGAAAGCACTGTGTAAAAAATGATAAACTCAAGTGATGAGACAACACACTGTGCAAGTTCTGAAGTTCTTGGTGCGTGTTGCTTTATAAAATGCACATTATAAGTAACTCAATTTCACAGCGCCTCCAGAGAAGGAGCAGCATTTACTGCGAACCGATCGATCCGCTCTATGGCCCTGCTCTTTGGCCTTGCTGCTTAATGAGCGAATATTCACCCGTACATTATGCAATTATGCTAAATGGAGAGTACACTGTTACAACAGATGTTGTTTAATCAACCTCTGAATGAGGAAATTGCTGCAAATTCACGATTTGGTTACACAATGAGGTTATTCTAGGGCTACATGATTAACCGAAATTAACCAAAATCGCAAATTTTTAATTAAACAAGCATATGCGCAGTGAGTTTCATGGTGAAGCGCAGCATCTCTGGAAGCGCTGGGAATTTGAGTCACTTATAAGGTGCATTTGAAAAAACTTGTAATGAGAAGCATTTACAAACCTCTTGTCCAACAAAAGAGAACATTTAATGATGTTTCTACTCCAAATTCACAATGTCAGAATCGAGTGTTTGAAATAACTTCCTTTTGTGATCTGATGTGGCTTCATATCATAAAATGAGGCAGAATGATATTATTTAGAATTCTATACAGTGATGAAAGATATGTCGATTAGCATTGCATTATAAATATACATTATTCTTATGAAAGACCCAAGATCTAGAAGAACACCGATATATTATCACAATCGTATGTTTATTGTCTTTGTGTTACACCAGTCAAAACGTCTCTATCTGCATTTTATACAGCGGTACCTGGATGCCTTTGTCCATATAAGGGATTTCCTGGAACGTCATAAATTTTATGATTTCTATGAGTCTCACTTGTGGACTTCCTGCGTGAGGGCATCATCAGACCTTTCTGATGATTTATGGGTAAATGAAGTGGTATTTTCAAGTGCTCAACCAAAACAGATGGATGGTGTTAGTGATATTGGGCTATGTAAAGAAAAATGTGTATATGTGTCTCTGTCTATGTCTTTATAATATACATATACAATAAACAACAATCCAATCCATTCCATCTACTGCTTCACAAATATAGTAGGTAAATGACTATCAAATATCTACAAGCCTACAATCGAAGGTACCCACCTCCACCTGGCCCTGCAGAAGCTCCTCCTCTTCCTCTGGAGCATCGAGTGCCACTGTAACAGAGGCAAATGGACGGCTGGCCATCTGCTGGCGCTCTCGCATTAGTTGCTGTAGAAGGAAAAAGAAAAAAACAACAGTGTTCAGTTGCATAAAATTAATACATAAATGTTTTGAAGAAGCACTGTAATTTTAATAATATCCCTTGTGTTGGCTTAGAGCAGTGGCTCCCAAACTTTTTAGAGTGGAGTACCCCCTGAAGGGAGTACCATCCTTCTGCGTACCCCTCTCTTCCACTTATAGACTGCAGTCACACCTTTTCCATTAAGGGACAATATTTGCCCACTAAATTGATTTTCCAGTGCATAATTTTACCTTTTTGAATAACTTTATAAAATTAATAATGTTTTAAATTAAAAATGTTCAATAGAGAAAAATGCAATGATGGTAAAACGAAGTGATACTTTTAAATATTAAACTAAAACCGCCAGTAGGTGGCAGCAAGTCACTGTTTTTATGAGCGAGTCATCGAGTCATTCATTCAGTAACGAAGCAAGTGGCTGTGAATGAATCATTGAATCACTGACTCTCAGGATTCGTTCAAAGCCGCAGAATTGTTCTCGAAACACAGACGTGTGTTGTAGTTCTGCTGTGGTTTTCGTAAGAACTAATTTTTCGTTGCAACAGAGTAAATACTGACAGCACTGTGTTAAAAATGTACGTTTTGTTTTTTGACTTGTTGTATAATAATGTCACGTCCTGGATATTTAGGAACAGTTGCATTCTTGCTTGTTATCAACATTAAATACAAGAACTCACACAAGGTATGTTTTTGTTTCGAAGCAGCCATCTTAGATAAACTTTTGATGATACATTATCCACTGAGGTAAAAGTTAAAAGAAACAAGTGTCACAACAGATGTTTTTTCAGCATCTTTTTCAACTTGCAGCTGCATCACTCAAATCAGCAAAGGCCTGAATGTTCTTGTTCCAAACAGTGGTATGCGCTATTACTTTCTCTAGCCTGTGCCAAGAGGACAGACATGAGACTGAGAGGACGTCAAGGTGAAGGGTGGCAGGGTGTCCGTGAGTTGATTCATAGGAGAGTCACGGTGATGATTGTTAAAATACGCCTGGCTATGTGTAGATGTGTGTGTCATGGTCAAGAGACAAAGAAACTCACTAGTAGAGCATAGATGGTTTATGTTCCCTGACAAGTCCTTCAGGAGGTGAGAAGGACACTGTGGCATGTCTCGCATGAGCTTGTAAATGGCCCATAAAACACATAATTATCCTCCACATGCAGTAAACAATGCTTGTTTGTATGTTTGTATGAGACCAATATGCTTAGTTCGTTTATAATAACGACACATGCATGATATAAGAATGTTCTATTGAATGACAACAGTCAACAATAAAGATCATATCAGAATATCACATGTCTGAAAACTAGGGAACATCTGCTGTAGCTTTTATATCACAGAACAGAGCAAATGTAAACTGATATTTGAGAGAAAATAGATACAGTCACATGAACTCGCACACTCTTCATGCTGCGTGCACATATTACACAACTCCATTTCCACAAATGGTACAGTATAAACTGCAGTTCTTATGGGAGCTGTGAGTTTCCAAATGGCAATGACTTACATTATGTGTAGCAAAACACCAATAAAATGATATGAACACACATACAAACACAGCCAGAGATATTTAACCAATTCTGTGTAAGCAGGAGAAACACTGAGGTCAATATATTGACATATATGCATATATGCTTTCAATGTATTTATAAAAAAAAAATAAAAAAAAAATCATGAATGAGGGATATGAGTATTTAAAAGGAATAATTCTTGCCGGATATGCTTAGGTTCCTTCCTGACAACAACGTAATTAAATAAGACGCTAATTGTAAGAATAAATGTAAGGAACTAAATTTCTTGATACTACACAAGACTTAATGTACAGTCAGTTTGATCCTTGTCACAGAATATACCTGGTGATAAAAGGGTCTTTATCATCCTGAAGGGGTTTCTTCTGTGATAATGACTGGCTAACTGTATTATTATTCATCTAATTACACAGCTACTTAGCGAATAAATAAATGGACATGAAATATTGATTTGGTTTGAAAGGATTTCATTATGTGAGATGAAAAAGACTTTGGAATGATATGAAAGATTTTTGTTGATAATTATACAAAAATTATGCAGAATGCCATGACTGACCTATCAAAATCAAGTATTAAGGGAGCCGTGTATACATTTAAAAAAAAAAAAAAAAAAAAAAAGAGAGTAAAAAAAGAGTTTACACCTTTTAGCAACTGACAAATGCCAGTATATCAGCTACTCTATCTCTGAAGTAAATACACTAGGATAAATATGGATATGCACCATAATATCAAACAGTACAGTACATTAGGATAAATACAATACACTTTTAGGAGTAATTTATTAATAGCAGTTGACTTTTATTATTCTTTTACATAAATATCACACACAATTATGCTTGGTAAATATTGAAATTTACTACCTTGAGGTTTTCTTAACCCTTGTGTACTGTTGCAGGTCAATTTGACCCGTTTTGATTTTTGAGTTGTTGGAAACATCAGT
This sequence comes from Hypophthalmichthys molitrix, assembly GCA_037950675.1. Taxonomy (NCBI): domain Eukaryota; kingdom Metazoa; phylum Chordata; class Actinopteri; order Cypriniformes; family Xenocyprididae; genus Hypophthalmichthys; species Hypophthalmichthys molitrix. The sequence continues at coordinate 21,772,005 of CM075504.1, forward strand.
TAACCTATGTTTTTTTCTTGAAATTTTGTGACTTTTTCTCATTTAAGGTCATGAACATGCATGCAAAGTTTCAACACGCTGATGTGTTTTGACATATACACACTAAATTTGGGTTCCTTTGGTACTGTTTGCGGATCAATTTGACCCACATATGTTAATGCTCTAAGGCAACTGTACAGACCCAAAATAATAACATGTCTTGGTTATATTTTGTTATTTTAGTTTTTTACTACCCTATGAAGCTAAAAAAAAAAAAAAAAAAAAAAAAAAAAAAGGAGGTTTTCCTCACTTATTTCAATACAAAAAAAATATTTTGTCAGCCACGTATGATAAAAATGATAATTTCTCAATTTTTCAATCCATCTGAAATACTATCTAACTTGCATTGTTTTTCTTGAAATTTTCTGACTTTCCTCATTTGGGGTCATGAACATGCATGCAAAGTTTCAACACACTGATGTGTTGTGAAATGTGCATACAGAAATTTTATACGTTCGTACAGTTTGTGGGTCAATTTGACCCATATAGACAGCCAGCTATTCAAAAGCAACTACAGACCCAAAATACAAAACACTTCTGTGTTGTACGTCAGAACTCATCAACTCTAGTACTTAAGTGCCAGTGTCTTACTGAGTTTAACAGCTCTTTATTTTCAAAGTTTGTGGAAATATAAAGTTATTTTACCTGTTAATTATCTATCCCACTTTTTGAGCATAGATATGAAAATGACTTAAATTGTTAAAAATCTTGAATACTTCAGAGCACAGACTTAAGTTTGATATCTTTTTTAAAGGGAACACTTCATAGATTGTAGAAGTAAAAAAAAAAGAAAAAAGAAAAGTTGTAAAAGTAAAGTTTAAAAAAGTTATAGAAGTTTGTTTATGAAAATCTAAAATATATAAAATATATATTTTTTATATTTTATATAAAATATATTTTACAAAACATATTCAACTCTAAAACTTCAAGAAAATCAAAGTTAAATATCTGAACAAGTTCTGTGATGAATTTCGGATTGATATCTCAAAAAAAGAAGTTTTAGTAAGACTTTTTGTGCGCAGTACCAAACTTTTTCACTAGATGACATCCAGACTCCACCGGTGACTCTTCGATTTCCATATATGGTTTGAGTGATCTGAAACATATTTCCCATACTTTTCAAAATATTTATGAAGTAGATATCCTATTCAGAAGAAGTTTGTGCAGTAATGTTAATATTTGATTTGAATTCGATCCCTAAAACACATATAAAAACATAAGGAAAGAATCAGAGTGTGTTATAGTTTGGCACCACATCACAAATGAAGAATCTATCGCTATTTATCTATTGCTCTGTCATTTCTTTTGAAAGTCACCAAATATGAAAACTAGAGTCCGAAAGCTTTCAAACGATAGATAGTTTGTCAAGATTACTTTAGGTTTAGACTAAGATATTATTGTAATAAATGTATAATGGTAAATGTCCCACCGGTCGGGGGAGGGGCAGTCTTAAAAATAGTGGTTAAAAATATTTTTATAAATCATAAATTCAGATATTTATTCTTTGTAATGTGTGAAAAGTATTGATATTTAAAGTTAATTATTTAAACATGATTGTATGTTTTTTTTTTCATAGTGTGATTTTTGGGGAATTGTACTGAATCCAATTAGGGTCAATTTGACCCGGACCATACAGGCAGTTGCCAGAAATCGAACAGTGCATGAGGGTTAATCAATGACACCTCTCCTGGGTTTATCCTGATTTATGTTTTCTGAGGCTCATGTAATAACTCAAACCTTTGATCAACCAATTACCCAATAATTAACACATGCAGTCAGAGGGGACAGATTAAACAAACCAAAAAAAAAAAAAAAAGCTTAAAACTATTATTTAATATACCTTATACCGTTTACAGACATACATTCAGTTTGTGTAATGATGGTGGGGACTTTTCAGTAACTCTCTGTGAGGTACATCTTTAAATGAGTAGGTGGCAACAATTGACTGTCTTTATAAATCTGTCAGGTGAAGCTTCTGTTTAGTTTGTACTTCTGAGGTTACGTGTACATGACAATGATGTACTAAAAACCTTTGCTTTTTTCGCATACAGACAATAACGATCCCCTGTTCACACGGATCTGCAAAAAATGAATAGAACGCTGTATTATGCATGCCAGGCCAGTTGTTGGCAATGTCAGACTGAACACATAATATGCATATGCATGGCATCATCATTTTCACATTGCGTTTTTGTAGTTGTACACGGAGTGAAAACTTGCACTTTTAAACTTGCACTTTTTTTCAAAAGTTCATTTTTTTCACACCCCAAAACGCAGTTGTTGTGTAAATGAATGGCCAAAATGCATAAAAAATTCTCAGTTTTTAGTTAAAAACAGTGTTGTATAAATGGTGCCTTAGTTTACCTATATTAGTTCAAGATTCACTTGCAGCTGAATAATCCATCCAATCATTTTCCAAACAGCTGGTTCAATGTGGGTATAGCATATCATCATACCGGTATAAATTCCTTATTAATTGATTATTAAATTGATTATTTAAATTTTTAAAGGTTTATATATGCTCATTTTAATATAAGCAATTTAAATACAGACACAAAATCAAGATCATACTAAAAAAGGGGAAAGAAAGTTTCATCAATTCAATATACTTAAACTAAATTTTTACATAATCACTCTTTGAAAGGTGCATAAAAGTGACTTCTTGCTCTCTTACCCTGTTAAAATCTTACTGATTTGCTGATCAATTCAGAGTGCTAGTCTTTATTTCAACAATGGGATTAAAACTCTGTTCAAGTTAATTTGCTGATTTTGGGAAGAAAAAAACAAAAACAAAAACAAAAAAACAATTGGTATTGTAACATCTCTGGGCAAACTGCAATATAATTACATTATAATAAATGATTGTGGGTGTAGTAAAAAGGCATCCTTTATCAATTGCCTCTAAGGATGCAATACAGAACAAAAGCAGGCACACCTTTGAATAGGCTCTTTCTAAACACAAATTGATAGAATAGGTACCACAGGGACCCTAAAGGTGACAATAGTACCCAGGCATAGGTCTATAGTGGATCCGTTGTAAACATCCACAATGTCTTTCTCCAGAATGATGCACAATAACTCCGGCCGATAAGAGAGTGTAATTTCCGACTCATTCCGGCACGGTTGTACCAGAAAAACCTGTTTACATTCCAAGCACAGACAGAAAATGAAGCTCTTTTGTCACTATAAAAAACAAAGCATCTCACAAAAATAGGACACACTCTGTTTCTTATTCAATAGCATCCAAAGGACCAAGTTGCTTTGCTCTAAACAAGCATAATTGTAGTCTGTTTCCTCAAACGTTTTGTAAACTGGCAGAAAATAGACTAAAAGCTCATACAGGCCATTCACTCCACGTGACAGACTAATTGCATAATAGCTTCACAATATATCATTTCTATCCTATTGCCAACTGCTTAATGACTATGCTGGATTAAAGTCTTGCACTTCAGCCATCTTACAAAAACAGTAAATGTCCTTGGCTCGACGTTTATCTGTGCATCACAGAAATGTCAGTCTGTGACATTAATTTTTACATTCCCTATTTCTGTAAAATTTTTAAAGTCTCTTATACTCACCAAGGTTTAATTAGTTAAATAAAAATACAGTAAAAACAGTAATATTGTGAAATATCATTACAACCTAAAATAATGGTTTTCTGCTTAATATGTTTGTTGAAATGGTCATAGTTTTCCCCCCCCAAGATTCTTTGCTAAAAAGAAATTCAAAAGACAAGCATTTTTTTAAAATAGAAATCGTTTGTAACATTTTAAATGTCTTTACTGTTACTTTTGATCAATTTAACAAGTCCTTGTTGAATAAAAGTATTGATTTCTTTAAAAAAAAAAAAAAAAAGAAATCTTTCTGACTCCAAACTAAGGCATTTTTTAACATTTAAATGCATTCATTCATATTAATTAATTCATCTTTTTAGTTTCAATGTTACCAGATTGACTCTACTATAAGTCTGTGTAATGGCAGCACACTAGCATATAGCATGATAACATAAATAATTCATAACATACGTTAGCTTTAAAAACATTTATAAAACTCATTTTATATACACAGCTATATATAAAAGGTACAGTCACTATAATTTAATACTTAAAATTTGGCATGAAAACCCAGTGAAAAGCCACAGCCATCAAAAAGATTCAAAGAAAGATTCCCCAGAAACAAGGATAGGCTTTAGGGAATACGCCAGAAGAAACCCAGACCAACATTTCTGTGGTGCACAAATTACATTGCAGAGCATCATTTTATTAGTACAAAGACACATCTCAGGAGCAGTGGCAATATTACAACCAGACAAAAGATTGTTTGTAATCTAGGCATGTAATCTCAGACTGAGCAGCTGAGTGCTAATTAGAACTGAGTGACATTGTCACCAAATGTGAAGGAGAGAACTCTACACTGATGTTGACCTATGATAAACTTGATAAGAAAAAAATCACTTTGATTGACTCATGTTGATCATGATCTTACTGATCTATCAAAGAGGAAATTATGCAAAACCAAGACCCTCCAGAATATCAAATGGGATGGGGTGGATGGGATGACTGTCTATCAAAATACTGTGAGTGCAAAGGAGTCCTCGAGTTACATTAAAGCTCATAAAACCTCCATGTATGCATACTGCACATTGTAAATACAGTAGATAAATCATCACAGACGAGAAATCTCTTTCCATTTTAACAGGCCCAGTTGGGGATGTTATGTAACTCTGCTGAGGGGAGCAGAATGTACAGTAAGTGATGGTCTGATCCATCCCTGCACTCAAACAAGTGCTTTATAAATGGACCAAATCCTTTCAGTCCAGGATCACTATCAAGTATATAGTCCACAGAGAAAATGAGGAAAGGAAAATAGGGAAACTGATTGGGAAAGGAGGGATGAATGGGGGGGAGACACGCGAGAGAGGAGAATAGAGAAGGATATGGTCAAGAAGTAAAAAACTAAGAGCAATGGCAATCTCTCTCCTTTACTTATTTCTGTCCCTAGATAGTGTGTGAGAAGGATGGATGGAGTGCCAAGCAAATTGTAGACATGAGTAAATCCCTCTCTGTTGACATCTCACACTGCGGTGAGAGGAGGAAGAGTGTGACAATTTAGTGGTCATCATCACATCCTCACTTCACATTAGCCCTCCTCATCAGTGCTCTCTGACACCTCTCATCCACTCCTGAGTATGTGTGCGTGTGTGTGTGTGTGTGTGTCAGAGATTAACAAAACTCAGAATTTAAGAATTGGCTGGCATTTTACTTCTAAAGAATTAAAAATAAGAAAAACAATATATTTTCAAAAATGCTAAGAATTCAATTATTTCAAATGCTAATGTAAAAGCAAAAGCAAAATTTGATTATTTAATTAATAAAGTAACAATATGATAATAAATAAATGAACAAAAGCAGAAGTTTATCACTATCACTTTCTCTCTCTAAACTGTGGCACCGACGCAAAACAGCTCCGAGTGCAATTACTCCTCAAAAGACCAGCCTCACATTTCACAAAGTGCTAAATCTTACCTCCGAGACAGTGTGTTGTGCACAGACTGGTACCATTTTAGTCTTAAGGGATTCACACGTTCCCCTGTGTGAATGTGTAGGTGTGAGAGAGAGAAAGAGAGAGAGAGCGCCAAAGAGCATAGTCACACTGTTAAACACAGCTGTAGAGCTCAGTCTATCACCTCACATTTCAAGGGACCACACACACACACACACACACACACACACACACACACACACACAAGAGTGAAATTAAAGCTAGCTGCTAAGCCTACATACATTAGTAAACGCTGTGCTGTGATGTGGATTTAAAGACTGTGTGGTTGTTGCAGAAGAGGGATGCTAATTATTTACTCTGGTGTAAATGAGAGCTAGTCATCAAGCAGTGTATTCATGCTGATTAGATGGTAGCTCAAAATCTGGCCTGATGGCCAATTACAGGGTGGTCAGAACAGCTGAAGGTGCACTCACACTCTAAGCATGTGAAATTACTGATAATACAACAAATTTATATATATATATATATATATATATATATATATATATATATATATATATATATATATATATATATAGTGAAATATTATTGCAATTTAAAAAAACTGTTTTCTGTTTGAATATATTTTATAAAGTAATTTATTCCTGTGATGGCAAAGCTGAATTTTCAACATCATTACTCCAGTCTTCAGTGTCACATGATCCTTCAGAAATCATTCTAATATGATGATTTGCTGCTCAAGAAACATTTATGATTATTATCAATGTTGAAAACAGTTGTGTACTTTTTTTTTTTCCCTCAGGATTCCTTGATGAATAGAAAGTTCAAAAGAACAGCATTTACCTGAAATACAAAGCTTTTGTAACATTATACACTACCGTTCAAAAGTTTGGGGTCAGTAAGAATTTTTATTTTTTTTTTAAAGAAATTAAAGAAATTAATACTTTTATTCAGCAAGGATGCATTAAATCGATCAAAAGTGACAGTAAAGACATTTATAATGTTACAAAAGATTATATTTCAAATAAATGCTGTTCTTTTGAACTTTCTAATCATCACAGAATCCTGAAAAAAAAAAATATTGTACACAAATATTTTGTACAATTGTACACAATAAATGTTTTTTGAGCAGCGGATCGGCATATTAGAATGATTTCTGAAGGATCATGTGACACTGAAGACTGGAGTAATAATGCTTTGATCTCAGCTTTGATCACAGGAATAAATTACTTTATAAAATATGTTCAATGCAGCCTTGGTGAGCAGACGAAACTTCTTTTAAAAACATTAAAAATCATACCGTTTCCAAACTTTTTACTGGTAATATATATATATATATATATATATATATATATATATATATATATATATATATATATATATATATATATATGTATATGTGTATATATATATATATATATATATATGTATATGTGTATATATATATATATATATATATATATATATATATATATATATATACACACACACACACACACAGTAACTGTCAAAAGTTTGGAAACCTTACAATTTTTTTAGTTCACTTTCAAATGAAAACCTCTTTACTCACCCTCAAGCCATCCTAGGTGTATATGACTTTCTTCCTTCTGATGAACACAATCTGAGATATATTAATAAATATCCTGAAGCATCCAAGCTTTATAATGGCAAAGAGTGGGATCAACGATTATGAGCTGAAGAAAGTGTTTCCATCCACATCCATCCATCATAAACATATTCCACACGGCTCCGGGGGGGCTAATAAAGGCCTTCTGAAATGAAGCGATGCGTTTATTTAAAAAAAGCTCGGATGTGTCAGGATGTTTATTAACAATTTCCCGATTGTGTTTATCAGAAAGAAGAAAGTCATATACACCTAGGATGGCTTGAGAGTAAGTAAAGCTTGGGGTAATTTTCATTTGAAAGTGAACTAATCCTTTAAAGTTTTTGAAAGAAGTCTCTTATGCTCACCAAGGCTGCATTGTTTTAATCAAAAATACAGTAAAAACAATAATATTGTGAAATATTATTACAATTTAAAATAATTGTTCTCAGTAAGAATAATTTTTAGCCGAAGAAAAACTGAACATAACTAAAAACATTTATATTCACTATAGTAATGTCTGTGACCTTTTAAGATTCTATTCTAGTCTTACTTTTTTTCTTCTCGCGATACTGTACGTATCTTAAGGTCATAGTTGCCCAGATTTTATCTTTAGAAAGGCAGCAAAATACTTGACACGTATTTTGGTTTCCATCTCCTATATGCTTAAATGCGTATGAAGTGAATAAAGCACAAACTATAGTGTGACCCCAACCTTAGTTCAACTTCTCCATCACTGCAGTCACAGTCCACCGACAACACGTCTTTATTCTATTAGTGTTTGTAAAGCAGTTGCCTGACTTCAAGGTTGAGTAAATCACAGCTACCAAAATAGAGGACACAAGCATAGACATATCTGCTTCCTGTGACAGCAACAGTGCCCTCAATACCCTTCATCTACAGTTCATCACCATATTCTTCTCAAAGAGAAGAGTCAGAGACATTTTCCAGTAAATCAAAAACTCTAATACAAGATTATTTTTCATAGAGTACTCTTTGACATGACTTGATTCTAAATTATGAATTTAATATATTCTTTCTAAAGGTGAAAGCAAACAGTCTTTGCACTTTGCCTCAAGGGTCATCTTTTATTTCAACTTCAGTATGGTAAGAAAACTTGTTAGGAAGAAAAAACTTTAATATCTCCAGTGTGATGTCAGATATCTTAATCAAGGTCTGTCGTTGCCCTCTAATTTCCCTGGACCAGCTAATCCTGCTTATTCCAACAATGGAAGGCAGGAAAGAAGATGAAGGCCTCCACCAACTGAAGAACACTCTGGTGGGCCACATTGATGCGAGTCAGCCTCTGAAATATGATTCAGCAGATTTACAGCTTCATCTCGACATCCCCTTAACGAGGAGTTCACCCAATCAATCTCTGATCGATACCAATCTCCAGCAAGGGCCATGAGGCAGATTCCACCAGCATCCCTATGGAGCTTTGCTTCTGGATAATAAAGCATACAAACAGAGAGAAACGGGATAGGATAGTGCGGTCTTATGTCCCTCAGGTAAGATGGTAATATGGATGGACATTATGGCATTATCAACCTGGATAAAACATTCAGACTCTCAGAAGGATTGCTGATGCTGGAGAAGGATGCCCAATCGTGTTTATGACCTTCCATCAACTTTTCCACAAACCATGCCCACATTTATTTTAGAGGAAATTACAGTGCAAATTTAATCTACTGGAAATTACTGAATGTCATTATATTGTTGAATCAGGAAAAGTGCATTCTGTTAAACAAGTTCACATGTACACATGAAAGTCATGCACTCTATTTACATTTACAATTAACTTCTAGATTGAATGACTGGCATACTTGGTAATGATGAATGAACTAGACTGAATAGCATGGTGAAGATCTGACGTTTCTTGTTTCAAATGATGACTTTGATGAAAAAATTGTGCATATGTATTGTATAATATAAATGGTCATTATTTCCCTTAACAGATTTTCTTTCAAATGATATAATTACCATCAGTCTTCATAATTTCTCTAGTTCCTTTTTTTTATTGAAATATCAAGTATCATTCTTTATAGTTCAAATGGACAGATCCAAATTGATTTGTCTCATTTTACAATTAAATTGTGTTGCTTAAAAATAATATGGGAATTGACTATAAAGCACAACCATGCAGCACTAGATGTTGCATTAATGGTAAGTAGTGCTTATTTTACTCTTATTTATGTACTACATATTGATTTACCATTTGATGAAACTATCATAGTTGGTTAAAAGAAGTCCTAGTGCAATCTGCAGGCCTATAAAGTGAAACGTAGGTTGTTAGGTCAAGAACACGCAAAATGGCGACCTACATATAAGGGGCTTTCACACCGAATAGTTCTAGGAACTCAGTTATTGGAACTAGCCACTAGGATAATTCCCTGAGAACTAATTTCTCCCCCAGGCCATGTTCCTGGTTGCATTCAAACCGGAAATAGGAACTCTGAGGCGTCCGACAGTGGCGTCTTTAACTGCGGCATTTACAAACGCTAAAAACCAGTGGATGGAGGATGCCATGATCGGAGCTGTGTTTGTTGTGTGTCGTGGGTTTTGTGATAACGGAGATAGAATGTAAACGCATCATTTTCATGACTGAAAGAGCATAAGTTGGGGCTAAGAGAGGAAATCTCCTATTTCACGATTACATATCATCTAGGCGGAGAAAAGTACACAACCCTGCAGACAACAGGTAAATGTCGATATAGCTGTTTTCCATGTTCGTGAAGTAAATATTTTTTCACAGCTTTTTAAAAATGCCAGGTGCCGGTGTTTGACATGCGTTTGACCAATCAACGTACACTTATGTCACTGATAGTTCCTATAGTGCTGGTTTAGACCCTACTCTGAAGTAGGAGCTAATTTCGTTTCCCCAAAAGGAGTTCCTAGAACTAAAATCATTCCTAGTTCCTACGGTGCGAACACGGCAAAATTTGGGTACTTCAGCCAATAGTTCTAGGAACTATATATATATATATATATATATATATATATATATATATATATATATATATATATATATATATATATATATATATATATATATATATATATACACACCTGGGTCTAAAGAGGAAACAAGTGGCTTGGAAAGGAGAAAAGAGTTGCTTAAAAAAAGACAGTTGTGAATATGTGTTCTCTACCGAATAACAATGCTGCTCCATGCCATTAACACTTCAGCTACAGTAACAACACAACAAGTGCAGTTTGGAAATGTTTTGTAGGTCAGTCTCAACCAAAGGCTAAACTTTTATGACAGTCAACCCTGGGCTGAGCGAGCAGGCCTGTTTTAACCATCTTGTTTGAGGCCAGTCTGCACCAATGGCATCCAAATCTATGTTTCAAAAGGAAGACAGGGCAGCAACAAAGAATAAAAGTCATAAGCACAACCTTCAGGGATAGATTCTTATTACAGAAACCAGAAAATGCACAAACAACCCCAACACTCCAAAACTTATGCTGCATCGGCATGCAAAATATTGCACATTATGAAGTTAATGTTTTGTCTGAGCAGACCAAAGTGAACCATGTAGGGACGACAGCAGGGGATGTCTCCACAGGCGTCTGGAAACGAGGCCAGCGAGATTCCTCACAACATCACAGCAGCTCTACAGCAGAGTTTAGCCTGAGTCTACGAGAAGAGGAACTAACAGCAAATAATTTTCTATCTGAGAATTGTCTCAAACCAAAAATCAAAAAACTTCCAGAAAGTCACAGAATCCGGAGAAGTAAATGTGGATATTTGGAAGTTAAAATGCTAACTGAAGTAAAAGGTGGGTATATTATAAGACAATGTAGGTCAGGCCCACTGTGAGAGATTCTGCACTCAGAAGCAAACAAAGGCACAGTCGAGAGAAAAAAGAAAAAAAAAAAAAAGAAAAATCACAGTCACATTGGGACAAACAGACGTCCCAAAGTGCTGAGCTGGTTTGTTTCTTTAAATATAATGTAAACAAAGGAAGATTCAGATCTAAATGTGAATATGGACTGCATTTCAAACTGCCACCTCATTTGGATCCTGCAAAGTGCACCATTACAAAGATGATTTTGAAGATATTTTGAGAATTTTTTTTTTCCTCCCCGAAATTCATACAATGGAAGTCAATGGATTGTTTAGCAATGTTCTTCAAAATATCTTCTTTCATGTTCCACTGACAGAAAGTCATGATACAGGTGGTGATGCACGACGAGGGTGAATAAAATGACTGAATTTGTATTTTTGAGTGAACTCTCTGTAAGAAATGCGTGTCTTATAAAAAATACATGTGCCATTTCAATTGAAAAATATCCACAAACATTTATTAAGCAAGTAAACAGAGCATATGGCTGACTTAAAGTTATGTTCGCCATTAACGCGAGCCATGAACGAGTATAAATAGGCTGGTAGATGCATATGCAAATGTAACATGAGCCATATCTACAAGGCCTGAGGCAATTACAACACAATGAAAGGCACATATGCACACAATCCCCTCTCACACACATACTCCAATGCATGCAGCTCACATACATACTTTTTACAACTCTTCGTGCCTTTAAACTAGCCGTCCTCGCACTGCAGTCTTTAAAGCAAAGGGAGAAAGAGATAAATGTAGAGCCGGTGCTGTTTGACTGCTTGTTGACTCTTGAGAGAGGCTTTCTCTTCAATAGCTCCTCGGATGAGAGCAGAACTGGCCTGATTGCAGCAGATGTTGGCACTTGAGTGGCGGCAGGCTAGAGGTAATTAGTGCCCAGCGCTAGCTATGTCTGACTCCTTTTCATGCTCTCTGTCTCTTTCTTTCTGCAATGACCACCATCAGACCATACACAGCAGCACCGAATACTGTAGGGATAATAAGATCACTCAAACTGCTAATCAGCAGAATCAAAACACGATGAGTTTTTCTCGACTGGTGGCTAGTCAGAGGGTTGTAGACAGAAGGGATAAAAAATGCCATATACAAATAATAAAATGCAACTAATTGTATCTGTATACAGTTAAGAAAACTAAGTAAACAAAATAGCAAACTTTAATAATTTAGTAGACACTTTTAGGTTACAAGGTTCAGCCATTGTTTAATTCCCAGAAAACAAATGACCTTATAAAATATCACCAGAACTTACTGTAAATCACAATAAAAGTGTGTCAAATTGGAATTCATTAAGAACCACTCATTTAACTATCAAATCTGAGGTTTATGATGCTTTTGTGAATCTAGAGGGAAGTTGTCGGGAAGGTCCATTGAATGAATGAGGTCCTGTCTCTTATTTGTTGCTGAATGAATCAGTGTGTTTGAACAAACTGTTTGAGTAAATAATTCAATGACTCACTCATAAAGTCAGTCATTTGTTTCAATAATGAATGAATCATTGATGTGAACAAATCGGTTAAATGAATAAAGACTGTGACTTGTTTTGCACCTGAATGAATCAGTGATTTTTGAACAAACTGGTTTAGTGAATGATTCACTGACTTAAGCCCTATTCGCATGGGATTAGTATTATTTGGGGACCTCGTGTGATTTAGAAATTACCCCCACATCTGAATTTCGTGTGGCACATTCACAGGGGATAAGCGAAGCCTGTGATTTTACTTGAATTTACTGACTTATCTCCCAGATATGATGTCAAAGCTTTGCTAACATGTTGTTATAGGTCTAGCTGTATGATATATCATAAACAGAAGAATGTTCCTTACCGCATGTCATCCATCTCCATCCAATCATTCTTTTTGTTTTCATTCTTCTGGTATTTTTCAGCTTTCTCTTTCTGCAAATTTTATAGTTGTATGATGTATAACAATATGACCCAGCACCCAAAATACTATCAAAACACTCCATTGCAGCCTCCATACTTTGCAAAAGATGAATAAAAAGGCGCATGGAAAACAAAAACCTTGAAAAAATGATATACGACTGCACCAAATCCTGGCCAAATCACAGAGATGCAGATTCGCACAGGACTAATATAAATCACAGGACCTTGGTGTTTCGGCGAAATATGGTAGGACATTTGCAGGGGAATTTTTACTTTATAAATTACAGACATGGCTGATTCCCACGGGATTAAGATCACAGACAACCTCTACAATTATTACAAATGACTAGATGTCTCCAGGTATTATTAATCTCATGCAAATAGGGCTTTAATCATACAGCTGTTTAAATCTGTTGTTGGATGAATCAGTGTGTTTGAATGAACTGTTTGAGTGAAGATTCAATGACTTACAAAGTCAGCCACTTGTTTTATTGTTGAATGAATTATGGTGATGTGAACAAATCTGCTAAGAGAATAGGTCTGTTCGACTTGAAGTGGCACTGCACAGACTGATCGGCATATGACATTAAAGTACCGCAAGAGCGATAAGAGAGCAGATGGCTCCGTACGTTTCGAATCACTCTCGCTGTACTTTGATGTCATACACCAATCGGTTGGCACAGGGCCACATCAAGTCGAACACACCTAGTGACTTGTTTTGTTCCTAAGTGAATCAGTGTATTTGAATGAATTGGTTGAATGACTGATTTACTCACTCATTCACTCATAAAGAAAGTTACTCGTCTCCATCTACTGGCGTAACAAAGTATCCTGCACAAAGACTCACTGAAAAAATCCTCTCCATTAATGCATAAACTGATAGTCTGTCTGGAACAAACACAGACAAGCAGATCCATTACAATATATGATTGCATAAGCACAGCCCTAATTCATATGGTCTACTTAAAATGCACAGCTAGACAAAATAAATAAACTGAGAGGTGTAGACAGACACAACAAGGCAGGCTTTTATTGTTTTTATGCAATAAACATTTCATTTCCTTTGGCAAGTCTTTGTGTCTCTGTCACTCTCTCCTGCTGTTTTGTCTGTCTCAGTACTTGTACGTGCCAATTGCTTGTCTTGGTCACTGCCCAGATCTCTTATGCGACTGAGTGAGATAGAGTGGGAGGGAATAAACTGCAGCCCAAACATCCAGGACAAAAGAGTGGTGGTCAGACAACCTCGCGGCTCTGTCCTCCACGCTCATCTTCTCCTTGAACCAGCCGGCAAGACACCCAACATAGGTCTCCCAAAGTGATTACACACACAGACACATCTCATCTCCACCATCAGTATGCAAGGCTGCAGCGCAGTCTGGCTGAGAGATGTGATTTGCTCCAGTGATCAGGGATATGCCGTTCAGAGGACATCTGTCCCCGCTCAATCGGCTTTGAGGATCCACTCCAGTCTGTTTTGTGAGCTCAGTTTGTCCAAGTGGAGGGGACTCTAAGCACCCTCTCAGAAACTTATCTGCTCCCTTCTATGGTCCACCTGGCTGTGAAGAATTGCGTCAGTTAGCGCTAATCTAATAGAGGAACAGAGGAAGGGCTGTTGGGTGAACTGCATGGCCGGAAGGTGGAAAGGGTTCATTAGACAATGCTCCAGGCATCTGCCTGCCTGGGAAAACACAAAAGCCTGGGTTGAGCATGGGTTAATTAATGATCAAGATGACCAAGACTTTCCCCATGTGGGATTACCAAGCTCTTGGGATGGGCTTTAGGGGAAGAAAGAGAGAATGGTGTGTTTCAGGCCTTCATTTACCCACTTACTCACTCTACTGCTGTTCTGGTCTTTAATCAGTCCGACCAGGAGTGTGATATTTGTTGCATTTTGATTTAAAGTAAAACCCCACAAATAATACCCCACCACATGCACAAAGCAATGGTGACACCAGCATAGATATATTCATAATCATAAATTCAAAATTGTGTTAGAGACAGATGCTTGCACACTGTTACTGATTACATACTGTACATTTTAAATGTTTTAAATTATTGTTTAACATTTTGACAATTTAAGTTAAATTATTTTTTTTCTATTGTGATATTGTTTTTGCAGTTTTTTTAACTTAAATTTGTACTGTCAGTAAATATTCACCTCAATAAATATTATATGCATGCAGTATTATATATAGAAGTTTAATACTATCATTAATCCTTAAGCAGTTAGTTTAATTTGCATTAATTCTGATTAACTGCAATATTCATTCCTGATCTTGATCCTTTAACTAATAATTGGCTAATTAAAAAAAAAATAAAACAAGTAAAAATATTATTTGAATGCAAATTATGTGTAATATAATACAATATAAAAAGGTACTAATATTAAAATATAATATAACAATATAAAAAGTAAAATTTATGAGCAAATTACTTTTTTGAGTTACTGATAATTGGCTAATTAAAAAAATAAAACAAGTAAAAATATTATTTAGAATGCATATTCTGTGTATTAATAATAATATAATATAATATAAAAAGGAACTAGTTAATTAAAATTAATGAGCAAATTACTTTTTTGAGTGAATCAAAAACATACAGCATGACTAGTGTAGCCTGATCCCCAAAATGGCAGTTCTTTTAATAAATAATTTAGAAAGATGGGATACCAGATTAAATAGTCTGAATGACTTCCATTAACACGATGTAACAAAATGAAATCTTACTGTGTGAATTCTCTATCACAAGAAAGAATTCTCTTTGAATGTTCTAACATGCAAATTGAATTTATTGCATTATCATAACTATCATGACCCATTTGCATTTTAAGGGTGATTTAGTCAACAGAAGCTGTGTTGAATCAACTAATTAAACTGAAAAACAAACAAAGACAATGACTTTACAATGCAACCGAACTCTGCACATGCTCTCATTCTCTCCTGCATTCATGGGTGACAGACATTCAGACTCACTGTAATTCAAAGCTACTGTTAGACAGCCCTATTGACCTTGAAGAGCAAACTATTACGAACGGATCAATAAAGGTCCCCTTCAGAGCAAGTATGTGGATCCAACAGAAAACAAGTCCCACTGCACTACTGCCCTTCCTTTTAATAACTCGCCCAATAAAGCCTATGTTGTAGATACAGTTTGCCTCTTTATAGAACAAACCTGTGACATGTCTCTCTCTATACGTGCTAGTATTTCCCATAAGCCCATTTTACTGGACGTTATCATCTACCTTCATATCCCTCTCATCCACTATAGTATATCTGACCTAGTTCCTCATTCTAATTAAAAACACTTTTCTTTTCCTGTAACATTTTGGAAACTGCCCATCCAATGTGTGTGTGTGTGTGTGTGTGTGTGTGTGTGTGTGTTTGTGTGTGGCAGATGGTTGTGGTGTGTGTGTGCTAGGATAAGTCTTATGGGACGATGAGTTCTTGCTGCTTGAGATCACAGATGTTTGTTCTTTCAGCTCTTCATAAGAGACGGACAGAATCTCTCTCCCTCACAGATGCTTTCTACATCCACTTTTCATTAGCAACAATGTGGGAACATGTATCTAACTTAAATTCACTAAACATTGAAAAATCTGTGTAATTTATTTGTAAAGAGCCGTGCTGGATTTCATTCCTCACAAAAGGAAGCATGGCATTTAGAGCAGGTTTGGGTCTGCTAATTGATACGTCACATGTTAACACGCGTCAACCTACTACCACGACAACAACTCTTAGTGCATTAGCGCAGATAACAATATCTTTATGCACTTCCTAATGAATTTTGCAATGGCAAATTGTTTTAACATTGAGTGAACGAAAATAAATTATCTGTAATTATTCATGGGCTGATAAAGAAAATGGAAAATCCTGAGCTAAAACCAGGTCATGATGTTCGAGTTATCTATATATCTGAGCTACAGCCATTTTTCCAGGTGAGCATGCACTTAATAATACATTTTGCTGGTACAAAGAAGTGGCATAAACTCCATCATTCTTTTAAACAGTACATAATACTATTTCCATCTGTGCTTTGATGGAACTTGTTTACTTGCAACATGGCATCATAAGATCATCTAAAAATACTTTGCAGTTTCTACCAAAAATATTAAGCTGCACAACTGTTTTCAACATTGATAATAAGACATGTTTCTTGAGCACTAAATCTGCTTATTGGAATGGTTTCTGAAGGATCATGTGACACTGAAGTTTGCAGTAATAACTGATAAAAATTCAGTTTTAGCATCACAGAAATAAAATACTATTAAAAATAAATAATATATTAAAATAGAAAACAGTTATTTTAAATTGTAATATTTCACAAAATGTATGTTTTTACTGCATTTGAATCAAATAAATGCAGCCTTTGTGAGCATAAGAGACTTCTCTTCAAAAATATTTAAAAAAACAACCTCAAATTTTAAAGAAGTTATATGTAGAATTCAGAAACCCTTGTTATTTTTGACACCAGTGGCCGATGAGTGAATTGCAGCCAGCAAACTTTTTGCTCCTGCTTGCACTCGTGTAAACGTACCGTACAAGAGACTGAATGTGATTCAAGGCCCCGATATACTAACGGTGAAGTTATTTTTGTTCTTTGCGTCGAAAAAGAAGTTGGAAATATCTTTGCAGTGATATACTGTTAACGAACATCCAGACAAGGTCCATGCTGGTGAGAGCAATGTTTAGATGGATATGTAAATATGTGCTGCATACTTTCCTCTCAATAATAAAATAAAAACAATAAAATTGACAGTGGTAAAAAACAGCAGTTAAAGCAGAGATGTGGACATGTTTATACAGCTCTGTAATTCATGTCCACAGATGAGGTAATTAAAATTACACTGTTATGATAGTTTGATTATAAAGTATATTTGAGACTATAGATTATATAGATCTGACTATGTGAGACTACAATTTGAATTAATCCCTTTTCTTTTCCTGACACATTGACATTGCAGTACAGAATAGATCTTTCGGCATTATCCTGAACATTGTATAAGCATTTGTTTCATGTGTCATAGAACGGAAAAGAGGCTTTCGGGAGCGTGCATAATCGTCAAATCCTTTTGATTTTGAGATTTTGAGACTCGAGTCCTTCACATAAAAATCAATCAGGCTTTCATAGACAACCTAGGAAGTCGGAGAAGGTCTCGTTTCATTTTGTTATAAGCTGTTCATACACTGGCACTACAAAAAGCGATTAATACAAGAACATTCTTACATAAAAAAGGATGTACAAGATCAATGAATGCTAAATTTTCTGTGGCAATGCAGCACTGACCCGAAGGGCAGGTGTCTGTTCTATCAACTGGCCTGAAACTCTCTCAGGGCCAACAGAGCATCCACTGATGAGCATTTAAACAGCCAATCTGACTCCTGCCTCATGAAATCACCTGTTGATCTTCTCAGAGGTCAAAAACCAGCCTGAAATAGCACCAACCAGGCCACTGTCACCTCCCACCATCTCCCAGCAGACTAGAAGCATGATGGGCCATAATTATCATAACAAATATCCAAACAACCATCAGAGAAGAGAATCTTATGAATGTTAGTTAGACAACTGACCCTGACTATCTCCTCAGATGGGTTCATCAGGCCATTCCTCAAATTAAAATCGGCTGATTGCTTGTTTCATTTTCACAAGGTCATTGTGGTTAGTGAACTAGTGAGTGGGAGATCTATTGGAGCTCATCATAGGGATGGCAGAAAGAGGCAATCTCATCACGCTGAACGCCACTCCGGTGACACACTGATTGATTTGTAAAATGAAGGAGGTGGAGACTTGTGAGCTTGGTGGGGTGGAAGGTCTCCCGGGGCTCATTTAGCACTTAAAAGCATAATTAGAGAGAAAGAGTGAGAGGGTTGGGCATGTGCTGCTTCTTATGCTTTCAAAATTCCTACTTATTCTCTGTGCACTTGTGCTTTCACAATCAGAGACTCTCTTTTCATTGGTCATGACTAAATACATCTTACATAGAAAAGTTCATCTATAATGAAAATCCTGTCACTCCAAACTTGTATTTTTATCTTTCTCAACTTTTTTACATCTGTGGGAAAAAAAAGGAGATTTTATAGCAAAATGCTAATATTCTGCTTGTTCAAATCATGATACTTTCACAAATTTTCCCAAAGACTTGCAGTTGGAGGTGCAACACACTCGGTACAGTAAAGCTAGAAGGTGAAGAAAAGGTGAAGGTGAAGCATAAACTTCACTGACTCATGTGTGTTCACCAGGTTTGAATGAACAGAAGTGTTAATGAGATTTAAGAGATAGGGCAAAAGGTGAGATATTTCAGTGAATAACAACTCACAACTTTTTTTTTTTTTATTGATCCTTTCTGCTGGTTTACTGCAATCTTTGCACCAGTAGGTGGGTACGACTCGCTAGTAGGTATTTATGACTCACTGAATCTTTCATTAAACCATTTTGTTCAAAAACACTGATTCATTTAGGAAACAATTGACTGTCCTTATAAGAAAGTCATTTAAACAATGAATCATTCAAACACACTGACTGATTCAGGGATGTTCAGGAAGTGGTTGTCTTTATGAGTGAGTCAATAAATAATTCATTCAACTGATTAATTCAAAAACACTGATTCATTCAGGAACAAAACAAGTGGCTGTTTTTATGAGTGAGCTGTGGAATCCTTCCTTAAACCGATTAATTAATAGCACTGATTCATTCAGAAACACTACTACTGCGTGTTGCTCTAGGTCTAGGACATTCAAAGGTTATTCTGCCTTCTGTTAATTTGGAATTATTTTAATTGGCAGAGCAAAAATGGACAAAGATACTGGCAATGCTGTTTCTACACTATATTCAATTTGGCTGTAAAAACTATTGTATATATTTAAAAAAAAAGAAAAGAAAAAAAAAAAAAAAAAAAGCTTTTTTTAAGTAAAAATCTGTGATATTTGCCATACAGTCCACAGCCAAGACCGATTTCTAAAATTATTTTTAATGTACCATGGCTCTCAAGATTGTAAGACCCAAAATACAAAAAAAAAAAACATTCACATTGACCTGGTGTAAACTTAGCACCCCACTTGATCCCAGGAACATGGTTTTCTCTTGTGCTTCAGAACAAAGTTTGAGTACAGCTTCATAATATGAGACGGGTGCGAAACCATGCTGCGTAAAATCACTGTAAATAACTTTGCGTGTATAGGAAAGAAAAGGTCACAAATAATGTGTGACAACAGTGCCTTTTTATACAAAAGTCTAGAGAAATGCTAGTGGAGGGCAACATTTATGTCGCACAAATAGCACTAGCCTAAGCCATTATGACGTTATGCTGTTATGTTGTTTGACAAAAGCTGTCCATTTGTGTGTGAGTGTGTATGTGTGTGTGTGTATAAAAGGTTTGGTGCTACACTTTGCCTTAAAAAGCACAATTCTTTCATTCAGCACGCTTCAGGAAAATTGATAGGGTGAAAAAAAATAAAAGCTTCCAAACAGAAGTCTCTAAAAGACAGCCTTGCTCCTAATAAAGAAATAAAAAAGCTAATCTATTTGCTTCATTAGTCCAGCCATAATTACAAAAACAACAGAAATCAGTGTGTTTTATTGTTTTCATGAATAGTCACAGAGCTAATTTAACAAACAGCATTCATATAACAGAAGAATGAGAGGCTGCTATTCAATCACAAAGTGTTAAACACACACACACACACACACACACACACCTCAAGTTAATATTCTTCAATTCACCTACTCCCATTTGTGGGAGAGTTCTCACCCCTGAAGCGGGAAAACAACATGCTTAACAACATGTTTATGAAGCAAGAAAGTCACTCTGCGTAGTGCGTAACTGTGGGTCATTAAGACAAGTGCTTCATTGTCACTGAGGACTAGAGATCGTTGTGTGGCATATTTTCCAGACAGATTATTTTGTGTGTTGCTCTCACAGTGTTCTGGCCTTGACGGTACACTGGGGGAGGGGATGGGCAGAATTTGTGAGCGACCAAGTCCACCACCACAGGACAGCTTTAATAAATTATCAATTGAAAACATGCTAAGCAAAAAAAAAAAAAAAAAGACCTAAGTGGTTTACACAGCAGGATTAATTCATTAAGTGGATGACTGTACAGAAGGGGTAAATATACATTTCTATTAGCAGAAAGAGCTGTAGTTAATTCACCCACACTAATAGGAAAAAGAATGTTGCTTCCATTACAAACGTAGACATAAACCAGCCAGTCAAGCGGTGTTGATCCAAGCTGTGATTCAACATTTATAGCCTTTTATACTGGTAGAATGATGTTTGTAAGCAAATGCAGTGCTTGTTTCACACGGCACATGTACATAACACTTAAGTGGCGCATATTTATATTGGCGCCCATATTAACAGCTTACAGCATTCACACTGCCCACGTGAGCAGAGCAGTGCTGCATAACAGAACTGTCTGTCGCACTTAAACATCAGCATCACATCCTATTCAGTAAATCTGACTGAATCCTGGAGCCTCATGTATAAACATCATGTAAAAAACAGGACAATTGTTCAAAAGCAGCACATCCACTACAAATATCTATTATACAATATAATAGAAATATAAAACAAATATAATTTATATATTTTTTGTTTAACTTCTGGATAATGACTTTATGTAATTTGAGTGCTTAACTCCATTAATGAGAGTGGAATATTTAATCTAAATATGTATATGAAAATTAGGGCAGGGACAATATATTGATTCTCGATACAAAGAATCTGGAGCGATTCTGATATTTTCCAATGCATTGTGATTCTCTCTCAAAATGATTCTGAGCTTAGTTTTTAACAGCAGATGACACTGCTGTACATGCTTTAGAAACACACGTACTCTGCTTGCATCCAGTTCCTTTACACACACCACTTAAACCTAAAATAATCATTCATAAAGTTCAAAAAGGTTGAAGCGACTTACAAGAGTGTACGCAGTGGCTGTTTACATTAATTTTGCGTCATAAAAACATTCTGAGCTGAGGTGCAAGTATATTTAACCACTTGCATGACTCAGCCGAATGCACGAGAGCTGTCCAGCATTCTTCTTCATGAGCATTTGAGTGTGCGGTTAAAAACTAGCCTAGAGTGCCATCTGCTGTTAAAACAAAGCTCAGTTCGAGAGAGAAAATATCAGAATTGATCCAGAATCATTGTCGATGTATTATCCCAGCCCTAATGAAAATGAAAATAAAATTTAAAATCAGTCTGTTAGCTTCATTGCTTCAGTCATTTCAGTAAAAGAGCCTAGAGTGTGCGGACGATGCACACATATTTATGCTAATTTAAACTTATTTAAGTTTATTTTCATAAGCACTGATAAAGTCATTATCCAGAAGTTAAACATAAAAATAATACGAATTTAGATATTTATAGTGGATTTTTAATCACAGCAAGGAGTGATAGGCGCATTTTACCCTCATTCAAAAGTTTGTGGCTTGTCGATTTTTTTAACGTTCTTGAAAAGACTTCTTGAACTTACCGAACCCAAACATTTGAATGGTATATACTACTCAAATTCCGGAAAAGTTGGGACGTTTTTTAAATTTGCATTAAATGAAAACTTAAAGACTTTCAAATCACATGAGCCAATATTTAATTCACAATATAACAGTTAACATAAATGTTTAAACTGAGGAATTTTACACTTTTGTCCACTAAATGAGCTCATTTCAAATTTGATGCCTGCTACAGGTCTCAGAAAAGTTGGGTGAAAAAGCAAGAAATTTTGAAAAGATTCAGCTGGGAGAACATCTAGCAACTAATTAAGTTAATTGATATCAGGTCTGTAACATGATGAGCTAAAAGGGATGTCTTAGAGATGCAGAGTCTCTCAGAAGTAAAGATGAGCAATCTGTGAAAGAGTGCATAAAAAGATTGTGGAAGACTTTAAAAACAATGTTCCTCAACGTAAAAATTGCAAAGGCTTTGCAAATCTCATCATCTACAGTGCATAACATCAAAAGATTCAGAGAAACTGGAGAAATCTCTGTGCGTAAGGGACAAGGCCGAAGACCTTTATTGGATGCCCGTGGTCTTCGGGCCCTCAGACGACACTGCATCACTCATCGGCACGATTGTGTCAATGACATTACTAAATGGGCCCAGGAATACTTCCAGAAACAACTGTCGGTAAGCACAATCAGCCATGCCATCTGCAGATGCCAGGTAAAGCTCCATCATAGTTTTCATTTTATTCAAATTTAAAAAAGAGCCCCAACTTTTCCGGAATTCGGGTTGTATAATAAAAAATAAAAATAACCGTAAAATAAAATAATAATAATAAAAAAGAAATCAAATAAAATTCACAGAGTGCACTTTCAAAAAATCCAGCAACCTACTGAAAGGTTGGGAGGCTTGTCAAACTACTTGGCAGTAGCTTCCTTTTGAAGCAATCAAACCTATTAAATCATGGACAATTGCATTTTTGGCTGAAGACTGTATCTCTGATTAACTGCACAATTTGTCTTGTAAGAAACTCTGTGGTGTGACTAATGAAAAGCAGCTTTGCATCTCAACTCTGTGAACTCTCAAAAGTGTGTGACGATAATGTGTTCAATCTCTGGCTTTCCATACCCTGAAGGACTGGTTAATTTAACAGTGCGCCGTTATGACAAAATAGGGCCATTGGACCTGATTCATCGTGTCCATAACCAGTGTAGTTGGAAGCAGGGGACAGGATAGGTTTAAAATGTTTCCTTTTCAAACATAAAAACGCATCACTTATTATGGAAAAAAAATGATTTATACCACCTGAAGGAAAAAATAAAGTTAAACTGTCACATGCAAGAACAGGGAACTACCTCTGCATTTATAACCTATACTGTAGGAAAATACAGAAGCATAAAAGTGAATAAAGTAATAGATTCTTAACAGCACAAGACCTGAATCCCACCAGGTCAGAGAAGTGCAGCTTTAATTAGACTATCTCACACAGCAGGAAAAGGTGTAAACAGAGATGTGCGGAATATGAGAAGGGTCATCGAACATCCGGCTGGCGTCAGAAGATGATGGATGAGGTGAGTTTGTGGCCAATAAATGCATTCATTACCTCTGAATATTTACTGCCCGATTCTCCTAATCAATACATACAGTACGCTTGCACCACCAGCCTCTCTTTCTTTCCCTACTTCCTTTTTTCACCTACTCATCATTACAGACACAAACACACAGCTTTGACTTTTTAAATCCGATTTTTCTTTGCCCTTCCCAAACACCCAAACATCACTGAGGTCTACATGAACTTGAACTCCTAAACTAGCAAACTGGAGTCTACCAAAAATAGCTGATCTGGGAAAAAAAAAAAAAAAAAAAATTATATATATATATATATATATATATATATATATATATATATATATATATATATATATATATATATATATATATATATATATATATGCGAACATGGCATTGGGTAAAGAACAAAATTCAGCCATTCACAGTATTTGTATGTGTTTGACGTTATGCACATTCTCTAAATACAGTAAGTGCATTACATGTGCACGGTTCTGGCTATATCTGATTAATTATGTTTATGAAGTTAAGATTACTATGATAATGTTTACATGTTATAAAAAGCAAGTGTCGATGAATATTAAGTAAGCATTTATGTGAGGTGCCTGTATGTTTAGAAGTGTTTTCAGTGTTAACCTACATATGGCCAGAACCATGCGTTTTGTAAAATGGCAACAATTACAGTTAATTCAATTGAATTAAATGCAAATCATATTATTCCTTTGTATGGCTGTCAATTATTAACATATACATATTCAACTGTTACGTTAACTGAATTTACTTATTTGAAATGCATTACTGCATTTTAATTTGTACAGACTGCTCACAAGCACTCAGTGCTTTAGGAGGAGATTTGATATCTGCAGTATTATTGGCTCAAAATGGAATACCAGGGCCGATGCTAATCAATTAAATGAGGAGAAATAGTCCTTCATTTTACTCTCCTTCTTCTTAGTTGGGAATAAAAAGCACGCAGAGAGACAATGCTTCACAATTAATCAAACTAACTTTAAAATTGCAATATGGCCTTGTGTGATTATTATATCTATCTGGTTTCCAAAAAATAAAAGGGTAAAAAGTGGAGTGAAGTCACAAATAAAGAGAACCAAATTGAATCAGGAGAAGACTGTTATACAAAAATAAGAATATTTAAAAAAAATCTCTCACAATATGACTTTTGATCAAATTGTGCAGTCCAAATGTGCACAAAAATGCACATTATATACATGATATTCTCAACAATAAAACCAAAGATTGACTAGCAACTGTGCTGGCCAATACTGAGCCGGCGTTCTGATGCAGAACCTGGAAGAGCTGCACTGTGTCTACAATGTGAACAGCATAGGAGACTGACATGGTAGAGAAGAAATTGTTGAATAAAGTTGTTATTTTTTGTTTTGTGTTCGTGCACAAAAAGTATTCTCTTCATTTCATAACATTAAGGTTGAACCACTGCAGTCACACAGACTATTTTAACGATGTCTTTACTACATTTCTGGGCGTAGAAAGTGGTAATAACGTTGCAGTCTATCGGAGGCCAGAAAGATCAAGGATTTCATCAAAAATATCTTAATTTGTGTTCCGAAGATGAACGAAGGTCTTACGGTTTGAAACAACATGAGGGTGAGAACTTAATGACAGAATTTTCACTTTTGGGTGAACTAACCCTTTAACTTCCTAGGAACTGTAAAATACACTCCTCTCTCTTACATTCACTGGCCCTATATGTTCGCTTGTTCTCTCTTCCTCTGTTTTGCTAGCAGGT
The DNA here is from genome assembly GCA_037950675.1 of Hypophthalmichthys molitrix. Lineage (NCBI taxonomy): Eukaryota > Metazoa > Chordata > Actinopteri > Cypriniformes > Xenocyprididae > Hypophthalmichthys > Hypophthalmichthys molitrix. The sequence continues at coordinate 21,797,667 of CM075504.1, forward strand.
GAATAAAGGAAAAAGAGGTGCACGGGAGAGGGGAAGTGTCTCAGAACACAGGGGCTCAGTCATTAGCTCTCCTAATTGTCTCTTCCTGGCATGGGGGAGGTTACCACGGCAGCCGTTTCCACAGCAGCTGTCACCACTTGGCGGGAGAATAAGTGGAAACATAGTGTGAGAGAGAGAAGCAGGGGCTCCTGACAACATGATGCTCAGCACTCAGAAAGGGAAACAGAGGGAAGCTTAGAGCCACAAGGCACTGCATGAGAGACAGGATAAGACTAGGAGAAAGTGAAAGACTAAAACATTTCATGCTTAGTCCCTCCCTCTCTGGTTCAGAGGTAGAGTTCTCACCCATTCTGCTGATCTCTGGATAATGCATGTACAGTATGTGTATAACAACACATTATTGTACAGCTTTATATGGATAAGGGAAATACGGAAAGCAAAGCTGAACTGCTACTCTGTAAAAATGTACAGTGCTGTTCTCCCTTCACTTAGTTATAAATATTTAATGTTTTCCTTATTACCAATTTAATAATAATAATAATAATAATAATAATATTATTTAATATAATTTATATAATAATGATAAAATAGTACAAATAATTGATAACAAAAACAACAATTATTACTATTATTAATAGATAATTATGCATAAACATAAAATATAGGAATAATTGATAGCAACAACTATTGTTATATTATATATTATATTGTTTTTATATTATTATTAAGCAAACATTAATAACGAGCTATTATTATTATTATTGGTAACACTTACAATAAGGTCTCAATTGTTAACATTTGTTAATGTATTAACTAACACAAACTAACAATGACCAACACATTTGTTGCAGTATTTATTAATCTTTGTTAATGTCAATTAATAAAAATATAGTTGTTCATGTTAGTTCACAGTGAATTAACTAACGTTAACAAATACAGCTTTTGATTTTAATGTACAGTATTGGTAAATGTTGAAATTAACATTAAATAAGATTATTCTTAGTTCATGCTAACTAAAGTTAACTAATGAAACCTTATTGTAAAGTGTTACCATATTATTATTAGGACATCTAGGTTTAACTCACCAAAATAAGCCCAATATTCTGAGCCAAACATTTTAGTAATCTACAAGCAATGTTCATATAAAAAAAATGGAGTTTAAAATGCTGTGTAGCACACACAATGAATTCAACAGCAAACATGCAGAGATTACAGAAGCAATGTTTTTTTGTCAAGCATTCAGCAAATGTTTTCACATGAGTGCTTTGCAAAAAGCAGATGACAGTAGGAGTACCCAACGGGGTAGAAATGTCACCATGCTGGGGTAAAAGAGCACGATGGATCCTCTGATAACCTCAGTAAGACTTTGATGTATCACAACGCTCAAACACGGGGGAACAAAACGAACAAAACGACAATTCACACGCTTGAACAAGCCGCGGTTAATCTGGTTAAGGCCTGCATTCATGTGCAATTAGTTTCAGCGCTCCATATCGCATGGAAGCATTAATATCCATGCCTGTAGCACTGCTCAATTTGAAGTCATTTAACAGTCAAATCTTTGGAATCGTAATTTGGCCCTCAAGCTGTTCCTGAAGGCAGAGTGCATGTGTATGTGTGTGAGCGAGTGTGTATGCGAGTGTGCAAAGAATATACGTCACTTTGTGAGTCATATCATCTGAAGCTCTGCCTACTCACAAAGCTTGTGTATTTGCATGTTACAATTGCCACTTTCCACTTTTTAATCTGTGACCAGTCATTCTAAATTCAACATGAAATCAAAATTGACTTTTCAGTTTTGTAAAGTTTTTTTTACTGCGAGTGATTCATCAGTGCATGTTATTTAAAAAAAAAAAAAAATGTTATTTAAAAAAAAAAAAAAAAAAATGTTCATAGACAGATAACTTTGGAAATGTTTATCAAAATGACTTCTTCCTCTGACATGGCTTTCCTTCTTCTTTGAATATCCAATTTGACTCAGAAATGCATAGAATTACATTAGTAAAATTAATTGCAAATAACAATTCACATGTACGTTAAGGTTTTTTTATACACTTCAACTTCTAAATGCCTTGTATTTTACTGTATGTTTTGCACAATTACTTCAATTCCATATTTTAAGCAAATGAACAAGAGTACATGAAAAGGAGTGCTTTTAAAAATGTAGATGCTGACATGTATCATCTCTTATCCACCTGAGCAACATTGTCATGCCCCAGGCAATCCAATCATAATACAGTGTGAAATCATTTCTGCTTCATAACTCCTTGTGTCCTCCATGTAACCTTCAAAGAACAATCAGAGCACTGATGCTCATACATGCATACAAACCCACAACAAGCACACTTGAAATTGAACTTGAGTGTAGAAGCACTCAAAAGCAAAACAATGTATTTCTTGTATAAAGTATGTATAATGAGCACAATATGCTCAATGTACACATCGACTTTTACATGCAAGCATGTAACAGCATAACATACTTGGAGCCTCCTACAAAAAACAAAACAATTGCAGTTGATAAATGTATGTCCAATCAAAGAGTGAATACAGTGAATTGCGTGTTGCGAGGTTTTGCCACATATGTGCAGTGGCTTGCAAACAAAGGCCTTATGAAGCGAAGCGATGTGTTTGTGTAAAAAAAAAAAAAAAAAAAAAAAAAAAAACATATTTAAAAAGTTATGAAGTAAAATATCTAGCTTCCACCAGGCCGCCTTCCATATTCAAATTACGAAAAAACGGAACTGGCGTCGTATCAGTTAAATTTTTTCCGTAAAATTGAATAGGGAATGCTTAGGACGTAGCGTAAGCTTTTTGAACTGCGAGAGTTTTATACTTTCTTCATAAGTAGAATACGGAAGGCGGTAAAGCTTGGGGTAATTTTCATTTGAAAGTGAACTAATCCTTTAAATACATTTCTGGGACACTTGAAATTTAACTCAGGAACATTGCGGTTTCATTTGTAGATGTTATTACACTTCAAGTGGAGTTAACCTGTGCAAATTAAATAGAATGGGTATGATGTAGACAGGCACACACTTCTCAATAAAAGGCGTAACAGCTGAAAATGCATATCAGCACAAAAACCAAGCCATGAGGTCAAAGGAACTGCCTGTAGAGCTTAGAGATGGGATTGCATCAAGAGACAGATCTGGGGAAGACTGAAAAAAGAAAAAAAAAATTGCTGTATTGAAGGTTCATAGAACCATGTAGCCTCCACAATCTTTAATTGAAGAAGTTTGGAACAACCAGGACTCTTCCTAGAGATGGCCTCCTGGCCAAACAGAGCAATCGATAGAGAAGGGCCTTGGTTAGAGTGGTGACCAAGAAGCTGACGGTCACTCTAGTTGAGCTCCATAATCATATATGGAGATGGGATAAACTTACAGAAGGACAATCATCACTGCAACACTCCACCGATCTGGGTTTTATAGCAGAGTGGCCAGACTCGAGCCTCTCCTCAGTGAAGATGCATGACAACCCACTTGGAATTTGCAAAAAAAAAAAAAAAAAAAAAAAACACCTAAAAGACTCTCAGACTGTGAGAAACAATATTCTATGGTCTGATGAACCTCAGTTCCAAGCATGTACTGTATGGAGGAAACCAGGCACCGCTGTGCACTTGCACAATACCATCCCAACAGTAAAGTGTGGTGGTGGTAGCAGCAGCATCATGCTATGGGGGTGTTTTTCAGTGGCAGGTCAGGGTAGAAGGAAAGCTCAATGCAGCAAAATACAGAGATATCCTTAATGAAAACCTAGTCCAGAGCATTCAGAACCTCACAGTGGGCAGAAGGTTCACCTTCCAACAGGACAATGACCCTAAGCACACAGCTATGACAATGCAAGGACAACTCCGTGAATGTCCCTGAGTGACCCAGCAATAGCCTGGGCTTAAACCCAATCAAACATCTCTGGAGAAGCCTGAAAATGTCTGTCCATCCACCGACGGTCCCCATCCAACCTGACAGAGCTTGAGAGGATCTTAGGAGAAGAATGGCAGGAAATTGTTCAAATTCAGATGTGCATTGTCACAGCTTGCCACATCATACCCAAAAAGACTTGAGGCTATATAGGTGCTTTAATAAGTACTGAGTTAAGGGTTTGAATACTTATGCAATGTACTTATTTCAGTTTTTCCTTTTCAATAAATTTGCAAAGTTGTCACAGATCTGTTTTTGATTTGTCATTATGGTGTATGGACTAGAGATCTGTCACAATTTTGAATATTCAATTAGTTGACTTAATTGAAGAATATCGAATAGGTTGTACGATTTTCTTAAAAAAAATCCCCAGGTTTTCGGTGCTGATGCAGTGGTGACACGTTCATGTAACCAGAGGGTGGCGTGCGCTACCAAAAACGCACCTAAAAGCTGTCAATCAACTCTCAGACAAAAGAAGAATAACACATTGTCTCACACACACACTGTAGAATAGCGTGGCATGTAACAGAGACGTTAAAATTGACATTCACATAAGTGCTGTCATTCAGGCTGTTCACAATATATTATAACACGTTTAGGCAGCCTAAAATCATTATGGCTTGACGTAGGCTTGCTGCGAGTCGGTGTTGCCGGTGTTACCGGTGTTCAGCCGCAACACCGGTATCATCACTTGCCCACCGCGGCACTGCCCCCCCACCGTTGTTTAGATTTTTTATAGTAATAAAAAAACATTTAGTTCAGTTAGAAAACAGACACTACAATTATAAATTGAACGTGCCTGCATAATAAATGCGAGCCGAATGAGAGTCGCAGCACAGATCAGCAGCAGGAGTCAGATTTCACCTCACTCTGCCCATTTCGCCTCACTCGACTGATAAGATGACGGCGGAAGATATGGTTTCAAAGCGAAATGTAAAAGCACCCATTTAAGCGAGTTTGTCATTGTACTGTTTTGTTGTTGTGTTTTTCATTAAGAATAATAATGAACCCACCATTCAAGCAATCGCCACTACCGAATTGGCGCTAATTTGAAAGTGAAAGTAAAATGCACGCGGCTGCAAAGCATTCATAATGGTACGTGTCCACTGGCGCAGAGCGAGTGTTTTCAGTTAATTCATATGGAAGCTCAACTCCTTGTTTATTATATTAATATGTTTCAGCACATTACAGTCACTATATGGCTTGAGTTAAGATTCCCTAATGAATTAAACAGTTTGTCATACAGAATTAAAGCACAAATGGCCTCTCTCTCTTTCTCTCTGTTTATGTGTGTAGCCTATACATGCGTGAATGTGGGGGAGGGGTGAGATTTTTGAAAAATAATAATCAAATAATTCCCAGCGATCATTGAATATTATTTTTGCTTGAAATGCCCATCCCTAGTTTGGACTATGGACTGTAGATAAATGTGAAAAAAAGCAATTTAAAATGATTTAACAGCAGGCAGAAACCTAGCAAAAGAAGAAAATGAAGGGTTTTGAATACTTTCACAAAGCACTGTATATACCTTTTTTTTTTTTTTTTTACATATACATATGGGGTATAACTGAGGGTCGTATACAGTATATATGTACCGCTGACTGGTGCTATCAGCTTGTGCATCTCATTCATAGCGAATTTTCTCCTGAAAAACAACATCTGGCATCTTAAGTTTTCCTCGCTACTTTTAACAGGTGCTCTCAAGACCATCTAAATGTGGGATGATTTGTGATTTATTGTAGATCCTTGTAAATCTTGATTGTTTTTTGCCTGGCCTTTTTTAACCTAAATCTGTGCATATGTGTTTAACAGTTTAAAAGGTAAGAGAAGCATTTACAAACATTACAAAATGTGAACAAGATGCTGCTGCACACTCTTGTCGTACTCTGTTTCTGTGATGATCCTGCAGTAGCAGAGCTTGGATGGAGGCCAGTGTGAACTCAAGCAATGATGCTGTAGTGACAAGCTCTATCTAACCGCAGATCACTGCTCCTGTTACACTCTCTACCTCTCAACCTTTGCCCACATGTTCACCTGAGGCGACTACAACACTAACACACACACAACCCTGACACAACATCAAAAGTCAATCTTTTACTGAGAACAAGCACCTGTTATATTACAGACTGGATGTGCAGAGGGAATAACTCTGGCTGTCTTATGCATAAAGCATAAGCTCCTCTCTGATATCCACACACCGCAGTGTTTCTCTCTAAATCTCTGTGAGTCCAGGTCACAAGGGAGAGCCAAACCTTTCATACACACAAAACAAAGCAAAATCCAAGACCAGAGGCCTTGATCAAATCGTCCTTTGTTTATGCATCAACACGACAAGGTGCTATTGAAAAAGGGTTTTCTTCGTCTCACTGAATGCTCTTCAGAGAAGGGTTGAAATTGAGGAAACAATACCGTCTAAGAGAGCCTGTTCTCCCCCTGAACACTTTCATAATATAAACCACAGCTTTCATTTCCTGAATCAGGCCATCCTGAGCTCTGCCATTTATTCTCCACGAGAAGGATCACAAGGTTCTGATCGCTATCGTTTCCTGATAACTCAAAAGTGAAGAAAACGTTTTTGGCTTGTACCTGGTTATTGCTTAGAAAAGCAATCAAACATGGCTTACTTGATAAAGTACATGTAGTACAACAACTGATAATAAAATAAAATAAAACTACCAAAACAAACCCAAGTTTAGAGTACCTTCACAAACAGTGATTTAAAAGTGCTGTGATTTTGGGGCCATCGAAAGTCATTTAAATTATGACTGTTTCCATACAGGTTTCCACAATACCCTCATCTGCCAGTGGTCAGAAAAACAAATAGTCCCGCTTTGAACTGGTTGAGCAAGTGTTGCTATGACAGGCTCAAACAAACAGACAGTGTTTACATATTTTGGGGGAATCAACCTATAAATGGCTTTTATTCAAATGCAAAAAGGGAAAAGATTTAACAAAGAAAAAAAATGTATATATAAACAGCCAATAGTCAAAATGGAAAAGGATTATGTGAGAGATTTTTTTCTTTAAAAAAAAAAAAAATGGGGTAAATAAGTTTTTTTTTAAATAAATATTTTATTCAGCAAGGACTAAAGTGACAGTAAAAATGTATAGAGGGTATGCACATGACGTCCGAATGTTATGACTGTGGTTACACCCACTGAGTGGCAAAAGACTGAGTGGCAGCATTGGTTTTCAGCGTGAATGCCATGAAAAACATCTAAAACGGGAAAGAGCTTTGCGATTGACTGTACAAATAGCTTTGGCACAAAATCTGAGGTATATTTTTTACAGACTGCTGAAAGCTACAGAAAAAAAGAAGCAAATAGGTCGCTGCAATTCACAGAAACAGCTGGACTCCAGGCAAAGAAAGGATTTTGGGGTAAAATCATACCCTATATATTGTATTGTTGTATATTGTGTTGACAACTCATCAATTAAATATTTACCATCTTATATTCTGCATATTTTGGTGCTTTTAAATAAACACTGACAAAAACTATACAAGTTTTAGGGCTGGACAATATGATGATATATATAGCATTGATATAAATGATCACTCCGATTTAGACCTACCTATATTGCAGTTATATAAAGTGTTCACAGGCAGGCCTGGACTTTATTTTATGGTTTTGTTATGTTTATGTGGCCGGCAGACGGCCGTGAGGGTCTGCCGGCATTACTTTCGTTTTGTATTTGTTTATTTTATATATTAAAGTTATGTTGAATGTTCGCCGGTTCCCGCCTCCTTCTTCCCGTACATACGAACTGTGTTACATTGGTGCCGAAACCCGGGAGGAAGGAGGGACATGCTGTCGGAGAGCCCTCGCTGCTGAGGGGGATCGCGGTGCTGAGGAGGTCGGGCAGAGCGGGAGTGTGAAGACCGCGAGTGGCTGCCCGAGGCGGTGGTGCTGGAGCGAGTATACATCGGGTGGGACGGAGAGCTCACTGCCGTGCTCCTGGGACGAGGTGGGGTGGCTGCTGTCCGAGAGGGAGAGAAGGAGTCGCCGCCGTTCGCCGTGGGCCGGAGCCTGCTGCCGTCCTCCATGAAGGGGAGGAGCAGGGAACGGGGGACTCGCTGCCGGCTGCCCTCAGTCGGAGGAGCCATCGCCGGCCGCCAGGGGGCAGAGGAGGATCGAGCCGTCCACCGAGCGTCCAGTACCATCGCATGGCACTGCGAGGAAGAGCCTCTCGGCTGGCTGAGGACCGAGCGGCAGTGTGTCCGGGAACCGGACCAAGAATTTTTTTTTCTTTCTTTCTTTTTCCTCTCTTCCCTCTCTCGTCTGTCACTCCCTGTGCTTCCGTCTCCTTGTTCTCTCGTCTCGTCTGTCCTTACCCCCAGGTGCTGCGGCCGCCGAGACTGGCCCCCGGGGGGAGTAGAGCGCAGTCTCGTGGGTACCCCCGGCCTGCGAGGGGCGATGGGGGTATGTGACGAGCAGGGCGGGCGAGAGCCGTGAGGGCACGAGGCCGGTGACGCGAGTGATAACGAGGCCTCGAATCTCTCACGGAGGAGCTCCGGAAGCATAAAAGGGGAGCGACGACAGTGAAAGACGAGAGAGGACCAGGCCTGGACTTTATTTTATGGTTTTATGTTTGTGTGGCCCGCAGACAGCCGTGAGGGTCTGCCGGCATTACTTTCGTTTTGTATTTGTTTATTTTATATATGAAATTGTGTTGAATGTTCGCCGGTTCCCGCCTCCTTCTTCCCGTATATACGAACTGTGTCACAGACACTTTAGTTCATTTATGTAAGTGAGTAAACTGTGACATATTATACCCAAACTTCTTCAAACATTGGACTAGAGATGGGGTACTCAAACTCGGACTTGTCACGCACTTGGGTGAATTTGTACTCGGACTTGACACAGACTTGGACATTTTGGACTCGGAGTCCGGGCACTGAAGGGCACATTACAGTATTATTCAGAAACGAAACGAAACTACTTACATTGTATTGTTGCAGCGTTGAGCATTGTTGCCAATCGCAGACGTTGAGCATGTGAACGCAATGGCCCATCAGATCAGAGGCATTTAGAGTCGCCATGCGGAGAATTCGCTCAAGCACATGAGTTAAATATATGAATGTCACAGCAAAGGGTCTGAATACTTAGGACCATGTGATATTTCAGTTTTTCTTTTTTAATAAATCTGCAAAAATGTCAACAATTCTGTGTTTTTCTGTCAGTATGGGGTGCTGTGTGTACATTAATGAGGAAAAAAAAAATTAACTTAAATGATTTTAGCAAATGGCTGCAATATAACAAAGAGTGAAAAATTTAAGGGGGTCTGAATACTTTCCGTACCCACTGTATATTGCAATCGTTTTGGTTAAAATATTAATTTAAGAGCTCAGTGTCGAGTTTGCAATTGACCTTTCACCGGAGTTTGATTGACAGTTGAACTGACCTATCATAATGCAGATATCCTCCATTTTGTCTGACAAACAAAACAAACCACTTAGTAGATTAACGTCACTGGACTTGGACTTGAAAAATGGTGTGTATTGACATCTTTTTGCAGTTCCGATGTTCATTCATGTTAAATTCGTGCTATAACTAGAAGAGATGATCAGTTCACATGCTGCTTGAACTGAGGTGCTACACATTAAACTGCCACAATACAGTATTTATTGTTTGAATTTCTTAAAAATTACAAGACTTTATTTCAACTTTATATCAAAAGTAATAAGTCAGTGTCCTCTTTGCTTCGCAATGTATTTTTCACTGTGTGAGAACATGATGTGTGGCGTGAGAGCAGCATAGCAAAAGTAACTTTGCAAAAGGTCAATTGCAATTTCAAATCATTTAAATCTTTCTGGACTCGGCCGGACTCGACTTGGACTCAAGTCCGACTCTGCCCCTTCTGGACTCGGGCTTGGACTCGAACTTGATTGGTTAAGGACTTGGCTCGGACTCGACAAAGGTGGACTCGGACCCAACACTACAGTGGACTACCAGTAAAATTGATAAAAATTTGGAACCAAAAATTATTCAGACACTTTGACCTGACCGTGTTTTGCTTAAGTGTTATCTGACATAATTAAGATTGTTTTCTGACACAGTTTAACTCTGAGATATTGTCATATCTACCATTTTTAAACTATAGTGAATAAACTGTATTAATGAATTAAATGTCGAATAAATTTTGGTTTGACTGTATATGTTCTTACCAGTAGTTAAACAACAACAACAACAACCCTCTGAAATTGTTTTGAATCTTTGAGTTTTGAGAAGTGCATCCATCTGCCCTGCTGTGATGGTGACTGCTATGTTTTTTATGAAGGATTTTATCTATTATAGATTGTTTCTAAACCACCGACAGTGGATGTTGATGCTGAAAATTATTAAATTGGGGCAAATGCAACATTTAAATTTTTTATCGATGACTCTTTTGTTTCTTTGAATCCGCAGCGCTCTATGCTGACTGAGAGCAGGCTAACATTTATACTGCTCACTAAGCAAACGTGTAATTGAGCAGACAGCTCTGTTCCCCTCTTCTGTCTAAGTCTTCTCTCTGTCATCTGCAAATCTCCTGTGTCAGGTTAAGGCGGCTGAAAATAGAAGAAATAAGTTGATATTTGCTAAATAGGATGTGCCCATTATGCCTAAAGAGAAGTGCAACAAAAGACATTGCATAAGAGGTAAGAAAAAGCAACAGAATGGATTTGTATGTTTCTTGAAAAGTATATATTGAATTATATTAATCATAGATTTATACATTCTAAACACCTGAAAATTGCAGCAAATTATTGATAGTGCATAGTGCATAATTATTGGTTTTAAGTTGGATCTATCTTCTGTTTATCACAATAAACGACCATTGTTGATGAGGGTTGGAGCTGAACTATACAAGAAGGTCTCCAGGAACAGGACTAGGCACCTCAAATACTAAAATAATAGATTAAAAAATACTAAAATAAAAATGCATTAAACTGATGTAAATGATTAGAGAGATGGAATACACAAAAGAATAAAGGTGATAACAGACAACATTGGTTTATTTGTTCACATAAGAAACCAATCAGATGCGAGCCTGAGCCATCAATCACAATGACACCGCAGATCTCATCTTTATTCTGCTATATAAAATATACACCTCCAGAGACAGTGTGTCAACAGTTAAAATAAAGCCTATAAAAGCCACATTTAATTCAACACAGGCAACCAGACCTGTGCTTAAAAGATCTCGGACACCATTTTGAGGCATTCTCAGTAGAGTCCTTGTCTTGTCCCAGAGAGCTAAAAGCAGATTTTGCTGCTTTGAAGATTGATGTTGGTGTTTAAGACGCCTCTGAAAAGCAGACAAGACCTTTGGGCTAATCTAGCCTTAGATGATAAAGACGCTCACCTGCTCGGAGCTGATAGCATGGCACTGCAAGCCAACACTGTAAAGAGCAGCCACCTCTCTAGGTAGCAATATTGAGACTTCAACATCCTCATTTCAGATGCCAGAGATGACCATCTTTTAAGACCTTATATAACCTTGAGTCAAAGTTTTCGCAAATGTGTACAGTGGCACTCAATCAGTGCTTTCCCAGGGATGTTTGATGGAGATATTACAAGATATTACAACATTAATATTTGGGTTGGCTTATGTGTGCCTTTTCAGGAAAAAAACATTACGGAGAGATTTGCATTTTCCGAGAAATTCATCAAAAAACTGAACTGTAACTGAATAATAATGGAATTCAATGTCATGATGGTGAATTCATGCGATATAAGATGATATTTACGCTGTGTAACAGGCCAGATAAAGACTCGCTGTTTGTTATTCTGACAAAAAAAAAAAAAAAAGTATAATAAACAAAATGTGAATCATAAATAATTTAAATAAATAAAACTCTTAAATATATGCTAATCCAAGTCTGAAGTAAATGGGACTATCTTGTTCAAAATAATTAATTCCTGTAACAGGGAATTATACTAATTACCATACTGTGGCAGAAAGGTCAAATAAACACACCCACTTCAAGCCTCAAAACAACCTGGTATTTAATAAATTAGCATCAATTCATTGTACTCTGTGCAGGTGTATAGGGGTTTGGCTGATTGTCGTGGAATGAGCCACCGTCAAATGATAAAATTAGCCAACATCTGGCTGACAGGGGACGCAGTCGTAAACAGGCGACAAGAAGGCAGTTGGGAATAATCCTCATTTGGTGGTGGTGGTGGTGGAGGGGGGCTGTAACGCTCTAGAATCATCTAGAAAATATAGTATATTTAACAATCATGTCACTTGGTGTTTAGTTTCACCATGTTTGTCTGGGCCAGTGACAGCTTGTATTAACCAACACATGAATTATAGAGTAAAAAAAGCATGAAAAAGTTAAACACGTAGGGTCTTTTTTGTTTATTTATACATTTATGGCAAGACAACAGCAAAACTTAATGAGGTTAGTTGTCAAAATACAGCTAAATTCCTGTCTGTTGGGGGGAGACCCTATTAGCAGATTCATAGACATCTGTACAAGACGTCTTGTGCATCATCATTAGAATTTCAAAGTGGTTTTGATTGTTTGATCTCATATCCAGAAATTATTGTTGGGAGAGTAATTATCATAAACCCAGTTCTAAATTTGTTTTCCACACTCTCGGTTATGATCCATAATTAACTATACTGGAGAGACTACATTATTTCTCCCTTTTTCGGATGAGGAATCAGAATGGAATTTCTCCCCCTTGGGAATTTATGGATTTTAAGTGCCAACGCAAAAAAAAATATATTTTTTTTTTCACCGAGAAGCTACTCTATATATTACTTCCATCCGTGTGCCGACAGACTAAGACCGATATCCCCTTGATCGCAGCTGCAAAGAAATTATATTACATTTGGTGGAATGAAATGAAAATCCCACCTCCCCCCTCAATGTTTTGCACTTTAGAAAGAAGGAGGAAAGAAATAATGAATTAGGCCCATTTGAGGATATTGACTGATTCCCTGAGTGCTCACGGCGCCGTCCGTCCGTAATCTATCTCCGAAATAATCATTCATGCTCTAAATACATCAGAGAGAGAGGATCATAAAAAATACACCATTCAGCTCCATTGATTTGCATTGTTAATTTCCCACTTGATGGCTTCAGAGAGAGGGAGTGATGAAGGGGCCGCAATGGCGGGCTTAAAGTATCCAACGTGGCAAATCACAAGATAGCCGCTGTCAGCAATGAGGCTTGACAATGAGGCAACACAATTAAGCAGCAGTGGGGAATGGAGTGATGCGGCTCTCCATAAAACTTCTGTGAGATCACAACTTATCAGTCTCCACATAACCATAAAAGCCCATGCTAACAGATCTTTATCAGATGCTACAGCCGGCCAAAAGCGACTTGGCTGTTTATGGATGTGACTGGTGTGGTGTGGGACAGATACTGCTGGATCTGACATCATCACTGCCTGACACCTGAGCTCTGTTGAGTTGGGCGGAATGTGAAAAATGACTGTGGATGTGTGCAGCAGAAAGAGGTGCGGTGGAACTACAGCAGCAACAGCGGGGCTTGGCCGATATGTGACAGATATCATAAATAATGTAGACATATCAGCTAACTAAGATCCGGACACAGGGAAATACACAATGCACACAAAAACAAACACATACAGCTTCCAGTGTAAAAATAATTAAGATTGCAGAAAAAGAATACTAGCCAAATGCCCATCCCTACTTTCTCTACTACAGAAAAATTCTAAATTGAAGACTGGTTCTCTTATGATTAATTTAATTTTATTTAACTGGCCACACCCACAGAAGTTGAACTGCCTGCCCCGCAGCCTGGTATGGTAACTTAGGAGTGAGGAATAAGAATAAGTTGCAACGGATAGTGAGAACGGCAGGAAAAATAATAGGATGCCAGCAAGCACAGCCTGATAAACTGTATTTGCTGGCAAAACACAGAAGAGAAACAAGGGTTGTATTTGACCCCACACACCCACTTAACTCAGAATTGTTAATGCTTCCATCTGGAAGAAGATATAAGGTCCCAAAATATCTTAGAAATGTGTATAAACATTCCTTTATACCAGAGGAAATTAGAATAATAAATGAAGGATAAGCAATTCCTCGTGAGAATAACTTTTAAATTGACATTGTGTATGTGTATAACTTGTGTATTGTATATGTGTATAACTTTTTGGGTTTTTTTTGTATGTCAAGTCAAAGGACTTTTTCTACATTGGTGGACAATAAAGTTCAAATCAGTCAACTGGAATTTGAATTACATGAAGTTGAATTTACTGAATTACAATTCAAAGTATTTCAACAGGCATTGTGAGAAACAGTGTTCTTCCACCCTAGTTAATAATTTTGTTAAATATAAAAAAGTACAAACTTCTGTTAAAAATTATGCTTATTTCTTTAAATTTAAGCATGTTTCACTATAATGTTTTACTGTAATGTTTTATTCTAGCTTCATGCCTTTTTTATATCAACACTTGAATGTGGGGAAGTTTCATAAAGCAATTTAAAAATAAAAATAAAAATTGTCAAAGACTTTGTCCGGATCAGATTCAGAATCCGATAGTATATAGAGTATATAGAGTCTATCAACACCCCCAAAGCTTGCACAGTCCTAAACCCCTTTTCAATGGGTAACATTAGGCTGGTTTGATTTATATGCTGTTAAATGTTTGAAGATCACTTTAAGCAATGCTGCTTGTTTCTGGTTCATAGCTTTTTTTGGATCTGGAGATTTCGTACTATTTCAGAAGATGCATAACAGCGCCCCCTACCATATAACAGTGAAAACATGTATTGCCGGAAAAACTCATCAATGGTGGGAAAAGAGTTTATTGAGTTGTAAATGGTGCACAACCCAGCCACAGATAAAGTGTCAGGTGGCCACATTTGGCCACTGCATCGCATCTCGCTGTTTTTATTCAGCGCCTCGCACCACGAATGCTGCATTTTTAAAGTGCTGTCAAGTTGAAAGGAACACTTTTAAAAAGTGTGTCTCAAAAAATATGAAAGTCTCAAAACCCATGCATTCTGTCCCATTCAGTTGTGCTCCATCTAGCTCTCTGAAAGGAAGAATGTGCCTTGTGTGAACATCCTGTAATACAGCTCAGACCATTTAGTGCTGACCAGAACTAAAAGTCACCATGAACAGTGTTGGCACAAATTGCTGTCTGAAGAATAAACTTGCAAAGGTGCCACCAAAGAAAATGGTGTAAAAATGAAAATGACATGTACAGTATAGCATTTACTGAATTTCATCTAGTGTGAAGTGTTTTGAAAATGAAGATGTTGTATTGTTTTCATGACCAGGCCTGTCACTGCAGAGAACTCGGATTATCATGCCAAACCCTATATTGGAGTACACAATACTCTGAATTGATTTATTATTTACAGTAGCTTTTTATTTCTCTGATCAAAATTTCTTTTCAGGCACTGAATGAAGTGCAAAGCTTTTTTTTTTTTTTTTTGGTTTAAACTGTTCCATTATCTAAGTGCACGTTCTACAAGTAGATATTTGATGAAAAGGAAAACAGCAACTGTGACAGCCATCGCTGAAAACAGCACGCATTTAACTCCGATAAACCCACACTTACGGCTCTCGACATGCTTTCAATTACGGTGGCCTCGATTATTGTATTGATTATAAAATGCTCGATGACAACTCGTTTGCAAATTCCCATTTGCATTTATGTAGCCTCTAAAATGACACACAAACGAAGAAATAAAAAGAGAGAAAGAAAGCGAGAGATGAGAGAGAAGGTGGCATCTGTTGGGGCTTTTAGACAGATAAATCACACTAATCCATCCCTTTTACATGAGCCCCCGTCAGGGTTAATTGGTTTGTGAAGATGGGTAATGAAGGAAAATGGCGGTGTTTATTGTTGCGCCTCTCTCATTAAAAGGAGGCAGTTCGGCTGGCATGCGTGTGACATTTACGCACCCATCAGACACCGGGAGGAATGCGTTTATAAAAGGAGCAACTTTACCCAGTGTCCTCCCATCTGAGCACAGTAACACCGCATGACAGTGAGTTTCATAAACTATAATGAGGTTAAAGTCATAAGATGGTTTACAAAGATCAACCATACCCAGGAGCATCATGGGAGGTCACAGATGGTAAAAGCAATAACATCCTAGCTAATACAAACCTGTAAATGCAAATGCATATGGGCACTCAAACACATTAAAGCTAAAGTGTGTCATTTCTGCCTTCCATTGGTTGCACAAAATGCGAACTGAAAGTCCCGCCCCAAATTGTTTGAGCCATACTATTAAACACTTCAGCTTTAAACCTGAAATCATGGGCTACATATAAAGAAACTGCAGGCAATAGCCAATACAAGTATGGACATGCCAATGAGCACAGGAAGTGCTATTGTGCAGATGTTACCTCTCTCCTGCGTGATGCCCAGCACGTCTGTTTGACTTTCCAAACCACAGCAGCAACCAGCAGCAGGGACAGGAAACAGCTGGAGACAAGACACATGGAAAATCAATAGATCAGTCAATCAAATAAGATTCATGAGTTCATAATTGCAATTGTGGATAACATTCCACTAACCTTCTAGGCTGGACTGAGGACAGCTGTTACATATTTGTATTTCAATCACACAATCAATGATAAACAAGTTCATCCAGCATGAAAGAATCAATGCCGTATGGAACAGACTGTTACGTCAATCATTTACGCAATACCGTCCGGTGCCGTGAAAAACAAGCACATCTGCACTCCAACAGGTCTGATTTCCTCTCGCACACATACACAGACTGCTCAATGGCTATTTTCAGCAATCTAGACAATGTGTGAGGTTATAGAAAGTCAACCTTGAGTAGAAATGGTTGGTGTGAAAGCTCATATAAAAGAAGAAAACCCTCTTTGTGTTTTACTTACAATTGGCAGAAGGTGACAAATGCATGGAACTAAAGTAAAGGAAAAAGCATTCGGAGGTGGTCATACACAATCCATTTTGTTGTCGTTGTTGTATTTTATCCCAGGTTCACGGCCAGCACCTGGTGCTGTAGTATGACAAAGCACTGGTGAACAAATGTCAGAATATGTGCCTGTAATGTAAGACGATTGAGTGTCACACTAAAAAAATAATACAATTTAAGACAATCACCTCTAAGACCTACGAGTGCTTGATTTTGTAACAAAATTGTGTTTAGGTACTGTGACATTTCTGTGGACTGTGAGCAACCAGTTTGTTGCACAGTTGTAATTATCCATAATGCCAAAAAATCAACTACAAAAGCATGTCAATAAAAAAAAAAAAAAAAAATCAATATTGCTGTATATTCTGGCAGAACTCTGCCACATATATATATATATATATTTATATTTATATGGAAAAATAATTATTTTAAACTCTAATTTTTACCTCTGTCTGAAATGATTTGTTTTTAGAGGCAGCTCCTTTAAGGCTTGTGTAGACGGCCAGTGTTATGATTGGCTAACATCATTGCGTAGAAAACACCATTAACACCCACTCATTATTGTATGCGAGTAAGTGTTTTGAAAACATTATCCACATAAAACCTTCAAACCTTCAGAGAAAGCATTATTAAATGATTTACTTGTGATGTAGCTGCTGTCAGATCCAATTAAAGAGGTCATGAACTATGTTGTTTTATAATGTTTCCTGGGGTGCATTTATAATGTTAGTATGCTTTTTACATCCAAAATTGTCATAATTTATAAATAAAAGGCATTTTTCCTACCCTAACTTTAGCCCTCTAATTTGAACGCTCTGTTTTAAGGGGCGAGTCTGCTGTGAGACTTCAGTGTAAACGCCCATTGCTGTGATTGGCTAACATCTTTCCATTTGAAATAGCCAAGTATTACTCTCTCTTTTAGCGCATTTTTACTATTACAGCTCTCAAGGTTAACTAATCGTGAAAAATGTTACATAACATTTAGATCTATGGCATTATATTTAGATCGTGGCATGAAAGGTTGCAGAGAAAGGTAGCCGATCACAGACATGTTGAGCACATGAAAGCAGTGATCTCGTCATTGCAACTCAATTTCTGTACACTAACAAATGCTTTCATCTTCACTAACAGTGCAAACGCGATATAATTAAGAGATTCGTTGAATAAAACGGGAGTTTTGCGCATGTCAGCCACTGATAAACTCGCGCTGTTTGATTGACAGCTTCAGCAAGCGCTGCTCCAACGATTGCAAAGGGAGCTTTCTTTGATCGCTTTCTTTATATAATTTAATCACAGTTAAATAACAGATTATTTTCATCCTACTAAGACAAACAACGCAAGTTGACGTTTACTCATGGGTTTGATTTAATGACACACAGGCAAAGAACATCTGACTGTACATGAATCATTACATACAGTGGGTACGGAAAGTATTCAGATCCCCTTAAATTTTTTCACTCTTTGTTATATTGCAGCCATTTGCTAAAATCATTTAAGTTCATTTTTTTTCCCTCATTAATGTACACACAGCACCCCATATTGACAGAAAAACACAGAATTGTTGACATTTTTGCAGATTTATTAAAAAAGAAAAACTGAAATATCACATGGTCCTAAGTATTCAGACCCTTTGCTCAGTATTTAGTAGAAGCACCCTTTTGATCTAATACAGCCATGAGTCTTTTTGGGAAAGATGCAACAAGTTTTTCACACCTGGATTTTGGGATCCTCTGCCATTCCTCCTTGCAGATCTTCTCCAGTTCTGTCAGGTTGGATGGTAAACGTTGGTGGACAGCCATTTTTAGGTCTCTCCAGAGATGCTCAATTGGGTTTAAGTCAGGGCTCTGGCTGGGCCATTCAAGAACAGTCACGGAGTTGTTGTGAAGCCACTCCTTCGTTATTTTAGCTGTGTGCTTAGGGTCATTGTCTTGTTGGAAGGTAAACCTTCGGCCCAGTCTGAGGTCCTGAGCACTCTGGAGAAGGTTGTCGTCCAGGATATCCCTGTACTTGGCCGCATTCATCTTTCCCTCGATTGCAACCAGTCGTCCTGTCCCTGCAGCTGAAAAACACCCCCACAGCATGATGCTGCCACCACCATGCTTCACTGTTGGGACTGTATTGGACAGGTGATGAGCAGTGCCTGGTTTTCTCCACACATACCGCTTAGAATTAAGGCCATCAGACCAGAGAATCTTATTTCTCACCATCTTGGAGTCCTTCAGGTGTTTTTTTTTTAGCAAACTCCATGCAGGCTTTCATGTGTTTTGCACTGAGGAGAGGCTTCCATCGGTCCACTCTGCAATAAAGCCCTGACTGGTGGAGGGCTGCAGTGATGGTTGACTTTCTACAACTTTCTCCCATCTCCCAACTGCATCTTTGGAGCTCAGCCACAGTGATCTTTGGGTTCTTCTTTACCTCTCTCACCAAGGCTCTTCTCCCCCGATAGCTCAGTTTGGCCGGACGGCCAGCTCTAGGAAGGGTTCTGGTCATCCCAAACGTCTTCCATTTAAGGATTATGGAGGCCACTGTGCTCTTAGGAACCTTAAGTGCAGCAGAAATTTTTTTGTAACCTTGGCCAGATCTGTGCCTTTCCACAATTCTGTCTCTGAGCTCTTCAGGCAGTTCCTTTGACCTCATGATTCTCATTTGCTCTGACATGCACTGTGAGCTGTAAGGTCTTATATAGACAGGTGTGTGGCTTTCCTAATCAAGTCCAATCAGTATAATCAAACACAGCTGGACTCAAATGAAGGTGTAGAACCATCTCAAGGATGATCAGAAGAAATGGACAGCACCTGAGTTAAATATATGAGTGTCACAGCAAAGGGTCTGAATACTTAGGACCATGTGATATTTCAGTTTTTCTTTTTTAATAAATCTGCAAAAATGTCAACAATTCTGTGTTTTTCTGTCAATATGGGGTGCTGTGTGTACATTAATGAGGAAAAAAAAAAAAGAACTTAAATGATTTTAGCAAATGGCTGCAATATAACAAAGAGTGAAAAATTTAAGGGGGTCTGAATACTTTCCGTACCCACTGTATCAGATCAGGCACTGCACAATATTTTGTAATCCTCAATGGCATGTTTATTGCTTGGTAGCTCGATCCGGTTTAGCACCATGTAGGCCTATGTTACTTAGGCTACCTATTCTATTGCATGTCATGCGCGAATCGGTGGGCAGGGCTAAACAGGCAGTGATGAAGTAGGCGTTGATCTTCTTCTGCCGAGGCGGTGCTTGCTGCCCTTTTACGTCATAAATCCCCACTTTGAAAAACCTGTCGTTTGCTGGGTCTGGTGTCAATAAAAGCTTTTATTGGACTAACAAGGAATTTTTTAGTTCTGAGACTTACAGGATATTCTTATAGTATGATGACCTCTTATATGTCAAAAGCTCAAGGAAAATTTGATTTCAGTTCATCACCCCTTTAAATTGACTGCTTCATCTGTCAACAAAAGTTTCTTTGTCAACTCTCTATTATACCTCGTTTACAAAAAAATCTGCAGTCAAATTCTCCGAACAAACATAATTCCTGAACCATGACATGACGGCATTAAAAATTAACCATATATTTGCTCCTCATGTTGGTAGTCTTCTGAAGAATAGAACAGAAATGAGCAAATGAGCTGTTTAAACAGGACACGTTACTTTACTCTTCCATTTGACCTGTTGTCAGCAGACTGAAGCACGTCGAGTACGTCAGAAAGTGAACATGCATCTGTGTACTGTATCCAGTGTAGACAGCATGAGTGATTATAATGGGTTTTATTTGTTTTGGATGCGATGCTCGCATCTGGTGGAGGCAAATGTCAGCGGTTAAGCGTCTGAATGCCAGTAGATGAGGCCTATGATGCGATGATGTAAAACTATTCGCCAATGTCTTGCTCTGGAGGCAGGCATATGCAAATGTATTTGCCCTTATGACATCACAAATACCACAATATCCAAACAAGTAATTTTTTGGAGATTGATTAAATAAATTCTATGCAGAGGATGTTTAAGCTATTAAACTTGCAAGATGTTTTAATGACACAAAGACCTCTTATATGTCTAAAGATTAAATTTTGATTTGATTTCTCAAGTCATGACCCCTTTAAATGTTAACAACTTCACTTTTCATTCATATAGTCATTTAGTGATTCACATCCCAGCAAAGGCACTAGAAAATTCACAGTATTGCAGTGCATTATAGAATTGTTAAGAAAAATTCTGTTCACTTAAACTAATGCTATATATTGTAATCACTTTCAAATTGCCTCAATTCTGATACAGAATCTTACTCACATTACCATTTCTACTAATCATGCAACAATTTCTTTGCAAAGCATTTTTAACTGCTGTTTTTCTTCTGTAATGACACGCTTCATTACAGCCCACAAATTAACAGTAACCAAAGGGGGTGGAGCTTAACAAAGGGTCAATATACTGACATGGACATCAGAGGAATAGGGGGCATGTGGGGACAATATCATCTACCCATCATTCACATTCAAACAGAGCCTCCATTCAGCCAGCATTATTACAAATACATACCATCAACTCCACAGAGACACTGCCTAGAGGAAGAATGTTCAATCTCAAATTAGACAATCTGAGGCTTTGTGAGGCTCTGCAAAACTATGGAATGCATAATATAAGTGTATGGGGTGTTATACGATCGTGAAATTTGAACTTACACCATAGGAAGGGTTTAAACCCTACTGCAAGTGCACAGCTTGGGGACGTCTTGGGCTCTAATATTGTTCTTCTAGTCTCTTTGCTTAAGCACTATATATTAAGGGGCCTAGCTCATTACATCTGAAGCTGTTCAAATGCTAAAATTAGCACTGGACTAATCATAGTGTAGTTGAGGTAATGCAAGAGCCTGAAACTGCCTTTTCAACCATTTCATCTACCATATTTCAAAACCCAATCAGCACAAGTCAGAGGGCCCTTATTAAATCTATTAATGATGAGGGCAATTAATTCTTAACGAGCTGGATAATAGTTCTAATGGATGGAGAATGAGGCCCAATAATGCCAGAGCACTTTCACTGAGAAACTTATAAAAGCACATTCTTTTAAGTGGTATGAAGAACGTCCTGATTGAGGGTAGACGCCATATTAAATAAAAACGAGGCTGGCCATTCAGTGGACATTTCACCTAAAATGGCAGTGATTTGAACTTGTCAGAAAAAAAAAAAAATTTGCTGTTGTACTTTTAGAGGATGTCAGCATATCAATGACAACATTGTAACTTATCTACCCCTTATAAAGTACATATCACTACCTTAGAGTAATATATATTCTAAGGTAGGCCTACTACATATTTTAGGTTTATACAGTATAAGTGGCCAACTAAAAAACTGTTGTTGTTTTTTTCCCATTGTTAGCAACTCAGTATTAATTTACAATTGCTGTACATTTCGGGGTGTAGTGTAGGACGGTTGTGTGTGTTTGTGTGTGTGTGTTTGTGACATCAGGACACAAATTTGTATAATGACATGGGTATGACATGGGTATTACAAGGAGAAGGTGACTTATGAAGACATTACCACATGTCCCTATTTTTCAAAAGGCTTATAAATCATACAGAATGAGTTTTTTTGAGAAAGTAAAAATGTGCAGTTTCCTGTGATGGGTAGGTTTAGGTGTAGGGGTAGTGTAGGGCAATAGAAAAAAGTACAGTATAAAAACCATTACGCCTATGGAATGTCCCCACAATTCACAAAAACAAACGTGTGTGTGTGTTTGTGTGTGACATGTGTGTGTATATATATATATATATATATATATATATATATATATATATATATATATATATATATATATATATATATATATATATATATATATATACACATACATACATACATACATACATGTGTGTGTGTGTGTGTGTGATCAAATAAAATCCGCCTCTCATACTGAATAGTTTGTGACACTGAACTGAGTTCTCTTCCATGTCTTTTTGCTTTTGAATGGACAAATACACACAAAATATATCATAAATATATCAAAATATTCACGTAAGCACAGTCGGTTATGTCTTAAGTGAACATAAACAGTTGACAAAGAACAACAACATCAAACAACAAAAGACAAAAGAAAATTCAGTTGCTGTTCTTGACTGAATAACTTTTGTAACTATATTTGTAATGCATAATTTATTTGTAAAGTGCAGTGTTATTTTACATTAGAATACCTGAAAATTGTACCTTTGTTCAGTTGTATTTATTAGTGCAATTGCTAATTTGTTTGTTGTTTTTTCATTATTGAGTGTTTACTTGTCTTTAATAATGGTTGAAATTTATATTTAGGGTTATATTTATATTAGTTATGCTAGTTGTTTTTGCCATTGTATTTTTAAATCAAAAGTTCATTGTGTAAGTGTTCTTGGTATTCATTCATGTACACTCAAAAAAATGATTTTTTGATGCTGTTCACTTTATTTAAACAACTTATTTTGATTCAACACAATTGTATTAGGTTTCTGGTTCAAATGTAATTGCTTCATGTTAAATTGACTTGAAACGATTACTTTTTGACTTAACTTGATATTTTCATATTAAAATAACATGTTTCAAACAAGTAAACTCAACCAGGACGAAATCAAACAGGACTTTCACTACCCGTCATGCTTTGCAAAGGGGCTGATCTGGGAGAGTAAATGTTGAAATAAAGTGTTATTTTAAGCAGTTTTTAGCAACATGAGAAAATGGAGAGACTTTTTAATGTTTACTGTTCTATTATGTTGGTATTTAAAAGTTTCTGTTATGTTAATGGTTTTGGGGTTACCATTGTGGTGAAGTGTAGAGCATGTGCTTGGGTTGAGGACCTGCTAACAACAATTAAAGTTGTTTTAATAATAAAAACAGCTATTTTGGGCATGCCATAAATGGAATAAAACCATCTTCTGGCTAACACCTAACAAGGGTCTTTACAGAGTAAAGATTTTGTAAAAGTTGTGAAAATGGTTCTTGAATGCATCCACTATATAAACTAATCAATTGAACTGGATTTTTAGGATAACTAAATGTAAAGGTTTTGGACAAAATTAAGAAAGTTAACCTGATTCAACTAAATAGCACTGAGTTAACCTTATGTAATAAATGTAAGTTAACTGAAATAAATAATGTTAATTAAACGCAACATAAAGTTACGTGGAACCTGTTGACATAAAAAAATTAAGTAAATCCAACGTATCATTTTTTTGAGTGTATGTCTTAGAATACATGTGAATGATATCTTTAAGATACTTTTTTTTTTTACCTTATTGGGATCGAAATTAAGAATCGGTATATATATATATATATATATATATATATATATATATATATATATATATATATATATATATATATATATATATATTAATAGATATTACCTATATATATAAAAAATATAATAATAAATTAAATATATGGCAAGTGAAATGAATAAATAAAAAATGCATTGTGTATGTGTAGTCAACGTTTCATAGAGTGCGATCTGCTTGTAGTATTGATCTTTACAGGTAGAAACAAGCATCTGAAGGATGAATGAGGTGAGCCAATCTACCAGAGCTGCCCGAGAGAGCAAACAGCCAACAAGGATTACACAATCAATACAGACAACCTGAGCTGAGGATATAAACATGCACACCATCACAGTCACTTCCTGTTTCTATTTGTCATCCTGCCCGGCCCTGCTTATGTTTATGAGTCACAATAATGCATAATCTTGTATTCACTCGCTCTAATAGGTACAGAGGACAAAAGCCCCATTACACCCAAATCACGAGTGGGAGAGAACGAGCTTTAGTCAGTTACACAAGTCAAATGAATTGCCTCCAGTCGCCATCCAGTGAAACACAGGCATTCAGGACGTTAATAACATCATCGGCGATATGAGTGTGCTCACTCAATAGTTCAGCCCCGTGGACGACTTCTGTCCTGACAGAAGCCAGGAAGAGGAAAGAAAGAGAGGTGGATGAATGTTAATCAACATAGAGATAGAAAGAGTGTGTGTAATTGGGCTAAACCAAATTGTGGTGTCACCAATTAGCTGGAGAAGTGGGTGAAAGGATTAAGCGGTCTTTAATTGTTACTGTTTTTCTTGCTCATTTATTGGAGCTCTAAGAGAGCAGAGACGGAAAAAAAGAAATCACTCTTCAAAGAAAACATATTCAAAAGGCCTTTTCAAAGCTAATGAGGGACTACAGCGAAACACCTATCTGTTCAAAAGTACAAACTTTGCTTAAAGTACACACCAGTTACTGTACATCTAAAAGAGGTTCTTCTAAACATACATACACTTTGTATTGTTATTTCATTCCCATTGTACCATTTATTATTTTAATTGGATTTATTTTTATGAATACTTTTTCTACCTAATCTGTGTAACAGTCTCTTTGTTTAGAAAGACAAATATTTCAATAGGTTGAAATACATTTAAAAAAAAAAAAAAAACCCTCTGGGATGAGCATGACAGACAGCAGAGTTTACAGTCTTATTAAAAAGCTCATCAATTCTATCAAAGCTAAATGAAAAAAGAAAGATAAATATCCATCTACTTGCTTGAGGCTTGCAGCCTACAGTCTCTCAGGAGGGTGTTCTGAAATTTTAGGGAGATTCTGAGAAATGCATTTCTAATTAAGATTATGTTAAGAGCTGGAAGTAATATGCTAATTGAATGCATGAATCAGATAGTGAAAAAAGAGAATATTTTACTGGCTAACCTAAATATAATAATTTCATTCTTTCACTAAGTTTTTTGACAATATACTGTAATGCTGCCTTCCATTAAACAGCTGCTGGGATGACGTAGTTTTGTAGGCCAACCCAGAAGTTAGCATCACCATGGATTCCTCAATATAAATCCAATAGTATTATTATATTGGGTTTTGGATTATTGCACAAATTAAGCTCTGTGACCAGCAAAAGTTTGATTCTAACACATTTTGCTCATCAAAATAATCCCCACAAATCAACACAACATTGAAGATGAAATAGTAAGAAGCTAAAATATAAGCAAAAAAGCTAAAAAAATAAAAAAATAAACAAAGTGGGGTATAACTGATGTATTTTATGTCGCAGAATAAAATGCGAAAATAACAAACCTTATTTCAAGCATTTAACCAAAAACCAAGTTGTAAAACCAATTAACACCAGAAGTTCAAAAATGCTAACTCACTGATGGTTTTAGAACTCTAGCATTTTAAGTTTGGCTTCCAACTTCCAAAAGTTGTTTACTGCAACACAAAAATGGCAGCACCCAATGAGATATAGGCCCTGCAAGCAAATAAAATGCATCAATCAGTCAAATTTACGTTATTGTAAATGATCCTCTATTAACTTGCAGAACATCCTTGTTTATCCTCAAAAATGTGCTTGCTGGGACATCCCACTGTTGACAAACCAACAACTGCTCAGTGAGCAATGAAATGCATTTATAGATAAAGAGCATAGACATCAAGTAGGAACATCCCACATCTGACTTTGAATGGAACAAATTGTGAATGCAGAATGAAGTTGATATGAAATATAATTGCTTTAATCTCTGTAAGTAGTTTACCAGGCCCACAAGTGTTCTGCTAGAGAAGTGTTTGTTTACCTCTTCAGTGTGTCTGGTGCACGGTGGTATATCCATCATTCTGACAGCCAATCAGGTTAGGGAGTCAGAGTTACACGGTTACCGTGACATCCAGACATTGAAATGCTTCAGAGGTAAAAAACTGAAGGGAATGTGCACTTACTTTTTCTAGCAGTACTAAAAGCTGGCCAATGTTTAAAGACTGTCATTTGAATATTCAGTTAAACCAATGCAGTGATAATTTCACTTATTCAAAATTTACACAGTTTTGCGCTTTACTTGACACTAGACTGTACGTAAGTGAGCTTCTTCCTGTTGGGATAACTTTGAATCCTAAAAAAATACATGTGACCATGTGTAAAGAAATATCCACTGCAATTTTATTTATTTATGCTCTCAACATTTCTGGACACTTGGTCCAACATTCTTATTTATTTTTCCCACAAAAAATTCATAAACAATCTGTCAGCCAAGCCACAGGCACAAAGAAAGTACAGCAGCAAACACTGACGGCTTAAGTGACAGAGCTTCAAATCGATAATACTCAATGCTAATGTTCCACAAACCAACACCACTATTCATCTGTGCAATTAAAATAACTTAAGTGTGCCAATACAACACACTCTATTTATTTACCAAAACAGAATATTTCTCACAGAGCTTGATGTCTGTTTTGGCATTGTCGGGCATTTGATTGAACTTGAACGGCTTTGAAGGCACTTGGCTTGAACTCCAAGTATACTCTCGACAAGAGAACCAGAGCTGTGAATCCACAGCCAGAAGATATGAGAGGAGGAGTGAGAAAAAGAGAGAAAGAATAAAAGGGGAGGGATATAAAGTATACGCACAAATCTCTCTCAAATGCCTTGATGAATTACATCAGATGTATCCCTTGCCTCCAGAAGACTAAATGCACACCAAATAACAAAGCCCTACAGCCTCTAGCTTCAACTTTGATATCTATCAACACACTCCCATGCCCGTAATTGCAAAACAACAAAAAAGTGCTCTCGCTATTCATACTGGATAATAAATCCAAGAATCTGTATAGCAAACATCGCACTCCGGTTGCCATGACCTCAACCTTTGCGAATGTCAGGGCGCACACGCTCACACCATCATATCCTCTAGAAATTACTCCACACAAATATGGATACATACAAGATAAATGGCCGGTGTCAAAGTTACACTGCTGTGGTACATTTTCCAGCACACTCCATTAATAAAACCAATAAAGCTGTGTATCAAATAAGTAAAATGATTATAATAATAAAAAAATAAAAAACGGCACGACTAAACCATATCAGTTTACCCTTATGTCATATTATATTCATAGCAGCATTCTGTTTTTCTGTGATAAACAAATTGGTATGTAAGGTTGGAATGATGGTACATGACATTTGTGTTGACCTGACAGTTAAAAATCCCACAGAACACAATACAGAGGCGGCTGACAGTCTAGCGCGAGCTTCAATATTTATACATACTGTAGCAGGCGGCATATTATTTATACAGAGTAGGTGGCATGTAATTATTTTGCTGCACTTTGAGGCACTTTAAACACAACTGTGGTCACTCAGCTCTGTAATTTGACTGTCCAGATGTACAACAAGCATGGCATTTTTGAACGTATATGACTACTGAAAACCAAAAATGAAACCATGCAATTGCAAACATCTTTTGCTGTCAAATAAATGGATGATTTCCATCACCTGCAGAAATATGCATATGGTTCTGGCTGCTGTTCAAGAGGCAAATTAAAAGTGCAGGTTCACCCTTAAATACAACATTTTAAATGAGTAATTAAAAAAAAAAAAGAAAAAGAAAAAAAAAATGTAAACTATAAAAATCTCTGTCAATGACAGCATAAGCCTGAATGATTAGATAATTTATTTATTTATTTTGCTGGAATATCCTTAATGTTGTACAGACACTACTATTAGAAAAACTTTCAATGTTTTTGAAAGAATAGGTGTTATGTTTGCCAAGGCTGCATTTACTTGATCAAACATGGAGTCAAAAACAGTAATATTGTGAAATATTACTGCAATTTGAAAGTACTGTTCTCCATTTTAATATATTCATATTCTTTTTTTTTTTTTTTTTTTTTTCTCTGTATTTTTAAAGCAGCCATTACTCCAAGTCTTCAGTGTCACGTGATTCTTAAGAAATCGTTCAAATATGCCGATTTGGTCCTCAAGAAACATTTCTTCTTATTATTAGTTGAAAATAGCTGTGCTGCTTAATGTAGTGTAGGAAGTTAGTGTTTTATTTTTTAGAAGGTTTGAATAACAGCATTTATTTTAAATATTTTTTAGTATTAGAAATGTTTTTACTGTAATGTTTTTGTCAACAATTTAATGTGTCCTTAAAGGTGCAGTATGTAATATTGACAGCTAGCGGTTAAAATGTGTACTGCAGTTCAAATTCAAAATATTGGAGAGAGTTGTTTCCCCCACCCGGTCGTCCTCAGACTTGACACTCATGCAGGTTGCCAGACTGAAGACAAAACAGGTACGGGTGCAACTGACAATGGAAAGCGACAAGCCTTACACTGTAAGTTGATCAGCTAATGTATACATTTAGGCTTTTTTTTTTTTAGGTCAGATAGAATCTCCGATTTCTGACCCAGTTTGTTTGTTCGCTGCAATACACTGTGTTTTCCACCAACTGGGAACTGGGATGTCGAAATACTACTGGATAAATTGGCAGTGGTGGGATCACATAGAGCAAAACAAAAACAGACATTCCGACAAGGAACACACATTTCAAAGTAGAATAACTGGCTGTAGCATTGATTTTTGGAGAAAGAAAACTTAGCATGTTTATTAAATCTCTGCAAACATATTATGGTATTTTTATGCTTTAGTATAGTCCCCAAAAATTACATACAGCACTTTTTAATAATACTAAATAAAAGAAAAAAAAAATATACTGATCCCAAACTTTTGAATGGTGGAGTACATTGATATATTTGTATTTTTATATCACAGATGTGATGCTTCTACTAGATATATGCACCTATCAAGTTCTAAAAATATATTAAAATTATATATCATATGCTATACAGGTTTGGAATATCATGATTAGGAACCATTCCTTCAAGCAACTGGTATAATATAATGAATTTCTCATTGCTACTCATTTCCACAAAAATTATTTTCAGTGAACGTTTTTTTCAGACCACATGGTTGTTTCTGATCGCAAAAATGTGTCCTTCATAAACATGATTTAAAACAACATAAAATACATTAATTTTTGGAGACAGCAAGAGTGGCAGTATTTGGCTTCATCACAGCCAACACCATTACACCTATTGTGCTTATTCATCAGCCAGCTTTCATTAATGGCTTCTGGATGGTGAAGTTAATGCTTCCATTCTCAACAAGCTTATGTCACTAAATTCCGAGAGCTCAATGCATACAGAATAAGGAAATGTTTAATTTATTCACAAATATTATTGTTTAATTACACAGAACATTTAATTTAAATGAATGAAGTATGCATACCTGAAAAATGTGACAAAGAACTGCACCAAGTCCATGATGCTGCTGTGCTGAGAGAAGGATATCTAGAAAAAAAAAAAGTAGAAGAAAGGCGTTAGAGATATTATTATTACTCCAGTAAAATAACACATAAAACCATTACTGAAGGATGCCCAAATATAATTAAAATGGGACATATAATATTGTCAAACCAGTTTTGCATTCTCTTGACAGTCGTATAGTCATATTAAAAATAACAGGAAAGATGTGGTTTGTGTAGCAAACAAAACACATTGGTTACAGTGCACATAATTCAATAAATGTTTTAATCACCAAATGGCTTCAAATTTAAAGGGAAAAAAAAAAGGAAAACGCTATGAATACTGGGCTAGGTGACAAAAAAAATAAACTACTGTTGAATCATGTTTAAAAGCTTTCTAAAAAACAGATGGCCTATAATAAACTTGACATAATTTAATCAAGTGTTCATGTTGTTGATCTAATTTAACTTGAATTTGTTGTGCACCATACTCTGCAAACTTTCTGTAGAATAATAAATGCTTCTAATCAAAATAATTTTTATTTGACATGCAAGTAGTTTTATTACATATTCATGGCATATTAATTTCTACAACTTGGCAAGGTTTCTTAGAAAACAAGCAGCATGCATTTTCCCCACACATAATATCTCAAGTCCATTCCCCAATCTTAAATATTCTAAGTCGCTAAGGCTCAAAAACACAAGTATTTTTTAACAAAGAACAGCTTGCTATTATCTGCATTATAAAATATTATAATCCACATAATGGAAAGCAATTAAAAGTAAACTAATTATGCAGTAAAACATTTATTCATATCATTACTAGAACACTAAGCATTTAGAACCAACAGTGTTAGTACAATATTGAAGCTGCTGTAATACTCAAGTTTTACTCTATATTAAAATTAACTTAACTGAAAAAGGGCTACTTATGTCCTGCATAACTATGATTGCATTGTAAAACAAACAAACAAACAATATTCTTAAATCAATTCAATAATGCTGAATAAAATAAAACCAAAGATTTACTCGGCATCTGCTCTCTTCATGAAGTATGTCTCGGCGGAGGGTGGGGCTATATATCCTCCACAACTGACTGCAAACTGGCATTCAAATCTGTCTCCATTTAGTTAACACCACCCAACTTCCTATGATCCAATCAATTCCCGAGGACGTTTCATGGAGGAGTTTACATATGCTTTTGAGTATTCACAAACTGTATTATACAAACTAGAGTATTTATGAATGGTTATGGCGATGAATGTTACGTTTGCATATTCTATTGTATGAATAGTTATGGCATAGTAAAAGTGTTGAGAATTTTTTTTTTTTATTATTTATCTACCTCAGGGGTGTTTATGTGGCTGCACATGGGAAAGAAATTGTACGGGATGAAACCGCTTATTTTCATATTGCATGACAGTTACAGTCCAGCTTAAAATCGGTTATTAGTCAATTAAAGGCACAATATGTAAGATTTTTGGATTAAAATACCCCAAAACCACTAGAACAATGTTATATATTTTGTTGACTTGTACATACATTATCCCAAATGTTTCCAAGAATGTTTAAATCCAGAGAAATAAGCAATTTTAACCAGGACACGGACCGTGTCCATGCATCGCCTATCAATGACATCGCTTTACCCAGTTTTATTTTGTAGAAACCAAGGAAACACCAAAGACGCTTTAATATATTATGTGTTTTATTAGACAGGTGAGCAACTGTTTGGATACATTCACTGACAGAAAACTCATCATGTTATAAAGCTCAACAAAGTCAGTCTTATTGTTTAAATTTCGTTTTCTTGATTTACAGCGAGTACCATGTTTTACCATACCTAATATCAATCTAGCTTACTGCAGTGTGCATTAAGTGTCTCATAGTAGCCACCGAGCGAACGCAGAGTAGCACTATAACAACTTTCAACACACAAATGTATCTAATATGATAAACAGCACTGCGTTACCCCACATACGTTTGACAGGAAGAAGTGGTAGGGGCGAATGCGGCATAATAAAAGTTCCGCTGTTCTCGAGACGTGTGTCGCACTCGTCTCTCATTAGCAATCGCTCCAGCGGCCTCGTTTCTGCTCACATTGCACTCGGCCCTGCTCTGCTTCATACTAAAGTAACATTAATAATCTCATTCATGAACATGAATTCTGTCCCGTCCCAATTATTTTCCACTGGCTATAGACGTGAAGACAACACCTCCCGTGATTCCACGAAATCACGGCGTCATCAAGCTATGCCTTTGTTTTGAATAAGCGGCAAAAATTCTAGCGGCAAAAATTTACATAGTGTGCCTTTATAAGCTGCAATAGTCAATTAAATGTACATGTATATAATAAATATTTAAGTTTTGATTATATTTATTAGACTGAGAGAGCCCAAAAGTCACTGGGAATAAAAGTCTGTGATGGCTAATTCATTAAATTACACAACGTACCATGTGTGAATATATAACCAGACAGTGTTTGAAATCACTGGGATTCAGTAGATTAACATTTCTCCCTGTCTTCCCTTACGTAAGCAGTGCAATAACCACAGTCTGTTATATAAAATGCATTTGATTTCGAAGCTGTTGCAGTCAGCCCCACAAATAAGATCCTTGGTTCCTGTCCATTCGCTGATTACTTTAGCTACATGACCGAATTATTTGCCTTTTCAATATCTGAGGCCACTCACATCGATTGCTTATGAGAATCCAATACATAATTCTCCCAACTAAACCTATCTAAATCTTAATCCGCACTCCATCTCCATCTAAAAATCGACCATCTGATAAAAGAAAATGTCATTTTATGATTGATTTGTAAATGTCAGATGTTATCAGAGTGATTTATTTTTCAAGAAGTGGCGTGCTTTAAAAGTTCAGGCGACAAAATGTGTTTACTTAGTTCGAATGAGTTTTGGACTTGCACTTTTTTTTCTTCTTAGAGGACACGCTATTATTGACTGCAAAAACAGAGCCAGGTATATAGCAAGGCAATTACGCGCACACATACAGATGTTACTCATGGACCCTATCTGTCACGCACTATGCAGGAAGCAAAATTGAGCGCTTTGTGCACAGTGCATGTGTTCATGAGTGCCAGGGTGCACAGCCAATGATCATGAATGGTGACTAACACATCTATGAGACATTTCCAACTGTCATAAACATGCTGTTATTTCTGGATGGAGGAAAGAAGCATTAGGATAGATGGAGAGGAGCGGATAGTGGGGTGTGTGTGTGTGCAGGTGGAAGTGAGGGGGTTGGTCAGCCCTTAAGTGATTTACTGGCATTTGCTTTTTGCAGTGAAAGTGCATGACAATCAAAAACTGAAAAAAAACAAAGTGTTGAGAAAAGCTGATTTCTCCTGCCAAAGGGACTGGCCATTAAGCAGGCCAAGCTGGTGGCTGGAGCTGGTACCTTTACTGAAGTGCTCTTGACTTCTCCCCACTCCTAATTTTTAGCTCTTTACTGTAAACATCATACTGGCTTAAGAGCGGTAACACACAAATTGAGATAATCACCATTAGCAAATCCTTAAAAGGTAATTTTTTTTTTTTTTTTTTTTTTTTTAATTAAAAAATAATTAATACCGCTTTTGAGAAATATTGTTAAATGATGTATGCACAGGAGATGAAGACTTTTTTTTTTTTTTTAATTGTACATAGAAGTGAGTCGCACTCTTATGGGTAGCTCCATTACGGTGCACATGACTCATGACTCGCTCAAAATGTTGTGTAGCAGGGTTTCAACAACATGATTATTTATCAAATTATTTTTAATGGAAT
This sequence comes from Hypophthalmichthys molitrix, assembly GCA_037950675.1. NCBI lineage: Eukaryota > Metazoa > Chordata > Actinopteri > Cypriniformes > Xenocyprididae > Hypophthalmichthys > Hypophthalmichthys molitrix. The sequence goes on from CM075504.1 coordinate 21,831,325, forward strand.
CTAAATTCTCACATTTCTCTCCCCAAAAGGAAGAATTTTAAACCTTTCTCTTTTCTTCATATCTAATCTCTACTGACTTTACTGAGGTGTTTGTAAAGAAAGGAAATGGAAGAAATGGCAAATGCTTCAGTTAACACAACTTCTAATCTAAAATGAAAGTGGCAATAAATGCAATCAGTTGTAAAATGCAAAATTGTAATATTTCACAATATTGTTTTTTGATCAAATAAATCAAATCTCTGTGAACATAAGATACTTATTTCAAAAATCCAGTCCTAGCTGCTTTTAAGCCAAGGCAGACACATGCTTTTTGATGGCTTGCTGTCTCTTTGTCAATTAAAATAATAATAACCCTAACAAGCTCTGAGTTTCTCATGATGTCTTTACCTACCATCAGCATTTTTCTCTCCATCTTACTCCAGCTTCTGGCTAATAACCCTGACTTCACCACCTCCATTAAAGAGCTCTTTGAGGATATAAAAGAACATTATGGGTATGCTAGCTAGCAGATTCAAGCTCTTGCATTTTCCCCGATCTTGTAGGTTTAAGATATCTACAGAAGAGATTTAACGACCTGAAAATGGTGATTGATGGCCAGGCTCAGGAGTTTAGGCCCGAAGTCCACTAAAGCAGAAGCACGTTGGTCTATGAACAAGCGCATAACTCTGTTAGTGCCAGACCTCTGGCTCGTAGAGCCGTGTCAGCTGCACTCACAGTAGCTACAGCATCAGATTTAATTGCCTTACAGATGGGTGAGGAGAGGAAGTGAGGTTTTCAGCACATACTGTATCATACTGTCTTTTCTGTAATTTATTTAGACTGATCAAGCTATAATTTACCACACAGAGTAGAACCACAAATTCTCCAGCTGCATATCCTCCTGGGACCCAGGAATAGACTTTTGTCCTCTGTAGTGGACATTATATTTTAGTGATTTCCTCTGACATCATACATGTCACAGCTTTAAGTCTGGATGTCCTATAAAGAGCACATTCAGGGCTTTTCAGAGATACCAAATGTTTGGAGGTTTCACCATGACCACTCCCTCTCCTTGGTCTTTAAATATGACTGACATTGATTTAGTGATATTTTGTTATTATCATTTACATCTGAATAATTTTCATATTGTTTGTCATAAATCAACATCTTAGGAAAATGTTATGGGAGTTTCTAATCAAAATATGACTTTCTGTTACAAAACAGAACATTGATTTTACACATGTCCACTGTAGAGGACAACAGGACTTAAATCATGTTTATCAGGCATTTTTGGGAGACACAAGTGAATAGCGAAATAAATTATGTATCAATATTCCTATTAATTATTAGATATTATTATGAAAATGTTGCCAATTATTACTCCCATTATTACACTTCTTTTTTCATTACATGTTGCCCCAAGAACATCTTAATATGCAAATTAGATACAGTGTATAGATGCATTGTATTGAATGGAAAAACCCATGTATGACTATTTTACCCACATATTGCATAAAGTAAAATGGTATATCGATTCATTCCGTTCTATCTTTCATAACATAGTTGAGAATCATCAAAAATCCCATTGTTTTTGCCTATACATGACATTTCATGTCATTTTATTTTTTAAACAACTTAGTCCTGGTGTCCACTACAGAGGACATACGCATAACATGAATAAAATATAATTTTTCAAAAATGTTATTTTTTTCATTTGTTTCTTATGCTCTAAACAATATAATGAAAAAATACTAAATTCAAAAACCTTTTTTTTTTTTTTCTTCTGGGTCCCAGGAGAGTGTAAAGTATTAACTTGACATGATGGCAAAAGAAGTTAGTGAGATGTTAGGCTACTAAAAAAAAGTGTGGTGGCCTATAAAAGAAGTTTGTGGAACACTGTGCCAGATGTCAGGGATGACATTACCATAATTTCTTTTTTAACTGGAAAAGAAGTGTGATAATATCCAAAGCCAACTTATATTAAATGTATTGATTTAATTTTGCATTAGCATCCAATTATCCTAAAATGTTTTCTTATACATCTAATTTACATTTAACTGCTGTCCAATGCAATGTGGAGGAACCGTTTGGCAGGAAAAAAGAAGGCAGACCCATTTTTATGAAACTTTAAATCTGTCAAAAATTATTTTTGCTAATGCACTAGAACAGAGCTGTGCTTAAAGGCCTTGTGCATGTAACAAGAATGAAGCTAATAACAAATTAAACAATTTCGTTTTTTGTTTTCTGTAATGTTGTTGGCTTAATGGAGAAAATGAAGACTACGGGCATCAATCAGAAGCTCGTTTTTCTCCCTAATTGTAGCTATGACCTCAAATTGTACTTAAACTCATACACATAGCTACATAAGATCAGATTCTTGACAAAATGTCAGCACACTATACAAAGGACATAATTATATAATAATAATAATAATAATAATAATAGTCATATTAATAAAAAAATATGGAAATACAGATGAGACTATGGACTGAGGGGCCGCCTTCCTAAAAAATAATATACTGTATATACACATACATAACGCAAGAATAATGACACTGACATACAGCCAGACAACTTCTCATCTGACAGTAGCTACTGAATCAGGACAACTCGTTTTTCTCAGGCACTCTTTACTTGAACTGTGTCTGACAGAAGAGTCAACAGTGTTAAACACATTTTTAAAAAAAATTCTTGCTTTAGAAAAACATTTAAAATTAAGTTTTTTGTTATTCTTGTTTCTTTGACTCTGCGCCACATTCAAAACGCTCTTGTGACCCACTGGTTGAGAAACAGCGTTCTAGAATACCTTTACGGACACCAGTTTGAATGCTCCTGGACTAAGCTGTCGCTACCTTCTGTTTCAGACACCCTAAATACAGGGTTTTGCCTTTATGTATTATAAGTACTAATGCAAAGTTAAACTGGGAAGCACGGAGTTTAGAGTTCAGAAGCACAGTGACCGTCCAGAGCGATCTGACAGAAGAACTGGAAAGCTCATGAGAATTAGCATTTTAGTGTTAGTTTAAAAGTGGACACCACAACACTATAATTGTAAAGAGATCAGAGACTAAGTGATTGTTGAGTGGATGTGCTTTTTAAAGTTTAATACCACCTTTGAGGACCAAGAACCCTGAGGTTAGGCAAAACAGATTCAGGGTGAATCAGAGGGTCTGTGAGGCCTGAAGACAAAAGCAAAAGGAGCAGTTAAAGGCAACTACAAAGCTTCTGTGAGAAGAATATCAAGAGCTGAGGTGAGGACAGGACACTGCTAACCTCAGCACTGGTCACTGAAAAACATGCAGTTGCAATGGGAAAAAAACTGTGTTTGAGTGCAAGGGAAAGGATAAAAATAGATGTTCCTGTACCTTTCCCAGGAATATTAAAAGTGTTATAAAAGGTTCATGAGTATGATATCTGACTTTTTGAACTAGACGTGTGGGATAAAGGGATGACAGAGCAGAGAGAGAGAGAGAGAGAGAGAGAGAGAGAGAGCGAGCGAGAGAGTATAGAGATCGGCACATCTGCAGATGGTACATTAACATATTCATGACATAACTTAATGACCGCAGTAAGATATTAGTTGAATATTATGCACACCTACAATATTCAAATGAGTATCATATTTATAATCAGTCACATACAAAGATGTAGCTCACCTATATTATCTGAGGTGGAACCAACTAATCGTATGCTTGTATCACATGGTGTTAAATCGCAGACACTCACAATATACATCTGGCATCAAATCATCCCAAAATGTCAGGTTTTGGTGATCTATGGCCTTGCATCTGCTTTTATATTGTATTGACATTACTGCTGATGCAAAAACTTAAAAGTTTTAATAAATCTACACTAAAATATTGTGATCCAAATGTATACAGATTGGCCACTAACATAAAACTTAACGGCATTTTATTTTTTCTTGAACAACTGATTTATAAAAGTAACCAAATTTATTATGGGTGGTATGGTTTAGAATTACACATACAAAAAAATGAATGTATCAATAATAATAATAATAATAATAATAAACCTATTATTAATAATGAAATAATATTATTAGTATTGTGTGTGTATATATGTGTGTGTGTGTGTGTGTGTGTGTGTGTGTGTGTGTGTGTGCGCACGCACGTTTTTGTGATTTATGAGGACACAAATTTGTATAATGACATGGGTATTACACAGGTATTACGATGTAAACATGAGATATGAGGACATTTCATAAGTCCTCATATTTAAATAGCTTTAAAAACATAATAAACAATGTTTTATTAAAAAAAAAAAAAAAAGTAAAATGCAGAATGTTTTCTGTGATGGGTAGGTTTAGGGGTAGGGGTAGTGTAGGGGGATAGAATGTACAGTTTGTACAGTATAAAAACCATTACGCCTATGGAATGTCCTCACTTTGATAGCAAAACAAACCTGTGTGTGTGTGTCTGTGTGTGTGTGTGTGTGTCCGTGTCCGTCCCGTGCTGGCAAAATGAGTCGGACTGAGCAAATTAGTCATTTTCACAATCTCTATTAAAAAACCTTCAAAATGCTTGAGAAAAATCTAGTTCCAGTTTTCTGAAGGTTCCAAAACAAAATTACCTAGCAACCATACCTTAAAATCCCTGTTAATAACACCTAATTTGGCAGATGTTTTTCTCCAACAGTTAACCAAACGTTCATTTAAACATAAAATATAATGTTGTGAATGGCTTCAATGATCAACAATGTAAAAATGTTGTAAATAGTCACCAATGAAGCTCTTCACCAAGCGCTTACACAGATACACACAGAAGCGTTTGAAAGCAGCCTGCTTTCAAAAGCTCTCACTCCCGCTTTCAAAACGCTTTCAAGTTCAACACTCCCATGTGCTTTCAAACGCTGCCGTGCGTTGATCATTGTAGCCAATCACAGACATACGATGAGCGTGTCAACAAAATGGCCAATCAGAGGTGTTTACAAATCCGCTCAACAGCAATCATATTGTTTACATCAGCATGAGTTACATCATATTTCATTGATTCAGACTCATGCCATCGAGAATTTGCTATGAATATTCACAAAGTTGGAATGCTGCACTTTAAAACAATACCAAACGTCATCCAGAAGCAAGCAGAGAAAAACGGCATTTTTCATGGACAAAGGAAAGGTACTCCTCCTAGAAAACAAACAAATAAAGATACTTTTAGATGTTTAATTCTATTTGGAGCATTGGGATCGCTAGATGGGGGCTTTATGAACTAATTTTTGTGAAAACCTAAAATTCGACCAAAATTGACATTCTTTGCTTTTTTTGAAATTCGAAATTAGCCCATGCGCATTCTGACTCCTTTTATATATATATATATATATGACCCATGCTGGCAAAAGGAGTCAGAATGCGCACGGGCTAATTTTGAATTTCAAAAAAAGCAAAGAATGTCAATTTTGGTCGAATTTTCTGCCCTATCAGTATTCACATCAGTGCCAGATTTTCTCCTCCCCCCCCCCCCCATTCTCTCTAATACAGTAAAGGAGAGAACAAGTGAGAACAGACACAGCATATGAAGTAATCTTTGCTGTCATGGCCTTCTCGTATTGTGGAGCATTGAGCACTTAGCTTTACCTATCCTCTTTCACCGCTATGAAAGCCAATCTGCTGTGATAAAGCTATCAACAGATATGGCACCACTGTGTTTCTGGCTAACCGTTTCAATTTTCCCTTTATCCAAAGAGACTCACTCAGATGTCCGAGATGGACAGAGGTTGTGGTAGACCGCAAACTGTCTGTCAGAAATGAGATTACTAAAGGCATTCTATTTAATGATGTCTACTGGACTGGGGAAAATAAGCGATGTGTGTGTAGAGAAAATCAAATCACCCCCCAATTCCTTGGTCTAGAATGGCTGCGACAAGACGGCTATACAACACAGAAATCTATCCAATGCAGCAGCGCTGTTTCTGTCCACAATGAGACTGAAGGAAATAAGAATTGCATAAAAGAGTATTGTTAGAGCAGAATATTATGAACACTTTTTGATTTATTTTATTGGGGGTTATGCGCGACAAGCTTCCGTATTCTGTAAAACAGGTTGCATTGCTTCCGGTTATGGTCTTTTGTATGTGCTTTGTTAAATTTAGAGCCGTTTACTCAAGATACCTTTAAAGGAGCAAAGCAAAGATGAGCATAACCAATGTCCATCGCATGTGCAGATTGATATCTAACAGTTTTTTTCTTCTTCTCACTAACATTTAGATATTTAAATTGAATAAAATGGTAACAATAAAAAGAACTAGCTAGGTTAGCTTGTTCGTACTGCTGTTAACACTTTCTCCAACCAGCAATAAGACCTGCTTTCCTGTTTGTTCATGTAACGTTCGGCATAAAGCTTATTTATTGATCTTTTTGAGATAATCCTTGTCACAGAAATGAAGGAAGAGAACTGAGCATACAACAGAGGTGCATCATAGTCTCAGTCTCAGGGATACCCACAGACATCTCCTACAGTCTCTCCACTGTGTCCAAAAGTGGCTGTTCACTTTACATGTTGGTCAAACAGTCTGGGCAGTTCTTATCCAGAGTAAACTGCAAACTGGACCAGGTTTTTACAGGTTGATGATAAGACACTTAAGATTATATTGACACTGATGTTGCAAAATACACTCATGTATAATCATTATGTAAACAGCAATAATCATCTTTATGGTTTTATATGGTATCATATGTTCAGCTATTGATAAAATCCAATTATTGACAATAAATGACAGTGTAGTCACTACCCTTCTTCTGAATGACATCAAATTTGATTAATATGTGATTAAAACCAACACAAAACAAGATATTAAACTTCAACACAATATCTAGTTTACTAAATATTCTGCTCATTTGTAAGTACTAATTCTTCAAAAAAATAAAAGGGGTGAGTAAAGCAGACCATTGTGGACTGAAAAATACTGGAGAAGTGAGGTACAGGACTACAGTGACAAACTAAATATAAGTCTGTTCCACTAGGTAGGCAAATCCCTGTGAGCTCTGCCCCCCAAACCAGCCCTCAGCTCTAAGATGATGTCATCCTGAGACTGAAGTGATAACCCTAGGGGGAGCAGAGCGAGGGCAGGAAATGCTTTCATCACCGGGGTAGGCTTTCCCAAGCCGAGCAGTCTCCTCTCCAGACAAGCATTACACATGACTATCCTGATTCTCCTACTGTTACTCATTAATGAGTCTGAAGGGCCAAGCTTATTTGATCTGGATTAAACCTGATAACCAGGTTACCTTACATCATGAGCACAGATTCATGATTAATATGAAGAGATATAAATAATGGCAAGCATTAAGGCAAACCACATGTGCAAACACTGCTGGGAATGTGATTAATATATGTGATCCACCCCCTCTTTTTTTCATTTTCCTTTCTCCTTTTTTTGTAGTTAATAATATATTCAGTTTATTTTAAAAAAAGTCTAAGTATTTGGTTTGAAAATTTGTGTGGATGTCATGTGAAATTTACGGATCCCCTAAAGCGACATGGTGATGGGGAAAAAATATGAGATGGGAGGAAAAATTATGTCAATCCTTTTGCATTCTCAAGCAAATGTTCTGCGCTCCCCGGAGTAACTTTGCGGTCGCTCGCAAAATGTTTGCACTCTTAAATATTTCTCTTTTGAATTGAAAATAATTTTAAAATAATATAATGTTCAGTGTTCAGTTGTCTGGTCACATCTATGTTAAATGGTTGTTTGTTTCCCACCCTTTATTTAAGTTGACTTTTGTGTGGATTATTAGCCTTTTGTTTTAGTCTTTTGAATCTGATCTTCATCAAGTGTTCTTCCTGCAACCTAGTGTGACACTTCTGCTCACCAAGACTTCATTCATTTGATCAAAAATGTTGTAAAACAGTAAAGTTGTAAACTGTTTTTACAATTAATTACTGTTTTTTTTTTAATTGTTTTTATTTTAAAGTCCCCCTGTGGTGAAAATCGAATTTTTAATGTTGTTTATATGTCTATGTGGTGTTCTTAATATACTTTAAGGCAAACCATGTGCAATTTTTTAAGTCAACACCATTGTTGAGTATTTTCTCTTTAAAACTGCAGCGATCTAAAGACAGTTTCAAAAACGCGGTTTGAAATCGCTGGTGTTTGTGACGTCACAACAGTCAAGCCAAAGGCTAATCATATTAATTAGAGTTATGTGTGATAAAAGCGATAACATTGTGCAGCATTTACCTCAGTAAGTTGACCGAGTGGATCTCTGCAGAGCTTGTGCGAGTGAGTGGAGGCGGAGCTAATTAGCATATTCATAGGTTCGCATATTTTAAGGAATGAAGACATTTTTTCACAGAAAAAAAAAACATTTAAATATGTAATTTTGGTGATCAAAGATGAGTTTTAAGGGATAAAATGATTGACTACAAGGGGACTTTAATATATTTTAAAATGTAATGGCAAAGCTGAATTTTCAGCATCATTGCCCAAGTCATCAGTCTCACATGATCCTTCAGAAATCATTCTAATATACTGATTTGGTGCTCAAAAAACATTTCTTATTATTAAAAAAGTTGAAAATACTTGTGCTGCTTAATATTTTTGTAAAAACCTTGATATTTTTCTGGATTATTTGATGCATACAAAAAACAAAACGAAAACAAACAAAAACAAAACAAAACAAACAAACAAAAAAAAAAAACAGTTTTTACTTGAAAAAAGAAATAATTTGTAACATCAATGTCTTTAATGTCACTTTTAATCAATGTAATGCATCCGTGCTAAATTAAGTTTTTCTTTTCTTTTTCTTTTTTTTTTCTTTTTTTATGCATCTGCTTATTTGATTCAACTCTTTCAGACTAAACATGGAGTGAGATCTGTTATAAATGGAGAATCTCTGCCAGTGTCTGACATGAATGAGATAAAGAGAGTGAAAGAGGAGTGAGTGACTGCAGGCAGTGGAAAAGTGAAGACTGAGAGTGATGAATGCAGCACACAACTCCAACTGTGACACCAATCACTAGTATGTCAGCAGCTCACTTCAGCCACAGGGCCGACAGTGGCCTCTCATCCTTCCCTCTTCCTGTGTGTGTGTTCCTGCACATTGCCTGTGAAAAGGTCACTACAGCCTTGACCTACACTATTAAACCACATGAAGTATGAGACTACATAAAATACTCTTTGTATTAGATGTGCTCACGACCATGCGTAACCTTGACTGACAGGCGTGAGCACACACGGGCCTCAAGACACAAAGAGAATAATAGAAAACACATTCAGAGTATTAGTCGTTGTGTCAATCTTTCAGTATCACTTTGTATGAACAAAATGAGCTTTTCATAAGCAAATACTGAAAGACACTGTGCTCTAACTGAAAGCGAGTGCAGATTCGTCTCTTTCTTTGAGTCGTTTAAAAGGAAGACGCAACGTTGTTCACTGCAGCTGGCAGAGGAAATATTATTTTCTCTTTATGCACCAAATAGGCCAATAAATCGGAGCGATAGATGATTTTATTTTGAAAGCAGTTTGACTGGATGTCCATCAGACGTGATGAAGGTCAGGGCCAGAGGAGTGGTTCTTCTCAGGTTACTCAGATCAGTCTATAGATGACTGCGGTACTGGGCTCCTGATGAGAACAATTAAGGGCTCATGTTACTATCTCATCTATATGTGGCTATGGTAAAAATGCATTAATGGGAATGATTCACAGCCACAATCAATACATGGCTGATACTAACAGGCCACAGTGCAGTTGCACAGCAGGATCTGACTGAGGGTTGCTGGGAAGACTGATGACTGTGTTGGCTTACTCAGCAGCCCGATTACAAGGAGCACCACCTGTTCTGTCCAAAACCTCTATGTTTAATATGTAAAGCAGAGCGGGATGGAAAAGCAGAGTTTCTACACTTTGACGGATATACCATTTAAATATTTGGGGTCGGTAAGTATATTAAAAAAAAAAAAAACATTATTGTGTAAGAATGCAATAAATTGATCAAAAAAGATTTCTATCTCAATGCTGTTCTCTTGAACTTCCTATTCAAATGATATTAAAATAAAAAAAGCATTACAGTTGCCAACATTGATAATAAAACAAAATGTTTCACCAAATCAGCATATTAGAATTATTACTGAAGGATCATGTGACACTGAAGACTGGAGTAAAGGAAGCTGAAAATTCAGTTTTGCCATCACATGATTAAATTACATTTTAAAATATATTCAAATAATTATGATTTCAAAAAGCTTGTTGAGCAGCCTGGTTAAAGCATTTTAAAAAGTATTAATGTGATTTTTATTATTATTTGTATTTTATTTTATTTTATGGTATTTCCATGACTTTTCTAGTTGGTTCTATTGGATAAGTAATTTAAAATCATTTTATAGGGATCTGACTCAAACTGCAAATTTTAAATTCAAAGGAATATTTGAGAGCTGGTCATAACTAAAAATACCTATATTCAACATAGACATTGCCATGACCTTTTAGAAATGTGCTAGATATTGTGATATTGAAGCCTTGATATTTCCAGGCTTTCCATGATTGTAGGAACCTTGTGAAAAGGCACATTAATTCACTGACAAAAACCCCACAGTTAATAACAAACACAGCCTAAAAAATTTGAAGTTTTATCAATTAAACCAGATTTATCAGATTATATAAACAGAAAAACACAAGTATTTAAAATATTCTTCTTCAGTTCATCGATGGGAATGCTGAGAGAATGAAGATATTTTGCACAGTTTGTCAACGCTTTTATAAAGCACTCCAAAATAATTGATGAGCACAAAGCGGACTCATGGATCATTAAACATATTATTTTTGCATAACACACTTCATAATGGTTATGCTCAGTGCCCTATTTAGATACGAGGGCTTAGAGAGCTTGACTTGAAATCAAAAACAAATTTCATGGATGATATTTACAGTAATTTGTTGTTGTGGTCCATTATGATGAAGATATTGATGATCATGATGCTGTTTTGATCAAAGTCAGAAAATCTGAACAAAAACGTAATAATTTTAGAACTTTATCATTTACCATATATAATATATAAAAATAAAAAGCTCATCAGTTAACAGTTTAGCATATAACAAGAAGAACAGCAGTCTCAAATGAGTGATGGAGCTGAAACTAAACTTTAAACTTTTTTTAAACTATATACAAACGTATTTAAAAACATTTAGCCGTATATATCTAATAAGCCATTTTGTATGTAAATAACCCAATTTTTATATGTACTTATGCATAGAAATCAATATTTTAAAAATAGGTTTTATGCACAGGTTTTCTTTTTTGGACTTAAAAATAAGAATAGGCTGTTTTGGACTGAACAACATTAAACGCACACCTGGTTGAGGAAACATAAATCAGGCAGTTGATCTTACCTGTATTTTGATTGGCCATGAAAAGTTGCTGACATAAACATGGAAAGTGATGTTGGGATTTGCAAGGAAGGAGAATGTCTCACAGGAGAAGCTGTCTCTGTACTCTTTGATGTTAGTCTTGGACACTATGGGGAATTCCTCCCCAGAGATCGTACCCGCTGCAGGGACACAAAACATCGCGTCAGCAAAGTGCACGTCAGCCAACAACAACGTCTGCATACAAAACCCTCTGCATGATTAAACATGACAATATTCTGACCAACCCTTCAACTATAAAACAACTGAATAACGGCATTGTAAGAAGCTGTACTAGAATGCCAACAGGATCAAAGCCTAGAAACATCTAAGAGCTTCTCAAAGGGTTTGAACAGATTCAAGAGTTAATAGTGAATACGTGGTCTATCATATCATAGTAAATCTCCAACCACAAATGAACATGAACATCAGCCAGTCTATATTGATGTTTCCCAGATGACCCATACAGAGACTGTTCCATTAACTATGACACAATAAAAAAAATGATTTCTTTTGGTTATTAGCAATTCATCACAATGCAAAATATAACTTATGACCATTAACCATTCTTTTGAGCTCAGTCTTAAATATTTCTATAAAGAAGCTCTTATGACAATGACACTCAAACACTATCTGTACTATTCTAGTGACCACTGGGAGTCTGGTTTATCTGCGCCTATGGGACAATCTATAACACTTCTCCACATATCTGCTTGTCCTAAAGGTTTATTCACCAGCAACAAAACGAAAATCTATTTCGCTTAGGCATTTGTCTGTGCAAGAGCAATGTCTGTTTATCTTAATTAAAATCAGAAAGCATTTTATAAATGCCTTGACAAATGGATTCACATAGCTTTCCTATTCTTATTTTGTTCAACCAGAACTATTTTACAAAATTATTTCTTTTGGGATTTCTTTTTTCTTTTATTCTGAAATATTGCATGAAATACTTTACCTGTTGAGCCAATAGACCACGTTATGTTCAGGTTGAAATTGTTAGATGCATTAATTGACATATCGAGATTCTTATTGGTCTGAAAAACAAACAACATGAAAAAAAAATGCATGTAAATAGCTGATAATAAAGAGTTTTCAATTTTTTTTTTTTTTTACCATATTAACAATAATGTGGACTGTTTTTTTTTATAATTTACTGTATAATATAAATAAAATGTGTTATTATATATTACAAAATAATGCCACAAAACATCGTTTAATTCTCATAATTTATAAAATGAAATCTGATTGTTTCAAAATACTGCTCCACATGAAAGCATAGCAACCATCAAATTATTGGCTGTGACTGAATTATGCAAAATAGCATTCAGTGTGAACAAACAAACAAACAAACAAACAAACAAAAAAAAAAAAAAAAAAAAAAAAAGGCTTCTAGGAAACTTGTCATATTGCGTATGTTTAGGACACATATTTGGGCGCTTTTTTGGAGAAATACCAAATTCAAAATCAGATACAACCCATTTAAAAGCATTTTGTTTGTGAACATATGATGCAAACTCACTGACCTCTTCCGGATTCGCCATGAAGTTAATAGCTGTGTAATGCTGATCATCCTCCTGAAGCAGACTAAACGTGAATTGGTAGTCTATCAGAAGATTATCTAGTAAGGTGAGAGAAGAAAAGAAAAAAACAAAAAACAAAACACAAATTGTATTTAGAAATTATGTCCAAGTGTTTCAGCATAGCAATCACCAGATTTGTTAACATGACAAGAAAGTGATCGCTTGGCAAAAATTCTTCATGTTCATGTCATGTTGAAATCACAAGATCATGGCGATCACAGCTGTTCTTCAAAGTTAAACACAAACTCTCATTGGGAAAGAGAAGCAGTTGTGATATGAAGGACTTTTAGACAGCTCACATCTGCACGAGCAACTAAAGGTCACCTTGTCCAATTCAATTGTGAAGACGGCATATGATTAAATAGCAACAGACAGAGGAAGGCTGAGGATTGATTTGATTGTCCAGCGGGTCAAAATTAATATCAACTCTGCTGATGGAAGAAAACACTGAACTGTCACTGGCATTATTTCACAAAAAGATTAAAAAGCTTTCGCTGGATTCTAGTCATCATTTCTGACATTTTAGAAATTGACAAAACCTCTTATAGATTAAAAGCACTTAAAATGCCCTTATTATGATTTGCTGAATATTTCCTTTCATGTCGTGTGTAATACAGCAATTTGCGAAAGTAAAAGGTCTGCAAGGTTTTAAAGATCAAAGCGCATGGCAAATAAAAAGAATCGATATTGAACAGCTGAAACGAGTCATCAGCAATTCCAGTCTCACTTCCTGTTACATACCTTTGAAACAATGTAACAAATTTGCATAATGCCAGCCAAAGGTCTTCATTGGCTGCCCACGAACAACGCCTACTTTGACAAGCTCTCAAACACTGTAGTTGTAGCAGTGTGGAAAAACTAACACCAGTGTTCATATCACAGTATCAAGTGCTAAAGAAGCCTCCGGAGCTGAAGTTCAGATATGGTAATAAGCGTTGGCCAGACTTGGCCATCTGACCAATCACAACAGACTGGGCCATCTGATCAATCAGAGCAGATTAGACCAATCGCAACAGACTAGGCCGTCTGACCAATCAGAGCAGAGTAGGCTCACGAAAAGGAGGGTATTTGAGAGACTGAATCTTCGAATGAACCATTTTCAGACTCTTTGAGAAATGAGGTGATGTGCAATGTATATTATGAGATAATTAAAGTGTTTTTTGACCTTGGATGCATGTAAACCTATTATAGGAGACGTCCAAACAAAATAAGAAACCTTTACAGCATAATATGGGCACTTTAACAATAAGTAATTTTAGTGGGGGAATTGAAGAAATTGTGGCTTTTTTGTGATTACAGTTCAATTTATTGCAGCTGGATTGCTAATCTAACTGAGAAAATGACCATGAGAAAAAAAAAAAAAAAAAAAAATTAATGAGCAGCTGCTATCTAACAAAATGAATCTGACCGCCTCTGACCCCACACCGATCCAAGAAAAAACTTCTAGGCCTTGTTCAAAAGATGTTTATCTCTATGTTCCTGCACGACGTAACAAATGCACACTAAACCATAGCAGATTGGGGGATGTTCACAGAAAGCGAGCGAAACTAAAGGATATTAGGTTCAACAAATAGCCGTGTTCATTCCGCAACCACAGAGAGATGGAGAATTACCACAGATCAGATCAAAGCGGCCGTCTTGAGCTTATCTCTTCCTCTGACCACTCAGTACCCTCCGTTGTCACAGAAATAGAGAGATTATTGCTGGCTCTCTCTCTTTTTCTTTCCTTGTTCTTGCCCCAGGTACACAGCAAAGCTATGTTTATCCCATAAGGGGCTTTGGCAAACTTCAGAGAGTTTTTCTATTCCATGAAGGCGACAAATAAGAGCAGTAAATCAAAGAGGGAGATCAACAGGCTGTTTTGGGTTGTAGGATATACATACAGTTATGTCTATGGTCCTTAAGAGGACACTTAGAGCTATGAATTGCGCACTCTCTTACACTTCTTGCTGTGATTATATTAATACTTTTGAGTGTGCATCTGCATTCGCTTGCAAGTGAATTTGTGTCAAGGAGTTCACCAAGCACAATGCAAATATGAAACTAACATAAATAACAATACGCTGGAATGCTTTCACTGCATCCAACATTTTTGCACTAATTTGGTTATAATAAGCCAATTAATTGCACAAATTTAGCCAGTAAATCAAATTCCCCCTAGAGTAAAATCAGAGAACACTAAATAATGTGGTTATTTAGTGCTAATTCAATCAAGCGAAATTGTATGAAAACATGTGCTACTATTCTATTTCAGAGGAATGAAATTATTAACATATGAGGTTATTAACCTTTCTTGAACTCCAGAATATTTTCACCATCATCTAATAAAACGAAACATACATAAGAAGCCAACAAAGGACGTTCTGATTACAACTGACAACAACATCGTCTTATGACGTGCTCTGGTTACGAAATGCACACATTTATTTACAATACATAATTCAATAAAGCTATTACAGGACTCTCAAATAACAATCTCGTCAAGCCAAAGTATATTTTCCTCTAAACATCCTGCAGAACACATTTCATTTCCAAGTTCAGAGGTCTGAAATGAAGCAATAACAGAAAGCCATCCCTGGCAAATGGGATCTAGGTATTTTATTTAATGTCTTCTACCATAAACGTTATCATCCTCAATTTTGGAACACCTTGCTGGCGGTAATGAGAACAGCAGAGAGTTAGGGACATCTGGAGTCATCTTTTTTAGAAGCAGGAAAGAAAATGGCATGCTGCCCTTAAATAAAAAGTCGAAGCTAAATATACACTGGTTCACACGGTCCTTTGAATGTGACGAGCTGAAATGAAGTAACATATGATATGTAATTTTACACAGTTTTTTTTGCACTGAAGACAACCATGTATGCATAACAAAAGCATATGATTTAGCTAACCAAACCTGATAATATAAGGTAAGATGTTCATGTTTACAAATTAAATTTAGCAGGAATGATGTAGTTAAATGTACTTTTTTATCATGTCTATCAAAAGGCAATCTAAATTATACTCAGTGTGCATATCTGGAGCGGCAAACAACTTGTATTATTTTTGCAGTATGCACTGTGCATGTGTGACATTCAAATTTTCTGTTCTGTATACAGCTTGAATGCACTTGGCTTGAATATTATATTTGTAGTGAGACAAATAATCTGGATGTAATATCAACCAACATTTCAACTATGCAAGACTATCACTGGCTGTTTGCAGTACAGTGACATTTGAAAGCACTTATTAAAAATAAAGAGGCATAAATACACAGAATCAATTGACATTAGAGGTTTTGGATTGATTAGATCATCTTAATTATAATTTATTCTCCATGACATCAGCATGACCAAAATGCAATGGAAGTAAAGAACGTCCTAATTCATCATCATGCACTGTAACATTATCTTGATTGAAGATGATTTCTACATCTAAGGCTTAAACCAAATACAATTATCTTTAGAAAATAAGATAGTTCTTTAGATGTCCAAATAAAAGTGACTTTGTATGCAAGCACAAAGCAGCCTGACTAAAAGTATTTAGCTGTCTAGGCAGAATGCCTGATTAGTTTTTGATGAGGGACCTGAGGATGTCTGGCTGGCTGGTGGGACACTCATCTGAGTATGTCTGAAGCAGTTATGGCTTTGATTTAGCCAGTGGAAAATTGGCCGTAATTCAGCGAATGAGATATCTACATTTTTGGATCATTGTTAAGAGAATTAGAGCCGTCTTTAACAAATCATGTATTTGAGTGAAAGTACACACTACACTCTAAAAAATGCTTGTGCTGGGTTGAAAATGAACAAACCCAGCAGTTGGGTTGCTGGGCAGTTTTATTTAACCCAACTATTGTTTAAAAATTACTATATAGCCGGCTTAAAATAAACCCAAAATAGGTGGAAATTAAAAATCAGACACTTAATTACTAGAGGCAACAATAATAATCAAAAGGTGAACATTTATTTATAAGCAGTTTAATAAATGCTTATTTTTTAAATATTATTCATTAAACCTATTAATAAATGTTCATTTATTAAACATATTAATACATATTAATTTCCAACATACTTTGGGTTCATTTTAAGCAAACAATACAATCATTTTTAAACAATAGTTGAGTTAAATAGCAGGTTGGCAAACATTTAACCCAACCGCTGGGTTAAAACAACCCAATTGCTGGGTTTGTCCATTTTCAAACCAACTTGGGTTGTTTTTAACCCAGCATTTTTTAGAGTGTATCTTTCAAAAGTTTGGGGTGAACAAGATTTTGATGTTTTGAGTATTTTATGCTCACAAAGGCTGCATTGTTGGATCAAAAATACAATAAAAATTGAAAATTGTGAAATGTTATAATTTTTTTTTCTGTATAATTTATTTATTTATTTATTTTTTTACAATTTTTAATATATTTTAAAATGTAATTTATTCCTATGAAATGAAAGCTGAATTTCAGCAGCCATTACTCCAGTGTCACGTGATCTTTCAGAAATCATTCTAATATGCCGATTTGGCGCCAATAAATATATCATATTATAATTAATGTTAAATACAGCTGTGCTTTTGAACAGTTTTGGTAGGATTCTTTGACGAAAAGAAAGTTCAAAAGAACAGAATTTATTTGAAACAATAATCTTTAATCTTTTGATCAACTTTTAAACAATTTAATGCATCCTTGCTGAATAATAAAAAAAAATCATGATACCCTAAAAAATATTACTCCAGTACTACTACTGCAGACATAAAATATACATGTTCTATAGATAGGCAAACATTTAAAATTGTTGCAAACTAATCAAAAGATTAAACATTAATATCTGTTGAACTTACTCATAATAATTCAAGTGTGTAAACAACAAAATACTATTAAAAAAAGTGTTAACATAAATATAAAAACTTTGATTTCTTGCCTGGATCATTGAATCAGCCAGCTGTTGAATCGAGAACAGCTGTAAACGGATCCATCCAATTTATGAAAGAATTGTTCAGTGTGATTTGTGAACCGTTTCAAAGGGAATTGGCTTAAAAAGAATGATTTGCTAATAAACTGGACATCGCTATCACATTTCAGAGCGGTCTCAGTTTTCTTATTTCAAAATAACAAGGATTTATATGTTTTCTGAGAAAGTAATAGAGCAACAATGGCAATCTTAATAACAATGTAGTGCTCTGAAGTAAAGCTAAAAAGTACCCTTTACAGTAAGGAAGACAAAAAAATAAATAAATACTTGAGTCACCACTGGTGCATTACAATATGATACTGCATGGTAAATTTGACCTCTACTCTGATTAAGACAATGATTTGATGACAGTTTTGACTGCATAGCATTCATCATCATGTATATGGCAATTGTAACATGACCTTGATGACACTGGAGGTTATACTATAATAAACATCTATCCATTATGTTAGCGAAGGAGACATTCAATTACTGTTGCGGTGACTTGCATTTATCGTCATCATTAGTATTATCATGTTTGATGGCCCTTGATTTTTCTCCTTGTGATAACAGACATTAGTATGTTCAAGGCTGGTTGAATTAGCCTGTTACAAAGACGAAGCGTAAACATCAATCCCACTCAGCGGGTAAATGTCACTGACGTTCCCTTAGGGAGTCAGACTTGTCTCGCTCCAACTAGCCTCTCTTCATGGCTTTAATTGGTCAAATTAGCGAGTGTCCACCCCATATATTTCGAAGCCGGGCAACTGAATCACTGCACACGTGTGATGAAATCCACACTGACAGAGTAAAGGAAGCAGTGCTAGTAAGAGATAACAGCTGGACGCTGGGAGCGTGAGTGCTGCTTGTGGTTGCTGTGTGTTTATAAGTGTTTGTCTGTGTGAGAGTTTGCAGGCCAGCTGCAGTGTACACTTTAGCATTTAGTACACCATACAAGGAGTATGAAATGGAGAAGAACAGTTGCTTTAATCTTAACTCAAGTGTAATATAATCATAGGTTATTTTAACCAACCATGACTGACATCAGATGCCTTACGCAATGTGATGTGAGTTTAACTTGCATTTGGGAACGTAGTGTACACCAGGTTTACATTTGCATAATTTCCAAAACTTTTTTTGGACATTAGTTTACAGCATTTGACCAATATTCAACCAAAATAAAAGCTCAAGGTTTGATTTTTTAAAGCTTGAAGGTTTAAGTGAAGAATGTACAGTAAGACACATAAGTATTATAAGTAATTTGTAATGTAAAATGAAATTATTATTATTATAGTTATCAAATATTAATTTTATGTAATTGTAATTTGCAAAAGTTATATAATTCTGTCTTTTTTGATAGAATCATAGCTGATAATACTATAACATTATATTATTACATGTATTATTAATATTATCAGAATGTGTGATTCAATTATTGAAATATATTAACTTAAAATCTCAGGGGACACTTCAAGTAAACAAGTGGTTTGGCTGAAAAAAAATTGAACACCTATCTTTGCAAATCCAGACATGGCTCAAAATTACAAGGAATAGTCCATTTTATTAGTGCAAATAAGTCAAAACTTATTGGTACACAAATAAGCCAATAAAACAACAAGCTTAACGAACAAGCAATATACCTGTACGGCTGACTTTCTTCTGTGAAACTCAAAAGAAGTGTTTTGTTTTTTGTTTTGTATTGTTTTTGTTCATACAATGAAAATCAACAGGGTCCAATCTTTTTTGGACCCCATTGACTTTAACTGTATTCCCAAAATATCTTCTTGATACATGAGGGTGAACAAATGATGAGAGAATTTTTATGTTTTAGGTGAACTATCCCCTTAATATAGAATACGGTCACAGGTGTGCGTTTATCGGCATTTTACAACAGCACATCCAATCAGAATCTGCGTTGTAATGCGCATTTTATTTCAGCTGGAAAGAGCGGAGATGCTGGAAAGGATTTGTTGACCACAGGAGGATATGATGCAGTGCGCTATCAATCATGAAGTGATATAACAGTATTGTGCTGCAGAGACTGGAGGGGAGGTCAATTATAAATAATGCATTGGTAATAAATCCTTCTATATACAGGGAATGCGAGTCTGATCTGATCATAAAAGCCTTGCAAACCCCTCACACGAGCTTTTGACACACAGTCATCTCCTATGTGTGTTGATTAATCATAATACTGAGAACCTTTCTGCCATAAGATCCCCTTTCAAGGTCTTACTAACTGAAACCTTTGTAGTGTAGAAGATAACACAAATGTCTGGGTAAACAATGTAAACTTCAGATATCCAACGGATAGCAAAAAAAAAAAAAAAAAAAAATATTGAAGCCTGTTTGCAGTCAAGAACAGAATGGATCACCTACTGATGATTCTGTGTACATTAAAACAAATTGGCTGTCTGGTTGTAATCTGCTTATCTGAGACTCTGTAATCAAATGGAGCTTAGTTTTAAAACCTTCATTGGTGGCACTGGAGGGCTGTTTACATAAGCCTGGTCTGGTTGGTCAAATATGGTCTCAGGTGGCATTTCTGGGAAAGTGTTAGTGACAAGAGTAATGATTTAGAATAGGCTGTTTTATTTTTCCTTGAGTACTGACTTGGTTTAATTTCCTGCTGTCTTGATAAGTTTGTGTGGACGGGTTCACAGGAGAACCCATGTCCGTTGCTCCTGAAGATGATGGTTCTGTTCTGTGGCCGAGTTATTTTTTTGTATATCTTTTCCTATTTTGTGGTCAGGAGAGGAAGTTATGACCGCTTTGTGCTTGTGTCAATCATGACAACTGGACTAATACTAGAGCTGTAAGGCTGCCATCTAGTGCTCTGAATATAAACTAAAACTACATTGTGTGTGAGAGAGACTGAGATTTTCTGTGACAGAGAGAATGCTAAACAGAGAGAGCTAGTGATATAAAGCACACTCAGCTTTGACACAAACATCAAGGATTATTGCTAAATGTTTGCTTGTAATCCTATAATAACTAATGTATATTGGAGTTGTGGCACATGCTCACAACTTTCAGGGTTCCAGGGTTGAATTTCTATAAGTTAAATAAAAAAAAGTGTACCTAACAATAAAATTATAATAAATTATGGGAAAAACAGAGGGGTAAAATGAGGTGCATAATACTTTTGTACCGTTTAACTGATCCACATTCCGAACATGCATTAATAGCACTTGTGAAAACAGTATGCTTAAAATAAAATAAAAAGTTTACCCTATAAAACACAAAGAAAAAACATTTTATAATTTATATCCAATGTGATATTTACATCAGGGATTTAAATGCTTAAACTGTTTAGATAAGAGAACTCGACAATTACTCAAGAACATGAGAGGCTTTGCTTTCTAGAAAAATAGACACTTACATTCACACTATTTTTGTGAGAACACCATTAAAAAAATAAATAAATAAATAAAAAAATTCAGAAAGTCACTCCAGTCCTCCTACTCTCAAATCACACAGGACGTTGTACGTAAACACTTATACTGCATTTTCAAGCAGCAAATGTACGGGTGGGGAATCAGACCTGACTGCTTGCCTTCTGCACTCTCTGACCTTCAGATATCTATCTAAGACACTTTAAGTCAGAATCAGTGATTATGGCTTGAGGGCATGCTGGTCAGTCCTGCTTCTATAAAAATGGAACAGAAACCCCAACTTAAGGTGTGATAACAGATTACAAGAGTGAATGTCTGTGTCATATTTCACCCAGAAAATCGAAAAAAAAAAATATATATATTTTGCTTATTGGTTCTGAAAAAGATTCAGTTGCTTGGTTTTGTAATATTATTATTGACAATTAAAACTAATTGCTTAAAGGTGGGGTAAGTTATTTTTCAAAAACACTGTTTGGAAGTTAGTCGGGCCGACATGACGGTTGAGGAGACAGAACAAGCAAGAGGGAGATTTGAAGAAAAACAGAAAGAGAGATGCAGAAAGAGAGATGAGACCATACAAAAGAGCTCAAAAGAATATCACTGGAATGAAGGTTTATGAGTGGGCAAGCGCTTTAGGGCCCGTGTTAATATCAGAAGAGCTTTCCAGGGCTGGAGAGAGCTAAGCGGGAAGGCCTGAAAACAGATGTGGAGGCTTCTTTGATTCCGCTCCACACGTGAGTAACACTGGGTTTCAGTATCATTGATTGTCTGGAGCTGCTGTGCTGTTGGCAACTAACAACAAACTCTTGTTTGTATTTACTCTTGTGTACTGTAGATTCATTTTTTGTGCTTCCTTGTCGTTCGTTCATCATCTGTGCTTTATTTTTCGTGAAGCATTACTTTGTTGCGCATCAGCTGTGATAAACAAACATCCACTCTCATAATGCGTGCGTCACAGTGGCCAGATAGTGAGAGTTGTGCAGGTAAACCACTGCGCGCTGACGACTGTTAGAGAATGCAATGTTTAGCGTCATTGTAGGTGCACTTGCCTCACCTACTTGCAGCGATCAGGGTTTGAGACGGACTCGGATCAGGGTGGTTAGTATTGGAGTGTGAGTTTTGGAGGCGGAGCAATGAAGAGAGGGGTGTGTTTGTTTGGGCTGTTTTCAAATATCAACAATATCCAACAGCGTTTTTGAAAAATGGCTTACCCCACCTTTAAGACAGTCCTATTTAAGTAATGCGAATCAAATCTTATCTGACTACTGTGATACTGTATTGAAATTATTCCTGTCCAAGCATTATTATTTTCATACAAAGGTGTGGTCACATTTACCATTGTTCAGCAAATTTTCGCAGGCAAAATTTAGTCACTACAACAGGAATCTACGCGTTCAAGAATTTCGTGTGGGGGTGAAAGATTTCACCACGCAGACAGTTTCAGTTGGTCATGCAGATTTGTCATGTTGACCATGACAGTTTTGAAACTGCTTGGTTTGAAAGTGAAGCTGAGCTTCATGCATTATTGAAAATAGGCAACTGTCCATTTTGCCAGTGAAATTCTGCACAAAAAAAAAAAAAAAAAAAAAAAAAAAAAAAAAAAGCACTACTGTGAGTGCACTTTTGCAACATTTACAACATGTTAGAATTTAAAATTTAAATATGGAATTGTTTTATCCGATTTACAGTGATGAATGAGATTCTCTCAATATTATTTTTGATTGATATGTGTACCAGATATTCCTAGTCAGTTTTTTTGTGAGATCAGCTAATTAGCCCAAAAATGTGATGAATGAAGGGCTAATTTTAGTCACACCCTAAAAAACATCACGTCCTCACTCTAGGGCATATCTGATGATTCTCCTCAAAGAGTTCATCCCAAACATTTTCTAGTCACAAGCCATTTTCTAACAACATCAACAGAACAAAGCCTCTCTCTGAAATCCACCATAATCAACTGTACTGAGATCCTAAACCTATCTCAATCTGACCAAATAAGCAACATGTGAATTACACATCTCAGCTGTGGGTGAAGCCAAAAGCGTGTTTTGCTTTAGGCTAAGCTCTTGGCATTTAGTGACAAGGTCAACAAATAAGAGTCACTCACACACATATACACATGCACATAAACCAACAGCAGACAGAAGCCAAGATGAACAACACAAGTGGCGTTGTACTACTAAGAATAGATGAATGCTTGTGTGATGGTGTCTTGATGAGGGGTTAGAGGGAAACACTTCCATCTGCTGTGCTTCCAGAAGGTGCTGTAAATGTTTACTTTGTGAACACTGGATAAAGAGTTTGACAGTGCATGGTTTGACACAGGTAATATGTTTGAGTGTGTAAGGCTGAATGACACTGAATAGTCACAATGTATTTGTGATGTTCAGTGTAGCCAAAAAAATTAGCATTGTAAAAATTGCAATGATTTTAATGTTCTTTTTATTTGGACATTAAGTTTCCTAAGGACCCTGACATTAGATTACTTGTTACATTTTGAATAGACTTAGTAATGATGAAAAGGTGTAATTTTGGGGAACACATGTTAAAACAGATAGGAATACAGTATATTAACATTATAAACTGACTTTAAAATATCAAGATATAATTGTTAGCCATATCACCCAGCCCTAGGGGTGTGTGTGCGTGTGAGTGTGTGTGAGAGACAGAGAGTGAGTGTTACTTACAGTAACATGTTCCTCTAAGTGGGTTGCCAAGGTAGCGATTTTCAGAATCACATCTGCAGTAAATTGATAGGGGAAAAAAAAATAATAATAATTAATTTACAAATATGACACACGAAAAAAAAAAAAATAGACTTGGAAACTAGTTTCCACCCATCAACAGAGGAATAGTTTAATAATTCAATCAATCATTATTTACTATAGGCATACAATATGACAATAGTTATTAATGTTTGAACTATTTCTTTATAAATGTCGACTAGTAGGGATCCACCGATACCAAGCTCATGTACTTGTGCTCGTACTCGTAAAAACAACCCCGATACCAAAGACCGATACCTCACGTGACATAACTGACAGAATTTTCAGTGCACAGAGACACCGGCAGCAGCAGCAGAAACAATGTCAGCCTCAGAGGTGTGGAAATCGGCTACTTAAAAATTAATGATGACAACCCACACATTGCGAACTGTCAATCACAATTTGTTATCGATTAGTGAAGGCGGGATAGGCGGAATCGTGCTGAATGACACAGACCAGAAGCGCTGTCTCTCTCTCTCTCACACACACACACGTGCTCTCTCTTTCTTGCGCGCGATCCCAGTTCTCTCAAGATAGCGCGCGATCAGTTCTCCTCACACCTGAATGGTCAAATGCACACATAGTTGTCAAAATGTCGATCGTGTGGAGTATTTTACTTTTACAAGGACACATTAAATTAATCAATAGACAGTAAATACATTTAAGACATAATTTATTATATATATATATATATATATATATATATATATATATATATATATATATATAGATAGATAGATATATTTATTTATTTATTATGTTCTTTTGAAATTTCTATTCATTAAATCCTGAAAAAAAAATGATATTTTGTTTTTTCCAAAAAAAAAAAAAAAAAAAAAAAAAAAAAGGAAAAATGTTTGAGCACTAAATCAGCATATTAGCATGATTTCTGAAGGATCATGTGACACTCAAGATTGGACTACTGGT
The DNA here is from genome assembly GCA_037950675.1 of Hypophthalmichthys molitrix. Classification (NCBI taxonomy): domain Eukaryota; kingdom Metazoa; phylum Chordata; class Actinopteri; order Cypriniformes; family Xenocyprididae; genus Hypophthalmichthys; species Hypophthalmichthys molitrix. The sequence goes on from CM075504.1 coordinate 21,856,249, forward strand.
TGATGAAAATTCAGCTTTGAAAAAAAAAAAAAAGACATTTTAAAATATAAGCAAATCAGAAAACAGTTGAATTATATTGCAATAATATTTCACAATATTAATGATTTAACTGAATTTTTGATCAAATAAATGAAACCTTGTTGAGGATTACATACTTCTTCCAAAGACACCCCCCCCCCCAACCTTTTGAATGGTAGTGTACATATCACTAAGTTGTTAGTGAACAAACACTCAAACTACTATGCTGCTTTGTCTCATAACAATGTGTGTGTGAGTGTTCCTGGTTTGCAGGACCATAAAGGGCTGTGTGGTTGTATTTTTATGGTGATTTCTCCCTATGCTGCAGGTAGTATATTCCTAGCCAAGCTTGAGATGATTATAGTGGACGGGCCGTCAGGTGCCCTGCTCCTCTGAGGCCTGAAGAGGAGCATGAGACCACATTTCTGATCAATCCAGACTGACAAACCAAACAAAACCCTTTATGCTGTGCCAAAAGCACAAAACTATCACAAACTCTCTTAGGATCAGAGAGGTGAGCAAAACCCGGTGTGAGTGGAATATACGGCATAAATACACTTTTTTTATATGCGTATGAGAAACATACATTTGTTTAAACAGTGGATTACAGTAATGCCTATGCTTTCATTGTAGAAAAGAAAATCTGGAAGTTCTTGTATCGACGGCAAAGGTGCAGATAAGATTTTGTGAAGCACATTTATTTTAATGACCATTCTTGATATCCATATATTCAGTCAGGATTGTAAGAGACAGCTGTACCAACACTGATTGAGAGGATGACAGAGAGACAGAGAGAGAGAGAGAGCGACAGAGAGAGAGAGAGTGCCTGTGTGAAGAACACAGTGGCATGTCTGGTTTAGTTTAAAGCAAACACTCATTACTGGCATGTAAACACTGAGTGTTTATTATTCACCTCATGCTACAGAAGCAGTGAGTTCATGTGTGTGGATTCAGATCTCAATAAACACAGATGGATGGACGGACCAGCAGGGCAAACACGCATGATTAATCACCAAATTGCCCTTTGAAGAGGAGAAGTGGCCGAGGGCCTGAGAAAGAGTCTTGCATCGGAATCATACAAGGATGGACGAAAGAAAAGATGCATTTATTTGATTAAAAAATACAGTAAAAACAGAAATATTGTGAAATTTTATTATAATTCAAAATAACTATTTTAATCAATTTTTAAAATGTCATTTATTCCTGTGATGGCAAAGCTGAATTTTCAGTAGCCATTACTCCAGTCTTTAGTGTCACATGATCCTTCAGAAGTCATATGATGATATGGTGAGAAATAAACATTTCTTCTTATTATTAATGTTGAAATCAGTTGTGCTGCTTAACATTTTTGAGGAAACTGATTTTTTTCCCCCCAGGATTATTTGATGAAAAGAAAGTTCAGCATTTATTTGAAGCATTTATTTTTATTTATCTTTTGGTAAGAATATGTATTTTATTTGAAATCTTTTGTAAGAAATGTCTTTACTGTCACTTTTTGATAAATTTAATGCATCCTTGGTGAATGTAAGTATTCATTTATTATTTAAAAAAACAATCTTACTGACCCCAAACTTTCAATTGGTACAGTGTAGATATGAATTAATATCTATGGGTACACAAAGTCAGTGAGCTAGCAGTATAACTAATTAAAATTAATAAAAAATTTGATAACACTTTACTTAAAGCTGCTGTCTGTAACTTTTTTTTTGGTTAAAAATGATCCAGAATCAATTACTAAGCTAGTACATAACCAGCCAGTGTTCAAAACTATCTCCTTAACTTAGCCCGATTCACAACAGTAAGCTTGTAATCATGTTTTCAAATTCGGGTGATACTGGTGGGTTTTCGCGGGAAATTCAAGCGTTTGTCTTTGCATCATTGCGTCACGTCTGTAAACAGGAAGAACGAGTCCCAGCTATCTAGGCTATATCGCCTGTGAGGCGGATCATTTATAGCCTTTTCTCACAGCAGCTGCAATAATTAAAAACTTATCATTTGGATGACGGATTGTATGGTATGACAAATTAACATTAGAGATTAAACTGTACAGAAATTGAAATCTACAGTTAACGCTAATACCCACTAAATACACAGTCACGCAATGCTGATGTTGTTAACATTAACAATTTGAGAACAAAATATAACAATAATAATAATTTGCATGGTTTGATCATGTGATATGAGCTAAGCGATCATTAGATTTAATCAATATTGGCAGCACAATTTATTTTTTAATATTATTTTTTTCCCATCAGTTGGTCAGAACAAAAGTGGAGAACATGTTACTTGTTCAGATATTTTCCGGTGAAAATTCTTACTTTGGTCATACTTCAAGACTACAATCTGTGATTCCAAAGTACAGTATCAATACCAATGCGGTGACTGACAGCAAACATTAGATTCATCCACGCTGAGGAGCCGTGCCAATGCACAACCCACGTAAAGATGATAATTCCGCAAACTGCGATTGCAGGTTTCAAACAGAGATGGCAACAAAGAGGCAAAACTTACAGACTGCAGCTTTAAAGTCTATATATATATATATATATATATATATATATATATATATATATATATATATATATATATATATAATGCATTAATTATGCCTTGTAATATTATGCATTGTATTATCTAATGAATATTTGTAACCACAGTTATAATACTAATCTATTCTTTGAACACACCTTTAGAAAGTATAATGCATTAATACAACACATTTCAGATGTAACAAGGAATCTGCAAATATTATAATACATTTGAACTTTGGTTACAATTATTTATGAAAAGATACAATGCATTACAAAGTATGAATACGATTATAATGCATCATACATAAATGCTTTATAGTTATAGTTAAGACAACATACGTCAAAGCAATTTTGTAGTATTTTAAATAAGGTGCTGAAAAAAGCACCAGAAACTTGCATGACACCACCTCCGGACATAAACAAAGCATAAAAATGGCAAAAATGGGAATTAAAAAAAAAGACCCCTTCAGGGCTCCAATAACATAATATTATTCCAGAGGAACATTTTTAATGCTGAGTGTTCACCAAGCACAGTGGGACAACTATACACACTGTGCTACGCTTAACAAAACATTTCATTATAGTTCAAATATTTCTAATTCTCTTAAACTTCAGCTTGCTTTTAAAACTTATTTTTCTTCTCATTGGCTTTACACTGCACTGCACCATACAATAACCTACTGTTCAGGCTGTTTTCCTGTATTTTTATTTCATAAAAAAGCTAAATGTCTCCATACTTTCAGGGGTCCTGCGCCAGCCAGCTGAGCAACAGACACCGAGATGAATGGGAATGATAATGCTGCATTCACACGGGGCGTCGGCATTAACGCTTCTCATTTACTTTCAATGGGTAATGTCATGCGTTGCCGAACTGAATTGTGGGTTCTGTCGCGTCGCTTCACTCGTGTTGCAAGCGGCAGAAGTTGAAGATTTCTCAACTTTTCAAGCGCCAACGCAGGCGTCAGCCAATCATATCGCTTTATGCAAACACCCTAGAGCAGTCACTAGCCAATTGCATTTGTGCAACACCGGAAAGTAATGTGATTGGCTGTTATTACTGTAACGGTCACATCAACACAAGCTTCAGACACACCCTCCATCAAGCGTTGATGCTGACGCCCCGTGTGAATGCAGCGTAAGAGATAGCTAAGCTTTCTCTGGGTATGATTGACCTCTTTGCCATTGAGTGACAGCAGATTATAGCAAGAGCACCAAGTCCAGCACAACATGAGGTCCAGAAAAAGTGTGAGAGAAAGACATAACAAGACAGGGACTGAGAGAACAAATAAAGGGATGGAGAATGAAAACAGCAGGTGTCAGACAGTGGGCATGCCCTCTAGTCATCTGTCTAGTCCAACTGCTCTCTTAGTTTGAAAAGAAAGAAAGAAGAGAAACAGGTGAGAGAGAGGAGAGAAAAAGTGTGGTACACTAACTGCCCTGTGTTGATCCTTCTAGCAACACGGCAACAGACCCTTACCCTGACTAAATAAACAGAATGTGTGTGGCGCCTGCTCGCAGGAGACTGAATTAGCAGATAAATCCTCAGAGTGCCACATTTCACACTGAGACAGCTCTGTGTGTGCATGTCTCACAAAAGCATACGCAATTGTTGCTCGCAGGGTTTAAACGTTCTCGCTTGAGTACTCCTCAGGAGGGCCTGTCTAATTAAATAGCGGCTTCCTTGTGGATCACAACCACACAAACACACACAACACTCGACATTATAAAAAGGGATATTAAATTGAAATGAAACAAACATTAACAAAATGAGTGTAGATGTGGTGAACAGGAAACTATGCTGCTGCTAAACTACTATATATATAAAACCACAAAAATTACAATAAACATAATAAACAAATGAGTAAAGTGTGTAAACAAAGTCTGGATGGATGGATGGATGGATAAAAAGATTTAAAAATTATGGTTGGATAAAAAGATATTAAAAATAGATGGATGGATGGATGGATGGATGGATGAAAAGATGTAAAGCATAGATGGATGGATGAAAAGACATAAAGAATAGATGTATGTATGGATGGATTAATGGATGGACGGATGGATAAAAATATTTTAAAAATATGGTTGGATAAAAAGATATTAAAAATGGATGGATGGATGGATAAAAAGATTTAAAAATTATGGTTGGATAAAAAGATTAAAAATGGATGGATGGATGGATGATAAGATATTAAAGATGGATGGATGGATGGATAAAAATATTTAAAAAAATTATGGTTGGATAAAAAGATAATAAAATGGATGGATGGATGATGGATGGATAAAAAGATATTAAAGATGGATGGATGGATGGATGGATGGATAAAAAATATTTAAAAAATTATGGTTGGATAAAAATATATTAAAAATAGATGGATGGATGGATGGATGAAAAGATGTAAAGAATAGATGGATGGATGGATGGATGGATGGAAGGATGGATGATGGAATATTTAAAAAAAATTAGTTGATGGATGAGTGATGGGTGATGGATGGTTATAAAGATAGAAATGGAAAAATATAGAAAAGTACATGCAAACAGAGAGACAGATATCTATCTATCTATCTACCTTTCTAGATAGATGGTTCAATAAACAAGATGTCAATAAAGAGTAACTTTTTAGTTGCATCACTTTAAATGATGAGATGAATATATTAAAATGAAAACATAACCAACAGGTGATTACTGAATATGTTTAATCATCCACCTAATTATCTTGTCTTGAGTTTATAACAACATTTATGTTAAAAAATAACATGCATGCAAAAGATAATTTATTCTAGTGAAAAGATGGCACCTAATGATTTTGCTTAATTTTTTTTTTTTTTTTTTTTTTTATGTAGCTATTTAATATTTTTATAATGAACGTTGTCCTTTATTGAAAAAATATTAAGGGTAATTTAAGTGTTTGCAAAAATGTTATGGTGCATTAAACAGCAGGCCAATGCAAAGTCCATATCAGGACAATTCAGCCGAGAGGAAGTCTGTCTTCATGAACTGCTCCAACAGCACTACCTTTCTGTCCTCTACTGGCTTCTAAACGAGTACCACATCTTCGCCTCTCCCGCCGTGCTGAACAGACAGCTCAGCTCATTACAGGAAACAGGCTAAAACAGGCCATGGGCCACCTGCTAGCTTCCTCTCTTTCTCCCTTCAATCTGTCTTTTTCTTGATCCGTCTTTCTCTCTCATTTTATTTTCTCACACTCTCTCACTCTGACTCTCACCCTTCCTTGTGCTTTCAAACACAAAGACACAAAGCAACAAAGAGAAAAGAACCTTGAAAGAGACCTTGCTGTTCACCGTCTCACAGATTAAAAAAAAAAAAAAAAAAAAAAAATCACTCAATTTCTGTCACTCTCTCTCTCTATATATAACTAACACTAGCTGAATTCTTTGACATGTCAGGTTGACGACTTTCAAAATAGCACCAACAGACCTATAGAAAAAAAAAACATAATTGAGATTGCATTAATATCTAGATATTAATATATAGACATTTGTCTCCTGCTTCAGATTTCAGACGAAAACTTTCAGAAGACGCCACAAACATGCTAAGATGCCAAAGTCTGCAATCGAAAGTCAGAGTTTTACATTTGTCATCATATTCTTCAAGGATCAGATTGTCTGTCTATATATTTAGCTATGCATTCACATTAACTCTATAGCTCTAAACTCTTACTGTCAACAGTTTTCTCCTTTGTGTCTATTTTTCTTAAAGAGTTTTAAGACAATCCTCTACACTCATTTTCACTTTTGTCCTTCCTTACCTGCCATAACAGCTTTGAACAAATCGGTTGATGAATGATTCAAATGACTCACTCATGAAGACAGTCACTTGTCGCCACCTACTGGCGTAACCATGTAACCTGCAGAAAGAATGACTGAAAAGTCCCCACCACTGCACAGTCTTTCTTATGACAGTATTTATTGTTTTAGCATCTTGAAACTCTCTTGTACTTAAATAAGATTACAACTTATAGATTGCCCTTCTTTTCCTCCTATAACAGCTTTTGTCTTTATTTGCTCCCATTTAGACACAAAAGCATCAGCAAGTGTGTTTCCATGCACTTTTGATCAAAAGTTTGATTTCAGTCAGACAAAAGCATTAATGTCTTCTTAAAATGACATGTTCAACTGAAATCATCAAACTTGCTCTAGTGTCATTAGTAACACACAGATCCGAATCAATAATTTGAAACAAAAGATTCATAAAGCTCAGAAGCTTCATGAAGCAATGTTTTGAAATCGGCCCATATAGATCAGTGTTAATTTAGTTAACGAAAACTATAACAAAAAATGTCCGTTGACGACCTTTTTTTCCATGACTAAGACTAGATGATGAGATGACACCAATGTCATTTAACGATAACATGACTAAAACAACAACGAAAAAAGACGAGACTGAAATGGCTAAAAGACATTACCAAAATCACTCTTTTGAAATCACTTTTTGTTTTTGTCGAATAAAGGAGACAAAATATTACAGACTGTTTTTACGAGTGGTCATGCTTACGGTTGCCAGAATTCCAGAATTTAACGAGCACACAAGCTGTCTCTACACTGAGGAAGAAGCGCGGATGATCTGAAAACACAGACAAGTAAGCTGGAGTTCAGCGATCTTCATTTGAGATTTTCTACTTAAATTAAAGTGTCATTCAGTTGGTCTATATTGCGCTGCTCGTTTTCTGACTAAATCTGCCAACAAAAGTGTAGGCTGATATCCAGCACTGGCTCTCAAACTGACGTACACAACCAAAATGCTGAGTTTTTTTTTTTTTTTTCACTTGCAGGCACAATAAACCTCAGAAGAATTGAAAATGGTTTACTGCAGTAAAGTTACTGTAGTCTCAAGTTGTCGTGATCTTTCTTGGCGCTCTGTAGCGTGACTGACACATTGCTGTAGCGCTTCAGTTCACACAGACCGCACGTGAACCGATCATCTCTTCCGCTTTACAACACGAAATAAACGTGAATAAATATAGAAGGTATGTTGAAAGATACAGTACAACTTACCGAAATCCATTAATCGATCATTCAGTGTTTCAACCGCAGAAATGCGTCAATAAAACAGCTTGTAAAAATGTCACATTTACTGTCACATTTACCTCAGAAAAGCCATTCAATGTCCAAAACCTTGTTAGTCAGCTACAAAAATGAACTTAGAGAGGAGCATTTTGATATATATCCACTCTGACTAGGCTATTGCATATTTATTGTAGGCTACTTAACATGTGCTTCAGTACTGAATGTATAAATCTGTTTTATGACAGCCGTCATTTAAATGTTTAGGCCTATATAAAAACGAGTAGAAACATAATTGTGTCATTAAAAATTTATTATAACATTATTATAAAAACTTAATTATGTGTAATTTATATGTAAGTAGCTTACAAATCAATTTATTTTAACCTTTAATAATATAATGATATACCGACTGTGGTTCCCTGTTGTCACAGTCACCACCACCAGCACTACATTTCCCAGCGTTCCTCCCATTCCTCAACTGCACACGATCTCCAATTACCGGCACCTGCAAGTCATCACCTCTCATCAACACTCCCTAGATAAGCACCGTCCTCACCACAGTGTCCTGTCTCGTATGTCTATTGTGTTGTGTTGTGTTCATGCCTGTTCCTGTATTTCCCATTGGATTGCAAAGTAAAAACTTATTTGAATGTATCTTCTTCTTCGTGTGTTTCCTACACAAGCAACGTGTTACACCTGTATACAGCATTAGTTGAGAGATATTTTTTTCAGCCAAATTTGCCATGTACTGTACCTGATAGGCCCCAAATTAATCAATATTGAATTGAAAGTAATCAAATTTAAATCAAATCGTAAGCTTCTGAATCAAAATCAAATCCAATTGTAAAATTTGTGTCAATGACCAGCCCTAGTGTCAATAAATGTTTTTTTTTTTTTTTTTTTACTTGAAGCAAATGTTTTTTCCCCACTTATTTTCTTGTCAGAGTGCACCAGAATGCTTAGTTTACATGTTAAAATAATAAGAAATTTTCTCCTGGGGGAGGATCCCCCAACCCCCCCTACTACTATTTATTTTGTAAACATGGTCACCTTTTTCACCACTTTGGAGTTTGCAGATATGATTTAAAACTATCACTTCGTTTTAGCATCATTGTATTTATTTTAAGTTTTTAAGCATTATTTATTTTATAAAGGTATTTATAAAGGTAAAAAAAAAACAACTGCACTGGAAAAATCGATTTAAGAGGGCAAATATTGTCCCTTAATGAAAAAGTTGTAACTGCAGTCTAAGTGGAATCCCACAGGGGGTACAACACTCTAAAAAGATTGAGAACCACTGAAAAGGGATATGTAGAATAGCGCTACTGCAATGTCAATACAGCCTGTTACCTTGATTCAAATTTTTCATAAGCTTTAATAAATTGGTCTAAAGAAAAAAATTATAATGACTATTTTGTCTAAAGACTACATATAAAATAGCTATCAAAATTAATGTTGGTAACTGTAGCTTCACTAAAAGTAATGACTAAAACTTGACAAAAATGCAATGACTTTTCTTCAACTAAAACTAGACTAAAATACGAAAGACAAAAATGGCTAAAGTGTGACTAAGACTAAGGAGCATTTTTGTCTGAAGATAAAGACTAAGACTAAATCAAAAATGGCTGCCAAAATTAACACTGATATAGATATTTTTTATAAAGTCGTTATTTAGTCTTTTTGGTACACAAAAAGAATTCTTGTCGCTTTATAATATTAATATAGAACCACTGAACTCACATGAACTGTTTCAAATATGTTTTTATTACCTTTATGGACCTTGAGAGTTTGAATGGCTTTTGCTCTCAATAGAGGCCTCACTGAGCCATCGGATTTCATCAGCAATATCTTAATTTGTGTTCCAAAGATGAACGAAGGTCTTACAGGTGTAGAACGACATGAGGGTGAGTAATTAATGACAATCTCTTCATTTTTGGGTGAACTAACTGTAACACGGTTCGTATATACGGGAAGAAGGAGGTGGGCATTCAACATAACTTTAATATTAAATAAACAAAGAACAAAACGAAAGCAATGCCGGCAGACCCTCACGGACGTCTGCCGGCCACACAAACATAATAAAACCATAAAGTAAAGTCCAGGCCAGGTCCTCTCTCATCTTTCACTGTCGTCGCTCCCCTTTTAAGCTCCTCCGTTAGAGATTCGAGGCCGGTGCAACGCGTAGCTGACGCTCGTTATCACTCGCGTCACTGCTCGTCACACTAACCCTTTATTTGTCTTGCTGGCAATGGAGGCCTCACTGAGCCATCGGATTTCATCAAAAATATCTTAATTTGTGTTCTGAAGATGAATGAAGGTTTTACGGGTGTGGAACGACATCATCGTGAGTAATTAATGACAGAATTTTCATTTTTGGGTGAACTAACCCTTTAAACAACAAAACATTTAACACAATTGTGATGTTTATCTTAAGTCATTTTTACTTGTTAGTACGTTGAATTGGATCATCAAAAGTCAGCAGCAAAGACATGGGTTAATTAAGTAAAATTAAATACATAAACTATATTTGTATTATTTAGAGTTTAATTATGCAGGTTTGCGTAATATTCTAAATTTGCATTTCACTGTTTTTATTCATTTAGAGGAATACTGAATCTGTTTCCGTGCAAGTGAGATGAGTAAATTGCTTTAAAAAGTAAATTTTTTAAAAAGTAAGTAAAAGTAATTTTGTTGCAAATTTAAAAGTACTGTGTTACTTTACTCATTACTTGAAAAAAGTAATCTGATTATCTGAGTAACTTGTGTTACTTGTAATGTGCTACCCCCAATATTGATCAATAGTGCATAGAACAAACATTATGTATGTTTCAATGTTTTTGTACACCACAGTACTCTAATATAACTGCAGCAGCCATGTTATCAACAAAGACAAAAGCAAAAAGGACAAACAGTCCCTCAAAACACATATATTCACAGCTGTTGGGCCAGCTTAATCGGCTCATTTCACTGAACACAGAAATAGGCACATCTGAAAATAAAATGGGGTACGGATAATGCAGATCCAGAACTCCAGACGTAAACATCCAGACCCAAATACAAACCAAATACAGAGCAGATACATTTTCATATCCATTTACAATTCTGCATGTGGTCTACATCAAACACCTGTTAGAGCAGGAAAAAGGTAAATTAAATGGATGAAGAGTAAAAGAGGGCGAGGTAGACAAAAAGATAGATAAATCGTCCTATGGAAAAAACTTCCCATAGATGGATCCATCTTTGTGTCCTACAAATACTGCATGTTTCATCATTATTACAAGCTACGTATCTGATTAAAAAAAAAAATAAAGTAATTCATATTGAGATGAACTGCATAAAGCATATTAAGATTGTGACTTAATCCTCGTATGATTATCACGGAAGGAAGGTTGTTGCAGTGTTATGTGCTCAAAGATGTGATTCCGCACTCAGGCTGCCATTACTCAGGTTGGGTGAGTCACTGTCTTTAATCACTTTCAGCGGTTCCCATGGTGATGTGAAAGTATATGTGAGTGTTAGTCACTTCACGCACATAAACTTGTTAGTGACTGTACGCAACAACAGGTGGACAACAAAACATATGGCTACTCCGCTAATGTTTTTTTTTTTTGTTTTTGTTTTTTAATGATTTCATGTTTACCATTGGTTTTATATATAAAAGCAGCATTCTAGTTCATTATAAATCCAGTCTAAAGTAGATTTTGGAGTGTGCAAATAACAAGGCTGTACATGAGTGACAAATACTAACATGAATTTCCATTATTTTGTTTTATACTGGATTTGAGATTGGTCGGCCAGAACTTATTGAGTCTTACTGGTTACGCGAGTTGATAAGAAGCCAATTAGATAATGCCTAATGCTTTTACAGTACCTAGTGATGATAAGAGTGAAGTACAGTGTAGCCTTAGCTCTGTTTAAAACATTTTACCATATTTAAATCCTTTTCACAGATTTCCCTTTAAAATCAGTGCAGAAAATATGTCAGTGCAGGATTAGAAATGTATGCCATAAAAGGACACGGTGATGGGGTATGCCTATGAAACAATTTGTTTCTATTGAAAAAAAACGAGAAAAATATATTTAAATGCTTTTGCGTTCGCTAACAAAAGTTTGGCGATCTGAGAAAATAATGTTTTCCAACTGGAGCATATGAGTCACATCAGTGTACCATAACAGAATAAATACACCTACATGTACATCAGTTCCACTGCCATGTGATGTGCTGCATGAGCGAAACATCAACAACGACATTGAGCAGTACCAACAAACAAGGCAAATTCATCCATGCGATTCAGGCATGTGTTTGAAGTTATACTGCTTGTGTACCATCTAACTCTCTACCCACAGGTCACATAAGTGATACTTTAAAAAAAAATAGAGGGCGTGTGGAAAAAAGAAACTTTTGAGAACTGTGTTTAAGTCCTGGGGAACTCATTACTGCTTAATACATTATCAGTGCCAGTGGCAATGGTGCAGCCTGTTACAAATTCATCCACATAGCACTATGTCTTTATGGACCTCAGTATGTACACACATTCTCACACACACACACACACACACACACAGGGCATGGTGTCAGCCCCAAAAGTGCTATTTAAGCCACTGATAAGTTCCCTTAGCCACTGTGAACAGGGGGCTCGCTGACACAGCACAGCAGAGGTTGCCATTAAAATTAATGTCCTGGGATTGAAAAGACACTTAGGTAGGAATTAATAACAGAGCTTACGAGAGGGTTAAATCTATGAATAAAATGTGCTGTGATCCTAATGAGAGCATGATAATGTGAGGAATCTTTGTGTTTAGTTGAAGGGCTCATGTCTATCATTCTCTGATTGACAGGGAGGATTGCTGATGATGGGTAACGTAGTCATACTCACAGTTGGCATTGGTCCCCTTTGACCCCTTTAGTGGTACAGTAGCATTTCCCTGAGTTGGGGTGGCACACGTTAGCGTGGTTGTTACATCTGCAGGCTGGAGAGAAGAGAGAAGACATAGATAGAGAAAGACAAAGAGGGAGCATTTTTAAAGGGACACTTCACCCAAAAATGAAACCTCTAATTATTTGCTGATCTTCATCTTGTTCAAAACATCAAAACATGTATGACTTTGTTTCTTCTGTGGAACACAAAAGATGAAACTAGAGTCTGTGGTGGTGCATTTTTCCCATGCAATTACAATGAAATTTTTTTGAAAAAAAAAAAAAGACCCAAAAGCACCATACACACAAAATTAGTTTAGTTTTGGTAACTTACAGTGACGGAGATATGAGCTGTAAGTTTTTATCTAGATCTGAAGGTTTTAGATCTAGTCGGTGTTCTCCGCCGGAGCTGCTCCTGTCAGTTTTGTGTTCTAAATGCGACTCAAATGCTCCACTCTCCACCAGAAGATATAAACGCTGCTGTCAGTTAATGAAGATCTGATGGATGAACTCGCAGCTTGATTGGACTCTTGTTGTGTTCAAAGGGATAAGATGACTTCAATTTTATGGATGTTGCCAACTTTGATATTACTGTCACTATGGTTACTGATAAGAAAATATGGCCTTGACTCTGGTTGCATGTTCACACAGACAGCATCTGGGATGCTACTGTAAGTTGCTGTGTGAACCCGAACCCGGAAACACGCTGCTCACGCGGTCGCATGATTGTCTGCTGTAAATAAAAAAGTCATATGTTTATAATAATATGAATACGAATAATTCATAGTAAAATAATATCCTATTTATTGTGATTATATAAATCTCCTGTTTAAAAGTAGGAAGATTGACACGCTATAGTTAAAATTGTTTTCTGTCTTGCATTTTATCTCAAAATGATGGATGTCATTTTAAAAATATGGAAATTAGTTAATGCAGCCTCTTATTTACATGAGGTAAACATAAAGCAGTTTGGTTTATATTTTTAATATATATATATATATATATATATATATATATATATATATATATATATATATATATATATATATATACACACAATTATATATATATATATAATTGTATATAATACAATTTAAATTTGTATTGCTGTAACGGCCCATTTAAAATGTTTACGTATTTTTTTTTTTTTTTTTTTTTTTTTTTTTTTACTCTTTCTCCTTTCGCTGAGGTGAAGCAGTGATGAAATATTGTTCTTGTAAATACTTCCCAGCATTTCAGTAATAAAAGTGTACATATTTAAAATGAATGAAAATTACAGTGAAGAGCAACAGTTATCGTACAGTGTTCCGCAGTGGTCAAAAAAAAGTTTTAAACGGTGAATTTTTAATTGATCTCCTCTTGTAAACTCAGAGATGTGGATTCGGACGGCAATTAAATTACCACACGACCTTGGTGTTTCGTTTTTCAAAAAACATTAGGGAATTCGGCTGGAGATTTCTAAGCTAGTGGTGGGAGAAAAACACTGACATTCTGCATTCAGACGGCAATAAAATCACAGACTAGCCCCTGTAAATGTTGAAAATAACTTATGTCAGTATGAGAAACAATTACTGCCCGAATAGGGCTACAGAAACAGTTAGTATCCTGAGACTTTCACTTAGGACTGCACATGCACAATGGCTGGAGGAACCTGGAATTTAAGCTATTGTAATGCTATCTGAGAGAAAGAAACAATGTTTATGAGACAGCTCATGTAAGATTGTATTGCTGATTTGAAATATTGAAATGTGAGTTTGGCAAGCAGTTTTCATGATTTTGGTATTTATCCAAGCAGAGATAAATACAATAGCTGCCTGGAGGTACTGCAAATATGGCCAATAGTAATGTCAAATGACATTCTTTGAAACTTTGGTCAAACAAAAGCCTATAAGAACTCAAGAACTAGAATCAAATTCGTTACTTGAACTGGTTTAACTGATTCATTGAGATAATCTGACTCAAGGTAATGACCAAATTATAAATGGGAAATAAATTCACTACTCTCATAAACTCTCATAAATGCACCATTTTCAGATTATTTGTACTTTTTAAATGGAACTACAACAGTCTATAAATAAACAGGGCACAGTTTGCATATAAACAGACGTGACTATTTTAACAAACCTGAGCCTACATCTCTGGGGCTAGTGCTCCTCTCATTACAAATGCAATTCTCATTAAAGGTTATCAGATAGTAATATCAGAATGAAACCACATACACACACAAACAGAGTTTAACACAGCGCAGCAGAGACCATTCAATAGAGAGATAGAGAGAGAGAGAGAGAGAGAGAGAGTTCATTAAGCAGATTAGCATCACTGAGGTGAGGCTCCTAAACAAGCAAACAAGAGACTATTCCATTCTTTACAGCCCAAGTCCATGTTGCTTTAGATAAAAGTGTTTGCAAAATTATTAATTATACTGGGATGGTAATATACTGTATGTATATGTGGTTGCTACTGTTCTTGACAGTTGCTTGGTGGTAATTTGGTGAAAAGAATCCATAACCAATTCGCTATATGTTCTGGTTTCAAAACATGGTTCAATGTAAGTCTGGGGGATTAAGGGATTTTCTCACCTATTCTTGTTGTGGACAAGGTAAAAATCTTAAGTTTAATTGCTTACAAAACTAATAGCACAACTCTCTGCAACAGCTGAGGTGGACTAAAGCTAAATGACTGCTTACTGACTGTATTTTCTTCCTAACAGGTATCTGAGGGTTTTTGCAGCTAAGGATGCAGGTGTTTGTCAGTACATTCATCACCTTCACAGAGCGATGATACAGAGGTGATCGCACACTATGATGAGGTGAGTCTGTGTTTATGTTGATCTAGTCACGTCTTTATGCTGTACACATCAATTAGCTGGTTTAATTACTCTGCAATTTGTAGAGTATACAAATTGCAACGCTACATGCAGAGCCTTCTCCAGTACAACTGATGTCAGCAGATTCCACATGCCTTAAACTCCTTTTCCGCCCAGAGTGTCATATTAGACAATGCCATTAGACTATAAAATGAACTAGCTGCCTTCACAGATCAACCTTGCATTAAAATGTTTTTCATTCACTTGTTTAAATAGCATGGGAAAGCTCTCCCAGCCACAGATTTTATTTGGATCCAGATACAGTCATAAAAGGGCTGTCATATTTCTAAATAAAATGAATAAGAGCAACAAAGAAAGAAAGAGAAAGAGAGAGAGAGAGAGAGAGAGAGGGAGAGAGAGAGAGAGAGAGAGAAGAAAAGAACACAGACTTTTTATCAAGAGGCTTTATAGCTTGTTGGCTTTTTATCTACAGGTCTGTTTTTTTTACACAACTCAGTTCAAATTCCCCAGCATGCACTGCAATCGCTTTTTCATACCAGCCAACGAGACAATTGACAAAGGAAAACGTCCTTTTTTTTTTTTTAACTATATATATATATATATATATATATATATATATATATATATATATATATATATATATATATATATATATATATATATATATATATATATATGGCGAGGGCCACTCTTTTGTTCTAGTTTATACCAATTGTACCAATGCATTAAACACCGCAGTAACTTAAAGGCTTCATATCATGCCAGTATGACGACAAGGAGCCACATATACATGATTTTCACATAAGCTCAAATGCTTACATGCAGGTTCATTTATATTATGCGCATGTGTGCATTTGTGCATCTGTATGCAAGTCATTTTGACAGGACTGT
Source organism: Hypophthalmichthys molitrix (assembly GCA_037950675.1). NCBI lineage: Eukaryota > Metazoa > Chordata > Actinopteri > Cypriniformes > Xenocyprididae > Hypophthalmichthys > Hypophthalmichthys molitrix. The sequence continues at coordinate 21,872,459 of CM075504.1, forward strand.
GGGGACAGGCTGCGGCAGAGTGTCGGTGGCTCCGCTCTGCATGCTGCAATAAGATTTATGGCTAAATTATGATGTGTAAAATGTACTCACATTATAGCAGAGGAACAGCACTGCCTGGAGCTGCTGTTTCAGCACTTACTCTGAAAGCCATAGACTACAAACACACACTCGCTCACACACGCACACATGCACATGCGCACACGTACGTTCACTCATAAATATTTCTGCCAAAAGCCATTTAGGCCCTGGAAATGACAAAACACACACTCACAAACATGCTTACAATGAAAATAGTCACCTAACCATGTCTAACAAAACTTTTTCATAACGCACACAAACATTAGCATATATCTGACATGCTTCATTTAGATCCACAATAAAACTTAATGAAAGAAAGGAAATAAATATGAAAATAAAGGGAGACAGAAGAGATAAACTGATATTTGTATGCAAACAGACCGTGGAACATAAGTGACAAAACCAGAGTGAAGGCTTTCATAAATCCTCACAAACAGATGCACACACAAAAACACACAGAGATGACATTAAAGCTGATGGAAGTTAAACCAGTCTTGAAAGGAACAAGGCTCAGACGCATTTCATTCCGAGTTTAGGACTGGATCAAAGTCAAATCTGATAAAGCAAAGAGGGTATTTGGGTTTATGCCTAAATTGACATATTGTTTAATAAGTGAAAACTGTTCAGTGTACCAAACATCTCTAGATCATCTATCTAAATACATACTCATTAGATGTGTGCATATGTAAGTTAGAAATATACAGTACTCATATATCCATATATTCATTTCAGATGGTTTAGAAATACGTTTATACCATTTAAAAAAAAAAAAAAGATTGAATTTAATGGTATCATGTGGTGTAACCAACAAGTAAAATGTAATAACACACAAACAAAGAAAATTGTCTGTTTAAATCTATTAAGGGAAAAGGAAACAAAATGTCATATACCACCATTAAATCATTTTCCACTTTAATAAATCACTGCACATTTACTCAGTGATTTCTATTTCTTAAAATGTCCTCACCCCTTTAAAACACATTTTTAAGCCAAGATGATTAATAATTATCATCACTATAAAAAGTGCAGTGGGCATATCTGCTTGACAAAACTAAAAAAAGAAGCACTTTTTCCTTGTATTTTTCCCTTGACTTCTCGCTTGCTCTTTTTCTCATTCACCAATTTAGATTAACTGAACCCTAAATAAGGTTACTCATTTAGGTTACTCATAGCTTGTTAGAGGGCTAACCATTGCTTCATTTCCGGGTTAAGATAATATAGCCTACACCCTGCATGCATGTAATATACAGGTATAAGAATTATAATTTAACTCCAAATGTAATATTCCCATTTCTGACGCAAATGGAAGTTGAGTCAATTTGACATAAAGCACACATACAGACGTAATGGCCAAAGCCACAGTCATTCTGAGTAAATAGGTTCCAGGTAAGTGTTTCTCCACTGACCTCTACGGGGCAGAAGGTTTTAATTAATGGATAGGAAGGTGAGCCTGGTGCTGTGCCCCCCATGACCTCTGTTGTCATCTCACAGTGATGTGTTACTATCCTGAGCCAAATACAGCAGATGCTGCCAGCCAGCTCCATGGAGACATCTCAAAGACTGGAGCTACTGTACAGAAGCTAAAGGACAGATACAGTCGTAGTGTACTATTCAATACTGCTGATCTGTCACTGAAAGACTGTAGGTAGATGGTAGAGCTGTAAGAATAATTGGTAAAATGATTGCAATCTCGATTCAAACACCCATGCAATCTTATTCCTAAATGACAGAGATTCACAATGTGTATTAAACCTTTGACAAGTACGATCACATTCAAATCTGTGTTGCCGCTGATCCAAAGAGAGCAGTTGTCATGTATAGGTATGAAACAGCTTCACAAACAGTCTTTTCAACCACACAGTATCATTATTTCTGTGTTACAATAATAATAAAAAATTATCACAGAAGTACTGGGATAAAAGTTTATAGTTTGGATATAAACACTGATGTCTACGGAAGCAATCAAAATAGAGTAAATTACCTTTTGCGCAACTTCACACTTCAAATTAAAAGCGCAATAGGTGATTCTCTACAGAAACATTTTTTGTTATGCTCGTTGAAAGTCTCCTCATATCCTGATAGCAATCAATATGATAAGCAGTCTAAATGTATTTTTATAAATATACATCGTCTGTTGAAGGCGTAGAACCATAATATGTTCGTACAATCGTAGCATGTGTTCCCTATCAGTCAATGTGTGTTTGCATACCACTGCGCAGCCTGTTCACGCAGACATCATTAGTCATCAGCACATTCACGTACGCTGTGCAGACAGAGTGACAGTGGCAAGCAAACAGTTATTTATGTTCGTTATTGTAGTACTGTTACTCACTGTACTGTAAACTTTTATCACCACTGAATGATACATGATGTAATCCAATAATGTTGTCTCTGGTCATCTCACTTCTGGCCTGTGCGAGTTCATGTGTTTTGGAGTGTTTTGGCTTTGGACCGCGATTTGCAGGGAGGGTGGGATTGCATGCTTTCAATGCTAGCAGGCTAAAGTTAGAATTTCCCAGATCACCTATTGCACCTTTAGGATTGTATCAATTATATCGTTAAAACAGTAGGAGGCGACAAGTGACTTAATGACAAGTGATATTTAATGACGTCATTGAATCATTCATTCAAGAGATTCGTACAAAAACACTGATCCATCCAGTAATGAAACCAGTGAAGTCTCCATGATTAAGTCATTGAATCATTCATTCAAACTGATTATTTTAAATAATGAATTCAAACTAATTAAATATGTTTTAAATAGACTGCAGCATTTAACATTGTGTCAGAACCTGTAGTAAATTACAAGTTGTTTTGTTTAGTTGTCTGTTCAAAATCGTCTGAGAACCGCAAGAACAACCTGAGAACCTTTTTTTCTTCCTGTTTTTACAGGTATTTATAAAGAATGCCAAGAATGACCTTCCATGAATACACCCCAATCACCCCAAACCCAACAGAAGCTTGTACAACACAAACTGGATGTGGCAAAACATGATTAGATGCCACAGTTGTTTTGTTGGGGATGAGGAGCATGGAGAGGACAGGCACTGCTGAGACCTTGCTGTGTGCGAAAAGCAAACTGCCATCTCAAACAGATCCTTAAAGAGATTAGAAGGGGGAAATGTTCAGAGCGAGAGGCAAAATGGAGTTCTCCTCCATCTGAGTCTAATGCTAGTTTGCTCTCTTGCCTGCTCCATACGACTGCCACCATGTGCTTGTACACACCGAGATTGATGCCATGAGTGAATGATTAACAAAAATAGTTTAAGACAGAAATATACATGATATACATACGCAGATAGGCTGGTCTTGTACCCATCAATTGTTCTGAAATAGAATATAAGTTCATGTGTGGCATTAGTGAGCTGTACAGCTTGGCGCATCATTGCACTACAGATGTCATGAGTGAAGTGAATCCTCTTCAGTAAGCGAGGATTCTTAGAAATGAGTGGCCGACTTTTAGCATGCATCTAATGAGGATTCATGTAGAAGTAAACAGGAAGAGGCAATAAAGGGAGAAAGAGACAATGGAGACATAAAAAGAGAGAGAGAGAGCAAGTGTGCTCTGATGTTGGTTCACTAAATCCCTTTTTTGTTCTGTCAGTAATATTCAAATGTTCATCAAATGTTCAGATTTCTTTAAGCAAAACGTATTTGGAAAGGCTCGAATCAGGATTCAGGATGGGAGAAACAGCTGCTTATTTACCTGTAGCGTTGCAATTAACAGGACTATATGAACATGCACCTCCCAAATGTTCATTATAATCTCATTATATACTGTCATACTAGTTCCACCAGCTTCACAATCATCAGGGAATCTTCATTAGACACTATAATTAGAGGGAGTGTGCTCAATTATCTCGTTACCGAGGCAACAAAGTTTACAAAGCCAAAACTCAGATTCAAATGGATTTTAAAACCATTATTACAGGTTCATGTTTATATAATGTTTGAAAGACAGATTAAACTTTTCTCCGATTGAGGGGCTTGAAATTCTCCTGATGGATTTAAAGGGATGTTGTTCCAAATCTGTATGACTTTCTTCTGCGGAAACACAAAGTAAGATATTTTGAAGAATGTTGGTAACAAAACATTTTGGGCGAATATTAATTTTCATTGTATGGCCAAAAAAAAAAAAAAAAAAAAGTTTCTCAAAATATTTTCACGTTACACAGAATAAAGAGACCCATACAGATTTGGAACAACATGAGGGTGAATAAATGATGACAGAATTTTCATTTTGGGTGTACTATCCCTACAAAAAAAAAAAAAAAAAAAAAAAAAAAAAAAAAATGGAATTTATATATTTGCATTAAGATTAAATAAACACGCTATTCTAAAACTTTCACATTCATGCTGCAGGTCCAGCTATGGCTGTCATGTGGGGTGACTGAACAGGTGTGTGTTTTATACCTCAAGCAGAGAATGACTTATACAGGTCGAATAAAGAGAGGGGAAAATGAGGGTGTTGGGCATGTGTGTTTGTCCAGTCAGAGGCCAGGAATAGCACCGCTGTAGGGTCAGAATGACTCTTGTCAGGTACACACACAAACACAAAAACACAAAGTAAATGTCTACAAACAAGTACACCGGTAAACACTACCGAATATGGTAACTGAATATGACCATTCACACATGTACAAAGCCGCTTTAATTTCAAACCATAGCGAGGCATGGAAAACAGGATTTGTAAGAGCAGAAACTCGATCGCTTTTTATGATAAACAGACTGAATTTAGTCTTTTACTCGCATATAAACCTTGATCAGCAAACATAAACAGATGCTCAACCGAACATGAATGACGCATAAGAGCAAACCTCTTGCGGAAGCTCAAACTTCATAACCAATGAACTTCGTAACCAATGAAGTTCATTCTCGCGTGTTACGCAGCACGTTTGAGCTTCTGCAAGAGGTTTGTTCTTGTACATTATTATGTCAGTTGAGCTTCTGCTTATGTTCGCTGATCAATGTTTACATGTGAGTAAAAGCTTCTGGTATAGGTCTTTTGTATGTGCTTCATGAAAAAATTAGCTGTTTTATTCAAGATAACTTAAAAGGAGCGAGCAAAGATGAGCATAACTGATGTCCCCCGCATATGCAGATTTATATTTAAAAACTTTTTTCATTTTTCTTCTTCACACTAACATTTAGATATTTAATAGAATAAAACACCTATAACAATGTGAACCAGATATTTTTGCTGATTACCTTAAAAGTCCATAGATATGCCGTCAGTTCGTACTGCTGTTAACACTTTCTCTGACAAGCGGATGCAATGAGATCAGTTTTCTGGTTTAGTCATGTGACGTTCAACATATACCCTATTCTCAAATCCTTAGAGAGTTCTTTGCCATGAGGTGCCATGTTGAACATTCAGTGGGCAGTATGAGAATTGTACTCAAAGCACCAAATTTTAACTGCTCTAATACAAGATAGGTAAATTTGTATTGTCCTATCAAGCAGACAAAAACATGAACATGATGAATAGGACATGTGGCTTTGCATCGTTAAAAGATGTAGAGCTGTTATCACTTAGGGTGTACTCACTTTTGTTGCCAGCTATTTAGACAATAATGGCTGTATGTTATTTTCAGAGGACAGTAAATCTATACTGCTACACAAGCAGCACACTGACTACTCTAAAATATATATATAAGTTTCATTTCTATAGTATTGTCCCTTGAGAAGATATACTAAAATATTTACTGAAATGTGAGGGGTGTACTCACTTTTGTGAGATATATATATATATATATATATATATATATATATATATATATATATATTATTTTTTTTTTCGTATCAGTCTGTGGAATATACACATATATTCCACAGACTGATATATATTGTTACCATGATTTAAAATTCCCACCATACCACCAACCTCTAAAAGCCCACCAACACAAGTATGATCATAGATCACAGCTTTCACTTGAAAAGAATGAATTCCGAATCTTTCAAAGACATAAACACACATTCATGCACAAAATCCCTGGACTCTGTCTGCCCTCTGTTGTCCTCTAACTAAGAGGGCCATTTCAAACAGACACATGTCCTCCATCTTCCACAGACTGTTTTCTCTCTCTAGTCAAGGGCAGCCGGCCATGTGTCATATTTTAACCTGATCTTACTTTGATGGCCTGTCTCTTTTCTCCTTCAGACAACACACGCACACACTCGGTGAGAGATATCCATCCAGCCTTTCCTGTTCTCCACACAGTGGGCCACTCTCCATCTCTCCTCGTCTAATCTAACACAGATCAGTGGCTTAAACGTATTAGTGTACGAGGTGAGGTAAATCTCCTCCGCTCACTAACGCTGAAAAATGACACTGCTGGATTAGCGACGGCCACAATCAGAGCATTAAACACACATGCACATTTACATCAAGAAGCAGTCTATAAAGCACTCTTAATCACAGAGGTATTTAACAGGGAGGAGAAATAGAGAGGGAGAGCTTGTATCCTTGAGAGATGCAGAGGGCCGCACATCTATCAAATCTCTGCTGAGCGCGCTGGACCGCTCGTATAGGCGAAGAGGAGGGGTGGCAGTCAACTCCAGGAAATAAGAAAATGATTAAGAGTGATTTAATGTCACAGAATGTGGAGAAAACGCACATCTGTCCGACAGAGAATGATGTTATTACACCACCTTCCTTGCGCCTCTTTGCCTCTCTGCTGCCTTTCTCTACCTCTCGATGCAGTTTCATCTCTAAGAGTGATGATGCTCGTGTATAAACTCAGTGATTGGAAACCAGGAGAAAAGCCACAGTGATGAACTAACACACGGAGCCCACATCAAATCAATACAATTTGCGTCAGGTTGAATACTGCACTCGTAATGAAATATGGCCTCACTAACCATTACAACAAAATTAGATGGGGGACACTGGGATATCCTGTGGTACATCTGGATGCAGGCAGACTGTTTATGAATTAACTACTGTATCGATTTCAGTTTGATATATCATGTGGTCACATGTATACATTAAAGGGGTAGTTTAACAAATAATGAAAGAAAAAATCCTCTACTTACTCCTCATACCTTTCCAGATTTCCCAGGCTGAAATTGGACTCACTCATTATCTTTCTTTGTACCATCTTACATTTTCACATCACTGCACATTCAAACCTGCCATGGCAAAAGAATCTGGTATGGCATTTGAATAAAAAAAGGGAAAAGATAGCGGCAATTTGTCTGTCAATCTATGTATGCACACATTCATACAAACATTTATTACATATCATGATTTCCTGTAGTCATTCTGATAGAGGCACATTTGCTCTGCTTTCTAAATTCACAAAGTTAAATGCAAACAAATGCCCCGCCATTTGTACAAAAACATGCTATACAGAGATTTCAGTATATTTATCAGTAAATGTGTGCATTTAATTGTTGTATTTTATTTATTTTTCATTACTATTTCATTTTATACTGATCAAACTAAAATATCACACAGTTATGTGTGAGACTGATTTGAAATGAAAAAAAAATCTAATTTAAAATAAAAAAATGAAAAAATGAAAAAGAAATAATGTGAAAAAATATTTATTCATATTATAAATCATATTATTGATATATAAAGATGCATGTGTGTGTGTGTGCATGTGACCCTGGACCACAAAACCAGTTATAAGGGTCCACGGGTCCAAAGAGAAAATCGCCTTTAAAGTTGTCCAAATGAAGTTCTTAGCAATGCATATCCACTCACAAAAATACATTTTTAATATATATTTGGGGTAGGACATTTACAAAACAGCTTCATGGAACATGACCTTAATATCTTAATGATTTTTGGCATAAAAGAAAAATCGATAATTTTGACCCATAAGATGTATTGTTGGCTATTGCTACAAATATACCCGTGCGACTAGCAACTGGTAACCGTATCAGTTATCTCTGATGGAAGTGGTCTTGACAGAAATGTACTGCATGGTTAAAATTGACTACTTTTGGGATACTTTTGTTCTTTGTAGCTAGGTAGCCCTATTTGCTATCCACTTTCATTATATGAAAAACAACATCTGGATATTCTGTTAAGTATATCTTTTGTGTTCCATGGATGGGACAAAATCATGCATGCTTGGAAGAGTGAGCAGATGAGGACAAAATCTTCCTTTCTGAGTGTGCAAACTATACCTTCAAGAGTCATGCTCTCTGATTTCCAAACACAGATATTGCACACACAAACATAACGAGAAATATCTTACCTTGGCATTTCCCTCCATTAGTTGGATCTCCATAGTAACCAGGTAAACAGATCTGGCAATGCGGCCCAGTTGTGAGATTCTTGCACTGCTCACATACACTGCCGTTAACACACACACTGTGTCCGTTACACTGACATGCTGAAACATACAGTGAGAAGAATGCGTGTCCATTTGATTACATTGTTTTCACACACACCATAATTAAGAGGTTTTGATCAGTGCAGAAATGCGCAAGTGTGTGTGTTTTTATGTGTACCTGGGCAGGTTATGTAGGCCCAGTCATAGCCTTTTTCCTTTGAACAGATACTGGTGTCCAATACCCTCTCTCGGCTCTGTCTGCTCAGGCTCCTCATTGGTCCACGGTATGATCCCTCAATACACTGGCCCTGACCTGTGTCCGTGGGGTCTCCGCACCAACCACAATCAGGCTGTCCCAGGCACTGACCACATGTACGATGTCCTGAACAGTTCTGAGCTAAAAAGAGAGAAGATTTAGAAAAATTGGTAAAAGATAAATGAGTGTTCCCTAACCTTTTTAGCTTTATTTACCTTCACAGCACCATCTGTAATCTCCACTAAAACTATTAAATGTGTTTACTTAAATTGAAATAAAGCTGAAATAAAATATTTGATGAAAAACAATCTTTTTGACAAAAAAATAGAAATGTTGCTTTGGCAACTAACTGAATTTAGGTTGAAGCACTAAAATTACTAAAACTGAAATAAAAATAAATTAAGGTAACACTTGATTTCAATAGTCCACTTTAGACATTCTATAACTATAAGCAACTTTACAACTACGTGTCAGTCAGCTAACTCTCCTTAGAGTATTAGTAGACTGTCTGCTTAATATCTGCTAAAACATTATTTTGATGGTCCCTCAACAGGCATTCTACCGACTATGTTATTTTACAAGTACATGTCAACTTATTCTGCTTACCCAAAACCTAACTCTAATCTAACAGTCTACTACAGTCTACTAATACTCTAATGAGAGTTAGTTGACATGCAGTTGCAAAGTTACTTATAGTTAGTATAGTAGTATAGTATAGTGAGTGTCTAAAGTGGACCATCGAAATAAAGTGTAACCTAAACAGAAGCTAAATAGAATTTAAAAAAAAAAAAAGACAAAAGAAAATAGAATGACCAAAGCACAAAAAAAAAAAAAAAACTGAAAATATAAACTAAAAGCTAATTCAAAATATTAAAGCCACACTATGATACACTACATACACTATGATAAACTAAATGTTATCTTCAAAACCATGCCTTTACTCAAATACACTTTGATAAACCTATAATATTTAACGCTGTTGGGATGAATTTCACAGGAATACGTTATTCCTCCATGTGTCACATCATATCTGTAGACAGGGGAAAAAAATAGCTCCAGCTAGTGTGGTGCATTAATGATGTGGGAGTAGTGTGAAGCTGAGGTTTGTCAACACAACAAGAAAAGTTGACCATGGTTTATTTAAAATGCAAACCTCTTGGGAATCATAGGCTGTTTAAAAAAAAAAAAAAAGGATCAATGAAAAACATTCATTTATTCAGAGGAACAGAGCCAAAGCACAACCAAAACAATGTACTTCCTTAAGATGCATATCATTTTATTTTTTAACCACTAGTGGGCCAAAAGTTACATAGTGTAGCTTTATAAATACTATATAAATAATACTAAAATAACACTGGTAAACATTCATCTAAACAATAAAATACCAAGTAAAATCAATCATTCAAGTTCGCGATGAGGCCATCATAGAACATCTACTGCAGGCTAGCAGCACAACATCGTGGTTATTTATGTAAGATTAGATACATTATATACTTGTCATGCTCAAACAACAATAAAATAGTTTTGGCATTTACTGCCCACAAACTCCACCTATGAGTAGAGGCAGCCCAGATGGGCAAAGGGTCTGTTTTCTTTAGTGCAAAAAAATGCTATAATGCTTACTGCTGAACTATGGCATTTAAAGTGATGTTTATTTTAGTCAAGCAAACATTTATTTGTTTGGCCCAACAGAGAAGACCACCACAAAAGCTGCCATATTGATCTCTGGCAGGTAAATATAAGACGCCCAGTGACAGTCACTGGAGTTGACAGAGAAACAGAATGAGACAAAGAGAAAGACAAAAAAAAAAAAAAAAAAGAGGAAACAAAAAAGGCCTAGAAGACCCAAGACATCAGAATATTTTATCTAAATTTCCCATGCAGGACAAATAAATTCTTTTTTATTTATTTATTTATTTATTTTTAATAAGAGAATGCAAATGTCAGTGAAACTCGCAAGACAAATCTATACATGAGACATTGTTTGCATCTCCTAGAAGTTGCCACACGTTTCTAAGAGTCACCTAATATCAATTTTGTTACCAGCACTGAAATTTTCTCTGCCTGTTTGTTGTTGAATGACCTTTTAATTTCAAAATAAATTGAGTTTTGTGCCATTACTTTATGAATGTGTATTCATACAATGTGCCTGACATTCAGAGTGCTGGACATTTGAGACACACGGGACAGTATCAGATGATTTACATTCTCTGTGCCAGTAGGGGTTTTCTATAACAAAGTTTTCTGAGCCCCTCAGTAATGACCTCCCTTCATTTTTAGACATTTGTGTGTGTGGGAGAAGAAAATATATGCAGGCAATAGGGACAGAAGAAGCGTCCATCAATGTACCCCTCGACCAGACCCCGTCTAATGGGTCCTTAGACAGTGTGTGGGTCAAAAAGTGTCTCGGGGTTAATAGCGAGGGCAGATTCTGAGAGATGTGGAGTGTGTCATTAAAAACAGGGCAGAATGGCACACTGAGGGAACGCCACCACAGTCAGTGTGATACTCAGAAGTGAGAAGTGAGAAGTGAAAATAAGAAGAGCTGTTTGAAGTGCCACAGTGTTTGACCTACCTTATCATATCAAAATATGTGCTGTTTGGAGACAAAGACTTTTCTATATAGAAATTTTTAAGGTGAAGTTTTATAATCTACGAGGAGTCTTCCTGGCCATTATTACAAATGCAGGTTATTAAATTGATAATAATGTTTATATAAAGGTGGAGGTTGGCAGCTCTTTCCAGCAGAGAGGAGCTGAGAGGGTGAAGGTTTTGGAGAGTGATGTTTAAACATTACATCTGACAGTGTTATTAAATTATTGCAGGTTTTTTTTTTTTTTTTTTTTTTTTTTAAGATCAGCTGTAAGTGATTATTAGATGACAGCAAAAGTGTTAGGGAAAGTTACTTAAAACTGAAGTTAAAAGTAATGCATTCCAATACTGCATTAATCCCTAAAAAAATAACTAATTGTGTTACTACTTTTTATAGAATGTGTTTTGCATTACTTTTTCCTCACACAGGCTGGGCTTTCTTTCTTTTTTTTTTAATAACAAAACAAACAAACAAAAAGTTCTATTTTTGGCAAATGTAAAGGCCCTTTTACCATAAGTGAAATTAATAAGCCTCAGGCTAAGGAAATGTAAATTCATGCTTGTACAGTAGAGGGCGCAGCTCAAACAAACCTTACAGCTGAGCTGCCATTCTGTATTGCAGAAGAATAGGATGTGAGAGCAAGTGTGCCGCACAAGTCCTGAAAAGTGAAGCCAAAGCACTTCGTTCACCCCTGGTGGCTAGCTGCAGTATAGTTCATAAACCCCACCCTCTCCATGTAATCAAATGGTACGCGAGCTTGGTTTTAGTTAGTTATTTGATGCTATAAAAATGGGGTGTAACATCATGATTGACAGCTATGCTTGCGAACGAGTCGACGTAATCAGCAACAACCATTACTGGGATATTTTGGCTTCATTTTTCTACAGTGGAAAGAATCGGACACGCTCTGTCCACCTTTTACAGTCTTTGTGCAGGAGAATAAAGTTCAACACTCTTACTTCAACAATAAAAACAAAAAAAAACACAAAAGTCATTTTTCTAGTTATGTCAGGCTCTAAAATATTTTAACTAGAAATTGTGAGTAAAAATATTTTAAAAAAAAAATGTTTGTTTAAAAAGTCAAAAAAGTTGAGAACCACTGCTATATATTGTAAAAATCCCTATATCAGCCAATAGCCAATATAGGACAGACATATTGTGCATGCACTTTCAAAATTCATCAGTGGTCATCAATGTCTTAATTACATTTACCAGAATAAACGTCAAACCTGAGTGAATTGAAGCTGTTCTGATAGGACTGTAGGATGTATAAACACATCTTATATCAATGAATAATACAACACATGGAGAGAAAAAAAAAAAAAAAAAAAGATTTGAAAAGTTTTCTGACATTCTGAGGAAGTTCTGTGGAGTATTTGCATGTTCTTTTGCGTTCTTGATCTAGATTTTCATACCGCACAGATGTGTTAGGTGAACTTTTTACCCAGAAGCTCCTCTCTCCTCTTGCATTATTCACGCCTAGTACAATGATTCATTTTGCCGTGCTGTGCGTTCGGCACAATCACAGAGGTGTTTCGTAATTACAAACACAATTCTCATCTCTCCCTCTCTCCCTCACTTCCTCCTTTCCCTTTTTGTGCTTAGCAAAAGAAAGGAGGATTATCTTTAGCCAAGGACACCTAAACATTCATTACATATGCAAATCTATACAACATTCTCAATGTTGTGAAATTTTTTCTCAAAAGAACATTTCCTTAAAATGAACCTTTAACACAAGTGTTAAAACATTTATAAATTTAACTTAATTAAAATCTGATCTAGACATATCTGACCGAATGACAACATGAAATCTCTGTCTACAGCAAGAAAAAATCTGCCTTGTGGACAGTTTCAACAGGGACAGGGACACCTGTCAGATAGATTGCAGTCAGGATTAACAAGCATAAAGCGGAAAAGAAAAGATTTTAATAGAGAATTATTGCTGGTCTATGTAACTTTCCAGAGAAAGGAAGTAGCATGCAAAACCATAGACATTGACGAAGGCACGTCCCCGTAAATATTCAGAATAATGGGTTTTGCAGCGACTGATTCTTACATTTTTACACACATCTTTGGACATGTGATCTCATACTGATATGAGTCTTCATCTCATGCATTACCGTTCAAAACCGGTCAATGTGATTTTTTTTTTTTCTTTTGAACTTTTATTCAGCAAGGACATGTTAAATTAATCAAAATTGACAGTAAAGACATTTATAATGTTAAAAAAAAATGTTAAAAATCTATTTCAAATAAATTCTGTTCTTTTGAACTTTCTATTCAAAGAATGCTGAAAAATATGTAAAAAAATAAATAATGCATGATGGTTTCCATAAAAATATTAACCAGCTCAACTGTTTTCAACATTGATAATAATAATAAGAAATGTTTCTTGAGCACCAAATAAGCATATTAAATGATCATGGATGAATGATCATGTGACACTTAAGACTAGAGTAATGGCTGCTGAAAATTCAGCATTGGAATAAAGGAATAAATCACAATTTAAAATATATGAAAATGGAAAACAGTTATTTTGAATTGCAATAATATAATACACAATATTGCTGTTTTTACTGTATTTTTAATCAAATAAATTCATTGGTGAGCATAAAACACTGACCCCAAAATTCTGAATGGTAGTGTACATATCTTTTTTTATTTCTTCTTCTTCTTTTGCAAAATATTTTCGGGGTGAACCTTTTCTAATGTTGAAACTTTTATCCACAATGACTAAACAAAATAGAGAGGTATAATTTTTGGTAAGATTATACATTTAAACAGAAAGGATAAGGAGGTGTTAAGTTATGATAGTCTCACGTAGCCAGACCTTCAGACTGATGGCAGAAGGTCAGGACTCTATTGCAGCTTTGGTTGGCCAAGGATCGCCCAAGAGGGCGTTTGACTGACATGTAACGCAACCACTCACAGTTTGTTTTGCTCCGCGTCATGTTTAGGGATGTGAAAATGTGAAGTGATGGCATTACAATAACAGACCGGCATGCATCTAATAAATTATTAATTAAATTATTAATTATTAATACTGCAACAATGGAGCCACAAACTTCACATACTTTTGAAACTCCAGCGTTTGGTTGATCCTAATACGCGCTCATTCTCACAGTTCTAAACATGGCGCCGTTATTCTTCCATGAGGGGGTTTGGTGTCACGGCATTTGTTTCCAGGCGGACCATTAAAGAACGCGACACACACGTCTCCCGGACATCCTTGAATTCAACCAACCAGATGACGACTTCAAAAGTCCTGAAGTGTTTTCAGTTAAGTGTGCCATGTGCATCAGACGTTCAGCTAACCGTCCATGGGCGTAATGTCTGAGGCTGAGACTAGAGTTATGAAAAAATATGCTCACCATACAGCTTTACTTTTTGCCTAAAGAATGTTCACACATTTGTCTGTGTTTAAAGACTGAATAATAACAAAGACTTTTTGAAAACAAAAAAAATTACAAATACTTCAAACTCATTTTGTACCGTAACAGTACAACACAATGGACGCGGCTGACTTGCAACATGCTGGCGCATTGTACGATATGGCATTTCTTTTATCTCAACTTCTGCATTGAAAAGGCTATATTTGCTGAGTATATTGAGCCAGTGAAGAAGTTCATTTCCATTTTGATTAGGTGCATATTATCGTGCTGTCCAGCTGTCTCTTTATCTCTGTGTGGGCCTTTGTTTAAATATGAAAACTGCACTTTTTCTAATTAAATTATCCTCTATCACAACAGGTACATCTATGGGGCATTTCACACCAAAGAATCACCCAGCAAAAATATCTGATGTGGCCATGAACCAACTCCTTGGAGGAAGAAAAGGGATCCTCTAGCAATTCACTTCCATCAGAGAGCTGACCTTAATGATGTTTATTGTCTGACAGATCGCCTCTATGAAATACAGCCATCAACATTGCAGTTAACAATGCACTGGAGGCCTTTAGTCTCTGCAGTCTAGATAAAATCAATGACCAGCACATCCACTGAGAAAGAACAGTAATATCTGTGTAACTCTATAATAGCGAATGGAAGGGGAGTTTGTGGTCTCAGGGTCTCAAGGCCATGAAAAGACTTTCAACTTCCTGAGACACTATAGACAGGCAATTTCGCCTGTCAGGTTTTTGTAGTAGTATTTTTTTCTGGAGAAATATGTTGGATATTAAGCATTACGCCTCTCAGTTGGACTCTATTTTTCATTCTCGTCCCTGTTGCTGCTGCTCATTTACGCCGCATTACGATGCCAGCTATAGTGCCTCTTAATGCAGAAGAAAAGAATGATTCCATGCGTCTACAAACTTGCTGATGACTATACAAGGTAAGTCCGCGTCAGCTACTCATAAGGCCTTTCTGAGACGATTACCATCAGTCATTTCAGATACTTTGGCAAGGTTCTGTTGTTTTGGACCACATGATATCGCTCTTGTGTATAGGGATATTTCTGCAAATCTACTTAGAAGGAACTAGAGGAGCTGTTGAATCGTAAAGTGACTTAACAGAAATCTGAACAGCCTCAGTTTCAGACGGCACACCCATGAACTGCCCACAGTTCGCACAATGACCCATGATGTACATTAAAATGGTAAGTGGTGGCTGAAATCAAGAGTGACTGGCTTTACGGAAATGAGAAGCATCTCAACAACAAAGCTGGGTTTACAAGGAACCAAACTGATAAAATTACCAATTTTATTGATGGAATATTCACTAGATTTGCCAGAATAGAGACATCAAATCTTTACAAAAAATATTCTATTAAAGTTTCTGTTCACAGAGACTGTTGTGCTTATTTCCCTGCAAAAAAAGTTGTTTTTTCTATTGTGTTTTCTTTCCAATTTTCTTATTATGCCTTCTCTTTTTGTTCTTATTCTTTTACTGCCAGGTCTGAATGGTCAGAAATCCACCCACTACTCAAGACAGAGAAACAGACCGATATGCGTCATAATCTGAGAATCACGCCCACTGGGGGGGGTGGGGGTGACAATCCAACCGTCTCCATTGACTTTGCATTGTGTGAAGCTGCCTTCTTGTCATTTCTGACTTATAACAAAAAAAACAGAACAATGTCTAAAAGCTGCTATGAGACAGGGTGTACAGCAAACAAGCTAAAAAAAACCCAGAACCAAAAACCCAGAAGTTTTTATAAGCTGTGGACCCAAAAAACGAGCATTTAAGGACACAAAAGTGGATAGAGGCAATTGAGACAGAGCGCGACATGTTATACTGAGAACTACGCCCACTGGAGGGGAACGTAATCAGCGACAGGAAATATAATATATAAAACTGAAATTTGGATATTTGACTTATCAGTGAATAAACGTTTACTGCACACGTAGGCATACTGAGTGTCAGGATCCCAAAATGTACCCATTCTTCCTGCTGATGCTTCACATCTTATTGCCTGTATCCACTTTTTTCTCCTCAAAGTCTGGCTTTTACGGTTCGGTAGCTTATAAAAACTTAGTTCTGTTTTTTTTTTAGCTTGTTTGCTGTACACCTTGTCATATATCAGTGTTTAGACATTGTTCTGTTTTTTGTTATAAGTCAGAAATGACAAGGAGGCAGCCTCACACAATACAAAGTCAATGGAGACTGTTGGATTGTCCCCCCCCCCCCCCCCCCCCCCGGAGTGGGCGTGGCCTAAATGCGCTCTGTCTCTAAAGACACACATCTGTCTGCGACTAAGTGGCACTATAATATAGACATTTGTATTTCTGTTCATATCTCTAGAATTATAAGGGCTAAAAACAAAATTAAATCCTGCATTTCCTACATTTCTTTTCTGTCAATTTTATGAACTGAACTGACCTTTCTGCTGAAGGCAAAATCCAAAGTTAACAAAACTTGGCATACATAGACAACCAGACATTCTAAGGATGCATGCCAAGTTGTGTCAGATTCTACCCATAGGTTGTGCTACAACATATTTTGAATGTTGTAGAACATATTTTGAGAAATGTCTTAAAATGTCTTAATCTTTATCCATACAACGGACATCAATGGTCAGCAAAACTGATTGGTTCCCAGCATTCATAAAAATCGTCTTTTGTGTTTGCATAAATTTGGAATGACACAAGGGTGAGAAAATGTTTGCAGGATTTTACTTTTTGGTTAAATTGTCGCTTTAAGTCATTTTTTGCAGTGCTGAATTGCTATAATTTCTTTTTGGAAAACCCCACCACTAAACGGCATGTAAACATAAAACAAACAGTCTTTGTTCACTTTACAAGACAATCAGTCTCTTTCTGTCAAAGCGGGCAATTTTTGGTCAGAAAACCTGCAATGATGACCAGACTTTGTGCCACAAGTCAAAAGTCTGAATAAGATGAAACTGAGGCTAAGATCTGAATGACTTTTTTCCTCTTTGTGCAGGGTCTTGCTCTCATGTGCAAGGCCGGACAGATGTCGATAGTTTATAGATTTTTCCGGTGGAGGCCAGTCAGAGTGTGACAGGAGTTTATAGTGAGTTTGATACCTGCCTGTGCAGCAGGCTTAGGGTTCACAGCATCTGCTCTCTCAGAACTCAATCTCCCTTAGGCTCGCAACAGAAGGGAAAAATGAGAAGGTGGAAAGTAAACGAGTTAGAAGGTAGGTGTGTGTGTGTGTGTGTGTGTGTGTGTGTGTGTGTGTGTGTGTGTGTGTGTGTGCGTTCACAAGAATAGTGTGTACTCATAACTCCAGCTTCTAGTCTGCCATATCTCTTAATGTGTGTGTGTGTCCTTGATAGTACAAGCGAGCACTCACCGCCACAGTCTCCAGTTTGCCACTCCAGGCACTGGCCATAGGGGAAGGAGATGACGTACGCATTGGAATCCACACAGCGCTTGGTGCTGCCACACCACATGCACTCCATGGCTTGGCTGGTGCAGTTGGCACAGGTGGTACGCAGGGCACAGGGCATCTTACATGGACGCACGCTAAGGTTTGGGCTCACTGAGGGAGGAAAATGCAGTAGTCAGTATTGCAATGACCTTCAAGCAAATTACATCATTTGAAAAATTTGAACAATACAATTTCCTGATAAGATACAGTAAGAGTCCAAAAGTCTAAGACCACTAGTGAAAAACTAAATATTTTTTCATTCTATAAATGTAATGAACAATATTATAAGAAATTATATTATCAGCACTACAATGACAGAAAATTTTAATTGAAAATTTAACATGAGTTTCAGATCTTATGGTCCGCTTTTTATTAAATATCTGAATGATTCAAGGATATTTTAGTATTATTTTAGTATATTTTTAAAACTATTTTGAATTAGCCTTTTTTTAAACACTTCTAATTTTAGTTTTGTTTGTTTTAGGGTTTTTTTGTATTATTATTATTGTTAGTTTTTTTATATATATATAATTTTTATTTCGCCTTATTTTATTTTGGTGTTTATTTTTAGTAATTTTTGTACTTATTTTATTTCAGTTATTTGCCAAGGAAATATTTCTCTCTCTCTCTTTTTTAAAGTTTACAATCAAATATTTATATTTTATTTTATTTCAGCTTCATTTCAATTAATGCAAATGATTTTTAATATTTTTAATTAACAATGACAACACTGGCATAAATTCCACAAGTTTGTGTAAAACATGATCAAGTTATCCAATCTGATTTGAGAACGATTCAAAGAGCATCTTATGCTTCAGTGGAAGCAAGAACATCTGTACAGTCACATGATCAATGTCAACAAATTGACTTTGATTAGCAACTGAAAAACAGAACCTTAAACATTTTTTTTTTTTTAATTTGTTTTACATAATAAAAAATCATTCAAGTTTTAATTTGTCCAATATGTATGCTAAGACTTTGCTTATTTCAAGGTTAAAATTTAATTTTGAATCCCACATTTCCATGTGGTCTCAGGGTTTTGCACCCCACTGCAATTATGTATTGTAATATACTCTATAGCTATAATAATAATAGTTCTGCATTTTTATCACACTTAAAAGATGATGGTATAAACAATGTTTGTTATATTTATGATAATGACAATTTCTATACCCATTGCCCCAAAAAACGGGTTTAGTATCTACTGTAGAGTGAGAGAAATGAGCACAATGAGCAGAAGAACATAAATAAGACATGAACATGAACAGAATAAACACAGAGATGAGGGGAGGACAAGTTGACATTCATTCTTTATGCTCTTTGTATATGTCTGTAGGGGGGAGTGTCCAACTCTCGTTCAAGGCCTAATTTGTGCTTCCTCTGAGTCTCTATACTACGTTTCAAACAGGTCCAATAACCATACTGCAGCCAAGGAAACAGAGGATGTGAGAGAGTACCCAACAGCTCTGCTCATTTACAAAACGGAAAAAATTCAAAGAAATTAGAAGAAAAGCAAGGAACTATAGCTCCTTGTTTTAACTGGACATTATTTTTTCATCAAACTTTAATAAAACCTAGTAATATGTCTATTTCCTTATTTGTGTGATAACACTACATGGAAACAAATGTTATGGCAGATGCAGACACCAAATCAACTTGACATATGTGACACATAAAACCATAAGCAGGCCCAGACTGAATCTGCATAAAATGTAAGGGGAAATCTGTGGAACAGGCATTAAACAAAGTTTATGTTAACAGAGCTGAGAATACAACACCCAAACTGCTAACTGAAAGCATTACCAAATTAAGACAAAATATATTTAATAAAAGTCTACTTAAGGATGTGTAGAACTGTGTGAATGCCAGACTTCCCAATTCTTCAACTCTGAGGAGTTTTCTGTGGGAGCCGATTGAGTTTGGGTCTGATGTGTAAGAGCAGCATCCACCACAGAGCAGGCGTTGAATCACCTCCAGGTTCATGTTACAAAGAAACTACACAAAAAAACAAACCAATGAAAACTTCTCACCAACTGGCTTCTCACAGATCAGCCCCTCTGTGTTGGAAGTGCAGGGTTTGGCTTTGAGTCCGGCAACCTCAGCTCTTTCCAGGTACGCACAAAACCCTGAGTCACTTGGCTCCCCTGGTAACCACTGCAGCGTGCTGGCAGTGAAGGGAGACATGTCCTCCCACCCCCAGTATGAAACATTTATCTTCCTTAGACCCACCCAGGGAGTAAGTTTCTGCAAGAGAGAAAACAGCTATGTTCATGTCACACATACATCCACATAAGGATGGGTATCAATGGAGACGATTAGAATAAATCTTAAAAATGTTGTGCAACATAAAAATAACATGTCCAAACAGGGTCAGACAAAACTAGCTTAATTATGGGTCAAAGGCATGATGCGTATTTTTTTTTAAATTACATTAAAAAACATACTTCATACAATGACCTGAATAGACCTCTTCTATGATGAGCATATTTTAATTTCATAATTAAAATTCAATTTAATATTTCATTTAGAAAAAGAGTCACAATAAAAGAATGAAATACTTGAAAAGAAATACATTTTTGGCACCTGTTTCTGTTGGCTTGGTATTGAAATGTGACTGAGCCACATATCTAACATGTTTAAATGCATTAAAGTTGCTTTGAACACAGGTTCAATGAGCTGTTATCGCTCTGTGTTCATAAATACTCTGATTATGAACATTAGTGTGAAAAACAGAAAGACGTCTGAAGTTAAAACGATAAACAGACGGACATATTTGCGGATGCGGGAAATTCAGAGAAATAAAGCGTTCATCTTCATAAACCTCTATTTGAACTCGATTTGAACTTGATTTTGCCTCATTACAGACTTCCAGCTGGACATTCATTCAGAGCACCTTGACGTTTTGATGGCTAATAAGCCTGTCTATTCTGTTTAATATGTGCTAAATTCTTATAAATACATTTTTTTCTTTCTCTCTCTCTTTTCTCTCTTCTTTAAGGAAAGGCAAAAGGCCAATGCACAGTTTAATTATCAATTCAAGGCTAAATAAACTAAATTTGACATGCCCCAACCCCTCAGATTTTCCATTCAAACGAACAACTTCCCTGTATGAAAAGGTCTTGCGTGCTTTGATTAAAAGGTTTAAAAGGTTTAAGATCTCCTGTGAGTTTGTGCAGCCACAGGGAGTGAGTGTGACTGTGTGAGTGACAGGAAAGCGAAAAAATAGTGGCAACTGAGAAACCGCCGCGCGTGAATCTTTTTCACATCAAAGGTGGGTCCTTTAGAAAACTGTGTTAATCTTCAAAGGACAAAAGCTGCTTAAACACTGAGGCTCACGCTGCAATCAGTGAGGGAGCGGATTACGAAGAGAGTCACTCCTTTCCTTTTAATTAACACATGACAAATATTTACACCACAGTACCAAGGGGACTCTGCAGATTTTGTGCAGAATAGCTTTTTACTGAAGGCATGAGTAAGGTTTTTTGACATGTAAAGTTGAAGTTTAAGCTTTACTGACATTTAGAAACAAACTTACACACCGAAACATCTAGCATTACATCTGGACTTGACATACAGAGACTTGCCAAGTAAATTGTAAATTCTAATGTCTGTTTACTTGGACAGAAATATCTGTCACAACATTTGAGGGTGTTTAAAGAATCACTTTAAAATGGGATTCAGAGCAGCGGAAGGCAAATATACTTACAACTGAGAACTAATTTAAGTAAACAAATCAGGAGCCCAGACAGAAGTGCTTGTGTCAGTCAAAAAAAAACAAAAAAAAAAAAACAAAACCAGCTAAACATCAGCATTATTCCATTGCTTTACATTGCATTTAGTGTGAAAGGCCTTTAGAAAAGCTAAAAGTACTGGTATTTCAATGCCGGAAACAATACAAGAAACACAAAAATGTAGCAATATAAGTCTTTCTACAGTTCAGTACCCAAATGCTGAAATCCCTGTCTTGGCAAAGTATTAAGTGAATGTAAACAGCGGTATTACTCTACATCACACTTGTATGATAAATTGCTTGTGATGTTTCTCATTTATTTATTTATTACTGAACATTTTTTGGAAAAACCTGAAGCAAGGTTTACTTAATTGAGAAATATGCCACAGTTTTATTAATTCTGTTAATATTTATATTAATATTTACAAATAAATCTTTAACTATAATAAGTAAATAAATGTGTTCAATAGCATATTAGTTGCTACTGAATCTTGCTATGGTTTTAAAACTGGTACCTAGTATCATGATAATCCACTGGTATTGGCACTGACCACTGAATTTTTGATATGGTGAAAAATCTAATCACCAGTTAAGGGGAAAGTTACTTTTAAAAGTAATGTGTTACAATATTACGTTACTCCCTAAAAAGTAACTAATGGCATTACTTAGATTTTATAGAAAAAAATGCATTACATTGTCTTTGTTACTTTTTCTCACCTGGGCTGGGCTTGCTTGTTTGTTTAATAACAACAAAAAAAGTTATATTTTGGCACACTTTTACACACTATTCTGGATTGCAGAAGAATAGAACACAGGAGAAGAAAGTTCAACAAACTTTCTTCAGCAATAAAAACTAAAAAAAATGAAACAAATGTGATTTTTGCCTATTAGTATTGTTGAATTGTCAGCAGCAAAGACGTTGATTAATAAAGTGAGATTAAATACATAAAGTACATTAGTATAATTTAGCATATTTAATTATTGCAGGTTTGCGTAATACTCTGAGTTTGCATTTCACTGTTTTTATTCATTTTGAAGAATACTGAATCTGTTTTTGTGCAAGTGAGATGAGATGCATGCTCACATTTAGTCTAGAACTGCAATAAGCATCATGTTTACACAGTGACAGCGCACAACGACTCTGCGCCTTACTCATGATTTCTCTCAACATGGGGAAAGGAGATAAATGGGAAAACAATGTAACCTTCGTTACTTATTTGAAAAAGTAATGTAAATTTAAAAGTAATGCATTACTTTACCAATTACTAGAAAAAAGTAATCTGATTACATAACTCACATTACTTGCAATGCATCACCCCCAACACTGCTAATCAGTATGCAGCAGATCTAGAAAAACTTCTGGTAACTGCTTTGACTGTGTTCTAGATTAACACCAAACAATTACCTAGACGAATCAATGTAAACCTCCACACGAAGGCCAGTGATTATGCTTGACTCACCCTCCCCTGCAGCTGATACTTCTGCAGCTCATCCAGTATGAAGTCTACCTGCCTGGCTGAGGTTAGAGAGGCAATGTTGCCATCCAAGTTCTTACAGTAGTGCTGGGCATTATCATAACTTTCCTTACTGGCATTCAGCCTCAGACATGCATCTCCAACCTGACTCCAGCCCTCTCCACACAAGTGTGCTGTAAAAAAACAGAGAAATCCACTATAAAACCAGGTTTCTGTTCAAAGTAGGCCTCACTCACACAATACCTACTTTCAACTCAACTATTTTCAACATTGTTGATAATAATAAGAAATGTTTCTTGAGAAGCAAATCAGCATATTAAAATATTTTTAAGGATCATGTGACACTAAAGACTGGAGAAATGATGCTAAAAATTCAGCTTTGACATCACAGGAATAAATTATATTTTAGAATATATCAAAATAGAAAACCTTTCATTTAAATTGTAATAATATTACACAATATTACTGTTTTTACTGTATTTTTTAATCAAATAAATGTATCCTTGGTGCACATAAACTTACATCAAAATTTTTATTTTATTGATTCCAAACTTTTGAACAGTAGTGTAAATCAAACTACATTCTGTGATTAAGAACCATGCTACCCTTGGGTTTTGAACTTATTACAGCAAGCAACACAAGAATAATTAATCATGACGATGGCTAACTACAAACACCGACACTCAGACAGACCCCTCAAATTCCTAAAAAGCAAAACAAAAGGAAATGCACAGTCATAGTCAATTATGAAACCACACAGTACTTAAAAATAACCATCTTCCCTTTCATTTCAGGGGTATATTTTGTAAAATGCGGCTGATTATACTCTAAGATAAAGGCTGTCACATGATAAAGAGAGAAACAACAGAGCACAGAAAAGGGAAAAAGACAAACTCTGGGTTCTTTGACAGGTTGCTCAGCCATAAATGGATAAATAGCTCAGCAAACTTGACTTGCTGTGTGTGTTTTTGTGATTTATAATGACATGGGTATTACACAGGTATTATGACGTAAACATGAAATATGAGGACATTTCATGAGTCCTCATATTTAAAAAATAGCTTTAAAAACATACTAAACAATGTTTTATTAAAAATGTAAAAATGCAGAATGTTTTCTGTGATGGGTAGGTTTAGGGGTAGGGGTAGTGTAGGGGGATAGAATGTACAGTTTGTATAGTATAAAAACCATTACGCCTATGGAATGTCCTCACTTTGATAGCAAAACAAACCTCTGTGTGTGTGTGTCTGTGTGTGTGTGTCTGTGTGCGTGTGCATCTTTACTGGAGACTGGAAAATGTAGAGCATAGGTAAAAAGTGTGGGCTTGTAGAGAACAAAACATTTCTTCCCAAGGGAGACAAAAGAATGTTAATAATACATCAAACAACAGCATCACTTCCTGCTCTCAAACTAGATCAGATCAAATAAATCAGGTAGAGATGCCCTCAGAGTGTGAAAATGTATTTCCATATTTTCTGTGTCTGAAACACACAAACTCACGTGAAATGTGCTCAAAACAGTATTAGACGTTTTCTAACATCAGGTCAGCAAACTAACTGTCAACAAACCTGAATGCACAAAATGATCACAAGACAGCACCTGTGACTTCCTGGTATTCTGATGAGTTAAAAAGAATGGATCACTTCCCTGTTTCCAGAGCATAGGACTGTCAGAGACAAGTGTGACAATTTTTTGACACTTGCACTACTGTTCAAAAGTTTGGGTTCAGTTAAAAAAAAAAAAAAAAAAAAAAGTTTTTGAGAGAACTCTCTTATGCTTTCCAGGGCTGCATCAAAACAGTAATGTTGTGAAATATTATTACAATATAAAATAATTGCTTTCTATTGTGATATATTTTAAAATATAATTGATTTGTGTGATGGCAAAGCTGAATTTTCATTAGCATTACTCCAGTCTTCAGTGTCACATGATCCTTGAGAAATCATTCTAATATACTGATTTAATGCTAAAGAATCATTTTATATAATTATAACAGTTGACAATGGCTGTGCTGCTTAACATTTTTTGTGGAAACCATTACACGTTTTTTCAGTTCATTACACGTTTTTCAAAGTTCAAAAGAACATAATTTATTTGAAACAGAAATCATTTGTATCATTATAAATGTCAGTGCATAGAGTTTTTGAGCTGTATTAGGTACACTAGGTTAATGAGTGCCATCCTGTAGTTTTTGCATTTGCCTAGGTAGGGTAGTTTAGTTAGGGTTAACTACATTTGAGATCTTCACTATCTTCTGTTATCTTTTTACCCTCTATCAGATGTTTGGTTTTATCCTGCCATTGTAAATATTGTATATATTTGTATTATTCTTTATATTACTATTACTTCTAATTCCTTATCATACTTTTCTCAATTATAACACATTCTCTGCATCATATACACACTCAAAGATTATCATGTTAGATATTGTACATACCCTAGACCAGAGTTCTTCAACCCTGTTCCTGGGGACTCACTACCCAGCAGAGTTTGGCTCTAAACCTAGTCAAACACACCTGACCAAGTGTTGAAGCTGGTTGGAAATAAATTTTGCATGACAGCGTGTCTCCAGGAGCAGGGTTGAAGACCTCGGCCCTAGAAATTTCTTCTTTCATTGTTTATATGGACATGCATTTGCTGTTAGTCCATCCATCCATCCATTCATCCATTCATCCTTCAGCTCACCAGGCAGAGCATGACATTCCTGCTGTTGTGGTTCCCACTGACAGTTGATATTAAGCGAGCAACTCCTGCAGTTCGCCAGTTTGCTACAAACCTGCTCACCTCGTACACTGCATTTGGTATAGTTCTTCACAGACTGAAAATCAAGAGAATGGAAAAGAAATACGTCAAATACTCTGGCAATGTGACAAGCAAGTTTTGTGCAACATTGTGTTGTATTTTTGCAAGAAATCTATGGAAACCCTCAAGAACACTTATTTGAGGAAGAAACAAGTGAAATCAAAGAGTTACAAGTGCTAATTCTCTAAGCCACTCAAACTTTTCATAAGCTATTATTACTGCACACCTGGCCAGTTTTGCGCACACCGGGTCTCCAAATAGAGAGCTGGTGCTCAGACAGCATGGCAGGGGGAGGGTTGAGGTACAGGGGACCTCGAGGGTGACGGGCAAGCTCAATTGTAAGCTGAACGCAGACAAGACATGACACAGCAATGAGAAATGTTATTTTTATTTGTTATACTTTTAAATCTATTTAATAGTAATGCCTCCATTTGACATACCACAGTGCAGTTGCTTGAAGAAGAGATGCATTTCTTGTCTTCGCACCATTGGCAGTCATTGGTGTTGGCAGTACAGGAAGCACAGTCAGAAAATTGCTGACATTGCTTATCAGCTGCATCTGTGGTTTAAAAAACAAGACTCATCAGAGACAAGGAAAATATCTACTTATTAGCATAAAACAAAAATTGGAGGTTAGAGGTAACAAGGGTCTGACTCAGAGCTCTCAAGGTGAAACACTTCACAACTGTGGTGAAAAATGAGTGTGTGCAATGACACATGGGTAAGGGCTAAAGTTGAACAGCGGAGGTGGACATGGATAGGGCACAGCAAAATTAAAACTGGAAAATCAAGGGTAAGAGCCAAGGACAGAGAAGAAATGTTTGTCCTGACTGTGAATTTGTTTATTTCAGACATGAATAACCATAATACACATAAGTACTGTTGTTCCTGTTTTTTTTTTTGTTTTTTTTGGGGGGGGGTGGGGTTGTTTGTTGGTTTGTTTTATCATTATTATCATTATTTCTGGGAAAGAGAGATATCACACAGGAACTTACTTTTGTCTGGAACAGTTTCAAAGTTTAAACAATGAGAAAATCTTGGATGCGAGAAAATGAATATGAGTAAAAACAAAATGACACTCTTAAGGGGGTTGCACACCGGACGCGAAGCTCAGCGCCGCGTCTCGGACAACTCACAGGTATCGCACACCGGCCGCGCACATTACATACGTGCAAGCTCAATTTTGAATTGACTCCTGATAGAAGAGTTGCACGATGGGTGAGTTTTAAGTCGACGGGGAAACGTTACATATGCCTATGCTTTAATATTTCGCACTGAGGTTAGTGTACATGGAAAAATGACACAACAGAGCAAAATGAAAGAAAAGGCTACGTTTATTATACATTTTTAGACTTTATTCAAGCTGTTAAACTAAGAATGTAAAACTGATGTATCTTGCAGCACAGGGTGAAGTCAGTATGTACATTAACGACGATTTGAGATAAATATAATATAAATTTAATGTAAAACAATGTACATGGCGCTCTGTGGCGCGGCAGGATTTTGAACAACTTCCTGAGTCACAGCTGGGCGCCGCGGACAGGCACCGAATGTCGCCGCCGGTGTGCGTACACTCATAGAAAACAATGCGTTCGAATTTTAAAGACATGGCGCGGCGCGGCGCTGAGCTTCGCATCTTGTGTGTGACCCCCTTTAAAGGGTTAGTTCACCCCAAAATAAAAATTCTGTCATTAATTACTCACCCTGATGTCGTTCTACACTCGCAAGACCTTCATTCATCTTCAGAAAATAAAAAATAATGACAAAAATACAAAAATAATGACTTTATTCAGCAAAATTTTCTCTTATGCTGTTTACATCCAGAGCTTCCAGGTTCAATGTCAGAACAGCGATTATTGGCCGGCTCCTGCGAAGGTGAAAGAAGGTCTTACGGGTGTAGAACGACATGAGGGTGAGATTAATGACAGAATTTTCATTTTTGGGTGAACTAACCCTTTAGGTTTAATCTCAAGTGACTGTCTCTGGGACAGTTCAAACACACACACACACAAAAAGGAAAAACAGTTCAAACACACACAGGAAAAAAAAAAAAAAAAAAAAAGGAAATTCAGTAATTATTTACTCAAACTTAAAAGGTTTTAAATCCTTATTATCTTTTGTCGGAACACAAAAGAGATATAAAAAAATTTCTGCTCATGTGTATCCATTTAATGGCAGAGAATGGTGACTTTTACAAAGGTTTTTTTTTTTTAGGATGCAAGCATTTCATAAAATATTCCTATGCAACTCATGCCATACATTCCATGTGTTCTGAAGGTATACAAGGTTTTGGTGAGAAACAAATGCATTATTAAGCAAAAATCTGGCCTTGGTTGCAGCAGTCCACGAAAAGCACACAAGCACTAAATTAAAAGATTTAATTTAAAACTAATATAATACTTAATATCTTGATTCATTTTATTTATAACAATTTGTTTTTAGCACTTTCTGGTCAACCAGCCGCCATACCCAATTGATGTCCCTGATTAAAATAAGGATCACTGGAAAATAATCTATTTTGATGTGAATGTGTTAAAAAAATAAACATAAAATATTATATATAAGGTAGCATTCAAAGGTTTGGGGTCAGTTAATTTAAAAAAAAAAAAACGAATGATTGAATGAATTAATTAATTAATAGTTTTATTCAACAAGGATTCATTAAATTGATTAAAAGTGACAGTAAAGACATTTATAACGTTATAAGTTTTTTTTTCTCCAAATAAACAGTTCTTTCAAACTTTCTATTCATCAATCCTGAAAAACATAGCATCACTGTTTCCAAAAAAAAAAAAAAATAAATAAATAAATTGTGTAAAAACTGTTTTTAACACTGATAATAAGAAATGTTTCTAGAGCACCACATCAACATATTAGAATAATTTAGAGAAATAAATAACATTTTAAAAAACAGAAAAGTTACTTTAAATTTCAAAAACATTAAAAAAAATTCAAACTTTTGAATGGTAGTTATATATTATACAAACACAATACATAATATCAGGAACATACACAGTGTATAGTAAAAAGTCCAGATACTATTGTAAATATACAGAGAGCAACCACCCAAATAGTGCCTACGAACAATGATAAACTGCACGATTACAGTTCTCTGAGATACACACAATACAGGATAATCCATCACGAACTTGTGTGTCATTCCATTACTTAATTAAAGCCCAATCCACCTCTGATAGAACTCCAAACTCCATGCGGTAATTGCAGTAATCCTCTCAGGTCCAGTTTTGCCCACAGAAAAAAAACATCTGCATCCACAATCACTGGAGATTGGTTTCATCGCAATCATAATTACATCGCTATGAGATTATTATGCGCCGACTGACCTTTTGTTCAGTCAATTATCAACAGGCATTTCCACAGTCAGGCAGGATTTACCCAGTGGAAAACAGGCTGCACGCCATCAAGGTAAAGCAGAACATGTGAGTGGCTCTGCATATAAGCCTCCCAATGTATCAAGTGTAAATAGGATTATATGTGGCTTAATAATAATCTCCTGACAGAGGATTTATTGGAAGGAAAAATACTCTCCAGGTGTGCTTTGACATACAGAGCTAATGGTCCAACTCAATTGAATGAAATGTACAGTGAACTTCACCCCACTGAGATGATGTAGGATAGTAGACAAGGTGTATAGATATTCCCACAAGATGAAAGGATGTGTAAACATTTGTAACACTTGTATTTTATAAATTACACTACTATTCAAAAATGTGGGGTGTGTAATATGTTTCAATGTTTTTGAAAAAACGTTTCTT
Organism: Hypophthalmichthys molitrix; assembly: GCA_037950675.1. Lineage (NCBI taxonomy): Eukaryota > Metazoa > Chordata > Actinopteri > Cypriniformes > Xenocyprididae > Hypophthalmichthys > Hypophthalmichthys molitrix. The sequence goes on from CM075504.1 coordinate 21,902,287, forward strand.
ATGCTCATATGTATATATATGTATATATATATATATATATATATATATATATATATATATATATATATATATATATATATATATATATATATATATATATTTAAAACGGTAATATTGTGAAATGTTTTAAAATTTAAATAACTATTTAAAATATAATCCGTTTTTGTGATGGCAAAGCTAAATTTTCAGAAGTCATTATTCCAGTTTTCAGTGTCACATGATCCTAATATGCTGATTTGGCATTTCTTAAAATTACTGACCCCAAACTTACAGTATATTCTGGCACCTTATTTATCTTATTATATGGCCCGCTGGAATACTTGATACTGATTGGCCAATCACAGTACTCAGTGGTCAAATATTTTTGTATAATAACTACTAAACTGCTTAAAAGTCCTGTTATTCCAGGCACCTAGTTTTCAGCAATGTTGTGATACTCAGATCAATATTTCATACTCATTTATTCATTTATTTTTGTCAAATATCCTTGTAGTAGGTGGAATAATGTAGTCAGCCAGTTATCACCACAAAACACACCCCATCAGGGTGATGTGAGACCCACTTTAACTGACTCCTTTGAAACAGAAATCAATTCAATGTGAGTGTATGATGAAACAAGCCTCAAAAACAGGTCACAATATCTCCATAATTGACCAAAAAAGTAATTCTGCGTAGCCAGTGTTTTAAAATAAGTTTTTAAAATGACAGGTTCTTACTGGTGCGTGCAGGGCAGAAGGAGGCGGGCACACTGTCATTAGCATGGCTGGAGTCCCAGGGTACACAGCGTTCTTCGATCCAGACGCAGCGAACACCAGGACCAGCGCTCTGACAAAGATCCACTTCGAGGAAGGCCTCACAGCTGGCAGGCTTATATGCCAGCACATCATTCAGAATCACACCAGAGAAACCACCAAAAACGTACATTGAGCTGAGTGGAAGAGAAAACAGACCTTTTTTGTAATTCAACCCATTTGTATTGCCAAAACAATTTTCCAAAGGAAATGAGAAGATAAGGCCACACATTCAATTGTTTTTTTTTTCCCGACCCATGATGATTTGTTTAACTAAATGAAATTCAGTGGAAAAAATAACAAACTGGGTACAGGAAGAGCACATAAACTGATTGTATCAGTGAATGGAAAGAGTCCACATCAAGAACTTACCCATTACTGACAACTGCTGTGTGTCCAAAACGGTTGACGTCACGATGAAGACTGGGATTTGGAAGAACTGTCCACTCATCGCATGCTGCAAAGCACACATACAAATAAATAAAATAAAAAATTTAGCTGAAAGTAACATCACATGCTATTAGATTCACAGAGTATATTATACCATTATAAAAACATTATCTCACAACCCTAACACTAACAGGAAGATTAATAGTAATTTCATATTTTATAAAAACAATTTCCAAAATGTTGACAAGACTACATTTAATATAACGTCTGTTTTATTTTTTTAACTTATAACATGAAAGTAAGGTTAATAATATAACTAAGAACACACATTTTTCAGTTTTACTCAAATTAGGGTGATGCAAAAATGAGTAAAGTTGGCAACATCTATCTTTTTCCATTCTTCAAGAATGACCTCTTTTAGAGACTGGATGCTGGATGGAGAGTGATGCTCAACTTGTCTCTTCAGAATTCCCCGTAGGTGTTCGACTGGGTTCAGCCACTGAATCAATTTCACCCTGTTCTTCTTCAGAAATCCAACAGTGGCCCCAGATGTGTGTGTAGGATCATTGTCATGTTGGAAAAGTGCACAACGACCAAGGGCACGGAGTGATGGTAGCATCTTCTCTTTCAGTATAGACCAGTACATCTGTGAATTCATGATGCCATCAATGAAATGCAGCTCCCTGACACCAGCAGCACTCATGCAGCCCCACATAAGGACACTACCACCACCTTTAGGAGAGGCTTCTTTCGTGGACAGCACCCACGCGTGCCATTCCTCTGCAGTGTACGCCATATTGTGTCACGGGAAATAGCCACCCCAGTTTGGCTTTCTACCTCTTTAGATAACTGCAGTGAACTTGCATGCCGATTTTCTTCAACCCTTCTCATCAGAAGACGCTCCTGTCGAGGTGTTAACTTCCATGGACGACCTGGACGTCTCTGTGAGATGGTTGCAGTTCCATCTTTTTTATTTTTTGTACCACTTTTGCTACAGTATTCTGACTGATAAGTAAAGCTTTGCTGATCTTCTTGTAGCCTTCACCTTTCTAGTGTAAAGAAATTATTTTCTTTCTCAGGTCTTGTGACATTTCTCTTCCATGTGGTGCCATTGCTGACAGCATGAAATGGGAAGGGGTTTTAACACCCTTTTATAGTCAACTGTCTGCTGGACACTTGTGTATTGAATAATTAGACTCACATGTGGTTGAATTCTTGTTAAATTAGACATTTGTAGTCTAAAGTTTAGCTTTGCTTCAGAGACTTTCAGTGGGCTGTACTCATTTTTTAAAACTTAGTCTTGTCAACACTTTGGAAATTGTTTTTGTGTTTATTGAGATATTGTTTAAAATGCTACTTTTTAAAGGGGGTGTACTCATTTACGCTAAGCACTGTATATCCGTACCATGCTGATTAATAGATAATAGATAGATATTAGAGATAAATCGTTACTTTATTTATCAATATTGGATCTTCAATTGATAATGCTCATTTAATCTAATTTACATTTACATTACTGTAAATGTATGTCAGCCAGAATTTAATATCAGTGCAAAGATATTTTACTCATCAGAAGTGAAAGCCACAGCAGCAGTGTACAAAACACTATGTAAACCAAACCTTTTACTGACAAAGACATCTGTGTGTTCTCAGCTGTACGTGATTGTCCAGGTTACATTAGCTCCATGGCATATGTTTCTCCTAGGCTGCCAGATCGGACACACTCTCGGCTCGTTACACGCTTTTAATTCAGTAATTAGCCATGCTCATGGTCAGTTAATCAGCAGGGAGAGGAAACCAAAGACTCTCTTTACATTCTACATGCTTTCCTGATAGTAAATGTGAAAATACACATGCAGACAGATCCGTCAAGAAAACACACAGTATATACACATAGTTAAAGGGGACATATAATGCCCCTTTTACAAGATGTAATATTAGTCTCTGGTGTCCCCAGAATGTGTGTGGGAAGTTTCAGCTAAAAAATACCCCACAGATAATTTATTAGAGCTTGTCAAATTTGCCCCTATTTGGGTATGAGCAAAACACACCGTTTTTGTGTGTCCCTTTAAATGCAAATGAGCTGCTGCTTTCCAGAAGAGGGCGGAGCTTTAACAGCTCACCCTTTGGTTGCTCAACAACAACAAAGCTGGAGAATCTTAACAATTCGCCAAATGACGATCAGTAATGGTCAAAGGTTAATAATGGTGTTCAGCCTTACATTGTTCAAACTGGAGTCGGACACTGAAGGGGTTGCACACCAGATGCGAAGCTCAGCGCCGCGCCACGTCTTTAAAATTTGAACGCATTGTTTTCTGTAAGTATGCACACCAGCGGCAAAATTCAGCGCCTGTCTGCAGCGTCCAGCTACGACTCAGGAAGTTGTTCAAAATCCTGCCACACCACAGAGCGCCATTTACAAAGTTTTACATTTAATTTATATTATATTTCTCTCAAATCGTCGTTAATGTACATACTGATTTCACCCTGTGCTGCAAGATAACAGCTTGAATAAAGTCTAAAAATATTGGAAAAAAATTTATAATAAACGTAGCCTTTTCTTTCATTTTGCTCTGTTGTGCCATTTTCCATGTACACTAACCTCAGTGCGAAATACTAAAGCATAGGCATATGTAACATTTCCCTGTCAACTTAACTCACCCATCGTGCAGCTCTTCTATCAGGAGTCGATTCAAAATTGAGCTCGCGCATATATAATGTGCGCATATATAATGTGCGCATCCAGTGTGCGATACCTGTGAGTTGTCCGAGACGTAGCGCGGCGCTGAGCTTCTCGTCCGGTGTGCGACCTCCTTGATGGAGAGACTCAGGAAGAAATTACAACTTTTAAAATGCAACTGGACGTTTCTGAACGGTTAGTGGATAAATTTATGCAGTTGCTGTGGAGTTGAATCAACTCATCGACTAGCATGTGCCGTCATGTTAATCTTTTGTGCAAATCCAGCATTGAATTGACCCTCGTTTGTGAAGCAGTCTGGCATAAAATGACAGCATGGTAACAACGCTCTACTACAACAACTCTTCCTCTTCTCTTAAGCAGCCAAACATAGCCTCGCCCCCTTTGTTGCGTGTTCTTGGGGGCAGGGTTTCTGTAAATTTTAGGGTTAGTGATGTCACTAACCCAAGAAGAAGCTTGTTGTAGTCCCTACCAGAGCCGTTGAAAAACAGAGTTGCGACACTCCCATAGACCTCCATAGGAACTTTGGAATGCGGAAGTAACGCGTGTCGTGGAGCAGCCAATAGTTCCAAACACTGATAGTTCCAGCACTGAACCCCATTCATTTTCAGTGATTCCGAAGTTCGCTCGCTGGTAAGTTGATGAAATTACTGCATTTTTTACATTTGGACGCATTACCTGACCTCTCATGAATCTAGTCAATAGTTGTATTTTATGTAACCAGCTTTATTTAATGTTTATTTGAAGATAATAACGTTAGTTACTCTAATTGCTAGCTTAAGTGACCCACACTTGACTTCACTAACTTTAGCTACCATAACCTGACATCAGTTGGGCTACATTTACCTTTACATTTACAAGTTCGTTGTCAAACAACGCTTATCTTCGGTTATTATGTGTAAAATGTGTAAATTCAATACTGAGGTCATAGTTAAAGGTGATGTTGCATTACATTGTGTTCAGATGGGTTTCCTATTTACATACATGAGGTGGCCAGAATATTAAACACATCTGGATATAAAGCAACAAGTGCAAAAACACCCCCACAAACTATGACCTCAATGCTAAATCATCATTAAATTTACACCTCTATGACAGCATAAAAAAAAAAAAAAAAAAAAGATCTTTTCCCTTATTTGCATAATTTCTTGGATGAGCAAAATAATCACCCAGCTTCTTCCATAATGTTATTGTGTGGAAGAATAAAAATTTGAATAACAATAGTGGTTTGTATATAGATAAATATTTTTTTTCTCATTTAATTTCAAAATCTGTACTGGAGTACAGAGCCAAAATAACAGAAATCATGACAAATGTCCAGATAGTTATGGACCGAACTGTAGGTGTGTGCTCTCACTTCTGTAGTGTCAATCTCATGAAAATGTTTGGGAAACGTGTATTTAATCTGTCCTTCAATGTATTAACCTTAACACTGTTTTCTCTTTCTTTACTCCCAGTTCTCTCCAGCAACAACAGGTTTGACTCGACTCCAGACCCGGTCTTCTCTGGGGCTCTGACACAGGCCCTGTTTCCACCTGGAGTTAAGATGCATTTTGGTCGATCGGATCACAAGTGGACGACGGAGACACATACACGTTTACACCTGGTGTTTTAATCCATCTCTTTTGTCCTCTTTCAACCACTTCTGTCCTGATTTCTTCGAGGGAGTGGGTAAATGTATGGGTTTTTACAGATCTTTCAATCTAATGGACAAAATAAGCTTGAGCAGTTTACATATAAACACACCCAGAGATGACAGGAAAACATTTTGAAAGCATCAGTGTTTGCTTCTGCTCTGACAGCCACAAGACCAGCCGAACACTTTGAGTGTGTTAGAAATCAGTAATGGTACATTATTCTTTTGTAACATTATAAATGTCTTTACTGTCACTTTTGATCGATTTAATGCATCCTTGCTGAAAAAAATAATTAATTTCTTTAATTTCTTTTCAAAAAAATAAAAATAAAAATTCTTACTGACCCCAAACATTTGAACGGTAGTGTTATAATGTTACAAAAGCTTTGTATTTCAGATAAATGCTGTTCTTTTGAAAAGTTATTTTAAATTGTAATAATATTTCACAATATTACTGTCTTTACTGTATTTTCAATTAAATAAATGCAGCCTTGGTGAGCAGACGAAACTTCTTTTCAAAACATTAAAAATCTTACGTGTCCAAACTTTTGACTGGTACATATGTGTGTGTGTGTGTGTATATATATATATATATACATATACACACACACACACACACACACACACACACATATGTATATATGTATTTGTGTGTGTATTCTGATGAATGGTTTTAGCCTATGTTTAGGGAAGGTCAGGATGAAGAGGTACATTAGCCATACTGAAATGAATCCAGTTAACAGAAATGTTAATGTTATGGATCGTATTTAGGAACATTGTTAATTCACTCAGTAACCATCTCTCCAGTTACCTGTACATTTTAACAGACCACACTGTTAACGATAATGCCGTCTCTCTATCATCACTCCAGATACAATACACTACTGTAAGTGTAGTCAACCAATTTTATTCAATATTTAATCAATATTATGCGTTAATATTTACCGAAAAAATTGCTGCAAGTACAGTAGTTGCTGTAAATGTATTTTACGTCAAAATTAAACACAAAAACTGATTAATGCTGTGTTTCCGCCACTCCCCGGAAAAAAAGGCTATTATATGTATGTAATGTAAGTGTCAATGTAATAATCAATGTATATTATGCGTCAATATTTACCGATAATTGCTGCAAATATAGCTACAGCTGTCTGTCCCGCTTAAAACCATTCAAACTGGTTGACAGCGCGGATTTGTTTGGAACTATTGAGAGCTACACGAACCACGTGACAGCGTGGCGGCGAGATCAAAGAGTGTCGCAACTCTCATATTTAACGGCTCTGGTCCCTACCAGCCATTTGTTGTAGTCCTTAAACAGAGAATTCTTTAAAAGAAAATATCTCCCTTTGCACTGAACTTTGGGCACTGTAGCTTTTCAGACGTTGTTTATGCTCTAACAGCAACATTACACACTAACTAAAGTTTAGAAAGTGAAATCATAATCAACCACCCCTTTAACAACCCCTTGTGCACAGATGTTTTGTAGAAATAGATTCTTATATAAGAGAACAACAACATACAGATCTCAGGAAAGAGAGTGAGACACAGACAGAGAAACAACTGTCGCATCCAATATCTCACAGCCTCCCTATAGCACCACTTATGACAGCAGCAGAGATTAACACCACACATTACATGTGCTCAAGCACAGCACTGCATCACAAAGATACCACCAACACAACAACATAGTGCAGTTCTGTCTAATGATAGTGAACAAAGATGCCTTTATGACTACAAAAGAGAAAAGACCACACAACGGACATACTTGAGACATTGTATTAGTTAGTCAGAGTCGCTGATATCAAAACTTCAGAAATCACTCCCATTTCACCCCAATTTTACCCTGTCACTATTTAATAAATAAATAAAATACACACTACATTTCAGACGTTTGGGGTTGGTATGATTTTTTGGTAACACTTTATTTTAGGGTTCAATTCTCACAATTAACTAGTTGCTTATATTGGCTGATTACTAATATTTATAAAGCACATATTAATGCCTTATTCTGCATGACCTTATTCTACATCCCTTAATCCTACCCAATACCTATTACCTATTAATAAACAGTAAATTAGGGAGAGACAAAAGTTGTAGTGAATATGTTCCCCATACTGAAGTGTTACCGATTATTTTTATGTTTCTGAAAGAAGTCTCTTATGTTCACCAAGTCTGTATTTGTTTGATCAAAAATACAGTAAAAGAAGTAATATTTATTATTATTATCAATGCTGAAAACATTTGTGCTGCTTAAGATTTTGTGGAAACCGTGATACATTTAGTGAATCAAAACAACCGCATTTATTATTTAAATTTATTTGTAACATTATAAATGTCCTTACTGTGCCTTTTGATCAATTTAATTCATCCTTGTTGAATAAAAGTATTCATTTCTGAAGTCTCAAAAGCCATCACATACTTTCTAAGTCGACACAGAATGCCACAGCATTAATATGTAAATTTGGCATTTACTCCTCAGAGTTCTCAGGCAAACAGGGAGTCAAGAAAATGTGGCCAGGTTGCAAACATCTCTCTAGAGTGTAGTACTGATCGAGCTGCTGTTTAACTAAGATCACACCAGCATACACACCAAATTTCATCTCAGAAAACAGGCCAAATGGTCATACAAAAAAGGATTTAGCATATCTCCGACTTCTGTAGCCCTTAGTTATTGGACACATCTGGAAACGTGATAAAGAAAACTTTGTCCTAGAATGTCAGGAAGAGTTCATTCACTATAACTGGGTTTTCGATCTCATTGTTTGCCATGCATATGTAGCTTAATCAGTTGTAGTTTGATGGGAACACCTTGGCATTTAACTATAATCATACACCTTGACATCATGCAGCCAATAAACTGCTGTGGGAGCTGCATATGAAATTATAAAGGTGTGAATCACTATTCCCATCGAGCTACAACTGATGTAGATGAGGGAAAATACATCTTTAAAAGCTTCATGATCCTGTTTATCTGTTAGTTTTAAAGTTTTTTTTTAAGTGCCCTCTGAATCACACAGAACTGCAAAAATTCTGTCACAGGAAATATCTCTTTAATGCAATCTAAATCGCTTTGGGGAAAAAAGCATCTGCAAATGCACATAAATGTTACTCAAAGAACAACAAAGTTTTCTGGCTGGAGTAATTTGATGCTTGAGTTCAATAAACCTGGTCCAAACCTCTACAGATCTAAAGGTGACGCTCATATTCTCTCAAATGGTAAAACTGCTCCTGATAGTTATCGTTGGCTCTGCCTAGATTTCATTTCCTCACAGGATATTGGCTCAACTCCCATAGCTAATGTACAGGAGACAAAGAAACAGAATGAAGAAACACTGGATGACAGGAGCAGATAGAGCAGAGGTAGAGAACAGTAGATGCAGTAGGAAGGAAACCAAACCCATTTTAATTGCAAGCTTAATAAAATATGTTTTTGTGCCGAGGCAATCTGCTACCTAGTCTGTTGGTTGTATTAAAACAAAAGGTCTGTGCAGCAAAAAAAAAGAAAAAAAAAAAAAAAAAAAAACACAGATTCACAACGCCTCTCATCCAGAGTGCTACAATTTTAATTAGGGTTCATTTTCCCTGAATCTAATTAGAGGTACGAGAGTTGGGGAAGACATGGCAAGAGGGTACGCAAATGAAAACCGCTTTCTGTGGCATCTTGAATTTAGTCCCTCATTGCAAGAAAAACTGCATAAAAAACAGCTAGTAATGCCTCTTCTCTCCCCTTTAAAAGTTGACTCGGAGTAAAAATAACAAGAAAGAAAGATAAATTAATGGAGAGATAGAAGATCTTGGTGTGCTCTTGGGCAAAAAAGGGTGAGGGTTGAGGACAGGACAGGGATCTTGCTACAGGTGGGAATTAAATAACACTAAAAAGCTCATTAACGCAAACAAAAGAAGAGAAAATTCCCAATTCTCATTCTATAGACTAAAAGTATACAAAAGCATCTCACTGGCAGTGTTGGGGGTAACGCATTACAAGTAAGGCGAGTTATGTAATCAGATTAGTTTTTCAAGCTTTTAAATTGAGAACAAAATATCTGAGTTACTTTTTTCCAAAAAGTAACGCAAAACTGTTTTCTCATTTATAGACTGACACGTCTCCTCTCCCATTGTGAAGAGAATTCTGGATTAAGTGAAGAGGCGTTGTGTACGCTGTGTAAACATGATGAGTATTGTAGTTCTAGACTAAATTACTCATCTTTCCTGCACAAAAACTGATTCAGTATTCCTCAAAATGAATAAAAACAATGAAATGCAAACTCAGAATATTACACAAACCTACAATAATTAAATGTTAAATAATAAAAATATACTTCATATATTTAATCTTACTTTATTAGCCACTGTCTTTTCTGATAACCTTAGATGATCCAATTCAACCACACTAAGCAAAAATGACTTTAGTTAAACATCACATTTGCGTTTATTTTTGTTGTTGTTTTTATTGCTGTGCCCCCTACTGTACAGGTGCGAATTTGCATTTTCTTCAGCCTAAGGCTTATTCATTTCACTTTTGGTGAAAAGGGGCCTTTACATTTGCCAAAAATAGAAGCTTTTCTGTTGTTCTTAAAAACAAAAAAGCAAGCCAGCCCAGCCCAGATGACAAAAAGTAACGCAAAAAAGGTAATAACGCATTACTTTCCATAAATATAACCAAACAATGCATTTAGTTACTTTTTTGGGGAATAAAGCAATATTGTAATGCATTATTTTGAAAAGTAACTTTCTCCAACACGGGTCACTGGTAATAGAATAGCACTCACTGCATTCATCTAACTAAATTCTCTTAAAATTCATTACTTGTAGGTTCATTCATTTAAAAATATCTTCAGAGTCACAATGAAAAATAGTCAAAATCTTATACTATATTGCACATAATATGATTTGGGATGCACTAATCTTCATTTAATAACGTTTAGGATAATATGCAAATTAGCTTGTAGCAAATATAAAGGGTTATTTAGGAAATGTGACAAAGTCGACTTGACAAAAAAATTCAGACAATTGATTGTGTAACAACATTTCAGTTGTTTATTAACATCAGAATGTGGCATGATTAATGATGAAAAACACCCAGAGAACAGTTACAACTGAAACTAAAAGTCCTAAGACGTTATGGCTTTTACCCAAGATGCCACTGGGTTCATAGCGTACAATCTGACAAGAAACAATTGTAAAGAACAGAAGAGAAGAAAACGTTTTGAGAAGTTAGCTAGAACATAAACTCCTTTATGTCTTCCATTTCTGCATTTCACTAGATCACAGTGATATATTTATGGTGTGGCCAGCCAAATCTCAAATTTGAAGATTACAAAACTGCTTCTTTACAGCCTTAGAGACAGAATACATTGAACATGATTTCCTGGGTTGGCATTATATGCATTGTTTTATTACAGAATAAAGTTTTTAAAATAAGTTTTTGTTTTGACAACACACTTTAAAAGTAATAAAAACAAAGTTTTATTTATTTATATATAGTTTTATGGAACAAAAACATTTTATGAAGCAAATAAATGGCCTAGTCATGGCTCTGCAGTGCAAGCATTTCGCTCGCATTTGCGCCTGAAAATAACTGCGTGCGAGTGTGAAAAAAATATTTAGGCGCACCGGTGCGAGTGACCCGATCAATTCTCATGAACAGAACTACAATACAATCGGAACAAAAAGTACACCTCCTAAAATGCATCTACACTGAACAACAGTTATGTTTCGCACTGCAATCGGTTGCTTTTCATGCCTTCATTCAAAGAGTTTGCTTCAGTCAGCACAGCAAAGCAAGTGCAAAAGACGAGCGCGCCGGACTACACTTCAAAGATTGTTTTCAAGGTGAAACTGGTGATATGCATTTACAAGACGGTCTCATGCTGCTGACGTTTTAGCCAAATTAACTGGAAATACTACATTTGGATTATCATAAGCAAGGATGGAAATTAACGGGGGCTTGAGGACAAAAATGCCACCAAAAATACACGCACCATTATGAATACCGTGCTGCCATTTTACTTTCACTTTTAAAGTAGCTGCAATTCGGAGGCGGCAATTGCTTGAATGGTGGGTGGGTTCATTATTATTCTTAATGAAAAAACACAACAACAACACAGTACAATGACAAACTCGCTTAAGTATGCTTTTACATTTCGCTTTGCAACCAAATCTTCATCCATCGTCATTTAGAGAAGTGAGGTGAAATGGCCGAAGTAAGGTGAAATCTGACTCCTGCCGCGACTCTCATTGAGCAGACGCGTTCGGTTTTTAACTGTATCTGTTCTCTAACTAAACGAAATTATTTGTATTACTATAAAAAAATCAAAACGACAGAGGGGGCGGTGCCGCAGTCACGGTGGGCAAGTGACCGGTGTTGCGGCTGAACACCGGTAACACAGTCGATCTCGGCAAGCCTAATATATGTAAGTTAAGTAATATCACACAAGTATACTCCTGTTTCTTCGAGTATTGGCATGATTGCAAATGTGATACTGATCTGATTGAAGTCCAATAAACAAGTTGATATTAAGTGATTTAACATTAGACACAATAATGTCTGTTTTTGCTCTATTTCATGAAAACAGTTTGAAACAAAGCCACACCAGAACTGTTGCGCTTCTCCAAGCCACGGTGAATGAATGAATCTGCGTTATGAATGACTTGCACATTAAGATTTACAGCCACCTACTGGCGGTAAATGTAATAGCTACAATTATTTTCATATTTACACTTTACATAGAGTGTTTTTACTTAAAATATCAAACTTTTAAAGTTTAATTTTGTACATATTTCTCAATTCAAAATTATATTTAAAAACATTCGTACAACATTATTTACCAATGAGCTGCATTAAACAGTCTATGTAAATGTGTCTAAAAAACTTCAGATGGAGCTTGTGCCACTTCTGCAGTGCAAAGATTTTTGATGATTTATTTTGATAGAACAATAATACCCAATCAGACTGTTGCCTAACTAAATTTATTGTTTAACATTTAAAAACAATTTTTTTTTTAATTTTAATTTAAGAAATTGACAAAATATGATGCATACATTTAATAAGATTAGAAAAAAAAAATTGCTCTTATAATGGTAAAAATGCCTGTGGAAATTAATTTAAAGGGGCAAATATCACCCTGTAATGGGAAAATTAGTGTCTGTTATTGATAAGAAAGTGCTCCTAAATTTTTGACTGTGCTCCTAATTTTTTTTTTATTAGGAGCACAAGTGCTCCTAAAGAAAAATGTTAGCGTAGAGCCCTGCTAGTGTTGCCCCAACCATATGTTGTCTGTTACAGGTTTTATACTGTTTTGAGAAATTTAAGATTTTTTCTAATATTATATAAACAAACTGTTTTGTTGAGTTCTGTGTACTTAAATCTTAACTTAAAGCTTAATGTAAATCTTAATGAAATTGAGCTTTTAGAAATTAAATACCTATACAAAGTTATAGTAAGCTTTATCAACTCAAAAGTGATGAACTACTTTGCTTGTAAATTGAGGCAATTGGTTTCTGCAAGATTTATATGTCAGTAAAAGTCAACTTAATACATTTTACAGTGTTGCACCAGGCTTTAAAGTGCCAGATGCAGTAAAAAAGCTGGATTGCAAAGCAGTGCAATTCAAAAAGAGCATAATCACTGCACATAATGCAAACATAATCAGTCCAATAAACAGTCATTTAAGTACAAAACGGTATTTTATGAAGTATAAAGTCAAGAAAAGAGTTCATTAATTCATTTTGTTTCATACACACTGCAGCAGGTCGGAAACGTTGCCCTCTGTATGCACAGCAGAAAGAACAGAAGACCAACAGTTATGAGAAATTGTACAGGAGCATTTCCAGGAAGCCTGCTGGTGATTAGAAAATGGCCTAATTTGCTACTTTAATGAATTAAGTGAGTGGAGCAGATTTTGGGCCAGTGCTTCAGTGGTAGTGATGCATATATTTGGACAGACTCTTACAGCCAGTATGTGTAAAGCCAGTCAAGGCTGTCCAAGCAAACTTGTGCAATCAGACAAAGTGGCTTGAAAACACAGAGCCAACCCAGACTCAAGCCAAAAATGACCACTCCCAAAGACCAGAACAGAACCATCACGATCCATCCACGGTCCACAAGCCTATGCCTTTACTTGAGCTGCAAAACACTGTACAAACATATTGCAGAAGAGAGACGCCAGGTGGAATTGATAGTTGCCAGTCTAATGTAGTAAACAATGTGGGAGGAATTCGCTAAGAATGAGCACAATCTCTCACTTCCTCTCATCCTTTCCCTCACCCTCCCTTGACTCCACAACCTCATCGTCTAAGGTACTGTAAAAGATTCATAAAATAACAGACACCATCTGGCCCACTGGCATTCGACTGCTTTTTATGAGGATTTAATGATGGCTAAATATTACTGTCAGCACTGAAAGGAACACTTTAAATCATTCACTGATATTCCTCGTAAAAGTCTCCCATTCAAAAACCCACATTAGCCAAAGTTGCCAAAGGCCGTAGGAAACCTATATTGTGTGCACCGCTCTCCACTGGGACAATGTAAGCCATAGAGAATATCAAACAACAGTCGTAAAACTCACTGTTGCTTGCAAGGAATGGCTGAAATAAGTTGTGTATGTTAATTGGTGTTTAATATTTCAACACGCACTCTTTTTATCCATATCAGTCCATAATAAATGATTATTTAAAGTGTCGTCAAAGTTTACAGTGCCTGACTCTGCAGAAGAAAGTTTCGTGAACTCGCAAAGCCTACAAGCAAAAAACATTCTGTAAGTTTTTTTAAAGCTCTGTGACAGCACCACTCAGTGAATGAAGAAATGAATGTGTACCACCAGATACCCTCAGACAGATGCCTATGGCCAGACATTATACCACAGAGGTCAAAGGTTTCAGAAGCAATCCATCACAGAGGTCTTGCCTTGAGAAAGGTCATACTGAGGATATCTGTAAACCTACGTTAACAGCCCCTCAGCTGCGTGTGGGCTTACAGATTTACAAATGATCTGCATGACTGGAGCAACATGCACTCACAAGCTCTGTTCCAAAACCTAGCAAGCCGCCTTGCTGTCCTGTATGCAGCCTACATTGGCAGCTGCATTCTAAAGCTCAGGCTGTGTCAGCATAGTATGTGCACAGCCCGATATTTCAAACACGCTCAGCTCGCACATATGCCTTGAATTTTTTTGCGATAATTAGTTGCTCAACAAGGTGGTAACACTGAAGAAATTGAAGAGACAGAACAAAAAACAGTATCAAACTACTGGAGATGGCACCAACAATATAGATCAGTGTTGGCAAGCTCCTGTGTGAATGGGGTTGAAAGGGTTAGTTCACCTAAAAATGAAAATAATGTCATTTATTACTCACCCTCATGTCGTTCCACACCCGTAAGACCTTCATTCATCTTCGGAACACAAATTAAGATATTTTTGATGAAAAATCTTTTGTTTCGACTCAGTGGTTCGGATCGCGTGTCAAACTGCTGAAATCACGTGTCTTTGGCGCTCCGAACCACTGATTCGAAACAAAAGATTCGAAGCAATGTTTTGAAATTGGCCATTAATAGGTATTATTGAATAAAGCTGTTACTTTGTTTTTTTGGTGCACAAAAAGTGTTCTCGTCGCTTTATAATAAGGTAGAACCGCTGTAGTCACATGAACCGTTTTTAATATGTTTTTAGTACCTTTCTGGGCACTGAAAGTGTAAATTAACTTGCTGGCAATAGAGGCCTCACTGAGCCATTGGATTTCATCAAAAATATCTTAATTTGTATTCTGAAGATGAACAAAGGTCTTACGGGTGTAGAACAACATGAGGGTGAGTAATAAATGACATTATTTTCATTTTTGGGTGAACTAACCCTTTAAGAGTCTGGTTTAACTCTTTCCCAGCCATTGACAAGATTTTCCGTTATTTATGATTCAACACTTCCCCGCCATTGTGTTTATCTGGTTTTCCATGTTTTCACTTTTATACAGTAGGGGGTGCTGTTACGCATCTTCTGAAAGAGTACAGCATCTCTGGATCCAAAAACAAGTGAAGATGATGATTTGCGTAAACCAGAAGGAGCAGACAGAAGATTGCTAACGCACAATTAAGCTAACGTGATCATCAAACATTCAACAGCATATATATCAGAACTGCCCGATGTTACCATTGAAATATCAAATCCAAAGAGGTACACAACTGTGCATGCTTTGGGGGTGTTGATGGATTTGATCTACTCCATGTATGTTTTGATCATCATTCTGAATCTCATCTGGACAAAGCTTATTTTCTCAGCTTTTTGTTTGAAATGTTGTTTTTTATGAAACTTATGTGTTGATAATAAAAAAAAATAAAAAAAATAAAAGAACAAATGAAAGTAGAATAAATAGTTTTTCTCTGTTCCTCCATTTGATATATTGAATGTTTACATATTCATACAACAAAATATTCTGGGGACTATTACATTTTTGTGAATATGATGATAAAAATGCTGGCACTAGCTGGCAACTTTTTAGAAAACACTGTTGGAGGTAGAGTTAAAAGAGTATGAAGACATTTTTATCACTCATAACTTCTGGAGAGAAATAGTTGGTCAGATGTGCACTGGAAAGTCTCATTTTTATCCAATGTCTGCGTTGTGTTCATGCACACAATCAAATGGAGGATACTTTAAAAGGCTACAAGTTCGGCTCTAAGCATACACCAAACATTTGCGTCAAAACTGAAGTATACTTTGGGCTTAAGGCAATATCCTAACTGAGAAATAACCTTATAAGTAACAGTTTTGGAACACTCTACAAAGGCAGCAACTCAAATAGCAAACTGGAGACTTGGCTTACCATTGATTTCAATTGAGTTTGCTATAGCATGTTGCTAAGCTAACAACATGATACTCTAATAAGCAGAAAAATACACAGCACGCACAAACACTGTGAAAAAAAATGAAATATCACCTTTGCATTACCTTACCCTAAACCTAACCTAAAAAGCAAACATAAGACAAAACCACATTTCCTGACGTAACCATGCCAATTCAGTTTGCGTCAACAAGTCTTTGAGTTGATGTATTGTGATTCATGTTTCATGGGATCACAAGTATCAGGCTACCAACTTACCAAGCAAGTTTACTACATAAGAAAAGCCATATATATGTAGCTGGTTGTGTGATGCAAACGTCAACTAGTATTAGTTTACAAATGCACTATGGCAAAAGTATTTTGAGGTCACAAGTAGTTTTGTACAAGTATCTATATGAAAATAACTCCGCTGGAAACTCCAGTGAATTGTATGTATATGTATATTTTTGGAGTTTTGCAAAAATGTAAGTAGAGGCAAATTTTTCAAATGAGCCTAGGTTGCCATTTAGGTTTTACAAAAAACGACATAATAGACGTTTTGTTTGCTTTGTACAGCATCTTGTCATTTTTTCCTGATCAGCACAGTTCATTGTGGGATTGACTTTAGAATTTGACCAATGAAAGAATCTTAGAGTTATACCATTTGAACAGGTTTTGAATCTTGAGCATATGATGCCTTAAAATGCTGCCTACATAGAGTTTACTAGGTTTTGGAACAGAGCCACAGACACTTACTTTCAAAAAGTGAAAAGTGAGAGCACTGAAGAGGTGGTATGTAGACTATTTAAAGGTTCTGCACTGGGAGGTCTTCCATAGGGATACCACCAAAGATTTGATTACAGACACCACACATGCAGTCACTGCATCCTGTATGTGTCTCGCTTGCATATGTCGGCAATATTCTGGGAAATTCCATTATGACTCAACTGTGCATTCCAGTAGATCTCCACTGGCTTATCAGCTTTCTGTAATGAACTGTCAGTAATATCACACTGCAGCAGCTTGAACGAAACAATTTACAGTAACTGTACTGCTGAGTGTGCATGCATTCTATATCTCATAATACGTCACTGGATCCATGCATACTCAAGAGTCATAAATCATAATATGTATGGTTAATGAATCCAAAGTGTGCTGGCATCGTATGTTATAAAACAGTGCCAAAATGTCTAAATATAGGCACTATTATTATTTTCCCCAAAATCTCAACTGAGAATTTGACAAAAATCATTATTTTTGCAATTCCACACTTCACCTTTAAGAAAGTACTAGTGCAATCAGAGAAGGAAGGTCACAGGTGGTCCATACCTATGTCATAGGAGAGGAAGTCAGAGGAGAAGCATTTGGCCCCGTTACTGAGCGAGGTGTCATTATGAGTGTTTCCCCCGAACACCAGCAGAACTCCACTGATCAGCACAGCAGAGTGGAGGTATCTTGCCAGGCCGCTTTCCTTTAGAATAAACCTGAAGAGAGGCAAACACACATCTTATTGGCTATTGTAATGCAGCGTGTGCATGCGTTTTTAGCTTATGGGACGGAACAGTTGGTCTGAAGGTCACTCTCCACAGGCTAGGTCAGATATGCAGACGGACGCCATTAGTAATATGGCACCACAGAGACATCTACCCACGCACAGAAACAAACACATGTATGCATAAGCGCACCTGTGCGCACACACAATCACAAAATCACATGTGACACATGAAAAACCATTTGGTATTTACATTGATTTAAGTCTCACAAGCCATAAGTGCAAAATAACACAGTAACAGTTGGTTTTGAATCGAACATGATGTAATAATAACTTGCGGTTCAGTAATGGGGCGTTCACACAAGACGCGACTTGCGTGAATAAATCGTGCTATTCGCGCATAGTTGGACGCTTGAACATTTTGAGTTTACTCGCTTCATTCGCGCATGAAATTCACTTCACAACAGACACAAATTCGCGTCATGTGAGGAGCTTCTGCCAGGCGGCAGTCTCAAAAAAAAAAAAAAAAAAAAAAAAAAAAAAAAAAAAAAAAAAATATATATATATATATATATATATATATATATATATATATATATATATATATATATATATATATATTTTATATTATATTATATTATATTATATTATATTATATATATATAGCTCAAATTGAGTAAAGAGCGTTTTTTTACAACTTACCAGATTGTCCGACCTCCTCACTCACTTTCTCCACATACAGCGAAGATGATTTTGTCCTCCATTGTTGTTTCGGATTTCTGCCTCCGCTCGCTATGTCGTAATCACTTCACTACTAGAGCAAGCTCCTGATTGGTTAACGCGGCATGAATATTCAGCAAAGTTCAGATTTTTCAACTCGAATCGCGTGTCAAACGCCCTAAACGCTCAATTCGAGCCGTCTCATTTGCAGGATGTCTATTCGCGTCTTTGCATTGACTTAACATGTAAATCACTCACGCTTAACATTTGCGTCTGGTGTGAACGCACCAAAAGAGATTCAGAATATTTCAGTGACTGTTTTTGATTCACTGAAAAGAACCATCTATTCAGGAATCACACTGTACTGAATCATTCGTTCAGGAATCAGACTACACTGGCAACGCTAAATGTTTTTGATCCTCTAAAAAGAGCCAGCTCCTAAGAGTTGTTCAATCGTGTATCAGACTACATGGGCCAAATTGTATGATTCTGATTCATTAAAAAGACCCAGTTTATTTGATTCATTCGTTCAGACTACTTTGGACATGTTCATGAATATTTTAGTATGAAGCACATTTGAGATTTTTATTATTTATTTTATATGGGGGGAGAACTAATTTTCAACTTCCCTTCACAACTGACTTCTCTCTTCCTTTCTCTTTTTAAATTCTCCCCTAAATTTCTAACTTCAAAAAGACACAGTGGTTTCCTAAATTCTTTCACCACTTCTCCCTTTTGCTTCCCATCCCATCTGTTATCTGTGCTTCGACCTCATTGTTATTGTGTCTGCGAGGATAAGCACTCTGTGTCACTCTGCATCCACTCAGCACTCCTCTCTACACTCTGTCAAACACCCCAAGCCCTGTAAGCGAAGCGTTGTTTGATGCATTGTGCAGCTCCTTTCAGTTGCTTTGCCAATCAAAAGCCAGAGAGTGAGGAACGCGCAGTGTGTGCATGAGCAAGAGATCCTCACATTTAAGAGGTAAGAGAGCTTTTAGAGACAGGTTTTACCGTTAGGCCAAGCAAAAAGAAAGTAAATATAAAGGCAAAGGAAAAAAAAAAACTGGGCATGTGTCTCGTTTTTTAATGTCTTCCATCTGCAAGCACAGAAGACTGACGTTCTAGGGGAAACGGATACAAAAGCTTTCTTTGTGCAGCCGACAACTTTTAAGTGAACCGTCTTTGAGCGCAAAAAGGAACGAATGCGAGAAAGAAACCTCAAATTAACTTAACTTTGCTACTTTGTGCTTTGTCTACGCTCCAAGAAGCTTTCCCTAGCACTCATAAAGGCATTGGTGGTACCTCTGAGTTCAATTGTAGGGCCAATGCAATGTTCATAATAAAAACAACATCATAACATTTCTAAAGTTAGGTTTTGACTTAAAGACCCCTGAAATCAAAATTTAAGTTTTTAAGCTTTTAGTATGAATATGTTAGCCTGAAGGTTATGATTAAGCTGTGTTCCATTTAGGACATGTAATCTGACCCATTTGAATTCTGCACTGAATGCTGCATTATAAAGCGAATAGGAGTAGGAGATGAAACTGTTAGAGATTAGAAGAAAACTAAAGCTTTACCGAGATCAACGGCTCTGGACAAACTAATAAACAAAACACTATTGGCTAATTTTTAAAAAGGAGCGGAGCTGTTCGATAAGTCCTGCTCTATCTTCCCATTTCAGTTGAAATTACGTCAACACACTAAATAATGCTACATGTTCCAAGACACTTCAGTTGGCCTTTAAAGGGTAAAGAGTGTACAACTTGTAGCACCAAAAGCGAATACAATCCATCTGTTTGAGTGACCAGACAGGAATAGATGTAACAATGTCGGCCAAACCCCAATAGCATGACTTTCGAGTGGGACTACCTGTTAAGGTGATGATACATGGGGCAACTTTTTGAGCAATGTTGCCAGGCAATGTTGCTGGGGCACTTTCCCATTGAGAATGTGCAACAAATTTCTATCTGGATACTTTAGATCGAAATTTGTTGCCTATTCTCAATGGGAAAGTACCCAAGCAACATTGCTCAAAAAGTTGCCCCGTGTATCATCACCTTTAGTCTTAGCAATGTAAGACTGGGAAATGTCTGAAACTTGGCATCATTTAAAAAAAAAAAAAACTCTGAATAAAACTCTTAAACCAGCCTGAGCTGGCACTAGGCTCAATCAAAGTTGTTTTTAATGGCAATTAGCTGATCTTGGTTGGATTAAACTGGTCTCCCAGTATGGTCCAGCTGGTTTTAAGCTGTTCTAGCTGGACAGACTAGAGTTTAGCTGGTTTGCCTGTCTCAGACAGTCAAAGTTGTTCTTAGTTAAGTTTAAGTTTAAGTTGGCTTCCCAGCCTGGCCAAGCTGGTCTTTAGTTGTTCTCCCAACCTTTTCAAGATGATATTTAGATGTTTTTACTTTACTGCCATCTGAAAAGTGCCCAAATCCCCTAAAACCAGCAAACCAGTGGTTTAAAGAGACAGTTTATTCAAACATTTAAATTCTGTCATCATTTGCCTGCTCTCATGTCATTCCACACCAGTATGAAATATTTTCTTCTGTGGGACAAAAAATAAAATATTTATTATATATTATTTGTTTATTTTGTTAACCAAACAGATTTTGTTTCCAACATTCTTCTAAATATCTTATTTTGTGTTCCACAGAAGATAGTCATACAGGTTTGGAACAACATCAAGGCAAAATTTTAAATTTTCTATCCATTTAAAGGAATAGTTCACCCAAAATTGAAAAATCTGACATCATTTCCTTACCCTCATGTTGTTCCAAACCTGTATACATTTCTTTGTTCTGCTGTACACAAAGGAAGATATTTGGAAGAATGTTTGTAACCAGGCAGATCTCACCCCCCATTGACTACTACAGTATTTTTTTTTCCTACTATGGTAGTCAATGGGGATCTGCTTGGTTACATTCATTCTTCCTTTCTGTACAGCAGAACAAAGAAATGTATACAGGTTTAAACAACTTGAGAGTGAGTAAATGATGACAGAATTTTCATTTTTGGATGAACTATCCCTTTAAGCAGTTTTTTTTTCTCCCCTCAGGGGGGTTATTACAGAAAGATGTGTAAAAACGCATGTGGCATGTTGGATTCATTCTTCTTGGACTAAACCTCCGAAGAACTTAGTCTGGCAACAACAACCTGGCATCATTTATAGTGTCACTACCAGCTTATTTGTAAATACTGTCATTTTTCACACATGTCAAGAAGTCTTGGTCAGCACACTTCCTGGCTTAGAGCAGATGTGATTCCTGCTCACATGTATGCTAATGATCTGATTTGTGTGTGGATGAAAAGTATCTTTTTTTTTTTTTTTTTTGAGAGGGCAGAGACTGAAATGGTTAGTCACAGTCACACAACGATACACAGACACACACACTTTCATAGTTAAAGAGTATAACGTACACAGTGTGGATACTCACCAGGTGTGCGTGTAGACCTGATAGCGGTATAAATGATCCACTAGGCCATATTTGTTGGCAAGGAGGGCTTTGTATCCTCCGTGGACATATATGGAATGTGAGGAGCTGTCATAAACGCTGCTGTGGCCATATCCTCCCTGCACCAGTGCCCCATTCGTCTCTGCCACCGACCAGGAGTTAGTGCCTGACGTAGAGTTAGACTTTACTCTCAGAAAATCAAAAGTGCATGTCACATGTTCATTCAGAAATCATACTAATATGCTGATTTGATGCTCATGAAACATTTTTTATTATTATCAATGTTGAAAACTGTTGAGCAACTTAATATGTGGAAACTGTGAAACTTTTTTTTTTTCAGGATTCTTTGATAAATAGAAAGTTCAAAAGAACAGCATTTATTTGTAATTGAAATCTTTTGTAACACTATAAATGTCTTTACTGTCACTTTTAATTTAATTTGTCATTGCTGAATAAAAGAATTACTGACCCCAAACTTTTGAAAGGTAGTGTTTCTAGTATCACTCAGTTGTATTATACAAACAATGCAGGGTAACATGGGAAAGTTATAAAAAAAAAAAAAAAATTCTACTGAAAAACGTACAAGAAAGCATCAGGCAGAAAAATAAACATCTTTCTTTAAATCATCTAGTTATTAGCATAAATTCAGTGTAAACCTTTTAAAAACGTACATGCGTTTTAGTACAGAAGTTTTACAATAGCAAATGTCTAAAAGCAATATTAATGAATTATTATATTATATTATATTATGTTTCAAATGCCACAATATTTTAGTGCACATGCACATAGGCTTGAAACGCAGAATTTTGAAGGGCCACTCAAAGATCTTACATGGAAGACAATTAAAACCACTCAAAGCAAGTTTGTTAGTATAGTGAGGAGCCGAGAAACTATGTGGGGGGAAACAGAAACATCAGAGAAGAAATAAAAGTCAAAATCAGAGTGGAAAGAAAATGAATAAAACAGAAACTATGACAGGAAGCTCAATAGCAGGCACATGTCAGCACAAACACAAGACATGTGAGCATTGGTGGTTCAGTGGTAGAATTCTCGCCTGCCACGCGGGAGGCCCGGGTTCGATTCCCGGCCAATGCAACAATGTTTTTGTATTTGCAACACAACATGTGACATTTAACTTTGATAGTGAATGGGAACTAAACATAAAATATATTAAGTAAACTAAAACATTAAAAAAAAAAAGAGATTTGCATTGCTAAATCTAACATGTTGACATTTTATATGCTAGTCCGACTTCAAGACCATGGTTAGTTGCTCTCTGGTATAACATCTGTGATCAATAACACATGACTAAGTGTTACAGAGACAGAGGATACCATAGTTAAGCATTCTCTAACTTTCATTAATATCTGGGCTTGTTACATCACTGCATTTATACTTATCTCATGTTTAAGAAAGCTTCTCTTCAAATATTGCATCACTCTAATTTCGACAAGTTCTTTATGTCATGAAGTTCACAGATGCGCAGTGGGATGCGATTTCCATCATTTTCAACAGCCCTAACAAGCTCATGTATTCATTTAGAGAGAACGAACGAAGAAAAAGTGAGAGGGGGAAAGGTAGAGCATGGGAAAGAGAGATTCAAGTGGAGTCTCAACAGTGCTCAGACACATTAATCATTGTTCAGTCCCAGACAGTGCAGTTCAGGTACCACCACTTCTTAATGACCTAAAGCATGAGTGTGCGTTTGAGTGGGTGTGTGTTTGTGACAGAGAGCGGAGTGAGTCGAGTAAAAAATACCACCGAAAGAAAAGAACCTTCACTTTAATGAGTCTGGCCATGTCAACTCACCATTTCATCACTAAAGTGCTGTGCTAATAACATGTTATAATACACTGCCATCTGCTGGAAGCTAGAGGAACTGTCTGCATTTGTCAGATTGACATCAACACAACCTCATCTTAAGACAGACCCTGTCATGAAACTACACACTAACGGTGCATTCAAATCACTTTGATCAAAGTTACATAAAATTCAACAAGATTTTTAACTCTACATCTACAAATTGACAAATAAAGCATGCGCATTAGGTGTGTTTTTGTTTTATGTTTTTTTTTTTTTCAACTGAAACTCTTGGCTTAAAAAAAATTCAAAGTTTCTCACTCATTATTACAAATTCGTGGTGATGTTCATGTGCATTCAACTTGCAAAAACGATTTTTCTGACATGACTTGAATGCACCATCAGTTCATGTGAGTAATATTTTTCTCAATAACAGGTACATATTGGCACTTACGAATGTTGTACTCCTGGACGTGGCTGAGGTAGCTATAAATGGGTGAATAGCCAAAAAGCACCACCATGATGGGCTCTCCATTTCTATTGTCCACTATGTGAGCAGTATGTCCCTCCACAGCGAAGTGTTGGTCCTGCAGCCCAGGACTAAGTGTCCTGTGGGACCAAGAACGGCTACGTGTATCAAACAGCCACAGTTCATCCGTTATGTCCCCGGAGCCTGCCCCCAGCTTCCCACCAAACATGTAGATATCATCCTGAAAAGAGCAGAAAAGAGAAATTAAGACATTATGAGTTCCTGTGCAACCATTTATGACATTAAATCACCTCAGGCTGAGCAAAAGTTGGACACCAATTTCCCAGCATCACAGGAGAACATATTCTCCAGTGTAAACAATCAATCAATACACTCCATCTAAAAAGGACTCCATGGAGAACCGACTCAAGCCTAGTGACACTGCTGCATCTCTTTAACTAACATAAACATGACTCGGACTTGAGTATACAATTACTGACAACTACTCTCTTTACTATTGCTATTACTTTTTACTATTGTCATTATGAGCTGATTAGTCAAACAGACTAATCTCCTAACCCTCAATTATAACTTTGATTTGCTTTGACCGGTCAAAAGTTTAGGGTCAGTAAGACCGTTTCCACAAAAATATTAATCAGAACAACTGTTTTCAATATTGATAAGAATATGAAATGTTTCTTAAGCAGCAAATCAGCATATTATAATGATTTCTGAAGGATCATGTGAAACTGAAGACTGGAGCAATGATGCTGAAATTTCAGCTTTAACAGAAATTACATTTTGAAATAGATTTAAATTTACATCAAATATTTAAAACATAATAGAAAATTATTTTAAATAATAAATTATAATAATATTACACAGTATTACGGTACTTCTGAACAAATAAATACAGCCTGGGCTTAAAAAAAAAAATCTTCATATATTATATATATATTATATATTATATATATATATATATATATATATATATATATATATATATATATATATATATATATATATATATATATATATATATATACCTCCTTTATGTAAGGTAAACTAACAGTATTGGTAATTACCAAAATCATTTTGTATGTTTCTGTAATGGTTAATCCACACCAATATGTGTTCGTTCTTTAGTCACAGTAGTGTTTCTAATGCTAAAATATAATTATTGTTGGGATTTAATGGATTCGAAGATAGGACACACAAAAGATTAATTAAAAGCAAGTCTTTGGGAACAACTACAAACTATTAGGAAGTCAATAACAACAGAAACTGTGGAAAAGTACATAAAAACAATGCCAGCAAGAATGCAAGCTGTTGTCAAGGACAAAGGTGGCCATACAAAATATTTTTTTTTTTTTTTTTTTTTTTGTTATTATGTGTGAATAAAGACTATTTAGGCGTTTCAGTTTGTAATTTTCCTAATAATTGACAATAACATTTTTTAGTTGCCATGTGTATAAATGCATCCTGTGTTTTGTACTCAGTTGATATTCAAAGGCAACAGTTGGCCTAAAGACTATCAGAATGGAAAATAAGAATTTGAGGATATCCACACATTTATTTGGTTCAGATAAAAGTGCGGAAAGCCACTTTATGATTCATGAATCAGTAAGCGAATTATGCTGACTGAATTCTCACATTCATGTACATGCACACACACAAGCAGTCACTTCTAATCCTCTGTAAATGCACATTCACTGGCCTGCTACTGCATTCCTATCATCAAAGTGCATTCAGCAGTTTATGACAAATAAAGACGTCTGCCAGACGACAGCTTAGTGAAATACAGTCATGTGTATTTTGGATAGAACAATGCTTTTAATTTGTCCATTTGCCAGGGACCTTTTGCCAAAATGAAGTCAGCTAATTTTAAAAATAATATGCACGCTGAATGAGAGAGAAAGTTTATGTTTATATGTGTGATGAAAAAGGGTGAGGTCTTAGTGTCCATTAAACTGCTGCACAGTTATATTCGCTGCTATTGAATGCTGGTTTAAAAATAGCCCAGTGAAACCTATTTACACTGTGGACTGAGAGAAAGCTCCTGCTTATTTTATTCAGACTGAGTGAGCATATCTTTAAAACCATTAACAGAATAAGCATTCGTATGAATCCGCAGACATTATCACAGGCTCTGGTGGAGAGAACAAACACCCTGCAAAATTCATAGGAAAGAATGTGATTTACATGAATGTGTTTTCAGCATAAATTTTCACAACAATAGACAAAACTTTTTTTTTTTTTAAATGTTCCATTTTTTAGGATGAAAACCACTTGATCAAATGCATTAACTGTGCTAAATTATGTTTTCAGCTGTGTTAGAAAAAAAAAAACTTCCTCTTTCCAATTCTTACTGCACCTTTCTATTGTTCCTTTATGTCTTTCATTCTACAATTTAAACAGACAGGCTGTCATAAAAGTCATCAAGTAAACTAAGCATTCATTTTATTGTTACAATAAAGCCCTAAGTTTTTGTTTTGTCTGGACTGACAAAAAGAAAAGGGATGTTGCATTGGCCGGGAATCGAACCCGGGCCTCCCGCGTGGCAGGCGAGAATTCTACCACTGAACCACCAATGCTCACATGACAGGGACTTGGGAGGTCCCGTAGTCATGTGGGACGGCATTACACACACACACACACACCACCCTCTTTTCTCTCTTGTTTAAAATTTTATATAAACAGTTTCTCAACTCTGTGTCCTTAACGACTTGCTCTCATTGCATTGGTTTAAAAAGCCACGTGTGCATCAGCCCCACATGACCAGAGGAGCACATTCCACGATTTTGTCCATGCATTGGTGGTTCAGTGGTAGAATTCTCGCCTGCCACGCGGGAGGCCCGGGTTCGATTCCCGGCCAATGCAACATCCCTTTTCTTTTTGTCAGTCCTGTCCAGTCTTGTTAGCCCTGATAAGAAAACTTACGTTATCATAACATTAAAATCAATACTTCGCTTACTTTACAACTGTTGTCATTTTATGACAGCCTGCCTCCTTAACAAGCAGAATAAAGGAAGTGAAGGAACAATGGAAAAGGTTAAGTAAAATTTGGAAAGAGGAAGTAATAGTATAATAGTATATAATAGTAATATAGTAATATATAATAGTAATAGTATAATGCAATGTAAATGTATATGTATAGTATAGTATAATGCAATGTAAGTCGCTTTGGATAAAAGCGTCTGCCAAATGCATAAATGTAAATGTAAATAAATGTAATTGTTTCTTTACACAGCTAAAAACATAATTTAACACAGTTAATGCATTTGACAAAGTACCCATGCTTAACACACACATAAAAGTACTGCTTGTCAGTAACCAATTAAAAATGTAATGCTAGTCTAAAATGTCTCTATCACTCTCATTAATCTGCTCAACCGTGATCTCAAACCACCCTGATGCTTACCCTGCTCTGACCTCTCCTACAGAAGAAAGCATGACACCCAGGAGAGCACATAAGAAATCAAGAGATCATTAATCATTTAACAACCTCCTTTAGATAGCACCAAGCCATAAACTGTTCAGATTTTTAATGTAATGATTACCACAATACTTGACAAATATTAAAATGATTTCTGAATAATAAACACTAGTGGGCACTGTTGCTACAAAAATATCAAAAATATCAAAAAAAAAAAAAAACATGCAACAGTGCAACAAGTGGCTAAACACTATTTGTGCTTCTAACATTATGGACAACAATGACGGAGGTCACATCTTTTCATTTGTAAATAAATGGTTCTGCATATCAATGGCAAACAATTAAATCACTCACTGAGGCATTGTTATACAAAGTACAGAGACTAGCAGAGTGTTTACCTTGTGAAGAGCCAGAGAGTGTCCATAGCGCTGCAGAGGGCCACCATTGATTGGAACCACATCCCAAGTGCTGCTCTCTAGATTATAGCTGCAAAACAGACAAAGAAGTGTAAGGAAAAGAAGAAAGAGAAAGTGCTGCACACTCATTGCAAGCTAATACAAGTGGGAAATGTAATGTATACACTTACTGATTTTAAGTTTCTCATAAAGAAACTTAAGAAGTAATCATGTTTATCAAGGTATATGATTTAAAAAAAAACAGTATATTATGAAATATTATTAGAATTACAATTGAACTCGTCCCTATTTGAATATATTTTAAAATGTAACATATCAATCAATGTTGAAAACAGTTGTGCTGCTTAATAGTTTTGAGAAAATTTCAGGATTCTTTGACAAATAGAAAGCTCAAAAGAACAGCAATTATTCAAAATATAACTTTTAAAGCAAGGTCAAAGCAAGGTAATCATCCCAAGGTGGTTGGGATGTAATAAAAACCCTAAATGTTCAAAATGGCTTTTGAAGATCACGTCACAAAATTAAACATAAGTGTGCATGTATGAGTCTTCTAGACACAAGTGATCTTTATAAAGTGAAGTACAAACTATTGACTGATGATGTAACCAGACAGCAGATCTTACTTTATAACCATCTGAAAGGAGCTGTAGTTAAAGGTGAACCCTCCAATCACCCACATCAGCTTCCCATGAACCACTGCTTTATGAGAAGCCCGGCCTAGTGACTGTCCATCAGGCTTCACGTTAGGCAGAAACCAGTGCGGTTCAGCTGAAGGAAATTTTAAAGAGCAATCTGGACCTGAGATGAGAAAGAAACAAGACAAATTAAGCTACACTGAAGTGTGTGTTCACAGGACCTGTGTGAATCATAAACTCTAGTTTAAGATTCTTAACAAACACTGAGGGCTATGAACCAGATGTGTCAACAACTTGAGATGTATTTTTCATAACATGGTTAAGAAGTCAAAAATCTCAATCAAACATGCTCTATCTTGTTTTGAATTTCAAATGCTATGATAAATCATACCCCAAAAAACTAATCAAGATTGCTTGAGAAAAAAATACCTGAATAAATGGTTATAAAAATGGCAATAATAAAAAGTAGCAGTAAACACAAAATTAACATTGAGCTCAAAATTTGCTGTTACAAAGCTATGAATTACTGCAAATAAGCAGCCAGACTGTTGAAGGACGGATCCAAAAATGATCCAACACTGCCACCTAGTGGTTAGTAAAAACATCTCTCTAAGTGAAGAACGAGTGCAAGTTCACGTCAATCTTTGCATGCCAGAGGAGTCAGTCTTTTCCATAATCATCTCCATCATAAAGACATTACAACAACAGCATATCACCTTAGAATCTCAATAATATACCACCAAAAAGATGTCAAAACTTTATGTCATATGGGCGTGCAGTATAAGCTGAGAATGCTCTGCATACCCATTCGTGGACTGGCTAATTAATATTAACACTATAAATTACTATAAATTCCATTGTTTGAGGTGTACCATAAAGCTTACATGATAAAATGTTGGTAATACGAATACGTATGCATTTATTTATTTGCCAAACGACGGTAATTTTCCATGACCATGAATCATTTTCCATGACTAATTTGTTTATATTACTATAGTTGTTATACTACCACAGCAACTATAGAATTAACATTACCACAACAAATTACTTCAAGTTCTTTACTATAGTATGGTTCAAAAACACTATAGTATTTACTTTAAATTGCTATAGCACTTTTTCATGTGGGCTGGTACATCATTATAATATTGAAGGTTAAAAATAATTGATTTGTATGCTACTTACATATAAATTACACAGAAGTAAGTGTTTAAAACGTTATAATATATTTTTAATGACATAATTGTTTCTACTTGAAAGGTCTAAACGTTTAATGGTGGCTGTCATAAAACGGATACATTCAATATTGAAGCACATGTTAAGTACAAAAACAAAGAATATGCAATAGCCTATAGTGCAAAAATGCTCCTCTCTAAGTTCATTTTAGCAGCTGACTAATGAGTTTTTGGACACTGAAGGGCTTTTCTGAGGTAAATCCGACATTTTTACAAGCTGTTTTATTGACGCGTTTCCACGGTTGAACCACAGATTAATCGATTACACATGACATGATATGATTTCGGTAAGATGTACTGTATTTTTCAACATACCTGAGGATGTTCATTCATGTTTATTTTGTGTTGTAACTAGTAAAGCGAAGCATGATCGGTTCACGTGCGCTCTGCGTGAACTGAAGCGCTACAACGATCGGTCACGCCACAGAGCACCAAGAAAGAGAAACAGCTCGAGAGACGTCTATGGTCTCACTCCAGTCTATGGAAAAGTAGCCCATTTTCGATTCTTGTGAAGTTTGTGCTTTTCACCCCTATCTCCCCCCGAGTTAGTAACTTGCAGCTGGATCTCTCAACTACACCCTTTCCAAGACCCGCCCCATTGCACTTCTGATTGGCTAGTAATGTTAGTTTGGTTGAGAGCGAAAGCGGTGTTCCTCTCATTCCATTGGTAGACGAGCTCATGAACTCGAACCTGATATTAACTGATATTATTTTATTTTTTTAATGTAGGACTATCTTTTTTTTTCCGCAGCCAAACGCTGCACGCCGGAGATCCGGCATGGTGCCGGAAAACTTTAAGCCCTGTGTATCCTTCGCTGCCTTTGATATCCCACTTTGATAACCCTTCACCGGGAGTTTGACAAGCGATCTAACCAATCATAACGCCGAATCCGCCATTTTGTCCGACAATGCAGTCAGGAGTTAGAAGATTAAGCTCGGTGGATTTGAACTTGAAAAATGGTGTGTAATTGCGTCTTTCCGCGTTTTAAACAACATTCATTCTCATGTTCATTCATGTTTATTTGATGCTATAAATTAACTAGTAGGAACAGATGATCGGTTCACGAGCCGCTTGAGCTGAGGCGCTACAGCAATCTGTCACGACACATTAAAGAGCCACAAAACGGTTTTTATTGGTCGAATTTCTTAAAAAAAAAAATTACATAATTTGAAAGCTGGGACTTTGTTTATTATCATAAGTAACCTGCTCTGTCTTGTCTGTCGACGTGTTGTCAGTGTCCTCTTTGCTCCGCGATGTATTTTTCACTACGTGTGGCGTGACAGCGCCATGGCTTGTCGGACAAAGCAACAGTAACTAAGGGGGGGCGGGTCTTTGCGAAGGGTAAATTCCGTGCGTTCCATTGTGTGGCAGAAAGTTGAGCTGGAAAAAAAAGGTGGTGTCCGAAAGTTGCGTTTGCTGAGGTCTGTTTAATAAAACAAGATTAGCAAACAGGCCTGGCTTATTTTAGTTAGTCAGACTTATTGTCAGCGAATTCTGTTTCATAAAACAAACTTAAATTAGTTCAAACTCAGTTACTCTGATAACTTATGCTGGGAAGCCTGGTCCGGGCTAAGCTGAGCTCCTCTGACACTGACCAATAGGAACGCAATGATATTACAGCTGACTCTCTCACATACAATTAACTGACTTAACCACTGTCAGTCCTATATATATATATATATATATATATATATATATATATATATATATACACACACACATACACACACATTTACTAAATCAAGCTAAATAAAAACAAAATTGGTGTAAGTTTAAGGCATTTTTTTATTAAATGGTAAGTATGAACCAAAACATTTAAAGAGAAGTAATTTCTTAATTTTTAAGTGTGATAAAGCCCACTGAATCATTCTCAGACTTAATGCTGACAAAATTGGAACCACTTGGGAGAGAACTGTCAGGAGACTTATTTCTTAGCACAAAAGAGGACAGTGGTACAAGAGGATTACCAAATCATTGTTTTAAGTGTGAAAATATAGCAAAAGTAACAGAAATTCAAAATCAATAGACCTGTGACAAGACCCTGAAATAATCAGGCCTTCACTTTTAAGCTTTCATTAAGTGATGAGTGATTGTTTTGCTAGACAAAGAGCAGGAGAAATACCAAGCCAGTGTTTCAGAGCCAGCAAAGGCTATGAAAAGAGTGACAGAGTAATATGCAGCCTGCAGAAGTGACATGCATGGTTGTGAACTACCCACTGTAGTCAAAGCACATATAAAGTCAGCTATTTTCCAAGGCCCATATTTACTAAAATATAGACCTCTGGGAATCTATACTCTGGGTCTCTCTCTCTCTCACACACACACACTATATATTATACATATATATGAACAATTACTGGCAACTCACCTTGCCAGCTATCATTGCAGACGCAGAGCTTTTCTCCGGTGAGGTCACAGTATCCACGGTCAGGACTGCCACAGTCATCCCAACAGTAGGGAATATCACAGGCCTCACCTTTCCAGTATCGCTCACACTCGCAGTAAACACTGCTAGAGATGGAGTTGCCCGTAGAACACCTTCCATGACCTGAACAGTTATTAGGACAGGAGTTTATCCTGGAAAACAGCAGGAAGACAGAGATCAGGACAATAATAATAAAAAAAAAGAATTATATTTAAAAAAAAATATCTGAAAGCATTGTCACTGTAACGATACTCACGAATAAAAGATGTTGAATCCTGTAAGATTGTAGGCAGCATCACTGAAAAAGTGCAACAGTGCGTACCCAGATGTGGTTACCACCTCTGGAATGGTTTCATTTCCTTTTGTTTCTGGGACAACCAGGCCACTGGACATGCAAGAGTATGACAAACAAATCAGAGAAAAAAAAACTTTCTTTCTTTGTATTCACATGTTCCACTCAGCATAAGAACAGCTGCTGCTAAGAAAACAGCATCACAATAAATCTCTATGCTCTTGACGGTCCAATATTCTTCAAATAAGGAAGAAGATAATATCACATTCAGTGCTTCAGCACAACAAGTGGACAACCAGCTTGGACTCTCAGACACACTACAGGACATAGAGATGTGATGGACCAGATACCGTACACCAAACTCACACACACACACACACTAAAGTTCACAGCAGGTATCTGAACACAAGGTCCATCCCATTAAAAAGGAATAAGAGATAACACTTCAAAGGTAGAAGAAAATGAGAGAGTTAAAAGGATGAGAAAAGAGAAGCAAACAGACTGATTTACATTTAATGTGACTAAACTAATGTAACACTAAGGTAACTTCTAGATTTAGGGGGGCATATTTCCTAGATATTATCCTTACGAGAATGTGATTTTTTCCTTGATATTAATGCATATTAATAGCAAAGATCATTGTGTTACTTGCAGCATTATATGTGTGCTAGTCTCTGTTTCTTATAGAGTGCAACAGTGCCCGCCCACGTTTTCAGCAGCCTTGTTTCCGGAAGGATTTTTTCCATTCATTTTTCCCGTAGGAATTTTTTTTTTTAAAAGTCTTCATACGAGTTATAAGCCATGAACCAAGCCAACCAGCTATGAGGTGAATCACAACATTACAAACTTTGATTTGAAGCAAAAAAGTATTTGAGAATCAAAAAAAAAAATACAAAAGTGCAAGACTGTACTTAATGACGTTAATGAGGGAAAGAATTACAATTCCATGAAGTATTGCAAATTTCGTAATTTATTACATAATAAATATATAACACTATATATTTATTTCCGTTTCTCTGACTGTTAGAGATTTCTTTGCAGAATCATAGGTAAATGTTTACCTGCTAACCATTCACCAACTAAGGTTTAGATTTTAATTAAAACATTCATCCTTTTTCTTTTCCTTAATGACATGGGTTAGCAGAGGTTAACACCCTCGCTACACTTTCAATTGAAAAATTAGAATTATGTAATGCCTAGGGAAGAGAAGTCACAAGTTCATAATGAAAAATATGCAAAAATACACAAATGAAAGATCAGCATACATTTTCAAGCACACTTCATGTGTGACTTGGTCTGATTTGATTCTACCATGTTGTTGATTGGTTGAAGTTCATTCATTTCACTGAATTGGACATAAAGAGTTGTTGATGTTTTTTTATTTGTTTGTTTGTTTGTTTTACCTTTGTTTATGTACTTATATATACACTATATTGCCAAAAGTTTTGGGACGCCTGCCTTCATGTGCACATGAACTTTAATGACATCCCATTCTTAATCCGTAGGGTTTAATATGGAGTTGGCCCACCCTTTGCAGCTTTAACAGCCTCAACTCTTCTGGGAAGGCTTTTCACAAGGTTTAGGAGTGTGTTTATGGGAATCTTTGACCATTCTTCTAGAAGCACATTTGTGAGGCCAAGCAGTGATGTTGGCGAGAAGTCCTGGCTCGCTAATTCATCCCAAAGGTGTTCTGTCGGGTTGAGGCCAGTCAAGTTCATCCACACCAAACTCACTCATCCATGTCTTTATGGACCTTGCTTTGTGCACTGGTGCGCAGTCATGTTGGAACAGGAAGGGGCCATCCCCTAACGGTTCCCACAAATTTGGAAGCATGAAATTGTTCAAAATGTCTTGGTATGCTAAAGCATTAAGAGTTTCTTTCACTGGAACTAAGAGACCAAGCTCAACCCCTGAAAAACAACCCCACACCATAATCCCCCTCCACCAAACTTTACACTTGGCAAATTGCAGTCAGGCAAGTACCGTTCTCCTGGCAACCGCCAAACCCAGACTCGTCCATCGAATTGCCAGACAGAGAAGTGTGATTCGTCACTCCAGAGAACATGTCTCCACTGCTCTAGAGTCCAGTGGCGGCGTGCTTTACACCACTGCATCCAACGCTTTGCATTGCACTTGGTGATGTAAGGCTTGGATGCAGCTGTTCGGCCATGGAAACCCATTCCATGAAGCTCTCTACGCACTGTTCTTGAGCTAATCTGAAGGCCACACAAAGTTTGGAGGTCTGTAGCTATTGACTCTGGAGAAAGTTGGTGACTTCTGCGCACTGTGCGCCTCAGCATGTGCTGACCCCCGCTCTGTGATTTTACGTGGCCTACCACTTCGTGGCTGAGTTGCTGTTGTTCCCAATTGCTTCCATTTTGTTATGATACCACTAACAGTTGACCGTGGAATATTTAGTAGTGAGGAAATGTCACGAATGGACTTATTGCACAGGTGGCAACCTATCACGGTACCACGCTTGAATTCACTGAGCTCCTGAGAGTGACCCATTCTTTCACAAATGTTTCTAGAAGCAGTCTGCATGCCTAGGTGCTTGATTTTATACACCTGTGGCCATGGAAGTGATTGGAACACCTGAATTCAATGATTTGGAGGGGTGTCCCAATACTTTTGGCAATATAGTGTATATATATATATATATATTATATATATATATATATATATATATATATATATATGTACACACACACACACACACACACTACCAGTCAAAAGTTTGAAAACAATTTAAAATAACTGTTTGAATATATTTTATAAAGTAATTTATTCCTGTGATGGCAAAGCTGAATTTTCAGCATCATTACTCCAGTCTTCAGTGTCACATGATCCTTCAGAAATCATTCTATGATGCTGATTTGCTGCTCAAGAAACATTTATGATTATTATCAATGTTGAAAACAGTTGTGTACTTTTTCTCAGGATTCCTTGATGAATAGAAAGTTCAAAAGAACAGCATTTATCTGAAATACAAAGCTTTTCTAACATTATACACTACCATTCAAAAGTTTGGGGTCAGTAAGAATTTTTATTTTTATTTTTTTGAAAAGAAATTAAAGAAATTAATACTTTTATTCAGCAAGGATGCATTACATCGATCAAAAGTGACAGTAAAGACATTTATAATGTTACAAAAGATTATATTTCAAATAAATGCTGTTCTTTTGAACTTTCTATTCATCAAAGAATCCTGAAAAAAAAATATTGTACACAAATATTTTGTACAATTGTACACAATAAATGTTTCTTGAGCAGCAGATCAGCATATTAGAATGATTTCTGAAGGATCATGTGACACTGAAGACTGGAGTAATGATCCTGAAAATTCAGCTTTGATCACAGGAATAAATTACTTCATAAAATATATTCAAACAGAAAACAGTTATTTTAAATTGTAATAATATTTCACAATATTACTGTTTTTACTGTATTTTTAATTAAATAAATGCAGCCTTGGTGAGCAGACAAAACTTCTTTTAAAAACATTAAAAATCTTAGAGATTCCAAACTTTTGAACGGTAATATATGTGTGTGTGTGTGTGTGTGTATATATATATATATATATATATTCATGTATAATAGTCTTTTGTTCATGAGATACGTAATATGCTCTATCTTAGGAATTTTGCTTGATATTATGAAATGACTAGGGAAGTTTGTATCTGCTGTGTCGGTGTGTGTATTACAATGATTCCAGTCCCACTCACCTAAACACAGCTACCAAAGGTGCGTAAATCGAGTCTCCATCAAAGACATACATGTGATCCCAACTGCACTCTGTGGCAAAATGGTTGAACCTCAACCTCAGCACAGCATTTGGACTAAAATAAAAACAGAAAATATATTAATTTGACACTTAATAATAAGAGTAACAACTAGGGCTGTCGCGATAACCGCAATATCGTAATACCGCGCTATTGACAAGCCAACCGCAGAGGACCGCAAAAACCGCAGCAACCGCGATATCTGCATGTTTTCTATTTTTTTGAAAGATTATGTCTTTCTGCTTTTACACTTCATGCATGCGTACTAAATATTAAATAAGTTAATAATTATAGCATAATGTGTACCATGGTGATTTGTACAGAGGCTCTGTAGATTTGCACTAAACAAGCCTAAACAGACAGTGAATATGAGAGAGATCGACTGAGCGCGTGCGATTACCTGCATCTGTCCTTCAGGCTGAGACATATATTTGTGAAAAAAGGCTGTCATGTCCAAGGATAGCGAAATCTCTGCCTTAGCATCGACGCATTACTGGTCAGCTGAGCCTTATAAAGTGGCGCTCAAAGTTAAAATGATTTCAACAGCTTGTTTCTTTACATCTCTCTTTGAATGAATCAGCGTTTTGAACGTGTAGTTGAATGAACGCTGATTCGTTCAAAGAGAGACGCGGCGCTGAGCTTCTCGTCCGGTGTGCGACCCCCTTTAAAAACAGTCCCTTGCCGCCACCTTGTGGCGCAACAATGTAACTGCACTGACTAACAGCCCTTCTAAAACGCACAGATGAGTAGTTCTGCTTATAATCGTGAAATATCAGCAAAAAGTCTCGTTTAGTCAGATTCGAGGATCAGAACTATTACACATATAACAATAGCCCTACGATCTTATTGTCAGGTTTATATTCTGTTATGTAGACCCTTATATTAACATTCTCTTCTGTTTAGTTCACTTCCTGTTTCAATGCTCTATTTAGTTTCGTTATTGAATATGACCTCGTTACACAGTATCATATATATATATATATATATATATATATATATATATATATATATATATATATATATATATATAGTGCCGGTAATACCGCATATCGTGCTATTGAGCCACTCAAAAATACCACAAGGGAAATTCCTTAACCATGACAGCCCTAGTAACAACAATTGTATTTCAATCATGGCAACTCTCAGAAAAGTTTTAGCATGTTACTGAATATGGTAATGTTAATGTATTTGGTCTTGGTAGACTAGATCTGCTACAGTATGAACTTGCTACTGCTAATAGATACACAGACATGCTGGTGTGAGCATGTAAGATATGCTGCTGCTGCATAAACAGACATACGCAAATCCTGTAGCAGATCTAAGCAGGTGGTTCTGGGGGAGGTGTAGGGTTTCAGAGGAACTCTAATAGCATGCTGCAGGGCTAGCTTACAGGAATATACTTTTTTTTAATTCTAATTTGTATCTTGCTTTGAACAAAAGCATCTGGTAAATAACAAATATAGATGTAAATTGCGAGAACATTTGAGACAAAAAGAAAAAATATATACTGAGAGATTAGATTGACATAGTGGTACTCACTATCCTTCAATGAGCCAAGTGCATTTAGTCTTGTACTTGTAGTTAACTGGTCCATCAGTGAGTGATCCTGATGACTCTGTCAACCTAACAAAGAAAAATACAAAGATAAATAAATATCTCAAAATGGCCTTGTTGAGAGAGAATACGGTACAGTATGTATGTAAATTTAGACAATTCATTTGTTACTGTCTTTGCAGCAAACTAATATTGTAGCAAATAAATGCATTTAAAGTTTCTGTATACATTTTCTCTTATAAGTTAAATAAGTACAGCAGCATAAACAGCACATTGCACTTTTTAGGTTCAGGAGGATTTAAGACAGCAAACCACATCACATACACCGAAATGTGTATGCATAAAAATATGCAAAATTAAAATATAAAATTAGACCTTTATACAAATATTATAAAAAGTTAATGAATGTGACAAACTCCTTTTTCCAATAGGAAAGTCTTTAAGGTCCATGGAAAAGGGGAATAAAATCTCTTATTTTAGCTGAATAATAAACTACAGTATAAACTCCACATCATGAATGCATGATTTAAGCACAATGATACCTGAATAAAATTATCATTCATGCTTTGTATCAACAGGAAACATCTCTCCTTCCACCAAGAGTTACCATCACTTTCAGCTAATTATTATATTAAGAAAACCTTAAAATGTTGAATTTTAAAAAACACTACTTAAAGGCAAACTTGAATTAAAGCATGTTTGATAATAAATGAAGTGTGTGAGATTAGGACCTGAGAAGACGTCAGCAATGATTAAAAAAATTACTGCAAATGTCATCTTGACTGCAAAGTCTGCCCAGTAATATCCTTCATGGTGCTACAGCATCCAACGTCACCATAATGAAACACCATCCACGTGCACCAACAAACTGGCCATGTGACATTGGCACAACCACCTGCTCCTGATTCATCCTCTTTCCCTTTCACCTCATTTTCCATCTCTCCTTCTCCAACACAGAAATGAGGGCCATAATCCCAACGGATTGAAGCAAAAAAAAAAAAAAAAAAAAAAATACTCATTTGTCTGAGAGTGGAGGGGGGCCAAGATCAGAATATTACTGCACAGTAAAGAGCCGGTCACAGCAACTGCACATCAGTCAAGAGATCAGCTTATCTATGAAAAAACATGTTTATCACAGAAACAACACTAGAGGTGAAGATCTCCAGCAGAAGCAGCAATCAGGGCCGTTTCTAGGCAAAGGCGAACTAGGCAGTTGTCTAGGGTGCTACCAGATGGAGGGGGCACCACTGAGTGCCAAAGAGAACACGTTAACATTACAACCCTGTATTTTATCAAAAATTCACCACATGCCAAGCACATTTTAGCAGCTGAATATTAGAATATGAAAGTAATAATATACCAACATTTAAATAACCATTTCATTATACTAATCAATGCATCAATCGCCATTTTAGCTGTATTATATCCTGTAAATTGAATTTAACATGCTGGGAATGTCAAATAAAGCCTTTGTTTCGTTCACATATTTATAGGGCAAGGTTTAAGAAATTCATATTTGTGTAACAAAAAGGCTTTGAGTAAAGGATAATCCACAGCTAGCTGTGCATTAAACGATTTTAATGCACAATGTGGTTGCCTCCGTAAAGTGCATTCAAATTGTTTAATGCACAGCTAGCCGTGGATTATCCTGCTTATACCATGGTCATTTGCCAGCATTGACAACTTAAAGCTGTTATTGATGTTTACAGTGCAATATTTGCTTGGAAGGGTAAAAACGATGGTTACTTTCGTCAGTTACGGCTCGTTAGATCTAGCATTCTGTCCGCTTTGAATCAGACAGAGATAAAGTAGTCTGTAAGATTACATTTATTTGAATTAATGAATTCATTATCAAGAGAAAGAAAGAGAGAGAGATGTGTCTGTGAATTACCTTTGTCTGTTCAGCGTCTCTATTAACAACAAAGCTGTGAGTTTAATTACTTCAAAACCAGCGATGTTACCCTCTCGTTGCTGTGAAATATAATGTAACGATTCAGCAACGAAGCTATTTTATTAAAAGTCGCAGGGCAGTGTTGATAAGTATCTGTGCTCCTGAATGTTTCTGTGTGAGCACAGCGTTAATTCCGAGTGACGTATACATGTGTGTGATTCAATGAAAACCCTGGCAGCAATGAGTCACAGCATAAAGTAATGAACAACTGGCACAACAAATCAATGAATCCCAAATGCAGTGGACACACAGTTTTCTTCAGTGACGACTGACAGCCACAAAATTCAATTCAAATGTTATGACTTCTGTTTTGAGCATTCTACAGTAGTGAATCACCCATAACCCTTGTTTTGAGGTATAGTGGTTTTTCATAACCGCTACCAGAGCAAACACTCAAAGTTTATGTTTTCAAAAATTAAGAAATTATTCAACTCTATGCACTGGTGTTTGACATTTTATGAAACGCTACACTCTCAAACGTACATAAACACCACATAACTGCCCATTAAAAAAATAAAGATACAGTGTGAAAATACATGTTTTGTTTAATGTTGCAGAATCCATTTAACCACAGCTTGATTACAGTTTATATACTATAAAATTCTTTTCATGTGTTTTAATATCACAATCATTTTTCTATTATATCTATGTAAATATTGATGCAAAAAGCATGTGACCATGTCAATCACACACTGATTATCCCCTTGTGCTTGTGTTTAGACTTGGCCTGGCTGTAGTAAAGCAGGAGCTCAAATGGAGGACAGAAAGTGATTTTAGGACAGGGGCTGAGGCAGATGACTAGAGAGCCTCAGGCTAGCACAACATGGCTCTATAAAAAACAGACACTCCCCTCAAATAATGAAGAAAATGCATCTGCTTGTTTTGGAAATCAACTGAGAAGGTATCTTTGTCTTTTAGATTTTTAATTGTGACTTGGCAAATGAATTCATATTTCACAAGCAACATCAGAAAAACAAAAAGGAAGTTTTTTTTTATTTTTCAACAATCTGCGTAACATGGAAATAGAGAAGACTGTCTACTGATAGGACATAGTTATTGAAGAATTTCCTAGTTTGTTACTGGAAAAAGGTCAAAAGGACTAAAATTACTTTTACAGAGACAGATGTACAAAGAAAACAGAGAAAGATGTACAAACCAACAGGCTGCATTAAATCAATATACTTTCTCTTGATCTTATTGTAAATGATTCATGCATGCATATTTTTCATTTTTCATTTTTTTTTATTTGACATAATTTTTAATCAAAATGTCATAACTCAAAATCTTATTTAGTCAGCGTAAACCCTGCCTCTTTCTTACAATCGACTGCAGGATTTAATTCAGCCAGTTTGCCTCTATTCAATCAATAACCAATTGATAGGACCCTGCCTACAGTTTTTTTTTTTTTTTTTTTTTTTTTTTTTTTTCAAAAAATATATTTCACTTGGATGTACACAAAAAAAAATAATGTAGAAAAAATTGCTAGTACAATTTCTAGTAAATTTCACAATTAATTACAAAGAAACAGGAAGTAACACATTGAATTAAACATGAAATTTAGAAGTAGAAACAGTATTTTCGTGTAAAACTTTTTACACTATACATCACAATATGTAAGAAATGATCTGTCACTACTTTCATTACATCGCAACTTAAAAAAAAGGAGAGAGAGAGAGACACACTTATAACCAAGAAGGACACAAGAATTTCTTTCCCCAAGCATTCTGCCTTATTAATCTTCTCTCCTCCACTCACTCGTGTGTCATAAACTGTAACCTACTTTCACTGCTGTCTGGGTCAGGATGGACAACCTGGATTCTCCTGAAATATTTCCTATTGTCCAAGGTGACTTAAACACATTACAAAGACTCAAGGCACCCAGAAAGTGATGTACACTGGTCCACAAATTACAAACATACTGTATTTTACCCCAAGCAAACATAATTAGACAATTAATGTCCTATTCTTCTCAGTCACAGAACACACAACATACTTCTGAGCTACAACCACATACACGTATGAATACCTCAAAAATAACTTGCAACATTCACAACACCTGAACTCTCTGAGAACAAAAACCACCTCATTCAAAAACCCTTATTGAAATACAGCAAGGCCTACTTGTGAAAAATATATAGCAACCCAAAGAGACAGTGGCTGCGTCTGAAATCGCATACTCTCTTGAGTTGGTACTTATTTTGAATAAGTAATTACTTCACGACCACTAAAAAAGCATGTTCTGTATGAATGTGTATAGTATGAATGCAATCTGGACGTAATACATTTGCCATGTTGTCATTATCACTTGACCTACCAGCTTCAGTTGCGTCTCATCGATGCCATTCACAAACCCTCCCCCATGGCCTCATGGGATAGTAAAGTTTCCATCGTATGCACACTTCCGAATCTCTCCGGAAGAACTAGGTCAACCGGGTACTTTTTGCCTACTCTTTTAGTACTGTGAATTCGGACATGCATCTTTTGTCACATACCGTTTATTGCCTACTATATAGTAGGGAAGTATGCGATTTTGGATGCAGCCACAGTCTGGCTGACTCCAGGAAAACAAAATGGAAGGGATCAAGCTTCAGTATCTCAGGGTTAGTATGAATCTTCCTGGAGTCTCCTCACAATAGTTGAAATAGCTTAAATACCCATAACATTAATGACTGTAAAGTGTCTTGAACTGCACAGGAATGAGCTAAGCCACAGACCCATGCATATCAGATAACAGTGCTTTATTCCCCATTCTTCTTCTCTCAGTTAACCCACAAACATTTGTAAACTATTTAAAAACACAGTGTGCCCAAAATACAAACCACATCTGGCAAAAGGAGACAATAATCAACCCAAGCTATTTCGCCACAAAGCCAGAAATGTAAAGAAGTCAATTGTGATGTGTTTGTTTGAAACAGTTTGCAGAGAACATCGATAGATCAGTTAAAACCGCACATTTGTGAGAAAGTGAATCCACCTTTAAGCACCATACTAGATAAAGAAGGGGCACAATAACATTTTTTCGTCATTAGCTGTAAAAACCTCATCTGCAAATGATATT
This sequence comes from Hypophthalmichthys molitrix, assembly GCA_037950675.1. Taxonomy (NCBI): domain Eukaryota; kingdom Metazoa; phylum Chordata; class Actinopteri; order Cypriniformes; family Xenocyprididae; genus Hypophthalmichthys; species Hypophthalmichthys molitrix. The sequence continues at coordinate 21,945,332 of CM075504.1, forward strand.
TTACTACAGTATAGGGGAAGAAATTTCATAATCAAGATTGTAGCTTTAATCACGACATGGAATCTGATATACTGGCAAACATTTTGCAATTGTCCTGATTCGGACAAGTCAGGCCTACAAACAATAGCATTACCACAATCCTATAATACTAATGAAATTGTGCAAGGTTACACCTAACAACGAGACCCTTGAGATACACAAACAAACAAATGTATATACATACATCCACACAAACTACATTTAACAAATGTGTATGTATTATTAGATCATGATTAAAACAAAAGAGCTAGTGAATGTCTGTCAGCAAGGCATGATCTCATCTTTAAGACAATGCAGAGTCCAAATCTCAGCTATAAAAGCACTACTGTTACACTAAAACAGCACTGCCATTCTAAATGAGACTGCGTCACTCTTACAAGAGGTGACAGGACTATTCTTAGACTGTGTTTATTGTAGGATGGGAACTGTAGAATTATATGGGCACTTGGAGACACAATATTTTCATTTTTTTGGTTAACAAGTGTCTGATATGCCCTGTACCACATCGTAAATGTTTTTATTTGAGACACCCTTGCCAGATCTTGCAACAGTTTATCCTTTGAAGCATTTATGTTAAGGGAGACAAAAGATGTATGTGCTAAAAATAACACTTGTTTCAGTTTCCATGGTGGGTTAAAGATCAAGGTGTTTTCTCTAGGCTTGAAACTTGCAGTCCAACGTATACAATAACAAAATAATTTATTTGTCTAATTTTATTGGTCAGTATTTGATGTACCGTAAACAATGCAGGAGTCATGAAGGTTGCAGACACAGCTTGCAGATTTTACACAGCTTTTATTTAACCAAGCTGTATCGCTAAACACAGCTTACTCACAGATCATCTTTCAAAGTTATTTCAAGCTCATTTTAATTTGATTCCGATGTGACTAACAGTACTAATTTGACCCATTTGGGCCGATTTGTGGACTGGCTGCGAACATAGACAATAACATTGAGAGGGTAATCAGCCAATTACATCAATGTGTGTTTTGCCAATATCCTCTCAGATTCACACCACAGTGATATTTTATGTCACCCACACACTACACAATTTTTTTTTGCAGAGTTCACTCTTCAGCCAGAACTCGACTTGTGTACAACTGTTACTGGAAGCTAGTAATTATAGTTTATAGAAGTTATAAACGAGGATATTTTTCTTACAAAAATGCATCACTTCGCTTCAGAAGGCCTTTATTAACCCCCTGGAGCCGTATGGATTACTTTTATAATGGATAAATGTGCTTGTTTGGGCTTCAAAATCCCAGTTACTATTCACTCCCATTATAAAGCTTGGAAGAGCCAGGATATTTTTTTAATGTAACTCTGATTGTGTTTGGCTGAAAGAAGAAAGTCATATACACCTAGGATAGCTTGAGAGTGAGTAAATTATGGGATAATTTTCATTTTTGGGTCAACTAACCATTTAAGGCTTTGTGTCAAAAAAAAAGAAAAAAGAATACATTCACATCTCTTTACGATATTTAGCTAATTGTGTCACTCACACCATACATAACTTTCAGTCACTGGATTGCTGTTGTTTTCACACTACAAAACTGTCTGTCATCGATAATGTCAGTTCCAGTCAAAACACATCACCCTTTCTGCATGATTAAATATAGCCTGTGTTATTGTATAGTGTGTTGATATCCACTGCTTGCACACCGATGCACTGTGCAGACCTAACAATGAAAGAACTGGTCATTTTTCTTTAATAACCTTGACCTACTGACACAGTCCTTCATTAAAAATGAAAAATCACTCATGCTTAGTGACAATGGGGTCAGCAAGGGCAGAGATTGATATTTTATAGGTCTCTAACGTATAGTCACGGCTCGTCAGTTTCCCACCATCCATTCATTCATCTACAGAGCCAGGGATGAAAACCCCACTACCTTTTACATTACAACCACAAGAAGGTCAAGAGAAAGTTAATAGAACCCCACAATGGCCAAGCCTTAAACAGTCCTTCACTGCTACAATCCTTCTGAGCTGGATGTGAAAGATCATAGCGTGAGGGTCTCATTACTGAACGCACATTTAGACCAAACCGTGAAATAGTTCATCTTTCAGAATCCTAGAGAGTTGTTTTAGGGGGTCTTTTAAGGCTGCACTGCATTTGACATCAACTTGCTTGCTAAAGGAATTTATATCTGTGAAGAGCAACAGTACAGACTAAACAAATCAGATTATTTCCCCCAATAGAGAGCTGTCATTTTTGTTGGTCTGGTTTGACAGCTCAACCTCACAGCTTTTTTTTTTTTTTTTTTTTTTAAATGCAACTGACATTTGAGTTCAGAAAAGAAACACATCCAACCTTCCTGGGGAAACATCTGAAATGACATTTACATTCTCTTCTTGATCTACCATTTGTGCTACTCATTTATCAACTCAAACTGTTATGAATCCACTAATACATTTTATAAATAACATTTTATATTTTTCAACTGCTTCCTCTATGATCAAATCTTGCCGACTTAAAGGGATAGTTCACTCAAAAATGAAAATTCTGTCATCATTTACTCATCCTCATGTTGTTCCAAACCTGTATGATTTTGCACAACACAAAATAATATTTTGTAGAATGTTGGTAACCAAACAGGTTTCCATTGTAACATGGGGCATTTCTCAAAATATCTTTTTATGTTCCATGCACAGAAGAATAAATACTTACAGGTTTGAAACAACAAGAGTGGCTCCATCCAAAAAGCGTACTTTAAAAAATATATATGTTCTATACTATGAATGTGCTAGTGTGAATGTAATTTGGATGTCCAACTTTTGTCATGTTGTGACCTACCAGCATTAGTTGTGTCACTTCACTCACTGCCATTCACAAATCCTCATGGGATATTAAAGTGTCCATTGGATGCACACTACAGAACATCGCCAAAAGTACTGTAATAGTTGTTTTATGTAATATGCTGTTTTATGAATACTGTAAATTCGGACATACTACTTTTTCCAATCATCGTTTTTCACCTACTGTATATTAGGGAAGTAGGCATACTCAGATAAAGCCAGTGTGAATAAGCCAATGTTCACATCAGGGCTGTCATGATATCAGATTTTTCACTATTTCGTTAAACTACAAGTTTATCGTAAATATAAAAAAAACACAGAAAGGCATCAGCGGTTAGCAGGTTAATGTAACATTTGCCATTTCTGGACTAGTAAAATAATACCAAATTTAAAGGTAATTCACAGCAAAAGATAAGTTTTTTGGTGTGTGAATAGTAGCAATACGGATAAAAACAGAAAGGTATTGTGTGTATGATGTGGTACACTAACTGGAAAAGGTAGGCCTAATATGATAATTTTCAACACTTACATTTTGCTCTGAGTTCCCAGCGACTGGACTGAGGTTCCATTATTTGATCTTTTTCTGGGAAAAGCAGTTTCCAACAGCCAAAAAACACTGCTATAATAGTAAAACAACTATTCCCTGAGGCTTATGAAAACAAGAGAGCAGTGAATTGTAATGTTATCTGTATTAAGGACAGTTAAACACATACAAACAGTCCTCAAAGGGTCTCAGTGGATGTGCCAGCACTCACAAACACAGATTACTCAGAGCAGAGCACCTGCTACATGATGCTTTGAGTTTGAACCAGCAAAGCCTGTATAGTTGATATCAATAAAGTCATGCTGACAGCAGAGTTGTCTCAGCCCAAATCAACGACTGAATATCATTGCCTCCTCAGCACAAGGCTAATCCAAATTTATCCCATCAAACCACTTCAGAGACAGAATGGATTTCCTTCCAACAGGGCAGGATAAAACTAAAACATTACCACAGGTTACACCCTCACATGACACTTTCTACTCTTTGGACAGGATTCGTTTTTGCAGTAGAAATTTGAGTAGCAGTTATTATTGGGATATATGTGATTTCATGTACTGATTCAGATGGGATGTGACTTTTAAGGAATGTCATGTGCTTTAGATCCATGCATCAACAACTTGTAAGTCTCTTATGCTCACCAAGGCTACCTTTATTTGATCAAAAATACAGTATAAACGGTAATATTGTGTGAAATATTTTTACAATTTAAAATAACTGCTTTCTATTTGAATATGTTTTAAAAATATAATTTATTCCTCTGAAATTCAGCAGCCATTAGTCCAGTCTTCGGTGACACATGATCCCTCGGAAATCATTCTAATATGCATATATATGATATTATTTTATATTATAATTATATTATATGTTAATATCAAAAGTAGGAGTCAGTATCTGGTGTGTCCACCAGCTGTTTTAAGTACTACCATGCATCTGATCCTCACTGACTGCACCGGATTTGTCAGTTCTTGCTGTGAGCTCTTCCACCAAGGCATTTGCAAGTTCTCTAACACGTCTGGGGGGGACATATGATTACACATGATTTGGCACTGCAAGTACGATAAGTTGTCCTTCCTGTCTCCCTGAAGCAAAGTCTTGGGCAACTTACATTACAGACATTGTAGTTAATTGCTTTGGTCTCATCTGCAGTCCTCATGCCTCCCTTCAGCAGGTCTATGGCATGTTCATGCAGGTGATCAGGGACCCTGAGCATCTTTCTTCTGGTCAGAGTCAGTAGAAAGGTCTCTTTAATGTTTTAAGCTATTGGAACTGTGACCTTAATTGTCTACCGCCTGTAAACTGTCTTAAGGACTGTTCCACAGGTGCATGTGCGATAATTGTTTATGGTTCACTGAACAAGCACGAAAAAATTTGTTTAAACCCTTTACAATAATGATCTGTAAAGCTTATTTTGATTTTACAAAATTATACTTAAAATACAGTATACTAAAAAAGGGCTGTGTCTTACAGGAGGCACTTTACACCTTAATTCTCAGAGAAAAATTTGTATTTCATTTGGTTTCAAAAGAGTAGAAATTTAGGGGCCGTTTACATGACAAAGTTTTTAACAAAAAACTGGACACTTTGTGTGTCTTGGCTGTACATTTACATGCGTTTTGGAGGCCTGAAAAAGCAAACGTTTGAAAAAAGTGCAGGGCTCTAGAGTGCGATCAAATTACTCAATGGTACGACTAAAAAAAATCTGAGGAAAAAAAAGTCTCTGCGACTCTGAAAGTCTCCCTGTGGTTCAACAACAGACACACATTTGGCCTATAGCGTGGTCTAAACCAATCAGAGATAGTGAAGGGCGGACCCCCCCTCTGATTGGCTGTGGTCCAGATAGTACGTGTGTTACGCCTGAGAATAAACAGGGAGAAATAATAACGAGATGATGAGACGTTTCCTAAGTGATGGCATTTACTCATATCTTTTCATGTTAAACACATTTAACTCAAATTCACAACAGGTTGGTCACAGTAATGCATCTACTTCCTTTGTGTTGCAAACAATTAACTTATAACCATACGCAAAGTTTCCTTAAACATTTATCATTCTTTTTCTCACTATCAGTAAATAAAACATGAATGCAGTTGAGTATACTCGTACCAAAACTCGTAAACAGTTACAAAAATAAACGGTATGGAACATAATACAATACAAAGATACGCCTTTTAGTTTTTTCACAAGGCGAAAATCATACTAACATTACACAGCCATGCTTTAGGCCCGGCTACCATGTGCTCCGCTCGTGTGCGGAGAACACACATGTCCTCAACATTCAAACTCGTTTTCGAACTGCATTATAATCACTTTAGTGATCCGATACCTGAGAATAAACAGGGAGAAATAATCACGAGATGAGACTTTTCCTTGGTGACGGCATTTACTCGTATGAGCAGCTCTCGCGATCTCACCTGAGAACGTTCGCTTGTATGGAGAAACTCTCGCGATACTGTCTGAGAAAGCGTGACACGAGCAATCGATCTCAGATTAACGGATCTACTACAAACATTACTATAATAAATAATCGATCTCAGACTAACGGCTCTATTATAAACATTACATACATTACAAAATAAAACAATGAAACGATTAATTAATTGACTATTACCCCATTCCATTTTCATCTCTTTTAACCACAAACAATGTTAAAACGAAAGTTACTTTGTATATTGAACAGAACTATGACCGTATTAATTGTCCCAATGTCAATCACTACTGAATAGTGATTAAATGCGGTGTTAAATGCGATGTGGTCAAAAATTTGGGTGCACCTTTTGTGCTGGTGCACCTAAGAAAAAAAAGTTAGGAGCGCCAGTGCAAAAAGTTAGTCTAGAGCCCTGAAGTGCAAGTTTTTGAAAATAATAGCATTATCGTCTCCATGCAAATTTGTGAAAACAGTGACGTCATGCGCATGCGTGTTACGTGTTTAGCCACATTGTGTTTCTTAAAGTGACATTGCCAACTAATGGCCTGGCATGCATAGAAAGTTCAGCAATAATGTCAACACTGATTTTAAAACAATATTTATTAAGTATAGACATTATAGTAGGTCTGAGTGCACTTAAAGGGATAGTTCACCCAAAAATGAAAATTCTGTCTTCATTTACTCATCCTTATGTCGTTCCAAACCCATAAGTCTTTCGTTCATCTTCAAAACACAAATGAAGATATTTTTAATGAAATCTGAGAGATTTCTATCCCTCCATTGACAGTTATGCAACTACTACTTTGATGCAAAAAGTTCATAAAGAGATTGTAAAACTAATCCATTTTATTGAGCAGTTTAACCTAAATTTTCTGAAGATACTTTGTATGACAAACAGATTGAATTCTGGCTTTTATTCACATATAAACATTGATCAGCGAACAGAAACAGAAGCTCAACCGTACTTGCTTTGACGCGCAAGAACAAACCTTGGAAGTTTGTTCCAAGGTTTGCTCAAACATGCTGCGTAACACACTAGAATGAACCTCATTGGTTCTCGCACGTCAAGTCTGCATGTTTGGCTTCTGTTTACCATAACTGATGTGTGCGTTGATGAATGTTTATATGTGAATAAAAGCCTAAATTCAATCTGTTCATCATATAAAGCCATCGTGTCTCTTCAGAAAATTCAGACTAAACCGCTCAATTCATATGGATTAGTTTTATGATCTCTTTATGAACTCTTTGAAGCATCAAAGTGGTGGTTGTATAGGCTGTCAATGGAGGGACAGAAAGATCTCAGATTTAATTAAAAATATCTTCATTTTTGTGTTCCGAAGATGAACGAAAGTCTTAATTGGTTTAGAATGACATGAGGGTGAGTAAATAACAGAATTTTCATTTTTGGGTGAACTATCCCTTTAAGTCCAAAACAAACCTGGTCTAACAGACGGAGATAAACAGGCTGTTAAAATCCTCCAAAATTACCCATCATATAAATATAAACCAGACTGGAGTAGAAGTGTTCTGACGCAGACACAGAGAGACTGTAAAAGTGGTAATTAGTGGGTGAGGTCTTTGAAAGCAGTTTAGAATGAGACTACATCTAAGTGTAAATGAACATTTACTATGTTTTCCTGTGAAGCCCCTTGTGGTGAACAGACCCTAAGTATATATTAAGAGCTAAAACAGAGCTTGATGCTCCAGTGTGTGCAGAACATTACCAAGCTCAAGAGTGATGTCAAAATGTTTGCACAGCAATGGTTATTTATGCATTTGTGAACGTTGATTGCTCTGCCACTGATGTCATCTTCAGACAACAGTCATGAGTAACTCAACCCACAGGATCACACAGGACAGACACTGTGGCATTTCAAAACAGAACATGGTTGGGTACTGGATCACAAACACAGATCACAGCGATTAGTGCTGAAGTCTGCTGTTCCATCTCCCTAATGAGAGGAACTGCCACTGTGATTGTACTGTGCTGGATTACAGCTCAGGATTAAAAACTGCTTCATGAGGATTGTGTTGGCAGCATGTGAGATTTGCTCTGTGATCAGTGTGGCCAGGACATCGCTAATATAAATGATAAAAGATCGCCATAGAGAACTGGTCAACCATTTCAACAAAAAAATTTAAGCGGCATAACTGTTTTTTAACATTTATGATAATAATAATAATAAATTATTCTTGAGCAGCAAATCAACATATTAGAATTATTTCTGAAGAATCATGTGACACTGAAGACTAGAGCAATGATGCTGAAAATTCTGCTTTGCAATCACAGGAATAAATTACATTTTAAAATATATTCAAATAGAAAACAGTTATTTTAATTTGTAATAATTTTGACACTTGGTGAACAGAAGAGAATTATAAAAAAAAACAAAAAAAAATCTTCAAACTTTTGGCAGGTACTGGCTCTGTTGTAAATATACTGTTTTGTTACACTGTTACACATTGTTACTCTGTAAAAAAAAATTTGGTCACACTTTATTTTAAGATGTCAGTGTTACAGTGTAATTATACATTTAAGTACTGTAATGACAATTAACTACATATACAGACGTGGACAAAATTGTTGGTACCCTTGATAAATATGATCAAAGATGACTCTAAAAATAAATCTGCATTGTTTATCCTTTTGATCTTTAATTCATAAAATGAGTAAAAAACTAACCTTTCATTGAAGGAAAAGAATTGAAAGTGGGGGAAAAAAAAAAAAAAAAAAAAAAAAAAATCACATGATGAAATAAATGTTTTTCTCCAAAACACGTTGGCCACAATTATTGGCACCCCTAGAATTTTTTGTAAAATATCCCTGAAGTATATTCCCATTCTTATTTACATTTTTTAGCACACCAGGGTGACTAGGAGCATGAAATTGTCCAGCCATGACTTCCTGTTCCACAGGAGTATAAACATGAGGAAACACAAAGCCCAAATTCCCTTAATCATTCATCACAATGGGTTAAACCAAAGAATATAGTTCTGATGTGCAGCAAAAGATTGTTGAGCTTCACAAAATAGAAAGTGGCTGTAAGAAAATAGCTAAAGCATTGAAAATCCCCATTTCCACTATCAGGGCAATAATTAAGAAGTTCCAATCAACTAAAGATGTTACAAATCTGCCTGGAAAAGGATGCATGTCTAAATCATCCTAATGGTGAGGAGGAAAGTTTGAGTGGCCAAAGACTCTCCAAGGATCACAGCTGGAGAATTGCAGAAAAAATTAGTTGAGTCTTGAGTCTCAGAAAGCCTAAAAAAATTATCAAAGAGCACCTACATCTCCACAAGTTGTTCAGGAGGGTTTCAAGAAAAATCCTCTGCTCTCATCCAGAAACAATCTCCAGCATATTCAGTTGTCAGACAAGACTGGAACTTCAAATGGGACCGGCTTCTATGGTCAAATAAAACTAAAAAAAAAAAAAAACCCACCAGCAAACCCACCAGATGGGTTTGGTGCACACATGGATAAAAAGTACCCCATGCCCACGGTTAAATATACTGCTGGATCTTTAAAGTTGTGGGCCTATTTTTCTGCTGAAGGTCCTGGACATCTTGTTCAGATACATGGTATCATGGATTCTATTAAATACCAACAGATAAAAAATCAAAACCTGACCACTTCTGCTAGAAATCCAATAATGGGCCGTGGTTGGATCTCCCATCAGGACAATGATCCAAAACAAACATCAAAACCAACACAGAAATGTGTCACTGAGCACAAAATGAAGCTTCTGCCATGGCCATCCCAGTCCCCTGACCTGAACCCTAAAGAAAATGAGTGGAGTGAACTGAAGAGAAGAAGCACCAACATGGAGCTGGGAATCTGAAGGATCTGTAGAGATTCTGCATGAAGGAATGGTCTCCGATCTCTTGTAAGGTGTTCTCCAAACTCATCAGGCATTATAGGTGACGACTCAGAGCTGTTATCTTGACAAAAGGAGGTTGCAAAAAGTATTGAATAAAAGGGTGCCAATAATTGTGGCCAACGTGTTTTTGAGAAAAACATTTATTTCATAATGTGATTTTCCCCCCACTTTTAATTCTTTTCCTTCAATGAAAGGTTAGATTTTTGATAATTTTATGAATTAAAGATCAAAAGGACAAACAATTCAGATTTATTTTTACAGTCATCTTTGATCATGTTTATCAAGGGTACCAACAATTTAGTCCATGTCTGTACTTACCATAGGGTTGAGGGTTTGGTTTAGGGTTAATTGCATGTAATTATGCATAATTTCTAGTTATTACTACAGTAAATATGTAACAATGACACATATGTAACAATGACACTAAAATAAAGTGTTGTGTTACCAAAGATTTTTTTTGAAGTTGTAGATAAAACAAAGATTACTGGAGTACATTATTTAAAAAAAAAAAATACTATTTCAGTTTTTTTACTTGCTGTATCTTTGTAATTATTTGTGGAAAAATTGCTTCAAAGTAAACACTACACCTTTTTTTAGTGTAGTTCCAGCATTTTCATTTTTAAAATGTATGTGTAGAAATGAACCAAGCTATTTTTATAATATTAAAAAAGGCAATAAAAGTATTGTTTATTGTTAGTTCATGTTAACTATTGTTCATATTTAAAAACTTGTCGAAAACTGTTAATTAATTTTGTATACTTCTGTATTGTACTTTTTTGTAGTCTATTATAGAATCAAAGTTTACTTTGATAACTTTTTACTTTGTCATTGGCTATGGCTCTGTAATGCCACAAAATCCAACAGACAGTTTTGACAGTATTTCAACAGCAACCACAGTACTAGAGAAGGGTGGGTTGATTACACTTTAAACCTCAAAAAGTCACATTACTCAACCACTGGCAGCATGACAGGCATGTCTGATGTGTTCAATCACAATAAATAAATAATTGAAAGAGCAAACAACCCCTAAACTTATTTTTAGTCCACTTAAACACACACAAAATCGTCCCAACACATCCATAAGCCAGAGGATCAGGACACATGAAGTTACTGAATACTCCACACAATGGGCATTTTGACATAATTGTGTGTGTATTCAACCATTTAAGCGCAATAAGATCTGAAAGAGAATTAAATTTGCTATCTCATGCTTAGAGACGCGGCTTTCTGTGCACGCACTTACGCTGTGTGTCAGTCAGCACGAGCACCGCATTGAGTACTTTTTCACTGCTTATTGTGCTTAACACTTTTTATCATCGAGTACGTCCCAAATTCACAATCGCCCTCAGAGTGAGGCAGCTTTCTGCTTTTCACGCACTTTGGCAGCATGAGCACCGCACCTAGTTCCTTCTTTTTATAAAACGGTTAGTTCCTGTCTTTGATTCTGATTGGTCAATAGCTGTGTTTTATTCACGATAAAACATGGCTATGACCGCTTCACACAACAGTTCTGTGTATCACTACATAACACCCTTAGCAACCACTCTTAACAATGTAAACTGTATGTTCTCAATTGATATTGTTCATTGAAGCTTACTGTATTATGTAGAAGAGTATTGTGAGAAAGAGATCGAGTGAGTGAGTTTCTTACCTGCATTCAGATTTAGCATTTTTCTTCAGGTCAGTCCTATGTTCATAATAAAAAATCTGTTTAAATGTCTGATGTATTATCCTGTCCTTTTAACAGTTAAGGGGTTTTCCCGTGACTGACAGCGCTAGTCAAAGCATTTGTCAGTTGTGTCTTGTTCCGTGTTCACAACAGTTAAGTCTTTTCAATGTAAAAGTCTTCGCTACTGACTGACACACTCATAAAGACAGTCTTTGCTGCCATCAAATGGTGTAATAATGTAACTTCTGTTGCTGTTCACGGTCAGGGACTATTTTTTCCGGCGGAAGGAATGCTTTAGTGAAAGTTTACTTCATGAAAGTTGCACTGATACATATTTTTGGCTTTAATATTTGTATTGTATGGTAATCGTTTTATAAAACAACGCCCTTCAGCCGTGACTTATTCACGATACAGCACAGCCTCTCGTACCTTATTGCTTACTTAACATCAAGCACGTCCCACTCTTTATATTCGCATTCACGCATTTAATCACTCTGTAGTGTCAATGGTGCTATACATTTACTTTTTTGTACGGTCTATTAGTGACCCATAAATTATAGAATCAAAGTTTACTTTGATAACTTTTTACTTTGTCACTGGCTATGGCTCTGTAATGCCACAAATTACAACAGACAGTTTTGACAGTATTTCTACAGTAACCACAGTACTACAGAAGTGTGGGTTGATTACACTTTAAACCTCAAAAAGTCACATTACTCAACCACTGGCAGCATGACAGGCATGTCTGATGTGTTCAACCGCAATAAATAAATAATTGAAAGAGCAAACAACCCTTAAACTTACTCTTATGCCTGTTTCACACTGCAAGCGGGAGCAGCGAGTGAGTGTAAAGCCTTGTTTGTTTACACTGCACGAGTCTGCGGCGCGTTACAGCTCCTGCAAGGTTTTGTTCCGTCCTCTGCGCAGTGTCAACTCACACCAGAAGCATTTCAGAAGCGAAGCGGCTGGATTGGCGAGACCACGAGATTTGCCTGTCTGATGTTTTTTTCCTTGATTTTTTCGTGTTTTTAATGGCTAACTGGTTATATTTTGTCCGGTTTAATTGTGTTTATTGCTATGCCATACTTTATTTTGCTGTAGCCTACAGACGAAGTTAATACACTTAAAAGTCCAGTTATGGACAACAAGAACAAAGAAATTTCAAGTTTTTCAACTGCGAATCTCTTGTCGTCAGTTTCTGGCCTCCTAGTGATGTGAAATATGAACGGGAGTTTACACAGGGTGAATATTTTGACTTTATTTTGTATTTGAGCTGCGCGTCTTGGACGCGGCGTCCGTCAAAAATAGGCGAGGCGCCTATCTTTAGCGAAGCGGCGCGGCGAGAAGCTTCTGGGGCGCTTCTAAAACGCACCGCGGCGCGGATGGTGTAAACGCGAGCATTGACTAGAGTGGCCGCGTATCAGCTCCGGTAGCCGCGTCGCAGCCGTAACGCGCCGCACACGCGTGCAGTGTAAACAAGGCTTTAAACGAGGCTTAACTACATCGTCACTGCAGCTGCAGAGACGCGCAAGTATTCACACTGGAAGCGTTTGTACAGCGTCACAGCAGCGGCTCGAAGCTACATATAAAGTGAGCATTTCTTTACAAAGACAGCTATAAATTTGGTCATTTATAAACTTGATAGTCTTGAAAGTTTGTTAACATGGGGAGGTGTACAACATTATAAATAAATAAATATAAATAAATAAATAAATAAAAGCCTCGTGTTATTACTTGCTGCACATGAATGAGGTAAGCTTTGTGTTTTACATGTTTACAAAACAGCAAACTCGGGTTTGATTTGGGAATGCTGCAGTCTATATATCTCTCTGTGTAATAACTAAAATAATGTTTATATACCATATTTTCTGGCTTGTTTACTTTAGTTTTTTATAATACACCATACTTTAACCCAAACTGAATAATTAAAAACAAGTTTAAATGGGTAAATCTTCTATAAATATTTTTGATTCTTAATTTTCTTTTCTGTCATACTCAAATTCTTGTTAAAACACATTAGACATGCTTATACTGTGCATTTTGAACACTTTTTGTGTGAAATTATATTTGTTTTGTCCATCAAAAGTGTGCTTTCACTTTAATTGAGCGTCAGCAGCGCAGCAAAAATAGACTTCAGCTTGACGCTTACGCGCTGCTCCTGCTGCCGGTGTGAATGCATTCGTTGGTAAACATGCACGCCGAAAAAAATACGCGCTGCTTACACTTGCAGTGTGAAACCGGCGTTACTCCACTTAAACACACACAAAATCTTCCCAACACATCCTTAAGCCAGGGGATCAGTGTTTACTCAAACACATTAAGTTACTGGGGAGCCACTAAATGCTGTCTGCCTCCCAAACTGTAAGACTGCCATGGTATGGAGGATGAAGGGCTGTGTCCCTATAGACAACAGACCTGGCCTCTCAACCCTGCTCATCTGGCCCTGCTGTGAGGAATCGGACACAGTTTGTGTAAACTAGAGCTCATGTGCACTGATGCCGCTCTGCAGTCAGCCAAGAGCAGACCCAGAGTTCAACTCAAATAATCAAAGCACGCTGTGGCGTCCAGAGCACCACACCCTGTACAGAGCTTTCAGAATCATGCCTGCGAGGTGATATCATAGAGTCGAGGACAATCCCACAGGGATCCTCACTGACTGACTGACATGCTCTCTGTGTCAGACTGCGGTCATTTACACCATGAGAGGAAAGAGGGAAGAGACAAACAGATGGCTGCACACAGATGCAGTTGTTGGAGTATGAAGAGAAAAACAGTAAGAAAAAGCAGGGGAAAAAAAGACAAAACACAAGGCCAAAGGGTCGAGACAAAAAAGATAATATGAAAAAAATTATTATATGAAAACTGTCTGTCTGTCTGTCTGTCTGTCTATATCTAGCTATATATATATCAAGCTAGATAGATAGACAGACAGACAGAGGGAAGTTAACATTGCAGTTGTATCAGTTTGTGCAATATATTGATATGCTTTTATATACGATATGGAATGAGGTAATACCGTTTATATCGATATACAGTAGTTTGATATGAGCGCATCTGAAAAATAACAGAGGACGTAGAGTGCTGCTGCGGGGAAAATGCATAATACAATTTGACCTAAACGTGATACATGCTTAATATTAAGGGCTTTAAATTAACTCTTAAGATATCGTTAACATGTATAGTTTAAAGATGCTTATCCCCTCAGATGCTCTGATGTTCTACATGTGCTGACAGATACTTGCGCTGTTTAATGCTAATGTTTTTTTTTTTTTTTGATAGCAGTAACTGTAAAGCGACTATTCTAATGGGGGAATTAAAATAGCCTAAAAAGTTTAGTGAATTTAACTTCTTTAAAAAGCATTATTTTTAGATTGTAATATTACAATTTTGGAATGTAATGTGATTTGAACTTTTTTGCACATATACAGCATAGACTACATGGTTACATTTCATATCCTTTTAATATGAACATAGGACAACTGGGCAGGATATGAAATAAGTCTTTTTAATAAATAAAGATTTTTTTTTTCTAAATCCAAATAGAAAAATGTAGCAAATACCGAGATAAGTACTGTATATCACTATACAGCCAAAAAATACAGAGATATTACTTTTTGGCCATATTGCCCAGCCCCAATGTATCACAATATAGTTACATGTAGTTAGAATTAGTACAGAAATTTAATAATCAAATGTAAAAATAAAATATTGCATAGTCTTCACTGTATGAATTAAATATAAATACTCATATTAAAGCTAAAAAAAAAGAAGTTATTCAGTCAAGAGCAGTAAGTTATTTTCTCTTTTGATTGATTCACATTAATGACACAGAGTGTTGGTTGGTATATTAGGCTTCTGTCACTTTAAGACCAAACGCATGTATCCATTATACTGATACACATCCGGTTTACACCCAACTGTTTACTTTCACTTGAGACATAACCAGCTGTGTTTACAAGAATACTCCACACGATTTGCATTTTTGCATAATGGTGTGTGTATTCAACCATTCAAGCGCAATAAGATGTCCCCAATGACAGACATTTTATACCATGGTAGTGATGTATATCGTCATACCGCCCAGCCCAGTAGTATTCCATATGTTCCTTAGCCATGTGGTTGAATGACAGAAATTGGATCTACAGAAAAAAAAATCATCAAAAGACAGCAAGTGAAAAAAAAAAAAAAACTGGATAAGGAGGGGTAATTAAATGCAGAGTTCACATGCAGGTTTTGTGTTGAACTTCACATGAACCATCCCTCTCTTCCCTCTTGAAATGTCACCCCTGTAGTGAAGGAGAAAAAGAGAGTCTGAGGAAAAAAGATGAGAGCGACAGAAAGAGGACTAGGGAGGATGGGAGGAATGGAGCAGAGGATGTATTCCAGCATAGTCGATCAAAACAAGCCCAGCAGGAGCACTGGAAAACACACCAGAGACTCAGTAAAGCAAACACAGTACAGGTCAGAAGCCTTCAAAAGTGACCTCACTATGAATGAAGCACTGCGCTTAATATTTCACCGGAATGGGATGAAGGATTAAGAGGTATTATTTAAACATGAGAATGGAATGTAAGTCCCTTTCAAGCAGACTGGTAGTATATTGCTGTAATGTGATGTGATGCAACAAAGGTAGTCATGAGGGTTTAGAAAGAGAATGACTACAAAAGGGCACCACACTTTGCTGTTGTCTGTTTTCAGTTGCATTACTAAAAATTACTGGCAGGGAAAAGTTTAAATTACTTATTGTGGTAATAAACATCATGCCATAAATGCTGTTGATACAGCCTGAACACAGAACAGACTTTTTATTGACTGAAATCAACCCTTATTTAAAGGGTTAGTTCACCCAAAAATGAAAACATTTATTACTCACCCTCATGTCGTTCTACACCCCTAAGACCTTCGTTCATCTTCAGAACACAAATTAAGATATTGTTGATGAAATCCGATGGCTCAGTGAGGCCACTAATGAGAGCAAAGCCACCGAACCTCTCAAGATCCATAAAGGTACTAAAAACATATTTAAAACAGCTCATGTGAGTACAGTGGTTCTACCTTAATATTATAAAGTGATGAGAATACTTTTTGTATGCCAAAAAAAACAAAATAATGACTTTTCAACAATATCTCGTGAGGCCTCACTGAGCCATCGGATATCATCAAAAATATCTTTATTTGTGTTCCGAAGATGATCGAAGGTCTTACAGGTGTAGAACAACATGAGGGTGAGTAGTGTAACACACACATAAACCTTACTTACAGATTCTTACAAAATTCTGATAGCAAAATTATCACACACATAGAAGATTTGAGAGGTTTAAGAATTCTGAAAATTGAAATAACTTGAGATTGACCAATAATCATTTTACCAATATTTTTTCCCCAATAATTAAGCATTTTTCTGCGATTGGATATCGGTTCTGTATTATTGGATTCACTGATAAATGGCATAAAAGAGGCTGCAGTAAGATACATATTTATTGTAGGATATATATTAATTTTGATTGTTATTTTCTTGACAATATACAATAACTATTCCAGTCAACTAGTTGTCTTTACTCGTTAGCCTAATAAACACCTAAACATTCATATTAAACTGTAGTTTAAAACAAAACATGCTAAGTTGATAGACTCCCTTGTTCTTTATTTATGTTCTCCATTTGAAAAGATTACACTTTGTCAATTTATTTTGCCTTGTTAATATTATTGTTGCCGCTGATATTATTTATGCTAATATTATTTATATTAATTATTGTGTTACAGACAGCTGCTAAAAGATAAACAGAAACTGTCTATATGACAGTGAAACTGAGAGACAGTGACTGACAAATGGAGATACAAAGACAGACAGCAGAACAGATGCAGGAACCTTTAGCCAGTCTGCAGTCAAAACACAAAACTCAGTATGTGACATTCTACTCTAGACTCAAGAGAAGACATGAGTGGTCAGTGACAATGAGATTTTAGTGAAAGTTGATTGTTGCCATACTAGCTATTAGCATCTGCTCTAGAGTTTTTTTTTTTTTTTGTGATACATGACAGGGGATCAGGGAAACAGTGAAATATATATAGAGCACAAAAATGTATTGCAATTAAATGCACAATTCATATTATATTTACTCAAAATGTATTCAAAAATATTTAAAAACAGAACTTAAAAACTTTTAAAAACTCAAAAATTCAAGAAATTAAAAACTCATACAAATTTATCATAATATAAGAATTATTAATGAATAGGGGCAGTCAAGATTGTGTAACATCTATTATGGACACATTGTTAATAATTTTATCTCCAAATATCGGCCAATTAGTCTAGTATCACTAGATTTTATATTATTGTATTAAATATATACATAACATAAATGTAATGCAAAACAAACTTGACTACACATAAGCATACAAAAGTAGCCCAGTCAAAACACACTGCCAAAAACTCTTATGTGTGTATGGGATAAAGTTTAAGGTGGGGCAGCTGGAGAATGTCCATTTCAGGCTTTTTTTTTTTTTTTTCAGATGGATTAGTTTATCCTGTAATGGACAGATGGTCATATAAACAACACACACTCTGAGAGATCAGCAGAAGTTCACTAAAGGACAAAGGTCTGGGAGTGACATTGCAGTGCTCCGACATCTCCATCATCCTCTTATAACACTACATGTATCCATTCACACATTCACACAAACCCTCTAAAAATACATCTGAGGTCAAACCACAAGGCTGTGAATTACAATGAAGACTTGCAGAAAGAGAGACAACATAACAACTAACATGACTCCATGTAAACACAATGACTAAATTACTTGACAAACATCTAGCACATCACAAAAACAGACCATTTAAGCACTGATTGACGGAGATTTTGACATTCACGTAGATAATGCAAATGATGCGTTAGGAGTTGCGTTTACAGACTTACTAAACTCCTTTGGGATCAAGCAAAACGTCACCAGACCCACTCATCATATTAATCATACACTAGATTTAATTATATCACATGGAACTGATCTAACTGATATAGATATTCTACACCAACAACATGCTTACTAGGTCCAACACCCACTAAATTACTGAAAGAGTTGTTACCTGTAACAGAAGAGTCCTTTCTCAATATTATTAACTCATCTCTATCTCTAGGTCATGTCCCAAGACCGTTCAAGCTGGCAGTTATTAAGGCTCTCATTAAGAAACCACAACTAGATCCAAATGAATTGGCAAATGACAGACCCATTTCAAATCCTCCATTTATGTCTAAAATACTAAAAGTTGTGTCTGCTCAATTGCGCTCCTTCTTGCAAAAAAATTACATAAAAAATTTCAGTCTGGATTCAGGCCCCATCATAACATAGAAACGGTGTTTGTTAAAATTACAAATCACTTACTACTAGATTCTGACCTAGGCTGCATCTCAATACTAGTTTTACTTGATCTTAGTGCTGCGTTCGACACTAAAAATCTAAAAGTTAGTTCATGCATTCATGACCTCTAGACTGGATTACGGTAAGGCATTACTAGGTGGTTGTCCTGCATCCTCAAACATACTACAGTTAGTCCAAAATGCAGCTGCTAGAGTTTTTACCAGGTCAAGAAAATATGATAATATAACACCAATTTTAGGATCTCTACACTTGTTTCCGTTTAAGTTCCATATTGATTACAAAGTATTGCCACTGACCTATAAGGCCCTAAATAGTTCAGCTCCTGTGTATTTAATTGAACTTTTATCACCCTACAATCCATCACGCACTTTAAGGTAACAAAACTCTGGACTTTTGGCAGAACCTAGGATATCCAAGTCCTCTAAAGGAGGGAGAGTGTTTTCACATTTGGCTCCTAACAAAGCTCTGGAATAGCCCTGTTTAAATCTAGATTAAAGACACATCTCTTTAGCCAAGCATTCACATAATACATCTCATAACCTTGTACTCCAGTTATATCAGATGAAATGCACATAATTATCTTTTGCCTTAAATGATATGAACAGCATATGATAATTATTTTCCATTTGCTTTTCTTTTTTTACAGATTACACCAGCTTCAGTTTGGATCCAGCCTCTTACGAAAATTCAGATGACCCAACACCTGTGAAGAGATGACTCTGAATCAACATACACAACAGATTTTCTATATATCGTAATCATTATGATCACAACTTGTAATAACTGCTTTAATAAGATCATTGATTCTGCCTAAATTAACACATGATGTTCACTGCATGATTTCTAATATCTTAGAACTGTACATTTCTGGACATATGGACATTACTTGGACACTGTCACCTCTGATAACAAATTACTCTAAATTGTAATGTAGAAACATGCATTTTCTGTAAAGCTGCTTTGAAACAATATGTATTGTGAAAAGCGCTATACAAATAAATGTGAATGGAATTGATTTGAATTAGCTTTTTTAAATGTGCCTTAGGAAAAAAAAAACATTACTGGTGTGCATCTTGAGACAAAACTATGGCACTGACATATTTTAAGTCTAGGACTAGACTTAAGCCTTGTCTGTGAAACCAGGCAAAAATATCCTGTGCAGGTGCTTAAATAATACACTGTTTTATATATTTTGGATTAATAAAATAAAGCAGAAAAGAAAAGTAGAAAATAATTGTTTTATAGAATATTTATTATACTAATAAAAATTACCCTATAGGCCAGGGTTTGAAACTGACTTTATTATTGTTATGGTTTTACATCTATTTGCTTTATTTAGTTAATTTAGTATCCAATTCAACAACAAATTTATTGCTAGCTGTTGTGCACAATGCTTTTTATTGCATTTATGCTGCATTTTCAAAAGTAACTACCCATTCTAAATTACAGAACTCTGACAATAACTGGCAGACCCCAATCGCCACTGCAACAACACGCTTTTAATAACCAAAGAAAGTATGGAGCATGATTATCATTGTGCATTCAGGTTACTGCTCCGCTCTCAGTGATACTGACACAAATTTTTGACACAAATTTTTGACACAAAGATTATCATTTCAATATTAGATGTCTAAATGAGAGGAAATGCAATTGTATGACAAAATTTTGCCATCCACTGTGACCCCTGAAGTTCCAGGACTCACATTTCACATCTTTTTCTTACTATTCTTTTCTTTTAAGATGAGGCCTGAAGTAAGGCATTACATGATTTCCCCCTGGCAGAGAGTGCCCAAAGAAAAGTCCATCAGCAGGAGAATATTTATGAAATATCTTTATGAAGCTATTTTTGACTCCCTCAAGACAACCTAGTATGTTCCAGGATGGAGTAAATAAATTATAACCGGAGAACAGCTAGTTCATTTTTCCTCCTAAAGCAAACCACTGCAGAGAGACATACATAACACATTTCTAAACCCATTAATGTCAAGCATGAAGCCATGCAATCTCTGTCCTTCCTTGGTATGACAACATTCACAATTAAGTAGAGTTAGGTATCCTTCTCTCTGTCTCTCTCTCTATCACAATTAAGTAGCGTTAAGTATCGCAAACTACCTCACAATACACTGGTTTCAGATTAACACATTCTTTCCTTCTCTATCTACCATTTCTGTTTGTCTGCCTGTCTGTTAACCATGAACAATGACATGCACTGGCAAGACTCTCCTTAAAAGACAAATTAAACTTTGGTCTCTATCTCAAAGAAAGTTATTGTGGAACTTTAAAAAACTAAAAGAATATTGCACACAAGTCACTTTTATGGGGCTTTGAGTCTTTTTTGAAGCTTGAAAGCATTCCAACTCGTAGTAACTGCATAAAAAAAATGATGCAATTCTTCTTTAGTACAATGCTTCAGAATTTCTCCTTTTGTGTTCCACAGTAAAAAGAATCAATCAATATGAGAGTGCCTACATTTTTGGTGAACTTTTCCTTAAATCTCTGACTGACTTTTCTGGCAGATTACAAGGCATTTTTAAATGAAATAGACATCTGTGGATTGTCAAAGATAAGGGAAATACAAGGTCATATCCTTCAGTTAAGCTCTTTTATAAGCTCCTCACCTCCCCAGAAGGCACTCTGATGAGTGACACTGCCCATAATGTTCTAGGGACTATTTTTAGATATAAAGTACAGCATTAGAGAAACCAAATTTTGATGAAAGTGCTGCTGAAAACAACTCATAGGAGTCTGTACCCATTTTCACACTTCGTCTACAGCCAAAGAAGTACCACTTTACGTTACCAAAAGATAACATGTCACTTAAACATGATGATTGAACATAATCAGCATGGCTGATTCTTCAAAGAAGCAGTCACAGGGCCAGTTCAAACACTCTAAACACACCACATCATTATCCCTTACTACAGAGCACAATGTATTTGAACTCAAGGAGGAAACCATTTTCAAGCACCAATGTAATTATGCATCTAGTCTAAATTAAACTATTCAGCCACTGAATGTGCATTCCTATTTTAAACCTTAAGTTTAAGCCACTGAGAATACAATTCTCTGAGGTGTTCATTCATAGCTCAGGACTTTGACTCCTAAAATTCCTTGTGATTAATAAAATAAACACAAATAAAACAACTGTGTTGACATATGGTTTATAAGAGTTTAGTGCTATAAAATTAATGTGAACTGGACATTGTAAATTGGACAGAAAATGTGATAAGAAATGTTATTTACTGCAGATTTTCTGACCAAATCTAAGCAGTTTTTGATATTACTGAGACCTCTTTAGTCTTCTGTAATTCTTATGATATAAAAGATTACTCTGGTCGGTTTCTTAGGAGAAATATCTGAGAGGCAGCAGATTTACGCAAAGCCAAGGTCTCAATTTGCTCGCCATATATCGCATTGGTGTCTCAGAGAAATAAAATGAGATTTTAAAGAGATATCTTTAGCGATTTACCTTTACCATGGTTCAGTCAAAAGAGTTCTCCCACAAACATTTCTGCATGTAAACCATAAGGAAACTTAAAGTTTGACCTGATGGAAATGCACAATCTCAATACCCATGCTGTTATATTGTGTCTGATGAATTCATAGTTATGACATGATGAATGTTGTGTTCTGACTTGACTACACTTCACACCAACTTGTAACCTTTAATGAATCCTACACTCAGTATCTGACTATTATACACTCTTAAAAATTCCAAAAGGGGATTTTCACAGCAATGTTATATAGAAGAACCATTTTTGGTTCCCCACACAACCTTTCAGTGATCATTTCCTAAAAGAACCATTTTATTTTTCTTAGTGTAAAGAACATTTTAGTAACCTAAAGAACCTTTTTCCATTATAAAGAACCCTTTCTGGCCTTTCTGCTCTTAATAACAGTAAGGCAAACATTTAACCAAGAAGGGAATGTACTGCTAACGCCACATGTAAACGTTGTTTGCAAACAATCAACCTGTTACCCGGAGGGAAAAGCGTTACTCACTTGAATTTCCCTTGGCAATGTTGACATTGATCTCCAGCCCATCCCTGGTCACAGACGCAAGTTCCATTGATACATCTTCCAAAGATGCAGTTTTTATCACAGGTTTTGGAATAGGATCCTTCAGTGCATATTAATAGGTAAAACATCATAAACGTGAAAAGGTACGTCCTGAGCTCCTCAGTCCTACATAGGAAACACCTCGTGGAGAAGCGTGAAGACATTTTTCTTCTGCCAAAATCCATCCTCCTGTTCTCCTCTGATCTAAACATAGAGATAAGGTTACTGTCTTCATTAGACTTCAAGTTTTTAATTCGGAATTCTCTACAGAGCAGAGAAATACTCCTGGTTTTGTTACAATGTGTAGCTTGTTTTCATTGCCAAAATGCATGAATTTATTAACCAATATGTAACGTAACTTTCTCCAGTCTGTTCTAGAGGATGAACATTCACCTCAGCGCGTTATTCATAAAAAGCCAAAAACCATGTCATTTATATCGTTCCAGAAATAGCGATTTAAGATACAGATGTGCAGTTATGTTCAAAAACTATGCCAACATAGTCGAAAAAATAACTGCGTGATTTGAGCATGCCTTTCCAAACAATAAGTCGTGCTGTTGTTGCCGTTTCGCCTTTGTTTCTCTCAGAGATGCACTCGGAGACGAATGACAGCTCAACTCCTATCCAAAACAATGTGCAGTTCCCTACTGCTGCTCCTGCTGAGCTCAGAGCGAAATGACGAATCTTACTACGGAAAAGGTTTGGCTTATGAATATTAATTAGATTACGCTGACGTTGCTTGGTAACCTTCCCTGCGCGTCCAATCGGTCACGTGACACAATTAATATTCAAGAGCCAATCCTTCATCATAGTAGGATTGGAAACTCCTAGTCGTCTTACATTTAAAGCGATAGCGCCCTGTTCATTTGTGCAGAACTGCATGCGCGTCGTGCGGGTCATAAAGTTGTGGTCTGAACATAGGGGAGGTACTGAAGTTCTACGAGAGCATGTTTTTTTTTTTTTTTTTTTTTTTTTTTTTTCGTCAAGGTCACAACTTAAAGGAACACTCCACACAAAAATGAAAATTCTGTCATCATTTAGCTACTCACTCCCATGTGGTTCCAAACCTGAATGTATTCTTTCTTCTGCAGAATATGTTGTCAATATTTTCTCATGATCTCAAAACAACCAAAGTTGTTTTCTCCTGTTTTCTCCATTCACGCCATGTCGTAATTACCGTAATGATTCTGAATTGTAAAAAGCCTTCACATGTAGAACTTGTAATTACAACATGTGTACCACATGGCCGCTGTACCACCTGACCACTGCGATTTAAAGGATTAGTTCACTTTCAAATTAAAATTTCCTGATAATTTACTCACCCCCATGTCATCCAAGATGTTCATATCTTTCTTTCTTCAGTCTAAAAGAAATTAAGGGTTTTGATGAAAACATTCCAGGATTTTTCTCCATATAGTGGACCTGTGGAGGGCAGTAATACACTTAGCAGCGTCTACACTGCCGGAATTCTAATAGAGAAGAAGAAGAAGAAGAGAGCTAGTTCAAGATGAGCATTTATGGTTAAAACGTATATAATTTTTTTTTTTTTTTGGAGTGATGGTTTCTCTAGATAAGACCCTTATTCCTCGTCTGGGATCATGTAGAACGCTTTGAAGCTGCACTGAAACTGTAATTTTGACCTTTAACCATCTGAGGTCCATTGAAGTCCACTAATAATCCTGGAATGTTTTCATCATAAACCTTAATTTCTTTTCGACTGAAGAAAGAAGGACAGGGACATCTTGGATGACATGGTGGTGAGTAAATTATCAGGAAATTTTAATTTGAAAGTGAACTAATCCTTTTAAGGTGTGTTCAACTTCAAGTGGTGTATTACAAGTATACAGAGCTTTATTTATGGTAATTTCGAAATGGCGTGAATGCAGCATAACTTCCCCTCCCTCTTGCAGCGACATCTCTTCTCTTCGACGTGTTTACTGGCACAAGGGCAGGGCAACCTGTCACTCACATGAGATCACACCATCCAATCAATTCCCGATTGACAAAATCAAGTCCCAACCTACATTTTTTCTTGTTTGAGAAGCCCTTTAACTTGGATATACATCACAATAAGGAAGTAAAGACTATTGCAACTTACATTGCTACAATGGTCAATAAAGCATTAAGCTAACTGGAATGTGTGAAACAGACATCAACATTTCCCCAGAAACTTTTATCATATTTTAGTCATATTTCTGGATCATTTTTTAGTCATATTTCTGGATCAGCCTTCAGTATATTTTAGGGTGTGTTACTGTTTATCTGAAAAATAGTCTATTGTTCACTTATCTGAGCTAAATACTTCTTAAGATACCTCATGGGATAAATAAGCATGAGTGATGAGGGTGATGATGAGGATCAAGTCTCGTAAACAGCATATTAATAAGGTCGTATGTGGAATAAGCATAAACAAATTAAAATGTAGAGAATTTACACTTTTTTTGCATTTTGCAGTATTGAAGATATTCCATTGCTCTCAAACAAGATTCTGGACATCCTATGCAGGACGGGAATGTCATCAACTCTTCTGTACAAATCATATAAATTTATAACTCAGCACAATCATTTTCTTTGGTTGACATAAATTTATTCACAAAATAAACTTGGCCTACAAAGTATTTACTCTGGTGAGACTGAAGTAAGTTTCAAGGGAGTCTAAATGCACTGTGCTTTTGCAGAGAATCATTTGCAGTGATCATTACATAGGACGACAGAAAATGACTGTATGCCAAGTATAGACAAATAAAGATGTATCATCTGGGTAAGATGTCAACAACATTCTCAGAAGGCCATACACAGCCATCACTGCACAGTCACAGTGGGAGAGAAATAAAATTATCTCACTCAGGAGAACTGCTCTTTCTCTCTCAGGAAATTAGATTGGCTCTGTTGATAGAAACCAAGGAAAACAAAAAGTCGTGGCATCCTTTGTATTTATAAGGGGAAAAAAACTTTGATATTAGCCAAGTTTGTACCACTTTGTGTAATCTGGCTGCCCCACTGGAAAGAGAGATAATCGAGGTTGATTAGGGCATGGGAAGCAAAACTAGATTTGATGAGTTGCTAGAACAGGAATTGCCATTTAAACATTTGCCAGTTGAAGATTTTATGACATTCAGCAAATTTTCATGTTGATTTAGATGTTATAGCATGTGCAAAAACACATTGATAAATGACAGCAAACCCAGGCATCATCGTTATAAAATATATATAAGTTAAAGGGTTAGTTCACCCAAAAATGAAAATTATGTCATTTATTACTCACCCTCATGCCGTTCCACACCCGTAAAACCTTTGTTAATCTTAGGAACACAAATTAAGATATTTTGGTTGAAATCCGATGACTCAGTGAGGCCTCCATAGCCAGCAATGACATTTCCTCTCTCAAGATCCATTAATGTACTAAAAACATATTTAAATCAGTTCATGCGAGTACAGTGGTTCAATATTAATATTATAAAGCGACAAGAATATTTTTGGTGCGGCAAAAAAACAAAATAACGACTTATATAGTGATGGCCGATTCCAAAATACTGCTTCAGGAAGCTTCGGAGCATAATGAATCAGCGTATCGTATCATGATTCAGATCGCGTGTCAAACCGCCAAACTGCTGAAATCAAGTGACTTTGGCGCTCCGAACTGCTGATTCGACATACTGATTCATAACGCTCCGAAGCTTCCTGAAGCAGTGTTTTGAAATCGGCCATCACTATATAAGTCGTTATTTAGTTTTTTTTGGCGCACCAAAATATTCTTGTCGCTTTATAAAATTAATATTGAACCACTGTACTCACATGAACTGATTTAAATATGTTTTTAGTACACTTATGGATCTTGAGAGAGGAAATGTCATTGCTCCCTATGCAGGCCTCACGGAGCCATCGGATTTGAACAAAAATATCTTAATTTGCGTTCCGAAGATTAACGAAGGTCTTACGGGTGTGGAACGGCATGAGGGTGAGTAATAAATGACATTATTTTCATTTTTGGGTGAACTAACCCTTTAATAATAAAAAAAGAAACTGAAATGGTTTGTCAGTCTCTTAAGTATTATTAAATGTGTCTAATTTTAAAGTACAAGGCCCGTGAGAGAGTTTTGGTTTATTTTGCTGTTTTAGAGATTATCCGTCTTGGATAACTTGAAGTAGGTCATAGTGAATACATCAGCCAAAGCACCTGCAATGAAAGTGGTTGTGGAACACTGACGAGGAGGATAAACATGTGATATCACATTCTGTAAACGATTTATAGCAGAAACAGATTACGCAATAGAGCCAACCATCTGTCCTGACTGCAGTACAGCTACAGAATAGCTGTGTGTAGAACATTGTGGGGGGGGAAATGTACTTATTAAATAATAATAATAATTTACTTAATATTTTTTTTTTATTTTAAGATTAAACACACATACTGTACATCACCATCACTGTCACCAGACCTACACAATCGTCGATTGCCCAATAACAGAAACTATGCCTGCGTATCAATGTGCATACTATGCATCCTAAATAGTATGTGACATTAGTAATATTAAATACTATTTAGGGTGGATAGTATGCTAATTGGGATGCAGGGTCTGATACAGAGAGAGAGGGTTAGCTTGAACTATTTCATCATAGCTTTTATCATGTGACTGATGCACAAATCAGAGGCAGCTGGAGATTGCTCTGAAAACAACACTGAAGAAAAAGCTGTGTTTGTTTGAGTAAAGTGTTGCAATATATTACAAAGGGCATGAGATTAAAAAGATGCATAGATGCAGTATTATTTATTTAGAAATGAACTTGTTTCCACTGAGAAAAATGTTACAGTGATTAAAATTAAAATCTACTTTGGCTACCGTTAAAAAAATATCAATATTAATTTAGAATTTTAACTGTAATTTTACATTCGCAAAATCATCCTCTTAGTTTGTTGTTATTATGGAAATTATAGGCCTATTTTAAAAAGCTGTAGTTCAGTGGTGACATATGGTAAAGCGCATCAATGGGAAAAGAGATATTCCAGTGCCCTCTTGTGGTCAGATACTGAAGATGCTGTAGAAGCACTATACTTTTAACATACATAGGAGTAGAATTAAAATAGAGTTACTCTTAATGAAGTAGAATAAGGCCTTTTGAGATGCATATTGAAGGCCTGCGACTTTTTTTTTAGTAGAACAAAAGATTGTTTACTTGATTTTGCTAGTCAAACAAGAGGCCAGAGTCCTGCCACAGTAATGGTGCATTGCATTACTTGGGTAATTCCTAAGCCCATAGGAACTTTTAACTGGAACGCCCCCTCAATGTAGGGAACTTGGGGTAAGCGCAACAACCCCCCGACTTCAGAATCCAATATGGCTGCTCAGAGCATCAGCCGTAGTGAAACAGTAGTAATATGTTGTTTATTAGCATTTCTGTTTATTTGTCTCAAAAAACTCAGTGGTCCACACAGTACTATCCAACTTCTGTGGACATGATACTTCGCAATTATCTGTGCAAAATACCCCTTTTTATTTGTTTGTTTTCCGAATGAGCAAGCACAAAAAAGTTTTGCCTGGACGCGTCCATCTTCAACTCTGTTGTGACGCCATTCCCAGCACCAACATCCCTCTTCCCAGGTAAATGGAATGCAGCATTAGTATGGTAATTAGCCCCTGCTGTAATAACACCATCTGTTTTCATTAAGGACCATTCAAAATAATAGACCAACTTTTTAGGCCAACTTTTTTTGGAAAACATATAATTCACAATGGTTTCCTTATATGGAATTAGCATAGTTTTTTCTCAACTCTTGGGAGTACACTAAAATACATATGGCCTCAGAGCTCAAACAGATGTGGACTGAAAGATAAAAAATAAAAACATTTTTATTGCTCATGGGGCCTTTTATATATTTATAGTATTCTTTTTGCCTTTTATCTTTGTATTTATCCTGATATCTTTCCTCTTCTGCAAGCATGACCTCTCACAATCCACACTTCGGACAAAGTCTGCAATGAAACAAACAGTATCCTGCTTTGTCAATATGATCTGTGAACTGCCAGCCTATCCATTAATCCAGAAACGTTCTCTGACTTTTTGTTGATACATTCACTGCTTATTGAATTATTCAGAATCCCTTCATTTTAACATATTTTCAAACATTAAAGAAGTAGCCTGTAGATACTAATGTAAGTCATGTAGTGATCAAAGAATTGTAGCAGATTTTACTTGCTGTACTCAAGTATAGGTAAGCTGAATATAAAACTTTTGAAATACAAAAATAAGTGTTTTGACTTTTGTCAGTTGCACAGATCCTCACATGCATATACCTGTTAACCCCTCACACGTACTTGTATAGATATATACACACACACACACACCCACCCACACACTCACAGGACACTGACCTTATACACTGTAAGACTCAGAGTAGGTCTGCAGTGTGTCACTCCCCCAGAGACCAACGGCCAGCATGAATCTCAAGCTGTGGCTGCTTCTCCTCTTTCTCTGTGCTGTCATTATCCCTGCACAGGTGTGTATGAACAATTATATACTGATTTATCATAGATTCATTACCTTACAATACTTACTATACTGTGAACATCAGACTTTTGTTAATCTGAACCTGTTAACAGTCATTTTTGAGCTTAGATCTAAACTTAAATGACTGTAATTCATGAATGCTTACATGAATACAGACCTAAGGTTAGTCTCTTTTTAAAGAAGACACTTTTTTATTGCAGAATTGAAAGCAGCTTCAAGTTGTAGAAGTTTACTGTAAAGAAAATGTACTTAACTCATCTTTTTAATTTATACAAAATATACATTTATACATAATTGACGACAGGCCGTTGAATTATTAGGGGAAAAAATGCACACTTAATACAGTTTTTAACGCAATTATGAGAGAGAGAGAGAGAGAGAGAGAGAGAGAGAGAGAAAGAGAGAGGGCATATGTGAATTAGCCTAAGTTACCTGAGTCTGTGCGTCTGTCAACAGTCTTCGGCAGCAGTGTCTTTACTAATAGCAAAACTGCAAGTTTATCTACTTCAATAAGCGCACAGTTATTACCTCGCTGGTGAGATATGTCATGTAGGTTAACTATTTTACTGATTAATTCTTAAGAGCAGCGCGGACAACACGTTTTTGTGCGAGTGTGTGTGCGTTTGAGTGAGAGAGTGGGAGAAAAAATTATGTGTTTCCGGACATAATAAAACGTATTTTGCGGTTAAAAAAAACATGGAAATAATTTGTCGTTTTATCCTATATTATTTGCTTGGTCAGTGTCGTTGTGGGTTTTGTTTCTTTTGCTGTTGTAGGCTGTAAAGACCTTTTGAAATAACTTAAATCATTTGGCGAAGTGATATGGAACTGTAATGCGGTGAAGACCTGCCTAGAACTACTTTAGATGTGCGTTTCACTGAAAATAATTGCACACCTTTGAACGTTCGTCAACCAATCAGATTCAAGCATTCAACAGCCCCGTAGTATAAAAGGTTTTAAATCACTCGAATGATACCTAATTTATGATGATTACTAAAATATGTGATGGGGGAAAAGGGAAATATGAAAAGTGTGCCAAGTGTCCCGCTACTGGAACACTGTCAGGTAACAAGCTAAAATACATTGTGTTATAATACAGATTTTTTTCATCTGAATGAAAATTAAGTGATGCTATATTATGTTTTGTTTTGTACTTGGTCAAATAATGGTCAAAAGCGAATCTTTGCCTATACAGTAACCACGTTTTGATTTATATTATCTAATATTTGAATATTAGATATGAATCACGTTTAGTTGATCTTGATAAAATAATGCATTTTCTGAGCAAGTTTCTCACCTCTCAATAGTTGAAGAAAGAGAAACATGACAAACATGATAAGCATGTTGAACATGACAAACATGATAAGCATGCTGGACGTGATAGACATGGGCACCATGAGAAACAAGGGAGGCCTGGTAAACATCATGGAAAGAGAGGCAAAGGAAGATTGGAGGGTAAGAAGTCAGCTTTTGGGTTGAAATGTAATACATATGCATATATAGCTTTGCAAATGTTCTATTTGTAACTTATGATATCAGACCTGAAGGCTGAGTTTGACACCTCAGACGACACTGATGATGATGACGATGCCAACGATTGGCTGTTTGAGCTTCAAGGCCTCAGAGGTATGATTCATTAAACAGATTTCTTCCTTGTATTGTTTACACTACCGTTCAAAAGTTATTCAGTAAGATTTTTTGGAAGAAATTAATATAATATTAATAAATACTCTGCAAGGATGCATTAAATTGATGAAAAGTGACAAATTTCTATTTCAAATAATTGCTGTTTTGGACTTTCTATTCATCAAAGAATCCTGAAAATAAGAGTTTATATTTTGGTTTACATACAAACCAAAATATAATGTTATAAATGTTATACCAAACTGAAATCAACTAAACTATGATCAAATAAATGTTTTCCCCTTTGGTAATTCAGGAAAATGCAGCCCAAATCCATGCCTGAATGGTGGGGTGTGTGAGGAAAAAAGGCATACATTTAAATGCAAATGCCCCAGGCAGTTTGTAGGTAGAAGGTGCGAGAGAGGTACTGCATGAGCTCATTTCACACCACCTGCACATTCATATATAGATGTTTGAACTCATTATGAGAAGCATCTGATGTTTGTTTTAGGGAAAAGGGTTTGTAAAAGAGGAACCTGTGGGACAGGACTGTGTCTTCTCACCTCAGTTCCTCCCTACTATAAGTGCAAGTGTATTCCACCATTTGCACCACCAAACTGCAGATCACGTAAGACTTAGGGCACTGAACTCATGCTGCACTGATCCAGAGGTACTCAATAAACAGACCATAGCATTTCAGGTTTGGTTCTAGAATGCTCAGACAAAAAAGTAAAACTGGTCTACAACTAATAATATTTCTTCGAAATTTGGGTTGTATACTTGTCGATTTATGATTTGTCTTTTTGTTTAGCCATTCCATGTGCACCAAACCCTTGTCAGAACAATGGCAGATGTGTTCCAGAAGAGGATGATTTTGAATGCATCTGCCCGGAGGGTTTCAGTGGACATTACTGTCAAGTTGGTGAGTATATACTTGACACATGAATTAATGACACATGACATTTTTAAAATGTATTCCAAGTTAATTAAAAAGACTAATTTATATATATATATATATATATATATATATATATATATATATATATATATATATATATATATATATATATATATATATTTTAATATATTAGTTAGCTTCAACACACGTTGACAAAAAAAATGATTTACTGACTTAAAATGTCAAAAGGTGTAATCGTCTAGTTAAAATAACACATTATTTGACACCTTAGATAAATATGAGTTTGCACAATTATTGTTGTAAAATAAGTTTTCAAACATGTTTTTTCTTCTTTTTTTAACTTTATTTTTATAGAGGACATAGACAATCATAGACAGACAAACAGTGAAAACAGTCAACATAGCTTCATGGGTATTTACATGGATGTTCTTTGAAAATTTAACATTTCTATGGGGGGGGGGGGAACTGTTTACCAGCCCTATATTAAAGAAATCCTTGAATAAAAGATAGTCAGCAGGTTATGATGTAAACATATACATATGAAGACGCACATAGACACATACATATACATACACACATTCATTCATATACACATACAAACATGCAAAAATATACTCATTTCCATAGCCATACTTTTATGCTGTTCTAAAGTAATATTTACATACAGTATGTTTACATATATGCATATATACATTTCTATTACACTTATTTAAACATGTTTATCAAGGTAAAAAAAAAAAAAAAATTTTAAATCATGAATGCCAGTTTTTTTACAGTTTATACCATGTGAGACATGAATCTGAATCAATGAATCTGACTTTGGCACATTGTTATGAGGATCTAGAAAGGTCTTTTCTGTGATATAATTTCCTGTTTTATAGTTTATTGTAACATTACAACAACATGAACACACAATCATAGTGTGCTGTGCCTATCCTCAGACCCAAATGACTGCTATGAGGGGGATGGACAGTCATACAGAGGAAAGGTGTCAGAAACTGAAGAAGGGGACGACTGTCTCGACTGGAACTCTGAGTTCGTTCTGGATAAAGGATCTTTTCCTTCAACTGCATTTGCATCTAGTGAAGGCCTGGGACCGCACAACTTCTGCAGGTTAAAAACACGTGGAGACCAAAAGCCTGAGACTTACATATTTAATTAGTGACCTAGCAATTAATTTTATACGAAAACATTTTGTTTTTGTTTTTACTTTTTTCAAAATCCTAAAACTTTGTTTATTTACAGGTTTAAATTAATTTTTGACAACTTTTTATTCTCAATGTGCTCTTAGACTTTTTGATTCCACTTCATGTGCACACTTGTCAAAAACGCACCTACTGTACACATCTGGGCTTGATCAGCAGTGGGCTTGTAATCATAGTAACTCTCAAATGCAAATCCTACGTCCCTCTGTATCATAGAAACCCTGATGGAGATAAGAAGCCATGGTGCTTTATAAAGAAGAACAAGAAACTTCGATGGGATTATTGTGATGTCAGAAAATGTCCCTCACCTGGTAAGACTGATAATAAAGTCTCAGTGTGGTTTATAATCTGATGTTTTTCCATCAAGAGCTCCAACTCAACAAGACTAACATACAGGACCTCTATGGCCTTCAGTCACTTGAATGAATAAAGCAACAGTCTTTGAAACCTCTCTGACCTAGCAGATGTATTAGTTACATAACATTGCTAAATCTGCATCAGATTTTACTCCACATTAGTTTTGCCACAAATTCACCTATTCCTTTTATGTTGTACTTTTTATCATAGCAACAACTACCAAAAAAATGGTGACTACCACCACTAAAGCTCACCCCACAACACCTGCATATATAGATGATTTTACACCAAAAGTAACTACTCTGCAACCAACTATACCAGTTAAGACAGGTAAGACTTCCTCATCGTTACCCATGTGCCATGTCTAGTAAGAATGAATGAATGATATTAATGATATAAATTGTCTTTAACAACATACAAAATAACTTTCTGCCTTTTAAATCATTATCATTTTTGGCTTTACAAAGTAAAATACTGATCTACTAGCTACTTAAGCTTATTATGATGATGATGATGATAAGCTTAAATAGCTAGTAGATCAGTATTTTACTTTGTAAAACCAACAATGATCATAATGATTTAAAAGGCAGATAGTTCTTCTGTAGGTTGTTAAAAAAAATAAAGTTGTGTATTAACACAAGTTACTCAGTATTAACATATTGTTTACTTAACTGTTTTATAATAGCAACATCACACTCTGAATTGATAAAAATCCTCAGATTTTGCACTTTTTCCAAAAATGTCTCCTACCAGATGCCAGCATAACCCCAGAAAGCACCAGTTCAGCCCAAATAATCACTACTGTTCCACCACCAACCATACCAACTACAAATATTACTTTTACAAGGAGCTTTCTTACCTGTGGTAAACCTGAGCCGAAAAAACAACTAAACCGGATTTATGGAGGTCTTAAAGCTATTCCTGGAGCCCATCCATGGCAAGTATCAGTGCAGGTCAAACCTAAAGGATCCGTCCAAGGCTACAGACACATCTGTGGAGGCACCCTTATCAAGCCTTGTTGGGTGCTGACTGCGGCCCACTGCATGTAAGTATGGCCTTTAGTACAATATTAAAGTACATATTTAACCTAATGGCTACAGAAAAATGGTGACCCAAGACAATTTAAAGTACCAAACAGACATAGGATACTATAGCCTAATGGTTAGATCTGAACTGTTTTGAATTTTGCAAGCAATCTCTTTTGTGCACCTGACAAAATTGCTTTGAATGTGCATGTGCAAAAAGACAGGGTAATATATTTTTTTTAAATGACTGATTACCCTAAAATGAACAAGAAGAAAATGTTGTGCTTTATTATAATTATTAATATTATTAACTTCAAACAAGGTAATATGTGTGCTGTCTGGTTTGCTTTTTCGGCGGTATGTGTGCTTTTCTCCAAATTACATATTGGGTGAGTGTTAGTTGACTGATGGACAGGATTGTGTAAATGTAACCATGTTATTTTTGCCCCATCCTTGCTTTTCAATCCATGAGAACTATAAACTGATTTAGTTCATATTACACTGCATTTAATTAACAGTTAGCATTATGAATTATTGTCTTACTGTCATCCTAAAACAATGAATTTATGAGCTCTCAATATTAAATTTTACTTCTGGTGTGGAGAAAACTACATTTCAGACTTCAGGTTATCTGCATTATTTCATGCTTCTTTTTTTGTTATTTTGAACCATGGCTTAGTTTTATTTCCTTTTGTTGTGTGTACAGTGATAAAAAGCAAGATTACAGCGTTGTATTGGGAGGATTAAATCTAGTTCAAAAGGAGCCAACAGACCAGACTGTGCTGGTGGAGGACACTATCATCCATGAGAAGTACAAGGAAACACCTGACGTTGTCTACAATGATATTGGTGTGTATTGTAGACATTTATTTGCACAAATAAACAGGGTTTTAACTCTTTCTCCGCCAGTGTTGCTAGCCAGCATTTTTAATCATTTTCACAAAACTTTCATGGCCCCCAGAATATTTTGTTGTATGAATATCTGAACATAGCTTCATGCATTCTTTTTTTTAATCAACATTTGGAAGGTGGGTAAGTTTCATTAAATAAAGCAACATTTTGAACAAAAAGCTGAGAAAAATCACATTTTTGTCTAAGACTACGTCCGGATCGGATTTAGAAAGATTATCAAAACAGATGGAAATCCATCCATCGCTTCCATCAACACCCCCAAAGCTTCACAGTCCTATACCTGGGTCGGTATTTCATTCCGTAACATTAGACTTTGGTTTTGATTTATATGCTTTTTAATATTTCTTTTTACATGTGCATAAGCAATGCTTCTGTCGCTTGATTCTGCTTCTTCCTCGCCTGTGTTTTGATCCAGAGATTATGTATTCTTTCAGAAAAAGCGTAATAGCGCCCCCTACCTTATAACAGTGAAAACATGGATTGCCAGAAAATTCAGTCAATGGCGGGGAAAGAGTTAATAATAGTCAGTGTTATAGATTGTTTTAGATTTGTTGTAATGATTTTTGTTTTTTGAATTTATTTATTTATTTTGCTTTCTGTTCCTAATCTCATCAGGCTTTTATTTTGAAGTTTGTGATTCCTTTTCTTAACTGTGTCTGAAATCGCCCCCTATGGCTATCACTCTAATATATTGCACTATTTTGAGTGTTAGCCATTGTTTTGTGGTGGCCATCACCATAGTGGAAATTATGTAGTGCACTCATTCAATCTCATAATGCACCACAACAAGTAGTGTACAACTGATTAGACAATACTTATAATACACTGTTAAACCGTGGTCACACTAAACTTTGAGCATACGAAATTTCTTTGTACACTGCAATGGTCGTGATATGACGTCACGCTCTGCAGTGTCTTTTTTATAAGCAAGAATTCAACGTATAACAAATAGTAATACATTAAAAATGTAAAAATATATTTAACTTTACTGCAAAAATATCTTTCTTTTAATTCTGCCAAGAGGTCACACCGTGACATATCGATGTTCTACAGGTCACATGTCTTCAAGTGATGCAAATTCACAGGTCAGAGTTCACCAAACTTAAACTTTGGAACGCAGTGAAATGCAAAACTTTTTACATGAGCTTGCGTATGCGGTCTGATGCATTTGATTTTGCATGTGTATGAATAGAGTGGTGCGGGTATGATATCACTTTGTAGGCCAAAACGCGAAAACAAGTTAGCATTTTAGCACTTCCGGTTCCATCGTCCCAAAGTCAATGGTTGTTTTTTTTTAGTGGGATTTTGGTAAAATGGCTGAAATAAGGTCTGTGGTTAACACAAGCTCAAGACACTTTGACATTTTATTCTACAGCATAAAATACATCAGTATTACCCCACTTGCGATTTTATTTAACTTGTTACGTGTCTTGAAAAAGGTGGTTGCTAATAAGTGGCTAAATGAAACTACAGAGGCTGTTGGGGACATTTAATGTCATCACGCCAAACAGGTAAGACAGCCTCGTTATGCTTATAGTTGTGCTCTTATAAACTAATCTAACTCAAACTTTCTGGGAAAATGTTTTTAGATAAAAACTGAAAGAGTTGTTGGAAGCTTAGTGGTGGTGACTTTGTGGGACCATGGTGTAGTATAGCCTATCTTTAGCTTTTTACTTCTGGCGACTGCATTTGGGCTTCAAAATTGATAAAAGTTGTGTTCATCTGTGAAAATGATCTTGATGGACAAAATGTGTATCATAAACTTTTGTTGATCACATAGCTTGTTTTTTTGTGATAATTGAAAAACCTATGGAAAAAAAAAAACCTATTGGGTTTTTGTTGTGGGAACCAGTGTGATGCGAACTGCTGACTGATTGGCTGATGTCATTTCCAAAGCCTTCTTCAACGCATGATACTTAAAGCAGTGCCCGAATTTACTCACTCCTTTCTCCCAAGTGCTGTATATGTCTTTATTTAGGCACAAAAAAACAAAAAAAACATGAGAACTAATAAAGATACAAAATAAAGTACTATAAAGTACAGTACTATAAATTCAAAATAAAAGCCTGACAAGAATCAGAACTTCAAAACAAAAGTCCCCAAAAAGTAATTATTCTTCACAGTATTGTTGCAATTCTAAGCAATTAATCTGGCTATTTGGTGATAGTGATAATAATTAAAAAAAAAAAAAAAATCAGGAGAAACTCCACAAACTACTTTGAAGGTCTGTAATGTTTTATTTTCTTATATTTCTAATTTTCATTCTTTCTTGTGATATAGCTCTATTAAAACTGAAAGCTACTAAAGGAGAATGTGCTAAGGAAACTCAGTTTGTGAGGGCCGCCTGCTTGCCCAAAGAACCTTTCCCAGATGGAGCAGAATGCAGCATTTCAGGATGGGGAGCCACAGAGACGTGTATTTCTCTATATGTCTATTTTTGAGTTTTTGTTGAAAGTTGATCAATGGAAGGACTGAATCCATTCTCTTTTCCTTTGTGTCTGTAGCAGAGTATGGCTCCATGCATTTGCTTGATGCACAGGTTTTGCTGATTTCTCAGGAGGCTTGTTCAAACAATAAAGTATATGCAGCTTTGCTGGATGACGGCATGTTTTGCGCAGGCTATCTCAAGGGAGGAGTTGACTCCTGTCAGGTGGGTCATCATTTTTAACTGTATAATGTTGTTTACTAATATTGAAAGCTGGTGCTGATATAACCAGAATGACATTTTGAAACTTATGAAAGAAAAGTAAAATTACTACAAATTCTGTTGTTGTCAGATGTCAATACTTTATATCTTTCTGTCTTTCTGACAGGGTGACTCAGGTGGGCCTCTCACCTGTGCCAAGGATCAAATACACTATATCTATGGTATAGTGAGCTGGGGAGACAGCTGTGGAGAGAAGAACAAGCCTGGTGTCTACACAAGAGTCATGAAATACTTGGACTGGATCAATAAAAACATTGCTGGGAGCAAGTAGCATGTTCATAAAAGATAACCACGACCACAATGTTGTTGTTGTTGTTGCGTACTCTGATCTACCAGTAGTGCTTTGTACACATTTTTATTGTAGAGTTTGAGATGATTCTTTTGATTAATTAATAACATCTTGTGTCATCATCGGGATACTTTTAAAATACACAATAATTTTAATAAACACAAAAAAACACATCTTCCAGCTTTTGACCAATTTGATGTGTCCTTCCTGATTCATTTCTAGTGTCCGTATAGCTAGTAACATGAAATGTTTCTTCCCTCGACTAGCTAGCTATACATACCATTCTAAAGTTTGCGGTCAGTAACGTTTTTTTTTTTTTTATATATATACTTTTATTCAGAAAGGATTCATTATATTGATCAAAAGTGGCAGTAAAGACATTTGTTACAAAAGATTTCTATTTCAAATAAATGCTGTTCTTTTTATTTGTCAAATAATGCAGAGAAAATCTATGTTTCCTCAAAAATATTAAGCAGCACAACTGTTTTCAAAACTGATAATAATAAGAAATTTCTTGAACTCCATATCAGTATATTATAATGATTTCAGTCATGTGACACTGAAGACTGGAGTAATGGCTGCTGAAAATTCAGCTTTACCTACACAGGAATAAATTACATTTTAAAATATTATAAAATAGACAATAGTTATTTTAAACTGCAATAATATTTCATGTTATTACTGTTTTACTGTTTTTTGTCAACTAAATGCAATCTTGGTGAGCATAAGAGACTTTTGAACTTTTGAATGGTAGTGTACTTGTGGCACGCGTATCTATTTGGTATAGACACAGTATGTATGCCATAATCTCTATTGTACATGTTTTTTTGTTTGTTTTTTAATTTACATAGTACATCAAGTTTTTAATCACTTATGCAACTATTTCATCACTTCTAAGCACTGAATACTTCTAATTGATGATGAATGAAATCATGTGAAGACGTATGTACATATACATATAATGATTCATAACTGATTGAAGTAGTTATTTTGCAAGACAAACAAAATGTATACATAAAATCAGTGTGAAATCATACAAACCTGTTATAGGGAGATCTTCTTGATCTAAATGTTGTACATACCAGGTATGAGTTTTTAAAGATGGTTAGGATTGACAGATCTTAATAGGTTTTGAGTTTGTTCCCTGAAGATCATGACCTGGACAAAGAGCCAGGTGTAGAGAGTCTGTAAATGTCCCAGCACAAAACGAGTACAGCGGTGTCATGCTATCTACCCCTAAAAATGTCACCAGACCTCCAGGAAAGCTGCAGAAGATCCCTATCCGATGAAAGCATGAGGAAATGGGCAAAGGATGAGCAATACCTCCATGCCAGGCAGTGTAGTCTCCATCAAAGTACTCAAGACACCAAGATTCAGAATGCCGGCCCAACCAACAGTCCTCCTTTTGGCCTTTTCTTGGGATGGATGAGTAGGTGAGACCCAGTTCCCAGTAGATTTTTCCACTCACATCTATCTCCCAGTAATGGCGGCCAGAGTCCCAACACTGGAGGCTCAAGACATTAAGGGTGTTGTCAAAGCGGCCCTCATGCTCAGGGACATCCTGCCATACATCTGTGAAAGTGGCACAGTCCCCTTCAGATGAAATGATCAGCTTGGGATGGGCAGTGGAAGGGTCCAGAGCCACTCCTGAGGAATCTGTGAAATGAAGACAGGTTCAGAACTAGACTCAGAGATATCTGAGTTAAGGTTTATATCTTTGAAAGAACCTATATGGAACACTACAATACTGTAATTTGTCAATGAGCTAAAAAGTAGCATTCATTTGGTGCAAGTCATTCATGCAAAAGATCAATCATTTTATGGGTGATTGCACAATAACTCACAGCTCTTCAGCAGCCTCTTGGCAATGGGGATCTGAGAGCGAATAAACAGTAATAAATTGTTGGTGAGGCCCAGTAGCTGATCTGATTTTGTCTTATCAAGTTTTATGAGACCTGGGTCTGTCGTTGTTAACAATTCCTGCACCCTGCCAACAAAAGTATGTTCAACATTTATAGCAGCACTTTATATAACACTTGTCCTCTATAAAAAAGGCTGAGGGTTATTAAATTAAGGTTAGTATAAGTCCTTTATGACCAAATAACATAATGACCATGTATCATTTAGTATCATTTTCTGATTAAGTTTCATACTACCAAGTTTTTTAATGTATTTGAAGGAAGTCTCTTTTTCTCACCAAGACAAGCAATTATTTGATAAAAAAAAAAAAATACAGTAACTACAGTTATATGATTTTAAAATTATGGAAAATAATAAAAGTAATGCATACATTTGAAATGACCCAAAACTCACATTAATACAGGGATAATTTATTGTAGATGTCTTTTAGACAGGTTCTTAGGTTTTTAGAAACTGTAATATTGGCTGGAATCTCATTATTGTGTTTACATGATGCTTGTATAATCAGAATATGACTAATTTCGGAATAGTATCAGAATATTCCTGTGTGTATAAACTTATTCAATAAGCCCATCCAGCTATAGTGTGGAAACTTTCATTTAAGAGAACATATTTGTTCCAGAATGCTAAAGTGTTTCATTAATGCAGCACATTAAATATATCTAAAACATGTTTGCTTGAAATAAAAGCTTTCAAACATGATCTCTACAATAATACTTCCTTTGTAGATGAGTCATTCAGATGTCATGGTGTCAGTCAAAGGCTATAGCATGCCTGACATGGTGACAAAACAATCTCTCTTATGTGCAGTTCTAAATATACATACCTATCCTCATACACTGTGACCTATGAGAGAGTGGCAGAAATACATAGTGAGAATGTATTATGTTGCATGGATGGCAGGTTTCACCATGTAACGTTGGTCATTTGAACTATTTGGCTGTTCAGAATTATACTGTCATACCCAGCTAACAAAAATACATTCTAAGAGTGTTGTGCTAACTTTCCCACTACGTTAGTAAGTTATTTCTAAATGTTCCCTTAAATGTTTTAAAAACAATTTTTCCTGGTTATACCAACTTTCAGGGAACATTCCATTTTATAATTTTGAAAACTTTATGGAAACGTTTTGAATGTTCTATGAACTTTCTACAACAAGTAGTAACATTTAAATGCGTCCAACTAAAGCGTTCCAGAAAAAAACGTTCCTTTAACGATGTATAAATACTAGTTTTGTCCTAACATTTTGAGAACATTATTTGACATTCTATTAACGTTAGCTTGAAGAATGTTTGTTCATAACTTTGAGAGAACCTTGCCAGAACATTAGCCAAAGTTCTGAGAATGTTCCCTATTAGCTGGGTATGATGACAGCCCATACTTGGCAGGTTAAGATAAAACTTAAACAAATGAAAAACAAAAAGAGTCCACAACAATGGATCTGTCCAACCAATTGCTCATAAAAGGCTTACCCTGTCACCAGGCTGTTTGTCAGTGTCCTTCATCCCTTCATTGAGCTGGACCTCAATCTCTCTGAGGAGGACACAGTTTGTCTCAATGAGTTTGTCTAGCGCTTGAACCGCAGCCGTCTCCTCCATCTCCAGCAGGGACAGCGTGATCCTACAGTCCTCCTCCAGAACTCTCCGCATCTCTTCATACTTCTTCACTATACTCTCTCTCACTGCAGAGGACTTTGACTGAGAAAGATGAGCAAATGGTTTAGACAAGACTCAACTGGGTAATCCATAAAATGACAAAATAATGTTAATTTGTATTTCATGTTCCTAAATTCAAATATTGCAAATTTTCCTTAGTCATTAATACAATTAATCAAAAATAAATAATACATATATATACAGTTCAAATGTCTGGGTTCGGTAAGATTTTTTATTGTTTTTGAGTCTTTTATGCTCACCAAGGCTGCATTTCTTTGATCAAAAATGCATAAAAACAGTATATTATAACAATTTAAAAGAACTGTTTTCTATTTTAATATATCTTAAAATGTAATTTATTCCCGTGATGTTAAAGCTGAATTTTTAGCAGCCATTACTCCATTCTTCAGTGTCACGATCCTTCAGAAATCATTCTGATATGCTGATTTAAAACATGAAAAACACTGATAATAATAAGAAATGTTGAGAACAATTGCATTGCTTAATATTTTTGTAGAAAATGTGATATTTTTTTCAATATTCTTTGATTAAAAAGAACAGCGTTTATTACACTCTTAGAAAGAACGGGTTGAAAAATTATACAAATTATGTGCAACAATCTAATTTACATGTTTTGTGTTAATATTAACTAAAAATGTGTAGAAAAAAAAAAACCTTTTTTACACATATCTATGTGTAGTTTAAAAATTAACACAAATTGGGGATTTACTCACTGCATTTAACACAATATGTGTAGACTGATATGCTTAACACACTTCATGTGTATTTTATTATGTGTCCGTTATTTAAATTAGCTAATTGAAATGAACCAATAGCAACAAGGGACTTTGACTGAATAGAATCCAGCAGAGCCATTGGAATCCAGTCAGTCCATAGTCTTTTACTGACAGCGACCATTTCGTTTTATAGAAATAGAAATCTTTTGTAACATTACAAATATCTGTATTGCGAATATAATGCATACTTGCTGAATCAAATAATTTTTCAAAAAAAAAAAATCTTATGACCCCAAACTTTTGAACAATAGCATAATACAGGCCCAAAAATGGGTATATATTTATATAATCATGTTAAAAAGAAACTTAAATATTATTGCAATGTTTTTGTTGAATATTCAAACAATCATTGCTTGATTTTTTATTTAGTTTTGACTCACTTTAATTTCATTTTCCTTGCCATTCAGTTTCTTCAGTCTACATCTGATCACTTCCCTTTGCCTAATAAGATGATCCTGGATATTTTTTTCCATGACTTGTTGAGAAAAGGAAAACAAAATATATGAGAATTCATGCGAACTTTGACATTTTTAGGATAAAAAAGGTAAAAGAGAACAAACCTTACCCGACACTGAGCTTTCATGTCACCTTGTTGGACTGAGTTGTCAGACTGAGAGACAGTCCTTATGTTGCTTTCACAAATCCTTAGGGGGTAATTTGCAACTCTGTAGACGTTCCAGCAGGCGAGATTTTAAGGATCTCATGCTTCACTGATAGTGAAAGCAGATCACATGGGTGCGTCACAGTGGCACGATCCTGCCAGAGATAAATGGCATTCACCTTGACTTGTTGCTGTGACGCATCTGTCACTGCAGTGCTGCTTGCCACCTGTGACAGGACACTCACATACCACTTCCTCTCCAGGCCATTTTTAGAGGTGGTATTTAAAGAAGTGGATAGGGAGACATTGTCCCATGTGGATTCATAACAATCAGGCTTTGTAATACAGTCTGTGTATGCTCTCTATTAATGTTACTCGCAGTGAAACTACAAGTGGATTCTGGGAAATGCAGGAATGAGAAGGTCAGTTAGTAGCACGCAAGAGGGCCTACAATTCAGAATAGTGACAAGAAGTGAACAGAATGAGTTAGGTGTAACACTGAACACAAATTATACAAATCTTTAAAGGGTTAGTTCAACCAAAAATGAAAATAATGTCATTTATTACTCACCCTTATGCCGTTCCACACCCGTAAGACCTTTGTTCATCTTCGGAACACAAATTAAGATATTTTTGTTGAAATCCGATGGCTCAGTGAGGCCTCCATAGCCAGCAATGACATTTCCTCTCTCAAAATCCATAAAGGTACTAAAAACATATTTAAATCACTTCATGTGAGTACACTGGTTCAGTATTAATATTATAAAGTGACGAGAATATTTTTGGTGTGCCAAAAAAACAAAATAACGACTTATATAGTGATGGCCGATTTCAAAACACTGCTTTATGAAGCTTCGGAACGTTATGAATTAGCGTGTCGAATCATGATTCGGATCGTGTTT
The DNA here is from genome assembly GCA_037950675.1 of Hypophthalmichthys molitrix. Classification (NCBI taxonomy): domain Eukaryota; kingdom Metazoa; phylum Chordata; class Actinopteri; order Cypriniformes; family Xenocyprididae; genus Hypophthalmichthys; species Hypophthalmichthys molitrix. Next base: position 21,989,541 of record CM075504.1, read on the forward strand.
CAAACTGCCAAACTGCTGAAATCACGTGACTTTGGCGCTCCGAACCGCTGATTCGACACAGAAGATTCATAACGCTCCGAAGCTTCCTGAAGCAGTGTTTTGAAATCGGCCATCACTATATAAGTCGTTATTTTGTTTTTTTTGGTGCACAAAAAATATTCGTCGCTTTATAATATTAATATTGAACCACTGTACTCACATGAACTGATTTAAATATGTTTTTAGTACACTTATGGATCTTGAGAGAGGAAATGTCATTGCTGGCTATGCAGGCCTCACTGAGCCATCGGATTTCAACAAAAATATCTTAATTTGCGTTCCTAAGATTAACGAAGGTCTTACGGGTGTGGAACGGCATAAGGGTGAGTAATAAATGACATTATTTTTTTTTTTGGGTGAACTAACCCTTTAACTTTCAGCTCCAGCTCACAGATGGATCCACCAGATGGCAGCAGAGCATATATTCAATAGATAATAGAAGGATCTTAGTAAACATCTCAAATTTGAATACTTAAATGCTTTTTAAATTTTCTGGTTGTGGGATAGCAGTTTGGACCTATTCTGTAGAATGGCCCATATACAGTGTGTGTGTATATATATATATATATATATATATATATATATATATATATATATATATATATATATATATATATATATATATAGTTTGCATACATAGTTATTCTCAATAGTATCATTAATTTGTAGTATATTGTACAAAACATTCAGAAAAATTGTAAAAAAAAAAAAGAAAGAAAAGAAAGAGGTAAACAAACAAAGATTGTACAATAGTTTGGATTCCTTTCTCAAAAGTATCATTAGTTTGTAGTATATTTTCACAAGTATATTTAAAAAATGTAAACATTTATACATAAATACAATTTTTACATTGTTACATTTTTTAAGATACCTTTTTAAGATACTGGTAGGAAATTTTAGTACATTAATTAAATAAATCATATAAATTTATTTCCCTTATTTTGGATAGAATGGCCCTTTTGTATTGCTTCATATCCTTATTTTAGAAAACTGGGCCCAGGTATATCTCACTTGATATTCATCCACCGCTCAGATTTTCGACTAAAATTGTGTGGACTTGCACATTTAACAACATCATTGTATATGTCATTCTAAAAACAGTATTGTAGTATGGCAGCCAAAAAACCCATACATGAAACAAGAGCACAAATAAAGCATGATCTGACTTATCTTCTGTGATCTTGCTTTGTCCTTGCCTTGCTCTCTGTGTAACAATAAAGCACAGTCAGCTTTACGTGTGCTTTAATAAATACAGGCCCGAGCACATTACTGGACTCAGAGGTGGATTGGGAAGACCACTGTGATCCATAATCCACCTTTCATCAGAATTTCCTGTGGAAATAAAGTCCCTTAATTTCTCTAGTCTCCACCATTAGACAGCAAAACCTTGACCCCTCCGTTACCTCCCCTCTGGTCCCTCTTTAAACCACTGTCTATTAGGCAGCTCAGATTAAATCCCTGCTGTTGGACTTTAATAAGAGAATATTTGCTCCTGTATTTTAACCTTGTTATCCAATATCCTGTTCCATTTTCCTCAGAGTGTATGCTGGGCTGCTTTAATACAGAAAGGGTGGTTGACTTGAGGCCCACATGTAGAAAGTGGCAGGTCTTTGAAAACTTTTCTTTTCTTTTTTTTTTATTTAAAGCATAAATAGGTCAATAAAAAAAAATCTGTATAAATAAATAGTGAATTATGATCATCAGGTCATATAATCAGCTTCTTGAGTAGTACAAGCTATTTATGTAAGTTGATTGTGATGTAGTAGTCACAAATCAAATGATGTACTATTTCAATTTTGAACAATTTGAGCATGAAGTCAGTCTTGGTGATCAAGGACATGAAATGTTATATGTGTCCCTTTATCTGTAAACTGTACCTGTGAACATCAACACAAGAGAGTGTGTTGCACTTGACACCTGTTTATGTTTGGCAGAGGACAGTTCATTAAATATGTACAGTGTGTGTCATTGTACTGGATGAGGTTAAGTGCTTTGTAAACCTCTTAGGATTGTATCAATAAAGAAAAGGTCCTTAACGGGTGTAATCACATACTGTTTTAGACACCTATTCTTAATGTCACATCTACATTTGAAGCCTGGCTGAAATTTGTCGACAACTGCTAAAACAACAGTGCTATCAATTTAGGACTATTATAATGTAAAGTCAAAACAGGAGGTTATTAATAAAAGTACGTTTTAACAGCATTTTCAAACACCAAATGCTAAGTTAGTGTGCGCTATAAATATACTCACAAAGTGAATCCCTAGGAATAAATATATGTTCTAAGAACATTTTGCTAATGTTCAAATTAAATTCTGAAAACATTATTTTCATTATTTCTGACCCAAAAATTATCCCATAATTTACTCACCCTCAAGCAGGTGTATATGACTTTCTTCTTTCAGCCAAACACAATTGAAGTTATATTAAAAAATATCCTGGCTCTTTCAAGCTTTATAATGGGAGTGAATGGTACCCGAGATTTTGAAGCCCAAAAAAGCTCATCCATCCATCATAAAAGTAATCCATTCTGCTCCAGGGGGTTAATAAAGGCCTTCTGAAGCGAAGCGATGCCTTTTTGTAAGACAAATATCCATTTTTATAACTTTATAAGCTGTAAACACCAGCTTCCAGTAATGTCTGTCCGCACGTTTACGAGAGAGTCAAGTTCCGGCGTACAGGACATAGGTGTAGTAGCTTCAGCACCGGTGAGAAGTGATGAATGCGGAAGTGCTGAGGATAGAGCAATACAAAATGCCAGTCACGAATTAGAAGCCTAAAATGAGAAGTTCAACAAAAATGTCAGAGGATTTCAACAGAGAAGAGGAGCTACGTCGGGTCAGAGGCCACCCTTCCGCCGGAACTCGACTCTCTCTTGAATGCACATATGGCCTTTGCTGGAAGCCAGTGATTATAGTTTATTAAGTTTTAATATGGATAATTTTCAACCAAAACCCATCACTTCGCTTCAGAAGGCATTTATTAACCCACTAGAGTCATATAGATTACTTTTATGATGGATGGATGCGCTTTTTGGAGCTTTTGGACCCATTATAAAGCTTGGATTGATTGTGTTTGGCTGAAAGAAGAAAGGCACATACACCTAGGATGGCTTGAGGGTGAGTAAATTATGGGATAATTTTCATTTTTGGGTGAACTACCCCTTTAATGTTACTGGAAGAATTTTTGTTCCTATTTTTGAGAGAACCTTGCCAGAACATTAGCCAAAGTTCTGAGAACATGTTAGCTGGGTCAGAGTGTAGATTGCCAATTATCGCTTTTATTTTAGATTTTACATCACAAAATATAACACAAAACATGTTTAAGATATTTTTAAGATAGCTATGCTGGGAGCGTCCTGAGATTCTTATGGCAGTTCGTAACAATTTTACATTTTGGCAAATTGGTGGCTAATTCATATGGACTTGTACGATCTGATTTTTTGTACTATCTGATTACACCCCAGTGATAGGTATGTTTAGGGGTAAGGTTGGGGTGGACCTTCATGCTTACTTTTTTTATTCTAATAATCATGTCTTTGTATGATTCACATTGTATGAATTTATACGAAATCGTCACCTCGTAACATAAGGTGCGCTCACGCCATGTCGTAATTACCGTAACGATTCTGAACTGTAAAAAGCCTTCAGGTGCTTGTAGAACTTGTAATTACAATGTGTAAACTCATAATTTTCTGAGAGCTGAATCATCAGCACAAATATTTACGTTTTCCCATGAGATCATATTGGAGAGATGAACCTCAACCGACAGTGCAGCGAAAATGAGAGCAAAAGTAGACCCTCTAAAAGTCACTGAATAATTCTCAAGTGTATTATTATTATTATTATTTTGTATTTTCAGACATGAAAACAACATCTGTATACATTTTTTATATTTATTGTGATCAACTTCGTTCTTGAGCAACAGAGCCCACCTTGGCAAACAAATGAGAAGCGCTGAACTAATCGCGGATAGGAAACTCTTTCCTTGTTAAATGATTTACATTTTGTTATCCAACAGCCCTTCCTGTTTAGTTTAGGTAGCAACATAAATAACAGAACAAAGGATGCACATACAGGCCTGAATGAAAACAGGGCCAGCCGGACACTGTACAGCCCCACTCATCTTACACCCTGTCGCTTATATTACCTTCTCACTTACTGTACTTCCCCAGAGCCGGGAAAAGCTATCCCTGTATCTGCATCTCTAATGGCTGCTGCCTTTTGGGGAGTTTTCAAGCAGAAGGAACCGGCAGACAAGCAGCAATCGCTTAGTTAAATGCAGAGAGCAATCTTGAAACAGAAAACTGGAGCAGGACTAGGGGGTTGCTGGATGGGCTGAAATGTTATTTGGATGATACCCGTGCATTAAAGCAAGGGGAAGCTGTGTTGAGTTTCTCATTGAGAGGCAGCAGCAGGGCTCACTGCGATAAGGAAATAAGGCTAATGTTACCTGATCTGGTATAATGTGAACCAATTACTACTCCATTGCACTTCATTACAGAACAGTAATAGGGCCGGGGTGAGCCACGCTATATGAGCAGCCGGGGGAAAATTGAGTGGTCATTGATAATATGATAAAAAGTGACAGAGAGAGAGGCCTCTCAAACAAATTATTGAAATTTACAGTGAGTGGGAGAAACAGAATAACCTCATTTAGGCAGCCGTGGGCCAGCACTTGTCCAAAGTAGCACACTAGACACAAAGGACTGCTTATGGAGGGAAATCTAAAACGATCAAAGAATAGTTTTGGGCCCTGAACTCTACAGACCTGTTCGGGACGTTGAAATTATTCAGGCAGCCTTAATTCCTGAGTGCTAACACCGAAGGGAATTTGATGTTTTGTGTGACAATTTGTTTATGCTGTATGTTTCAGCTATAATTCAGACTATCATTAGCACTATCTATCTATCTAGTAAACCAGTTCCAGAAAACCAGTAATGATGTGGCTTTGACAGTTACAGATTTGAAAAAAAGGCGGGAAAAAAGAACCCTAAACTTCAACACAAAGAACCATTTCAGAATGTTAAGGGTTCTTCCGGGTCAAGCGGTTCTAAATAGAACCGTTACTACGTGTAACCTTCAAAGAACCATCTTTTTTTAGAGTGTACAGATTTCTTTTAACAGAATTTTTATTCACTCAAGCTTAAAAAAAAGGAAGGAAAATAATAAATCAAACCAATCACTGTCTAAGCACATTTTCAATCACTGACGGTAATCAGATTGTGTTTACCTGAACGGGGACGGTTTTAAAGTATTATTAAAAACTTAAATGGAGTTTAGGCCCGGAAAAAATGCTCATATGAAATGGTGGGCAAACAGTGTTGAAAGATTTCAATCGTTATTTGGACAGGCGTCAGACTGGTGAAAGGAAAATTAGCATTGAGACTGTCTTCTGTTGATAAGAGTCTTTGTCGACAGGAATACCAAGAGGTGTGAGTGACACACTGCCTTTGACTTTACAAACACAGTCAAGTGCTTGGTAAATGTAAGCACATGATAGAGAAATGATGAGATTCTCACACTATCCCACTGTATTAACTATGAGACACTATAATGGGTATATATATATATATATATATATATATATATATATATAAAACACCGAAGGGATATTATATGTATAAAATAATTATAATAAAAGGCTTTTATTTTTTTATTCTGTCTATATATATATATATATATATATATATATATATATATATATATATATATGTATATGTAATAAAGTAGGTCTATTCATTTATCCAGAGTTCTCTGTCTCTCCATAAACGTTTATTATGAGGTACCTCTGCTAGAAATATTAATAATACACTAAAGTAGTAAAAAGATTACTGCAGTGCACATAATTTAAGAGGCATTAAAGGTCCAGTTAAACTAATCACCAGGATCTAAATAGGCAATATATTGAATACACGCTTCATTGATCAAAACTGTTGTGAAATAACTTATCAGTAGCACAATCTTAAACCACTATTTAAAGATCATTTTGCTTTCATCTACTGTCTGTGTTCTGCTGAAAAAGCTCAAACATGATAAGCATTCAATTTGGAATAGCAGCTTTGGCTCTACAGTAATCGCAAAGTGGATATTAATCAGTCCTATTTATCTGTAGAAAGTGTGTGTGGGTCTGGCTCAAGGTAATTGTTTCATTCTGAATAGAAAGTTGGTATGGCGGTCTCATTTTCATACCTAAATGCTCCTTTCAGGCCAGACTGAATCCCAGAAATGAATGCTGTTAGCAGTGCCAATCTTACTCGGCAGAAATATGCAGCGGTAATTTGTGTCCGTGATGGTATGTGGAGTAAGAATATTAGCTGTGAAAGCTGAGATTGCAAACTTTTTAAAAACTTGTTTAAAATGCTAAACTAACAGCGAGATTATAGGGTGGTGGCAGCTCAGCGGTTAAAGATCTGCTCTAATAATCCAAAGGTCACAGGGTCAAACCCAAAAGTTTCATTCATGAACTAGACAGTTACTGCTATCATTTCTATTACAGTGCCTTGACCAAATAAGCATGTAAACTTCTTGCTGAACTTTTTTAATTTACTGTAGGTCTTTTGAAATGTTCATCTAAATGGCAACTAGAACCAAAAATTCCTTCATGTTACGCTCATCAAAATAAATATGCTTACAATTTCAGCTAATAGGTCAAATGTGTCAAAACATCCATTTCATTAGTGATTTACAGTAATAATGATTGCTTTTTATTAAAATGCTTTTCAGAAGCAATTCCATGGTTGCATTGTACACACTGTTGACAAAAATATTGCAAATGTCCAGAAGCAATTTTATTATTTCAAAATTTGCATGTATTTATTTGCTTATTATTGCATTATGTTGGCTTTATATTGGAACAAGAGCTTTACAAAAGAAACAAAACATTTCCTGAGGACATCTGCATGACTTATATAAGTATACTAATACATTTACTAAGTGTTATGCTTTTTAAAATATAATAAAGTGTTTTCTTACAACTGCACACTGAACAAACCCTACTGTAGCTTCATAAGACTAACCTCCATTAAAACAGACCAATATTTCAGGCCTGTTCACATCTTGAATGGATAAACAAGCTGATGAACAGATCAATTACAATTAAAATCTGATCTCATAGATCTTATAAATGCTAAATTTAGACCAAAGAAGATCTGTTTTACTTAAAATAAGGGTTTTTGACACCTATCAAATTCAAGTCTGTTACATATTGGCATTCTATCACTTAGATTAGAGGTGCACCTTGCAGTTATACAATTTATACCTTTATACTTAGATTAAATGTGGCAATGATTGAGCAGATTTGTTGAAAATAATAGACTCGTGTGGGGTTCTAGATCTCTCTCCGTGTTCTCGGGCCTCACTTGAAGTACTGTGTGCAGTACAACTGCTCAACATCCCTAACAAACACAGTCTTTGTATGGAGACTAACATGACACCCAATGTGGAGGAGGTAAGCTTCCTAAAGTTAAACGCATCACTTAGCTCATTTTAAAAGGCTTTGAACAGACAGACATTAACCTGAAATATATGCGGGCCTCTTCCTCCAGCTTAATCCAGTATTTAATTAGAGCGGGTCAAGGGCTGGGGTCGCGTGCCTGGCTGATCGCTGCTTAAAACTTGTCCGCGGCACAAAGAGAGTACTGATAGAACGCAACCGCGGGAATGACTGCAGATCTCCGTCTAACCCTATCGCAGGTTATTCTTACAGAAAGTGAACAGTGAGAGCTGAACACATAGAGAGATATGCTGCTCTAATGTTGTAAACAGCGTTAGATGAGTGGATAGATTAAGGAAATTACAAAAAGTCAAGGCTTGGAAGAGTTAGGGCTGTTTAACAACCTGACCTGGTATATTGTACCAGTAATCAATTACTTTTAACGATATTTCAGTAATATTTTGACAGTTTTGAGGAAATAAGAACATCAGGTGTAATGACTACAAATGAGATTGACTTAATATCTAGAAAATGAATACTCTCTATAGTAATAATATTGTAAATAGCGTGCTGAAAAGTCCAAGTGTTCATGCTAATTTGCAGATTGTTAATTTTGAAATCAGTGACATTGACAATTTGTGCTTCTGTCACACAGCCACTAGAGGACAGAAGTTGACTGCAAAATTCCACATATTTGCTGTACCTGAGAATATTCCTTGAAAAGTCTGCTCATCACCAAGACAAGTGACATGACTAGATTTACAGTAAAGTAAGTTAGTTTTAAAAGCTATTACAAATCCTAATTGAAATAATTTCACAATTATAATGTAGACAAATGGTTCAAATTGTTTTTAAATAAATCACACACAAATTATCCAGGTTGCCGAGTTATATCAGCTTTTGCTGTGATATGTTCTGCCAAAACAAACACATTTAATTAATAATTAGTGACAATGCACTTGTAATTCTCTTTATTTTCTCTTTGCGATGACTGATTGAGACCAAGTGAGGAGTATTTTTATATTGGCCAGTAAGTACTTTCCTGTGAAAATAAATTGAGATATAAACAAATCAATTAATAATTATCCCAGTAGAGGCACAGAAAAATGCTATTGAGGCAGGTTTCACAAAGATTAAAAATTAAATAATTCCAAAATTGAGCAATGCAAAGTAATAATTATAAGATTACTTGGTTTGTACATTTCACCTTGTTTCTGTTAATAAATAATAATAATAATGCCTGAACCGCATAAGAAAAGAAAATCTTTTTTGCTATAATTTGCATAACAGAGACTCATGCTGAGGTTTAACAATCTAGGCAGAGTTGCATTTTGCCCCCTTCATTTGATCAAATTTCATATTGATTCAAGGACAACAGAACCTCACAATGTCACTGCAATAAAAAGGAAAATATATCACTGCTTGTTTCGCTTATGAGACCATTGTGATGTTTTTCTTTTCGGCTAGTTTGTGAATATTGTCTTCGGTTCATCTCAAAAGACAAGGGTTAAAAAGACACATCATTCAAGTGCTGACAGGCAAATTCACCTGGATAGAATGATTCACTTCGACTTGACACCATTCCCAAACTGGTCATCCTGAGCGAAAGCAGATCTGAAAAGTTTGGTCTCCGAGCATGTCTGAGAGGGACGGGAGTGTGCGGCAGAGACAGGGACAGGTCTGTTCCACTCCCAGCTCTTAACAAGCATAGTAATACATCAGTCAAAAGCAATAATTTTACAATTAATGAAATTCCAATTTGCCTTCAGAGCATTTCGCGTTGACATTTTCCACATTGCAACAGCGCTTTGATAAAGTTTTTAAAATGCAAAAATGCATGGCAAAGGCTAAAGACCAGCCTGGGTGTCAATGTGCCTGCCAGAGGACTATGGTACTTAATTTTTATCACCACTCGCCCAGGGCAAAGAAAGCCTGAATGTTAACACTGGCACCATTTTCATTATCGCCATATGATTATGGATTTTACTGTGTTTAGCTGATAATACAACCAGGAGCTCACCTTAAAAGAATTTGCTGGGAGCCTCCATTTCCACCCAAATGAAATTTTCATTTGACAAACAAGTACAATTAGGCTGCTCCTCTTGTTCAGTGTCAGTCTGTTTTCTGATTGAACTTAGACCAATTTGCCGACGCTAAATGAGTTTGAATAATTTACATTCTGAATGTCTTGGGGACATTAGCTTTTGGAGTGCTAAGTGGCAGCATGCTTTTTGAAGTTGCTGATGATTAGATGTCATCCTCCCTCTACCTGCACATTTTGCAGCCTACTTCAAAGTTAAGGAGTGAAAAACCTATATACCTTGAAGTACAATGACAAGTTAAAAGTGATTTTTTTCCCCCTCTTTTTTTTTGGGCCAATTCTGTTAGGCGGAAAGAAAATTACTTTAATATGTGTGTAATGCACTTCGTTAGATTTAATGCACTTTGCCTCTCTCTGAGGGGGCTCTTTTCTTATTACAAACATTTCATATTTAGTTCAATAAGAGGATTTGTTTCTGTCAAATTCGTATAACTAATAAAACACAATCGGTTAATTGAACTAAAACATTTTCTAATTGGGATTTAAGAAATTAAACGGCGAGCAGGTGCATAATTTTCAGAAAAAGGGATTGTTTTACAGATATAATACATTTTACGAATCCGTCGTTTCTCCTCGAGTGCTAATTTCACACGTGCTGAAGGCTGGATAAACAATCTGAGTCATATTTATTACATACATTACGGAAAATGACTCGCTGTCTTCCAACGTTGTTTATTCTACATTCCGACACACAAACACATTCATACACACGTTTAGCTGTGTTATTGGTATATGGCTTCCTAATTATGCACATTAACTTATCATTAGCTTCGGAATCCTTAATATTAGCCTCGCCGTATAGAAAACAAAACAGCTTTGAGCCAAGATAGCATTCACGCATTCCCTCGGTTCCCCCCAGAACGGGCAGAGGTCTCTCCGACTCAATGACATCCAGTTGTTGTGTAAGTCTGCCAAGTCAGTTTATGGTTTCCCGTCCACCAGATCCAGTTTCCCTGTACAAATGTGCCTATTGTGCAGGCCTCTTGGCAGAGCAGACATACTTACTTTAATATTTGCGGGGCAGGATAACCTGCTGATACCGAGGAGGTCAGCTTGCTTCTCTATTTGCCTCCCTCTCTAGATTATAACTAGTTTCCATGACTGCGAGCAAACTGAGCCTGGCTTTATCACCGCCTCTGACCGAATCGGTGCGCGCTAACTGTCATTCCTGAACAATGAGCGTACACAGAGTTTGGGTTGAATCCTGCATGTTTAAATAAGCAGTTTTGAGAGACGAGTTGTGCAAGACGTCGATTTCACTCACCGCACATACGTTTTGGAAAACAGTCTGATTAAAAGTCGTAATTAGACAAAGTGTGCGCCATTGTTGTTTGTATCATTATAACCCTCTTCTGTTTGACATCTGTTTAGGATTCAATCCTGTAGGCAAATTCTCCAGACGACCCAAGCCTCGCTGAGCCATGAAAGACTGTTTTTAGGCCCACACAATAATGTAAATATATTAGAGGAGAAATTGTGCTGCAGATTACCTTCTATCAATGGGAACTAAGCCTCAGCTCAGAACAGGCAGATGAGGAACTGTTGAAAAGCAGGTCACTATGGGTAGAGGAATAATGCAACATTATTTGTTTTCTCTCTCTCTCTCTTCTCTCGCTCTCTCTACTGGATTTGGAATTGACCTCAAATTTGAGTAACAGCTTTTTCGGAGTAATCCATTCATACTTGAGAATCTGAACACCAACGCAGAGCGGAGCGAGCGAGCGCAAAAGAGAGAGGGAAGGAAAAAAAAAGAGGGGATCGCAAATAAAGGAGGGGGTGGGATAGATGAAAGGCACAAGGATTTTTACAATGTGATTAGGAAGTAATGGGCTTGAAATAATGCTCCCACAGCTTATGGGAACAGTGCAGAAAAAATGGGGAATTTCCATTAAGGCAGAGTCTTTTCCCTTATTGAAGGTCAATGGCTCGACTTCGTTTTCCGATATCAAAATCATTACGGAACGAGGCTCGCTTGCTTACCGCTGAAATGGATGAAGCCCCGATTTGGTGCCCACCACCTCCGTCAACAATGAGTCCTCTGTCCTTGTCTGCGATAACTTACTACGCATGCACACACACTGACTCCAGGAGTTCTCCAAAGGCCCAGGTGGAACCGCTTCACCCCATAATGGCTCTGTGGAATGCGGAGTAGTGACCCCTATTGGTTTCCCTTCCATGTGAGAGGCACGCGTATGTTAAAGCCTCCTCGCCTTGCCGCTGATGCAGGGAGAGCAATCAGTAGGGCATTACTCCCAGCTTGCCTTAATGAGCACTGAGTACAGAGGGTTTAGGTTTACACAAGGTTATTAAAGAAACTTAACAAGGGCGCACTGAGACAAATCAAGCCCCATGTGCTAATACAGTCCTCTTCTGTCCCGAGAAAGAGAACGTTGATGTTGATTTGTCAGCTCTACTGATGATAGGGAGATGCACGGAATGTAGCTACACTGAACACCTTTATGATAATAAGAGTTATTCTTGAAGTTTCTACAAAATTTCTACACAACGATGTAAAAACAAAAACTGAAAAGTTTTTTTCTCTTATATAGATGACAATCCTGTCAAAACGATCCCCGTTCACACAGATCCGCGGAAACGACTAAAAACACTGTATTATGCATGCCAGATCAGTAGCTGGCGATGTCACTGTAAAAAAAGACTGCAATCTTTCATAGAGCACTCGCGCCAAACGCGAGTACGCATGCCGTCACCGTTTTCACAGATCCACGCGGAGATAATTACAGTATAGTTTTCAAAAACTTGCACTTTTCAGGCCCCCAAAAGGCCGTTGTCATGTAAATATCATAAAACATAAAATGTTTTTCGGTTTTAGTTGAAACCAGTGTTGTGTAAACCTTAACAGCCCCTAAGTTACAAACTACAGCCAATATCATAATTTCACAATATCGTCTATACTTGTAGGTTTCTTCCTTTACGTAGTTCTCAACTGGTTGGTTGTAAGTGTTAAAATTTTTAGTGAAATCCAAATTAAAAACTAAATGAAAAACTAATATAATTGTGAAAAACTGAAACTAAAATGTAATATATTTTCACTACTCCAAAATAAAATTGGCTACAAGTTAATTTTAGTTTAGTTTAGTAAATATATTAAAAAACAATGAGGCCTGGTTTCACAGAAATGGCTTAGATTAAGCCAGGAGTAGGCCTTAGTTCAATTAGGACATTTCAATTATATTGTAGCCTTACAAAAACTACAACTGAAATGAAAACTAAAACAAACTACAAAACTCTGAAAAAAAAAAAAAAAAAAAAAAAAAAAAAAAATCGACTAAAACTATGATAATGGACACTTAACTAAATTGAATAGAGAAATTGAAAATAGAAATAGTTGAGTTGGGTTGAAGGTCTGTTCTAATCATGGAGAGAAGTGCTAAATGCAGTTTAATTAAAAGCGACTAATCATATAATTGTACATAGTTTGGAATATAGCAAAATAGCCTTATTAACTTTTAAAATAGAGGCAAAAATACTTCAAATATGTTTTGTTTTTTAAAGGCTATCTTGCCCAACAGTATTTTGACCCAAATACAAGTCACTTTATAGACGAAACTATTCAAATTAGATAGGTTGCTGTGTGTATGTTCTGTTTTAGTTTCGTTTTCACTCGGTTCTCGTTTACCTGAGTTTCTAATTAGTTTCCATAGTCCCTAATTCTATCACACCTTCTGTTTCGTGCTAATTACTCCCCATTTATTTAAGCCCTGAGTTTTCCTTAGTTCTTTGTCTGTTGTATGTTTTTGAGTTCTATCTCCTGTGATTCTCCTAAGTTCTCTGTGTGGATTATAATAAAGACTGTTTTAGTTTCTACTCTTTCGTCGTGCGCTTACTGCTACAGCCACAGCTGGTTGTGACAGTTGCATGAGATGTCCTTATACTCAAAAACAAAACTATGCAAATTGAAAGAAAATACAAGCATTAAATACAGGTTCACTCAAAGCAAAGTTTGTGACGGAAGAATTACTGGCCGCCAAGAGCATGAAACCAATAAAATTCAATTTCGTATGATAAATAATTTTGGTATTGTGTTGGATCACCACTTGATGTCCAAAGTAAAATCTGGTTCCTGAAGCAAAACCATTTGAAAACCAGTGCTTTATGGCATTGTTTATTCACCTTTGTATAAAGCTATCCAGCACTCCTTTCCAGAATACTTAAACGTTGGTTGAAAAAAAAAAAAAATCATTATTGCAGTTTTCTTACAGGCTTACAGGTGTTGCTTTCATATACTCTGCAACTGCAAGGAATAAAGTTCAATTCATTTATAAAGCTGAGCGGTGTGCGTTTCATGTTCAAACCCCTTAAGTAGCTTGAGAGACCAATACAAAGAGCTGTAGGCCTCTCATTCAACGGTCCGGGTTCTTGGCTGTAATTGAAGAAAAGAACAAATCCTGAAAGAGAAAAATGGTGCCATGAGAAAAATAAGGTGCTTGCGTGGAGTGACGGAAAACAAACAACAGCTCTAAGCAGGCTTTTATTTATTCAGTCACCAGAGAAATCAAAGCCAGTAACTGCTGTAACTTATGATTGTTTGCTTTGCTTTCCTCTGCTTCTGTCAAAGCATTGTGCCTTGATGATGCTTTGCATATGTTATATGTGATCTTTACCATTATGCAACGCGGGACTCATGGGGTAGCGTGATTCGAGTAATGAACAACGAGAAGCTGTTTACATGCCGATCATGAATCAGCATCTCAGGAGTTTTAGAATCACAATGGCATTTCCTTTAATCTGGATATATGCTACACATGCTAATTAGACTGATTTCCAGTGGGTAAATTATCATGACCATTGTATGTATGGCACAATATCAAATAATACCATCCCCAAGCATACTGTTTTTAATTAAGCAGTATTACACAAGTGAGAGTGCTGTTGTTCAGAAAATGTAGGTTACATTGCTATGTCTACAGTTGAATCAAAGCCATGCTGATATTGAGACCAACAGTTTAATAAACAAGAATTTAATAAAGTAACTTAGGTTCATACTGCCAGTTAGTTTTCGATTTTGCTTTGGCAACAGCAGAATGAACTGTTGCACGTCTCCAAGCAACACAGTAGTGGTGTTTCCTTTCTGAATGAATCAGTGTTTTGAACAAAAAGTTTATTCATTTCTTTTAAACTAAAAATAAGTAAACATTCAGTCTACTTTTTATGTACTTCTCAGAAATATACTTAAAATTACACCTAAGTACTTGACTTAAACTGACAGAAAAGTCTAAGTATATTTGGCCTATACTTGTATTCAATCTTTTTTATCGAGATATACTTAAAAGTACAATTAAGTATTCTAAGTATCCATAGCTTGTAGCTGTGTTTACTCCTTTGATTGAGTAGGCTATTAAATACTTTTTTTCACATTTTACATACTGTCTTATAAACTTACATGTTTTGGCATCCAATACAACAGATTTGTTTGATAATATTAATTTATATAGAAAACAGATAAGTTCCTAATTCTGAGTATGTGAATTTTTGTGTAGTCCACTAGTAGTGTACATAGGAATTTACTTCAAATCTACTTTTTCCATCAATAGCAAGAAAAGGGGTTTTCCGTCATTTATGACACTATTCCCGCCACTGACAGAAATTTCCAGCATTCCATGTATTTAATGTTAAACAGTAGGCAGGACTTTTTCTGAAAAACACAGCCAAAGAAGAAGAAGCAGAAATAAGGGATAGAAGCATTAGGCTTTTTAATTTGGTGCTTCTAATTAAGTGATAAAAAGCTGCTGCAAATGTTGTACAAAATACACTCATCTTTGCACCAATAAAATGTGCAAAACTTTATGTTTTACTATCGAATTATATGTTATATCAAATTAATTTAACTTAGGGTGGAATGTTTTCATCGACATCACGTGATGCATTATGGGATACAATTAGCCTCAAATATCATTCCGAAGCAGTATTCGAGTGTAGGTTTAGGGTGCGTTAAGGGCACTGCTGTGGCGTTTTAAAGACCTGGGACACCCTTGCGTACTTACTTCCAGATGCGTGCACGTGACCTAACCCTAACCCTAACCCTAAGCAGCCAAAACAGCAAGTGTGTGTATTTGGACAGGCCGATTGCATACGTGCATGTAATCTAACGCAATCACCAGACATTAAACAGCAATTAAATTTTAACCCTGGTAGGACTGTGAAGACTCAATCTATTTGATCTATGTTTTGATCATCATTCTGAATCTGATCCGGACATAGTCTTTGACAAAAATGTGATTTCCTCAGCTTTTTGTTTAAAATGTTGCTTTTTTAAAAAAAAAATGAAACTTACCCACATTCAAGTGTTGATAAAAAAAAAAGAATGCATGAAGCTAGAATATTTTTGAAAAGTGAAAAGTCTCAGTCCTGAAACGGCAACAAAATTTGAGAACCAGAACAAACTCTTGTACAATAATGCAGATGAGAACAAAGACATTGAAGAATCATCCCCAAAATACACTATAGTCTTTGACGAATTAGAGTGTATTAAAGAAACTGAATGATCACAAATAGCTCAGTGTTGGATTATATTTATTTGTCTTAAAAGGTTCTATATAGACCTTATGGGCCACACCCATCCGAATTTGGTCTGACGTTCTTCACATCAATATCCTGGCAGTCATATTTAGGTATTACAAATGTCAGAGTTCAAAATAGGCTGGTGGAGTTTTAAGTGTACTAAGTCGCAACTACAATGCAGCCACACAATATGACACTGGATCCCCTTAAAGACCACTTAGGAAGTACGAAACTCTTCCTGAATCAGTAATGTTTGCCGTCAGAAGCACAAAGCCCTGCAGTTTTCAAAGTTTAAAAACTAATTAAAGCCGCTCAGATTCTACATGCATTGTGTCCCCCCTTGACAGAGATCTCTGGAAGATCAAGAGTGCCTAAATCTCTCCCAAACCACTCAACAAACAAAAGCTGAGTAATAAATCCTAAATCTGATTTTGGTATCTGCAGTAGGCAGCCCATGTATCCCCAACACAGACAGAGACTCATTGTGCTGGGTGTGTGCATGTCTCTCTCTGCAGAGTACTAGGATCTGTGTGAATCTAAGAAACCAAGAATCCATTTGGACTTCAAGACTGTCATAAGCAGGTTAAAACAAAAGAATGGTTTGATTTTTATGTTGGTATTTCTAGCTTTCATTCACACTGGAATGCTTTCACACTAGACAATGGACATTCTGCAAGATGTTGTATTGCAATGACTTGTTCAAAATTCACATAATGCAGATCAAGTATGGGACTATCCAATATTTTTGCACATAATACTAAATAAAATGGGCAATATATGACAATTGCATTGTGATGTATCATTTCGTGTGATTAAGGATTGTACCAAAATAACTGGCATTCACACATTATATATATATAGAAAAAAAAAAAGGAGAAAAATAAAGGATATTGATTAGATAAGGCTTCTGGTACTTTTGAAAGCCGGTGAAAAAGCTAATATACCTGATTATGTACCAAACTGCAATTGTATACATGGCCATAAAGGTCCTCCTTTCATTGAACACACACTATAAAATAGTCTCTCCTGTATTCTGCAAAAGGGAGTGAGATGGGCAGAACGAGAGCGAGAGCAAGAGGAGGGGGAAGAAAGGGGAAGCGTTGGAGGCAGAGGGACTCAAACAAACGGTGGAGAGTGGCAAGTTTGCATTGCCCATACCAACAAGGCCCTATCTCATTAACACACCGCTGAAATAAAAGGGGGCTTTTCTGGCTCACAGCTATAAAAAAAATTATCATAGTGATGATGTTCCTCAGCCGTCAACAGAGCTGCGATAACGTTGTTTGATGATGACTTTCCCATGAATGTTAAGCAGCTGCCGCAGTGGAGGAAAGCAGCTTATCAGAGCCTAATGCCCATCTCTAATTCCTGCCCTTCTTGAACTAGCCATTTTCTAACAGCGTTAACTGTCAAATTTACATCCCGTCTTAATGCCACTAAAGAGTACGAAGGATGAAGAGTAAATGACAGCAGTGTAATGAGCAAGGCATCCCTCTTTCCTTCCTTTCCTTTTCTCTCTCTCTCTCTTTCTCTCCGTCGGTCTCACTCTATCTTTAGGCATGAGATTTTCTAGAATTTGAGTCCTTTTTTTTTTTCTCCACCTGAGCTAAGAGCTCAAAATGATGCCCTTTTGCTGCAATAAAAGAAATAATAGTGTTATGAGCAGAAATGAATTATAAATTATGGATTTTATTACGAAGTAGAAGGGAATTAAAAATCACTGTAAGTGATTTCAGATTTTGATACCTAATTAATTTAACATTTTAGTTGGGCAATTTACCAGTTACATGCACATTCATAGCACAGAAGCAGAGCTATATTTTCTAATATAATACACTATCATCTAAGCCCAGGTTCTTTAACATACATTCATACACACAATGTACACCGATCAGGCATATCATTATGAGCGCTGACAGGTGAAGTGAATAACGCTGATTATCTCTTCATGGGTGGGATAAATTAGGCAGCAAGTGAACATTTTGTCCTCAAAGTTGATGTGTTAGAAGCAGGAAAAATGGGCAAGTGTAAGGATTTGAGCAAGTTTGACAAGGGCCAAATTGTGGTGGCTAGACGAGTCAGAGCATCTCCAAAACTGAAGCTCTTGTTCCCGGTCTGCAGTGGTCAGTATCTATCAAAAGTGGTACAAGAAAGGAACAGTGGTGAACCGGCGACAGGGTCATGGGTGGCCAAGGCTCATTGATGCACGTGGGGAGCGAAGGCCGGCCCGTGTGGTCTGATCCAACAGACAAGCTACTGTAGCTCAAACTACTCAAGAAGTTAATGCTGGTTCTGATAGAAAGGTGTCAGAATGCACAGTGCATCGCAGTCTGTTGCGGATGGGGCTGCATAGCCGCAGACCAGTCAGGATGCCCATGCTGAACCCTGTCCATCGCCATCCGTCCCCTGTCCATCCATTTGGCAAACATTTTCCTAACTTTTGGCCACTACTGTATGTATTTTAATTGCACTGAACTTTATAATCAAGATTTCTCTTGCCTTGTCTGCCATCTTGGATTTAATTTTTTACTGAGCTTGTTGCAATGCATTGTGGGATTGCCTTCTATGTCAAGGATACATGTGATTCTGCCTTAGAATTTGGTCAAAACAAAATACCTTAGAAGATAACATAATTAAGATGCATTTTAGAACAGCCTTCATATGGATATGCGCTTATGCAGCCTTAAAGCGCCATCCCTTAAGTTCATGGGGTTTTAGAGCAGAGTGAACAGGCTATCATAAACTGAGACAGGTCCTATTTTAAACTACAAAACAGTAGATGTTATCATATGGAAAGGAGACACTGGTGCTGTTTAGGGGGTAAATACTTTTCTAATTGCCTAATTTCCAGTGTATTGCTATTATTATTATTTCACCCGTTTTTAGAGGGGTTTTCAGGCTTCTCACAGTGAGGCATGATGTGAACCCAACACTAAGCTAATGCAAATGAGACTCGTTGAAAGTTTTCCAAGGTCTGCATATAATTTAAGATGGCATTTAAGCTTCTTACCCTCGATCTTATCTCTTAAATTAATTCATCAGGTAATATTTCCCATTATTCAAAGGCATTATTTTATGTCAAAGAGAGTAATGGCATGATTACAGAGCCATGCACACAAATTAGCAGTGGAACGTGAACGTTTTCTCTTAGAAAATGATAGTTAGAGCAGCCGGAAATTAATGCAAAGAGAAAAAAAGGGGGAAAATCCTTTAAAAGGCATTGAAAGTGAAATTTGACACAATATATCTGGTCCAGAAGGCCAATTCAATTTGGGATTCTTTTTCATCTTTAATGATATATATCCTCTTCTGTTCAGATTTTGATTCTCGACTGATGAAGAAAGGGGCTACGATTAACTATTCAAGTTTGGAGGCAAAATTGTGCTGCTATAAAAAAGGCAGAGAATGAGAGTTACCTGCTATCTCTCGCTTCATAATCAGGCATGTAAGTGAAGTTATGAATATGAGGTGTGTTTCATCTGGGCAGCCCCTCACGGGTGGGATGGACGATTCACTCTGATTAAATCTGCGCTCATCTGATTGGAGCGTGTAAGAGATTCTAACTGGGGTACATTTCACACTAATCTATAAGCCAGTGAAGCTGTCCAAAAGGCAAGGAAGTGTGATTAAAATAAAGAAACAGACAACAGATAAATGTGCTGGAAGTCCTGCACTAAAAAAGGGAATAAATGATTCAATTTAAATGTACGATTTTATCTGGGAATGGTCTGGTTGTGCAACTTTGTGCTTAAACTAATTACAGATGAATGGCGGCAAACTCAGCCAGTCTGAAAACCATGACTTCGGCACAGCATGCATTTCAAATGCATCGCATTCATAAAATGTATTGCACTGATTTCACATTACTGTACTTTTTTAATACTCTCATGTTTTAGCTCTAGAGTTAGAGATGTTAGACATGAGCAGTTATGACAAAAATCTGTGCACATATCACAGATTTATATAAAATAAAATAAAAATATCTATGTTTGCTTGCTATAAAAATTTGCAGTACTTAAAGGGTTAGTTCACCCAAAAAATGAAAATTATGTCATTTATTACTCACCCTCATGTAGTTCTACACCTGTAAGACCTTCGTTCATCTCAATTAAGATATTTTTTATGAAATCCGATGGCTCAGTGAGGCCTCTACTGCCAGCAATGTCACTGAACCTCTCAAGATACAGAAGTTACTAAAGACATATTTAAAACAGTTCATGTGTGGTTCTACCTTAATATTATAAAGCGACAAGATTACTTTTTGTGCACCAAAAAAACAAACTAACGACTTTATTCAACAATATCTAGTGATGGGCGATTTCAAAACACTGCTTTGAAGCTTCGGATCGTGTAAACAAAGCCTCGTTTACTGAAATCACGTGACTTTGGTGCTCCGAACCACTGATTCGAAATGAACCGTTGAAGCCATCAACATTGAGTGGAACAACACTGACTCTTCTTCAAAAGCTGTCTGCAAATTAGGGAAGGCTATTCCATGCTAAGTTACTTTACCTACAGTATTTGTGCAATTCTTGCTAATTTCCTGACCAGTGATTTGTGATTACAATGGTTAAGACCGTTAAAAGAAAACTAAATATTTTGCCATTATATATATGAAGTGTATTTTCAGGATGTGTAACACTTTGAGGCCAAATTAGATTTATCACATGTATACTGTTTTAGAAATTGCCTTTGGGCAGTGTGGATTTGACACTGGAGAACTGATGAATCTCATCTGCTTAATGTGTTTATGCTGGCTTAGCCCATAAACCTTGTTTCTGTTCAATGGAGCGTTTCAAATTTACCTCTCTCTCTCTATCTTACTATGCTATTGTCTCTCACCCCATCTCAGTCATCTTTTAAGCATTGTTTGTTTAACTCTCTGATGAATACTCCAGTTGTTTCTTTATCTTTAGTATATACAAATACCAAAGCTTGCACACTCTATGAGTTAGCAAAACATGAACATCAATCACAATGATTCCCTTGATTTGAACCTTCTTACTCATAGTAAGAAATGAACCAGCCTCTGCACAAGGAAGTGAAGATCTATATAGCGTAATTCATCATACTTTAGGACTACTGCGATAAAATAAAATGCAATTCTCTACAATTCCATCTTGGAGCGTCTTTGACTGCTGTTTTTTTCTTACTGTACACCTAAGCAAGGTTGTGGATTAAGTGTAATGTTTACAAAGATTTTTTTCCCTTTCGCCAACCAAACATCTACTTAAACCTCCTGTAGAGCCTGTAAGTATTATCTTGCCAATCAAATTAGTTTGTTTTAGCACTAACAGTCTAATCCCAGTAACACTGCCATCCTCTTCAAACTCCTTATTTGAATTAAAATGTCACGCAAGCGAATCATTAGAGCTTAATGGTTCAAATACAGCTCACTATTACTGCCATAATAAGTAGTTCAAGGTGACAGGTGAAAATAGAAAATAAAATAAATGAGAATGGCATGATGGAATTATCCAGTGCGAATATGTACCATTAAAATGTATGACGCACCAGGAGATGTCTCCCGCTGTACAATTACACATTAGAAGCACTGTCATATTTAGTGCAAAATGTAATGTAGGCTATAACTACTCACCATTCTTTCTTACAGGGATGATTTGATTTTTTTTTTTTTCAAAGACGTAAATAAAACAAATATTACTGGAGTATGTTTTACAAGAAAATACTATTTCTGTGTTTCTTATCACATTTAATTCAGTCTGTCAGCTTACATGCTGCTTCTTTGTAATTATTTGTGGAATTTACTAGCAATTTCTGAGTGAGAATTTCTACACCAATCTGTTTTTTTCAGTGGGCCTAGTTCTATTCTTTATAGTGGGGACAGTATCAGAAGCCGGAATGTTATTTTTCACACACAGTTATTAGAAGTGCAATTAGTAAGAGCTACTATGGACCTTATTAGCGCCGTTTGATTTTTAACTCGAATGAATAAATGATCTAGGAGCTTCTTTTTACAGCTGATGCCACTGAAAACACGGTCTATCCCTCACAGCCTCGGTTTCATACCCGTCATGGCGATGGCGCTGCTCTGAATAAGGTCTATAGTCAGCCGTTCGCGATTGCAGTGGTCTAAAATAAAGCGGTTCAAATTGATACCTCGTTCCGCGTCTGTGGTCCTAAAGCTGCCTTTCCACTATATTCGACAAACAACACACTGGAAGTCATTCATTTCCAATGGAGAGTAGTACGGGAGCCGCGTGGAGTACCTGCGTATGCAAATACAGTGTGTTTTGTCGGGTCCGATTTGATCTCCGGTTGCAGTGAAATATTTAAAGTCGTCATGAAAATTTCACTGTCGCTTCTCATATGCAACATCAAGGCCTAAATGAATCTGCGGTCAGGTGGTACAGCGGTCACGTGGTACAGGTAGGAGCTCTTAGAAAATTCCCATCTTGTTGTAATTACGAGGTCTACGAGGACGTGAACACTTTTTACATGTTGAAATCTCGTAATTGGTAATTACAACATGGCGTGAATGCACCTTATTGCTGTGACGTGAGTGACAGGTTGTCCCGCCCTCGCGCCTGTAAACACATCATCAGAGAAGGAACGAGATGTTGATTAAAGAGGGAGAAGTTATTTTGACTAAAGATTACCATTGCTCATGAATTTAAAAAAAAGTGATGTATTTTAATTAAAACTATGAGCGCGAGCTACCAATATTTTTGCACTTAAACGTTATTCTTTAAACACAGCTTCTCTAAAATGAGCGGTTATATAGGCTAATTATTAGTATGTAATAACTACATAATTATATAATTACATTATTTAAGCTGATTAGCTGATTTATTTCAGGTGTATTGGTGGTCATTTGTTTTGTGTGCATATATTGTTACAATTAAGTTCCATGCGTCTGCCAGTAGGGGGCGAAATGCGACAATCGTATGTCGGAGATACTGGAAAGGCGGCTATATGGGATGGTAACCGGTAGACTGTACAATCTCACTTATTACATGACTGCTTGCCAAATAAATAAATACATGTAGCCTACATCTAATTATTTTAGAATCTTATAAGTGGTCTTATATGTCAGATTCTTTAACGAATCTTTCTTTTGAACGATATCTGACCGCTAGATGACACTCATTTGTTTTAATCTGTCTAGGTAAAGGTTTGTGTTTTTATATTGCCAATAGCAACCTTGACTTAAGCCTTGACATAAAGACAAAACCACTTTTTGCTTTCGCTTTCTTGGCGGAATTTAAAAGAAAAAATGTGTTAAAATCATCATTAAAGGCGTCATTCTGGACGATGGACACAATGTGACATTCTGTCTGCGTAAATATGGTTTAATAAATGAATTAACTCCATAAATAATGGCTGTAATGACATTTTAGGGGACAATAAGTCTGAGCATTGTCAGGAAATAGTTGATGTATGAGTTTCATGCCTCAGCAGTTCCTCAAAATGAATCGGCACAGGAAGATAGCTAGGGCCTTGCAACTAGCCCATTTCCCAGAATTATCTACTTGTTGTCAATTTGCACAGTGGAATTACACATGCAAATTGCACTGCCTGCACAAACACCACTTGGAGATGATAAAAACAAATTAACAAAGGCTATAGAAGAAGGATTTATTTCACTGGCTCACCCAGGTCAAGCAATACATGTATTCGACGATTGTGTGTACCCAATTTTGGTGTAATTATATCTGCAAATTATTCTTTGTAATCTTATTATTTTTTCCCTTCAACCTTCTTCTTAAACTCATAATTAGCTTCCCTCGCTTCTCTCTCAAAAACAATTCAGCTGGCTGCCCTGTCAGGCTAACAGTGAATAATCTCATCTGGGTGTCACCCGTCTCTTCCTCCTCCCTTGTGCTGCGGCGTTGGACGTTATTGGTAATGGCTTGTACACTGGATACACATGGAGGCTAAAAAGTCAAGGGTCATTAAATATGAGAGCACACCATCGGGCCAAATGCACAGAAAGCAGGCATATAGTCAGTGCAGAAGTCAAGCTATACATAATCGCCTCTTAACATGGTTTCTCATATTCGGAGCTAAATGAGGAATCCCTGGACCTCCGTGTTGGCTAGTATTAGATATCTCATTTACTTTGTACACACTCAGCTAATCTTCTCTAATGAATTCTGCCACCCCAAGCTAGATCCAGATGACTTAAAATTATTACTATTTCCTCAGACTTGCGCTTGCTCATTTAAGGCTCAACTCGGCTGGCTCGGGAAAAAAACAGCCTGTCACAGTAATAATTAAGACTTTGAGATGATTAGTTTATCTCACCACACTTACCACCTCTTTTTCCACTATAACCAAAACTTAATAAGGGTTTCCAAGTTTTAAACAACAAACTCTAAGTAAGTAATAAATGACAGAAATAATGATCTCGAGCCCAAACTGAACAAAAGTGGCAGTGTAGGAAAAGAAACATGTCTTGTAATGAAATAAAAATAATAGTAATCATAATAATTTTGACACTAGTAACTCCACAGCAAGCTCAGTAATATATTACACCACCAAATTACCTTTAAAAGTTCCAGTTGTCCTTGTCATCGAGTTGTCACATATATAATTAAATTGGCATCAACTGTGGATGGGTGATATCAGTTTGCAATGGAGAGGATATGTAGATTGACGTTTAATATATCTTAGTGACTTAAGCCGTATCATATCATATTTACTTAAAGTTCTTGATGTTGGATGAAATTTATGAGAAATACAACATTTAGGGCCTACTTAAAGACTATATATACTGTCTGATACATGATTTTATAAAACCTCTAAATTATCGTCATGATCAAAACTTTGCTGAACTTTGTTGTGCACAATCTACATGCCTTCTGTCATCTGATTGATAGTTCATACTTTTCGATTTTAATACAATTTTAGTATAAATCAAGATATCAAAATGTCAGTTTGGACCATATAAATCTGCACCAAACTGCATTTTAGCCCAGTTTGGTGTTTATTTTTGCTGCATGAGCTCCACATTCTCACTATATCATACTACACTCTTATATAAAATAAAATTTTTCTTACTGTTATTTCATATCAGGCTTTAGAGGGTTAAAAAATGGTCACTAAATACTTAAAGGTCAAGGTCAACATAGTAAACTCAACTAAAGCAGCAGTGAGCACAAATGAAGAACATAGCTCACTCACTACATGTTATAGAAAATACATATAGAGAAAGATAGAGAGTGTGAAGGGACCTACTGTATGAGAGAGAGAGAGAGAGAGAGAGAGAGAGAGCCAGAGAGAGAGAGAGAGAGAGAGCGCAAATGAAAAAGAGTGAGAGAGATAAATTGTTGGGCACTGGAGGCATATCAAGCAGAAATTATATTGATGAAAATTTATGACATTATGACAATACAAATGAGCTTGTTGCCTCAGAATCTGTGCACACTAAATAAATCATTTAAGTAAATAGGTGGTTTTGCAATTAGGCACAAAGCCCACCCCTATTTAGCAACAAAACAGAAAACTGATGTTATTTGATATAAATAAGCAATTTAAGCATCAGTGTTTTTCGTCTGCCAGTGCCACAGGCTAAACAAGATTAGCATGCTAATCATTTGAATGATAATGTGGTGATGCCCTCAGCTGTCTGAATAAATTGGGAGACATTGCTCATATAAGAGCATTCTTATCACTCTGGAAAACATGAGCAATTGTGTTTTAGTTTGCCATTTGTAAAAAACTGAAAAGTGAATATATATATATTTATATATATTTCATAACTGAACCGGCAACTATGTTTCAATAACTTTACTCATTCTTACCTCAAAGTTTGCTACTGCATAATATGTAGTATTTTCATTAGAAATATTTCTGGTCAAGGGATCTTATTCAGGCTAGAAGCCATATTTAATTTTTCATGAATGAAAACGAGGCTGTGAGTGATTGACATACAGTCAGTTTAAAAGGCTGTAAAGTTCCATTTTTGATTTTCATAACCAGAAACAACAAACCTCCCTAAAACTTTGGAATAAAGCAATTGATACAATATATAATTTTCATATTTAATGACTTTTGACATTTTAGCTTGGCAATTTATTCATGGCTAAAAATGGTCCACATTTAATCACCCGCCATCTATTTAGATTAGATTTAAAAAGAATGTTATAACAAATTTTATAACAAAAATGCAATTGGATAAAGACGTAAAAATACAGTAATTCCTTTAGAAGGCTAGTATTAGTAGTAGTAGTAGAATAGAATCAGTAATAATAATAATTATTATTATTGTTATTATACAGAAATAGACAAATTGACGAATTAACAAAAATATTAGTCGTGAACTATTATTCATAACACAGAACAACAGCTTCACTATTTTGTAAAAGGCAGGATCCGATTTCATAATAATGAGATTAAAGTAACCAATCAGCGTTTTTGTTACAGCTTTCGCTCCTTCGCCGATCCAATAATGAAGCTCTATGTTCAAAACACGGAAATACAGAAAGCAACTGTAAGCGTCATGCTGTTATTGGTGTTGTGCGCTGATATGTTGTGATGTCGTTATATCGTCCGTTTCATTTAATAATATATTTGCTTTATACATAAATAACCTCCGTTTTGTGACATAGAATAATGCGGAAGTCTGCCACAGCTGGGTTTTTGATGATTCGCCGGATTTAATATGTACAGTGGACTTCTGCCGCCGGGTCTCACTGAGGCTGACCTGAGCTCTGATGATGCTGATGAAGGAATAACATCAGAAAATAGACAAGAAGAGATAGAGGTGCACCCCTTATGTCAGTCAGGCACAGAGCAACATTCAGTTTGTGTACAGGTTGAATGTAATCAGTCAAAAACTGAATTGCACAATTATGATGCCTCTGGGGAAGATTGTCTTCCTGGAGTTTCCTTGGATAAGTGGCAAGTACGTGGACTGACTGAAGTTATGCATGTATGCAGTTATATTGTCAGAGAGTGCAGATCATGCAGTGATCAAATTATGTATTGTAGGTCGAATTGTGCAGCATACTTAAAAACACAACAGTATAAACAAAACAAGTTGCATTCATTTCAGTCAGCGTAATATCATTATTTCAGTTTCACTGATTGACAGCACTGTTTTTGTTATTGTTGCAGAAGTTCAAAGATCTCCAGAAAGCAAAAGATGATCAGAGAATGAAGCAACCACAAACAAAACGGCAAAGGAAAAGGCGCCACAAGAAAGGTCAAGTTGTCTTCTCATTATCTACCAGTGCACTTCTCCTATACTATTTCTGTTGTGTTTTATAGTATTTAGTTTATTCAGCATTTCCATACAAACATAATGCACATAAATGCACATTTGTAAAGGAATTTGCCATGCACTCACAATGATGCCAAGCGTTTTGTTTTGGTTGTTGGGTGTCCAGTAGGATTTATAATCCACATGTAATCCACATGCACTCTATTTGTGGAGATAAACAACACAATTTCACTCTTTCTAATCAATATACCTAAATGCTTGTGCATACCTATTTAGACACATTAAATTTACATATTTTTGTTTTTATACCTCAAAAAGGTGGGACACAGAATTGCGACACTGAGCAGAAAAGGTATGGTGGACAGTTAATGATGATTTCCAAAATGGACCATTCAAACAAAACATCAGTACATTAGTCTGCAGGTCTTGAGAAAAACAATGAGAGAAACATGTGTAAACTACTCAAAGCTGATATACATGTCCTTAGGCTTAATAAACTTTGACTGAATTTGTTTTTCAGTGGTGAAGGAATGAATAAATTAAAATAAAGTTCTGAAATGTTTTATTTATTCACTGACTGATGTGAGAAATATTGCAGTACACTATAATACACTACACAACTTTTTGCGTAGTGTATGATGAATTTTGTAAGCTTCAGTCTATGAATCCATCCAGTTGTACAGTATCAAACCCGTTTGATATTTTGAGCCAATTTTAGAACACATTCAGTAATGTGTCCGAAATATCGCATACTGTCTGAGTAGGTACTGTATTTGAATTTGAATGTTCTTCACGAATGTATTGTTAAAAAAAAAAGTATCTTCTATATAGTATGAATATGGGTAGTATGAGTGAAATTTGGATGTACTATATCTGCCATGTTGTAACCATCAGTTGTGTTGCTTCAATGCCATTCATAAATCATCTCCTATCATGGGATGGTAAAGTGTCCATCGAATGCACACTTCAGTATCTCGGTGGAAGTAATAAGTCATCCAGGTACATTTCGCCTACTGTTTTTCGAATACTATGTATTCAGACATACTTGTATTCAGACATACTTGTTTTTCGCATACTATATAGTAGGGAAGTATTTGATTTTGGACACAACAATTTTCATTTGTGTGTCTTTTAGCAATGAGGTGTGTGTTTCGGCGTGAGTTTGTTGTGTTCGGAACGACTTGAAAAGTCTGGTAGTGTGTGATTCTCAGTTGGCAGCTGCATGGTGCTTAGTGTTTTAAAATCTATTTAAATTTTAAAAGTTGTGTAGTGTATTCTAGCCTTGAGAGGAACAAATAGAACATGTCTCAAGTACAAAATTCTTCACATTTGAAACCTCCTTCCTATTTCACTAAGCACACATATATACCAAAACTCTGACTGGCTCTGTAATTCACCAGTTATAGCAGAAAAGGGATGTGTACAGAAATAATTGAATCTCACAAAGTATACTTGCTAGTCCTGGAGTGAGTGAATATAATAATAACAGGAAGACTTGTCATTCTGTGTCTTTGCCCAGGGAGCCTGAAGAGAAACAGGAGGAGCACTGGAAGGAGCTAACGCAGTATTTTGGCATCAATGATAGACTCAAGCCTCCTCCTTGTAGCAGACCTCCTCTCATGGTAACAATGTTTTCCGCCATCTTCCTCTACCACTCTGTGGGTGTCCTAATTCCACTCTGATGCTGAAAGCATTTTTATCCCACTGCCTCGTTCTGTTCTCTGCCTACTGTATGTGTAACTCGTAATTGTTTCCTCTATCAAATGTGAAAGACAGAGTGAGGAGGCGTCCTTTCTTCCACATGACACTGAGCATAACAGAATAGATCATATTATATTTAATGATGAGATTACCTTAATCTTGACATGAGGATGTAGCTGCACTGTCTGTTCTGGTTGGTGTTTAATATTTCTTATATGAGGTGGATTTTTCCATTGAAAGCCACAGTACAATGGAGTCAGGAGCTCTCTGTAATGCTGTAATTCAGTGATAGGGAGGGGAATGCTAGCAAATCAAATACACCGGACAGCTTGTGCTACAAATATGACATTAAGATTTTCCCCACTCAGAAGCTGAAAGGGCAACATATGTAGAACTGCATAAGGAATATAATAAACAGCATAAGTCTTTATTTGTCCTCTGTAAATGGACCTGTTTTTTTTTTTTTTTTTGTAAATGTACCCACTCTTCCAGCACATTGAAGTTGGTTTTAAATATCAGCCTCCTTGAGTTTTGCATTTTGTTAGAAATGCTGCAGTAGAATCGAATTGTTTGTTGCATAGTCCTCCCATGTTGAATATACATCACAAAGAAATACTTAATTTAACATTAAAGGGTTAGTTCACCCAAAAATGAAAATTCTGTCATTAATTACTCACTCTCATGTCGTTCCACACCCATAAGACCTTTGTTCATCTTCGGAACACAAATTAACATATTTTTGATAAAATCCGATGGCTCAGTGAGGCCTCCATTGCCAGCAAGACAATTAACACTTTCAATGCCCAGAAAGCTACTAAAGACGTATTTAAAACAGTTCATGTGACTACAGTGGTTCAACCTTTATGTTATGAAGCGACAAGAATACTTTTTGTGTGCCAAAAAAATACAAAATAATGACTTTATTCAACAATATCTAGTGATGGACGATTTCAAAACACTGCTTCATGAAGCTTCAGAGTTTTGCGAATCTTTTGTTTCGAATCAGTGGTTCGGAGCGTGTAACAAACTGCCAAAGTCACGTGAACCATTGATATTTTGAAACGTTTCGAAACACTTATGATGTAACGAAGCCTCGTTTACTGAAATCACATGACTCTGTCTGCAAAAAAACAACAACAACAAAAAACATATCTGTAAACAAACATTTATTCAACAAAATTTACCTTATCAACACTGAGTGAGTTTATGTCACTGAAATGGATTTTTTCGCCCATGGTGTCTGTGCACAGGTTTGCATATATATTGTACAGCTCATTTCTTTTAAAGTAATAATATGTCTTTTTGCAGTGTATGATTTCGGTCTGTTCCTTGTGAGATGAGAGCAGAATATGTGAGAAAAGGATTCAAGAAAGCTGACTTTGTACATTGGCTCATAATTCAATTTCGTCATGCAGGAATTTCCTGATTAAATTTTCTATAAATAAGTCTCTTTAAGTGCAAAGCTTTGTAAACAGAACCAATTCATTTGTAACTTCAAGCCTTTTTTGCACTAATGCATATTACTTATCATTCTGCAGCATTAACTCAAAACATTTTTTGCAGTTATTTTAATTTGTAAATTGTCATGTAAGCAGAATGTTGGCAAATGTAATTTGTTTTAAGTAGGAAAACGCTGTTAATTCAATTGTCCATATCGTTTAATGTTGAGCTCAAGTAATTTTGCATTAGCAAGGTTATTGAGTTAAAATATTGTTTTGATTATATATATCCAGTTGTCCTGTTAATTTAGACAGCTCTGCTGCTCCATTTTTCCTCACTTTCAAAGGCTATATCTATTTTGGATTAAACATTATTAAAGGGCTGAGCATATGCTGTGAAAATACATTTTAATGGAGTTGTGAGTGAGGATGATTGGAACAGTCCCTCTGAAATGTTTACCTAAGCAGAATGAATATTATATGACCGTTTCTGAAATCATAGTATGGAATATACATTAGCTCAGGAATAAATTAGATCAGGTAGTTCTTTTTCTGTTCTGTTTGTCATTATGTATGTATTGCTATGTTTTCATCTTCTTTTGACCATAAGAAGCAACAAACACATCTAGAATTAGTGAAACTGGTAGAGAATGTTGTGTCTTTGTTTTGGGATTTGTCTTATGGATCCGTAGTAGCAGACAGAGAACTCTTCTCCACCAGTCCTGCTGCTTTGATGGAAATATCTAATTAAAGACCAACATTTATGTTTGGTAACCTCCTGTGGCTAGACAGATTTTTTTGCCTAATATTTAATCAACCAACGATTTTCATTTACGAGAGGAAATCTACATATTTGTTGTAATGGCAGTCATATTAAAAAGAATGCCTGGGGGAGTTTTTAAGTTACTCTTTGATTTTTTTTTTTTTTTTTTTTTTTTTTCCTCGTCCTTCTATTTCTATTTGAAAATCACTTCATTTTATTTCCCTCCTTCTCATCTTCAGTCAGGCCTGGAAAAGAGCATAGAGAGTGCCATCGCTGAAGGGGACTATGGGAAGGCGGAAGAACTGAGTGACAGACTTGCTACTCGAGAGGTATGTTGCCCAGATAAGCCATCTCGGGGGGCGCACCAACTGTGACAAATTGAGCTAATGGGTCTGCGGCCATTTTGCCTGCAAAGACAGAGGGTACAAACACACACACACACACACTTGGGCAGAAAGTCTTGCAACCCTTTTACACTAAAGTTAATGGAAAGCCCTCCCCCAGTTTGAAGTACGGCAGTGTCTATAGAACTTTCGGTTCTGCCTTTTAATGAAGGCTACAATGCTTTCAACCCGAGCGCTAAAACATTTTCAAGGTGCCAGTTTTACACCTTTGAAGTGGGCTCATACCTAAATACAGTGCCTGCAGTTTTAAAAAGACACATTTTAAGAGCGTACGTAGGATCAAGCGCTTCGAAGCTAATTTGGCAGAAAATGTAACATTCGCACAGCTGTAATTGCAGTTAAAAAGACATTCAACTTTTCTGAAGTTGGGGCAATCATAGCAGGCAATATTTTTAAGCCTCGCAACTTTGATTCAATGGAATCTGAAATGCATTCCACTAAATTCCAGCCTAGGCTTTGATTCCAGCATTACTGCATGGAATTGATGTTCACTGTCAAACTTAAACAGTTTAGTACAGAAAAGATTAGGGTATGTACTTCTAGTTCACTTACCTATACATTTGGTGACTTCATAGCATTTTTAAAGAAAACATGATTTTTATTTCTTCACTCACTCCACCCCAAACCAAGTTATTATTTTTTTTAAATACAGAAGTGGTTTGACAAAAGAACAAATGTGCAAATGTTTGTTCTTTCTGTCTTTCTTTCTTTCTTTCTTTCTAAACAGTCTTTTCAGTGTTTGATGGGAAAAAAATGTCAAATAGTGATGGAAAACTCATTTGGAATGAAGAAGAATCCATTTTATTCTTACCTTTTATTTATTCTTACCTTAACCCAGGGTTTAGGAATGTACAGTGTGAAACGTCAGCATATGAACACCCAGGATTAGTTGTTAACCCTGGGTAAATTGTGAGCAGTGTGAAATGTGAATCAGGATAACCCAGGATTTAAAATGACCCAGGGTTAACTCTTTCCAGTGTGAAAAGCCTTTCTTTCTTTCTTTCTTGCTTATTGTACTATGTTGTCAGGCAGATTTTTATAGCAGGTGTCAGTCATACAAACAATGAACCAGCTTTATTTCATCATGCAGTTGCGTTACAATATATTACATAAAGCAGAAATTAATCTTCTGTTAATAACTTTATATTTAGGTGTACTAAATTGTTTGTAGGCCTCATTCTGCAAATCCTTTTTGTGATAATAATTTTCTTTTACGGTTTATTGCCGTACTGCAGCTGTATCTATTCCTGGCTTTGGTGTTTTTAAATGTATTTTTCAGTTTCTACAATAATTAATTTTCTATTAAGATTAATTTTATAGTTTTATTATGGATAAAACAGTCTCAGGTCATGCTTCGATAAAGCTTTCCCATCCATCTAATCGGGAGGAGCAGTGTTAATCGTGTTAACCTCAAATATTAGTTTCCTACGTAATCAATTACAGCTTGTTTCTCTTGGTGTAAATGCGAAAATGACACCATTTACTCCGCACTAATGAAATCATATTGTGATGCTGTTGATTGTTGATTTGAATCAGTTCAAAGCAAGGTGATAATCATGCTCCTAACAAGCGTAGCGCCATGGGAACAAGCATTAAATAGCTCAGTAATGCCAACAACAGGCCCTTGGTTTATAGGCAATTTCCTTTTGAGAGTCTTTACGCGGTAATCCATACAGATGCCATTAATGCTTATCTCTGGAGTATCTCTGTGGTTTTATCTTTTTCTTTCCCAGGTAGACGGAGACATAATAACGGTTTCTTTGGAAACCATTCTCAGAAACATTTCATCATTACATGGGCTTCATTGTGATGCCACACGGCTATATCGGCCCTCGCCTTTGTTCTTTTGTTTGGTTGAGAATGGCAGATTTAAGCATTTCTTCACAGAGAGTTTATCTAGACTTCAAAAGCAGGTAAAGAATTTCAGAGATGCCATCATGCTGTCTAAAAGCTTGCAAATGACAGCACTGAAATGTTTAAGGTTAGTGCCTCTTATCAAATAACATTGGTATAGTAATTATAGCAGGCTGCGTTATTAGTTTGCTATTGCTTGCAGGTAAAAGCACAAACACAAACTGCATGGCTTTCCTCTTTGATTGACTTACCAGGACCATGTTGTCACAGAAAGCTTCTTAGAGCATCGGTGGATTTGAGCAGACTTAGCAGTCTTGAATCTCTCGCTCAGCCAGACAGCTGAGGTCTGCCTCTGACAGAACACTGGCAGTCGCTGCACAGTAATGCCACTGTTAGCTGCTTTATTTGTTCTCCACTAAAGACTGTATATTACAGTTTTTACCAGGTAATGTGCATTTGTCATCCGCTGGACATGTCCCTTATGCTCTATAGATTGATTCAGCATCCCTCAGGGAGATGTAGGTATGGAAGATTTTTGCAAACATGCCAAGATAAGATGATACTTGCATGTTCTTTGTATCCAAAGTTTCATCAGCCATGTTAATGGTAACAACATTCTCCTGTAGTTCGTGCAATGATAGGGTAGGTTGCACATATGGAAGATCATTTTTAGATTTAGGTATGTGTTGCACCATTTGTTATTGTAGCCATACTTTATGCCTGCATATGTGTGCCAATGTAGCTACATATGTAGTACCATTCAAAAGTTTGGGTTAGTAATTTTAAAAGTCTCTTATTCTCACTAAGATTCCATTTATATGATCAAAAATACAGTAAAACTGTGAAATATTGTTACAAGACTTTAATTTAATATATTTTTAAATGTAATTTATCCTTGTGATTACAATGTCACATGATCATTCAGAAATCATTCTAATATGCTGATTTGGTGCTCATTTCTACTTATCATTAATGCTGCTGCTTAATTCTGTGAAAACTGATCAATTTTTTCGGCTTTCTTAAATGAATAGAAAGTTCAAAAGAACAGCATTTATTTGAAATATATTTTTGTAATGTTCATAGATGCAAATTCCTCACCTTTTAGTGACAACTGAAGACAAAGTGACAAAGAGAGGGCAAACATTTCGCAGTTTAGCTCAGTATTGCCATCTAATCAGCCAATATTGTCTTAAATATCCTGCATTACAATTTTGGATATATACGGTATTAACAATAAATAAAAAATCTCTTAAAGTAACTACAAATGAGCATGCAAAGCAAATATTTTTTTTTAAAAAACGTATCGTGCGAAGCATGCCCCCGCCCCACGCGATGTTCTCACCTTTTTTCCCCCTTACCTGTTTGCATCCTTGAATGTTATAAATGTCTTTACTCTCACTTTTGATCAATTTAAAGCATCCTTTTTGATACTTCTTTCAGAGAAAATAATCTTACTGACCACCATCTTTTGAATAAAAGAGTAGCTGTGTTAATTCAAAATTTGGCCATTTTACCACTTTTATTTTAGAGGCAAGTAGAGAAAGGACAGAAAATGGTAGAAATAGAAAGGGAGGAACAAGATCTGAAAGTTGCAAACCAGATCTGAACTTACATGACCCATATGAACACCAGCGCTCAATGTGGTTTTTTTTTTGTTGTTGTTGTTTTTTTTTTACTGAAAGGATTTAATCACTACACAACCTACTATCACTAACATTTCCAGTGAACTAAACACAAATTCTAGATAAACAGAAATATGTTGCCCCTTTTCAAGGGTCCTTGGGGGCAATTTGGGTATTAGTTAAGCATTTTATGCCCTAATTTGTAATCCGGCTAGTATTCATTATCACAGCGCTCCGTGCGGCCACAGAGCGCTCTGCCCAGGATAAATGTTGTTGCAGACACAGCTGTTTGAAATAATGCAACGAACAGTCAATAATCCCAGCTGTGGCAAGCCTCAATTTCAAGGTTCTAATAATATTTGTGTCTACTGATATATGAAATATCATGCGTTCTGTAATATGTTTACATGCTAATACAGCGTTAAATTAAAGGGTTTAGAAGTCGATGAGACAGTGATATACTAAAGGTCTTGTGATATTTTTTGAGCCCCTTGTTTTTGTCCTCAAAAATGATTTCTATAATGGGCCAGAGGTATTTTAAAACTTTTTTCCTCTTAAATCAAAAGTTTTTATGCTGTTATATATAAAAAAAGATCTGCTGTTTTGAATTGTTTAAATGTAGACATTATTGGTTGCTTCCTTGTTTAGCTTTTTTTTTAATCATATGATAATATTTTATTCCTTGTTTCCTTTAATCTGCAAATTAAAGCAATTTGTTAAAACCTTCTTTCAAGTTATCCTAAAAAGTGTGTGTTATGTGGGCTTTCATCTTTGTCTAAGTGTTTAAACACAAACGTGGATAGTAAAGCGTTCTTTGAGATTTTCCTTTCATGAAAGTGTATTCAAATATTCTGTTGAAGGTTTAACTGTTCTTTTTGTTTTTGATTCACAAAGTGTTTTATAAATTAGTGTAAAAGGTAAAAGCTTTTTAATTGATTAGAATTAAATACAGTATTATCAAATTCTTCACTGCATATCCTCCAACAAAAAAAGACACAGGTACTAGTCCAAAATCCAATCCAACTGACCTTTTAAAGGTACACTCTTAAAAATAAAGGTTCTTTATTTGCATTGATGGTTCCATGAAGAACCTTTATCATCTATAAAACGTTTTGTTTGCACAAAATGTTCTTTAGATTATTGACAAGTTCTTCAAACCAAGAAAAAAAAAGGTTGTTTTTTAAGAACTCTGAAAGGTTCTTTGGGGAACCCAAAATGGTTCTTTTGTTTTTCGTTGAACATTTTGGCTTCATTAACAATATAAAGTACATGTGCTGTTTTGCCATATACATCTTCCCAAAATCTTTGTGCATTGTTTCTTTCAGGTCTCAGACTTTAGGACTTTTTTTTATCTTGATATATAACATAATTTAGTTTACTTTTCAAAGATTATGACAAAGCTGTGACTGTTTGGAAATGTTGTTTCTAATTTGACTTTTAGAATCATGTTTTTTTTTTTTTTGTAAAGAATGAATTACTTGCATCAACTTATTTTTAAGGGGTTTCATTTAGCCTTCTAAGCACATTTTAATAACAAAAGCTGCAGAATGAGTCTCAGTGGTAAAGACAAACTGAGCAAGACTAAACAAAGGACTGTCACACTCTATTATTTCCTACAGTTTTTCTCTGCCCCGATCACAAATATTAGCTCCGCATTACCACTTCAAAACGTAGACTTTCTAGTCTCGAGCGGTGGGGGGTACTGTGTCCATTTCAAGTTCTCCAGCAGTCAGACAATATGAAAATGATTAAAAGAAGGAGCCACAGTCTGAAAAGAAGTTGTTGGAGGGGGTGCAATAAGATAAAGTCGGGTGAGTGAGTGAGAGTTCGAGAGCACGGGCACATATATTCTTCAGTATGTGAGTTAGATACTCACATTTCTTTTGCGTTACAACCAAGATTATACATTAGCATTGGCTTTATTATTATCGGTACACTTATTAAATGTGTTGCATTGCTATTTCCTGTTATCAGCCTTCATCTCAGAGTAATCAGCTGGGGTTTTGTCCTAATATGCGTTTGAAATACAGTGTGTCTCGGTACAGGCAGATCTCTAATGACAAAGTTCTCTGAAAGTTTGCCTCTGTGTGTTCTTTACAGGGGTGTCATACTGTTTGAAGTGCCAGTAGTGCAGTTAGGTCAAACTCATTGGTAGACACCAATCCAATTAAAATGCACTAGTTTGACAGCTTTTGTGAAGGAAGTTAGTTGGCTTTTGTACAGGCTGCTAAGGCTTGGTGCATTAAATGTAATGGATGTCTATTTATTTATTTTTTTCACTCAATTATTAATCATCTTAACGTTGTTTTTCCTGATTTGAAAGTAGCATGATTAGGTATTTTTAGCCCTTTTCTCCGTTTATAACACCCAGTCTGTAACGAAACCCCAGACTGGCTCTTCCTCCTGTGCGGGCCCCTCTGGCAACAAGAAAACTGCTAAGCAAAAACTCTCCTCTTTGTTCCATTTTCTTTCAGTATTAGCAATTTATCACAGAATGAACTTTTATTATATCTGTAGATGACTCACATTAAATTTTTGCCCATTAATTTTGAAATGGGTTTTAAAATGGGTCCTAAGCTTTTATCAAATGCTGGGGAATCTCATTTGGATTATTGTATTTCATTAATTACTTGATAGACAAAGCATACTTTTCAATGTAGATTTTTTTGTGCTGTTTAATTAATTAGCATGTTTTCTCTTTTAATTAAAGCCATTTTTTTCGAATTAAAGCCCACAGCAAAACACATATATAATTTGTTTGTAATTAGCCCTTAATTGGTGGTAGTGGAAGCTTAGCACCCTCGTTTCCTTTTTTTTTTTTCCTGATTGCCATTTTATTGCCAGTCAGTCATTAATTAAACTGTTTTTCTAATTAGCTTATAAAACTGTTGATGGCACATTATTGTAAGTGTGAGTTCAAAGCTTGCTAATAAGCCTTGCCTGCTTAGAAGAGGGAAGATAATGAAATGCGCACAAAGCCAGCGAACTTTCAGACTTTTTTCCACTCCCTTGTTCCCTGAAGATGACAGTCTAATGTATCTGGAATCAGATTATTGGGGCTGAAACATAGAGAAGCGCATTATACCGAGAGCTTTTCCAACTATATCCCCCTCAGAGAGGCTGCTTCTCTGTATGTCTTGTAATGCTGTTTGTCAAGTTGGTGGCAAGATTACAGGAACTCCTTGTCTTATTTCCCCCACCACCCCCTTGAGACTGATAAGCTATGTTAACTGGATCTTTCACTGTATACAAGGATATCAAGTGTAGGACTCTCAATATGTCACTTTTGTTGAGAGGATTTTGTCTCCTCCGCTTTAGTGTAGATGACACAGAGTATTGTCACAGGAGTGTGGCCTGTTTCATTTCATTTAGGCAATGCAATAGTTTCCATGAGATTTCCCTTGGTATTGTTTTAATGCAGTGGTTCTCAACCTGCGGCCCGTCACGAATGCAAATGCGGCCCACGATATGCCGACCACAATTAAAAAAAATAAATTATAGTTTTACAATAAAATTAAAATGGATTAAACAAATATAAATTTGAGCTATAATGTTGTATAAAATAATTTTGGTGGGCATTTATTGTTTTTAGACACGTGCAGACCTATATGTACTGACGCAATTACGCAGTAAACGAATGCTTACAAGCACGCGGTTTGGCAGAATTCCAACAGTAGCCATTATTTTTGTAAATTTAGGGATCAAAATGGTCAAATTTGTTATTAGAGGAGAAAAACAAAATGAGGAACATACACTACCAGTCAAAAGTTTGAAAACTGTAAGATTTTTAATGTTTTTAAAAGAAGTTTCGTCTGCTCACCAAGGCTGCATTTATTTAATTAAAAATACAGTAAAACAGTAATATTGTGAAATATTATTACAATTTAAAATAACCGTTTTCTGTTTGAATATATTTTATAAAGTAATTCATTCTTGTGTTGGCAAAGCTGAATTTTCAGCATCATTACTCCAGTCTTCAGTGTCACATGATCCTTCAGAAATCATTCTAATATGCCGATCTGCTGCTCAAGAAACATTTATTGTGTACAATTGTACAAAATATTTTTGTACAATATTTTTTTTTTTTCAGGATTCTTTGATGAATAGAAAGTTCAAAAGAACAGCATTTATTTGAAATATAATCTTTTGTAACATTATAAATGTCTTTACTGTCACTTTTGATCGATTTAATGCATCCTTGCTGAATAAAAGTATTAATTTCTTTAATTTCTTTTCAAAAAAATAAAAATTCTTACTGACCCCAAACATTTGAAGTGTATAATGTTACAAAAGCTTTGTATTTCAGATAAATGCTGTTCTTTTGAAATTTCTATTCATCAAGGAATCCTGAAAAAAAGCAAACTGTTTTCAACATTGATAATAATCATAAATGTTTCTTGAGCAGCAGATCATCATATTAGAATGATTTCTGAAGGATCATGTGACACTGAAGACTGGAGTAATGATGCTGAAAATTCAGCTTTGCCATCACAGTAATAAATTACATTTTTAAATATATTAAAAATATATTCAAACAGAAAACAGTTATTTTAAATTGTAATAATATTTCACAATATTACTTACTTTTTACTGTATTTTTAATTAAATAAATGCAGCCTTGGTGAGCAGATGAAACTTCTTTTAAAAACATTACAAATCTTACCGTTTCCAAACTTTTGACAGGTATAGTGTACAATGAAGGAACACATGCAAACAAGAAGAGTCGTAGCATCAGCAGCAAAGGTAAGAAGAATGGAAGAATTAGCTGTTAATGAGCAAGATGGGCAGCCTTTGTTTGCTCTGTAGTAAAGTAACGCTAGCCTACTTGACATTTGCAAAACCTACAATTTCAAAAGACATGTAAATTGTGAATTCAGTGTGTTTGTTTGATGTACTTGTATTTTAAATCAATAAAAATTGATCTCATGGATCCGATGCTGTGCGAGGGATTGCGACGTGACAGAATGCTTGATATCGTCAGAGATTATAATTACAATGCGCTCAATGCTGTTTAAAAAAGAGCTGAGTAACATTTGCTTATTAAGGCATTTGTGGTGTTGTTTGGTGACTATTACGATGCTGTTGAAGAGAGTTTACAGTTGTAAAGAGTTAAATATCTACTTAAAGTGACTGTATACAGTTTGTGTATGTTCATGGAGAATTATTATCTGATTACTGTAAAGCTAATGTCAGTAAGTTAGTTTTTATTTGCAATATCTAGGTATAATAATATTATCTGCTAATGCCATAACATTAAATCTGATTGGTTTACATTGGTGATGTCATGCAAATTATATGCGGCCCGTGATACATGCAGTTGGACCATTGTGCGGCCCACTGGGAAAAAAGGTTGCGAACCACTGTTTTAATGCATTACAGTATTGAATTACAGTAATGTTATTGATTTATTGGTGATATTAGAGAAGGCAAAGAAGTATTTGTAAGAAAACTGCTTCTCAATATACGATGTTGGTATGATCAGTTGATTAAACAATTTATGGGTTTCACTTACACAAGAATATTACAGAATAAAATAAAGTGGCACATTTTTGGTGCATAGTGAACACTTAAAGGGCTAGTTCACCCAAAAATGAACATTCTGTCAAAATTTACTCCAAACCTGTATGTTGATGGTAGCCACTGACTTCTATATTATTATTTTTCCATACTCTGAAAGTCAATGGCTACCATCAACTGTCTGGTTACCCATATTCTTCAAAATATCATCTTAGTGTGTTCAGAAGAAAAAAGAAATTCATGCAGGTTTGAAACAACTTGAGGGTGAGTAAATGATAACAGAATTTTCATTTTTTGGGTGAATTAATTAAGTGTTCACTATGCACCAAAAATGTGCCAATTTATATGGTTCTGTTATTTTCTTATGTAAGTGGAACCCCATAAATTGTTTAATCAATTAATAGTGCCAACATTTTATGAATTTTTAGGATGAAATTTAAATATTAGAGAATAGCTTTAAGTAAGTACTATAACTAAAGTCCAAAAACAAAAAAAACACTCACAAACAGCCTTAATCTAATAATCATTCCAGTCGCATACAAGTCAACAATGACCATGTTATTTTGGCATTAAGGTGTGTGCAAGTGTCACTTATTTTATAGAGTGAATGTTATTTGTAACAGCTATTGTATAAACCAATTCACAACTGTTGGAGTTTTAATTGTTTGCAACCCTTGCTTTTTCAGTATGTGGGTGCAAGTGAGAAAGCCTGGGTTATAGATGCAAACTCCAGAATTAATTTAAAACCTATTTTAAACAGCTGCAAGGAAATCAGTGGAAAACCAAACTTTTCACCAAACTTATTAATTTGAAAGTGATTTTTTTTCAGGATATTATCATAATATAATTATATATTTCAGAGCTTTGTCTGCTCTAATATAATTTGCATCCGTTATTGTCATATATTTGTGTAAGGCTCAATAATTAAAGAAATAAGGAATGAACAATGCCCTGGCATCAGGTGATGGACTAGCATTGTAAATTTATGCAGAATACATATATTGCACATTAATGTTTTTGTCACAGCAGTCACTGTGGCAGTCAGTGAATCTACTATACAACACCAAGTGGGGACTGCACTACTGTTGACTTAACCCACCTAGTGGCCCCACGTTGCAGTTACAGGGCTGAGCAGAATGAATTCATCCCTCACAGACCTTTCAAAGGTCACGTCATTAATAGTGCTAAATAAATCAGGCACTGAATAAGGCTTTGCTGAGGACTGGCGTAAATGGCACACAATGCCTTTAAAGAGGAGAGAAGTAAACGACAATGAAAATGCTCTGAATGTAATTCTTACGGAAATATGGGAAGGTTTAGTGTGACTACCTAGAACAAAGAGCACTAGGGCTTTTTGTTGTGTATGTCCCCCCCCCACAAGCCCACTTTTTTTTTTTTTTTTTTTTTTTTTGGATTGTGATTTTCATTCCTTTTTTTCCTGCCCTGCATTTTTCCTCTGTGCCCGCATTTGATGTGAAAGGATTTGGCACTAAGTCACAAGAGAGGGAAAAGGAGGGGGGGGATAAGGATGAAAAAGGAGGGAAAATCATGAAAAGTGGATCAAAAAAGTAAATGAAAAATAATGTCATATTACGGAAAATATGAGAGGCTAATTTGTGCCGACTTTTTGCTAATTTTGTTCTTGCCACAGAAAGAAGTGCTGTCACCTGCTCTGCGCTACACTGATGACAGTGCCAGTGATCCATGAAATAAGCTGCCGCCGGCTTTGTTCTGATAAGAATGAACAAATCTGCACAATGTACTGCGCTCCGAATCTCATTTTCATACTTGCATGCAGGCTAAAAGAAATAAGCTGTTTGCAAGGCTTGATTAATCAGACATTTGAGAGCTTTTTTTTTTTTTCTTTTTTGTCTCTTTGATCTGCTCTGTCTCCTAGGTAACTTGCTTGACATTAATGTTGAGCCCCGGTAAAGACAATCGTGGATTGTAGACTGGACTGATTAAAAAAATAAAAATGCTTTGAATATAGTAATGTGTGTGAAAATTGGGGAGTCCCGGCTGGAAGAGCGAAGGGGGGCTTTAATTTGGGTGATAGGGGCAAAATTTGGTTAAAGCTGGAGCGCAGGTTAATGTGGGTAATCCTTGTGTCGAAAACCCAGATAAATCTCAAGATTTAAACCTCAGAAGCCATTTGGCATCCTCCCATTTTGTTGTCTCAAAATGCTGCTTTTTCTTACCAGTGTCATTATTATGTCATGTTTATCATGTTTATTCTGGCTGCGAAAGCTTTAGCGCCTATTCCGCATAAACGCGCCTCTCCAAAAACACCCTGGTGTGAATTATCTGCCAGCGGATCTGCGCTAAACACGGGCATGATCACCCATTATAACTTCCCTCTCTGCGCTGTCTTGCTAGAAAACATGATTTATGGCTCTTAAAACCTCAAAAAAATGGCAAGGATTTTAAAAAACTGTCATAGTGTGTTAGCTTCAGGTTATGCAGACGCCTTTACAAATCTTCCAAGTGCCTGTATAGATGAATGCCTCGAGGGCCCAGCCGGAACCCCGCTCTCTCAGCCTGCTAAAGGCCTTATCTTAAATCCAAGCAAAGTACCATTAATCTTTTTGAAAGACCTTTATGGCTTTTAATGTATCCCAAATTAGAACATTTTACACCCTTGGTTCCTGAAATATGGCGATAAAAAGCCTTTAGAGTTTAATTTCTCCTTCCTGCTCGCTCTGACCTGCCTAATCCCAGCATGCATTAGGAGATATTTTAGTTTCAGTCTTTCTAATAAAGTTTATCCCACTTAATTATAATTGAAACATTTTTTTCCACTCTCTTGCTCTCTCCAGGTTTTTTCGAGCCTACAAATGGTGGCACATTTCCTCATTACCAATTGAGTTTTTTTCCCCCTGATTGTATTCTTTCACTGTTCTAAAGAATTACCCTCATATCCCCTCCCGAAAAAAACAGAGGCGGAGAGAGAAAGGCAGTGGGTAAAAAAAAAAAAAAAAGGGGTTTGCGATTTGTTCCAAGTGTTTATCAAAGTTTCTTGCGGTCCAATAATAAACCCATCCCAGGAGTGATGGAAGAGGCCCGGACTCTCCTTTTGTTTCCTGAGCCCTCTGTGTCACTCTGGCTATTGGAATTAATCTAGCCACACCACACACATTTCCCCTCACTGATACCGCCGACATGTGCCTCTCACCCTCCTCCATTCATTTTGTCATACTAAGTGCGTGCACTGCAATTTTCAGAATTAAAGGTCCTCTTTAGATGAACAGATTAAGTATATGAGATAATAACATTAATTATGCACATCCATGCTGAGTGGTGGAACAGAGGGTTGGGTGTCCTACTTCTATCTATGAACCACAAATTCATTTTTTATATTTGAAACTCAAGCATGTGCGTGTCCGTGCAGGATACGCCATCCTCGCAGTGATGAAGATATGAACCGGAGGCATTCTTCGAGCACCACCTTGACGTACTGGCAATGTTGGTGAGGTTTGCCAGGCAGACTGATTTTCTCCAGCTAATGGAGCTTGTCTCTGTCTCCTTCTCAATAGCTGGCCGTGAAAATTGCACAAGCCGCCGATTGCCGTGACTTCGCTAACACCAAACAGGAAGCGGAGGCTTCCCGGGCAGCCCAAAAAAGGAGGAAGCAAATCGCTTGGGGGTTTGTTGTGTTTTTTTCTTCTTCTTCTATCTGTCCCCGGTGCTGATACCCTGCAGTTTCATTAAGTCACTCTGCATTTCACACTTTAAATGTCCCTTCTTTCCTGGACATGTGTTAACTCATGTGTATTCACTAGATGAGTATGCGAATGCTGCATATCTCTTTGGTCAGTTTCTGAATGCCCATTGAATACTGTGACCTAGAAGTAGCCACAATATACAGATTTTGTTTGCATTGACTGCAATTATATGCAAGCAAAATAATCTTTTATATTTTTATATATGCTTTTATATTTTTTTTTTCTAAAATTCTGGATTATTTTAAACTCATGTTTGTCACTTTCAATGCAATTTTTT
Source organism: Hypophthalmichthys molitrix (assembly GCA_037950675.1). Classification (NCBI taxonomy): domain Eukaryota; kingdom Metazoa; phylum Chordata; class Actinopteri; order Cypriniformes; family Xenocyprididae; genus Hypophthalmichthys; species Hypophthalmichthys molitrix. Next base: position 22,034,125 of record CM075504.1, read on the forward strand.
TTTTTTTTTAATTTTAGGTTTGAAGCAAAGAAAAGATGGGAAACCAAAAGCAATATGGGATTCATGTGACATTTACAGCACTTGAAACGTTTTTAAAAAGATGAGTAAAGATTTGGCATGTTGATAATTGTTTAAAGAGGTAATCTTTTCATAATACATTATTATTGCACTCAAATTCCCTTATTTGTCATTTAACATTTTATTTTTTCTCTGAACAGTTTTTTGGTCATTCATTTATATTTGTGGGTCATTTTTATATAGCTAAATAAATTCTATAAGCACACCATTATTGTAAGATTGGTCGTTATTGTATGTTTTTTCTCATAATTAAATCTGGCACGTACAGCCGCACACACCATTTATTTACTGCCGTAAGTGGGTTAATCAGGAGCCGCTTTTTTTCTTCCATGGAGGTATGGAGCGAGGGAAGAGAAAGGAGAGATTAGGGGCCTAATGCAATGTACAGGATAATATGCAATAGGATTTGCCTGGGCAAAATGAAATTTGTCGGCTGTAAGGAGGTTTGAGCAGTCATAAACGAGGAGTTTAGTCGGGTTCGAGTGTAAGATGACTGTGTGTGAGGGAGAAAGCGAACAAGATGGAGAACGGCATGTATGACACTGGACTCAACCCATGATGCATCTTTGAGAGGATTCCTGTTGGCAGTGCATTTTTATAAGCCTGTCTATCAGATAAAATCCAGTTGACTGGTCTCTTTTTTCAAATATGAAATATATTTATTTCTGTATAGAATGTATAGATTATATTATCTTAATATAATTATTTTAAAGCAATAGTTCATCCAAAAATGTTAATTCTGCCATCATTTATTTTGTTCCAAACCTGTGTGGTTTTTCTTTTTTCTGAGGAACACAAAAGAAGAAGCTTTGAAAAATGTTCTTGCTGCTCATTTCCATAAAATGAAAGTGAATGGGAACCAGGGGCTGTCAAGCTCCAAAAAAAAAAAAACACCAATGAAACGTAATTGAAGTAATCCATATGACTATATTTGAAAACTTCTGAGGCCAAATGATAGTTTAATGTGGGAAAGACTAAAATTTAAGCTGTTGATCAATAAAAATCCAGCCATGGTCACCTTTTGCTTGCATTGTGTTGAAAATAATGGCACATTCTACTATTAACATCTCTTGTGTTCCACGGAAGAAAATAAGTCACATGAGTTTTAAAACGGGTGAGTAAATAATTAATTTTAGGTTATTGATTTTAAAATTTTAGCAGAATGATTCTTTATGCTGGGCACCTTCCTTTTTTAAACATCCCTCCATCCCTCCCACCTGCACACCTCTGTCTCGTGAGGTCATTAGCAGGAATGTGGAGACTCACTCCCTTGATTTATGCTTTGTCGCCCTGAGGTGGAGACATCTGTAATTTTAGGGCTTTGACATACCCACCCTGACAACAGCCAACTGACAACTATAGCACAAACTTGTCAGTGCTGCCTTAAGGTGTAGGGTGTGGTTTCAGCCCTGCCAGTTACCACGGAGACATCTTGCTGAAAGGAAAGCACTGCTCTGTTGTAAATGCCATCTTTAATACATCAGTCAAATTGTGGTTGTTACATCACTAGTATATGAAACCTTAAAAGACTGCAGGCCAATGATTCCTTCTGATTAAAATCTTGAAGTCTTTTAGAAATTACTGTAGAGCATCTGGATCTTATTGAATAAACTGAATAAAAAAAAAAATGATTGTGTAATATGTGTTTATGTATATGTATATATATATATCGCAGGGAAATACCCTACAGCTCAAAAGTTTGGGGTCTGCATTACAGGATGCATTAAAGTTGATCAGAAGCAACAGTAAGGATGTTTTCATTGTTGCAAACAAGTTATAGTTTATTACTCGTTTGCAACAATGTAAAAATACACGCTGTTCCTTTAAACTTTTCATCAAGGGATCCTAAAAAATCACAGGTTTTAATAAAAATATTAAGTAACACAACTGTTTTCAACATTGATAATAATAAGCAATTATTCTTGAGCAGCAGATCAGCATATTAGAATGAATTTTAAAGGATCACGTGACACTGAAGACTGAAGTAATGATGCTGAAAATTCAGCTTTGCCATCACAGGAATAAGTTACATTTTTAAATATATTAAAAATAGAAAAGTTATTTTAAATTGCAATAATACTTCATAATATTACTGTTTTTACTGTATTTCTGATCAAATGATTTGATGAGCATATAAGAGACTTAAAAGAGGTTAGTCTACAGTATCTGAACATTCAGTATCAATTACATCTGTTATTTACCTGTTATTTATCTGTCTGCAATCAGATGATCTGTAAAACATTACAAGATCTTGATGAAACTTTGATTTATGCATTTTCCATGTGTCAGACTATGTTTAGAACATGTCCAAGGCTAAACCACATCTCATCAGTCTACCATTAGTCATCTCAGGCTTTTTGTCTTTAAGGAGAGTACATGTCATCACCTATGAGGTGCTAATTACACTCATCTTGCGGAAGGCTTCACACTGAATGTCTCCTCTGCTGAAAGATAACATCTTTTCACCGTTCGGCCGTATATCACTGGACTGAAATTCATACATTTACAGTAGGAATGATTGGGTGCGTATGCAAAGGCTTGTACAAAATATTTTTATTGTTGCATTGCACAACATCCTGAAGAATGTTTCCAACAGTGTTGTGAGCTTTGCCAGAGACATCTATAATTATTAGGCATGAAATACACTGTCAGTCAGGTTTTTGTCTTGAAGTGGTAAGTGATGTTTAAAGTTAAAGCAAATACAAATTATACTGTACAGTAATCAACCCTATTTGTGTACAGAATTTGTTATAGAACTCTCTCTCCCTCTCTCTCTATATATAATATAAAGTATCTCACAAAAGTGAGTACACCCCTCACATTTCAGCAACCATTTTATTATATATTCTTAAGGGACAATATATAGAAATGAAAATTGGATATACTTTAGAGTAGTCAATGTGCAGCTTGTATAGCAGTATAGATTTACTGTCCTCTAAAATAAGTCAACATACAGCCATTATTGTCTAAATAACTGGCAACAAAAGTGAGTACAACCTAAGTGAACATGTCAGAACTGTCCAAAGTGTCAGTATTTTGTGTGAGCACCACTGTTATCTAGCACTGCCTTAATCCTTCTGGACATGGAATTCACCAGAGCTGCACAGGGTGTTGCTGGGATCCTCTTCCACTCCTCCATAATGACATCACAGAGCTGCTGGATGTTAGACACATGGCGCTTCTCCACCTTCCGCTTGAGGATGCCCCACAGGTGCTCAGTAGGGTTCAGGTCTGGAGACATATTTGGCCACTACATCACCTTCAGCTTCCTCAGCAAGGCAGTTGTCATCTTGGCGGTGTGTTTGGGGTCATTATCATGCCGTTCTGCCCAGTTTCTGATGGGAGGGCATCATGTTCTGCTTCAAAATGTCACAGTACATGTTGGAATCCATGTTCCCCTCAATGAAGTGCAGTTCCCCAGTACCAGCAGCACTGATGCAGCCCCAGACCATGATGCTACCACCACCATGCTTGACTGAAGGCAAGACACAGTTTTCTTGGTACTTCTCACCAGGGCGTCGCCACACATGCTGGACACCATCTGAGTCAAACAAGTTTATCTTAGTCTCATCAGACAACAGGACATGGTTCCAGTAATTCATGCTCTTGGACAGGTTGTCTTCAGCAAACTGTTTGTGGGCTTTCTTGTGAGCCAGCTTCTGGGACGACGGTCATGCAGTGTGCGGCGTATGGTCTGAGCACTGACAAGCTCACCTTCCGCTTCTGCAACCTCTAAAGCAATGCTGGCAGCACTCATCCATCTGTTTTTTTGAAGCCAGCTTCTGCAGATGACACACAGCACAAGGTCTCAACTTCTTTGATTCAACTTCTTTGGCCTGTTCCGAGTGGAACCCGTCTTGGAAAACCTCTCCCTATGACCCTGGCCACTGTGCTGTAACTCAGTTTCATGATGTTACCGATCTTTTTATAGCCTAAGCCATCTTTGTGGAGAGCAACAATTCTAATTCTTAAATCCTCAGAGAGTTCTTTGCCATGAGGTACCATGTTGAACATCTAGTGGTCAGTATGAGAGAATTGTACTCAAAGCACCAAATTTTAACCTCTCTAATACAAGATACACAAATTTGTATGGTCCTATCAAGCGGACAAAAACATGAACATGATGAATAGGACATGTAGCTTTGCATGGTTAAATGACATACAGCTGTTATCACTTAAGGTGTACTCACTTTTGTTGCCAGCTATTTTGACAATAATGGCTGTATGTTAAGTTATTTTCAGAGGACAGTAAATCTATACTGCTATACAATCAGCACATTGACTACTCTAAAATATATCCAAGTTTCATTTCTATAGTATTGTTCCTTAAGAAGATATACTAAAATGGTTGCTGAAATGTGAGGGGTGTACTCACTTCTGTGAGATACTGTGTGTGTGTGTGTGTATATATATATATATATATATATATATATATATATATATATATGTATATATATGTGTGTGTGTGTGTACACACTACGGTTCAAAAGTTTTGGGTCAGTAAGATGTATTAAAATAGAAAACTCTTATTTTTAATGTTATTTTTGTTATTTATTTTTGATCAAATAAATGCAGACTTGGTGAGCATAAGACAATCTTTTAAAACATTGAAACATTTTACCAACCAAACAATTTTGAGTGGTAGTGTATAGTATCTAAATTTAATTTATTAATATGACTGAAAATGATAACTGAAAATGTATAACTATTCGTTAAAACAATCATAAAAGTCGGCGCCGATAGCCTAGTGGTTAGTGCACCGACACGTGGCGCAAATGCGTTCACAGCGACCCAAGTTCAATTCCTATCTTGAGGTCCTTTGCCAATCCAATCCTCTCTACTGTCCTATCTGAATAAAGGCACAAAAAGCCTATATATATATATATATATATATATATATATATATATATATATATATATATATATGTTTATATATATATATATATATATATATATATATATATATATATATATATATATAAACAATCATAAAATTACACTGTAAAAAATTATTTCATTGAACTCAAAATTTTAAGGCAACCAGGTAACATTTTTAAGTTAAACCAACAATTCTTTTTTACTGTGTAGGCTCAAATAATTTGCGGCAACAATAGTCTACTTTAGACATTCTATACAACTATAAGTAACTTTGCAACAGAGTCCTGCACTCTGGAATTTTATGTAACAGTTGGAATAATATTTACGTGTTGGGTGCGGTGCGCGGTAGGCACTGGCGGACTGCGGGTCCAATAGCCAAGACTATTCCAACTCAATTCGGTGGATTTGACAGCTGCTTTCAAATGGTTCTGTGCTTATTTGTGTTCACACTCTGTCTGAAGACCATTAAAGGCAGCACGGTTTACAGTGCTGAGCATTGTAGCCAATCACGCTAGATCTGATTAAAAGCTAGTGATTATATTAAAGGGAGCTCGCTTTGCTCGCTGTGTGTATTTAATATAAGCTATTCACAATTTGAATAGAAGCTTTTGAATAATGTTCGCGCTGCTACAAGAGGAAACACTGCTGAGTTTCAGAAGAGACAACCGTGTTTAAATGCAAAGTGAATCTGCTAAAATATTTACTAGCTTTAAGCTTACAGTTAAATAGGCTTACTAAAATATTGTTCTATTATTTTACTTGTGTTGTTTAATACAATGTTTAATTAAATGCAGCGACATAGAATGTCTAATGTTGGTTTCATGTGGGGCGGGTTCGGGTTTATCAAACAGGACCAGTGCAGGACTCTGTTTGCAACTACTTTTTCAACTAACAGTCATTAGAATATTAGTAGACTGTCTGCTTAATATCTGCTAATACTTTATTTTGATGGTCCCCAACATACATTCTACTGACTATAAGTAACTTTGCAACTACATGTCAACTTATTCTATTAACCTTAAAGGGTTAGTTCACCCAAAAATGAAATTTCTGTCAGTTAAGTACTCAGTCTCATGTCGTTCCACACCCGTAAGTCCTTCGTTCATCTTTGGAACACAAATTAAGATATTTTTGATGAAATCCAAGAGTTTTTTTTTTTTATCCCCCATAAAAAAGCAACGAAATTACCAGATTAACATTACCAAATTCAACAAATTCGTCTCTCCCCTCTCATTCTCCTACACTATTTACGTTGCAGTGCTTCCAGGTTCTACATCAGAACTCCGACTCAGTATTGGCCTACGCTGTTCACTTGAGCAGCACTACGCATGTTTGTGACGCTGACGCAGGAGCTAGCTAATACTGAGCTGCCGTTCGGACTTAGAATCTGTAATTAATAATTTACTGATTAATTAATGACAGAAATTTCATTGTTGGGTGAACTAACCCTTTAATCCTAACAGTTTACTAATGCTCTAATGAGAATTAGTTGACATGTAGTTTAAAATTAATGAGAGTTAGTTAAAATGTAGTGGCAAAGTAATGTCTGAAGTGGACTATCGAAATAAAGTGTAAACTAAATTGTTTTGGAAATCACGGTACAATGATTGCGCTGTATGTTTTTGATTCAACAATCAGATTGTATCAGAACAAAATTTTGTGTGCAGTTTGCAAGTTCATGATTCATGGTCTTTTTATTGCATGACATTTAATACAGATTCTTTACTTGCATTCAAAACTAAAAAAAAAAAGTAACACTTTTTATGTCATATTTGACCATTTTTTTTGTGTATCTCTCTAGCATTTTCTTGAGTTTACCTTAATTTGAATCTATTTTTGGTCAACCGAAATTGTCCTGCAATGAAGGATGTACAACATACATTGTTACAGCCGTCCAATGTTTTCGTGGTGCAGCATTTCGGTCATTTAAAGCCAGTGCCGAAAATATCGAAATAGATGAAATTATTTGTTCCAGTGAAAAACCGAGCACTGATTTATGTGAGCAGAACCTGCTCCACACTCCTCAGCCTTGAAAATAACCTGTACATCATTTACAGTAATCCCATGTCCTCCAGGATTCCGGAAGGAACATGCATCTGCTGAGAAGCTAGTCTCGGGCTGCATACATAAACCATTTCACCATGAGGGAATGTTCCAGAGACTGGCTTTCAGAGAACATGACCATCCTTCCGCTTAGAGGGGTTGCATGACGGCTCGGTTCACTATCAAAAGCATCTCAGTCTATTAATCTCTTTGAACATGGCACAAAGCCTTGAGCTGTGTGTTTGTAGCATTTAAAGCAGGACAATCCGCTTTTCGAAGTCTTCATGTATGTTTGCAGGTTGTGCAGCGTTTCTTTACTGCAGGCCAGGCTTGCACCCTGACCCGTGTTGATATGTTGTGAAGCGCAGAGGAAAAACTCTTGATGCACATGTTGAAACACTTAAGGGGGGAAAATGCTCATTGTTAGGAAAAGAATAACATTAAAAAATCTGTGACATCCAATCCTATTAGATGCTTGTATGTGGCCACGATGTGTTGAAATCCAGGTTTTTGCCATGAACATACAGACACGGTAATCCCTCTTCACTAGAAACCTGCATCACTTGAGGAAAAGAACGTGTAAACAGAAATACTACAAGTGGAACCTTGAGGACAAAATCATAGCCGAGATTCCCTAGATAAGCGGTTTAGCATGTCGAACAGTGTGATTAAACAGACTTCACAAAGAAACACCAATCCATTTGGGAGAAGAGTAAAATTTAGCTTCAAAATCAATTGAATGTTTTGTCGTGTGCGTGTGAGAGCACTGCTAGCATTCATTTCACTGTAAGACAGGAAAAGAGGAGCTGTCTGTGAGGATGTTGACTTTTTCCTTCGCTGATTTAATGACCTGCTTAATTTCGCCGTATCCGCGGCCCTCGCAGATGTTTTGCAGTTTTAATTAGTGTAATCATCGCTCTTGAGAGAGGCCAGGAGGTCACTCAGCGGGCCTTGTTTGTCAAGATGCTCAGAATAATAACACAAAAGACGTGTCATTTATTCTGTCGCTGCGTTCATTAAATAATTATATGTGTCAAGACAAAAGATTCTTAATCAGTCAGGAGAAGAAAAAAATAGACTCATTACAGAGTCAAATGAACCTCCATGCTCAAAAAAAAAAGAAAAAAAGAAAAAAAGAGTTGGACTGTTTATGTTACTGTAGTGCTGGTATTTCAAAAGCATTAGATGGATATTTTCTGCAAATTCTGGTTGATGAGGGAGATATATTCAGATAAAGCATTTAATGTCTGTGTCTTAAGTAATAGGTTTGGATGTTAGATTTTAGATTGTGAATCGCCTCATCATCCAGAATTGGATACCAAACACATGAGATGTCAGAACATTGCTATAGTCACCACGGTGTCAAGCATCGCAGTTTCGGGAGTGAGTCATGTTCGGTACACGCATGAAACAATAATTTAGGCTCACTTCTGCATTTAAATGCGGTTGTCACTCCTGAAACTTTACAGTTCTGGCATGTTTTCTTTTAAATAAAGGCTAAATACCAGGCTCATATGTTTAGGTTCAGTAATTTCACTTTAATGGCAATGAAAAGGTTATTAGTCAGATATTGAAATGCCTTATTTTCAAAAATGTAATTTAGTCTATTCATTGGTATGTAACAAATTTTGCTGCAAAACCAAGTCCATGTGTGTGGTTTTTTATTTTTATTTTTTGCAAAAACCTCTACATCCAAAACAACAAGACATAGTAAAACAACTGTTGTGTTTACTTGCTACTTGCAAAATCCTGTCTTTGCCACTTTAACAATAGACAAAACATGATAAAAACTTGCAGCTCGGCAATTGAAAGCCGGCTCATATGCAAACCGTCTTTCATCTTGAAATCATATGATTCGATTTGCATTTTCTGATTTGTTCTTCTGTGTGCTTAGAGGCTTTTGCTGACAAAGGGAAGTGGCGTTTAGCAGTTTCTGCCAAAAAACTGGTATTTCTGAATGGGCTGACGCTGGGATTTAGATTTGAAGCGAAAGTACTTGATGAACATATACTATGTGTGGAAAGCATTCGCTCAATGTCATTACCAAATTTTTTAATGAGGTGGCATTTAGCGGCTTTTGCATCTGAACTCTTCATATATATATATATATATATATATATATATATATATCTATATATATATATATATATATATATATATATAGATATATATATATATATATATCTATATATATATATATATATATATATATATATCATCTGTGGAAGATAGAAGGTGTGATACAATGATACAGTGTCCTACCTACCTGTCAACGTATGCATTTTCATACCTCTGCACACCCTGCTTGCGCAAACATCACACTTCTTTAACACTATCAGTGCCGAAATGAATCTGCTGCAGTCAGGTGGTACAGGTCAGTGCTCTTTAATTGTTTATGTTCATTATTGTTGTAATGTGTGCTTTAGGACGAGGTAGTTTAACGGTGTTCCTTGTGACTCTTTTGTTTGCTCACTGCTGTACACGTTTTGAAGGAGGTGTGGCTTTGAAGGGAGGTTGGGATCTTATACTTTCAAAGCTAACTTGCTATTGCTAGCCTCTCTGAAAATTGCCTACCCTACCTTTAAATGCGGGAGTGAGTCCCCTAAATTATCGTTCCATGTGTGTACGAAACACAACTATAGCAATGTTCTGGTGTCTCACATGTTTGGTATCCGCTATTCTGACCAAAGAAATATTACAGCGACAAAAGACTTATGTTCAGCAATTTTAACTTAAGCACAGTCGACAGAGGCGTTGTGCTTTGCTTATGCTTGGAAAGTGCGCCTTTTGCACCACACATACAGAAGAGAGAAACATTTCTGATACACGTTAAACTGCATCATTAACAACTAGTTGTTCAGTTCGGTTCCGTACACACTGCATAGAATTTTTGTAAATGCGGTTGTCATTACCTGCATTTTTCTGGAGTTAATTCGGTTGTAGAATGCGGTTGTCACTCCCGTAAATTACTGCACCGTGTGTGAACAGAACAGGATTAAGCACTAAAAGATGAATTGACAACCGAATTTAGTTGCAGTGTGTTTGTGGTAGGGGTAGGAATCGATTCTTGATTTTGTATTGAATTTTGATTTGATATATGCATTGCACAGATTTGATTCTAAACTTGTTTTTTGAATTGTATTCAATTTATTACCCTTAAAGCCCTCCTCCTTATACATAAGAAAACCTGTGCCCCCAATTGATTGCTATTAAATACAACTCAGGTGTAATGTTGAACATTTATGTCTCTTCAGTGACTTTTACAGAAACTCACTCTCATCTTGTCATTTGTATCACGTACAATAAATGTCAGTGGAGACCAAATTATGAACATTTGTTACTAAAAACTTGGTCTAAGTATTTAAATTGGTAAAGACTTGACAAATTGCTGTTTGAAAAAAAATTAGATGGTATTATATTTGAAAGTTTTTGTTAACTATCTAGATTACTTTATGCTCTGCTAACGAGGACAAGAGGACAACATACAGTGTTCTGATTAAAAAAAGTATAAATGCGATTTCTATATAATTAAACTAAGCTGTACTTTGGCTGAATATGGATATGGCATCATGTGAAACAGAAAATTGTATTTTACTTTGAAAGCACTTATAATCACTAAAAATAACTCTTGAAACAAAATGGAAATGAACTTCCAATTAAAATTATGGTATCTTTAAATGAAATAAATGTTCCCTAGAACAAATATGCTGAATGCGCAGACATAATACTCTTTCATCATTGAAAAATAATGACATATTGCGTGTTATCTGAATTAATTATTAATTAATCTTCATGAATATTACGCATTCTTTTTAGTGAAATTAGTCAATGCACACAAATGTAATGTAATCTGTGAAACTATAGAAAAATATGGCATTTCAGTATCTTTTAAAACACTAGTTGACTCATAATTTAAAGAAATAAGGTTTTAAGTTTAAGATTTTAAGTTTGTTAAACTCTTCCTTTTGCAGAAAATTTAACTGCAAGGCTTTACACATTCATTTTGCACAGTTTTAAACAGAACTTGCTCTGTTGAGTGACCCTGTGAGAACGGCCATAGAGTCGCTCAATGGTCAAGACTCTGCTGTGTAAACACACCTGCAGTGAATGATTCACCTTCACCCTCAGGGCTCTGACACCACTGACCGAACTAGAGAAATGCCCCTGTCTTACAAATGGACACTAAGCGCTCGCAAAAGCCTTCAGGGGATCTGCTCAAATCATCTTAAGTGACGTAATTACCATTAGCTTGATTTGTCTTTGTAGCCGGTACGGTGACGTGAACGCTGCTGTGGAAGTCGAATGAAACCTTTTGCCTTTTTCGCTGGGGATTCAGTGTCTACACAAAAAGTATTCCTTTCCCTAGCTAATAATTACAAAAGTTAGCTTGATTAGAAATAACCCATTAATGGGCCTTGTTGTCATAGCATTCTGGCTGAGCCTTGTTCTGAAATAGCCTTTGATGATGAGAAAGATGCCATCAAACAGGTTTAAAGAAAGTCATGAGGAAAAAATGAAAGGAAAAATACTTTTTTTAGCGGAAAAAGTCCTGGCAAAACAAATTCGGACAGGCCGGTGTATCAGCAAGTTCTAAAGAATGTCTGAAAATTACACTTGGCAGCAAGTGAAACAGTTTAGCGTGCATGTATTATAATCAACTGGGTCATTAAATTTGTTGGAGTAGCTGTAAGTCTGTGGCGGTGTTGTGTAGCTGCGCTCCTCCGAGTTATAGCAGCGTCAGTGTTTTCATGTCGAGGGCTGAGCTTACTTTCAGCGTAGACCTGATGAGTGCTGAACCAATTTGTCTCCGAACCCTTAGGAACTTTGCACAACTCTCTAAAGTAATTCCCTCACTTCTGGCTGCCTAAAACCTTGTCCCAGCACAAACAATAGCAATGCTTTGTAAAAGCCATTCTAAAACCTCTGCCAAGCATAATTTATCATTTGAATGACAATAGGCCACTTAACACAGCTTAAATTATTTCTTTGCACTATCAGCTACTTGACTGGATATGTGTTGTAACTGCACACTATCATTAACTGCAGAGTTTATGAGGTAGTCCCTTATCAAAGGCTTTGCACCACAAGTTTGGGTAGGAACTATGCTGAACTTTCTGTTTTCTCTCTGAGGTAGAAACTGAATAACACAAATCACACATTTCATGGTGTGAAAGAGCTGGTCCTGAGGGAATGAGCTGTAATTTAGTTGTTTGGAATATTTGCAATCATTTGTGCAACTCGAATTGCTTAATTCACAAGTCGCAGTTGTCATTTTAAATTAAAAGGCTTGCAGATATTAGTATGTGTATCTGTGAGTATTCAACCTGATCATTATATAAAAAAGGTTAGTGATTTTAAAGGGATACTTCACCCAAAAATGAAATTTTCACTTTGGGTGAAGTATCTGTGAAATTCTGTGAAAATTCACTGTATTTTGTGTAATTTAGCCGAATATCCAAGCAGTGATCATTTTTACACTTTGTGTGTGTGTGTGTGTGTGTGTGTGTGCATGTGTTTGTGATTTATGAGGACACAAATTTATATAATGACATAGGTATTACACTGGTATTACAACGTAAACATGAAATATGAGGACATTTCATGAGTCCTCATTTAAAATAGCTTTAAAAACATACTGAACAATGTTTTATTAAAAATGTAAAAATGCAGAATGTTTTCTGTGATGGGTAGGTTTAGTAGTAGGGGTAGTGTAGGGGGATAGAATGTACAGTATGAAAAAACCATTATGCCTATGGAATGTCCTTCTAATTTTAGTCAACGGAAATAAGAATTTAGTTGACGAGAAACCAGATACAAAACATTTTATATATTAATTTAATCATGTATCACCATTTAACAAAAACATGTGAAAACCTGACCCAATCGGGTCAGTCACTAGCATTATTCATCTCATCTTCATTATTGCTGATAAAATATTAAAAATAATAATTTTATTGACAATTATTAACATTAAAGAAAATGGTTGCCGCGGTTCTGATTCCCATCCACTTTCATGATGGCTTTTTTTGTGGGAACAATCATACACTACTGTTTAAAAGTTTGGGGTCAGTAAGATTTTTTTTTTTTTTTTTGAAAGAAATGAATACTTATTTAGCAGGGACACATTAAATAGATCTAAAATAACAGTAAAAATATTTACACTGTCAGAAATAAAGGTATGGTGCTTGTCACTGGGGCAGATACAAAAGTGAAAAGGTACATCTTTGTACTTTACCCCTAAATGGTGCATATTAGTACCTTAAATGTACATATTAGTACTTTAAAACTGCATATTTGAACCTTAAAGGTACATATTAGTACTTTTGTATAGGGTACTGCCCCAGTGACAAGCACCGTACCTTTTTTTCTGATAGTGTATGGCACAAAAGATTTCTATTTCAAATAAATGTGCTTTCCACAAAAATATTCAATTAAATTTTAAAATATATTCAAATAGAAAACAGTTATTATAAATTGTTATAATATTTCACAATATAACTGTTTACACTGTATTTTTGATCAAATAAATGCATAAGATATTCTTTCAAAAGCAAAAAAAAATCTTACCGACCCCAAACTTTTGAATGGCAGTGTTGTTTAGATCAGTAAATCTAATAACAGGTGCAGCCAATTTATTTTCCCCCGTAGATTTCTAAGTTTTAAAACATTTACAGTCTGTGTAGCTTAATTCAACATCGACACATTACAAGTTTTGGCTTGGTGTACTTAAACCAACTAAGTATTTCCAGCTTAGCACTTATTAAAAGTCCAATGACAGATGCACGGTCACAGAAACGGGCCTATTTCATTAGCTTTACTATAACTGATATAATGCATGCCTGCATTAATCCTTTTTGTCTGAGAGGAAAAAGTGGACTAAATTAAGTTCTCGGTTCTCTAAACTAAGCTTGTTCACAAACAAACTAGAAGGCTGAATGCTAAATATCTGACGTCATGAGGCTTAACAGCATTAGGCCTCTGTTGTGTGTGCAGGAACCAGTACCGGCGCTCTGCTCCGCGATTCTTTTGGAAAGCCCAGATTTAATTAGTGCATAAATCCCCTGAAAAATTCATGAATTTGCCTTGCCCCCTCATTGCAAGTGACTCGGGCAGTGGTGTGAGGCTTGCGGGTCGTCCCAATAAAGCAGGGTCACGCATGCAAACACTCGCACACACACACACATTCAAAGTAAGAAAGAGAAAAGAAACAACTGTTTATGTAAATAGGGGATGTGTGTTTACTTGATGGAAGAATGGCAGGGCCCTGGTCTCCCCGTTCAGCTTAGCGAGTCCCAGCCAAAGGGGACCTCTCACCAGCAACTCCAGCCTTATTAAACTGATTACCAACTCCAACTAATTAATCAGAAACGAGGAGGGAGCAGTGTGCATCGCTCCCAGACTACCCCCTTTCTCTCTTTCGCTCCGTCTCCTGGTTCAAACCCCCCTCCTCCACTTTTCTCAGCTCCCCTTTTCTCTCTTCTCTTTCCTTGGCTGTGATTGAAGTAGGGGAACGGTTATTTTTCATGCATCATCAGAACTGGTGGGATGGGAGGACGAGTAGTAATTACCTTACACAAACAAGGCCGAGATTGCCTGTGAAGCCACCTCTTTATTTTAGCTGGTGAGGAGAGAAGAGGGTGGAAGGGGGGGGGAAGGGAAAAGGGCCGCATAATGACTTCAAAACAGAAGTACAAGTGTGCCTCTTCAAGAGGATGTCGATTCTTTTATTTGAAAACACGTTTCCTTAATGCATCAAGCGATCTGTAACTTTCAGGATGGGATAGTTCACCCAGTGAAGATTCTGTCATCATTTGCTCATGACTTTGTGTTTTTTTGTTGATTCTGTTGATGTATTGCTTTTTTTCTCCATGCAATTGCAATGAATGGAAACTAGAGTTTAGAGATTTAAAAAAGGCGCAAAAGCGCCTTAAAACAAAAATAAATATATATAAATAAAAGTAGCCCATAAGTCTATGGAAGTCATTTGATAGCATCGTTTACTATACAGACCAACGTTTACATTGTCCTTCACTGAAAATTCACTAAAAGTTCAGTAGAGAAAGAGCAGTGTCCAATTGGTGAACAAATCTTTTTTTGTGTGTGTCAGATCAAAATCAGTTGAACTGGTTCACAAACCAGCCTGAATGATTTGTTCACAAATTGTACTTATTTGGTTCTCACTGGTTCGGTGTGTTCAATTATGAGTGAATAATCTTCATGAAAAAACATTGTTTGTACATCTTGCAGTGTTTTTCCTATCAAATATTTTAGTAATCATCATAAATTAGGTATCAAACACATATTGTTGGAAAGGTCTGAGACTCAAGGTTTCATATTTCACCACTATTTTGTAATAGAAGTGATATTGTGACGGAAATGTATTAATTTGTGACAGGAGAATCTGTCAGCCTGTGGCTATTTTATTGCCTAAACAAAATCTTAAAAGAACCTCACTTTTTGTGATATCAGCTTCAAATTTGGAACACAACTTGGTTAGACATATGGCTTTGATTTTATAATTATTTTAGAGTCCAGAGTATTTTGTAAAATATATATTTTGAATAAAATAAAAATGTACTTTTGCTTTACAGTAAACTTAAACTTTTTACACTTTTTAAGTGATTTTACTTCAGCAATAATTTGCTGAGTATTCTTTAAAAAGCGACCAACCCTTAAAGGGTTAGTTCACCCAAAAATGAAAATTCTGTCATTAATTACTCACCCTCATGGAGCGTGTATCAAACTGCCAGAGTCACATGAACTATTGAAGTTTCAAAACACTTATGACGTAACAAAGCCTTGTTTACTGAAATGATTTTGGCACTCTGAACCACTGATTCGAAACAAATGATTCGTTAGCTTCAGAGCTTCATGAAGCAGTGTTTTGAAATCGCCCATCACTAGATATTGTGGAATAAAGTCACTATTTTGTTATTTTTGGCACACAAAAAGTATTCTCATCACTTTATTATATTAAAGTTGAACCACTGTAGTCACATTAACTGATTTAAATATGTTTTAGTAGCTTTCTGGGCGTTGAAAAAGGGAATGTTATTCGCTGGCGATGCAGGCCTTACTGAGCCATTGGATTTTATGAAAAAGATCTTAATTTGTGTCCCGAAGATGAATGAAGATCTTACGGGTGTGGAATGAGTAATTAATGACAGAAATTGAATTTTTTGGGTGAACTAACCCTTTAAGTCTGTATTCCAAAGCATTCATGAATTACAACCATTTATGTTTGAAAAACAGGGGTGACAGTTAACAAGTTTAATTATTGCCATGATACACATTTTACAATTCTTAATTGTGTTCCACAAAGTCATATAGTAGTTTAAAATAGCTTGAAGGTGAGTCAATAATGACAGTAGTTAAATTTCAGGATGAATTATTTCATTAATATGATGTGTATCCTGGTGCCATTTGTCCCTTTTTGTAAATTGCGACAATTTTTAAAAAAACCCACAAACACTACAGCATGCTCTTCCAATATTCCCTCAGTTCCAAGCCCTCCAAACAGAGTGAGATGCCATTGTCAGTGTGTTTTTCCAACACGTTTCTCCGGAGACCAGACTAACACAGTCTTTTCTTCGAACAGCCAATCTCTCAAAATGCCAAGTGTAACTGGGTGCCCTACTGTTCCTAATTAAAGCATGATTAAAGAGCAAAATGAAGGATTCCACAAAAGATGTATTCTCTCTCCCTCCGTCTCTCTCTCTTCAAGGAGTTCTGATTAATCCCCATTGGATGTAGTCGAACCATTTATGCATTCCTCTTCTTCTGTTTATCAAATAAACCCAAGTAATTAGAGACTTTAGATAAGTAGGCTAAATGGATGCCCACCCTGTGTTATCCAAGGCGCTCTATCCTGATAGGAACTCTGCCGTGTTTGGTTAATATCTGCTGTTATCCTTGTTGGAGAACAATGCCTTTGTGTCTGGCATCTGTTATTATGCTCACTGGGGCTTCTTTGACCTTAACAGACGGGATAGTCTGATTACATAAACCACTATTCTACACATTACACACTGACAGCACACTTTCATTTGGATGGAATGGAAGAATATATATATAGAAATAAATCATTTACTAATATAAAAGACAGCTTTTTTTACCGGACAGCTTTTTTAGACAGCTCATTGCGTTCCTGGCAGATGAAGCTAGCGTCTCTGTGAAGATCACAAACACAGACGTTTTTGTTCAAGTCTTCATTGAGGTTTGATTTTCCAGCTTTAAACTGAATACCATTATGCCTGAGAATGTGGAAAACCCCTTGAAAACATCTAAGAGTAGAGTACCTGAGTTGGGCCTGTTGGCAACCCTTATGACTAACAAAAAGAGGATTAGTTGCCCGTACTTTAGTCAGCCAAAGAAAGTGAAACCAAATGGAGCCAGAGATTTCCCTTCTGTTCTTGGCGTTATAATGGCATCTATATCATTCTTCCATATTACTTACCGTTCACTAGACACGCACTTTAGTGTTATTGAACATTCTGAAAGGAAGAAAAAAATCTATATTAGCAAATCAGCCTCTCATCTCCACACGCTAATCTCTCAAATCCGTTTTGAAAATAGAAATGATTTGACAGTCCATTTGAGTCACTTTTACATGTTTAGCAGAGAATCAAATGTGTTTAATTGATTGCCCGACGAGCTTGTTTCGTCATAGGAAAAGAGGATGCTAAATCAGATCATCGCATTGTCTTTGTTTATGTAAGGACTCAGAATCGACAGCTCGCTGTTGTTGGATTTGGCTTATCCTCCGAGGATATCCGTTGTATTCCTTTTCATTTACAGTAAGAAAAGGCTGGCTACGATCTTGTCTATGAGATACCTGATATAAAATGCTTGGATAAAGAAGACATAAACACGTCTGAGATTACGATTCCTCGTCTGGCATGAATTAAAAGTGCTCATTATCATACCTCCTTTTTCAGAACACACTGTCCAGTCGTCCAAAACCAAGCAAATCATTTCTTGGTGAAAACCTTGAATTTAATAACCTCCCTGTGTTGAATAAACAGAATTAAGTAGGTCAAAATATGATTATGTACCGTTAAAATGTGTTAAGCTCTCTTCTATTTCAACCGCTCTATAAATTATGCTAATTATATTAGCTATTCTCAGTTGATTGACTTCAAAATGATCATTGCTCTGAATTGAAATATGTATTCAAATTTAGCAAGCATCTGTATAGGGCGTACAATGTATATTTCGAACATTAAAGCAGCCTTTTTGCAGTTTTTCATATGATTGGTATTTAATAGTATTCTCTGAACAATGTTGTTTTTCCAAACCACGTAAGAGTCTTGGCTAATTAGATCAAGAATTACAGTAATTAGCTTTCAGAAGTTTTCCTCTGACCATGGTAGCTGTTTCAAATGGTCATTTTGATTCTCTCTCTTTCTCTTTCTCCATGTTTTGCATTATAAAACTGCTGTGAGAAGAATGACAAACACCGTTAATCTCTTGCTCACTGCCAATACATTACAAAAGGCCTAAGATAGGATTCAGCTCCAGCAGAGTAAACACTCACAATTCAGCAATTGTCCATTACGTCTAAATGCGAATGATAACAAGCCTCATTAATTTAACCGCGAGAGTAAGTGGGGTAACACGAATCAGAATTAATAATTGGCCTCCAATGTAAACGCAATTGGCAATTTCCAAATTGTTTCTCCAAATTCTGGATGTAGCTCACACAGGTTTTTTTTCTTTGTCTCCCCTCCCCAAATCCTAGGGATAGGTTTAGTCATGGATGGCTCTTTTAATTTGTTTACCACCTTCTCTCCTTTTCCCAGAAAACTGATCAAGAAGCCATTTAATTGCTAGAAGAAAAGGAATCACTTCCACCCTTCCCTTGTATTATTGCCAAGCGTGCTGCCAGGAACATGAAATATCTTACCATTTGTTTGTTGTAAGTCCTTGTAAAGAGAAAATCAGGTCAAATATAGTGTAAGGCTTGTTAAAGGCCCCCAGATTTCTCTCCTGACGACACTTATTTTGATTAGTTCTCAGAAAAGCTCTGCTCTCGGAAGAACTCGCTCACAACTTTAATCCATTCCGGGTTAGAGCTGTAATGGCGAATTTAATGAGCAATGTTTAATGGCTTCAAAACACTGATGAGCTGAACTGTAACACTGAACTTGCGTAGAATCAGCATCAAATTCTATATGTTTTTGACCTTCTGAATTCTCTACTCGCTCTTTCCGTGCTCATTAATCTCGGTGACTTGCATCTTGTTGTGAAAGTGCGGATGTCGCTGCGGTAAGTGCATGTGAAAGGTGCATTTCTGGAAACACACCTGAGTGTGTGTGACAGGCAGGAGCTCCGGGGAGACAGACGGAGAGAGCGACAGGCTCAGGCATGCCCCTCATCATCTGGCAGGAGACGCAGACACTGCGCTTTTTAAAAATGGATGGTAATTTAATTAACTCTTTCCTCCCCACAGGCTGTTCTGCACAGATGGAGCTAAGTGAGGGCGAGGGCTGAGGTAAAGGACTTGCTGTTGTTGCCAAGAGTTTGGACAGTGTGAAAGTTGCTATGTGGACTTTAAGCAGTGCAGATTATGACTAGTCAGTCCCAGGTGATATTGAGAGACACAAACCTCCTGGGGGAGATTGGAAAAGTTGTGTTCACATAGCTTTAGCAGTCAGTGCGTCTCTGTCAAAGTACTGCGGAGGAAAAACAAAAACAGATGTCGTTGTATTTTAACGCTGGCTGCTCAAAAATTGTTTTGGCAACGCAAACTAGGAAAACGCTGAATGTCAAATTTAGTCAGAGCCTTTACCCTACACTTATAAATGTGTATTATTATTTATATAAAATTAACAGCAATTATCAATGTGTTTACATGCTTAAAAAATGTTTAAATATATATTAATAATATATAAAATATAAAAGTATAAATAAAGTATATACTTGTATATACTCTTGTAATATATTGTTAATCCGCTGAAATCCAATCCAAAATCCATATCCAGTAGTGCCATACCTTTATGAGAGGGATGTTTTGTTTGTATTGTCTATACATAGGCTTTTGACCAGTAGTTACACAGGTTCATGGGTCTCAGCCATAGTCGTGGGTATTCCCAGTCGAGCGCAGATAATTGGTCCAGTCCCGCTCATCACAAGTCCAGACTTGAGAGGCATGAATGTGCATACATGACTGCCTCATTGGCTCTGTGGGTGGGCAGAAGGTGGTTAGGCCTTCTGGGGGATCTCATGTCATGTGATTGGAGTTTTTCTAAAGTGAGGAGAAAGTGTATCCCAGAGATGAACTCCACAGGCACGGGGTCAATTCTTTTAGAGCCAATGGGATGAGGGTTCCTCATGATGGTAAATCTGTTTTGACCATACTGTCAGTTTCAGTGTGGCCCTGGAGACTGAGCTCTGTTTTGAGAAGGTTTAAGTGTTCTCTGTGGAGCCGTACTCAGTCTGTGGGTTTGTAATTGCATTTGGTGTCAGTGAGCCAGCAGACAGTTAGGTGTCTGTCTGTCTGTCTGTCTGTCTATCTATCTATCTATCCATCCATCCATCCATCCATCATCTGTTTGCATCTATTTTTCTATATTTTTCCATTTTTATCTTTATAATCATCCATCACCCATCATTCATCCAACTCATTTTTTAAATATCCATCAATCCATCCAATCCTTTTTTATATTTTTATTCATCCATTTGTTTTTATTTTTTATCCATCCATCTATTCTTTACATCTTTTCATCCATCCATCCATCCATCCATCCATCCATTTTTTAATCTTTTTATCCAACCATAATTTTTTTAATCTTTCCATCCATCCATCCTTTATTTTTTTCATCCATCCATCCATTTTTAATATCTTTTTGTCTAACCGTAATTTTTAGATCTTTTTATCCATTCATCCATCCATTCATTCATCTATTCTTTACATATTTTCATCCATCCATCCATCCATCCATCTATTTTTAATCTTTTTATCCAACCATAATTTTTACATATTTTCATCCATCCATCCATCCATCCATCCATCCATCCATCTATTCTTTACATCTTTTCATCCATCCATCCATTTTTAATCTTTTTATCCATATTTTTTTAATCTTTTCATCCATCCATCTATTCTTTATATCTTTTTCATCCATCTATCCATTTTTAATATATTTTTTTATCCAACCATAATTTTTAAATCTTTTTATCCATCCATCCATCCATCCATCCATCCATCCATCCATCCATTTACATCTTTTCATCCATCCATCCATCCATCAATCAATTTTTAATATCTTTTTATCCAACCATAATTTTTTAATTTTTTTCCATCCATCCATTCTTTACATCTTTTCATCCATCCATTTTTAATCTTTTTATCCAACCATAATTTTAAAATCTTTTTATCCATCCATCCATCCATCCATCCATTTACATCTTTTCATCCATCCATCCATCAATCAATTTTTAATATCTTTTCATCCAACCATAATTTTTTAATTTTTTTCCATCCATCCATTTTTTACATCTTTTCATCCATCCATTTTTAATCTTTTTATCCAACCATAATTTTAAAATCTTTTTATCCATCCATCCATCCATCCATCCATCCATCCATTATTTACATATTTTCATCCATCCATCCATCAATCCATTTTTAATATCTTTTTATCAAACCATAATTTTTAAATTTTTTCCATACATCCATACATCCATCCATTCTTTACATCTTTTCATCCATCCATTTTTAATCTTTTTATCCAACCATAATTTTTTAATCTTTTATTCCATCCATTCATCATCCATCCATCAATTCTTTACATATTTTCATCCATCCATCCATCCATTATTAATGTCTTTTTATCCAAACAAATTTTTAAAAATCTTTTTATCCATCCATCCATCTATTCTTTACATCTTTTCATCCATCCATCCATTTTTAATATCTTTTTATCCAGCCATAATTTGTATCCATCTATCCATCATAAAGATGTTTCTATTTGTTATTCATTGAGACAAGTTGACTCTCATAGACTTACCAAGAGTCCTGTTTGGAGCGAAGCTTCTTCACCTGTATAATTACACAAGAGCTAGTGTAGATGCCGTGTGCTTTAAAACCATGCACTTAAACAGCACTTTGACTGACATAATTGATGTGGGAATTTCCTGGTTTTTGCTTTAGCTCTCTCTCTCTCTCCTTTTCCATGTATATCCTTTTCTCTTTCTCTGTTTTTCTAATGACATATTTAACAATTTGTCATAAACACCACAATCATACCCTCTACCACGGGAATTTCTATTAAAGGGGGTTGAGGGGAGAATCAGCGAATAAATAAAAGACATTCTCGGGGGAAATCAAGGAAACATGCAGATACATGTTGAAACTCTAGAGAGGCTTCTCATTGAGACTTGAGAGGGATCTGCCAAATGCTGATGTGATGGAACCACAGATGCCACACAACAAGAGGAGGGGAAAAAAACAGGGGCCCGAGACCCGCAAGAAATAATGAAGCAATTAGAGAGACAATTATGAGCACCTGTGATGCTGATTGGCACACTCACACTCCATCTGTGTTTTCCTGATGCTAAAGATGCCTTAATGTTGCTAAGTTAACCTCTAACAAGGCCAGTAATGATTAGGAGTGCCCAAATTTATCGTCACACACACACACACACACACACACGTCCTCATCTGTGCTCCATACACACACAGGAGGTTTGCATTAGGAAGAAGAGTTCATCCCATAGAGCGGGATTGCGTCATGTATTATTGAAGCTCTTGCTTGTATAAACACAACTCCAATAAATTGGGGTCTCCATTTTTCCGATTCATTAACGTTAATGCAGTTTTAATTAGTACTTGATTTGAAACCTATTAGATGTAATTTATAAGTCCTCTCTCGGACCTGCAAACGTTGCTGCATGGGATTACTAAGATAAAAGGGCCGAACTGAATTAGTCACTGTCTGGTACCGGCATGGGCTCTGAGATTCCTCTCTATCAGTTCTAACTGCCTGTTTATTTGCACAAGTGCTTTCAATCACATTAGGTTGGACTAATGAATGGTGGCTTTCTCTTCAGGGATTGCATCACCAGTCTTGTCAATTCTTTCTGTCAGATTAAAACCATCCATAATCAAGTCTGAAGGAAAAGGGTGTTCCTACATTGACGTTTCTCTACGATTTCCTGAAACAACTCTCTCTCTCTCAAAGCTCTCTCATGGGCGAGTCTCTTTTTAATAGCTGGTTTTATAAAGGATCAATTATTCAAGAGAAGAGAGAGAGGATATGGCCTTGGAATTAATGGAGCCGCTGAGCTTTTCAATTGCACTCGCGATTTATGTGTGGCCTTTTGCCTTAGTGGGAGAGAGATAAGGCATTAACATCATCATCATATAACCTGACTTACACGTCATACTTCTTTGTGTATCATGTCGTTTGTTGTGATCAGCTCAGTGAATGCCATTGTGAAGGAAATTATGATTATTATTATTATTATAATAAAGTCAAAGAACATGACTGTTCTTCTTCTGTTTAACCAATAATGAACAGGTTTGGATGAAAAAAGCTTTATATATAGAAATAAGTATATGTAAATCTGAATATATATATATATATATATATATATATATATATATATATATATATATATATATATATATATATGTATATGTATATGTATATATTGACATTTACATCTGTATTTTCATGATATCCATTTATATATATATATATATATATATATATATATATATATATATATATATATATATATATATATAAACCAAAATTTATTCAGACACCTTGAACATTTCATTCATTATTACAGTTTATTCACTATAGTTTTAAAAAATGGTAATAAAATATGACAAGATCACAGAGTTAAACTATGTCAGAAAAAAATAATCTTTATTATGTCAGATAAAACTTAAGCAAAACATGGTCAGGTCAAAGTGTCTGAATAATTTTTGGTTCCAAATTTTTATCAATTCTACTAGTAGTCCACTGTATGAAGAATTTTGGGGTATAATATGTCACAGTTTACTCTGTTTTGCTATCCTCACTTACATAAATTAACTATAGTGTCCTGCACCCACTAGTAAAATATATAAAAAATATCACAAATGATAGACAGTGACTATATATATATATATATATATATATATATATAGATTTACATTACATTATAATTTTATATTTACAATTTATGTATGTATGTTTGCATGTATTTACTTACTTGTTGTCCAATACACTGACATGAGAAACTACTATACAGACATCTGTATCTCTCAGTATATGTTCTCCACTGTAGTGAACGTGTGAGTGACAGCTATATTACCTGTTGCTCATCTGTTTCTGCTTTCACGTATGAACACCACAGAGCAGTAAAACTTCCAGTACGATAGACACCAATGCAACCGACCTCCTCGTTTTGTTTTGATATACTTTTTCTGGGAGACACCGACTGAAATGCTAGAAGAGGGTAAAATTTAGCAGAACAGGACATATACTGTAACATGGTTCCCCTTTGCTGACAGCCAAAGTCACAACAGATGAGGAAATCCCCCCTTTCAACATGACGTGCTTACTGTATGGAAGAGAATCGTTAACATGGTCAATTTGAAGGCCGAGTCACACACAGATGTTTATCTCAAGCGGGGAAAGACAGGAAAACGCTCTGACGGGAGAGCAGCGAGGAACAGGTGGAGCACTTCTGGTGCACAGGTTCTCTGGGAAAGAGATATTCTCTTTCACTAGCATGTGTCTGTGAATTGCCCCTAGACGTGAATTAAATGGTCCCATCTGTAACCTTATAAGACGCAGCTTTGCTCGCAAGACCTGAGATCGATTTTGTGCACTTATTCTTTGAGAGAAAAAACGCAAAAGAAGCTCGCCGGGGATCCGTTTTCAGATGGATAATGGCATTGTGAAACAAGAGGGCAATATAGGGCAGCGCTTTCACACATTCTTACATCTTTATATCTACATAACATAAACCATATTTACGATCAGAATCGCAGCCGCACACACAGCAGCTTCCACTTCACTCAATCTACCTCAAGCTATTACATTTAGCAGACACTGTGTGCTGTTCGTTCGTTTATTGTACAAACAGCTGTACTGGAACTAGATATTTTATCCACAAGGAATCATACGCTTTACTTTTTTCGGTTTGCTCTATTCTTTTTTTATTTTTTTATATCGACTTGCATGTGCAATAATAGCTTTTGACTGACAAATTATCTTTGGCTCTATTCCTCATACTTGCAGTGTGGAGAGGAGAGAGAGGTTTGCTGGCTCGTCTTAGTTTATCAGTCTAACCGGCTCCAGCCACTAGATGGGGTATGATAACCATAAAGAGATTCCCCGCGAGCTCTCGACTACTTAAAAACCTTTAGATCAGTGTCTCCCAACTGGTTTTTCCCAACACAGGTTTTACATTGGACATGTGGCGACCAACACAGTGCCAAAATTATTTTGTGTGTAAATGTGAAGAATATTAAAATTTAGAATTGAAATATGTTTTTAATATGACAGACTGAACAGGACCATTGACATTTTTAAATCCATAAGAGGCAGGTTTAACAAATGTAACAAACACTGGACTAAATTTTATATTATGCTACTATTTTAATATATTTTGTCTAGTGAGAGGTACATTTTAGGCTAAATATTTTATTTTATTATTATTTTTTTTTTTTTCACTTTTAAAAACTGAAATTCTAAAAACATAAATTCTTTACTAGCTCATGCACATTTAGATGGTTAGTTGCAGTTTATTATTTGTTTTATTATTATTTATTATTTAGTTTTTTCCACCTTATATGATACACAAATAAAAGGCTAGAACGAATAAAAGAAAGAAAGATTTAAATCTTTTTTTTTCTTCTTCTTTTTTTTTTTTATCCCACATGTCTTGTTGGTGATTTATGGTTTCTTTTTCCTCAAATGAAAACTTTACACTTACAGTACACTATAATAATTTTTATGACCGTCTTTAAGGACGGGAAATTTCATAGTAAGTGGTAGACCAATAAAAGTCAATTGTAATTTAGATTAACAACATGATAACTGGTCTGTACTTCTGTCCTTGAAATGTGGTGACATAGCAACTTGATATGTTGCCAACTTAGATCTTTTCTTTAGGGCAGGATAGGAAATTCTGCAGTTGCAATACCATGTAAATCTTTATAAACAACTGTTAAATTCACTCTGTTTTTGTGAAGAAGAATCTGCAATATCAAAGTTGCAGTGAAATTAGTGAGTTGAGTCAGTGAGAAATACTGCAAGCGGTTAACAATGTTTATGTATTTGAAATTAAGTTATAAAAAAGAGTAGAAATATTTAGGCTTGATGCCTAACTTGAAACTAAAAATTGCAATTACAGCAAATCTCTGATCCAAAAAATACAAATGCAGGTGTGCAGGAATCAATTTACATAAAGTTTTTTATTTCAATTTATAAATTCCCAAGCTTGTGAAAATGTCAGCATGTAACCAAAGCAAAACACTCTCTCCATGGGTGGACATTCCATCCTTCATGAATATTAAAATCTTTCCAAACTAATCACAGGTCTTTTGGGCTTCATCCACGTAACCTGATGTAGGTTTGTGTATGCGCTGATGGTCTGGATTGAAACATTTTAACAATCCATATTTATATTTTTAGACAAATGAGAGAAAATCCCCCAAAATTATTTGCCCAGCGCTATATTCGTGTACTGTTCAAAAGTTTGAGGATTGCAAGATCTTTGAATGTTTTTTAAATAAGTCTCTTATGCTCACCAAGGCTGCATTTATTTGATCAAAAATACAGTAAAAAGTAACAATATTATTACAATTTAAATTTAAATTAGTTTATCTTGTTAAATATTTTAAAATGTAATTTATTCATGTGATGGCAAAGCTAAATTTTCATCAGCCATTACTTCAGTTTTCAGTATCACATGATCCTTCAGAAATCATTCTAAAACTTTTCTTATTATTATCAATGTTTAAAACAGTTAATTTGATGTTTAATTTTTTAAAACCATTTTTTTTTTCAGGATTCTTTGATGAATAGAAAGTTCAAAAAAACTTTCAAAAGTTTGTAACATTATAAATGTCTTTACTGTCACTTTTGATCCATTCTTTGCTGAATAAAAGTATTGTATGTATATATATATATATATATATATATATATATATATATATATATATATATATATATATAGTTGTGTAATATCTGCACTGTTAACTGTCATATTAACTGTCACACTCATGTATAACAGCAACAGGAATTTTTTACATCTACATGTAATTTCAGTGATTGTGTTTTCATAGCCAGATTTAACCACAGAATCTGTGAGTAAGAGAAGTGATAAAGCTCTACCGATCACTAGAAAATTTAAAGCAGGTCCTAGAGTACAAGAGAGACACTGAGACAGAGAATATTTCCCCACCTGCTCTGAGTTCAGCAAGGGTTCACTCCTCAACGTTAAGCCGCTTTGAGTTCACTCTCCTCAGGGCACCCTCGGTATATAAACACCAGTCAGACACACAAATATACTCACACACACACTCACACATGCACAGTTCAAGCCATCTGATTGTAAGTGCTCAAATATTTTTTAATGTCTTTAGTGGTGCAGTGAGCGAACAGGAGTGGAGGAATATTCCGGTGACTGAGTTGGTACTGACAGGCGCTTCTCACCGCAGCTGGTCAGGCCGATCGTGCTGTTATACCGAATAAAATACATAAAAGCAAACATTTGCTTCCCTCACTTTCCACAGTTTAAACACACAGTTTTTGGATGAGATGGTGTGGATATATTATAAGTGTGGGATATACAGTATCAAGGGGAATTTGTTCCCTGCTCAATTGTAACACCCACCGACCACCACCTCTATTAAAATCAACCTACACCATCCCCATCTCTTAGTTGACCTTTCTTATGAAATTTTCCCTCGCCCCAAAATAATGAATGCCTCCTGACTACTTCAGAAAGATGACCTAACACGTCGTCCTGAAGTAGTGGAATGTCATATCGCTCCAAAATCGCCCAATCAGCATGCTGGAGCACAGAGCAAACAGAGAGGGGGCCCGGTTGTGGGCCGAGGATGAGTTCGCGCGGGGCTGAAGTGTGCTCCTTGGGATGTCAATGTAATAGACTGGCTTATGATGTGTAAATAGCACGCTGCTTTAATGGCGGCTGTGTCGCGCCGATGCTCTCAGCGATTGAATTTAAATCACAGGGGAGAGGAGATGGAGGCAGAGTGAGGGGAGGCTCTACACCAGGTCATCCCTGGCTTCCTCTCACGTTCCCGGGCTAATCTCGTTGACCTCTGGGGTGGCAGGAACTGGTGGAAGACAGGGGCCGGTGAAAGCGGGATATGGAGTGCTGGCTCACATTTTACGTGACATACATTTACTGGTATAGTTCACATTTAGCATTCTCCTTTTGATATAAGAGCTGTTGTAGGATCAGTGCTTTCAAAAGATTCACATTGTTTCATGTGAAAAGTAGATATTTGTAAATATGTTCATTTCTGTGAGCCTTTCTGTGTAATTACTGAAAACAAAAAGTTTTGGTAAATATTGTAAAATAAGGGAAATTCATAAATTCACACTTTTTTCATATACTTAGCTTTTTGTATCTTCTAGTCATTTTTATTCCTAATTATAATATATATATATATATATATATATATATAATTTAATATATAAAATAATTAGTAGAAATAAAATAAATAAAAAAAATCCAAATATACAGATAAACAAAGAACATGTATGTATGACATATGGTAATTAATTAAAGCCTTTGTCTGAATCTGGCAAAAAAATAAAATAAGATAAAAAAAAAAAAAAAGAAGGAAGAAATAAACTCCTCCAGCCGTTTGTCTGATCTTTATCGTACCTCACAAATCAGGGAATTTTTTTAAACGTTCACACACCAAGACTTTTTAAAGTTGCTGAGAGAAAGGTTTATATTATAATATTAAACTTTAAAATATATTTAGTATAGAGTTTAAGTAGTGAGGCTTTAGATTAACATCACATCATATAGGATTTACTGAATCAAAGGTCAAATATACATCTTTTATTTTTACACGTTTTTATTTCAATCACAGTTGCAACCATGGAAATAATATGTTAATACATTTAGCAACCAAAATATACCTTCTCCATCCTTTATTAATCGCTTTCTCTTTTTATTCATTTTGGGAAAATAATTCACATGGTCAGAATTATTTTTGGATCATCAAGAATGCATTCATCTGTTTATATTAACTTTTAAAATTTCACTTACATTTAAATTTTTTATTTGGCTGCATTAAGTTTCCAATTTTACACTGAATTAAATGTGGTAGATGCAAACTTACTTTTAAAAACAATAAAGCCCCCAGTTATGCCACATATACTTTACAAGGCCTCCATCAACATGAATATAGTCATATGATAGTGTCCGCTGAGAGAGGTGAAAGCAAGAGTTTGAATCCAGCCTCCGTGGAGGTAGCAGCCTTTGATACGTTCTCCGTTTCCTTTTTCATTCTGGCAAAAGTGTCGGTTCCCACAGCAATTGACCTTGGAGTCTCTTCAGAACTTTCTCCCCACCCAATCTGCTGGTGCTAAAAGCTTGCCTGGAATCTGGCTGTTGTTTCATTACATCACTAAACTCCGACTCTCCCGAGATCCCCTTTTGAAAAATAACACCTGAGTTTTGGGTCAGTAGTGGCACGGGAAAGGAGGATCGGATTGGAAGCGGCAGGTTGGAGAGGGCAGATAAAGAGAAGAGGAAGAAATAAACAAAGTGAAATATAATTTGGCCTCCTATGTAATCCTGGGCTGCTGGAGACACCTCTGATCTGGCAGTTTGTGTGGTTAGCTTAGCGGGACTGAGCGGAGCTCGACTGGCTGCTGCTTTTCGTTCTGATCCTGGGAAGCAATCAGGCCTATAGGTCGCTATCTCAGAAGCGCTGAGGAACACTCTAAGCCCACATGCGTCTCTAAGGCAAGTCAGCGCAAAGTGGAAAAACTGAAGTGTGGCAAGCCATACAGGGTGCTTGACATCCCATGATGCACTGGGGGAAACTATATTAAATAAACATTTACTGAACCAAATAAAACATAAAAAACATCTTATATTTAATAATAATAAAATAATAATAATAAATATTATTATTATTATTAAATATTATTATATGTAAGAAATACTACTACTAACAATAATAATAATAATAATTATTATTATTATTATTTAAGAACTACTACTATTACTAATAACAATAATAATAATTATTATTAGTATTATTATTGGTGGTGGTTAAGCCAATAAAATGTACCTCTTATATTTAGTAATATAATTTTTATTATTATTAGTAGTAGTAGTAGTAGTAGAAGTAGTTCTTATATTTAATAATAATAATTATTAATAATTATAATAAAAATAATGATTAATTCCCTAGCAACCACTCACAACACCTTAGCAACAGTATAGCGACACTGAGCACTGAGTTTTGTAACTCCAACATTGTGGAGGCAAGTTTGCACAAACTAGCATTTTCCATAGAAAATATAAAAATTTAGTTCATATTATTATTTTGATCTTGTGTTGTTGTAAATGTTAATACAGTCTTGTAATGTCTTTCATAGGGACATTACTTAATCCATTCTCCCATATAGCGTATTTTTGCTGAAGTTGGGGTTTAATTTACATTTTGCTCCAGCATATTCACAGCCCATCTTGAGAGGAAACAGCACTTTAAAATTATAAACACAAGTGCTTATGTGAAACATATTTCAAGACATTAGTCTCTCAAAAATCTTTGGTGGTAAAATGATATATCACAGGAAACCTAATTCTTCGATAAACCTTAACACAGGGGCAAAGAAAGTAAAAGAAAACACTGAGAAAGAAGAAAAACAAGTGCTATGTCCTCCAGAGGAACTCGCACTGTATGCTAATAATGCGTCAACAAATCATCTGGACAGACAGACCATCTCCCTCTCCTGATATACTGCTTCCTTTCAGCCCCTTTAAAATTCCTGTGACATTTCTAATAAAGGGTGACTAACACACATTAGTCATCATTTACTAATTAAAGTCCTAACATGTTTATCCACTTTTGCTTCGTTGACATGTCAAACATTTTGAAGAGTAGTTAGATGTATCTACATGAATTCAAATGTTTGTGTTTAAATTACTTACTGGCACAGAATGAGAGTATCTATGATTTTGACAAAGCGCATCTTGGAAATTCTGTTTGCATTGTGTTGGATATTTGCGTAGCAGATGCTGGTCAGGCAGTATGAATGAATTAAACAGTGATCATGTAGCTAAAAGTCAAAAAGAGATTATGTGTAAAGCTGAAACACTTTACCAGCTCTTACAAAGCTTAATTTTGTTATTAAGTTTTTTTTTTTTTTGGCTTATGGAACTTTTACAGAGGAAATTTAATGCACAAACTCTTCAAGCTTGTGTTTGAGGAAGCAGCATAGTGTGTGATCAATATGATCAATAATAAAGAATCAGTAATGCTTTATTAGTGACAATAAAGTCACATGTCTTGCAATAAGTGCTGAACATGATATAATTCCCTCTGCTTGTGGAAAAATATTACTTCTGTCTGACCCTTATCCACCTTTCTGATTTCTACCTTGTGAAAAAAAAATATTTTTCGAAGATTAGAGAATGTTTTACAAGAAAATACTATTTCAGTCTTTCTACTTCAAAATTTCACAGTTAATTCAATGTTACTTGCCGTTTCTTCAGTAAAAATCTGGGGCCGTATTCACAAAGCATTTTATCTTACCACTAAGAGTTCTCCTATATAGGAAGTAAAAATATTTAGCTAAGAGTTTTCTCTTAAAACCTATTCACAAAGCTGCTGAGACCAACTTTTACTAAGGAATAGACAGAAGTCTTAATCTAAGAGTAAGGGCAGGGTTAACCTCATTGCTGTGGACTATGCACACAGTAATTGGCTGATGGGGGAGGAGTCTCTGTCAGCAATTTAATAATAGAAATATTGTAGAATGAGGTATCATGTTTCCATATTAAAATACAAATGTTGCCATATTCCAATAAAGATTTGAACACATGCCATATTCACAGTTTTAAAATGTAGGCTAAGTGTCACTAATTAAACTAGTAGTATATGTTCAGCTAGTTGTCAGCCTCTTACATGTCTGCATCTCGAGAGATTGCAACAAATAATGTTTTATACACAAAGTTTGAGAGGAGCACGTTCAGTCTATCTAATCAGCTCGAGTGGAGGAATACAGACGAGAGCTGAATCATCTATAGTTACCTCGACAGTTTTCTGCATCCCTCCACCACCCCGCTTCTCATTCTCGGCTGGGTATAAAAGGGAGAACTCTGGTTTTGGGTCAAATTCCAAGCTTGGAGTCCTCAATCCCCTTGGACAGCACACCAAAGATGCTTTTTTTTTTTTTTTTAACTCCATTCGATCATTTGTAAGTGTGAACTCTTGAAAACAACTGGCACAGGTATTATCTATTTATTTATTAAAGATTTATTTTTGCCGTTTTATCGTAGATTCAGATCTATAAATCAAAATATGTATTGCATTTATGAATAAAAGGTTTGATCGCTATTGTCTCAGTAGTGTACGTTGTCTTTGGGCAGATTGCTAAGAGGGATTGGCAGCAACGGCCAATAGGACTGTTTGTGATTTTGGCTTTGTGACTTAGGAGTCCTCTTGACTACTCCTAGCGTTTCATAGATTTAGGAGCTAGTTTTAGCACTAAAATGCTTTGTGAAATACTCTTAGAGCAAAAATTTAGGAGTACTAAAATTAGGACTGACACGCCTATTATTTTTTAAGAGTTTCTCCTAAATTGGCAAGTTAGGAGCTACTTTTAGCCTTAAGATGTTTTGTGAATACGGCCCCTGATTGATAATTGTTTCAGTGCCAACATTTTTTTTATTTTTTTTTTTTAAATGTACTGGCTTCATATCCCCTTACCGTTACGGACTGATACTCAGGAACAAAGAGGTACACGTAGAAAGACGTTTATTGACAAACAGCAGGTGATAACAGCAATAAAGGTGAGTGAACTGGAGATGAGAACTTGGTGAAGAGGTAACTGGATACTGAAACAGTCTTTTGTCTTACAGGAGATGATGTCGTAGATGGATAAAAGATCGATGACGGTGATGGTGAGCACACAAGGTGGAGGTAAGTAGACATACACAGACGTAGGAGCACAAAGACAAAGGGAATCCGCTGGAGTGGAAACAGTAGGTACTTGGAAACGCAGGAGATAATAATGGGAATAATCTTTCGTATAAACAAGATCAGACAACTGAATGAGGTGAGTAGCGTGCTTAAGAAGTCTGGTGATTAGTGAGCTGATGGGAAGCAGGTGCGTGTGATTGGCTGATGGTGGAGTGAGTGCAGGTGAGAGCCAGGGAGGATGATGGGAAATGGAGTTTATGGAAGCCAGGACAGACGGAGACTGTGACACTTACATTCCATGTTACCATAATGTTAATTCCCTTTAATGAGTGTCATGCTATAAGAAGTTTATTGAGACAACCTGAGAAGCGTGACCATTGAAATAATTTGATATGTGCTTGTTTAGAACCACAATCATCTGTATTTTAGTGATTTGGTTCTATTTAAGTTATTTGATCCATTTCACTTACTGATCAGATTCTTAAAGGGTTAGTTCACCCAAAAATTAAAATTATGTCATTAATTACTCATGACGTTACAAACCGTAAGACTTTCGTTCATCAAATGAAGATCTTTTTGATAAAATCTGCTTTCTTGTCTCTCCATAGACAGCTACACAACTGTGACTTTGATGCTTCAAAAAATTCATAAAGAGATCATAAAACTAATCCAGCGGTTTAGTTTCAGCGAACATAAACAGAAGCTCAACACAAACTGAATGACGCGCGAGAACAAACATGCTACATAACACATGAGAATGAACCTCATTGGTTCTCGCACGTCAAGCAAACCTGCTTGAGCTTCCGTTTGCCACAACTTAAGTGTGAGTTGATGAATGTTTATATGTGAATATAAGCCTAAATTCAATCTGTTCATCGTATAAAGTCTCTTCAGAAGTCTCATTTGGACTAAACCACTCCATTCATATGGATTAGTTTCACAATCTCTTTATAAACTTTTTGAAGCATCAAAGTGTCAGTTGTGTGGCTATCAATGGAGGGACAGAAAGATCTCAGATTTCATCAAAAAGATCTTCATTTGTGTTCCGAAGATGAACGAAAGTCTTACGGGTTTGGAATTACATGAGGGTGAGTAAATGATGAGAGAATTTTCATTTTTTGGGTGAACTATCCCTTTAAAAACATGTCTACCTTTTAGAAATGTGTTTAGACAAAGCTTTTCCTCCTTTTTGAGCACCACCAGATGACTGTTTTAGGCTATTCCGTTTATCCCAGGCCCAAAGGCATGGCGAATTCCATGCATGTGCGTTTATTTGATTGTTTAAGAGTGATTTCCGGAAACCAAGTATTAGAGCGCCAGGAGCTGCCTTGTAACAATTAGGGGGTTAAATGGTAGTTGGCCACACAGGAGGGCATCGCCATACCACACCCCTCTTCCTGCCCCCGACAGGTCAAAGTTCAAGGAACTTTTCAGGAAACGTCAATTTCTCAACTGCCCCAAAGCAGGTGGACACCAGGCTGGCACTGTTTACCCAAACTAAATGAAGGAAGTGAAGGAACGGCCAAAAAACACTCCAGGGATGAGGGTGTCCCATTGTCTCTCCTGAAACTCTCAACTCAGAACTGTGTGGCGTGACGTGCGCAAAGTGGAGTTTGCTATTATCATTTTCGGTTAATCCTGCCCTTCAGCAATAGCAAGTCTAATTTAACTTAAACTTTAGTTCAGGTACTCCAGCTTTGAAGCTGATGCCCTTAAAAGCTGGTCAGTAAGCTCCCACAGAGTTATGCACTTCCTTCATGTTATTGTATTGAGACCTGGAGATGAACCCTCCGGGGAAGAGTTAGCCATTAGTAAAAGGATCAGACTGTTATTTGAAGAGCCAAGGTCAGATTTAGAAGATTGAAGGAGAGATAAGCTCTAGCCTTCAGTGTTTTGATTATGAGGTAAACAATCATAGAAAAGGTTGGAACGTCTCTTCAAGGAACACGCCGCCCCTTCTCCACCAATCGCCACGCACCTGCGAGAGGAGCTCGCGGAGTAAAGCAGAGGACAGAGGTCTCGGGAACTCTGTGGCGTTGTTCTCCTTGACACCAGCTGCCATCACCAGCGTGGCCAAGGGCAAGGTCACTATGCCGACCAGAGGGAACAGCCAGCAGATTGTTTTCGCTCCAGCAATAGACAAACAGCCGCCGTAGACATGCTGAGAGAGCCAGCTGTGGCCATGACCTTTATACCCCACAGCCTGACCCCAAATTAGCACTATAAAGGCAAGCAGGGATGACAACTAATTATTGGCCTCTTGGCTGCCTGTGGCCCCACCTGAGAAAAATGCAGCTCAGATGTGCTGCTATGTGCTGCTTTTTTTAAAGGCGTAAATTTGAGGTATGACTTCAGTGGGTATTTCATTTTTTTTTTTTTTATAATAATACAAACAGCAACTTGTATCATTTATTCATTCATTCATTTTCTGATCATTTTTTATGTTATTTTTAAAGTGCCCCTATTATGCTTTTTCAGATATTAGCTTTCATGCAGTGTGTAATATAGTTGTTTGTGAATGTAAAAGTTCTGCAAAGTTTTTAAAATCAATGTGTAAGATTATTGTCTCCCAAAAAAAGAATCGATTCTGAACTGATGAAACGAGTTGTCAGTAATTCCAGTCTCACTTCCGTAACATTCATACATAACAAAGTAACAAATTTGCATAATGTCTACTTTGACCCACCCTCAAAAACTGTAGCTGGTTCATGTTGTGTACATGTCGAGAAGACGCTGTTTTCAGCGCTGCAAAATAAAATTCTCTTTGTAAACACTTCCCAAGGATGAGTAAGTGAAGATACAACTGCAGTATAACCTTTTGTCGACTGCTTCTCAAATCTCGGCGAGGTCAACACAGGATTTGCAAAACACTTATCCATTAAAGATGGGACAGTACCCACTTGCTCCTCTGAATCACAGCCTGTAAGTATGATTAATTATTGATGTATATCTACCGGGTGTTCAAAATACTTAGTTTTGTGTTTTATATTGTGTATGTCTCCGGCCAACTGGCTAACTCACGTTATTACTGTCTTATTGAAATACTTCTGCGCAGTAATCAGTGGTGTTTCCTAAAATTGTGTCCATTAATGCAGAGTGTCTGTCATTCTTACTACTTTGAGTAATGATAAAGGATGGAGGAAGTTTGTTTTACAAACTTTAATGTTACATCAGTGATTCACATTAGTGCTCGGCTAACGTATGCGCTATTATTGATACAGTTAATAATGCAGTTCCCTCTTCAGTAAATTAGAAATATACACATCAGTTTGTTCATACACTTGTTAGTGCTGATGGTGAGGAATTACAGTTGAAACATCTCATAATGTACATTAAACTGAGTAGCGTATCACTGAGAAACGTCCTGCTCAAGTCGTCCTTGCGATGGAGGTTCGGGTTGAATAACTAGTTCATCAGACGTGCGCTCGAATTGATATGGTAAAATCGATGCTTACAATTGATGATCTTTAGGAAGCTTCCGAAGTTCAGCTTTGGTATAATGGACATTTTGTTTCCGACATGCGCTTTAAGCAGTAGACCAATCACAACAGACTGGGCCGTCTGGCCAATCAGAGGAAAGTAGGCTCTCGGAAAGGAGGGGTTTAGAGAGACTGAATCTTTGGACGAGTCTTTTTAGAATCTTTGAAAAAAGTGGTGATGCACAATGTATTTGATAAAAAAATGAAAGTGTTTTTTGACCTTTGATGCATGTAAACCTGTTGTAGGAGACCTCCAAAACAAAATTAGGAACATTTTTTAAAATAACATAATAGGGGCACTTTGAATATTAAAATGAGCTGTTTTTCAAAGCTGTTTTGCTTTTTACTGCCTATATAGGCAGTTACCTTCTAAGAAATCATCTTAACTGAAATGGGACCTCATACATGATGATTTGAAACTCTCCACATAGACAGCAATTGATTTCAATTGAGTTTGATGTCAGCATGTTGCTAAGGAAAATGTTTTAATAAATAATGTTTTAATTACATTAAACTAATTTTAACAATGTTTTCTTGTAATAAATAAATGAATTGTGAGTTTAAATTTATTTTTTATTTATAATTTATTCATTTATATATTTTTGAATTTAAATGCATAATCATTTATCTTTTCTGCCATCTTGAATTTTTTTTTTTCAGTGAGCTTGTTACGATGCATTCTAGGATTGTCTTTTCTGTAAAGGCTACATGCGATGCCAGAGACATTATAAGGGGAGGAGATGGGCCATAATAGATTTTATTCACGGTTATATATGTTTTTCAAAAGTACTATTCATTTCTTAATTGTGCACCTCTAATTTTTTATGTTTGACTTATAAGTAAATAGCTTTTAATGTGTAATTTTATCTTTACCTCTAAAATACTGTTATGAACAATATTTGCCCAGGTGAATGTGACAAAATTGCTATTTTACTAAAACACACACATTCATCCCATGACCTATATTCACCATCAGGCAAACCTCTGTAATGACACCGATTTTGTAGTCTGTCCCTTGACAGCCTGCTTGCCTAAAACATAGGTTTTATAGGTTCATACGACATAACATTCATTGCTAAATTAAAGAACTGCATGCAATGTTGGCTCGTTTCCCTCCGATGGAAATACCCACATAGTCGTCTAATTATTATCATTTCAGCACTATAATCACAGAAGCGTTTGGTAAAAGCTTTGTGTTTTACAGCCCCACCAAAAGGTTAGTATTTGAAACGTTTAGCACAAACACAATTCTCACGAAGATTGTGTTTTACCACCCAAATGAAAAAATATATAGTTCTATTAAAACAACTCCATTTTCCATTACGTTTCCCATCGACCACAAGCTCATGAGCTCGTAGCACATATTTTGCTGATGTTGCCTGGTGTTCTTGCGCAGTATGTTGCTAAGTTGGCCTTATCCCATTATTAGGCTAATGTAATGGGCTGTCCTAATCCAAACACACCAACTCGGTGGACCACAGGGGGTGAAACGTTGGGGCACCATGTTATCTGGGCACATTGCGGCTTCTTCCACTGATACTCTGGCAGGCATTAGGCCTGTTCAAACAAGTCCTTCACACCAGCTCTCTTTTAAAATGATTTTCTCCCTTCAGTCTCTCTTTTTCTCTCGCCCCGACTCTGACTGACAATCACATCGCTGGCTGTGCACATTCTACGGTCTTTAATGCCAAATTAAGCTCCGGACTCTTTTATTTTAAATGGGGGAGCCAGAGAGAGTGCTGACAATCACGATTGTGCCAGAGAGAGGAAAAATTAAACGGTATTTAAAAAATACAGAACCCCACATTAAAACCCTCCGCCACAATTGCTGCTAATTGGTAGATTATCCGGCCGCTCTTGGAAGCCTAATACACGGGGTGAGGAAGAGGAGACCCGGCCCCCGTACTCTTCCTCGGAGCGGCGGGGTGTGGGTCCAATCGCGTCTGAGTGGGCGAAGGATTAGTAGCGCCATTGTCGGGGAACATGACCTTGAGTGGAGTTTAGTTTAGCCCCTCCCTGTCCTCTCTGCAATCTCTGTCACCATATTCTTTAACGGCACATAATGAGATGCTTTGGGAGAGCCGCCGATCCCACAACAGACAGAATAATGCTCGGCGATGCCAAAGGAGGTCTGATTTACAAGTATATAAAAGTGTCACGTTTCATGTCCTTTTGAAATAAAAGAGAAACAACTGGTAATGAATTCCTCCAACTTGACCTTCCAGAGTGACAGACATAAAACAAACTGATTTGTGATTTAAAGGAATAGTTCACCCCAAAAAATATCCTCATGTTGTTCCAAACCTGTATGACTTTCTTTCTTCTATGACGCACAAAAGAAGAAATTTTCAAGACAAATATACTTGAAGTGTATTTGAACAGCATGAGGGTAAAGTATATTTGAAGAAAATATAAAATTTGAGTCGTATGGATTAATTTCATGTTACAACTACCAGTCAAAAGTTTGGAATAATTCCGTTTTTTGAAAAGAGGTCTCTTATGCTTACCAATGCTGCATTTATTTGATGACATGCACTGTAAAAGTATTCAGTGTATTAAAGTGATTTCTAAAGGATCATGTGACATTGAAGACTGGAGTAATGATGCTGAAAATTCAGCTTTGCTTCACAGGAATAAATTCTAATTTAAAATATATCAAAATAGAAAACAGTTCTTTTAAGTTGTAATAATATTTCACAATATTACTGTTTTTACTGTATTTTTCATCAAATAAATGCAGCCATGGTGAGCATATTTCTTTAAACTGTCCCTATAATTAAAAACAGTAATTAATTATTCCAAACTTTTAATGTATGTGCTTTTTTTTTTAGAGCTTGAAAGTTTTGCACTCCACTGATTTTACGAATATGGATGATACATTCTTCAAAATATCTTCTTTTGCAGAATAAAGAGAGTTATATGAGTTTGGAACAACATGAGGGTGAGTTTATGGTTGAACCATCCTTTTAATATTCAGAGTTTTCTCCAAAGTCGTGCTTGTTCCATTTGAAAGGAGAGATCAAATGCCCAAGCTGTTGACGAGCAATTATCTTCATTAATAAGAAAAATATTTAATTCCTCTACATTATAACTAACGGCTGTTCTATCTCCCTCACGTTTATTGCAAAGCCTCTTTTAATTAATCACTCCTGCACCATAATAACACTCAAATTACATTTAAACTTCATTACTATTTGGCTTACTGATCCATAAACAGGAGGCTGGGAACAAATTAGCAGTGTGTTGTCCAGTATTGCGCTTCTAATAATTTGAACCCTAATCCTTTAATTGCAAGTGTGTGTGACTCGGATATCGTAGCAGGAAGACGTGTACAATGTCCACACCTGTGCAGGCGACTGCTTTTCAGCACTCTGAGTGGACACTTTACACAGTCCTTGGCTGTGTGATTTCCCAGAACGAGAGCGAGACCCATTACCGTCCCAAAGAAAGAGATGTTTTTCGGTGCTGCTTTTGATGAGCGGCCATTTGCATCAAAAAAGGCCTCAGTTTCCGACTGTAACTTGTGAACTGATCAAAAGGCCAAGCGATGTCTTAAAAGCTGAGCGGCTTTTCCCCTCTTTTGACATAAGAGAGGCTCTCCAGAGGCCCCCTTGCTGTTGTGGCCTTGGAGGTTAGCTAAACCAGCCTCTCAGACTGTACTGAACAGATCTGTGCGCTCTTCTTCACTGTGGCCCGTTTCAATGGAGAGGCTCAGTCACAGAGTATCGACGCCCCCTTTCACTAAAACACAATGAAAGCCTAATGAAACTTGTGCGTCTGCAATATGTGTATATGTGTGTATCGGTGGTCATAATGTGCGCTGTGAGTGCATGTTGGAATGCTTTGGAATAAAACGCCTGGAATTCTAGAATTAAACTTCAAGTAGCATTATTTGCTCTATGCACTGAGTACATTTAAACTCTTAGTCCAGATCTGCTTAAGATGTATAAGAAGAAATACATTGAGGGTGTAAATGTCTGAGAACACTAGTGAAAATTCTTTAAATAAAGATGTATTATTATTTATGAAATATATTTTTATTTTTTAAATAGTGTTTTGGTAACACTTTATTTTACAGTGTCATTGTTACATATGTTACTATTGTAATAACTATAAATTATGCATAATTACATGCAACTAACCCTAAACCAAACCCTAAACCTATAGTAAGTACATGTAGTTACTTAATATTACTCAGTACTTAAATGTATAATTACAATGTAACAAAGACACCTTAAAATAAAGTGTAACCCACTTTAGTTTAGGGTCCAGTTTTTTACTATTAAATAGTTGCTTATTAGCAAACATATTGCTAGTTTTTTGGCTGCTTATTAGTACTTATAAAGCACATATTAACACCTTATTCTGCATGCCTAGGTGAAAAAGAAGTACACTTTATAATGTATTTAAAGTGCTCTATTTTCATGCACTAATTTTGTACTTAATATACTAAAAATTCTTCTTTTGATAATCTTAAGAACATCTAAGTGTACTCAACTGTGCTATTTTGAGACACCATGAAATGTGAACTAAAATGTGCTTTTAACATACTATTTCTGTATTTAAAAAATGTATTTAGTTACCACTTGTAGTACACTATGGGTTCAGTTGTACTACAAGTAGTAACTAAATGCATTTTTTAAGATTATCTTAAGAAGACTTTTTAGTATATTAAGTACAAAATTAGTGCGCGAAAATAGTGCACTTTAAATACATTATAGAAATGTACTTTTTTTTTTTTTTTTTACCGGCGTGACCATATTCTACATCCCTTAATCCAACCCAATATCTAAACTTAACAACTACCTCTATAAATAATCAATAATTAGGAGTTTACTGAGGCAAAAGTCATAGTTAATAGTTAGTTAATAGTAATAATTGTATCCTAAACTAAAGTGTGACTGTGTTTTTTTAATGTATACAGTGTTTCACAATATGTTTTATCAGCATGACAATTTGAGAGAAAAATTAAACTTTTTTTTAACATACCATATTTAGTCTGTGCTTTATTGACAGCTTCAGCTGGAGCTGCATGAAGTTTTGTGTAAAACCTGATGATCATGTTTTCAGCATGATTTGAGAATGATCCAAAGAGTATCTTATGCTTAAATGGAAGCAAGAATGTCTGTACATGGAGTTTTTCATAAATTTGGGTAACAGTTTATTTTAAGTTGGCATATTTACACATTACTACATGTACTTACTATATTAATAACAGTAAATTATGCATAATTACAAGTAACTAACCTTAATTGTAACCCTTGTAAGTTCTTGTAGTTAATTAATACTACTCAGTATTTATTTTAGTAATTGCAATGTAACAAAATCACCTTAAAATAAAGTTTAACCTAAATTTGCGTTTTGCTATATTTATTACTGGCATAGAAATAACACAGAACAAATATTAAATAAATATTAAAATATTTTACATTATAATTTTTCATAACCTTAAGCCTTCTGTTTATTTCAGATTTTCAGTGTAGTCTTGAATCCTACTATACTGTATGTTCCCTTGACCTGTTTCATTTTCCTCCATTTGTTCAGCTAAGGTAAGTAATAGAGCACTTCCTTTTAAAAATAAACATCACAATTTAGTTCATTTCAGAGCTATCGTTCCATGTCAGTTTTAAAATATAAATATTTGTAAAAACCTTTACAGATGTCATACTGACCATTCTTAACATTGAAAGTTCTACATTTTGTGAAAGGGTTTACATATTTTCATTGTCCAGCACATTATGAGCTGCGAGCCAGAATAGAGATGAGAACAGGTTGTATGTGTGCGTGTATGAGTGTGTACATGTGCAAATCTCTCCTGATCTGCACCCAGCTGCTTTCACTTACAGGACATAGGGGTATATGGGTCACAAGGTCACAGCATGACCTCATCAAATTAGCCCCAACCGAGCGAGGTGTTTAGCACGAGTTAACGCTCGTAATCTGAAGGGCATTAAATGCAAATGCAGCAACCATATGCCCACTTCAAACAGGCACCGCTCGCTGGCTTCCCACCACCTCCCACCCCACCAGTATGTATTCATTGCCCAATCATTCACATGCCTGCCTGAGTGGGGGGCTGTTAAAATGACAATGGTTTTCTCTCATACTGACCAGGTGCAAAACATTTTCATCCCTGCAGAGGGAAAGACTGGGAATAGAAAGGCATTTGATATCTGTTAGGGAAAGATTTGCAATCAAAATATCTAATGTTGAGCACTAAATTGTGTTTTCGAACTCTTCCGCACTCTCATTACATTCATATCTCCTTATTCATGACGCTAAATGTTTTTGTCCTATCTATTAATTTATTAAAAAATACATTATAGTGCAATTCATATATACTGTACAATGATTTCAATACAGAAAAAAGTACAATTTGACATTTTTATGACAAGGCAAGGAGGTTTCAGGTTGTAAAAAATCATGTGGTGCAACTCCCAAAAACGTATTTGATATTTATGAAGTCATTTTAAAAAAGTGATCGAGACAGTCAATTAAAAAATTTCGAAATGTACAATTTTGAAACATTTGCCACCTGTTTTAAACTAACTTTTTAAAAGGTTGTACATTCTTATATGACACTGACCCTTATATCTATATATTGGAGAATATTATACATATATTGGATGTTGATATTGTGAAGTGAACTTTAGGGTGTATTTACAAAATGGTTTGCTGCCTCAGTTGATCTCTCATGAGACAGAATGAGCGAGTAAAAGAG
This sequence comes from Hypophthalmichthys molitrix, assembly GCA_037950675.1. Classification (NCBI taxonomy): domain Eukaryota; kingdom Metazoa; phylum Chordata; class Actinopteri; order Cypriniformes; family Xenocyprididae; genus Hypophthalmichthys; species Hypophthalmichthys molitrix. The sequence continues at coordinate 22,077,476 of CM075504.1, forward strand.
AGAGAGTGAGTGCTGCCAGGGTTGCTGATGATTATGGGTGTGAGGGCTGATTGTACACCCTCAGGCTGTGTTGCATGCTGGGACATATGGCAGCTCGTATGTGCTAATAAACACCTGTGGACAAAGTGAAACAGGGGAGACCCCCACTGGGCCTGAGGCCTTTAATACCACCTGTGCAGACCTCCACTATTCATACTCTCCCTCTTATTTCCAACATCTCCTCTTGACTTTGTAATCTTACCCAATAGTTATCTTTTATCTCCTTTTTTGTCTTAATTTCTTTAACGATGCACTCAGGATTTTTTTCTGAATTAAAAAAGTGATCAAATGGGTCACAATTTATATCAAGTGTCTTTAACTCTTATGAACGTACATCAAAAAATGTATTTATTGTGTTGTATTACAAAATACTTTTGCTGCTATTGAGGTGGGATACGGGTAAGGTTAGGGACAGAGGGTTCCCTTACAAGGGGTAAGGGAAGGGTCAACAGTGTAATTATAGATGTAATTACAGAAATTAATTACAGCTGTAATTACAATAATACATAAAAAGTGTATTGTATTAATTAGTGAATGTTAGGACATAGTAGTTAATCACTTAATATAAAGTGGGGACAATAAATGATTAGTGCTTTTGAAAAATGTTTAAATTGTTTATTTATATAGCCTAATAAAGGCTGATTTTACACAGGCCAGCCATGTTGAATCATGTCACATGACCAACCGAATCCTACTCAGTTTATCTCAGTAACTTCCTTATTATCAGACATTTTCACACAATGAATAAAATAATCATAGCTGACTGTATTGCACATTTTTTTAATGGCAAAGCATTTGCTTGGTGGTTCAATACGACTGTCATGTCATAACAAAAAAAATTACTGAGTGCACTTTTAATTGCTGTTTAAAATTTTGGCATCAGTAAGTTTTTTTTTCTCTTTTTTTTTGAAAGAAATTAATACTTTTAATGATCAAGAATGCATTAAATTGGCATTAAATACATTTATAATGTAACAAAAGGTTTATATTTCAAATACATTCTGTTCTTTTGAACTTTATACATGTATTCATCAAAAAATCCTGAAGAAAAATATCATGGTTTCTGCAAAAATATTAATCAGCACAAACGTTTTCAACATCATTAATAAAAGAAATGTTTCTTGGGCACCAAATCAGCATATTAGAATGATTTCTGAAGGATTATGAAAAATTGTAAGAATATCTTTCAAAAATAATAAACTCCAACCCCAGACATTTGAATGCTTGTGTAAGATATCTAGTTATAGATTGCACAATCATTTTTTTAGTCTATTGGCTGTATATTACACCAAATTTCTTCATGCATTGGAGAAAATTGAAGATACTCACCGTTAAAGTGGAATGCAATGTTAAAACGTGTAGTCTATCATGACCGCCACGTATTATTATTCTGGTGGCATTTGAATAAGGAATGTTTTCATAATGCTCTCAGAGTGAGATTCAAGTGTTGGGTTAAGACGCACTTCCACTAGTGCGTCTGCACAGCTGCTGCGGGGTAGGAGGAGTGCCCCGGCAAAAAGAGAGCATTGTGGGAGAGCTCCCCCCTGTCACTCAAAACTCCTCTGATTAAATTTGTTTAAGCTGTAAAAGCACTTTGACAAGAGTTAGACTGTGTGCCTCATAACATATTCCAAATGCTAAACCTGAAAATTAGGGATGCGCTATCAGGGATTCCCAGAGAACAGTTTACTGCTTTGAAACCAAGTGAAATCGGGTCCACTACTGAGGTTAAAAGTAATATTGGCAATGCTTTTAATACAACCTCAGAAAATATTTATTTCTCATCATTAATGACACACTATCCCTTATTATTATGTGCTGGTATAAGATTATGTTAGTGAAATGTATGATCCCTTTAGGCCAGGACATAGTGTAGTGGTCAGAAAGCACATGTTGGTATGTGTGTGAGATGTACACATGCTTTTATACCCACTTAAAACTCTTGGTTCTTGGTTCCCTCAGATTATTAGATTCTTTACTGTGGGTCCAGTCTGCAAAACCACATTACAGAGGGCACTATATAGAAAATACGTGGGCCTTTAATCTGGGGGAAAAAAGCTATGAGCGATGTCCTGGTACATTTTTCAACTCTGAGATGATGAAGGCTGATAATCAGCCTAAAATAATTTATAGAATTTCATTTTAAACGTCTGCTTTTCATTAAGTGATTTGTGTGATGTATGGTGACCTCTATGGACATTCTGTGTATTCCAGTGAAGATTTGACCACATGTGAATTTATGTATCAGACATTATTGTAAATCTAAATATTCTTTTAAAATGTATTTTAATAAATGGTATTCTGCTTTTATCCGATTTTGATAAATTCCACAGAAATTCTGTAATTTTTCCTTTATTATTATTATTGATTTTCAGGGTTTAAATTCAGAAAATACAATCCATACTATTTAGTTGACATTCATATAGCATTTTATATTGGGACTGAAGTAACACTGAATCCGCCAGCTTTGTAAAATGAAACCATCAATGAAAACACTTTCTCAATGTTAATAAAAGAGGCTAGAAATTATTTTATGGAACAAAAAAAAAATACATCAAGGGGTATAACAGAAGTATATTGTCACTGAAGAAATTACTGTATATTAACTGTCTTATCTTTTGTTTGCTAATAATCACTGTTGTCCATCTGCTGACTTTTTTTTTTTACATTCTAATCAATAATCCACATTAACAATAAATAAAGAGTGATTTTGTAAAGGGTTATAATTTTTAAGAATAACTCAAATGTACCAATGCACTCACTATTGACATATTTGTACGCACACAATTCAATCCTCTACCTTCTATCAAAATAAAAGTTCCTCAACGACTTTATAAGCAATATTTGATTGCATGGACTTTCGTTTTCTTGTTTGTTTTGGTGGCATCATTACAAATCTGAGATTTAGTTCACCCTATACAGGCAGGATTCTCAACATTACGTCGGTTCAATTCTCTGTTACGCCATGTGAAGACTAACATTAGACTACCCACCTTTAATCCTTTTCCTGAGCCTCAGTCCTAAACAAGGGCCTTTTGACCCATTCATTGAGCCTGTGCCCTTTGATATTGAGGACTGGCTGTAGAGGAGCGCAGCCCCTTTTGCAATGCCTTAATAAGTAGCTTCAAGCGTAAGGTATGGAGATCTGCTCTTGAAGGTGAAGGGTTAGCATTGCTAGGGCATGAGATCAAGCACTGGTTTATCCCAGCAGGGTAGTGAAAAGCAGAGCCACTTCAGACACTAACTGCCCGGACAATGCCGATCGGGTCGAACAGCGTTTGGATGAAGTGGTGCCCCTTTCACATCCGCAACAAGTGACAAAAGAGGCAGAATGAGAGACTAACCTGCTGTTTAGATAAATAAAGCTACTCTATCAGCTCTCATAATTGCTCCGGCCCCCTTCTCCTCTTCAGAGTCCCAGCACCCCTATTGTCCAGCGGCGAGTGCTGCATGGCCCCCTCAGATCCTCCTAATTGCTGACAGATTTGATTTCTCAGTGACGGCGGGAGCTCTGTTCGTGGCCTTTACATCCAGTAATTGCTTTCTCTTCTCCCCCCTCGTTCTCCCCTTCCCCTTCCTTCTTCACTCTGCAGTCCGTTCTGCCCCCACTCTTCTCCCAAAACGGAATTCCCCTCTCCCCGTTCCGAACCCCCTTTTAATGGTTTCCTTCTATGTTAATAAATCCTTGCCATTTAAATCACATTTAGAGATGTTTTGAATAACTGATTCCAATTACCCCGTGGCCCAGTCTCGCAGAGGAGAGCAGCGAGAGTCTTGGTGCGAGACCGAGCTGCAGTTGGAAAGTGGGAAAAAGTACAGGGTTTAAAGTGAAAGAGGGGTCCACGAGTCCCTCTTCAGCCCTTAATAGTGTATGAGCGCATACTGCGGAAGTTTCCAGAAGCCCTCTGAATTGCAGAATCACTGGATTTTTTTTTTTTTTTTGCATGAATTGACTTTCCTCTTGAATATTTTCAGATTTCAGGGAGATTAAAATGATACAGTTGTGCTTCCTAAAAAAACTGATATTCTATATCTTGTCTGAAATAAAGATAATGATGTTTTTTTTTGTGTTATTATTATTATTATTATTATGAATTATATTCCAATCATTTCCATTTGAAGCATGAAAAGAAAGTTATACATTATAAAATAAAAGTAATATTAATAAATATTTCTAGACAATACTGTTCAATGTAGCTTCAATGGTATGAAATAAAAAATCATATGCATTTCATGTTCTTATTCATGTGCATGTGTCCAATTGATGCAGCCATTTGAGCCATAAACATGTCTTAAAGTTGACTCTAAATAATCAGATTTTCTGAAACATCAGTTAAGTATATGTAATATAATACACAAATAGAATAAAACAGTATATAGCTAAAGAGATTTTTTAAAGTGATAGATACTTATAGTAATATAATATGTGACTCAGTCATAAGGGTTTTAATTCATAATCTGGAATCTGAGGGTGCAAGAATATCAAAATATTGAGAAAATCGCCTTTAAAGTTGTCCAAATGAAGTCCTTAGAAATGCATATTTACAAAAAATGTACAAAATATCTTCATGGAACATGATCTTTACTTAATATCCTAATGATTTTTTGCATAAAAGAAAAATCATTCATTTTGACCCATAAAATGTATTGTTGGCTATTGCTACAAATATACCCGTGCGACTTGTGACTGGTTTTGTGGTCCAGGGTCACATATCATAATATATATTATATAGGCTACTGTAAATTATTTCATATGTAGGTGCACCACAGTATTTTACAATGTAACTTACAAAGCACATTCAAACACAAAGCAATTTTGGCTCTGTAAATGTGGTTTAAGCAGGAATGAAGGGCTATTCAAAAGCAACAAACCTATAATGCAACTCCATTAAAATATGTACAAAGCCTCAAGCATAAAATCAAAATGAAGTCTAAACAAACAAATATGCTGCACTACAAAGTTATTTACAGCTAGAAAGCCACTTTTCCCCACTAATAAAAGTCCTCAACACACATACACATGCAAACACAAGTCTCATTCCCCTCAGGAAAGCTAGAGGGCCCACTTGAAAAAGAACAGGCGCCAGAGCACAGCTCCCACAATCACTCCAGCAAACATTAAAAAGCTAATTATCCCGGGAACAAAAGTGCCAGTTTATTTTCACTTAACACAATTAGTCATAAACTGCATTTTGAGTTGTTAATCCAAGCCAGCTCCCATTCTCTGCCAATTATTCATAGTTGCATATTCATGCCGACCGTATTCAAAGTTTCAAAGCAAATGTTTTTTTTTTTTTTCATTTGGTTGTGTGAACGTTAATCACACCACCCACACATTGCATGGATTAGCCATTTAGATAGGAGGCCGTATCAGGACCCGAACGCAGCTCCGCCAAGTGTTTGCTTTAATGTATATAGTGTTTATTCTCTTACTGTGGTAAGTGGCTAGGTACTATGTTCTCTGTCGAAATCATTCTAATCCATTCCCAGAGTGGGTGGAATAATTAAATGATTAGCAAAATATAGAAATATTTAATGCGTCTTGTCTTTTATTCACTGAGCATCAATGCAGCCCCTTGAAGTGTCATAGGAGCTTGAAATGCTCAGAATCAAATTGGCTTGACATTCAGTTTCAAATGCTTGAAACTAATTCAAATGAACTCTGTCAACACATGACCCTGAAAGCCAAAACTTTTCATTATGGTCTCGAGACTCACACGTTCACAAGTGTGCGTGTGAACGTGAAACTGACCTACTGCTCTTTGTCCCACCCCCACCCCCCCACCGAATGTTTCGTGAATATTCCATAAAGAGAATCAAGTGCAAAATCACTTGTTTGGAAGTCTCTTCCATATGTTTAAAAATACCATATTATTATTGTTGCTCCGTCTCGGACTTCACCTCTGAAGGTCATAAACCTCAATGTGTCATTCAAACACGTCTAAGGAGCATAATGTCATCTTGGTAACCTTTAGTGTTAAGATATCATTTTTTAATGGAAACACCTCTCTGATGTGAGATGCCCTTTGTTCAGCCAGCAAATATACAAATAATTATGTGGTTCATGATACAAAGACTTTCTTTTCTTGCTGTCGTATATGCTACCTCCCCATTTGTTTGACTATGACAATGAAAAAAAATGTAGATGATCTGCAGGCCAAGTTCAGGATAAGGCACAGAGAATAGTAGGTGTACAAAAACATCAAACATGAACCCGAACGCATAACATCTGGATAGTGCATTAGCGGTCTGGTCAGATATAAGTGATTTTTTGGTAAGGTCACTAACACGTCTTGTGCAGAGTAGGATGAAGAGTGATGGTGACAGTAAAGCAGTGCTGTGACTCGCTGACCCTCCTGTGCTAGCACTCCTGGGACACCTGGGAAGAGTTTTTAACAATACCCATGACAGCTATGGTCTACACAGAGGCGTTATTTAAGACATTTAGAAGTTTAGACATTTTCGTTGCGACACTACATTTTACCGTCCAAGTGCAGACTTATAAAATACACATACTGTTTAGCACATTATACAGAAATATCATTAACACTTTACAATAAGGTTCATAGTTTACTACATTAGTTAACATGAACTAATAATGAACTGCACTTCTACAGCATTTATTATTCTGTTAACGTTAATTTCAACACTTACTAATACATTATTAAAATCAAGAGTTGTATTTGTTAACATTAGTTTGTTATATGCTGTGAAGTAATATGAAAAAACAATGAACTGCTGTATTTTTATTAACTGATGTTTACAAAGATTAACAAACACAGTAACAAATGTATTGCTCATGGTTAGTTCATGTTAGTTCATACATTATAACACCTTATTGTAGAGTGTTACTGAAATATCACATACACAAATTAAATATCATGAAAAATTTAAAGTGTGACCAAATTTTCTTTGATTTGATTGGTTGCACTTTTTTTAGACATTCTGCTAAATATAAGCAGGGTCATAACCACCATAGTCGTTGAGGGGGACTTTGTTTGTAGTTAGGATGACAAAAACAATTTTAAAAGTTACATTTTTAGGCTGGTCTGCCTTAGCGGTCTAACAGCACTCGTCACTGTCAGAATGAGTGAGCTGGCCAATCAGATCAAAGAAGGCGGGGCTTACTGTTCAAAGAAGACAAGTGCGAATTCCAGTGCGATGCTTTCGTTTTAGCAGTGAAAGAGTACGTGGCGAATATGTAGCTAAACATTTAATATTTGACGACTGTTTTATGATTGAAATATTCAGCGACCAACAGTAATATCCAGTGATGCAAACTACCCAACATTTTTATGAAATTTTGCCATTTTGAATTGAAAACATGCTATTATTTGGTTAATGTGAAATTATTAATGTAGCTAATTCATAACTGAATGTGATGAAACAAGAAACGGTTTGCGTTTTTGACGTATTAGACATACAAATAAGATATGTTTTAAAAATATTTTTTGCATTACTCAACATTTTTATGAAATTTCACCATTTTGAATTGAAAACATGCTATTATTTGGTTAATATGAAATTATTCATGTAATTCATAACTGAATGTGATGAGACAAGAAATGGTTTGCGTTTTTGACATATTGGACATACAAATAAGATTTAAAAAAATATTATTTGCAAATAGTTTACCTAATAACTACAATAGACCTGGAACTTTTACCGTTCTTATTTGTTTTTCCTTATTCCCTTAAATCCTTAATCTTTTAATTATTTAATTCCTTTTAATAATAAAAAAAAAAACCAATAACCCTAAAAAAAAAAAAAAAATCATGGTCCCCCCAGTGTTCAAGACATATTTACGGCCTTGCAACTACATGTCAACTAACTTAATTTGCAGCATCAACTAAGTGTACATTTACAACGATGTACTAAAAATGGAAAACATTTTCCTTTGCGTTTTTTGAGTATAGACTACAACAACTAAAAATGCTGTATTCTGCTGCCAGGCCAGTAGTTGGCGATGTCACTTTGTAAAGAAACACTACAAGCCTATAGACTTTGAAACCCATTTTCAAAAGGCTGTTGTCCTGTAAATGAATGGCCAAAACGCATAAAAAGTTTCCAGTTTTTAGAAAAAACAAAAAAAAAAAACAGTGTTGTGTAAATGGCCCCTTACTCTCATTAATTTGCAACTACATGTCAACTATCTGTCATTAGAGTAGTTAGTAGACTGCTAGGGTTAGTAGAATAAGTTGACAAGTTCTTGATAAGTTCTTGCAAAGTTACTTATAGTCAGTAGAATATCTGCCGGAGATCAACAAAGTAAAGTGTTAGCAGATATTAAGTAGACAGTCTACTAATACTATGATGACTTCTAGTCGACATGTAGTTGCAAAGTTATATTTAGTAGAATGTCTAAAGTGGAATACTGAAATAAAGTGTTAGCCATTGATTTATTTTTATATGCCTTTGCTTTTCTTTTCTTTTGTTTTTTTTCTTTTCTTTTCTTTCGCATGCAGACACCAGATGGATCAGCAAAACTTGATTTATGATTACATGGCTTTTGCAGGTACTTGCAACACCATTTGTGGTATTAAGAAACCATAAATAGCTCTGACTCTGCCAATGGGTTTGTACAGTACTAGCCTTGTAACTGTCTAATGTAGACACCAGTCCCAAAACATTTGAAAATGATTTCTAAGCTAGACGAAAGCATGTCAAGACCCCGAGATGACTTCATCACAGCTGCAGAGTGAAGATGTGTGAGTGTTTGTACAGTAGTTTTGTACGCTGCTCTCTTCTGCCTCAGGGATAAGATGAGAGTGCTGTTGTAGCTGGAGTAGAACTTCACCCGATGTGCCTCTAGTCAACAACACAGCTCTCTGCCTGCACTGGCCACCATTCTCACCATTCTGACTAACAAAGGTAATGGAAAAAGGTTATTCAAAGAAATATTGCCTAATCAAATGCATTTATGTATATTTTTATGGATTATTAATTGTGTTTAAAAAAAAAAACAACAACAAACAAACAAAAAAAAAACATCCTAATATGTTTTGTGTGAGTGATGTTAAAAATATAACTCTTCAAAGATTTTCTTAAGTAAATCTCCATTTGAATGATTGAATAATTCTTTGTAAAGAAATTAATTTGTGGTAATTATTCAGCTATTAGATGAATGATAATATTTGTTGCTTTAAAAAGAATGATAAAGGCAGTGAATGAAGCAGTCACCTGATAAATTACTTAAAGGCAACCTAAAAATGTTGAAAGTATAAAATCATCTTAATGTATTCATTTTAAAATGTATGTCTCAAAATAAAGCAAAATTAGCATACACTGTAAAAAAAAAAATGTTGGTTTAACTTAAAAAAGTAAGTTACCTGGTTGGCTTAAAATTTTGAGTTCATTGAAATTAAAAATTTGAGTTAATACAATGGAGGCAATTGATTTAATAAACAGAAACTCAAAATATTATGTTATCTGAATCACATTAATTATTGAAGTTGATTTGACAAAAGAAAAAAGAAATGTTGTGATAAAAAATCATGAAAATAATTTTTTACAGTGTATGCTGTCACAAAGATATAATCAGTATGTTTTACCTAAAGAAACATAAATACAGAATACAGTTTTCAGCTAATTTTTAATTTGCTGTTGTTCAACCGTTGGATACATAAATAAATGATAGGGTAACACTTTATTTCACAGTGTCCTTGTTACATATCTTACTGATAACAGTAAACTATGCATAATAACCCTAAACTAAACCCTAATTCTAACCTTAACCCTATAGTAAGTACGTTATTAATTAATATTTCTTGTTAATTAATGCTTTCTCATTCACATTCCCAATAATAGCTTCGTTTCCACTTTATATTAAGTGTCTTTAACTATACTATGTACTAACATTTAAATTAATCATTTGATACAATGCACTTATTGTGTGCATACATGTTTTTTGTAAATACCTGCATGCAATTACAGCTGTAATTAATTTCTGTAATTACATCTATAATTACACTGTTGACCCTTCCCTTACCTTTTAAACCACCCTTAAACCTACCCATACCACCAAACCTGTCCCTAACCTACCCATATCCCACCTCAAGTGTTTTGCAATACAACATGAACACAATAAATACATTGTACCAGACTTTTTTGTTGATTTAAATACAAGTAGTTAAAGTGTGACCATAGCTTCTTTTTATAATGCACAAATATACAAGGCTATATGTATAAAAGAGAGAGACACTGCCCATTTGGATGTGTGTTAAAACTACTCCTACCACAATGCTACAGTATATCAGTTATGGTATCGCTCATGTGCATGGCAGGTCTAGACAACCTTTATCGGCTGAACGCATTCCCGTGGGAGAGAGAAGACCTTCGCCACAATCCTAACCTTTGGCACCAGGTGCACACAAAGGGCATCAATTTAGCTAAATGTTACCAATAAAAAGAGATGTATCTACTTATCTCACATTTTACAAAAGAAAACTGCAATGACATTAGAAGCTTAGATAATGTTTGATGGATAAATATCATTCTGTTCATGGTAGTAAAGATCACCAAATGAAGGCTGTCTGTAAAATTATGAAACTGTTTCTTATACAAATATGTGTATGGTCTAGATCTAAAAAAAAAAAAAATCAGTAGTTTCAAATGGCTACTTAAAGTTTATTTTCAAAAATGTATGAATTATTGTTATTATATTATGACAATATGCAAATGCTGTTAAAACTTGGATGAAAAGATTATTTATTTGTCAATGCTAATCAAAAAATAAATCATGTATTATTCTGTATTTAATGCATTTACACACCACAATGTGGTGAAGAGTACAAAATGTGTACATTTAAGCTGAGTGTGTTATTGTTTATCAGTTGTGTATTAAGTACATGAAATGTGTTTTCAATTGTGCAATTTCTGTTTAATTGACGTGCTGATTACTGTAATTGCGTTATACATTTGTCTGTTTAGAATGTGAAAAGTTTTATAAATCTGCTGAAAGAAGCCTGTCCATATGCATTCAATAATAAATCTTTGCACATTTTCACAAACATTTTCAGGAATTTGATTGATTTGTTTAAACAGATTGAGAAAAGCCTCGTCTTGTGCTAAGATTTTGCTTATTCGGCGAGGCTTTCAATGTGGGTGTCTTTTCTTTGTGTATGTGATTAACTGCATGGAGTTTGATTTATATATGAGCAATGTGTTTATTTAATTTATTCTAATATGCTGCTCAATATGAGCTATTTTCAAGCATCTTAAATAGATAAGGCTTTATCACTGAGGGAAGACATGAAAACAGTACGCCGTTTAGTGTGGAGTTGAGCTTCCCAGTGACTGCTAATAGGCTTTCACTAGAGCGCTTTAGCACTTTGAAGCCGAGGAGACTTAATGATCCCACAGACTGTATTTCCATGCAGGGTAAAGCTGTTTCTCACACATTTTTTGAACTCATCATTACTTTAGATGTATAGCCTCTTTCCCCGTAACACTTCTCCTGCATGTAATACAGCTTAAATATGTCCCTGGTATGCAAATAACACAGGCTCTTATACTCCTACATGGAGGAAAAAAAATGGAATGCCGTAACAGCTTTTTCTCCATTTCTCCTACTTCAGGCTATAAGCAAAACTGTGGAATAATAATTTCAAATTCTGAGAGCAAAAAGGATTGACTGCCTTCCTCAAAGACAGCTGTATGTTTGATCATCCTTATTACATTTAAAAAAAAATAAAGATAGGCCTAAAGAATATATATAAGAATATATACATACATATACACAGAAAACACATCAGAACAGTTATTTTTTTGTAAAACAGCTAATATTTATTACACACATGTAACGTTAATATAACGTTGATAGTATATTATATTAATATAACAGATGATAGATAGATAGATAGATAGATAGATAGATTGATTGATTGATAGATAGATAGATAGATAGATAGATAGATAGATTGATCGATCGATTGATTGAGTGATAGATTGATTGATTGATTTAGTTAAGATATTAGATAAAATAGTTTATCAATAGTAATTTTAATGAATTAAATTGAGTAGAAATAGATCATAGATATACAAATGCAGGTTACAGTTTTTTTTTTAAATTCTACATTAATTAAATGATATTTTGGATATGGGTGTTGTGTGAACATTATATAATAAAAATAAGTATATTTATAATAAAAATTTGGTGGAGCATGACTGTCCTGCATCATATCTTTTTCCCATTCCCCTCTTTTCTCCCCCTGTTTCTTGCCTTGAAAATAAAAAGGACATAAATCAAATAAAACTATGGTGTAAAACTCTCAACACTTACAAAATCACTTCTCGGAAAGCCAGAATTAGTTTTCATATCATGGTAAAAGGATCATAAGAAAAAAGAAAAAAGTATTCTTTAATATTATATTCTTTACTATGTATTGTATACTTTATATTTTAGTATTAGATAGTATTAAATGATATATTCAATGTGTGTGTATACTGAGACTAAAAGCATCAAAAACAACCACGTTAGGCTGAAATCTCTCATGAAGGCAGTGATGATGCATTGTAAAATTCCAGCGGAATTTTTGGCTCGTGAAATCTAACCTGTCAGTTTCCGTAGGGGAGATGCCTGATCTTCGGTTGCCCAGCACATGTCATCAGGCGTCAGAATAAGTGACATGCTATAGCTTAACTTGTCAAGCACCAACAGAGAGATCTTACTGAGAGATAAACTCACGTGGCTCTTGTGTTCATGGACAGGCCTTTGATATATGGACTTGACAAGTTTTCTTTCGTCAAGTGTGAAACGAAGATGGGTTTGTGCATTTTACAGTTACTCAAACATTAAAGTCACCCTGAAATAAAAAATGGATCATTCTAATTTTTTATGCAGTGTTGCAGTATTTATTATAAGTATTTATCCATGCATATCATAGGCGTAATTTGCGGGTGGGACAGGTGGGACATGTCCCCACCACTTTTTGCCAGGGTCAATATTGTCCCCACCACTTTTTGAAACATATCACGGCACAGATGTATCTAATACATAAGAAACATCTCTAGTTGATTAGCAATTCATTCGTTGTGTTAATCATGTTGAGTGCTCATTGCCGCTGTTATCAGCGGCGCAACAGTGTTCTCTTGGTGCTCCTGCACACGCTTCAATCTATCTAGACTCTATTCGTTCCGGTGAAATCACAAAACAAAATGCACATAGATGTGCCCCTGCTCTTGATATACAATCACTGATGAACATCTTTGGTTTTAATGAGAAAAAAATAAAATAAATCATACAAGGGCAGATTAGAACCCAGAACCTCTGGCACGCTGAACAAAGACTCTACCACTAGTCCACCAGGACACTCTAATATTAAATGCGGATCCACATATTTATTGAGTAATGTAAATACTATTGAGACTAATAATATATTGTATTATAGTAGCTAGATGCAAGGAAGAAACTATCATATTAAACATGAGGTCTATGTCAATACATTTTGTGCATTTATTATTGTAATAATACAATATACCCCCCACCACCACACACATTCCTGTCCCACCCACTTTTTAAAACAAAGTTACGCCACTGGTGCTATTATTATTTTTTTTATTCATGTGCACTCATATTTAATCAAAATAACTTACCCTCTTGCAGCGACATCTCTTCTCTGATGATGTGGCATGATGGCGGGACAGCCTGTCACTCACATGACATCACAGCAATAGCAAACCACAACGATACAACTGTCCAATCAATTACCCATGAACAAAATCAAGTCCCGCCCTAAATTTTTTCTTGTTCGAGAAGCTGTTTCACTTAGATATGTGGCACAACAGGAATAGCAACTTCCGTTTCATGCCGACTTTAAATGGAATTAGTGTAAGGGGTTTTTAAATCTATTAATAAGAAATATCTCAGTACAAATGCAGAATGTGGCAATCAAAAAGATGAGTAATTTATTAATTGTAAAACAATTAACACATTTCTTTTCTCTGTCTACAAGGCATCAACACATTAATCAGATATGTCATTCAGTTCTAAAAAAACACTGTCAGTCCATCCTTACAATGACTTCTGGTTGTTATTTTAATATAATTGCTCATAAAACCTATAATTATATGCCCATAACTTTCTCATCTTTCAGAAAGCCCCTGTGTATTTGAACACAATATCTTCAAAGCTTTTCTCCTTCATCTATTCCCAACTTATTTCTGGGAGCACATTAGCATGTGTCTGAACTATGGCACTGCATACCTCCCCATCACTCTAATATATACATACACACAAGGAGGGAAAGAGGGGCCGCGGGGCACACACATGTGGGTCTTTTCTCTCTCTCTCTCTCTTTCTCTTTACTATCTCACTCTTTCGGCTGGGGCACAGGGGACTTCTCTTAAACTCCAGCAGGAGGGACACCTGTTCACTCGCCCCCTGAAGACATGAGTTCAGTATTGCTCTGTCAATCTCTCAGCATCCTGGCTGTTGAACACATGGTAGCGGCTAACCATTCACTGACTCATTGAGAATGGAATGACTGAGTAAAAACCTAAGAAGTTTAGACATGCTTTACAATCGAAAATGTACTGTTAAAAAAAGAGAAAATAAACTGAATTACAAGTTTTTTTGTGGTAACATCTAAATAAATTGGGTTATATTTAGCCAAAAATGTTTAATCTAACTAAATAAACTTGGCAAATTTAATTTTTTTATTTACTTTCATACTATTTTTACAAGTAACATTTACATTTTTGGGTAACACTTTATTTTACAGTGCCGTAGTTTTATGTTAATACATAGTAATAACAGTAAATTTTGCATAATTACAAGTAACTAACCCTAAACCAAACCCTAACTGTAACTGTATAGTAAGTACATGTAGTTAATTCATAGTTCTCAGTACCTATTTGAGTAATTACAATGTAACTACAGCACTGTAAAATGAAGTGTAACCCATTTTTGAAACTCTTAGTACAAAAACGCAAGCTGACGATAATTACAGCGTTAATTACTTGGCACAAGTTGATTGGTCCATGTCACATCTGCAGCCAATGAGCTTGTTGCTCACACATTTAAATGGCTTCACTATAGCAGTTTGCAGTGTGCTTCAGAGTTCCTGAAACCCTCCACCTTCCCCAGCTCCACCTGTATAGATCTGCTATGGGTTATTGATATATGCTATTTGTGTCTTACTCGAAGCAGCGTTTTGGCGTATGCATTGGCAGTAGAAAGTTCCTGTACTTGCTCTGCAGCAGCAGCAATAATCTACAACAACAGCTATAATCTACAGCAGCAATTCAGCTGCAGCGTAGCAGATCTATTCCGCCAAGACCAAATACATTAACATTGTCATATCTATTACCATGCTAACAATTTTCAGAGAGTTGTCATGATAGAATTATAGTTATACATATTTTCTTCAAATGATAAGCTTCAAAACACAACATCATGTGTTAAATTTGGTTTAATCACAGAAACACAACAATATGATCTTCTTTCAACTTAGTACTTTTAACAACCAATTCAATAGTAAACAATGCAATATTTACAGCCTTGTTGCTGAATTAAAGATGTTACAGGCCACTTTAGAAAATAAACATACATTATTTAACTTACAGAACTGACATAAATACATAATGTTTGTAATATTATCTATCCAGTGTGTTATTATAAGGTATGGTATGGTGTGAAGTGATGATATGACATGACCACAAGGGTTTGTGCTAGAACAGTTTGCTGCAAATACAGGTCTGACTTTACTGAGTCAATACTGTAGTTGACACTTTCAGGGTGAGTTACAGTAATTTTGCATTCTCTATATGTTAAGGCCTCTGTTTACAGTATCATACTGTAATGTAAAATACCCGTATTTGATCCCATCCGTCTCCCTCTTTCTGAAGCATTTCTGATCAATTTGATTGACACACAGTCATTGATTGTTTCATCTCTCTTGTTCTCTATCCTGCTTTTTTTTCACAATTGTCTCTCTTTTTCTCTCGCACACACAGACAGACACAATTTGAGAATTATCGGAGATAAATCACTTACACTGTAACAAGAATTTATTATATTTAGTTATCCATCTAGGAAATTGCAGTCTAGTTTTATAAAATCTCTATATATGGAATTTATTTCTATAGAAAAGATGTACCAAATGGTTAATTGATTAACCATTAAGATCAGCTGTATAGACAAATGTAACTGAACAAGAAGAGATGCAAATGAAAAGTTTGATAGTATTATGAAAGGCAGTTACTGTGAATAAAATGTTTGTATAGATGAAACACTTATTTTGTGTAGTGAAAATGACACACTCAAAAAAAATTAACTTTCATTGTTGTTAATTTCACTCAAACCACCCTTGTTCATATTACTTAACTCATGTAACTATAGGAACTTAATTTAACTGCGTTGTTTCTACTAAAAATGAGTATTGTCAGCTTTACTTAATAAGTGTTTGTTCAGTCAACTTAACATTGCTGAGTGAAACGCACAAATTAATGTTGACATAACTAACTAGGCAGTGGATCCGTAGTTCCCAGCATACTTTGCAAGGGACTGCATTAGGAAAGTAAATTTAGGGATTAAAGTGTTATTTTATGTGTTTTTCAGTAAAGGGAAAGATGTTGTTAGTTTATGTTAGTGTTTAATGTTCAGTTATGTTAGACATTTAAAGGAGTTTCTGTAATGTTTGTGAATTTTGTGGTTACCATTATGCAGAAGAGTGGTGCCTGTGTTTAGTCTGTGTGCACTCATAGAGCATGTTTAGGATGGAATTCCTGCTTTCAATTCTTTTGAGTTTGTTCAATGCGTTATATATTGAGTGCATTTTGTAGAGCAAATAGTTCATTTGATGAGGTAAATTAAGTCAATAAATGTGTTCACTTTACGTAATAAACATAACATTATTAAGTAAACTGCACACATTAATATTATGAAGCAGTGACAAATTCAAATAAGTTGTATTTACTCAAAGAAATTTTGTCAGCTTTATTTTAATTTCTTTTGTTTATACAACTAAATTGTTATTTGTACAAATTATTCAATATAGTTGCGTGGAACCACTTGACACTTCTTTTTTAAGTAAATCCAACAGTTCATTTTTTTTGTATTGTACTAACATAAAAACATGTTGAAAAAATTCCCCACTTGCTTTAATTTAACTAAAGCATTAAAAAATGGTAGTTTTCAATAGTTTAGCAGTCATTTTAATGGTTAAGATTGAGTAGTAATAGTACTTGTTTACTACTACAGGTTACTACTTCTTTTTCTTTTAAAAAACATTCCACATTAACTAAAATTTTTGAATATATAAGTAATTTATTTAATTTATTATATATTCAATTAAAAACTAAATTAATTACATTTAAATTTAAAATAAAAATCTTTGGTAGAGTAACTGACCTGGATCACATCCTGCTCCCCCATCATTTTCCCCTTCTCTCTGCCAGCTTCTTTCTTGAAAAGAACCATAAATCAAATAAGACTTTAAACTCCCAAAAATTACACTTCTCGGAAATCCAAAATTAGTTTTGATAAAATGATAACACATAAAAACCAATCTCATTAAAGTATTCTTTCCAAAGTTCCCCAAAATATTATGAAATGCAATGCCATTCGAGGATTTCGACATAAAGCACTCCGACTGCAAATGATTTGCTTTGGAGAGAAGAGCTTTATGAAGACTTCAGCTGAATTACAGCAGAAGGACACAGGGGATTCTCTTGCTAATTTAATGTAATATGAATTGCACAGCAGAAACAGACCATTTAAATTAATGCAACATCTGAGCAGCGCAAAGTGGGTGTACCTCATTTGCTATAATTGCGTGCATTTGCCTCCATAATTCCCCGAATTGGTCATGCCATTTGTGAATCCAGCTGTTTTAATCACTCTCATTTGTTTAATTTGTTTGTCATTTCCCTGGTCTGCACATCCTCTCATGCATACAGAACAGCTTTCAAAAGCAGCACTTGATTCATGCAGTGGAATGTGGATATAACATGCGGATAACTTGTTTATTTTACAACATACCAGCAGTATGTTTACATTTGCAAATGACTTGCTTGCCAGTTCACAATGCTCAGCATCATTAAATAAGCACAGCTCGACTGTGTCATCCTGGTAGCAGTTTTGCACTTCTTTGTGCAGCCATGAAATGTTTTATTTATTATTTTTGTTGTTTGATTGTAGTCATAAAAATATATAGTAACCTCAATATCCTCATGTGATTATTCAGACAGACATGCACACAAAATACACACACATGGCCAGTTGCATCATGAAGAGAATTTGTGCTGACACAAGATAAGATAAAAGAAATGTGCTCTCATAAAACATCTTAATGTTACCTTTGACAATGTTAACATTTGTTTTTCAAACCCATCACCGTTTATGATTTGGCCTCAGAGGTTTTCTCGACGCTCAAAGTGCAACTTGCTAACTTCCGTGACAGTCTTGAGCGGCTATGAAGAGGTGAGAGGTGATAGCCTTTAGTGATATTCAAATAAACACTCTTGAAGTATTGTTCCACACAATGGACCTTTCGGCAGCCGCACGCCCCCAACAATTTCTGCTCCAGCCGTCGCAGGCAACATGCACATCTGCAGATCTATATATCACCATGCATTGCACACCCTAACATTCCACAGAGCGCAGCGCCGGCAGTGATTTGTGCTCTTCTCTCCTACTTTTTTTTCATTATTATTAAATTTTCATCTGCAATCTGACTGTCCTCTTGACTAAAAGCACAGCCTTTTAAATCAATCTCGCAACCCGACCGTAAACCTGAAGCGCATTATGAGGTGCACTGATGTTACAATGGCATCCCCTCACCTTCTTTTGCTCCCTCCGCATGCACTTGGAACGCATATATATTGTCGTGTGCTAACAGATGGGCAATCTTGCAGCCAGAGATGCTTAAAAGTGTTTAATAAATGTAAAACAACCTATATAGTGTTGAAGAAAGGGGCCTAAAGCAGAACCAGGTGTCTGACCGTGGCAAGAGACCTTACAGAGGATTCGGGCCCATAAAGATGATGCCTAATACAGGCCAACACGTGGACCTTACTGATATGCAATACAGGGTCCTGTTGAATATTGGACAGTTTATGGGCTACAACATCATTCCTCTGGAAAAGTGGACTGAGGCCATACGTTGCTCTAGGCTAATTTATGACTTGATGGATTTTTTTCCTTTATATACTCTATCAGAGGAGAACAATAAAAGGAAGCAGGTGAGGTTGGAATGTAGAGCCTTTCATGTTTTTATCCCACTCCAGAGGCACACAGGCGTATTATGGTCTTAGAAGGTAATACATGAAAGTGTCTAACAAATTGTCAAATTAAGGATTGGTGTCATGACCTCTGGTGGAGTCTCTTTACAGCCATGAGCCTCATCCACCCCATGAGATTTTTTAAAACTGAACAGTGCAAAATTGAGAGCTAAATTTATGGAATGGAGAGGAAAAAGCTTTATTCTTTCCTATCTATCTTTACTTTGTCTGTTTTTGCTCCGCCAATGAAAGTAGTTCCAAACTCCACAGCAGAACCAGTGCAACACACAGTAATGGTGTTTATTATATTATTATTTCTAATATTATTTTTTGGGATTACTTCAGATAGGATAGTTAGAAATTGGAGGCTAATTGGAGATGGGAAAGGATCAAGTGCCAAAATTCAAACTCAAGGCGCCCAAAGAGCAACTATACTCTCAACTATGTCAAAGCACTGCGCACAAGGCTGACGATAGTGTTGTTTTGTTCCTGAATTTCAAGTTGTTTGTGTAAATGATTCATTAATCAAGACAGTCACTTCTTGCATTCCTGAATGAATATGCGTTTTTAATAAATTGATTGAGTTAATAATTCAATGACTCACTCTTAAACACAGTCACTTCTTTAGTTTCTTAAAGGGTTAGTTCACCCAAAAAATGAAAATTCTGTCATTAATTACTCACCCTCATGTTGTTCCACACCCGTAAGACCTTCGTTCATCTTCGGAACACAAATTAATATTTTTCATAAAATCCGATGGCTCAGTGAGGCCTGCATTGCTAGCAAGACAATTAACACTTTCAATGCCCAGAAAGCTAAAGACATTTAAAACAGTTCATGTGACTACAGTGGTTCAACCTTAATGATATGAAGCGACAAGAATGTTTTTTGTGCACCAAAAAAACCCAAAATAATGACTTTATTCAACAATATCTAGTGATGGGTGATTTCAAAACACTGCTTCATGAAGCTTCAAAGCTTAAAGAATCTTTTGTTTCGAATCAGTTGTTCGGAGCGTGAAGGTCACGTGATTTCAGTAAACGAGGCTTCATTATGTCATAAGTGTTTCGAAATTTCAATGGTTCACCACTGGGACTTTGGCAGTTTGATACGCGCTCCGATCCACTGAGTCGAAACAAAAGATTTGTAAAGCTTCAAAGCTTCATGAGGCAGTGTTTTGAAATTGCCCATCACTAGATATTGTTGAATAAAGTTGTTATTTTGTTTTTTTTTGGCGCACAAAAAGTATTCTTGTCGCTTCATAACATTAAGGTTGAACCACTGTAGTCACACAAACTGTTTTAAATACGTCTTTAGTAGCTTTCTGGGCATTGAGTGTTAATTGTCTTGCTGGCAATGGAGGCCTAACTGACCCATCGGATTTTATGAAAAATATCTTAATTCATATCTTAATATCTTACATCAGAATGCCGACTCGTTATTGGCCGGCTCCTGTGTCAGCATCACACGCATGCATGCTCACGTGTGCAGCTTTGGCCAATACTGAGCCGGCATTCGGACGTAAACACAGAAGCCTTCACTATGTTTATGGCGTCAACTGTGTAAGGATAATGACAGGGAAGAGAAGAGATTGTTAAATAAAGTCATTATTTTTGTTTTGTTGCAATGCGTAAAAATAAACAACATTGATACAAACAAGGAACAACTATGTACATATATTAAACGTGGTTTAATTGGTCCATGAAAGGACCATACAGCTATCTTCATGACTTGCATGTAAGGAGAATTCTTCCGCTCTGGTTGCTCAGCTGTTTCCTGGTGTTTGCAATGAAGCTTAACTGGAAATGGCACATGGGAGGGCCCCTCCTCAGTTTAAGCTGTCTTAAATGCATTTTATATGACCTAATATTTCATCACACTAGGCCCATTTTCATTCTGAGATACAGTCCAGATAAGAGTTATAATCTATGTGTGACGAATGTGCCAGACTCATGCCTCTGACTCTGGTATGTACACAGCACTCTGCAGTTGATGGTAGGCTGATAGGAATAAGGAAAGAGAAAGAGAATAAAATGAGAGAGCAGGTGTGTTTGGTTAAGATCTACCTGTCAAGTGGGGTGACACACACATCTGTAGTCATTTAAATGAATCTCTTATCAGTACCTCAATGTCCCCACTCAAGAAACATTGGCAGACGGTATGTTAACATGGTTGGTTTAGTTTTGTCAAGAGCCCCCAATAGACATTTACTGACTTTACTGTCTACAAGAGTGGACATTAAAAGAATCCCAGATAGCCTGAATGGGACATCGGTAGGATTCAAAGGGTTGTTATATACTGGTAAAGTGTTTTTAAAAGTGACTAGAAGCATAAATGTCTGTCTTTATGGAATTTGTCTCATTTCACGTTTATATTCATCTTACTTAATACACCCTACTTATCCTGCAAAATTAATTACTAATAGCCTACTATTGAGCTTACTCTAAAACTATGCTTTTATCAAAAGGTCACTTATATAGCACATTTATCCAAAAAAAAAAAAAAAAAAAAAAAAAAAAAAAAAAAAAAAAATATATATATATATATATATATATATATATATATATATATATATTACTAATAGCCTTTTTTGGATTGTTTTACAAACAAGCTGTTGCTTATTTCTTTTCCTCTTTCTTTTCTTGACAAAACTGACAACAAAAGGAAAAACGAAATGCTCAAACTCTAATAATCCTCTCAGTCATTCGAATCCCAGGAACAGCGCCAGGCGCGCACTGATCAAATCCAGTGTTTCCACGGCAACAGAGGAGGAGTTTCCACTTCGACCCGTGACCGCATCAGCGGAAATGAGGAACTAGGAAGTCGAGAGCAGGCAGGGCTGATGTGGAATACCACACATTTGTTTAAGATGAATTAGAGTCGACTAAAGCAATTTATTCATTTCCATCCACCACAGATGTAGAGAATTGATACCGGTTCGCGTAGGCAGTCATCCCACAGTGGCGTCGCTAGCTGTGCTCGAGAAAGATGCTTCAGAGGTAATTATCAGAGCCTTGTGCTGTATGAATGTTTGACAGCAGCAGTAACTGTGGTTAATAATAAAACTAGCAGTGATGCTTCAGTGGTTTTGTACCATGTCTGATTGAATTGAAGAAGGGAGAACGCGGTACTTGGTGAGTTTAGCCAATTTAACCCATGAACACCAGTTGTAAATTGAAATTTGAAGTTGTAAATACTTATAAAATATAAAACATTTACAGAAAAAAATCCTTAAAGTAAAACTTCAGGTCTTGATTTAAAAATGAATTTGACAGGCCTGAACAGAGAACATATTTTAAACAAGTTTTTTTTTTTTCTTATATAATTTCATAAACAGTACAAAAACACAACCTATTCATCTCCATAAAAAATAAAAATAAAATAATAATAATAATAATAATAATAATAATAATAATATATATATATATATATATATATATATATATATATGTATAATATCAGGGCTATGGTGTATAGTTCTGTATTTGTTAAGAGTGACTCATATTTAGAGTTAGCCTTTGGAATATTTAGTTATTATTTTGATTAGTTAATTTTATTTTCTGAATGACAATGTTTACAAAGTAAATTTGTAAAACAAGTAAAATTTTATATTATATATATATATAGTCAACCAAAATTTATTCAGACACCTTGGACATTTCCTTCATTAATACAGTTTATTCCCTCTATTAAAAAAAAAAAAAAAAAAAAAAGGTAATAAAATATGACAAGATGTTTTAGATACATATAGCAAAAAATAAGTTACATTGAGTTGGCAGACTCTTCAGTCTCCCCTATTAAACTGTGTTTTTTCTATTTGTTAAAGTCACTCTTTTAAGTCAAAATTGAAATTTTGATGTGATTTGTAATATGAATTTAAGTTTAATATTTAGTTTTCTCTCTTTTTGTCTTTGCTTTTAGGTGACTGAGTAGGAACAGGGTCAATGTGTGGAGTTTTACAGCATCATTACCTGCTCTGTTAATAGACGCAACATTTGTAATAACCAATATGTTCTTCCCACACTGTTAAACATAACTTTCGATTTTTATCACCTCTTGGTCACCCATTTCCTGTGATTAGAGGCTAAACAAAATGCCAAGGCCAAATTGAAATACTATACTTTACCATTTCACACACCAAAATCCATAGTTTCACATTAGAAGTCATCATGTCATTGGGTGAACAGTCACAGAAGTGGTTTCCAACTCATGTCCAAGCCACTGTTCTGCAAGCCACAGACCTGCAACCAAAGGGCAAGAATGGCACCAACGATGCCTACACCATCATCCAGCTGGGCAAAGAGAAGTACTCCACATCAGTGGCAGAGAAGACCCTCAGCCCGGTGTGGAAGGAAGAGGCTTCGTTTGAACTGCCAGGGCTGCTGATGGAGACAAATCCAGAGGTTTATGAGCTGTGCCTCACAGTGATGCACAGGTCCCTGGTTGGATTGGATAAATTTCTGGGCCAAAAACTCATCAACTTAAATGAGATATTTGACAACAAGGAACGACGGAAAACTGAGTAAGTGGGCTAAATATTTCATTCATTTTTGACGACAGATCTTTCAAGGATTTTTATTGCAAAAGCCTTGTAGAACTATACAAATGTATGTATCTTTCAAATGGACCCTTTTCACATTTCCATGGTTCTCAGTAGCGCAAGTCGTCATAGTTGGGTAAACCTTTACAGTGACGAATGGGAGACAACAGCAAATATAATTTTTGTATTCCCATTTGCTCTAATAGCAAAAGAAAAAATCCATGATAGTATTTCCATGACTTTACAAAATGGGAAAAATATTGAGAGATGTATTACAACAGTCAGAAGAGAGAAGTGAAATTTGCTGTCACTCCCTCAGTCACTGTATTAGAAATACCCTTGCAGCAGTGTTAATTTGTTTTTTTTGTAATTTACTCCCAGTGTAATATAACACAAAGTATAGCTTATAGATTTATTTTCAGTATTTTTTAAATTAGACAATATGATAAAGGTTGATGTTGATAAAGGTGGAAGCGTCGTCACAGTATGTGAAGAGTCCATAAGCAGAAGTGCAACTTAAAAGAGGAACCTGATACTAAAGTCTTGTCCTCTTGTAGTATCACAGTGAAGTTGGTGACTATAAATGGTGTTTATAAAGTGCAGTTTAATTACGTTAATTTTGCAATCCCAACATGCAAATCTATTTTATGGTACCAGTGATTATGTCACTACTGTATTTACGCAATGTAGAAGATTCTCTTGAAATCACAGGCCTTTTTTTCTCATTTAGATTTTTTTAACTATAGTTTTTTTATTATTTGTAGGTCACGTATGATAGCCGTTGGCTGATCATAAGAGCAGACCTCAAAGTCTGGCTCTGAAATATCAGCCTATACAGACCCTAGTGTTTAATGTGTGTGAGCATTTTGAAACCAATAGTACTCAAAGAATAATAGAATGAAAGGTTTTGAAATGACCTGGGCTATTTTTAACTCCTGTAACTATTAGTGATGCAGTTTCTTTTGAAGATCAGGGCTTGTTGCTGACATAGACCTTTGATGTAATCATGTCTTTGTTTTTGAAACCTGTTGTCCGAGTTTTAAATGTCTTTGGACATGCCATTTCTATGCAGTACTATGGAAGGGTAACCATCTCATGCAGGCCTTTTTTTCAGATACGAAACTGAGATAAAGACCTTTTGACTTCTTTTAACTGCAGTTTGACTCAAAATCCCATGGCGGATGAACAGGTTTAGTGAAGATGATTATCCTGCATGCTATTATATTTTCCTCTCTTTTTGTCAGGCCCTGGTGACTGTATTTCCTTCTAAGAAACTTAATCATTTTTTGTTCTTCTATTTTCTGACTTCCGCTTCTTTTATTGTCAGATGTGACATAGGCTACTAATTCGTTAGTGCGTCTTAATATTTTGTGATTTCACTTTTTTGGGCATGTACAGACTAGTAATAGCTTATGAGTATTGAGAGAGAAACGGGTATGGCTGGTTGAAGTAGAAAAGGCAGTGGCAATGTCTTGCATACCTCACGTTATTGAATGCAGGAAACGACAGAAATCAATTACTAAAATGTAGTTTTTAAAATATTACTATTATGCATTTTTCTACATGTAAGTAAGTAAAATGTAAGTATGTTTTGCACTGGAGATCTGTAGATGATTGCATTACCTCTCGTGTAATAATGCAAAATATATTGGTACCATATAAGTTATCGGCAGATGTTAGATATTTAATTGTGAATGCTCATTTTCCCTATTTTTCACTTTTACATTTGCCGTCATCGAATGATCGCTTAAAGTGAATCTTTAAAAACACTAATTTAGTAACACTGGTAAATGAAAATGTAATTAATATCCTTTTTTCATACTAAATTCGGTCATAATATGAAAATAATGGTGCATTTCATTTGTCTTTCGGAAGTGGAAAAGTCCTGGTTCCCATTAGGAACTTTTAACTGGAATGCCCCGTCAAGTTGCGACTGTGAAACTCGAGGAAAGCGCAACAACCCTGACTTCAGAATCCAATATGGCTGCTCAGCGCATCAACCTTAGTGAAACAGTAGTAATATAAGTTGTCCCAATTCAAAGGCTGCATCCTTCAAAGGACGCTGACTTTAAAGGACCCACCTTAAATGGAATGGTCTAGCCTATGGAGGATTGTTCCTGTCGCCTAGCAACTGTGATAGCTTCCGTTGACGAGCGGCAGTGACGTTTGTACTGGCCATCGAGTGAAATTACTTGCCTGAAGAAGACTTTGGTTATATCAAAGACTAACACAAGACGCGTCACTCATATTATTATGAGTGGGAGAAAGTGCAACGTGCAATATGGCGGAATAAATCCCGCTTTCTAAATAAGAGCCAATTGCCGATTGGTAAAGTCATCGCGTCACTGCAGCGGCCGTTAGAAGCTTCGGTTTCTATAGAAACAGTTAGACGCGCGCCAAGAGATGCGCATTTAGGACTGCGCGTGCGCATTAGGTTGATCCAGCCTGAGAAATAGTTTTTTTTGTCATAATTTGAGCGTTTAGAAACAAAATTTATGAGACAGTTGTTGTCAGATTTCATTGGTGATTTCAAATATGAAATTTAATCGAAAGCTTGGCAAACAGCTTTAGAGAATTTGATGTTTCCCCATTCAAAGAGATAGGAGCTGCACTTGGATGCCCGTGAAGCCTTTCAAAGATGGCTGCCGAGTGAAATGACTTGTCTTAAAGGGACTTTGGTTATATTCAACTGTCTGAAAACAAAACAGCGTTCACATCCTGTCTAAATAAGTTCACCTTGGTCCATTTCGTATATATAATAGAGTATAAAATATATGAAATCACATCTTCATAAGAAATGTCAAAATTTGAACTGCTTTTAAAGTTTTTATTTTTTATTTGTTTTAAGTTAAAAACCAATACTTACATTTAAAAGTGTAATCTGGCAATTTCTCTCAAAAAATCTTGTCGTCACTAGGAGGCAATGAATTTTTGGGTAGGCTAGCATCCATCATTGCCTGGGAAACGAAGGATTTATTTTGAGGCCTTCGAAGGATACAGCCTCTGAATTGGGACACAGCTATATTATTTATCAGTTCCTCTGTTTGTCTGGGTCTCAGAAAAACTCAGTGCCGAAGTATGATGTCCACAAATAGAGGTTGGATAGTATTGTGTTACTATCCAACCTCTATTTGTGGACATCATACTTCGGCATTATCTGTGCAAAAAAAGAGTAAGCACAACAAAGGTTTTCCTGGATACGTCCATCTTAGTTTTCCATCTTAGTAGTTCATCTTAACTCGGGTGTGACATCATTCCTAGCAATGATATCCCTCCTCCGAGGTAAATGGAATGCAACATAATTATTGGCTTATCATTAACTGCTAGAATATTAATATTGATGCATCCTTACTCTCCTAGATAGTATTACACTTCCTCCAAGCTTATAATTATTGTCGGTATGTCACAATCAGTGCCTGTATTTATTCAATAATACAATGATGATGTCACACCCTTGGGAGGGAGTTATGTACTGTAACTGATTGCTGA
Source organism: Hypophthalmichthys molitrix (assembly GCA_037950675.1). Classification (NCBI taxonomy): domain Eukaryota; kingdom Metazoa; phylum Chordata; class Actinopteri; order Cypriniformes; family Xenocyprididae; genus Hypophthalmichthys; species Hypophthalmichthys molitrix. The sequence goes on from CM075504.1 coordinate 22,104,765, forward strand.
GATCTTCTTTGACATTCGTGGCACAAAATAACTCTACCAACCTTGCATCCCATGGACTCTCAGGGTTAGCAGTCCCCAATGACTCTGTTCATGCAAAGATTTCCTACTAACTGACGCAAGGGTACAAGAGTCCGTTTCGACATTGGAGTCGACAGACCCTAATTATCGCACACCTGTGTTTGTTGATTGTACGGTGGTTCCCAGCGGCCCTCACAGAGTGGGAGTATTGTGGTTCCAGGCAGAGGAAGATTTATCTTGGCCTTGACTCCCATGTGAAGAACAGGGACTGGCTGGCTCTCCACAAGCCCAGATCAGAGCTCCCTCACTGGGCCTGAGACCAGGTAAACCCTCTTCCCTCGGATCTACAAGCTCCCCAGTGTGTGGATGGTCTTGGAAAGAAACATAATCACCATTCACTAGCTGTGCCATGATGGAAGAAGAGCACTCAGCAAGATGGCAGCCTGTGACGACCCCAGAGGGAACCGTGTTCCGATACCGAAGGAGTGTTTACAGTAGTGTTTGCATGAAAGAACTGTGTCTAGGGCGGAAGTGTCGAACTACATTTCTGCTGGACTGGTTTTTGAGTGTACAGAGTGTCTTTTTAATCAGTGCTGAGGTCAAAAAAGGGCCCAAACTATGTTTGTACAAAAATAATGAATCACATTCTACACAGTCTATCAGGTTTTATTAAAGTAGTTTAAATAGATAACATTGAAAGTTCACATTTAGAAGGACTGTGCTGAATCATCTCCTTTGAAATTCATGATTCAAGATATTCCTTTTTCTTTTAAATTGAGCTGCACAGATATAATACCGAAAAACCAATCATTTTTTCATGTTAGGCCAAAATTAAATTCTATACCATTCTGTCTTAATAAATTATAAAATGCTAAAAATCAGTCAGTTTAAACACTACAAGTGAGTTTAGGCATCACACTATTATAATGTACAGTATGAAAAATGGATGGTAAAAATTTTAAAAAAATTAATTCTATATTGTTGTACTATACATGTATACTATATACATGTTATACTATCCAAAGGAACAGCACAAAATATAGAATGATTACAGCTTTCCCACCCCCTAAATATCAAATAATTATAATAATAATTAAATGACAAAAAATCAAAGTAAATAAAATAATAATTATTATAATATTTACATAAGAAAATTAGTTAATTATTCAGTTAATCTGTATCTGTTATTTATTTATTTTTTTAAATCTTGCATCAGTGATTTGTTCACAATCACCATTATGTGTTAAATTGTGTAAAGAGAGAGTTTTTAGTGTTTTTAATAATTAACATTATGAGCGTTAAATGCACAATAAATATACAATATCGGCCGACATATATTTAATATTGATGGATACATATAAAAAAAAAAATCTTTTGAAATATGGTTTGCCATCATACATTTGCCTATGCAGGTGTAAGATGGTGCATTCACTCATTGAACACTCTGGCCAAGTCTCTGTCTAGTATTGTACCTACATTAAGTGTTCACGGTGATCATTTCTAAATTAATTATCCTGTTCCAAGTGTCTTATATCGCAGGAGCATCAATATTCAGCCACTCTTGAGATTCACGCAGCTCTGCTGAAATATTGTCAATTTCATAATCTCCAAATACCGGTGTGAGCATCAATGAACAAAGGCCAGATTTGTGCAAATGCCACCTCCTTTTCACACAGTTACAGCATCAATCACATTACTTCCAGCAGAAAAAAAGGGCAAGAGGTTAAATAAACAGGAGCTGGGGAATGGCCTAGATGGGGGCGTATTACTTCACATTCTTTATGTGGCCCAAACCTTTGCAGTTACCAGGGAATTATGTTTATCCCTACTATAATATGCGTTCTCAGGAAGGGGGAAGGCTTTCAGATGGACTAAATGGACTATGCTGTGGATTTGTGTGAAGTGAAATTGGGTTTCTGGCCAGACAAACACATTGCCCCCATGTCGTTTTTGTATGAATTATACATACAGAGCAAAGCCTGAAAGAGAGTCTTCCCACCAGGGGGGTTTCACAGAAAAAGAGAAGTGAAAGTGTGTGTGGTTTTCTCCTGTTTGTTTTTATCAAGCTGTGAAAGTACACTGGAACATCTGCAAACTACTGGCGCATGTAGCACCAGCCTAGCTATTTCAGTAACACCTAAAAGGCCAACCATGCTTGTGACACCATGGCCAAAGATGTGTAGAGATATAGCGACTTCAATCGAATTTACAAACTTTTCCAAGAGGGTTTTCTAAGCAAGGAAAAAAATCTAGATTAACTAATCAACTAATCGAGTTTTTGGATGAATCGTGTTGTGTGGAAAATTGAAAAAAAAAAAAAAATCAAAATACTTTCTGCCGTTTTGACGTAATAAATATTCATAAAAAAATCTTTCTTTAAAAATAAATATATAAAAATAATTCAAATAAAAAGTATCAAACTTTACATTATTGATTGATAAAAAATAGAGCATGATTGAAAATGCACAGCCCAGTCCGGAGTGACATCAAGTGACTTTTTTAAATGTATTTTCTAACTGTAATATCTCCCTTTCTGTATTTCTGTAGTTTTATTGACAAAATTTGGCTATTTGCCTCATACTTCTTGTCTCTCTCTTTTCAGCTGGTACACTCTAGACTCACGGCCTGGTAAGAAGAGGAAAGATCGAGGCAAGATTCAAGTGAGCATTCAGTTTGTGCGGAACAACATGACTGCCAGCATGTTCGATTTGTCGATGCGAGACAAACCCAGATCGCCGTTCTCCAAGCTCAAGGAAAAGATGAAGGGTCGCAAGCACGACGGTGCCTTTTCAGACACATCTTCTGCCATCCTTCCACGCTCAGGACAGAGCGAGGCTGATTCTCTGCCAGACCAGCACCCGCACCCTCAGGCTGCACCTGAACCCAAGCCAAAACGCTCGCTGCTCACTGGGACGCAGAAACTTTCTGCTGCTCACTCCATGTCTGATCTGATAGGAACTCACTTCAGGCCTAAACTCGACTCAGTGAACTCAATTGAGGAGAAAAGTGAGGACATATACTGTATATGGTCTGTTCAAGTAGTTCAAAAAAAAAAAAAAGCTAAAGTAGTATATAAATGAACTTCATCACAGTCACATGACTTCAAAGTCACCATCATTAAGCTTCTGCCAACTGAAAGAGTTGGCAGAAGAGTAAAAAACATTTACCCTGAAAGTTTGAGTTAGAGTAGTTTGCAAGAGCAGGATTATAAACACAATGAGGCTGTAAAAGCGGAGTAGTCAGTAGACGAGATTTACCTGTTTAGTGTGATGATGTTTAATTACTTCTGTAGTTGCATTTAGCCACTTGTTAGCAACCTCCTTTTGTTAAAAAAAAAAATAATCCCAAGGGGTATTACTGATGTATTTTGTCGTATAATAAAAATATTCTATTGTGAAAATATCTTGAAAATATCTTTAGCTTGTCTTAAAGGGATAGTTCACACAAAAATGAAAGTTCTGTCATCATTTACTCATTCTCAAGTTGTTATAAACCTGTATGAATTTCTTTCTTCTGCTGAACACAAAAGAGGATATGTTCAAGAATATGGGTAACCAAACAGTTGATGGGCCCCACTGACTTCCATAGTATGGGGGAAAAAAAATTCTAATGGGGGCCCATTAACTGTTTGGTTACAGACATTCTTCAAAATGTCTTTTGTGTTCAGCAGAAGAAAGAAATTCATAGGTTTGGAACAACTTGAAGGTGAGTAAATGATGACCTAATTTTCATGTTTTGGTGATTAACCACAGACCGTATTTCAGGCATTTAACTAAAACATGTTCAGAAACTGGAAGTGCTAAAATGCTAAATTATTTCGGGTTTTGGACTACAAAAATATGTCATCCCTGCAGCACTCTATGGAGAAACCACAAAGAAAACGTTCTCTTTCTCATCCATAGGGGGCGCTACATCTCACCGACACTCTCAGAGCGATGGATATGGTTGCCCAACCAGCGATGTGCCATGCGATCCCTTTTCCGACATCGGAGACAACATGCCCCAGAAATTCGCCACTCTCCCTCGAAACCGCAATCCCTTCGAGGGTGATCCGGGGATGTGGGGGGCAGAGAAGAAAGAGAAGAAGGAGAAGGTCGGTCTTCTGGGCAGAGTGACTGGGAAGAAGGAAGGAAAGAAAGCAGCCTCTGGAGCACGGACAGGAAGCTCTGGAGACCTGCGATCTCCAAACCCCTTTACCAATGAAACTTCAACTGAAACCAACCCTTTCCTCTCACACTACAGATCCAGGTACAATTTGTTTTCAGCCATTTTGTTTTTGTCTTAAATTTGCTTATCAAGCTTTCATTAAAGTTATTTGAGGTTAAACTCCATTAGCATCTTTTTTGGTGGCATATTATTCAAAGAGGAAAAATAAATAGATTAAAATTAATTTAAATTAAAAATAAAATAATTTATTTAAATACATTTTTAAGTATTCTATGTAATATTATAATATATGATAGTGACATATAATTCTATTAAAATAATTGCTGAGGACTATGTCTTCCATTACATCTGCTTGTCATTCCCAACTTCTGCTCTTTTCTCAGGAGAGTTAGGGGAGGACAGTCAAGCACTTAATGTTTATCAGAGAAAGTCTGTCATTAGGAAGACCTTATCAATGTCATTAGGCCCAATCCAGACTACAGGGGCCTGACCAAGTCACAGTAATGAGATCTGAATGAGAGATAGACCATTCAATTAACAATTTATCTGCCTGTAGCCTACCAGGCCGCTCATCCTCTCAGATTACTCTCTCATCTCAATTCAAAGGTCTTCCAGGGGTCACAGGTTAGCTAAAAAGACATTTAACAAACCTGCTTAATGTTGTATAGTGTACAAAGATCTGTGTGATCTTTCCAACCTTATACATGAACTGACTTTTTACAACCAGCATCCTTAAAAGGATAGTTCACCCAAAAATGTCACCCTCAATTTGTTTCAATTATGAGTTTTTCTTCTGTTGAACACAAAAGAAGATATTTTAAAGAATGTTTGTAACCCGACAGTTGACAGCACCCATTGACTTCCAAAGTATTTTTTTCCTACTATGTAGGGTCAATGGCTGCCGTCAACTGTTTGATTACCAACATTCTTTAAAATATCATCTTTTGTGTTCAACAGAAGAAAGAAACTTGTACATGTTTGGAACAACTTGAGGGTGAGTAAGTGATGTAAGTCATTTTTGGATGAACTATCCATTTAGTGGATCCCATCCATTCACAATATTTTATCATTAAAGGATCGGACCACTACGCATAACAATATGCCAATGTAAGCTTAAAGTCAGTTTATTTTCCTGCAAGTTGCAATGGTATTTGACGTTTGTGGTATGGGTGGAAGAAATGTGTCAACCGGTTGAATTTCCTAATTTCCTGTTATGATTAAAAAAATTCAACATCCAATTGCAAACTACAGTATAATCTGCAAAGTGTCGCAGACAGGCATTTTCAGTGTAGATAACTTTGTTGGATTTTTATATATTGTGGGATTATATATAATTTAACTAATGTGTGGTTGATAATGTGAAGCTGTTTTTGCATTGATGTCAGACTTATTCATTTACTATGTGTAATTTTATTAAAACATTATTAAACAATAATTTAATATTATTTGAAATAATGTTTCATAATGTTTAATAATAATAATATATATATATATATATTTAAATCTATTTAAGTCACTAGATTGCCTGATAGAAATTGGTACATTGCATATAATATACACTACTGTGTAAAAGAAAGAGGTTTTTGCATCCAAAGTAAAAAAAAAAACAAAAAAACTTTAATTTTCTCATAATATACATTGCAGAATCACCTCTTCTCTCACAGTGTCTGAAACAGCTCGATCAAGGATCCAGTCTCTCTAAACCCCTCCTTTTCGAGAGCATACTCTGCTCTGATTGGTCAGATGGCCCAGTCTGTTTTGAATGATCTACCTCTTACAGCGTGTGTCTAAAACAGAACGCATCTAAATTTCAGCCCTGGAGGCTTCCTCAGCGCGTGTATACACAGTGATATGAACATTTACGATGGTGTTAGTTTTACTGTATCAATTCCAGTCCCAGTCCTCATCCTTTGGAAGTGCATGCAAAGTGGATTTGCTTTCATAGCACAGAAAACAGTGTCGTCTTGTCATGTCGACAACACCAACCAAACACTTCCAGGCCTCAGCTATAACTACAGTGCTTGAGGGCGGGTCAAAGTAGGTGTTGGTTGCTGGCAGCCAATGATGACCATGGGCTGGCATAATGTAAATGAGTTACAAACCTATGTAGGTTTGTAACAGGAAGTGAGACTGGAATTGCTGATGACTTGTTTTGGTTGATTTGATTAATTGACAATAACTTTATTTGTCGTGCGTTTGATCTTTGAAACTTTACATACTTTTTACATTCATAAACAGCTATATTACACACTCCATGAAAGGTAATACTCAAAAGAGCATAATAGGGGCACTTTAAAATTCATCAAAAAATCCAGAAAACAAATGCATAATGGTTTCCACAAAAATATTAGTTTTTAACTGTATAATAACAAGAAATGTTTTTTGAGCACCAAATCAGCATATTAGAACGATTTCTGAAAGATCATGTGACACTGAAGACTGGAGTATTGATGCTGAAAATGCAGCTTTGCATCACAGGAATAAATTACATTTTAAAGCATATTAAAATAGAAAAGTTTTTTAAATTATTATAATATTTCGCAATATTACTGCTTTTACTGTATTTTTGATCAAATAAATGCAGGCTTAGTGAGTGTAAGAGACTTTAAAAAACATTTTAAAAATCTTACTGACCCTAAACTTTTAAATGTTTAAAACAAATAAGGAAATTACCAAGACAATCACCGTTACTGTGGTATAAAATTGCTCATACTGTGATGTAAGATTTTGGTCATACCACCCACCTCTTCTGTGAGCCGTAACTGGCTGCAAAGCCTTTGTTGTGGCTAGTGACCAATTGTTAGGAAATGAAACGTAGACTTGCTGTTTGCGTGTGAGGGGGCGTCAAACCATTTCCTGACCCTCTGTTTGTCACTTCATTAAAGGTCAACTAAAAAATTATATTGAACATTTGCTGGCAAGTTGCATTTGCACTAAAGGATTTGATTTTTGACAGTGCTTGTTGTTGAGCAAGATTACACCAATGTTGATTGGTCAGAATGTCAAATTAAGGACTTTCTTGTAAGATAAAAAGGGCAATTGATGCATTTATTGGAGTAAAATTTGATCTCTGACAGTTTTGTCTTTTTTATCTTCTGTTTAACAGTGACAACATGAGAAATCCCACTAGTAATGAGGACCTTACTCAGAAATTCAAAACCTCTCCCAACAAGAAGCATGGCATGAAAACTGCAAGAGAACATGTAAGTTCATTCAAAAGAAACATTGCACACTGCATTTCTTTTGTTTTACACTATTGTCATACATATAAAGTTGAATTACATGTGACGACACTAAATGTAAGAATATTATTTTCCATTTCTACCCATTGCTAAACAAGGTTGTATTTTCACATTGTCACTGTCCAGTCTGTCCATAAACAGCTTGACCACATTTCTCACAAGTTTTCAAAACTTGCCCAAAGTTTTAATTGGTCATTTATTGCAGCCCTATTATATATGGAAGTCGATGATGTTGATCTCTGACTGAGTATCACTTGTGGCGCTCCACTTGGAGGGCCGTTTATCTAATTAACAGCTGAAATAGGTGGTCATCGTCTTTGATCTGCATGTAATTTGAAGTAGTGTGATGTTATTAGTGCGCTTCCATTTCGTTAGTGAACCATCTTGGACAGCATGTTCTCTCACTCAATAATTGGAAATCTAATCATTAATAATACGCAATTTGTCACTGGTCTAATTTTACACTATAGGTCAAACCACGGTCAGTGTTAAACGTGGAAAGGGGCCCTCTCTCACTTTGTCATAATTATACTGATTGTGATCGTCGTCATGTCCAGCGCAGAGTAACGCTACGTTTGCTTGTCTGCTGTGTGAGAATAGCCGTTGAAGTGATGTTGAAACTGGAGACGCGTTGCTGAAAATGGCTTTCCTCACCCATTTTTGAGGTTATGTTAACACTGCATCCGTGAAATAGTGTCTCTGGCACTCTAAGGCCTTAATTAAAGGAATGGGGGGAGGGGGTGTGGGAGAGTCGGCCGAGGCATTTCAAAGGACTTGGAGTTTTAGATTTTCAACGCAAAGGCCCTCATTAGTGCCCATAATGAGACAACTGAAGAATGCCAAGTGGAAGTCTTATCTCTCCCACACTCCTGATTGCCTAAATCTGCTCATCAGCTGCTTGCCAGTTCATGGTCATTTCCTGGGTTCTTTTCCTGCCCCCGCTAGATTGTGCCCTGGTGGTTTTGAAATTCATGCAGCATCTCTTTCTCTAAATCTTCCTTTGATTCAGTCTTCACTGTTCTTTATTTGCCAGAAAGTGTTTTTTTTTTTTTTTTTCTTGCTTTGTCTATTGACCAGCATTGCCAAACACTCAATTCAGCAAACATGTTTTATTGCATGCAAGTGGCATCAACAAACAAATAATGAACCTGTTATGAAATTATGACTTTTAGTGAATGTATGAAGTTCACTACTGGTGTAGTTCATCACATTAACTAAGAAAATATTTCACTTCCAGAATCCATAAAGCATCAGTTCTTTTTTTTTTTTTTTTTGCCTTAATTTTGATCAATATATCTTATCATAACAGTGGATTCATTCAGCAAATGTTTTTCTTGCAAAGTATACCTTTTTAACTGTACTTTAAGTGTACTTTCTCCTTTAAAATAAATGCTACTTGTTATCTATTTTGTTATCTAATGCAATGACATTCACATATTTTAAATGTGATTTACGTATCTAAATACTTTTTAGGGCCACTATATTTTTGCTTTAGTTTCTAGAATGGCAGTTTTATGGGGTCAAATTTGTTCTGCTGTTTCCTCAGGGAAAAAGAGAAGGAATGTTTTGTTTTCATTATCGTAATCTAAGGAGGATAATCGTAATCAAAGTGTCACATGTATAAACAGCTGTCCGATATGGTGGATCAAGTTCAAACCCAGGAGCAGTTCAGACTCTCTGAGGCTTCAAGTTAAGTGTTGAGGCTTGTTCCTGCAAAGTGTAATGTATGAATACAGGTTATCATTAGTCTTTTAATATTATACATATAAACACAGATAATTTTTATTATATTATAGGCTTTATTATATTATATTTATTATGACACATAGCTGGTCCTTAAAATATTCAAATGTATTAAATTAATTTTTCAAAATTTAAGGTTGTAAAAAGTGTTATATTGTTGAAGCTTTTAATATTTTTAGAAAGTAAATTTAATTTTCACTTTAATTACTCTAGTAGCAAAGTGTCCAATGAAGCAATTTCGGTGCGTATGAATAAATGTCGTGAAAGGTATTTTGTGAAGGAAAAAAAACGTTAGAGGAAATGTATTGACTGTTTAAACTAGAATTACACTGTATTCCACTCATTAAACATTTTATGTTTTTGAAACTTTTTTGTACTTATGTCACCCAGCCCTAATCTATGGAAGCTTGTTTCTGCCACGGAATAAAAAAAATTAAAAAGTGGAAACATTTTTTAACTGCGACTTTTTTTCTCACGATTGCAAGTTTTCATCTGATTTTTTTTTTTTTTTTTTTTTTCTCAAAATTGCAAGAAATAGTCAGAATCTCATTTTATATCTCAATTTATATCTCACAACTCTTTTTTCTTGAAATTGCGAGTTTAAAGTCAGAATTGTAGGATATAAACTTGCATTTGCGAGTTCATACAGTATCTTGCTATTCTGACTTTGTTCTCAAAATTGCATGATATAAACACAATTGCGAGAGAAAATACTGTGAGATAAAAAGTTGCAATTACCTTTTTTTATTTTTTATTCAGTGGTGGAAACAAGCTTCCATACTTATCACCATTGAACTAATCAAAGCAATATTATTTAAAGTCCCTGTTAAAATCTTATTTAATGACCTAATATATTAATTTATTATAATAATTTGCCTTAAAAAATAATATTTAATTTCCTTAAACACACAGATAACCTTATCAGAGTAGAGTACTGGTGTGAGTACTTCATTTCTGGAGCTATTTGGATTGTTTGGTAATTAGATGAATTTTGAGTCTGTGTCCTGTTGTGTTGATGTTGATTTTGGGTGACATTTTTATTGTAATTAACTAAGCGTCAGTAATTAAGCATGACTGAGAGACATTGACTCATATTTTGACAACAGTGAAATGGATAAGCCCTGAGAGATTTTATCAACTGACCGCATTTAGTGCTTGTTTTCACCTTGCCTGCAAAAAGTGTGAATACGTCAGACGCCTGATAGCAGATGAGCAAATGTTTCTAAATTGCTGTTCCCTCAATATCATGGTGAAGTCAGATCCAGACACTTCTTATGTCAACACATAATCATTCTGCTTGACAGAACTGAGCTTGAACGTTTAGAGCAACACATTTAATAAAAGCTCATTTATCAAGTGAGTTCTGTATTGAAGGAAACATTAACATGTTCATTCCACTCTCATCTTTTAATTTTTTTGTCGATAACAATTCTGATGCTTTTTTTTCTAGTTTACTTTGTCCAGCTACTACTGTGTGTGGCATTATTGCTTATCCACTTGTCCATTTACAAACCAACGTGAAGTGTTTAAATGAACATATTGTTTCAAGTTGGACATTATGCCCCTTTTCACAAAATGTAATATAAGTCTCTGGTGTCCCCAGAATGTATCTGTGAAGTTTCAGCAAAAAATACCCAACAGATAATTTATTATAGCTTGTCAAATTTGCCCCATTTGGGTATGAGCAAAAACATGCCATTTTTGTGTGTGTCCCTTTAAATGCAAATGAGCTGCTGCTCCCTGCCCACTTTCCAAAAGAGGGCGGGGCTTTAACAGCTCACACTTCGGTTGCTCAATGACAACAAAGCTAAATAATCTCACACGCAGCCAAAATGACAAATGTCAGTAATAGTGTTCAGCCTTACATTGCTCAAACCGAAGTCGGACACTTATGAAGAGACTTTACAACTTTTAGAATGCAACTGGATGTTTTTGAATGGTTAGTGGATAAATTTATGTAGTTGCTGTGGAGTTGATTCAACTCATCAACTAGCATGTAACGTCATGTTAATCTTTTGTGCAAAACCCAGTATGGACGCCCACTATACATAGCGTACCTGTTTGCCAAACAGAGTCATACACACCAGGCTAAAGGCCTTTGCACACTGAGTCCGAAATTTTCGTATGCGTTTTTTCGTATTCGTGATCCTAAAAATTCGTCACGCACAGAGACCTTGCACACTGAGTCCGATGCGTATTAATGAATCCGATGCGAAAAAAAATTGCATAACAATACAAAATAGAGTCTTTAAGCAGTGAGCACGATTTAGTTGTCCTCTCTCTTCTTAAAAAGAGAAAAAGAAAGAGGAAATATTGGGTCCATCCAATCCTGAGATTGCATAGAGAGAAAGGAGTTCACCTCATCAAAGAGCTGCGTGATTATTCCAAGTGTTTCAAAGTTTACTTCAGGATGTCAGTGGCTCAGTTTGATGCTTTGCTACTGGCACAATCTGACTTTATATTCTGTCTCTTTGTATTCCGCACTTTGTTTGTCATACAGTGCTGCTGCTTTGTGCTGTAGACGACTTGTCAGATGGCATTCTGGATTTTGGCGCTTGTGTACGGTGGCTCTGAATTGTCAAAACGTCTCTCAAAATGCGTGTCACGGATGCGAAAAACGCAGAAAATCTGAATGTTTTTATGACAGACGAAAGTTTCGGAAGCAGTGTGTAAACGTGATTGACATAACGTGAGGTCGAATTTATTTTTTAACGTGCGAAAGTTTCGTACGTGAATTTCAGACTCAGTGTGCAAAGACCTTAACGTTTGATTGCTATCAAATGCTGTGAGTGGTCTAATATTTTTTTCCAGAAACGCTACTTTTTTAGCAATAGAGCTTGCCAGGGTCAACTTGCAGGCTATCCAAGCTAACGAGACTCTAAATGGTGTTCTGTGCTCATCTGTGCAGCCAACGACAGAGCAGTTAGCATGCTTTGCTCAAACTTTTGCCATGGCGTTAGAACTTGTACACCGTTTTCACTTGCGAAAACAAAATTACGACGCAGTGTGTGGAAACGTGCAGATTAAGGGGCGGTAATATTATAATTGGATCCACTTCCTATAACGCAAGGGGAGCGAAATCTGCGCGGCTTGTTTTTTCACATGCTTGCAGAGAAAGGCTTACCAAAACAAAGTTACTTAGTTGTCTTTTTTCACGCTTTTGGGTTGGTAGATGCACCGGGGGACCAGATTATAGCACTTAAACACGGAAAAAGTCAGATTTTTATGATATGTCCCCTTTAACAAAAAGGTCAAATTATAGGTCAAAAGAAGCACAATTTACACACTTCAGAGAACAGTTTGAATTCCCAGCATTCTATGGGAAATCAAGTAGTATTTTCTAAATAAAGGTATTTATTTTTATGTATTTAATGCAAGGTACATTTACCAATCATATGTCATCTATTCTTCCTCACGCATAGGAGCCTGAACATCTGCAGATGAGTATGGCGGCCTACAGCAATCTCTCCTTTCAGGAAGTGGTGCAAGAGCTCATCAAGCAGAAAGAGGTGGTAAAAAAGAAAGATGCTCATATTCGGGAGCTGGAGGACTACATTGATAACCTGCTGGTCAGGGTAATGGAAGAGACCCCCAGCATCCTGAGAACACCCTATGAGCCCAAGAGAAAAGCTGGGAAGATCACGAAGAAGTAAAGGATCTCAGAAGTGTATTGTTATGTAAGATTTCTGGCAAAATAAATATTGCTTGTAAAAGGACACTGCAATGTTGGTTGTGACAGAACACAAGTGTATTCGTTCGCACACGAACAAATTTCATGTCATTCAGTTACTCTAGATTTTCAAGAACAACCGGATATATTGTGAAAAAAGACGGGCACTAAATGTGGAGATGCCAAACGGCCTTTTTAGATTTTTCCATAACTTTATTTTGATTTTTTTTAAAGAATCCTATGAGCTGTTGACTAATACTTGTGAGTGGAACCATTTTTGAAAATATTCACAAGCAGCCATTTATAGTTTAGAGGTACGGTTTTGTGCGAGGAGACCAATGTTATGTTTGTACCGAAAATAACTGTGTTTAAGTTGACTTTTATTTTAAATTCAGTCAGTATAACAGAATTCAGCACTTAATACTCTTAGTAGGACTGTGTTTTGGGGTGGACTGTCCATATGAGGCCTTTGCTGTGACTGAATTCACACTGCAAAAGCTGTACCAGAACAATTGACGTACATGTTTATCCTACACAATTATGTGAAGTAAGGAAACACCTGGATTGATGGCACCACGGGACATAGAAGTGAATGTTTACTGGATGTTTTAGCACCAGGGCGTATTGGTTTACTAGAAGACCATGTTGGGTTTGACAGGGTAACTCTTCTATTGCTCTTGAGGGTGTTTACACTGTAGGTGAAGAGCAATGTTGATATGTTAGTTGCAGAATGTTGGTAATGAAACCTTTTGGTACTTTTTCAGATCAGACATCTATAAAATAATACACTGGTACACTACTAATAATTTATTTTGAGCTTGATTGCAATGAGAGAATGTGTATGTGAATAACACTGTTCACTTTACAAGCAACTTTACCAACACAAGTTCAAGAAACAAACTGCCTCTGTGATGTATAGTGACATCAGAAGTGTAGAAATGAGCATCCAGTCTCCAAAGACTTTATTCTGAATGTCATTCAGTTGAACTGGAAAGTACTGATGCTCAGTATCTTCAGTATACCGCAGGAACGAGTGGACTGCCTACAGTTGACTACATCAAAGTGTTGACGGTTTTTGATTAAACTTAAGCTATTAAACTTAAGTTGGTCAGACAGTCAAGCACAAAAGTATTATATAGCCCATTTTAGCAAACTATTTGAACTTAATTTCTAAGTCTAACACATGCAGATTGGAAACCACAGCAAATAACTGATTCATTTGGGAAGTCTGAATGAGCCTTTAGTTCAAAATGCCTCTTTTCAGTCGATTTGATTTATTACAATGTATAGCATGTTTCTTGCAACAAAATTATGAGTAATGTAGACAAAACCTAGCTAAAGAACAGTTGTTTACAGATTGCTTTATAGTTTCAAGGCAGTACTCTTTGACATTGTGCTGCTTTTCAAATGCAGGACACTTCTTACAGTGTTTACTGTGATTTTTTTCCTATCATCTTTAGTACATATCTGGTGAAAAATGGCTGTAGGTCTTGGTAACTGAGCATCTTTTTCGCACCTTAGGCTCATCTTTGTAGTGAAATACTGTACAACAGTGGTGTATGTTTGCACCAGATTCTGAGAAAGGTACATTTGAGAAAACTAGAATGATTGATTGTAATGTTGATTTGGTTTATACAACTGTAAAATAGCCTGTTTTAATATGTTAGCCCTTCATGAGAAGAACAAAACTGATACAGGGCGATTGTTTAGGCCATAATACCCCTTTTTGATGTTTTGGAAACACAATAGTGTATGTATATAGCTCTGCAGAAAGCTTCCCAGATGTAGTTTTTCTTATTAACATGGTAAAACACTGTGCTGGAAAGGAAGTCACATCTTCTATTATATTGGGTCACAATGAGCAAGTGTTGTATTCTAGCTATAAATTATTGTTTTGTTTAAAGTTCTATTTACTTACACTTTAATATGTATTTAGAGAGGTTTCATGTGTAATTGAGTCATGTTAAAATCATTCAGTGCCACTTGCAGTGTTACACAGTGCTGACATTAAGACCCTCGTTTTTTTAAACGAGACAATTACTAAATTTTTGTTTGTTTCTCCATGTAGTTCTGTATACAAGCTAATTTTTAAACCTTTTTAATCTGGATAAATTTGTTAAAGCATTTATTTACAAATTTCCCAAATATGTTGTACGCTGGGCTCAATTACGTTATTTATTAATGATTTTTCAGCATTACCAGTATATTTGTTATTTGTCACCTGCCAAAAATGTTTAATTGAATGTGATTCAGTTCAGGAAAGTCATTTGCTGAAGAGTAAAGTTACCTATAGTACAGTTTGCCCTTAACCCTTTTTTTTTTTTTTTTTTTTTTTTGTGTGTGTGTGTTTGATCTGGACTTCTATGCATTATGTGTTCATTTTCTGCTCAAGCTTTCGATCAAATAAGGTTCACAACTACTTAAGATTTGCTGTAGATCTTGTTGTTGGGCGGTTAAGATGTGTTGCCTCCCAAGAACAGTATCTATTGTTGTATTTTTATCATATTACGCACTTTCTTTCTTTCCCTTTTGTCTCATTGACCTGGAACTGCTATGCATCTCTCTCCAGAGCAATTCTGTGTGGTACTCCGAATGTATTTTGACCAATCAGCAATGTCTGTAATCACAAACACAGCGTTGATCACCCTGTGTAGATATTATCGAGCACTTCTTTTATCACTTTTTACAGTATATACAGCTGAAATGATAATTATACAATGTTTGCCTTTATTAACAGAATAATGGTCAACATGTTGTACATGGTTTCACTGTGGTTGATTATCAAGAAAACAAGTAAATGTCAGTCACATGACACTTTTTTTTTTTTTTTTTAATAAGTACAATTTATTTTTTTTAATCATTGATTTAATGGTCCAAATGTTGAGACTACTTATTTTCCCCCCTCTTTTTGTTTTTACAAAATGTTTTTTCTTTCTGTTTCTCTCATGGCTGTTAATCTTTGATTGTAAACTTTGCATTGTTGTTTATTTAGCTGTGTTTATAGCTATTTAATGCATAATGTGTTACAGTGATCATGTTTTTGTATGCTGCTATTTTCCTGCAATTTCCCAACAGATGGTTTAGATGAATTTGCGTAGCTTCATTGAGACTTGAAAGATCTGAGTTTTATAAATAAAGATTTTGTGATTTTCCTCAAAGGATAGTAGCAGGACAAACATAAAATTTTAAAAAAAACATGAAATCCACAGTATCAACACAAAGTTTAAACAGAAAATGATATTTGAATATCACATTTTTTTCCCATTTGGTGTCTTGTATACATTAATCTCTGGTGCTGCAATCATATCCAATAAGTTACCAGTTTTTCAGTATTCTGCATCATGTTTGCATTGATGTAAACTACTTTCTGCTCAGACACTCCTTCCTTTAAAATGCTTCTTCTCCTCCAAAAACTTGAATTTCCAATAGTGTGTAAATAACACTACTTAGAATATAGAATTTTACCCTAGGAATTTGCTTACGGTTTCAGAAAAACCACAGGCAAGGTGAGGACTTTTCTCAATGAGACACTTTCCTGTAGGGTTTTGCTTAGATGTAGTTATTGATGATTCATCCAGAAGTAACACGTCTGTCTTTGTATTCTTGGCATGCGGCATGAATGAGTGTAGAAGAGAGAGCTGAGTGTATTGTCTATGTGACTACCATACAAAAGGGGTAAAATGACGGTACAGCCCATTTCAATAAATCTTCTGTACTTCATGACATGTGTGTTTTATTGCTTTGATGTACATGTAAAAGCTTGTAGAACATATTTTCACATTCCAAGCTCAAATATTTATTATTTGACAACAATTGCTCTTCACCACAAAAGCATCCGTCTGCATTCAGTGTGTATCTTTATTTCAGTATACTTCGAGCCACTGGTGTCCACATCAATGTGTTCATTAAATGAAAATTCATTAGACTTTGCAATTATCTCTCCAAGCTGAGGGATTTTAGTTTTGTATTTGCATTACACTGCGAACCTCACGGATGTTGTTTCTTTCAGGGAAATTAATGGGAAGGAAATTCTCATGCCCACCCAAATAATATAAAATAGCCTCTTTAGTGACAAGGTAGCTTGTTAAACTTCTCACCTCATTTGTTTATGAGTAACACGAGTGTGTGTATGTGAACCGCTGCATGTACAAGTGCCACTCAAGCTGTTTACCATCGCCTCCTTCTGAGGAGCAGTATCATTGCTCTTCATTCACAAGACCGGCCCCTTTACAATCAGCCTAGGGTCCTTCACAGAAATACTCAGATTTGGATGAAAATGGAGCTTTTTCAGACCCAATGAAATGTAGATGAACAGAGTTCCCCATTGAAACAGAACGCTTCTCAAAGCAAGGATTTCCAGTAGTTCATTCAATAAGACACAGTCCGTCTTAGGAAGCTTGAAACAATGCGCTGTGCTAGACAAATGCTTACAAGTATTCAGAGAGCTTTTTGTTTACTAGGCGTTTCGTTTTATTTATAAGGTTTACAGGTGAATAGTAAACCATTAAAGTGTAGTCCTTAAGTTAGGCCAAAACAAAAAATAAAAAAATGCATTTATTCTTCCAGTTAAGCTAATTTGTTAAATGTAATGACATTTAAACCAGTAAAAAGAGGTTAAAAAGTCTAACACAGCTAAAGCATAACAAATCATCTGTAAATGTGTGAATTTTCCTACAAAGTTTGTGGGGTCTTGCTTTACAAGTTAAATATATTTCCATTCTTGTTTAATGATTCCACATTCTGTCCTTTTCTTTGGACAGGCTTGCTTTCATTTCACTTTAGTGTTTTTAAGCAGAGTCTGAATTGTCAAGAAAGTCTCGCTGAAAAATATTTGTACTGTTTTATCATCAATCAATTATTGGTAGATTTGCTGTAAGGAATAAAATAATTCAGTTTGGCAAGGATGTTTTTTTTTCTTTCTTTTTGAGTGCTGTAATAATGTAGTAATAATGTAATAATGTAGTAATACATACACACGCACACACATATATATGAATATATGTATATATAAACATGTGTGTATATATATATATATATATAGATAGATTTTTTCACACATTTTTATGGTGTACGTGTTTATTGTACATGAATTAAGTGTCAAAATACTTCCTGGGGTCATTGTAAATGTTCCACTTTGTACCACTAAAGTTAATGATTATGCAGCATTAGACACAGATGGTAGAAGGTGTAATGTTTAATGAGGTGCACTGTGGATCATTTTAGACAGGTAATACATTAATTACCCTTTTTGAAGGACATCTAAAAGCCAGTAGTTACATTCATTACTACATAATGTTTTCCCGTTTGAATCAGAAATGTGATCTTCTTTTGGTCAAGTCAAGTGTATATTGTTTTTTGATATCAACCCGCAATATGTCACATAATCCTAAAAAATACATGAGGAGCATCTTTTTTGCTCACTTTTCATGAATTAGCAATGACTAACGCTGTATATGTTCTGGCGTAGGCTTACGTCTCATTTTCATCTGCTCTAATTGGAACAATAACTTTAACACATTCATTGCGAGATACTGTTTCGTTTTGTCTACTGTCCAGTGGACGTGGCACGCGTCACGTCCCTTTTGCTTAGGGGTTTATATGATACATGATGGCATCTGCTAGTGATCATAAATTACAGGACGGACAGCCGTGGTTCGTGCCCACCGGACAGCGAGTGTGTTTACAGGGACACGCGTGCAGGTGGAGGCCACCCACAGTTCATCTGTGCTGGTGTTAAAAATGGATGGGCGTCATGCCGCAGGATCGGTGACACACGGCACACGTCCATTCAGAGAGAAACACCCGCAGCAATTTCTGTGACAAGATGTTCAACAAGTGAAATTCAACACATGGATGAGCTATTCGGGAATGACAGGCCTAGGTGGCTGTCGGCCCCTCCTTATGGCCCAAGCTCTGTCTGAACCTGACCTAACATAAGCCAGATGTCAAGGTTAGCTTCCAATGGGGCTTCCACCCTGCTCCGAAGCTTTAGGAGAGAACAGTAAGTTAATCTGGCAAAGCACTTGGTTTATAATGGGAAACTTGCACGCGGCTAGGTGTCAAATTAGCCTCTCAGCACTAGGATGGGCCCCCATCAGGCCCTATTGTGTGTTCCATTGTGTGCTTGATTGGTGCCACGTGTCCTGGATCAGGTGAACAAAGGCCAGATGACACCTTGAGGTGCAGGATGAGGGGAAATCAGACACATGAACAGGACAATTAAAAGAAAAGGAGGTGAAAGGACCTGAGCCAAAGCTAGGAGAAAGCAAAGAGAAATTCAAAGGTAACTGATAAAGTTTCCAAAAGAGATAGGAACGTCAGTGCAAGTGGGAGAAACAAGGACATTTTTTAAGCATTTTAGAGAACTGCAATGAGGAATGACTTAATATATCAAGAGATTCTTCAAAACTTTCATTAAAAAAGCACAGATTGTTATGCAACAAAAAAGGTCTGGAATATAATTTATGCTGTTTTGTATATAAACTTATGTGCATCTTCAGTTGTGACCTTTGGCACATTGTTTTACCCAAATATTATTACCAAAATATTACCGGCTTGAACAACTATAAGTTATATAATATAATGAATATAATGAGTAATATTTACGTGTGTGTGTGTGTGCTAAAGTAAAAATATTTATTACAATTAAAAAATTATAAATTGCTATTATTATTATTTCTTAAAGATTATTATTTCTGAAAGGATAGTATAGAGTGGACAGGATCAAAAAAGGTCTGCAAGCTGGGACTCGAACTGGGGTCGCCCAAAGTGCAACAGCGCTATATGTCGGTGCGCTGCCCACAAGGAAATCGGCACTGACTTAAATTGCTATTATTATGTATAATATTATAAAAACCATATAAAATATTGTAAAAAAAAAAAAAAAAAAGAATAAAAGAAAAGTGATTTATATGTTACTACTTCCTTCCAGGGCACAAGGAATCATATGCCTGATGACATAAGCAAAAATATTTACATAAGCAAAACCTTATGATTTATGATGCTTGATAAGCCATCATCAGATAAGCTGCACTGGCAAAGAAAGCGTAAAAAAATTCACATGCTAACATTTTTTTTTCTTTTTTTCTTGTGGTTGTGGTTGATGTAGGTTTCAGAAGGACTATGCCTCTTTACAAAGAATTTACTTCTTATAACCAAGGTTTCCCCAAATGGGGTTCGTGAACCCCTGGTGGTTTTTGAGGGAACTGCTGGTGTTTTGTGAGGTCAAGAAAATAAAACTACATTATGTGACCATTAGCCAGCATCAGAGGATGTTAAAATAATTAAATACTAACTTAAATCTCAGGGGGTACTATAAGAAAATATCAAATCAAAGGGGTTCAGCCAGCAAATAAGTTTGGGAATCCCTGCCTTAAAGGGATAGTTCACCCAAAAATGAAAATTCTGTCATCATTTACTCACTCTCAAGTTGTTCCAAACCTGTATACATTTCTTTGTTCTGCTGTACACAAAGGAAGATATTTGGAAGAATGTTTTGTAACCAAGCAGATCTGCCCCCCCCCCCCCCCCCCCATTGACTACCATAGTATTTTTTTTTCCTACTATGGTAGTCAATGGGGGGGGGGGGTGATCTGCTTGGTTACAAACATTCTTCCAAATATCTTCCTTTGTGTTCAGCAGAACAAAGAAATTCATACAGGTTTGGAACAACTTGAGGGTGAATAATTGATGACAATTTTTTTTTTTTTTTTTTTTTTTTTTTTGGGTGAACTATCCCTTAAAACCATGCGCTATCATCAATGTGCCGCACCTTGGAGAAGCAAGATATTACTGAATAAATTATATATGCTCTCTCTTACTCCTTTGCACCAGTGAATTTCCAATTTAACATGAACAAAAGTGAAAAAAAGTGAATAGTAAAACTACACCTAATAATAAAATGGCTTCTCGAGGAAAATATTTTATGCTTGTGAGGACTGCCATTACTCTCAGTGTCCCCTAATCTGACTTTAATTTTGTGATATTTTTTGTTATAATAAGTATTTTATACTAAATATACATTTTATTATGTGATTGTACCAGCTTATCTTATCAGCTTAAACCAGCCTAAGTTGGTTCTCTGGTTTCCCATGCTGGTCAAACTGATTGGATGGTTTGAGCCTTTTTTTCTTTTCTTTTCTTTTTTCAGTAGTGAATAAAGTCAGTTAAAATGTGCTAATCAGGCCTGTCTGCATTACTTACAGCATTTTATCTTAACTTTTTCCATCCTAAAATATTTCTGTTTTTATGAAAGATGGTTGGTTTCATAACTCCTGTTAGAAAATTACCAACAATTGTACGGATCTGTTGAAATGCTTGAACTTTGAATGTTTGGGAAGGACGACTTGCATGCGTCAGTGTGTATGTTGATCTGTAAATGCCTCATTAGTCAGTCTTTATATTGTTCATAGTCTACCCATCTGGCGGTACCAGATTTTCTGGTTTAAACTGATACAACTCAACCTCAGGCCCGGAGGGAAGCAGGTTTCTCTCTTCCTCTCCAGAGCACTTTTACTCTCAAATATGCTGCTAAACATGGAGTAATACAGTCAATCAGTCAGTTGTCTGCCTGCCTTTCCTCTAACATGAAAGCCCAGTCGGAGCACCGCTGGACCCTGTACCAGCCAAATTACTCCGGCGGGAATTACCAGCTCATAAATTCTAATGTGTCAGAGGGGTGGCGGGATTTCAGAAGCAGAATGTTTTCACCATTTTTTACTGGTTCCTGTGTAAGAGCTTGCCATTTTGCAGGCCAGACAAACAGTATCACAAACTGACAAAATGTAATGGTGTTTACACCTAAACACGGCCCAAAATCACAGCAATCTGGGCGGAGGGAGGCAATGGAAGCTGGGAGGCTGAGTGGCTTCCCACCATGCCTTAACAGGTCTCTTCAAAAGCAACATCTGTGATGTGTCAACTCCCAGAGACTCAAATCAACATCCTAAACCATGATAATCCACTTTGTAAATGTGGGGCAAGTTGCAGCCTGCCTTTTTCTATTTCCTATTTTCTCGCTCTCACACACACACTTTCTTTCTGTTTCCTTCACCGTCATAAATGTTTATTCTTCCGGCACCTTGCTGACACTTTTTGTGGTATTTAAATGTGCATCTTCCTCCTCTATGCTGTTTCTGATAATTGAACAGATGGTGAAGAATTGAAGTGGATGGATTTAGATGCACATTAGGGAAAGCTGCTCTGTGCTAAATGTGGTTAATGAAATTTCAGCAGAAAGATGTTCAATGAAGAGAATATTAAGAATATTAGTAATTTCCAGCTCATTCAAGGTTTTGGAAAATTACACCAAATGCAATGTGTTGTGAAAATTATTATTTTTAAAGTATATAAACTACCGTTTAAAAGTTTAGTGTCTGTAAGGTTTTGTAATGTTTTTGAAAGATGTCTCTTATGAGCGCCGAAGCAAAAAGTAAAAATGGTGAAACATTATTACCATTTGAAATAACTGTTTTCTATTTTAATTTATTTAAAAATGTAATTTATTCCTGTCATGGCAAAGATGATTTTTTTTTAGCAGCCAGTGTCACATGATCCTTTAATAATCATTCTAATATGCTGATTTTGGTGCTCAACAAACATTTGTCATTATTATCAATGGTGAAAAGAGTTGTGCTGCTTAAATATTTTTCTGGGAACCATGATGTATATTTTTCAGGATTCTTCGATGTATAGAAAGTTCTAAAGTACAGCATTTGTTTAAAATATTTTGTGACTTTATAAATGTCTTTACTGTCACTTTTAATCAGTTTAATGCATCCTTGCTGAATAAATGTATTAAAAAAAAATCTTACTTGGCCCCAAAATTTTGGTAGTGTAAATATATATTTATTAAGTTTTGAATGCAGATTCACCACCATACATGATACAGAACTGTTGTGAAAAACTTGTTTTGCTTTGTGTTATGTAATGTGATATATTAATAGTAGAGGTATTGTCATTGCAAGGCCTTTGTGATCATGTATATAAACCCACACCTTTATTTTGGAAAAATCCAACTCCTCTCATTGGCTAGATTAAGTCACCTGATCAACACCCTTCTCCATATGCTTTTAACAACTGCTCAATTAAACAGTGTATATTTCTCCATGTTATTTTCTTGATTAAGCACAGGGAACACTGAGACCAAATGGATGGACACCAAAACATGAGAGGTGTTGTATTTTTTCCCATATTTCAGTACACAAAAGCATGTTATCCGATGAGATGAAAACATTCACAAAATGGAAGATTGAGGTGTCATTCCAGCAGCTAGTGCTGTAAATACTGTGATGCTTGTTGAATTTGTGAATTTTGAAAGAGTGTTGGTGACTTTTAGTGTGATGTTTATGAACAGCAGATGTCAATCATTGAGCCTCAGGTGGGCTGGCAACCAGGCACAAGTTTGTTTGTTTGTTTATTTATTTATTTTTTATTTGTTTGCTAAGCTGTAAACTAGTCAGACTGAAAATGTCTGGCCTATTAGTTTTCTTGTGTCAGTGCTAACAGAGGGCACATTCAGATGTCTGATCTTGCCAAATGGGCACAGAGAGAAAGAAGGACAGGATGGCCGTGACTAGACTAGTCTGTTATATTAAAGGATATGATACCAATCTACTTTTTAACCTGTAGCCTCAGTGTTATATTAGCATAATCTGTAATACTGTAGCTTTAGCAATCAACACAGACAGTTAACATAAAGAAAATAGTGTTTATGCCTCACTGCTTTGCATTATGACTGTATTTTCCCTGTTAAGAAAATGCAGTGAGGGATTAAACATAAAGAAAAATGGTGGCACTTTTATTCCAGGTTGTTTGGTATGGAATTTCAATAGATGTTGTACATAATGCAGTGTTTGTAAGAGGTGATTCAAACAGTGTGGTCGAGGACTTATTTCCCTCTCTGCACTGAATATGGGTCAATGACATGAAGCATGTTTTTTTTTTTTTTTTTCTTACTATTACATTTTTTTTTTTTTTTTTTTAAATACATGCTTTTGTCAAGGTCAGTAATAAAAAAATACATTTTTTAAAATAAAATCTTTTTATGAAATGGAGCAAATCTAAGATCCTAATGATATTCATGATTCAAATTTTTTAATGTATGAAACCAACATGAATACTACACAGAATTTTGCACTTGCATTTTGAACTAGATTAGCCTAAACATCTTATCCTTATCATTACATAACTATCCCGATTTTGTTAAAAAAAAAATTCATTCTAAATTTCCAATATTTTTTCATTCATTCTTGTAATTAATTTTTAAGTGTGATGATGGTCCCATGCACTTCATCACAAAGCAAAGCAGTATAATCTCTCTCGATGGGACGGAACATATTGCTTTGGAAAGCTGCAAGCATAATGGTATAAGATCGGTTTTGATAGATCATGATGGCGGGACCCAATCCCTCTTTACACCTGCCACCTCCGTTTCACAGGTGCCTAAAATCAAACCGGCTTCCCCCAGTGTGAATGTCACTTCACTTTTATTGCATCTCACTACGTCTGAAATCTTTGTAAAGCTTTAACAGTCAGTCTCATGTGAATACTCTAATTTCTCTGCCTGCATTAGAGGTGTCAAGGTACTTAGTGTAATTTCACTCTAATCCTCTCTGCTAGCCGCTAACAACAGGTGATATGATTTCCCAGCCGTATTTTTTCCCATTATTCCCATTTTTTGAACCTCAATAGAATAATTCTTTGGGACGTTTTATGTTTGGATATTCTTTAGCCTATAGCTGATCGTGGACCGAATATACTGGCAGAATAAAATTGGCAGTGTCTCCGGCGTGAAAAAGGTCACTGTGCAAGAGGAGACATCAGTCTCTCGGTCCTCATTAAGAAACAGGACAATTAGCCAATTGCCCAATTAATTACAATCCTCTAATCTACAGAAAATGACTGGCTGGAAAGATGCACTGCTGCTTTCCGGCCGCTTACAAAGAAAAGCTCCATGGGCGCTCCACAGAAGAGACTTAAAAGCTCTTTAATCAAATTAATCTGAGATAAACAATCATTTACCCCACTATAAAACTGCTACCAGTGAGGATTACAGTGGTGTTTAAGAAATGAATTAGCTCGAGTCATTCACGTTCGCCTCTTTCTCTGCTATCGAGAGACTTTCTCATTTTCTTCCTCCCTCCTTTCCCTCTGTATGCCAGACCGTTTACATTACAGTCAAATACTCTGCTGATTTGACACCACTTGACAATAAACCGTGGACTGAAACCCATCTCCTAGTAATCCCAGAGGTCACAAGGTCACCTCAGCTATAATGATAAAAAGTGATGCCAAATCATGCCGAGTGCATTTTTGGTGCAGAAATGAAGCATTGCTGAATATGAGTCAGCACAGATGTTTTACCTTCTTCCTTTGACGCTGTAATTATCCTGGAGAGCCAATACAGCCTCACAATGCTTCATTTACTTTTCGGCCTTTGTGGCAAACTTTCTAAATGATTGTGGTGTTGACATGAAGAATGATCGTTCAGTTCCCAGTCACGGCCAACAACCCCAGGCTCTCACAATCCTCTCTTAGCGGCGTGCTTGCAAACATGCCAAGGTTTATTTTATAAACACGGGAACATGGCAGATAATCGCGCAGTACTTCTCAAAACAGGCCCACAGCGTCATTCCGGCCGGTTTTCGCCCATATGTCCTCATTAGGGTCTCTCGCGCTCCGTTTCCATAGTGCAAACAAGGTGGAAATTCTCCAATGTTTTGCAAGTGTCACATAGCTGGGTGATGAGCCATCAAGCACAGGCCGGCTGAAATATCACTGACCCTCAGTCACCCCTCTTTTTTTCCCATCCGTGTTTTTCTCCGAAACGTTCTTGATTTGCAAGTAAAATGAGCACAAGAGTCGGCCTTGTAAACTACTCGCAGGTGGTTCGATTTGAAGGGGTGTTTTGATACAATTAGGCAACAGATAGAGGGAGGGGGGTTCAAAAGGGGTCTCTGACTGTGAGAGTTGGGAAAATATGAGTAATTAATTGTGAGGCATCAGTTTTGACGGGGCCAGAATTAAGCTGTCAGACTGTAAGAATGGAGATTCTTATATCCTCATCCAAATGGAGTAATTGCTGGCTGTCACATGATGAATTATAAGAGCAAAAGGATGCACCTGTATAGTAGAAGGAAAAGAAGCATGGTAAAGAAACCTGCATCATGTTCTTACTAGCAAACTGTAGAAATCAAAACAGTACAGTATTTTGTTGCATATGGAAATGAAATGTTCTGAAATGCATCTTTTTTTTTTTATCTTTGCTTCAGAATTTCAATGATGAAAACATCTTTAAAAATATGAAATATTACAAATAAAAATATGACAATCTAAACAAGAGGTGAATAAACCTTTTTAAGTGTGTGTGTGTGTGTGTGTGTGTGTGTAAAATATATTTTTGTACATATTTGTACATCAAAAAACACTACTGTCCCTCATTTGTGGTGTAATTTTATGTGCCCCAATAATGTGTATTCAGATGTTAGTGTCAAAAAAGTAAACATCAGTAATAAGCACAATATTTTGTTTGGGCATAATTTTTAATGTGCCAGTTAAGCTGTAATTGTGCGAAAAAGTGTGAAAACATTATTTTATTAGGAACATTTGGGATACATAAAATGCTATCTATTAAATTAATCTTTGCTGCATGTATGTCTGCATTAAAGAATTAGTTCACCCAAAAATGAAAATGTTGTCAAATTTTGTTGTTCCAAGCCCTGTATGAGTTTCTTTCTTCTGTTGAACACGAAAGAAGATACGTATTTTAAGGAATGTCGGTAACCAGACAGTTTTTCCTACTATGGAAGTCAATGGCTACCATCAACTGTTTGATTACCAACATTCTTTAAAATATCTTCTTTTGTGTTCAACACAAACTTATACAAGTGTGGAACAACTTGAGGGTGAGGAAGTGATGACAGCATTTTCATTTTTGGGTGAACTATCCCTTTTAATAAACTAGTGAGAGTGTGAAACGTGTGTTTTAAGAACATTTATTTTACTTAAAAAAAATCCACAGAGCCAAAGTCGCCATAGTTGAAGAAATGCCCATAAATGTCCTGCAGTCTTTGACGGTGGTATTTTCCTGCTCTTTGACAGAGAATGTCCATTAGGACTGAAACTCTACATCAGTTTCCAATGCTTATCAGCACACACACAGATGTGATATACTGTATATCCTGAAAGAGCAGGAAGGGAATAAGAAGAGAGACCGGGATGAGCATAGATACTGAAAGAGAAAGCGGATGGACAGATGGGTAGATGTGGATGAGTTTAAGGCCAGAGTATGAAGTACCCTCTGACTCACTGGACCAGAACCAAGTGGGGCTGACTGAGCCATCCACAAGAGCACTATTGTTCTCTTCATTAATCAAACTCCACTAGGGCAGGTAACATTCCCCTTATACACACATACACACGCACACATACTTAAACACAGACTGCCAGGAGGCATGAATGGGCTGCTTTTTTAGCTGGCAGCGATTGGCGTTTGAGCTGAGGAGAGGATGTGTTTCTGTTTCATTAGTGAGATGAGCTCAGCGCAGGCTCGCCACCGTGTTCAACAGCAGGTATTAACCTCCAGAGTTTGACCTCTGCTCAGATTCAGCTTCCATTTCGGAATCTTTCCCTCTCTCTTTCTCTCTGCCCCAATTTTTTTTTCTTAGCACATGTTTTTCTCTATTAACTGTCATCTCTTTCTGAATTTATTTTGGGATGATGGTAATTGGTCATTTCCAGTCATTTCACTGTGCTGCTTTAACATGGTAGTCAACAAAATCTTTTTTTAGACACATTTAGTACTGATTATTTGTTTGATTGATGATTCTCTTTCATATGGAGCCCCTAAAGGGACATGGTGGTGGAAAAAATATGAAATGGCAGGAAAAATAACAAGTCAATGCTTTTGCGTTCTCTCGCAAATGTTTTGCGTTTCCCCGAGAAACTTTGCGTTCGCTCGCAAAACCTTTTGAGCTCTTTGCAAGTGAATGCAAAGTTTCTCCGGGGAGCGCAAAACATATGCGAGAGAACGCAAAAGCATTGACAAATAATTTTTCCTCCATCTCATATTTTTCTTCAGTGAGGTCTACAATCATTCCGTTTGAAAAACAAAAAAAAAACAAAACCTGTCCTAATTGAAAAAAAAAACAAATTGACAAAAAGACTGAATCCAGTATTTGGCAATAACATAGCATAACGAGAGATTTAAAAACAATTTTTTGTAGGCCGGTCATTTTTGATCAAGAACACCACAAGTGTAACAAGGTTGGTGGGAAAAATGTACAAAAATGATTACAGTTGAGGTCAAAATGACTGGAACACAATGTGTGGATTAAGCATATTTACAGATTGATGTAAGCATATTTGCTTGCATGATTTTCAATATGCTTTCAAACTTTGACTTTTCTTCCCACGTAGGTGCAAATAAGGACAGTCAAGCACAGAGATATGTCATAACCACCCTCAAGTGTTTCTCTCTCATTCCTTTCAACCATAACAATGTTCTGTTAACTACATTTGTTAACTAAGAGATAGCAAAAACCATGAAATCAACAGCAAGAGTGTCTGTGCATAAATTCCCCAAAAGTAACACACACCTCTTCAGGCACAGTAAAGCTGTGAGCCTCGAATTCTCATTCATGATAAAGATCTAAATGGCACACTCATTAACAGATCAAAACAAACAAGAGGGGGCAATCTGCATGCTCAGACACTTGAAAACAGGGCTCTTTATGCACAAGACGCTTTTCTTTTTTCTCTCTAAAGATAACACATTTAGGTGTTTTGTCTATGGCGGAGCTGGAAAATGAGGTACATGCAGCTGAGATACTTGCAATATTAAGTGACAGGTGCTATATTTTTTACTGATCACAAATATTCCTCATAATACCTGATCTTTTGTGTGTGCATTTTGTTTTACAGAGTTTCCTATTAAACTTGTGTTCTGTGACTCCGCACCTGAAGTACTAACTAACCCTGTCATCTTTTTTTTTTCCTTTAGAATGTTTGTATGTGTTAATAAGTGTGAAAATGTCACATGATGCCGGTCTGCACATGGTCACATTAAATCATTTTATATAATTAAAGTAAAATTAAAAAAAAAAAAAATCAAATTTGCTCATGTCATCTCAATCTGTATGCATTTCTTTCATCTATAGAAAATAAAATATATATATATATTGAGAAATTAATTTTGTGTGTGTGCTTCAAGTATACCATACGTTATGGGGACAAAATGTTCCCACAGAGATGGCAATATCTGAAATCCTCATTTTTTGGTCCCCATGAGGAAACAGCTTATAAATCATACTTGGATGTTTTCTGAAAATGTAAAAATGCAGAAAGTTTTCTGTGATTAGTAGGTTTAGGGCTAGGTTTAAGGTTAGGGAAATACAGTTTGTACTGTATAAAATTCTATGTTAATGGAATGTCCCCATAAAACACGAAAACCCATCCTTGCTTTTGGCAAAAGCACTTTGGCACAATTTAGAGCTTGATAAAAAAATATAATATTCTGAGTTTTCGTGCCCTTTTTTTTTAATATAAAAATTGGTGTCTTTCACCATTATTTGACTTAAACTTTTAACTTGCTTAATAAAAGGTGCTGTATTGCAAAGCCATAGATTTTCAAGGAAAAAGGCCCCTAGTAGTTTTTCACTAAAATTACTATATTTTTTAATTATTGTTTTTATTTATTTATTTTTTATTTGATTTGCTGGACTTCATCAGTTGCTAATTTGCCCTGTGTCAACTGCCATTTGCTAAACAAGTTCTCTCACAACCTGTTCACATTGTCTTCTAACATGATTTTTTATTTTTCCACAGACATGTGGATAATAGTCAAGGAAAATGACCATACAAAGGGCCAGTGTTTGGGGTAACGCATTACAAGTAACCTGAGTTATGTAATCAGACTACTTTTTTCAAGTAACTAAAGTAACGCATTTCCCATGTTGAAAGAAATCGTGAGTAAGTGCAGAGGTGTTGTGTGCGCTGAAACATGATGGTTATTGCAGTTCTTGTTTAAATGAGAGCATGCATCTCATTTCACTTGCACAAAAACAGATTCAGTATTCCTCAAAATGAATAAAAACAGTGAAGTGCAAACTCAGAATATTACACAAACCTGCAATAATTAAATATGTTAAACAATACAAATAGGCTATACTTTATGTATTTGACCTCACTTTATTAACCAATGTCTTTGCTGCTCACCTTCGATGATCCAATTCAACCACACTAAAAAGCAATAATTACTTTAGATAAACATCACGTTTGTGTTCCATTTTTGTTTTTATTGCTAAAGGAAGAGTGTTGAACTTTCTTCTCCTGCGTCCTATTCTAATGGCAGCACAGCTGTAAGGTTTGTTTGAGCTGCACCCTCAGGCGTTCCTTCAGCCTGAGGCTAATTCATTTTACTTTCGGCATGAAAGGGCCTTTACATTTGCCAAAAACAAAACTTTTTTATTTAATAAAAAAACAGCCCAGGTTAGAAAAAGTAAAGCAAAAGTAACATATTACTTTCCATAACTAACAAGTAACTAAGTAATGCAATTAGGCTAAGTTCACACTGCAAGCCTTAATGCTCAATTCAGATTTATTGCTCACATCTGATTTATTTATTTATTTATTTTTGTATAGCTGTTCACATTGTTGTTTTAAATGTGGCCAATATTT
This sequence comes from Hypophthalmichthys molitrix, assembly GCA_037950675.1. Classification (NCBI taxonomy): domain Eukaryota; kingdom Metazoa; phylum Chordata; class Actinopteri; order Cypriniformes; family Xenocyprididae; genus Hypophthalmichthys; species Hypophthalmichthys molitrix. The sequence continues at coordinate 22,135,281 of CM075504.1, forward strand.
TTCTGAAAACAAGGCAATAATTTTTACTTGTCTAGAAAATGCTTCTTGATTTAAGAATTTTTAGATATTTGGACTGGAAACAAGACAAAAAATCTAAGTAAGAAAAGCTTTTTTTTTTTTTTTTGCAGTGTGGTATGTAAATTCTTTGAAGTGACTCCCATGAGCGCAGAATTGTGTCTAGAATTAATTAAAAGTGCCATGTATTCCGATATGACTGTTCAGACTGAGTTCACATTGCAAAACATCAGACCTGTATCAGATTTAGTACCACATATGCAAGTGCCCCAAATCAGAATCGAAAAGATCAGATTCCATTTGGTTTGTCCTGTTCACACTGTCATGACAAAAACAGATCCAAGTCACAAATGAGCATATGTGGGCCACATTTACCTGCAGTCTGAACATAGCCTTAGTTACTTTTTGGGGAAACAAAATATTGTAACGCATTACTTTTAAAAGTAACTTTCCCTAGCACTGCTAAGGGCATTATTTAAGGTATGCAGTCATTGTTTAAACGTTGCTCTAATTAACTATACTTCTGTTATTTCACCGCAGCGGTGATTTGTTGCACCGGCAATGAGTATGCACAGTATTTTCCGGTAATGTTAGTCTGGACTGCTAAAATTATTTTCAGACTAGTTATTTAATTGGCTTATACTACTTTGACTGTGCTTGTGAAAAGGGGGGAAAAAAAGTCTCTGGTGTGTATATATATATATATCTCTAAAATCCACAAAACAGATGCTCACTTATTTAATTACATGTTAATTCACTTAACCAGAGTGCTCCTTGACTCATGAATTCAAGGGTTCATGGATATCAAAAAAGCTCTACTTCTCTAAAGCACCATGGATTCTGGGGAAAGGCCTTTTCGGAGTCTGACGCATTAATTAAAAAGCTTGTGGAAAGTGAATGTCTTATTTTCCTGTAATGAGTGTGGCTTTCATCATCCTGTTTTCCCCAACATGATGCTCCAGGCTTAAGTTTGCTTTTTTCAGCTTTACGTGCAGTGCTGACGCTGAGGCGGGCAACAAAGGCCTGTGAGTCACAGCGTGTCAACTCTCTATAGCATACTGTTTTTCCTCACCTCCTTTGAAAACAAATTATTAATTGGATTTAGATATTTGCAAAATGATCTATTTAATGGGATTACTAGAGCAATAATGATCTTATTTGAGAAGGAAGCCATCCAGGCTTTTGGGGGCGGATTTATAGTGTCTTACCAGTTCTTCGGTAGTTAATGTTATGTTTGGGGCAAAGATAAAACTCCGTTTGTTGTTTTTGTGTGCTTGTGTGAGTGAGAGAGCAAAAGTTTGGATGAGAGATGAGCAACGGAGTGAAAACGAAGCGGGGCTGGTGAGATGTCGGATGAATCCGAAGGGACCTCTCGCTCACTTGCATCCAGGGGGCCCCTCAGACACTCAGCCACTGAACTCCTGACAAGTTCAAGGTTGGAGAGAGGGAGCGAGAGAGGGACAAGTGAAATAAGGGAGAGGGATAGAGTCTCTCGTGGCCACATAATGGCCTTTTCTGGCGTCTTTATCCAGCTTGATATCTGGCTGAAGCTTTAACAGGCCCCATGTCAACTTAAGTGCTGCTATAGGTAATGTCCTTTTCACTATCACTCTCTCTCTCTCCATCTCTGCAATTTGTTCCCCCTCCCCGTTTACACTCATTTTATCCAGTAATGAATTTTGCAGGGGGGAAAAAAGCTGAAAAACAATGCAGAAAAAGTTGTGTTTGAGCATTTAAGAGAGGTTTCTTTAAACAATCTGATGACACATTTAGGCATTTGGAAACTTTCCTCATTGACGTTACGACCTAGAATTTGTGCGATTTGTCATACATATATGAGTCTACTAATGCCTGAACACACTGCGCACTAATTCCTTCACAGTCCACACCACGTTTACATTAACATTTGAATATGTTTCTTTAATATACATGTATTTTAAAATGCGCTGTAATCTTTCACTTGGTTTATAAGGATGTAGTCAAATGTGATTATGCTAATGACTCATAATTTGCATAAAACGGGAGGATATATTAAACTAGATTAAAAATATTGAATATTTATGGCATTATTTATTGCTGTTAGTCAACAGACATTTGTATGAATCCTCAAGATAAATTCATTGCATTTTAAAATAGGAGCAAGTAAGAGATCTATTGTCTTAAAACAAATTTTTTGTCATATGTTTCCATTCTGGGAGGTTCAACATTTAATTTAGGACATCTGTGCATCCAAAATATATGAATCCCTAAATTCTTACATAAAGACATTCAATTATTTGTAGGCTTTAATGCTGTTTATTGTACTAAAGTGAATATTTTGGTTACGCTTTTTTTGATAGTCCACTTGAGACATTCTATAGTATAAGTAAATTTGCAACTGTGTCAACTAACACTCAATAATTTGCTACTACATGTCAACTAACTCTCATTAGAGTAGAGACTGTTAGGTTAGAGATAGTTAGCATATACTTGCAAAGTTACCTATAGTTAGTAGAATGTCTGTTGGGGACCATTAAAATAAAGTGTTGGTAGATATTAAGCAGATAGACTACTAATACTAATACTCTAATGACTGGTTGTTGCCATGTTGTTGCAAAGTTACTTACAAATAGTAGAATGTTTAAAGTGGACTATTGAAATTTTTAATGTGGCTTTGAAAGATCCGGTCAAAGTGTCACTGTTGTATGCAATACGACTGTTGGAAACATTCAAAAAGTGTGGTTTGTTAATGATTTTATACATGCAACAAAATCTTGACTGGATTTATGGTACTCGTGTGTACGTGTGTGCGTGCAGTGTGTAACAGGAGTGAGTTGTAGGTAATCCTCAGACTTGGTCTTGAGGCCCACATGTGAAGCCATCCATAAAGGGCAGTCTCACAGACCGCCATTCAGAACATTAATCTGCAAACAAGTGTTTTTTTGTGTCCCTCTTCTCCAAATTTCATCGCCATCAATTTGGTACACAGATTGAATGTGATTCAGCTCATGCTATCGAGTTCCAGTCTTCTTTTTACTAACACAGATCCACAACCCCCATCCACACACACACATACATACACACCCGCTCTGCACAAATTTACACACAGCACCGACCTCTCCCCACGTCACCCCTGACCTGCCCCGACTCCAGCCGTGGATTTAAATTGGGTCGGAGGATGAGTAAGACAACAGCATAGATTTATCATGCTCATGGCTGCACGTACATCAACGTGGATAAACATTGTCATAATCATATACATGCATTCAGGGAGATTAAACCATATGTATGAAAATAAATATGTGTTTACATACTACAGAGACTCGATAAAAAGCATTTAAATGCATTCGCATGCACACACCTTCACCGATTTCAGGGTGCAAGTTCAAGTACATACAGACAGCAGCGTATTGTGTTGTGTATGATACATTTAAATGAGAATCAAATCCCACATATACACACTGTACACAAATAGACATGGAAATAACTACAGCTTGTGTAGTTCATTCCCTCTGAAACAATCAAATAATTAATCAAATGAGTGAAGAGCAAAGCCTCCAGCAAATCACAATTATCAAACTGGCAATATGATTTTATATGTATCCCCCTGTGGTCACATTTAATGGCATTTTTTGAAAATTAATAGAATCTAATTTAATGTAAATAAGCCTTGGGTGGCAATGGCAGCCATGTTGTTCTCATCATCTATTCCTTTGAGAGACTCCCTGGATTGACTAAGGCCAAGACCTACATGTCACTCAAATCAAGTGGCTAATCGAGTTACACCCCGTAGCCATTCTCTTAATCTGCTCATCGTTGGATCATTCCTCCTCCCAGCACCTCCAACATGGTGCAATATGGTGCAATCCATTTAAATGGAGCCGTTCACTGTTCTAAATGAATAACACCTCACATTTATGACATTTAAGTGTCTGGAATTCACTTTCTCATTAATTGGCAATATTTAAAAAATCAGAAAATATTTGTATGAGGGCATTTTCCCCTCTAATAATATAAAAACACAGTGTGCCATCCATTTATAGTATGTTAAATAGTTCAATTAAATGTCAAGCGTGTAGTTTAAATAAACTGTCATTTCGAACACTGGATATTAATTAAAAATAATGTGAAATAAAACTGTAATTAATGCATATGATTGTAGAACACAATAAATTCTAGCTAATAGACCTTAGTCAGGTGGTTAGACGCCATATTGAATTAGACGTACAGTCTTTACAATGGCAAGCACTTCATAAAGGTCATAGATTTTTACAACGCATAACTTTTTGTCTCCGGATAGTTTTTTGGAAAGACGTTCTGGAAAGACGTTCAAGCTGAACAATCGGATTGTTGTTAAACAACGGGAACATTGAACACACTGTATTCTATCAACCTTGTTTCATTCCTGTCAAAAATTAAATATGGCTCTACCCTGACTACATTTTAAAGGTACACTATGTGACTTTTTTTGTTCAAAATTAACAACATTTAAATAATGTGTCAATACATCATCAATCTTTCTTCCAAAACATGCTTTTGTCATACTCTGATTCATTAACCTATTATAATTGTTTATTTTAGACTTGTCAGGATGCTTTTCACAGTATCTCGTCATATCCATAAATAAAGAAACGTTGCGCTGGCTACTTTGACGCATGGTATGTGAAGCCCAAAGTAAGTTGTAGTTCACTTTTTACGCGTACGTGAGGGTCAGCATACAGTGCTGCGAATTTCGTCATCACAAGAGTACACGCATATGCGCATTGACAGATTTTTGTAACGTCACACATACGCATTTATTTTATTTTATTTATTTATTTATTTATTTATTTATTTTTGCAGTAATTAGTTTATCCACAAGGTGGCAACCGTGCCCTGGGGGCGTCGATTCACAAGGTAGTCAAAGAAAAACTGCCAGGACAGACAGAACAGACCAGAGCGCATCCATGCTACAGCGACAGTGGAGGCCTACATAGACGAGAGATTGTATGACGAAGTTAGAAAGTATCCTCATTTTTACAACTTTAGCATGAAAGAATACAAAGATGTTTACATGGGTTGTAACTCGTGGCGAGAGATTGCTCAAAACTGCGCATGCGTCGAACGCCTGTGTACGCATATGAGTCAAACGAAGTATACTTTCTAAGGCTGTGCGCTAGGCTGTGCGCGTACGCGAAAAAAAAAACGCAGTATACCCAGGCCTTGAGTGTCAAATCTTAGTTGTCATAACAAGCAAGAAAAGTTGTCATGGAGCAGCTAAACCTGGAACCTCCGGGGAATCACCCGTTTAAAAAAAAATGCAGAACAGAGGCAACGACAGAGCTCGTAACTGGCTTGGCTTTTCGGTGATGGCGAGGAACTGAAGGATTTGAAATGTTGTAAAAGTGACACGGAGATGCCGTTTTATTACTCACCAGGTGAGTAAGGTATTTTATTGAACAGATACTAAATTGCCATAGCTCTCTAACAGAGTTCACTGTGTTATCTATTGTGAAGGGTCTTTTTCACTTGCACAATCTTGCAGAGCCAAAGCACAACCACAACAATGCTCTTGCGCAAAATGCATAGTTTTGTTTTTTAACCGCTAGAGAGCCAAAAGTTACATAACGTACCTTTAAGTAACTGTCTTAAGATATGACTTTCTACTGTGTACACAGTACATTTTGATGAAATTGGCAGTGATGAAAAACTACCTCATATCAGCTACACATTCAACAACACTAGCTTCTGAGCCAGTAAATACAGACAGCTACAGTGGCTAAAGAGGGACTAAACTCATAATAAAGTGAGCCTAAAATGTTAAAAAAAAAAAAAAAAAAAAAAACAGTAATGCACTGCAGGGTCCATTTTGTCTGGTGCATTTGGTCACTTTCGGTGGCATTTCTGCCCCTACTGCTGGTTAATTGCTCAAACTGCATTTTAATTTACTGAATAAAATCTTCACTGATTCACAAAGTCACAGCTGGCACTGTGGTTGTCCGACATTGTGATGTGGTAGTTTTGTCACTAGTTTTGCTGCGATTGTCTGCAGAATATTAGCCATGTTTCAGTATCTTTGCCCCCCCGAGCATCACAGCAGGTTTGAATATTAGTCTCTTCAACCAGCTTGTATTTCATATTAATAGTCCATCTGACATGGAGAATCCAGAGAAAGCTCTCCACGGGCAGCCTCGGTTCTGTGCAGTACAATAACACTTTGATGCAATGATTAAGACTGTGCTGCATATGACAGGCTGGCCTTCCCTCTCTCGTCTCCATCATCTCTCTCTCTCCCTCTCTTAGAGATTATTAATGTAGTTGTAGATACTGCCGGAGCGAAATAACTTAGACATTAGGATTAATGGGGGCTGGTGAGTGCAAAGGATATTGAAGTGTAGGGATGCACAGCTGGGATGAATAACAGACCCATTCCTGTTTGAGCAATATTTTGATGAAAATTTCCGTAATACATACAGGCGCATCATGTACCTGGCAGTCCTGGCTCACTTTGTGAAGCCATTTTTGGACAAATTATTCTACATTATTTTAACTCAAAATAATTATGTAAAAACTTTTCCCATTTTTTAACCTTAATAAAAAATATTATGATTTCTTCAGATTGCATGTAAAATCCACTTTTGATCCACATCTCACATTTCCTGAATAAACATGCCTTTCCGAAACAAATATTTGTGGTAATGTCCTGTTGGCAACTTAAAAAAAAAAAAAAAAAAAAAAAAAAAAAATTTTTTGGAGAAGATAGTAAATGCATAACAGTGCCCCTGCTGGGGAGGAACTGAATTACACACATATTCTGGTTACTGCCTTGAGTAAGAGGTATGGTCTCATTATAACTTTTTTGCACTGGCCAGTTATGCTCTTTGAATATGCTTATGATAAAATCCTGTTTAAAAATTATTTCTTCAGACAGTGCTGGATTATGTTCCGCTTAGAACCTGATGTTTAAAAGCCAAAGTATGCAGGGAATTCTTCTGTCCAGGTGCTACTGTTTTAGCCATGGAATCTGAATTTGGCAGTTTAAACAGAAAAGGTGTGTATTACCCCCCACCCCCCCTGTGCAGCTCTCAAACATTAACCACACTTAAGTTTTATATCCTAAGCATAGAAAATTAAATGTTACATTTTCTATGGCCTCTTACCCTTTTTATTGCAGGAGGCACATTAGAAACGCTACTTTAACAACAAATTTTCCGCTATTCAGTAGACAATCCAAAACCTTTTGGTATTTGAATTTTCTGTTCAGCAAGCAATCTTGCTCAGATGGGCGCACAAGCATTCACCCATGTGTAAGTCCTGCCAGGTACCAAGCAACCATACTGTATACTCCCATTCACAAACAGGCCCCCTACAAGCAAACTGTTTTTAAGTAATTTAGCTCCTAGGTTACAGCATGTGGACTAGAATGCAAAATTTAGCGCCTTAAATGAATTGCACACCTTGTGAACAAGTGAAAGCTGTACTGAAACAAACAACCGTAAACCTTTTGTTTAATACTTGACATCAAACACATCCTTTTTGTTAATTTGTGTGATTTGTAATCAGCAGCAGATGCCTGCCTCGGTTCTTCTTTATCAAGACTCTCAATTTATTACTTCCTAAATGATTGTTCAACAGGTGGCTCCCTGTGCATCTGTGAACCTTGCCTTGGTGAACTTGAAGCATGCTTTAAATAGCTGCAAAGTTAGATTAAACATATTCCCTGCTGCATTTTCCCCCTTTTCCCCCTTCCATCGCTTCAATGCTGAATATGTTGATTTATGAAGTGTTTGGGACTGAGGTCAGCGGCCCATTGAAGATTTATGAAACGGCAACTGAGAACGATTACAGAAGCCCAATCTATCACGCCACGCTGTTCTAGCATTGTTGTGACTCTGCCGTTATAACCTCCATCAAATGCATCACTCTCTGTAAATTGTGGAAGTTTGTTTGAAGTCAAAAGGGGATTCAAAGATCAGTGTAGACGGCACACTTCAGTGGATTGAGCCCATCCCTCTTTCCCAGTATGAAAAAGCTCCATCTAAACTTCCACTGTGTAATGCAGAACATGTTCCTCTATATGTCAAAGCAAGTGGATGAATAAGCCTAATTGTTTTTGTAACCCAGTGTATTACGGTCTCTTTAGGACTCTTTATATCACTGAGTATAAAATGGGAAAGTATTTAAAGAACAATAGTATGTGTGTGTATGCATTTACAAGGGTCAATGACAACTAAGAGTGTCCACGATAAGAAAGAGTAAACAATCTTTAAGAAAAACTTTGAAATGTGGTTTAGCCATCAAGTCAGTTTTTTAATAACACGTAATATAATCTTGGTTTTTCAAAATAATAATAATAATAATAATAATAATAATAATTAATTAATACTTCAAACACTGAAGACTGCTGAAAATTCAGTTTTACCATCATATTTACTCCCTGAACTAACTTTGCCCTGTCATATTAAAGGATTAGTTCACTTTAAAATGAAAATTACCCCATGATTTACTCACCCTCAAGCCATCCTATAGGTGTATATGACTTTCTTCTTTCAGACGAATACAATTGGAGTTATATTAATAATCAACCTGATGCTCCCAAGCTTTATAATGGCAGTGCACGGAAACCACCTGTTTGAAGCTCAAAAAAGTGCATCTATCCATCATAAACGTACTCCACACGGCTCCGGGGGGTTAATAAAGGCCTTCTGAAGCAAAGCAATGCATTTGTGTAAGAAAAATATCCATATCTAACATGTTATAAAGTAAAATAACTATAGCTTCTGCCAGACCACCTTCCGTATTCAACTACTAAAGAAAGTGTAACGCCTCTCACAGTTCAAAACGCTTACGTTACGTCCTACGCCTTCCGTATTCCGTAAATTACAAAACAAGCGTAACTGACACAAGGTCTTTCAAGGTCAAATTATCTGATATTTTAAGATATTTACTGACCATGAAACACTTTTTTCTGCAAGTTTTTTTTTTTTTTACCTCGTTGGTTTATCACATAAAAAAATTAAAAAGCTGTGAAGCAGATTTGTTAAAGTATTATTATTTGTAATAAATATTATTACTTAACTTCATTTGTTATTTACTTGTCCGCTCTTACACTGTAGTATCACAAAAAGGATGAACGACAGCAATAGTTTTTCATGAGCTTGTACAAACGCATTGAAAAACACAGTATCTTCTGCATCCACTATGAAAAAACAGTAGCTCTCAGTTGGCAGAATGTAAAGTTTACTCGAGAACATTTGGAAATGAAGCTACGGTGTTTAAGCTAAAGAGTTTTACATGATCCTTTTTTAAGCGAGCTATGGATGGCTATGAGTTTAGGCTCGTGGGCGTTTTTCAATGGCTCTTCTGGCCTTAGCAGTGGGCAGATGCAGTCTCTGTCCCAGATCACTGAATAAACTCACATTGTTGAGTGTGTGGGACGACTTGCTTGGCAGTCAACGCTGACAAGTGGATTAGTGGAGGCAAGGCCACCTCTGAATGGTACCCACACGACTTGCAGCCATGGCGACGAGCATTGACGAGCATCAGTGCCACATATCATACATCTGACAATGCTTGGTCTTTGCAAAAAAAAAAAAAAAGGAAAGAAGGAAGATGGGAAAAAAACACCAGATACGTTACAGCATATTTTGAGGCTTCCGTGCATATGGCAGTGGCATTAAATGGTGGAGTAAATTTGGCATGTCTAAAAACTAGGATAATGATGATAAATGTGACAGCATGAAAACTAATTACAATTGTTTCACTGTGTTTTCCAATAATGCCGCAAACGCTTCTATGAAAACTCATTTGAATCTTCCACAAGTCCAAAAGGCAGTCTTGCTCCAAAGCCATTTGGCACGTCCCCTCACCAGTTTACATTTCTAGCGGATTAGCAGAAGAGCTCAAAAATAATCATGCCAGATGTCTCCTTACATCCAGAAAAAGAGCCTCCCCGGTGGCCATTTTGTTTTTATTCTTTTTTTTTTTCTTTTCTCCATATCACTTTTAAGTGAAAACATTTTGAGGCCTTTAAACATGTTAAATCTCATGTCAAGATGTTGTGTATGCGCATTTGAGTCTTCTCATGTCTGTCAAGTTTTACAACATTACCAGATTTACTCATTAATGTTGTTTGTAGTGGTACTTGTCAGAGGAGAAACCCGAAATGCCTCTTTTGTTGAAAATTGCATAAAAATAAACTGGACGGAAGGCAGATAAATGAACAGCAAAGAAATTAGTTTAAAGTGCTGAGAACTTTAATAGCCTGTACATTTTCATTACAGAGGGGCGTTGTTGCTTCTGTCACGTTGTTAAATTAACTAATACGCTTTTACTGGACTTTTCTTCTTTGATTTATAATTTAAGGCTGTACAATTAACTGCCTTAAACGTTTTAGTGGTCTAAAGTCAGTAGCTTACAGGATAATGTAAACGACTGGACACTAAGCTTCTTTTCTTTTTAAATATTATTATTTATTTTTTTTTTAATCTCTGTAACAAAGGTTAGCCCAATTTAGAGTTTAAGAACATCCTATTCAAGGAATATTCCAGGTACAATACAATACAGTTAATTTCGATTGATAGCATCTATCTGTCTAGTATAAAATTGAATATAACTGTACATAGAAAATGTTGGTAAGCAATTTTTTCACACTAAACTCATGTCATGCATATTGTTTATGCTAATTGTTGTTTATGGCACTTATTCCCTTCTATTGAAAAGCAGCACTGTAATCCAGATTTTTGCTTTTTTTTTTAAAGAAAATATTATTTTTTGTTGTTGTTGTTGTTGTTATCAACATTATGCCACAAGTACTGCCAATTGAGCTTGTGTTGAAACCCAATAATAATAAATAATAAGTTATTTAACCTCCAGTTAATAGTAATATTTGTCTGAGACTACCTGACAACTCTTTTCCATGGAGCACAGATTCCTCAGCTGACCCTCTACTTGCAACTATCGTCTTAGTGGGAAAATAAAGACACATGTCTCGTCACCCCATGCATGAGAGTGCTACAGTGTTTGTGGGATGAGTGTTTTCAGCTTTAATGAGCTTGGCAGGAATGCTCTGTCTCCCACATGTCTCGGGCAGGGAGGGGGCCATCTTATTGCTGCCACATGTTGAGGTCCCTCTCCAAGCGGTTCCTCCTGCCTGTTGTGGTCAACCAGTTCAAAGCAGCACGGCTCATTTGTTACACAACTTTATGTAACAATGAGCTGAAGCCTCGGTGCGTCTGAGAGGAAAAAAGGGGGTAGCAATGTAGGAATGTATCTGCACTCATCCTTCGTCTCTCCTCTTCTACCTCTTTAATGTTAAACGAGACCTGGACCTTTCACTTATAGCCTCTGGTTTATCTGTTTTGGATGAATATCTTAAATCCAGTGCCCTATTGCCACATTTTCCAGACAGCTCAGTAGTCATTTTCTCCTTTTTTTATTCATGGAAGCCCTTTTAGGAGGGTTTTAAACTCCAGTAATAGCACTTAAGTCGCTCTAAGAGATGAAAACTCTGCACACCGCACTTGATCATTGTCATGGTGGAAGCAGAGCGCCGTGCCACATATGGCAACAATCTGCCACACTAATCCAGCCAGAGATTAGACGACTTCGGGTTCGGGCTCCCTAGATCATGCACACTCCATCACATCTTCTATGCACCATTTTTATGAGAAGAACATAGCCAGCAGTCTTAAGTGGTAGCTGACAGAATCATTTGCCAGTGGTGGGGAATCTACCTCCAGCAGTGTCATCTTAGGCCCAACAGCATGAGTAACAACCGTTGTTGATTTGCAGGGTGCTGTAATTTAAGACCACATGGGTTTGAGTTTGGGAAAAAAAATGTGTATGAGAGTGATCCCTCAGACTTAAAAGTGAATTATTGGCTCTGTGCATTGTAATTGTTTTTCACCTGATCGAAAAATCATAGATGATAAAGTAATAGATAACAAAGATTTTTCCAAAATATATATATATATATATAAAATTTGGGAGGCATGTCTGTGTGTGTGTGGGTGGGTGTCAGTGTAAAATACATATATATAAATACATACATACATACATACACACACACACACACACACACACACACACACACACACACACACACATGCATACATGCATAGATTAGTTTTTTGGAAGAATTTGATGAGAAATGTCAATGTTTATTTTGAAATATTTACCTGATGAGCACAGTTTGAGAAACTGTTGAGATTGTTTTTGCAACATATATGAGATTATTGGGGGGGGGGGGGGGGGGTTCTTAGGAGAAACATGCCTAAGAAACTATGCGATAATTTATTAAAGAGATTTTGTTATCAATGATTTTTCTTTCCTGTCAGGTGAAAAACAGGTAGTCCATAGTGCCAACAATTCATTTTTAATTCTGAGAGATCAAACGATCATACTCATTTTTCTAAAAACAAAAGGGGGAAAAATCCTAGAAAAAGTTATGACAAAACCTGAGACCAAAGTTTATACATGAATGTAGTGTATCTGAGGTGTCCATGAATTGTCTGTCTGTCTGTCGAACTCAAGACCGTCTCGCTGTACTCGCACTGTATCCCCTTCTATTCATCCTTCAGCCAGTGTGTCAGCTTTGGGCCAAAGCCCTCAGGGAGTCCTCAGCGCCTCTAATTTGGGCCGCCCCTGGGGGCTCCAAGCTCTGGCTAGCTGGGGCATATGCAATAATCTCCTTTTTACCGTTTAGAGGCTAATTTGGTAACATTACACCTGCCTCTGTGAGCCACCGCTTTGGCATGGTGTGGTTTGTGAGGCTTTTCCCTTTCTCTCTCTCCTCATTTTTTTTTTTCATCTGTTGGTAAGTTTTGTAATGAGATTACCCCAAAGCCTAGCTCTGCTTTGTGTCACCCGAAATACTCCGAGATCCGGGATCAACCGAATCAAAGCGAGGAGTTCCAATCGGCGCAAGATGCAGCCCAGCCGACCTCGATTCGGCACATCCATCCACCCACCCCCGCCGTCCAGACCCCCGCTCCCCATGTGACTTGGACAGTCTCGTTCGCTATCACACATGACATTGTGTGTGAGCTTTGCATAGGAAATATCTTTGTCTTCTCTGTTGTGTTTGCTCGCCGGGAAGCTTCTTGCTGCTATCTTATCATGGTGCCCGGTCTATATTTCTTGTCTATATTTGTGTTATTTTATTTTGTGCAAAAAAAGGGTCAAATATTAAAACAGAAGGACAAAAAACAGTTCACATGCTTTGTCTGCTTCAGCTGTGGTAAAACCCAGCATTTCCCTTTCTGTTTCTCTTTAATAGTAATATTGGATTTCATACCGCAAGTTTTGAGAGCTAGACAATGCTAAACAGCCCTTTATAGACGGCTGTGTACATGACTGATTCCAATAAAACATTGAGCCACACACCCAAAACAGCCCATCTACAACCACTCTCTTTGTTCTTCTAATTTGCTCCAAACCTAATGGCCTTGTGACTACAGATGCTAAAGCGCAGAAAAAATGATAGAAAAGGAGAAAAAATGCTGAGAGAAAAAAAAGAGAGTTTCCCAAGACAAAAAACCGACTTCATTCCCAGAACATTGCCCACGATCCTCTCGCTGAACACATTAAGAAATAACATGTCAATATTTTGCCCTTCTCCACAAAATATGATTTTGATTAAAAGGTGTAAAGGTTAGGGTCATTGAGAGGGTGAGGATTAGTATTATGGGCTGTGTCTGGGGTTACCATAACAGTCTGGCTAGTGGGACTAGTAATAACAACAGTAGTAATAATAATCACGGACTAATTGATTGAACTTTGTGTGCTTCCTAGCCAGAGAGTAGATATTTTGACAAGCCTAGAGCTCCCCTTGAAGTCTATGGAATTAAAGCTAATATAATGAGGGATGCTTAGAGCACTTGTTTTTAAGGATGAGGTACTGATGATCATGGAAATTGCTTGTTGAATACCTTTTGTTTGCTAAAGTAATGAGTAGCACAGAAGAAATATTGGGAACATATTGTTTTTCCCATGAGTCTGAGAACTATGCATGTTTGAAATAGACAGAAATATATGTTAGTGAGCCAAAATATACTTACTTTTTTTATGTGCTGCTAAAAATGCATATTCCTTGTGAGAAATTTTCAATGGAGGACATTTCATTGTTAAATATTTAAATTCTCTCATTTACTCGTCTTAAACCTGTATGACTTTTTTCTGTGGAAGACAAAGGAAGATATTTTAAAAAATGTCTTTTTTTTTTTTTTTTGGATCAATGACATTAAGTGGGGTTCAATATAGTGCAGTTATTAACCGTTCCGTTGGACCCCATTTAAATCCTCCTTCAAAAGTTTATATACAGGTTTGAAATAACACAAGGGTGAATAAATGATGACAGAATTTTCATTTTTGGGATGAACATGGATTTAACATGGCAAGCATACATTTTGCAATAATACAGTGTACACTGAACACTCTTTTTAATGTTTTAAAATGAGCAGTGAAGGTCTCACTACTTTTTTTACACGGGTTTCCTCAATGTCAGTCACAACAGCTTATTTATAGCACAAATCATCCATTTTACTCGTAGCGAAGAATGTGCGGCTCTCTACATCGGCTGCAGCCTCTCGGATAGAGAGGTAGGCTATGTTTGAAGAGTGCTTTTGTCACGCTGAAGAAAATCATGTTTGAAGTCTGGCCCCTGTCTTTCACACTTCTGATAAAGCCGTCGGGTTTAGCGTGTCTTCCGTGCAAAGCCCATGTCCTCCCCCTTTGTCTGACGCTCTCTTCCCCTTGCCTGCGCTCCCCCTGGCTCCCCTCTATTGTCTGCTCGCCTGTCACCATGCCCACATTACACTGTGTGGAGAATGGGCCCAAAGCCTTATCCCGAGGCTTCATGGGAGATGTAGTTGGGGGAATAGTTTTGTGGGTTATTTTCTTCCATTTATTTTGTGTTTGACCCTTGCTGATGCTGTGTATATTTTGCCATTTCAGAATAGATTTTAGTTCAAATTAGATCAAGTTTCATCATATGAAAACCATATGTTGGGAAGAACAATAAGGAAATTATATACAGGAAGGTTTCATGAATAAGTTAAATGAGTTT
The DNA here is from genome assembly GCA_037950675.1 of Hypophthalmichthys molitrix. Lineage (NCBI taxonomy): Eukaryota > Metazoa > Chordata > Actinopteri > Cypriniformes > Xenocyprididae > Hypophthalmichthys > Hypophthalmichthys molitrix. The sequence continues at coordinate 22,150,321 of CM075504.1, forward strand.
GTATTAAATTGTATTATATTTTCATATACTTACATGACAAATATTGAGCATTTGTTTTCAAATGTCACATTTTTCATAAAGCAATTTGGCTTTTGTTTTCCCTCACATCTTCTCCTCCATTGTTAGCTGTATTGCCATGTCTCTTAAGCACTCCACGCATATGCATGCACAGTATCGGATCAATTGAATATCTCAAACATTTTCAGAATACCAAATATTTAAACAGGCCAGACAAATAAGTGATTGTATTATGGGGTTATTTCGCATAGTGTCCTATCAGCCCACGCGATATTTTCATATTGAATGGGTATGCATGAACCATATGATCCCGGCATAAAGAGGGTGCCTGAACCTAGTCTCTTAAACTGTAGCAGGCATATATTACCAGGCTTAGAGCTTGGCAAGCCCTGTGTTTCCCAAAATAGATTTTCAACAATACTCCACGAGGTTGCATTAAATAAATCTGCACTCAGCTAATCCTAAAAGCAGTTCATATGTCGTGGAGATACTCTCGCGCAGGACAAAGGCAGACACTCCGTTCGTCGCGCCTTAGTCGAGGGACAGACACATTTAAATACAGATATTTAGAGAAGGGGGGTGGATGGGGCGCAAAAAAAATCCTCTTTTAATGTGACGCAGAATTCGGCTAAAAAGCGAGAAAGAAAATCTCCATCAATGTGCTACAGTGCCGCACAGCAAAGCAGATTTTTTATATCAACCTACAGTATCTTCCTCCCTCCCGCTCTTCCTCTCTCTTTCTGCTGCAGTCTATTTTTTAATCTAGACCCAAACACTTGCAGGAGGGGCCATTTCAAACATGTTGTAGATAACTGTTAATCACATTACTGTTTTCCCACTTCCGTAAAACACCATAAATAGCGTACTGAGGTTCATCCCCTTCTTTTTTCCCCATTGAGAGAAAATTACGGTTGATGAATTGCTTCTGCCATGCATGTAGGCTAATGAAAGCCTGGCTCCTGGGCTTTCCTCAACAAAGGCTCACGATTTTTCCACTTTCCACTAAAATAAGAACCTGTTCCACTTTTAATTAATGGTTCTACTCTTCTTCATTCAAAGGCTACGGCAGACTTTTAAATTGATTTCGGAGGTGAGCTTGCTCATTAGCACGGGGAAAAACAAAAGCATTGTTCTAGGATTGCAGGGGAGTAATTTGATCACACAGGTTTACGAAAGCTTTTAATTCTGATGTGATCTGCCAACTGAAATTACGTAACTCTACTGCTCATAATTATAAATACACAAAACTCACGTTATGTTATGTACTTGGGAAGCTCTTCTGGCAGGTAATTATGAATGTACCTTGAAGTTGTGCTGAAACGGAAGTAGCGACAGATCCTTTTTTCTGTGTTGTGACGTAAATCCAAGTGTAATGGATCAGTGAAAAGAAAAAATGTAGGGTGGGGGACTTGGTTCTGTGATCAGTAGTTGATTGGATGTTGAGATGTGGGCGTGGCACTCGAAAATGGAGCTTGTGAGGTTTAAGCAGACTAAGTGATTGGAGAAGTCCTGCATATGTCAGCAGAGAGAAGTCATGACATTTTAAGTGTATATGTAAATAATATGAAGCATATAAATTAATATAAATCGTTCACAGTAAGCTGTAAATACACTGTAAAAATATTTTTCGAAGTTGTAAATACAACAAAGATTACTGGAGTACATTTAAAGGCACAATATGTAAGACTTTTGGATTCAAATATCCAGAAACTACAAGAACAGTGTTATATATTTTGTTGACTTGTGTACTTACATTATCCCAGATGTTTCCAATAATGTTTAAATCCAGAGAAATAAGCAATTTTAACCAGGACATGGACCGTGTCCGTGCGTCACCTATCAATGACATCATACCCACGTTATCCTCGATTCGACTCATGACAGGAAGAAGCGGAAGTGCTCGTCTGTGGCATTATAAAAGCTCCACTGCTCTCGAGCCATGTGTCATGCTCGTCTGTCATTCTTTTCTACCGGCTGTAGACATTAAGACAACACCTTCCATGATGCCGCGAAATCAAGGCATCATCAAGCAACGCCATAGTTTTGAATAAGTGACCCTTTTGAGGCAAAAACTACATAGTGTGCCTTTAACAAGAAAATACTATTTCATATTTTGTACTTCAAAATTTCCTGATTAATTCAGATTGTTACTTGCGGTTTCATAATTGTTTGTGGAATTTTTTAGCAATTTTTGAGTGCAAATTGTTTCTACACCAAATTTTTTTCAGTGTAGTGAATTTTCATTTTATTCCAATTCAAAGCAAATAATGACAAATCTGTGTTTGTTGCATGGGTTATTAGCAAAACCTCTACCATAAAGTATTACTATTCTGAGCAGACAGTCCCAAATAAAGCCTAACCACTCCTTAATGTAAATGACAACGGTGAAGGCAATCTTAGCATGCTTCTTAGACAGCTAGCATTGTGTTTGTTCGTCGGTGTGACTGATGTTTGCTTTTGGATCAGTTGTCCACACTCGGCTAACAATTAGCATACATCTGCTGCAGACAGCATGCAGCCTTGCTTTATGTACACTGCTATCAAGACCCCTCACAGGCAGCTCGGTGCAGTAGTGTGCAAACACACGTCTGCTTGACTGGATGCTAGCCACCCTACTGAGTGACCCTGAAAGCAGAGTCAAGTGCACCAGGCTTCTAATTGGTGAGCAATTATGCAAGTCAACAATTTAATTACAAAGTGTTTAGGTGGGACTTAGCCTTGATTACCGGCAACTTCACAGAATCCTGTTTAGACATCAAACTCCACCTTACCTTATCAAGCACAGATTAACCAGAGCAATGGAACACTATTGGGTCATAACTCTTTTTGCATTGCATATTTTTCTAGATTAGACTAGAAACTTTTTGTCTTTTAAAGGGATAGTTCAATTATGTCATAATTTACTCATGTCATTCCAAACCTGAATTACTTTTATGCTTCTGTATTTGGAACAACATGAGGGTGAGTAAAACAAAATTTTAATTTTTGGCTAAACTATACCTTTTAAGTAAAACGCAGTCAGTCGGGACATTTTTTTAATGTTTTGACCATTTTTGTTTATCAAAATCATCAAAAGAAATATCTCGTATTTAAAAATATGCTTTGGAGAACCGCAAAGAGATCTGTTTTTACCAATGGAGAAATGGTCCCCCTGTTGGGTGTTCGCTGTAGGAGTGATCTGGCATTTGTATTATTAGCTGTCAGAATGAATACGGGCTGATGCTGAACAGACGCTGTGCAGAAGCAGTGGCGGAAGTGGCACTTTAGCACTGTGGCTGATTTCATAGCGATTAGTGCAAATCACCCAGCACTTAACGTTATTGCCCAGAAGGGCTAATAACAGCTTGACACCTCGTGTAAAATTTTAGTTTATTATGATTTTTAATTTTTTTTTTTTTTTTTTTTTTGATAACCCAAAGAACCCCAGTCACAAATTATATGTGTCAGTGTGTAAAAAAAAAAGAATGAGGCAGGCAGTTTGTTTGGAATAAAGTTCTAAGCTGTAGAATGGAAGTATTTAGGGGTTTACAGGGAAATGTTGGTGGCGCTCTCCCTAAACCCCCCAGTATACAGAGGCTTGGCATGCCACAGAAGCTGCTGTCGCCATGGTGACAAGCCACTTCAGCTCAATCAGTGGTGCCCAGTGTTAACAAGCTTTGAATCAAACAGAATTTGAAAGAGTAGAAGAATATAACTGTAGGGTTTATGGGTCACAATAATTACTGTATGTTGGATGGACATTATGAATAATGATGAATAGAGAATTATATTGTAATTATAAAAATGACAACTTTTTAACCCTCTTTTTCTGGTAAGGCTTACTTTACTGTTTTTCATTGTTCGAGGTCCCAGAGATCACAGTGATACAAGTGTAAAAAAAAAAATTGAAATAAACTTCTTATTTTCCTTTGAAATTCTTTTAATGTGTTCCTCTGACTTAATGAAAACTTAGAAAGCAGTTAAGAAATGCAGAAAATGTTCCAGAAATTAACACTGAACAAAACTGATGTTTTCACCAACAAAATTAATTTTAAGGGTTGGATCAAGTACAAATAGCTTCTTATGATAGGAATGTGAATTGTGAATTTTATTCATTTTTATATATATATATCTGGAGACCTCAAACATTTTAATGGATGACAATTGAAGTGCATTATCAAGTTACATTTTTGTTTATCATTTTATTAGATTAGGAAAGGTCTTCAAGTAGGGCTGCACGATATTGAAAAAAAAATGCGGTATGGGATAACTCGTTAAGTAATGCGATGTGCGATACGATAATGCTTTAAGTGTGTAAAACAAATTTTAATTATATTTAAAAACTGACAATGATATAACCAACATACATGTTTCACATTCTTTTTGTGAGAAGAAAGCACCCTACAAGTTCTGAAAGTGAACAGCAGTGTTTTACTGTAGCATTAAATAAAAAGCAAGTGTCATTTAGGGTTTTTAGGCCTACATTAGGTTTAATTAACAACAGAAATTGAATAATCTAATGTACAAATAAAACACTGCTTAGTCTTCACTGTATGAATTAAATATATACTGATACTTATTAAAGCTATAAAACTTATTCTTATGCTTTCCTGTAGCTCAGTGGTTAGAGCATGGCACTAGCAATGCCAAGGTCATGGGTTTGATCCCAGGGATTGCACATACTCAGATACAAATGTATAGTATAATGCAATGTAAGTCGCTTTGGATAAAAGCGTCTGCCAAATGCATAAATGTAAATGTTATTCAGTCAAATGCAGTGAGTGATTTTCTCTTTGTCTTTTGTTGTTTGATTAACATTAAGCACATAGACGGTAGCAGGTTTATTCGGCTGCTGTCACTTTAAGAGCTGCGCGGATCCAATAGACCCTTTTCACAGTTCCGGGTTTCTCAGAAGCGGAAGTCGCCATAGTTGGGTAAAATTTTATAGCGGTGAATGAGAGAATACATTAAATATATATATTTTTTTGTTTCCATTTGCTCAAATAGCAAAAGAAAAACTCCACAATAGTGTTTTCACAACTTTAAAAAAGAGGAAAAAATAGAGACCGATTGATAACGACAGTCAGAAGAGAGAAAGATATAATTTTTACTGTCACTCCTATTAGAAACACCCTCACAGCAGCGTTAACTAGATTTTTGTAATTTGATGCAAAGGTAATACAATACTATAGTGTTATAAATGTACCTACGTTTAAAAAAACTGTGAAAAGGGTCTATATACTTTCACACGCATGCACGCTTTCTTTCTTAACTGTTTAGTCCACTTAAGGAATAACTGACTGTGTTTATGTGAATACTCACCAAGACAGGCATTTTGACATAATTTTGTCTGTATATGGCCATATAAGCTGCGGAAGAGACCTGAATTCGCAATCACATGCTTTCAGAGAAGCTGCTTTCTGTGTGCGTGAGTACTTCATTTATTGCATTTAATAACATTAAGCATGTCACATGTATGTAACAGTCATGTGTCCAGTCTACTCTCTGCTAAAACTCTGCGTCGACCTAAAACTTGGACTTTTGTAATCTTTTGGAGTATTAAAATCATACAGCTATCGCAAATCCTTGCAATATGTGCATTTGTGATATTTCAATATATTGTGCAGCCCTATCGATCTCATACTTCAAGCTATTAAAGGCAGTGTAGGCAATTTGTTTTATAAACACTTTTGGTTATACTGTTTGAAACTCTCTTCACATCCTGATAGCAATCAAGAATATAAGTGGTCTAAATATTAAAACATGTACATATATCTTCTGGAATTCTCAGGACCAAAAAATGTTCATCCAATCATTGCATGATCAGCATATCAAAAGGCCTAGTGGTGTTAAAAGAGCGTCAAGCTTGAAGGTTGAAAAGTTGAGGCCAATATATTTAGAATGACCAGGAAAAAGAGCACTCCCGTAGGATGTGACATGGAGACTGTAGTAGTCTCAAACTGTCACAGTGTTTGCGAACACTCGACAGCCTCCGAAGATATAGGAATATCCTCTCCCCCTTGCCTCCGACAGCAAACGTCTGTCTCCATCAATCAAGTGGAGTTAATTTAAAAGCATAAGCTACTTAATTAAAGGAGGTTAGTTGAGCACTGAAATCAAATTCCTGAAATGAGTTTTAATGTCCTCATATTCCCCAGCTCATAGGATGCCCCTTCCTCATCACCTCTCAAATGGTAGAGTAATATTCATCGACTTCGGTTTCCATGTTGTCATAAAACACAGTCTCGCCGCATAGGCTGCAAAGAGCATTCACTAAAAGGCCGAGAGATGTTAATGTGGTCTCAGCAGGCCAAATGCACTTCTCTCTTATCACTGTCCTCTCTTTCTTTCCCTCTCTCCATCCATGCCCTGCATCCCTGATGGGAAGCGCAGGACGAGATGAGAGGACACGAAAGCGAGAGAGTGAGCAAGATCGTAGCATTAAGTAAATAATTTGTATGATAATTCATTACAGTGGCGTCTTTTTCAACTTTAATTGGTCTAAATGAAGAGACATTTCACACCATTTAGATAAAAAAAAGAAAAAGGAGGCCAGCATAATGAAAAGGGGGCCTGGCTATCGGACTTCAGAGGTTTGCTCTAAATGAAAATGTAATTGCAGGCGGAATGGTACAAGAGGAGTCGACCCAGCGCAGCAGATCGGGGGTATCTTCAGACAGCCGCGCAAAAGCTAATGACTGAGCAATTTGGAACATTTACTCACCCCAAAGACTCTCATTAAGTCAATCACAGGCTTAGCCGAAGCCCACTCGCAGCGGCGGAGGGAACCCTATGCGTTTATTCCGACATCAATCAGGAAGGCCGTCTCTCTCTCTCGCTTTCAGTGTCTCTCTCCGCGTCTCACTCTCTAAAGCTCTCTCTCCCTCCTCCTCCTGCTAGTCGGCGGGAAAAAAGAGAGGCCCAAGTAATTTATTCGGGATCTTTGAGAGGATAATGGCCAATTATTTGTTTATAACACTGGTTAAATTTTCATTAGGCAGATTAATGGAATATCATGTAATGTCAACAGTGGACCGAGGGGTGGTGTGTCAGAGATAAACGCCCCAGCAGATGATGTCGCTCTGTGGGTAAATTGGTTTTTCCCACTCCCCTGTCTCTGCTTCTCCATATGGAAATGTAAAAGGTGGATGAGGTGGACAGCGCGGAGATGACAGAATATGGAATTGTGGGTATACTGACAGAAGCGTGTGAGCACTCCAGGCAGAATCTAGTCTTTTTATACATTTATATACATGGTTACTTTGTCACTGTTTAGATCATAAAAGTTTCTAGCATTTTTCATTTATGGAAAATATGTCTCGGGAACATGGGCCAAGTTCTTCTTGAACAAGTTATACAGTACGAGAATGCGGATATAAGCCTTCTTTTACAGTTTTCAATTTCAACTCCAACACTTCTAATGGTTCAACTGCATTGGAGATACAGTTCCCGCTTCGCTTACTATCGGGCCGAGATGTTGGCACCATTTAAATGATTCATTTCAACAGTTTAAACTTTCAGATGGGCTCATAAATAGATTCATGGAGTCATAAATAGAGCTTTTCGAGTGGTGACACGAGGGGGACGGCATAATCTGACATTATGCAGCCGACTCTATTTCTGTAAATGACAGCCTTCAGTGAAGCGGCTGCTACAAGTAAAGGCAGTGGGACACATTCTGACCCCCTTAGACTGATAGGATGATAAATAGTGGTTTGAACCTGAAGTCAAAGGTTCATAAACAGCCACTTGAAACATATCTAAGAATTCCTATTTTCTGCATATTGGAGTGTTATACTGCCTGAGGCATATACAAATCCATATACCATTTGCTGGCTTTTTATGCTTCAAAGAAAAGTACTAAGTAGTCTTTAAGTAAATCATGAGGTATTAATATTTAGAGAATTATTTGGTGAATTCACTAAATGGTAGCACCATTGATGCATGGTATTTCACCACAGTAACCTGAGACTTAATAATCGATTAATCCAATTTAACCAGAAATATTTTAATACTATTTTACAGTTGGTATGAAATGAAAAATCACCCTGTCTGTTTTCTAATTGCATGTTATTAGTCTTACTGTGAATGGTTCATACACGCATAGTGGTTTTTTTTTTTTTTTTTTTTGGACCTTGTAATGTTTGACAACAGACTTATCTTTGGTGACTAATGCCGGACTGCTCCAATCATTTAGTCTGCTTAAACCCTGGACCTTTCTTACAATAGACTGTAAGCTTACATTTAGAGCTGCCCTACAGTGTTTTTCTTTTGAGTAATCTGTTTTATTCTGATATACGTCACAATATGGAAGAAGAAATCTGTTGCTACTTATTAGCAAAGGTATTTGTATTGCACAGTGTCACTGAACAGTGAACACACTGAAATGTATGAAGTGCATATTGTGTAACTGAACACTTTAACTAAAGATGTAGATGCCACAAAAATAGTATAAAAATAAATTGCATCAAGTATACAAAATTTATAAAGCTAGCTGAAATAGGATGTAAACATTCATAAAACTGAAATAGTTAACTGAAATAATTTCAGTAATGCTGTTGACAGTGGGACGTTTGTGGAAGACAGTTATACAAAACGCGAACTGTGAAAATGGTTCTGTGAGTCTGACTGTTCCCTGCTGTAGCTCGAGTTATGTTATGGCATCGTCCGCTCCGAGACTGCGACACGAGCAGTGCCTCGACTGCACAAAACGCTTCCGCAATGAGAGAAATCGGCAGTCGCACTGTGATTCCGATTGTGGCAACCAGTGTAAAACTGGCTTTAGACGAGCTGCCTTTCCTCCTATCTCTCGCGTTACAGTAGGCTCTGCTATAAACAATAACATTAAAAAAAAATTTAAACTTAAAATGTATCGATACTAGAGGTTGGAATTTTGATACACTATCGTGAAAACTTACTATCACAATAGTTAGCTGTACCGATATTTCTGCACAGCCCTAATAACCAGTCATATAGCTAAATGTGTGGTGTTGAAAAGCGTACTACTGATGTTTTAAAAAGCATCCCTCACATGGATTGTAGTTGTAGATTGATGCTAACAGTCTCAGCAAGGGCAACCAAATTGCAGTGGTCAGCTGCAGCATCTGCAACCTTAGAAGAGGTGTGGCATTCAAATTGTACTTTGCAGATTTTGTGGCTGTTACATGATTTGCATAATTCCTTTTAATGAATCAGGCACTAAAACAACACAAGCAAACAGGCCATCAGAAGGTGCATTTTTTTTATGAATTCCCCCCTTTTGACTATGTCCTAAAAGTAATACCATAAAAAAGTTATGTTTTGTTTTTTAGACAGATCTAGCCTTTTTAAATAACTGTGTTTTAAAATGCATGTTAAAGTAAGGTAGGATAAGTAACGACACCAGAAATTATCATCAAAGTGGAAAGAGGAAGTGAGCCGACATTGGGGCCTAAAAAAAATGGGAGAACAAGTCAAGCATGTTGCCCCCTCCTCTCTGTCACCATCCATATCACCGTGGACAAATTGTCCTGATCTCCCTTTCACACATGCCTCCTCCACATCTAAATATTCATCCATCACTTTCCCTTAGTCTGGTATCACCCTCCTTAAAAGCCTGTGGGGAAAACTGAACGGCCGGCTCCACCCAATCAAAACAATCACTCGGCGAGAGGTGGGGGTTATCGAGGGGCGAGCTATCTGTAGCTAGGGCTACGGGTTGCTGGCAGGACACAGGGTCCATTTAATTAGGCCTGCTGCTTCCCTCTGGTGTGAAAGACTCTCAGACCACTTTGATTCGCCATTGCTCTCCCAGCAGGAAGTGCCTGGTGATAATTGACACAGGATTTCCTTGTTAACCAGCCACAGACTGGCTGGATTAAAGTGACAGAGATCTCCAGAAGAAAGTGGGGAGTAGATAAGGGAGGGGTTGGTGAGGTGAAGGTGCTCGCTGAAGGTAGGGGAAATGGTGCAAGGGGGGTGAGCAAAGCAGCTATTTACCGCTCTTGAGAAACTAGAGAGGAAATCGCAATAACAGACTGGTGTGTGGGTCCCGGCGTGAGTTGTAGCTCCTACTTATCTTGGCCATTTCAGCTTGGCTGATCAAAGATTGGCTCCCTCAGAATAACCTGGACCCTGGGTTGAGTACATGCCTCTACGCTTTGGGTTTTTTGGCAAATTATCACCCCCTCCTTCCCTGCCTCCCCCTGTACTGTGGTATTACTGTTTATAGAGGGCTAGAGAGGTAATCTCCTTTCGTTCAGACAATTATGCACTATCGTGAAATGAAAGCACATTTGCAAATGACGTAATTTTCACCTCTTTGTACCAACTAGGTCATGAGCCCTCACAAAAGTATTATCATACACAGAGAGAAAGAGAGGATAAAAACTCATTCGGCCGTGGACAAACATGGGGTTTCTACAGCACCTAATCCATATTATTTATTTCCACATTTTCACCTCCCTTATCCACACAGCTCACGTTCGCAGAAAACTCACACACACTCACTTCGTGTTACCAAGTGTCCAGATTTAGGCTGAAATGGAAAACTAAATATCCAAGAAATCAGGGCACCAGAGTCTACATCTGGCATGACTGTACACAGTCATACAGACATTGAATTCTCCAATTTACACCATTAACTGTAAAGATAAATTCAGTACATTTCACTGATACATGAATACGACTGTACAATAAATACATTAGCATGTTGCTGTGAAGAGATGCAATTTATTATATGCAACATTTTAATGCATCTTTATTGAAACAACTAGATCACTTGGTGAGCATAAGAGACTTATTTCAAAAACATGAAAAAATCTTACCAACCCTAATTTTTGAAAGGTAGTGTAACACTGATTTTATAGTGTTATTATAAGGTATTTTAGATCTTATTTCCAATATGATGCTTTTTCATTGGCAGCATGATGAATAATCTGAGAGTGACATTACTGTCTTGTGGTGGAATCCATCAGGAGGACTAGCATTTGACCCCATCTGACCTTCTCTTCCTCCAGCTACATCTGCCCAGAGGTCAGCAGTGCATGATCACACATGAGAGAAAAATCAAGTGAGAGACTGGAGGTATGATTTTGGACTTGTGAGACAGATATATCTGTAACTTTATCTCTGTCTACACAACAGAGTACAATAAAAGTCTACAAGACCATTGAATTGCATTAGCATAAGCTAATGCTAACAGTGTCATTATAAGCACCTGGGCAGTAGGACGTGTCTAAGGTCCCATAATGTCTTTCCGTTTGTGTATCAGCAACTCTCTACTTTTTTGTTATGTATGTGTGTGTGTGTGTGTGTGTGTGTGTGTGTGTGTCTGTGTTAAAAAAGAGCTTTGTGAAGTGTTATATATTTATATGGGAGATCGACACATGTTGTCACATTAGTTGGATCCATTTTGAAAGTAAGTTTATTAAAAAAAAATAAAACACTTTACAATAAGTTTTTTAACATAGTTAACTACGTTAGTTAACATGAACTAACAATGAACATCTGTTAATATTAGTTAAAGCACTGTCAACTAACATGAACAAACTCTTTTATTAATTAACATTAACTAAGGTATTGCTCATTGTTAGTTAATGCATTAACTAATGTTAACACATGGACTCCATAGTAGCTGGACATGTAAAGCAACCAATCACAGTTTGTTTTGTTCAGTGTCATGTTTAGGGGTGTTAAAATGTAAAGTCAACGTCTCTACAATAACAGCCCTACATTTAAAACTCTTGTACGTCTTTGTCGTGAACTTCACATAATTCACATTATTTTGAAAATACAGTGGTTAGTTGATCATAAGCACTCACTGTCATTGTTGTAAAACCACAGCTTTCTTCTTCTATGAGGAGATTTGTTGTCACGACGGCTTTGTTTCCAGGCGGACCGTTAAAGAATGCAATACACGCGGAAATCCTGTAGAATTTAACCAATCAGATGACGACTTTGAAACTCCTAAAGTGTTTCTAATTTTGTGTGCCATATGCATCAGATGTTCAGCCAATGGTCCGTGTGCCTGACGTCTGAATCTGAGACTATAACAAATGAGACCTTACTGTAAAGTGTTAACAAAAAATATTTCCCAGGAAAAAAAGACAGTTCATTGAATCTTTCTTGAAAGATTAACGAGGACATGTTGTCCAAATATATTCTGTAAGTTGTCACAATGAACAGTTTAATTTTGTTAAAATCCCTAGCTTCATTATTTATGAAATTGAAATTAGTTGACTGAATCTATGTTGGTGTGTTTTTGTGTGTTTGTTAACATGCCATTATTCTGGTTTTGAACAAGGTTCTTGAAATCGACATACAAAACACTTTCCCTCATGTATGATTAAATCTAAATATAAAGCTTTTTGCAAATATTATCAGAAAACAAACTTTCAGCAAATACAAAATAATTTTCATGCACTTTTTTATTAACATTAAGCACATTTCTAGATTAAAAACATTTTATTTAAGTGTAGTGTTCCTCTTTCACAGGCCAGAGAAACTTTACACTGCTGTTGTGAGACCGTTATCAGTGCTCATGTCGGCAGGAACTGCATCTAAACCCTGCTGTAAGACTTCAATATGTGAGTATTAACACGCTTCAGGGTGCTTGACTTCTGTATCCGGAATTGCTTTCTAGCAGAGAGTGAGAAAGGCGAGACAGAGGGTTAGAGATTTGCTGTTCTCTCAGACCAAAGTAAATATGATAGGCAGGAAAAGCAATCATATAACCAACATATGCTCCCCTATCGAGAAAACACAGGAGTCTAGATTAAGATTTTGTCATGAGTGAAATCATTGCTGTTTAATTGAATCGTGCTACAGATAAACTCCTTGGTCGAGCCCTCTCCCGATGGCTAGGTCGTGATAAACAACTTCAATCAGAGTGCTATAGAGTCACACACTGGCTCTCTTGACTTTTCCACTGATCTTTATTCTGTGAAAGTAGAGGAGAGAGAGAGAGAGAGAGAGAGAGAGTGCGTGTGTGCGTGTGTGCGTGTGTGTGTGTGTGTGCGTGTGTGCGTGTGTGCGTGTGTGTGTGTGTGTGTGCGCGCGTTTTTGTGACATATCGGGACACAAATTTGTATAATGACATGGGTATTAAAAAGAGAGGGTGACTTATGAGGACATTACCCCATGTCCACATTTTTCAAAAGGCTTATAAATCATACAGAATCTCTGCACTACATTCAGTTTCCTGTGATGGGTAGGTTTAGGTGTAGGGTTGGCGTAGGGCGATAGAAAATACAGTTTGTACAGTATAAAAACCATTACGCCTATGGAATGTCCCCACAATTCACAAAAACAAACCTGTGTGTGTGTGCATACCCTAATGGTGAGTGCTATAGGACTGATTTTTTTTTAAATGTTTTAGGCCATCAGTGCATTTCTTCATAGTTTTGATCATGCGTAGATGTCCCAATTATTTGCAAAAACCTCTGAGATAAGGGGCTTTTGCACCAGAGGAACCTTTTTATAGTTCCTAGAACTAATGGCGGAAGTACCCACTTTTTGGTGTGTTTGCACCGCAGGAAGGGAAAGAATTTAGTTCTGTATGCCTTTTGGGAGAACTAAATTAGCTCCTACTTCAGAGTAGGGTCTAACCAAGCACAGTAGTAACTAACAGTGACGTAATTGGTTGAACACATGCCATACGAAACAGCACCCACCATTTTTAAAAAGTGGTGTAAACGCACACATGAATGTAGTTTTCTCCACGAACATAAAGAAACATACAGAAAGCTAATGTTAATGGCATTTACCTGTCGGCTTTGTCTGTGGCATTGTGTTCTTTTCTTGACCTCAGTGACAAATAGCACCGCAAGTTGTAGGAGATTTCATCTCTTGGCCCTCCTTTTTGCTCTTTCCTTCACATAACTTATATACGTCTACATTATAACAGTACACATCTACATTCCATCTCCGTTATTGCGAATCCCACGACGCACAACAAAAACACAGCTCCGATCACAGCGTCCTCCATTCTCCAGTTGTTAACGTTGTCGAATGCTACGCTGTCAGGCTTATGTCACTTCAGAGTTCCTACTGCTGGTGCGAATGCAACCAGGAAAATGGCTAGTGAGAGAATATTTATTTCTCAGGGAACCACCCTGGTGGCTAGTTCCTATAACCAAGTTCCTATAACTACCTGGTGCAAAGTGCCCGGTAGATTAGTCACTGGGGTGGTTCCCTTTTAAAAGGTACTTATGTGTACCTTTAAGGTACTGCACTTATATGTACCCTTTAGAGGTAAATAAGGTAAAAGTGTGAACCTTTTGAAAGGGTACTCCCCCAGTAACAGATTTTGTGTACCTTTTTTTTTCTGATTTTTTTTTCCCCTGATTTTTTTATGACAGGAAGTCATTTTGAAGAATCGTTATGGATCCTGATCCAAAGGTGATGATTATGATTTACTGTGGATCGTTTGTTACTGAAATTTGAGAAAAAACACTTTTATCCAGTTGAAAGCCTAGCTAACTCTGTATGACAAAGGCAAACTTCAAACATATGTACAGGGAGCTTTCTGACTAAACCGCCAAAGGGGACGGGTCTTGAGTGGAGATTGTTAGGTTAGTATTTTGAGTGCATGCCAGAATCAAATGATTGCTAGGCTCTTTATCAGTGTGCCGCCACGCAGAGGGTGGGTAAATTTCTGGGCGTTGTGAACCATACCTTGTGATCCAGTCACTACACATTCCCCTAATCTGACCACTTCAGCTTTCCACTCATTGTTCTTCTGTATGGAGCCATGGTCGAGGATCCATTTGTGCTACTGGCTTGCTTGACTGAGATAAAGTAGTCCAAGGCCTCCTATGAGATTTCAGTACCCAATACAGGCACTAGGATTCAAAAAGTTCCTATGGAAGATATCTGAAAGAAAATAGTCTTTTATGTTTCATTGTTTGTTGTTGCAACTATTAAGCCATTTTTTGCAGATTATGCCCTTCTAAATGTTTGTAATGTATTATTGATATACTTATGCTCCTTCAATCATTCAACTTCAAATGGATCTGGATCAGCTTAAATTCTTAGTATATGTATATAAAAGGATATGTTAAGAGTAGGTGACCCAAGGTCAGCTGCAAACTTCAGGACAAATGTCCAGGGAAAGGGAGGAAAAGGTCATGGCCTCTACCGGCCAGGACTCCTTAGTCTTCAGATTACCCCCAACGGCAGCCCCTGATAAAGTACTGAAAATCAGAGCCACCTGTGAGCACATATGAAACCTGAGTGAGAGGGCAGAGGTGCTTATTTGTTTTTGCTAAATTAATGGAGGCTAATTGATTCCATTACATCATTACAGAGGGGGAGGAGAGATGGAACGTTTCCAATCAATCGTTGTAGGATGCCAAGGATGCCGAGGACACTTAATGAAGATCTGTACTGCTAATCAGAAACAGACATACTTGTCCACACTTTGTGACCATGTGCCAAACTTTCTCTCTTCCTCTCTCTCACTGTCATTCATTTAGTTTGCCAGTATCCTAGAGAGCGCTCACAGTGGCTGTGCTAAAACATTGGTTCAGTCTTCAGTGTGATTACTGAAGTGGGAATTGGCAGGAACCTGGAGTTATCATATTGATATCTTGGTAGATAACATTGTGATTCTTTGTTTAGCATGTAATTATTCAAATGTGTGATTATTATATCGCATATACTTTACAGAATTCTGATATTGCTATTTCAAATAAATGCAGTTCTTAAAAACATTAAAATTACCAACCCCAGACTTTTGAACGATAGTATTTACAGTGCATAGTTTAGTGTGTATAAAAAGCAAGTAATTATTCTGTTATATGACCACTGAAGATGTGTGACAGTTCAAACAGATTCTAGTTATGGTCTGGACCAGAAGCTTAGTGAGGTTCAAGTCTGTGATAAAGTGAATTAGCCTGTTTACTCTGACCTGAGTGGGTGCTGAAAGATGTGCAATGTGTGTTGGATGTTAGACTAGTGACATGCTAGGCTACACGGGTGATTTAGATGACAGCTAAAGGAGGGGGCAAAAAAGGCAAACGAGTTCATTATACTTTTCTCCACTTCCCCATCACTCCCTTAGGAGCAGACAGGGAAGACATTGAAGAAATGCGAGAGTTAGGTCTTGTTCTTCAATACCTATTAGCAGAGGCCCAAGGGTGAGAGGACCATCTACTATCCTACCCCCACATCCTCGACCCCTCCTCAAAAGGTCGCCCTTTTTCTTCCAGTACAGCTTAAACATTTGTATTCCTAAGTTCTCCCCAAGCACAACTTTTATTTTTCCTCTGACTAACAAAATGAACAGGAGGGTGGAGGTTTGTAGGAAGAGAAGTGATTACAAATGCCTCCGTTCTAGTCTAATTGGATCAAGCTGACTCAGAGCATAATGAACAAGATGCTGTTTGTCATGCATGCAGATGAACAATTGAATTTGTTTCATCATGAAGTCTCATATACACCTCAGACCCTAAATTAAGCAGTTGTTTGCATAAATTAAAGGTTTTTAGGCAATGCCATTAGCAGGGAATTGCTAATTATCATGAATTGCTAATAATATGAACATCACATTGCTTCCTAAATTATTTGGATACACTTTTTTTGTCATTTGTAAAGTGAAAGTGTCTCATATTTATCAGTTGCATATGCTTTTCTTGGCAGACTGCAGCTCACTGTTGCCGCTGTCTGACAGAATCTATTAATCCATGGCTTTAGATTAATTTAGCATGTAATTTACAATGCTTGATACTACAAGTGTTGAGTTGAAATACTGATCGTATAGCATCACAGCACAGCGGCATTAGCTTATATTGGAATGAACTTCAAACTGTCTGATTAGAGTTTGTTCTACACCTCGAACCTGAAGTAATTAATTTTTGCTATTAATTCTGCCTAAATGTACAGACTTACTTTATTCAAACTTTCTGCACACCAACAGTATTATGCCATATTTCGTTTATGCAGATCAGTAGAGCATGGTGCCAAGGTCAGCAGTTCGATTTCCAGGTAATGCATGAGCTGAATCATTATATTATATTATATTATATTATATTATATTATATTATATTTATTATATTATATTATATTATATTATATTATATTATATTATATTTATTATATTATATTATTTTTAAGAAGATTTAAAAAAATCATAGTTTACCTAAAACTTTCACATTATATTTTGCCACCTTGCAAGCACTGTTTTTTTTCTTCAGGAATACAAATCTGGTTACTTTCAGATGAATTTTTAAGCCTGAATCATAAACTTGTGTCATAATTTTTCCTTCTGCTGCCAATTTCTAAGCTGTTAATTGCGGTTTCTATGGATTATGATCCCATGTAATCTCAGCAGGAAAGCTGCCTAGAGCCTAATGAACCTGTTGCTGTACTGCCCCACCAATTTTATTAAAGATGTGTGAACTGCCTCTGCACTATAGGCAGCCAATCAGAATCACTGATGTCATTATGCTATTTCACCAACCCTACTAGCAAAATTCACCCTTTCGTTTATGAAGAAAAGCAACTAAATCCAAACATGCTAACCTGCTGGTAGCATGTTAGACCAACACAGGAAAATCATGTATCAAAAGCTTATTTTAAAGCTCCATGAATGTCAAAATGTGTTGCCATTCTTAATTGAAATGTAGTCCGCCAACTGAGGAAATATAGCTAGCCTCAGCCAGCATGTTTTATGGCAATACTAGCAACACCTGCTTAATATTAGCAAACCCCCCTTACAGTATATTTTACATTCCATGCGTCGCTCTGACTTTGATTTATCCGAGGGAGGTCAAGCAGAGATAAGATGGCTTATTCGTACTCGTATAAACACTGAGTCATTGATTTTTCAGATGCTGGCTTTGTCTCAATGCGCAGTTTGTTTTGAGGACACTCAAGGTGCTAAACAAAGTCAACTTTAAGCACTGGTGAGATGTTCCCCTTAATGATTAACGAACGCTCTCTGAAAGTTTGTCATCTGTGAGTGATTCAGGTTCAGCGACTAAGCCATTTCATGTGTGTAAGATCTGCAGAGGCACGTTTCATAAAGCAACACCAGGCTGAGAGTCTAACAGCTGCGACGGCGGAAATGATTAGTCGGGACCGCTGGTGTCTTTTGCCCAGTTCTCTGTCAGAGAGATAGAGCAATTAAAATCGGTTAATCACCAACTCTTCCGTAGGATACAGAATAGTCACACAGTCTCTCTGCCAGCATTTCTTTGAGATGTTCCTATGAAGTCAGCAATTTGGGATTCTAAATTTTTAGATGCTATCTATCTCTCTCTCTCCCTTTTTATTTCCCATCCTCTCAGCTGCAGCATCTGAGTATGAGAGCGAGGGTCGCCCTTCCCCCTCTCTGTCAACCTTACCATAACCCCAGGCTCCTGAACTCACTTGTACATTTTAGTCCTCGATAATAAACCAACATCTGCAGAACTTACAAGTGCTTTACCCGAGTTAATTGAGTAAATTGAAGCAAGCTGTGGCGCAGTGGTGATCTATGAGCCCCAGTCCAGAGCCCAGAAAGGAGACAACAGATTTACTGCGAAGACAGTGGGCGGCCTTTTGTTCGGGCGCTGGTTCACGGGAAGTTTGAGGTCAGGGCGGATTAAAATATCTAGAGGAACAAATGGAGTAATTTTGAGTGTAATATAAGGAACGCTGTGCCAGTTTCCACCAGCCGGCAGGTGTGATTTATTTGATTTTAAGCCCTCTTTTTTTCATCTGATTTTCACCATCCCCCAACTCTCATCTGACCACTGTTTGCATTATTCGGGATTTATAGATAACAGGAAGATTTGACCATATTAACAGGTAACTTCAGTTACGGTTGACATGACTAAAGGAAAGATAAAGAGCAGAGGAAACGCAGAGAGCGAGCAGGAGATGCATAACAGCAGAAAATAAATAGCAGCAGGGGACAGCCTCCACTGAGGGAATCAATCCAGCTATTTCCTCCTGTACTCAAGCCCCGGGGGTCTCTACATGGTCAAGTAGTGTTCATCTAAAACCAAAGAGAAGTGTTAGAGAGCATGAGAGAGAGAGAGAGAGAAAGATTTATAATTCTTATATAGCCTGGTCTAATGCGGTCCACTTGTCCAGTGATTGCATTAAATTGAGCATGCAAATTTAGCATGTTAAACCTCAGGTAATATGTTTGTATGGAGCGTGTCACATCTACAGGAGAAAAAAAAAGCATGCTGTGATAGTTATTTAGCAGATGTTTTCATAAATGTACAGAAATGTGTGGTATAGCCTCATAATATATTTGATAGTTTCAACAAATGTCAAAGTTTAATTAAATAAATGGCTTTTTAATGCTTTTGGAGTAACAATTTTAATAGTATAATTATTATATTATATTATATTATATTATATTATATTATATTATATTAATTATATTATATTATATTATATTATATTATATTATATTATATTATATTATATTATATTATATTATATTATTTTATATTATATTATATTATAATGAGGAATATTCCAACATACATTTTTTTTTTTAATAAATTGCAAACCATACATGATATATCTGAAACAATAAATGGAGGAGTGTTTAGGAGTGTCTATTTTGGAGCAGCAGATGCTGTTCACAAAAAATGTCCATATAACAAATCATATTTTATATATAAGTTGTTAAAAATATAAATAATTGTAATAATAAAAATAATTGTAAAATACAAAATGAAATGCTAAAAAGTATACCAAATGTATGTTGATAATTGTTTTTTGGCTTGCTGTCATTTCATTTTCATGGCTTAAGTAATGATGCAAACAGCAGTAAATAATTCATAATTCTTGTGCGTTTGGTTTTAGAAATCTACTACAAGATGAAGTTGGCATTTCTCCACATGAGATCCGACACATTTACATCTACATTATTGAGTCATTTAGCAAACGCTTTTATCCAAAGTGACTTGCAAATGATGAACATCACAAGCAAATCAAAGGTAATCAGTTATATGAAGCATTTTATCATCACTTAGGATCATTATGTTCATTGTGCGACCAGTGGGATGTGGGAACGCAAAGATGTGATAGTGTATGAGGAGAACACTAATGAACCTGGATGTCCGGGACGGATCAGATAATTATCCCAACCTGATCAATGGCACTTCAATCCTGCTGTCTGCTTCAACATTCATATTCAGCCAAGACCACATATCTGTTTCTTTTCTTTCTCTCTCTCTCTGTCTCTCTTTCTCTCTAACCCCTCTTTGTGATTGAGTATGAAGTCTCCCACAAAGAGAATGTCAGAATGAAAGGCAGAGAGCAGGAGGGAGGGAAAAACAGTGGGCCAACCTCGTTTTCCGCTTGATGGGTTAGCTGCAGAGAATGCGCCTCGGCGAGGTAAATGATTAAGGAGGGAGAGAGAGAGCTACAGATAGAGAGAGAGAGTGAGAGAAACTTTTGCGGCTCTGCCATTTTGCACTTCAAAGATCTAGCCAGGCAGGTTAAATGAAAAGCAAATGTGTTGCCCTGCCGTGCAAATACCTCGAATGTTTTAGCAGGTGCAAGCAATGAGGGAGGTGGGCAGTGACGGAGTCTTGAATGCACCTTGCTTTAGGAACAAGGGAGAGACGTCCTCCTCTCCCCTCATAAGAGACCTGGGCTTCAACAGAGGCTATAGAGAGGTCAACTCAGTGCAGGTCTCAAAGGTCAATTACTACAGGTTACCATGGGATAATATCCAGCAAAGTAAAGAGGTCAGTTTTCTCACAAAGTGCATGGGAATATGTTGTGTTCTACCGAACTGTACCGTCACAGTGCTTTCAAAACAACGTGTGAATGTGGTTTGCATGTTGATGCGTTTTATGCAGAACTATTAGGATGAAAAGGGAATTTACAGAATATATATAGTGAACTGTCTGTCAGGCTTTTATAGTAAGTCACCAATAGTTGGCACTGTTTATCTGGCCGTAGACAGACACTAAAGGCCCAATAAGTCTCAGTGTACTGTATTAACACATCTGCTGCTTTGTCTTCTGTAAATATATATATATATATATATATATATAGAGAGAGAGAGAGAGAGAGAGAGAGAGAGAATATATAGAAGGAATGAATGCAAGTCAATTAAATCGACATCTGTATGTGCTTTTATTTAGCATAGATAATGTTCTTGTTAATATTTAAGTCCTGCTGCCATTTGTAAATCCTTGTCCAGGGTTTCCAGGTGTTTATAAATCCCCTTGACATTTTACACAGACATTCTTTACTGCTCAGTGATATTCTGGTACTCCTGGGTAGGGTAGGGGATAGGAAGTTTCTGTGCTCCACTTTTGGTTTTAGGAAGCTCTGTATATATATATATATATATATATATATATATATATATATATATATATATATATATATATATATATATATATATATATATATATATATATTAAGTACTTTATTAATACTAGAAATTAATACTTTAATTCAGTAAGGATGCAGTAAATTGATTAAATGTGACAGTAAAGACAATGTCACAAAAGCTTTACATTTCAGATAAATGCAGTTCTTTTGAACTTTATATTCATCAAAGAATCCTGTTTTCAACACTGACAATAATAATAAATGTTTCTTGAGCAGCAAATCAGCATATTACAATGTTTTCTAAAGGATCATGTGACACTGAAGACTGGAGTAATGATGCTAAAAAATAAAATTTGCCAACACAGGAATAAATTGCATTTTAAAATATATTCAAATAGAAAACAGTTATTTTAAATTGTCAAAAATATTTCACAATAATACTGTTTTTGCTGTATTTTGTATCAAATAAATGCAGCCTTCGTGAGCAGAAGAGACTTTAAAAAAAAAAAAAAATTTAAAAAGCGTATATATATATATATATATATATATATATATATATATATATATATACACTCTACCGTCAGTGTGTATATATATATATATATATATATATATATATATATATATATATATATATATATATATAATACAATTAATAATATATATATTATTATATCACAGTATATGTATATTGTTCAGATCCTCGTGGATGATTACAGATGCAGCTGTGAATAACGTGGCCTCAACCAACTTTCTAGGATATAATCATTTTTCAAAGAGCCATGTTTTAGTGTCCTGGCCACTGAACAAATCCAAATCATTCTCACTCGCCTGAAGATGACTGGGGATTCGGGGACAATTATTAGGCAATTAGGGAAATTGTTTGTCAATTGTTCACATCTCTGTGTGAAACAATGGCACTCATTAATTAATTTAATCTTAATTAGTGACTGCTGGCTCACCATCAAAAAATTATATGGATTCAATGTTGGTTTCAGACATTATTATGTGTAAGATGATATCTACATATCAGCTACTACTAATGTTGGGGTTTTGTTCATGACAAGGCGGTTTGTGTTTCCGTAATTACAAACTCAGCTCGAGTGTTCCATGCTGCCGGAAAGAAAAAAAAGTGAAAAAACAAAAACGAGGGGCAAGGCATTCCCAGCACGCCTACGTTTGATCTGCGTTACAGCCAGATTGCTTAACACTGCGCTGCTCTACTGTCAGACAGTTCAAGTCTATTTTGAGGAGGATCGATTATATTTTCCTGAGAAAATTGTGTGCAGTTGGAACCACAGTGTAGCTCGAGGCTGAACATTATGCAAAGAGGCAGTAACCCAACAAAAGAGGGGTTTTTTTTCTTGTTTGAAGGGTCAGGTTGGGGAGCTCTCTGATGGAGGAGAGAGTGGAGAATCTTGGCTTCTGGATTTATCTGGTGAGCGAAGCGTGAGGCACTTCTCTCCCTCTTCCCTCCATTTCTCCTCTATCGCTGGCACCAAACTTATCACAATAATGTTGAGTAAGATCGTTTTTGGCTTGTGTCTGACAAACTGATATAAATTTCAATCTGACTCTGACAGAAGTTTTCATTTTGCCAAGAGTGCAAAATGAGTTAAGGGGAGAGACCATATACACACTATGTGGATGCAAGTGGTTGCTTTAACATTGGGAGTGAAGGGTTTTTATGGATGCCTGAATGAGATTTTTACAATTAAATTGATCTGCACAGCTAAGTAGTGACTTATAATATTTATGAATGTCTGGCACTTTTAAAATATTAAAGCTTATTCCATCAAACATTTTATGTTGTAAGTGAAAATAATCAGTGTTATTAAACAGTCAGACACTTTTGTGCCCTGAAATTTATTAGAACAAATGTCAGAGAAGTATGCATGCTTTTTAATACTTATCATAAATCGTTCCTTAGATCTTTCTGGAAGTATTTCTTGACAATTTATCCAGAGATGAATCATCTTGGCTGCTCAAAAAAGACAAGTGATTATAATTTAACAGAATGGTCATTCTATTTAATTTGATCATTTTTGTTGCTTTTGGCTGTTGCAGTCTCTCCCATGATGGGCATCTACAGCCAGGTCCAGTTTGGCACAAACAACAGAGGGAGGAATCTTGCACCCTCATTACATAGCAGCCACTCTAATTACAAGCTGCTCAAGAGATGTTATTCTACACCTGCTGGTGACAATGACAGCACCTCTGTCCCTTGCTCGTCTTTGCTTTTGTGTAACGGGGCGCGGGGTGCAACACAACACCGTTTTAAATAAATGAAGCTTCTCCAGAAGGAAGGGCCAGCCAAGGAACAAAACAGAGAGAAGAGAACTTGACTAGACAAGTTGAGAAGGCAGGGCATAATTTCACCTATTAACAGTTCAAATAAACTGCATATTTGCTATTTTAATTGGTCTTAATTGATCAAATTTATTTTGGTCTGAAAGTGTTGCTATTATCATTAGCTGAACATAAACTTTATTCAGAGGCAGCAAACACATAGAAAGTCCAAGAATCATCATTCACCATTAAACTTTATTGCGGCATATGCCAAACAAGTCCAACCTTGACTAAACTTTGAACCTGAACTTTTTTTTTTTTTTTTTTTTTTTTTTTTTTTAAATTCTTGCCTTTTATTCTTATATACAGTAATATCACTTGATAAATTCTCTATGAAATAAATTATATCAGATTGCTGCCATTGCAACAATAGCCTGGAATAACAGAGAGGTTACTTTGGCACATTAATATTAAGCAAATGCGTATGTTATACATATCTGAGATGTTGTAAATTCTGACAAATGTGTGAATCAGTTAATTCGCATTACATTTATGCACTTTGTATCCTGCGCTACTTGTGTTTTGTAAGCCACAGGAGGTTTGAATAAATTGCAGTGTAGCCTGCGTGATCAGTTTGACGAGTACGGACCCTAAAACCATTGTTATGCTGTAAGTTCCCCCTCTCGGTCT
The DNA here is from genome assembly GCA_037950675.1 of Hypophthalmichthys molitrix. Taxonomy (NCBI): domain Eukaryota; kingdom Metazoa; phylum Chordata; class Actinopteri; order Cypriniformes; family Xenocyprididae; genus Hypophthalmichthys; species Hypophthalmichthys molitrix. The sequence continues at coordinate 22,174,573 of CM075504.1, forward strand.
AAATAAAAACATAAATGTATTACACCGGCAAACACTTTTACACAAGTACACATTAGGCGGCATGTCTCCTAAAAGGTTTATGACATCCATTTAGCATCAGTGAAGCCAGCTTAACATGGCCATGTCAAGATAACATGCAAGCATCTAGTGGGCATTCATTGCCTGTCAGATGAGATTTTACAGTGGCCTTGAGGAAATGGAGCCTATGTTTCCCAGGCAGGGACAGGGGACTTAAAATAGCACCTGAAAAGAGCAAGAAAGAAATAGATGGGGGTGAGAGAGAGACTGACAGGAAGGGAAAGAAAGTGAGAGCAACAGAGAAAGAGACAGTGGAGGCATTAAACTGAGAAACTGATTTTATGAAAACGGATAGTTTTATAGACCTCAAAAATAAAGGTTTCAAAAGAAGGTTTTTGCAGCAATGTCATAGAAGAACCATTTTGGGTTCCTCAAAATACCTTTAAGTGACAGTTTTTCCTAGTGTAAAGAACATTTTAATAATCAGAGGAACCTTATTCCACTATAAAGAACCTTTTGTATAGTGTAAAGATTCCATGGATGTTAAAGGTTATTCATGGAACTATATATGCCAATAAAGAATTTTTTAACCCCCAACATCAATGAAAATAGTGATAGAGTTTAAAATAGAGTTTTGCATATTGCTAAGCAGCACACAGACTGAAATGGATTAAAGCATTCTATAATCAGTCCACTCCTGCTCCACTCCAGGTATTACTACTCTAAAGTCATTAGTATTGTAATGGTCCCAAAATGGTGGACTGCTGACATCAAAAGCCATATTGGGGTATGTATTGGCTCCAGACCAGTGTAAGCAGAGTAAGCAAGTATCTGTCAATAAACTGGAAATATGAGTGTCTCTAGCAGAATAATTTGAGAGGAGAGCCGTAAGAAGAGACTGGAAGAAGAAGTGAGCGGAGCATGTACGTGATGAAAGGAAACAGAATATGGAATAGGTCCGAGCACACTAAAGTGCTCTTTACCAAGCTAGAAGAACAGTATATTTCCACCATCTTTAGTCTTAATTCATCTCATTAGCCCCGTTCCAAGCCCCAGAAGGTGAAAGCAAACTGCTTATTATCTCATGAAAGGCTGTGTATTAGTGATTGTTGGGTTGAAATTCACAGACTAAATAATTACCCTCTGTTTGTGTCTCTCTCTCCATCTTCCATGCATAATAAGAGGCTTCTGGTGAGATGAGTAATCTGGTTCCAGCATGCCTCTCCCGGCGCGCTCCCCTCTTCACGCGATCGTCAGATGGCAAGGCAGCTTAGTCAACCCCTCGCTATAGGCCAGGATAATAATTGCTGTATTAATTGGTGTTGTCCAAGCTCGACAGAATATAAAAGATCCCACTGGGGCTAATAATTAATGTTTTTTCGCTCTTAGTTCTTCTGTCTCCCGCTTTTCTTTCCTCTTTCCATGTCTCCGTCTCTATCTTTCCCTCTCTCACCCCCCTCAACCCCTCCTTCCCATCTCTGGTTAGATGTTGGAGACTCGTTTACGGTGTTTTTAGTTTATTAGCTGGTCAACAACAGCATTGCTGTCACTGTACTAAGTTTATTCAGATTGTGTAACCTTACTGTATGTACATATGAAACAACAAAAATGGTTTGTCAGTTGTGTACCGGGAAGGAACTCTCACATTATGCCTGTTATTTAAAGCTCTATTTAATTGATGAAATAATGGAGTTTGCCCACAGAAAGTCTGGTTTGATTTGTTCCTGTTACTGTAAGTGTTACTCTGTTGGACTAAATTATGAAAGCTCAGTCATGAGTTATTAGTTATATATTTTTAAAGATCATAAAAGTGAGTAATTAGCATCTATTTCCTGCACTGTAAATTTTTATTGTAATTTTTATTAAAAAATAATAATAATGCAAAAAAAAATACTACATTAAAAGCATGCTAATTTGTAAACTCCAAGATACCATCGTGGAAAATTGTAAAAGGTTAAACATCATATTGTATGTAATTTTACTCTAAAAGTCTGTCCAATTTATGGTTTATGCAATTAAAAACTATGCTTTACCATATTTTTTAGGGTGTAAAACGGTAAAAAAAAAAAAAAAAAGTTTTCCCAGAAAGCCACATAACATATGATTATATATGTTATATATTATATAGTGTTGTTTCTCAGGGTGGTTTGTGTTACATTTTCTGTTATTTAGTTAATGCTTATTTGTGTTGCATTTTCTGTTATTTAGTTAATGCTTATTGCAAATGATGCTTATGGCGCTGTGCATCGTCTATATACGAGTACTGACCATGTTTTTTGGACAGGCCACTTGTGATAAGCACTTATGTGACTGTACTGTACAACCTATATTATTATGGTGGTTATCAGTACATTTTAAGGTACAAAGCACAAGCAGCATGGTATATTATATCATTTAATGAAGTATGAATGAAAATATACAGACATCCCATAATATCTGAACATTGTCACCATATTTTTACAGTGAATTTTTAGCATCCTCAGCTGCCTTTTTTTTTTTTTTTTTTAAACCACATATTTAACAGTATATTTTTATAGTGCTGAATACTTCCCTGGTCTTTCATTGGTTGGATAAACAGATAGTCCTACCTCAAACTAATGTTATTGTTGCTGATGCCAGGCTGGTCATGATGCTCAAACAAACATATAGCAATGTTTTGAAAGCATGTTTCAAAGAAATCAACCTACAAATGGCGTACCTGTAGTTGCATATTAAACTGGGATAAGAAAATGTGTTTTAACATTGAAAAAAATTCAGTTTTAAAGAATGAATAGCTCTAAAACAAATAAGACCAAAGTTCTTTGCAGGTTTCTTGTGGAGAGTCTATTTGAGGTGGTTGTAAAGGAGCAGTGCAATTTCATCCTCTGTACCAGTGTTGAGGACAAATTTCACAATGCTTCATTATAACCAGTTGTAATGCAGAAACTTATCAACAAATCTCAGAGTCAATCTCAAACATGTAATTCTAATTAAGTCTCAGTGCACTTGAACTGCTTAGTAGCTGTCAATAGATTTCCCAACAGCCTTGCGTCTGCATAAAGGCTGGTAATGGTCTTGACCCCCTACCCTTTACCCTCCTCGGAAAGACAGCAGCAAGACAACTAGTTCATTAAAACGCCTCATTAGTCTTTTTCTGGTATGAAGGTTGTTCTCGAAGTAACACATTTTTGGAGGTCCATTTATGAGCCTCTAACTGGGCGTTCATAGGCTAATCAAACTCTAAAGAACCATAGCCTTATTAGGGGATCAGTGTGTGACGAGCACACAACCATTTTTCTGAAGCCACCTGACGACACATTTGTAAGTAAAGTCCTGCTCTTTGTTAATCCCCCAGCTGCATTTACTGTTCTCCTTAATTGTACCCACAGCCGTAGTGAGGAGGGACATGGGTCCTGGTGTTAGCAACAGGACTGTAATGACCTGTTAGGGGAATAAAATCTGGGTAACAGAGGTATGTCTGACCTTTATTTTTAAAACAGGAAAAGACTTACAAAGCATTGACATTTTATGGTTGTAGGTCTGACAGGTAGATTTGGCCATCTGTCTTAATTTCAGGAACTTTCACACTTGTGAGGCAAGAGAATAACCAATATACAAGAAGGGCAGTAAAAATTGCATAAATGCATAAATATTTCATAATAAATCCTAACAAATGAGTCTTTTTTTTTTATTTTTTTATAGATCCGATCTAATACATTCATGTGGACGGAAATTACAGAGATCTCTGGATGGATGGATGGATGGATGGATGGTGTGTGTGTAGAAATGTGTGTAATGTTCTGGGAACCAAAAACTAACGTTCTGGGAACGTTAGATTAACGTTAGAATGTTCTGGGAATGTTAGATTAACGTTAGAATGTTAATCTAACAGTCCGTACCTTTTTTTGGTTAAAAATGATCCAAAATCAATTTAAAAGCAAGTACATAACCAGCCAGTGTTCAAAACTATCTCCTTACTTTAGCCCGATTCACAACAGTAAGATTGTAATAATGTTTTAAAATATCGGTACTGGTGGGTTTCCGTGGGAAATTCGAGCATGCAGTCATTCGTCTTTGTGCCATTACGTCACATCTGTAAACAGAAAGGAAGGAGTCTCAGCTAGTAGACTATGCATATAGGATGCTGCTGGTAGCGGATAATTTATAGCCTTTTCTCACAGCACCTGAAATAATTAAACTTATCATTTTGATGGCGGATTGTAATCCAGAAAGGTCCAAATGACAATCATCAGTGACAACTGGAGATTCACCCGTAGTCGAAAGCAAAAGGCTTCGGATTGCCGAGTGGCTGCAGAAGTTGAAATCTACAGGTAACGCTAATACACAGTAAATACACATAGCCACGCAATGCTTATGTTGTTAACATTAACAATTTGAGAACAAAGAATAACAACAATAATAATTTGCATGGTTTGATGTGATATGGGCTAAGCGATCGTTATATTTAATCATCATTGGCAGCGTGATTTATTGTAGGCTAATGCTTTTTTCCTCAGTTGGTCAGAACAAAAGTGGCAGACATGTTACTTACTTGTTCAGACATTTTTCCGGTGAAAATTATTATTTTGATCATACTTCCAAGATGTTGAATCTGTGATTCTGAAGTACAGTATCCACCGATGTGTTGACTGACAGCAAACAGATTTGTCCGCACTGAGGAGCCATGCCGAAGCACAACCCACGTAAAGATGATAATTCCACATATAACTGCATAAATTGCAGGTTTCAAACAGAGACGGCCACAAAGAGGCAAAACTTATGGACAGCAGCTTTAAGAAAACTTTCCTGGCTAACAAAAAAAACAAACCATAAATTAAAGCTGCAAGCGGCGATGAAAGGGCCCTTGCACCCGCCACCCAGTGGCCTTAGGAAAACTGAACAGTGAGCGGATAAATAGAGGAGAAATATGGCATTTTGATGCACCACAGTTCCTGCTGCCAGCAGGTGGCGCTTTGACTATTACTGAATATTGCCAAGTAGATGTCAGGACTATTATCAAACGTGAAGTTTGGAGCAGATCGAACATTGTATGCCTGAGTTACAAAAACTTCCTGTTTCGTGGAGTTAATCGCATACATTAGCACTTAGCCAAGTGTTGCATGATTTAAGTTGTTTCTAGTATGTTTCGTATTTCATGGCATATACAAATGTGTTTCTGGGAGTGAATCACAGTGTAAAACATGTCATTTCCTGTTGCCAGCAGGTGGTGCTATGACTGTAACTGAATATTGGCATGTAGATCTCTTCAGGTCAGGACTCTAATAAAACATGTGAAGTTTGGGGCAGATCGGACATTGTATGCCCAAGTTACAACAACTTCCTGTTTCATGGCGAAACATCGAACTTTGTCAGGCTGCCACGGACACGCCTTTCAGTGAAAAGTCAAGATCTTCGCAATTTAACGTCACAAAGGCCTTTAGATTAGACTGACTAAATATGACCTTGATCTGATTAAAACCTCTAGGAGGAGTTTGTTAAAGTACAACGTCTGGAAACTGCAAAAATTTTGCAGAGAAAATTCGAAATATCTTCCTGTTGGGTTTTCAGATTTTGCACCCAGGGACTTTTTGTAGGTATTGGGCTGTTACGTCTGTCTACCGAATTTCATACCTGTACGCGAAACTTATCGCGAATGGCGCTTAATTTAAATTTTGTAGGTGGCGCTATCGAGCCCATTTTGCCACACCTAATTCTGAAACCTATATCAGATGCAAATTTTCACCACTGCTGTTTCATGAGTTTTCAAGCATATTTAGGCCCTCAAAAATGCGATTCATTTCGGAGAAGAAGAATAGTTGACTGAGCAATTCAAATAGGGTCCTCACACCATCGGTGCTCGGGCCCTAATTATATTCAATGAAATATAAAATCAGTCCACAATAAAAATTCAAAGCAATATTTATTTCAAAACTTATTGATATTTTCTAATGGATAAAAAGATGTACAGAACATTGGGTCTCATTCACTAATAATTGCGTGGATTATTTTGTATTTGTACGCACGAGAAATCTCTGCCTCTGAGGTTAGTCATTTGCATAAAACACGCCCAAACCATCTACATATAAGGGCTTTCCGCGCAACCTTTCCTTTGCAGCCTTTCGTCACTCTCATCAAACATATGCTGCTCTCTGCAGACGCACTCTTGCCAGATCCTTGAGCAATGCCAAGTGTGTCATTCTCAAAACCAGTCCAAACACAACAAACACCTTTTATACTGACCCAGATTACAGACCTCTCTGCATACGCTTAAATCTGCATTATTCAGAGAAACCTCACACCAGAAGCTTTTCTTACTCTTTCACTGTATACGATGAAATATCTTTAAGATTAAATTAAATAGTATTAATTTTATTACATAATTTTATATTAACATTTTATACAGGGTAGGCCTAATATAGTCGTGTTAAGATGAAATATTTGCGATTCTTATATATGCTTCTTAACACGATTATAAGGCTGCACAGAGAAAGCTGCTTTTTGTGTACATGTGGTTTCAGTTGTTCCTATTTTTACGTAAATTTAGAATAAATTTTAGTACAAACATTTTTGGTCAATTGTGATTTGTTCATGAAAACGTTTGTAGGCAGATGTCATGCACAAATTTGTGTTCATACATGCTTATTAAAAGAGACCCATTGTTTTATATAATTTCTTATTTTTCTGGCCTCTACTAATTTGTATTCTGGCAAGTTATATTTTAGCAGTAATTTTGTTATGGTACTGATGAGATGTGGGCATGGCAGAAAAATGATGAGGAAAAAACTGCATAAGATGCCCACAGGGCAAATCAAATGGCTGCCTTCCCAGCATGCACTGCTGTGTGAGATACTGGTAATTAACTTAATAGAGGCCTTTAATTATAGTGGACGACTGATTCATGGCATGTGTTGATGCTCCCCCACTGGCCTAAACAACCACTTGCTGTCTTGTTAAAGACAAATGCTAATGAATCTCACAGCAGTGGAAAAGCATAATTTTGAAATGCCGTGGCTGTTGCTCTCTTGGTCATCATGTGTTATCAAATCTTTGTTCATCACACTTATATGCATTCATAAAGTTGCACTGATGGGCATGTGCACATTAATTGTTGTTATCAACAAATAACTGAGTCTCGTGCTAATGTTTGCCATGTTGTCAGATGAAGAGCAGAGGTGTGATATATCTTAGCTTTACTCTGAAATGCCTTCTCATCTCGCAGATTAACAGTTCCAGCCAATGAAAGAACATTCTGTCTCCTCAGTTTCCAGTAACTGGTCTAGTCTCTCCAGTCCTGGCCCCAATCATCTCATGTGCTACCAAAGAATCACTGACCTAGCACTATCATTGACCAAGGAGCTAAGTGAACTAAAGCAGTGGAAAGCCATAGAAAACAATAATGAAAGAGGCCTGATATGTGGAGCGGAATAGATAAAAATATCATAAGCAAATAGCATGTTTTAACATTTTAATAGCCAATTGTTAAAGTAGAAAAAGTAATAAACAAGACCTGGCGCATGGTCATAAGCAGGACACATTCAATGTAATGAAAAACTCCCACACATTGTCACAGCATGAAATACATTATTAAATTACACAACATTTTGGTCTTTGACTGAATTGAAGCTAGAGAGTGTTTTTTTCCTTTCAATTTCCAATTTTAACCATTTTGTACACTTAAAGGGCAAATGAATATATAAAGTAATTTATTTTGGCGCAAATAGGTGATACAATGTGACAAGGAAAAATGAAAAAACAATAATGGAGGTGTTATACGCACTTGCTGAGATAATCTGTTCCTATTTTGTAAGGGGGTTTTTGACAGTTGTAATGAAATAATCACAATAAACTTTTTTGTGTGTTTTGAGATGCTCGACAATTTAGGAAGCTGGAGAAGCACAATATGCTGTCAGCTGCCCAACCCAAGTAATAACGTGTGTTAATTAGTCTGATAAATTACGCTCAAAACAATGACATGTTTAAATAGCCCAATTTAGCTTGAATCCTAAATGAGATATTACATCAAAAGCCATCAATTTCTTCCTTTTTTTCTCATTTGAAGAGGCGTGTGCCTTCCTGAAAGCATTTTAAAGGTTACGATTTCCTTTGACGATAAAGCAGTACCTTTTAATGAAATTCTAATTAGTAATTTCATGGACTTTGTTATTAAGCATATCTGATTAGTGCACATTTTTACAGCACAGCTCTAATTAAGAACACTTACTGTATGGTTTCTAACAATTCTTGTTTCAAAGATGGAGCAAATATGTTACAAACCTATTTGGTAAACAATAAATGTAGCAGTTCAGAGTTTTAATTAAGTTAAAGTGTGATTTCCCTCCACACCCTCTCATTACATTATAGTGTGGCAGCAGTTCTCCAGAAATTAGCAGAAGAGTTTGCTTCTTTTGATATTTAGTCACACTGAAACTTAATTTAAACTTTTTTTTTTAAATAGCCTACTAAATCACACTAACTCTAAAAATGGCTTAAACAATATGAATTTTGTATTATTGTACATTTGAAGACTTTAAGGAGAAGTTTCCACCAATTATATCCAAACTATGCGTAATCGATGACATTGCATTATCACTCTAAGTCTGGAAAATGTACGTAGTGGGTAATTCATCTCAGACCCTCAACATATGCACGTAGATGATCTGTGATTTTCAGACGTACAGCAGTTCCTTGAGAACATAAATAAACCTACAGAATTTCTATTATTACCATGATTGCGTTGTGGAATTTGTAATCAAATACTGTACTGTATATATTTGCTATAAAAACTACACCAGACTGACCTGGCTGATTCTTATTGCTACACATCTGACATTGACTTCTCAAATGGTCCCAGTACAGGCCCCTGTGGGACTCCTGCAGTCCCAAACTGCCAACGTGTTTCCACAGTGGCGATCTGTTGGGCCAATGACTGACACCCCAGTACAGGAGAGCCCATTTAAAGTCCACAAAGCCCCACAGACCACCCCTCCAAATTTAAACCTTATCCCCCTCACCCCCACCCTACTTTAACATGAAGTCTACCTTGTCAAGTCACAAGCAGGACCCGTAATTTGGTCTAATAATTACCAGACATCACCACAATGAAACATCAGTGTCTGAACTTCTTTGGGCCCAAATGAATTTTAATACATTTGGAAAAGGTTGGCCGGAGGTGGGAAAGGGCTTTCCAGAAAAAGGGAGGAGGGAGCTCACATGTGGAAGCACTTTAGGAAGTGATAAATGATTTGAAATCCATTGCATACCCCAGAATGGAAATTAGGGCGAACAGGTGTTAAATGGTAACCGCTGGTGCATGTTTTTTAATCGGGATGGAAAGGGTTTCCTGGTCTTTGGGATCAGATGTGTCAGGGCAGAGATGAGGTGTCAATCTGGGAGTGAAATGGTTTAAAAGTCTGCAGGCTTTACACCTTTGACCCAAAGGCCTGATCGCTCCTGCTTTTGGAGAGCTTTACTACTGTTCAAATAAATGCTTCTCTGTCCGTGAGCCGTGTGCTCCTGCTTTTGTTGGTTACCCTGATCCCTTTAGCCACTTGCGTCTATGCTACTGCAGAGTGTGAGGTCAAGATATTGCTGAAATAGCTATTGACATGATTCTTTTTTTTTTTTTTTATTCCCTTTCATGACACTTATTTATTGTAAATCAGTGTTTTGTGCACCTCTAGCAGATTTGACACTCATAATTTGTTACTTTGCAACATTTCTGTTAATTGAAATAAAGCTAAAATAAAACAAAATATAAATTGTAGATGAAAAAGTTGAAGTACTAAAATTACTAACTAAAATAAAAGTGAAGTTCTTAAAAAACAAAACTAAAAAAAAGACAAAAGCACATAACAAAATTACAAAAAATGAAACATTAAAAATATAGCCTAATAGTCAAAATAGTAAAAACTAAAATAGTGTATACATAATAATGAAATAACACTGCTGTGAAATGTAAAGGTAACACACACACAGTGTTTAAAATATTAGTAAAATGACCAACCATAATTTTTGTGTTGATATGCATACTTGGTAACACTTTATTTTAGGGTCTTTTAATTAGTTGCTTATTAGCATGCATATTACTGGAATCTTGGCTATTTAATAGTACTTATTAAGCACATATTAATGCCTTATTCTGCATGACCTTATTCTACATTCCTAATCCTACCCAATACCTAAACTTGACAACTAACTTACTAACTATTAATAAGCAGTAAATTAGGAGTTTATTAAGGGAAAAGTCGTTGTTAATAGTTTATACGTGTTCCCTATACTAAAGTGTTACCACTTTTGATTTACGGTAGCCCCAAAAAGTATTTGGAGATAAAATTCTGAATGTTATTGCGTTAGATAACAGAATATCAAAGCCAACAAATGATACAAGACCTTTTTGTCAAAGCTAACTTGGTGGTCTCAAAGTGATTTTGGTGGATATATGAAGTCAGTTCCCCTCAAGTTCACACAGGTGTCCTAACAGATGTAGATGTCCAAGCAGGTGTAGTTCATCACATTAACTATGACCATGTTCCACTAATGTTTGACAACCACAAAGTCTCTGAATAGACTTCATCTTTTAAGACCTAACATTTTTTTTTTTTATGTTAATGTTTTTATAAAACTAAAAACCTAACTGAAATCAAAATGAAATCATGTTCTTGTTTCTGAAATATCTTAATAGCCTCTTTTTAATGTTGTTGACTTAGAGGCCCTCAAAGTTAAATCCCTTTAAAGAGCTTCAGACAAATTAAACCATTTCCCCTTTTCGTGATATGAGCTATGCAGGCTAATAAATTATCTCGTAATTGTAATTTGTCAGACTGTCTATCTATCTGTTTGTTTTTCTGTCTGTTTCTATGTGTCTCATTCTGCGCCTGTCTCTCTGATTCTCACACCCACCCGTCAAACGCTTGATTTTATGCAAAGTTTGGGAAAAGCAGTTGAATTGTCCACTTGTTTTAAGTCGAAACACTCTCGGCTTGTTTGGTGCCAGCTGTCCAAACATAAGAGGCTGAGATGATGATGGTAGTTTAGGGGGTTGAAGAGAGGGCAGCTGAGTCTGATGACGATGTGTTATATTTCTCTCTGACCCCAACACATCCCAGAATGCATTACAGCGTAGCACACTCTAATCAGGCAGCGAACAGTGGGGAGATGGACAGCTGGTGAGACTATTTATTGTAATTCAAGTTAATTTACATCATACCTATAGGCTGGCCCACAGCCCAGATGGAACATAATCCTATCTGTTCTCCAACACAAGTTAACCGTTTCATTAGCCCAAGAACACTGCAGCCTCCTGCTTTTTGGCCTGTATCTTCACCTACGAGGTGCTTTGCCATTGTTTTGCTATATTGAACTTTTATGGGAGTTTCATTGGCTGTTTCATTAATGGACAAACTAATTTACCAGATCCTGCCTGCTTTAAAACTGCGAGAACAAAGGAGTAGGAGGGTGGAAATCAATCTTAGTCTTGTGGCAGAGCTGCTGACCCGTTTATGCTTTGAAGACGGTCACTTTAAAAAAAAAAGAAAGGGAGGGAAGGAAGGGGAAAAAGAAAAGGGAAAAAAAGCATCTCAGAAGTTATTTAACTACAAACAACGCCTACCTTCCCCATTCCAGCTGCATAATCAAGCATAATAAGTGGCCTGCAAAGGTCCACTTAATGTATTTCTAACACCGCAGACCAGCTAATCCTGTCAGAGAGAATAAAATGGAAGGAGGGTGTGTGTGTGTGTGTGTGTGTGTGTGTTGGGCGGGTGGTGTTTGTGTGTATGTGTAAGCTGCAGCATGGATTTGAATGTTTAACTCCATGAAGCCTCATATTTCTGCCCAAGTGCGGATCCATTTTTCCGCTTTAGTGGCCATCAAGGAATAGAGAAAATAACAATAACAGCAGGGGCAGGCCAGCAGCTCACAGTGGACTGAAATATGCCTGTAATGACTGCTCTTATTCTGCCTCTAAATAGAGACCTCCTCTGTTAGGCTCTGTAAAGCATATCTGAAACTCTGTGTAATATTCTTGCAAAGAGACATGAGTACAAATCTGAAATTTAAATGTGTGTTTACTTTAAAAAGGCTTGGGTAATGGAACATCTCTATCATAGAATTCATTTTGATAAGACGTGGTACTTTGAGAACTTAGTTCTGCAGTTCTGTTCGAGCGATACACTCTTGCTGACCTTAGGTAAAGGTAGGGATGCACCGATACCAAGCTCATGTACTTATACTCGTACTCGTAAAAATACCCCCGATACCAAAGACCGATACCTCACGTGACGTAACTGACAGAATTTTCCGTGCACAGAGACACCGGCGGCAGCAGCAGAAACAATGACAGCCTCAGGGGTGTGGAAATACTTCATAATTAATGATGACAACACACACATTGCGAACTGCATGCTTTCAATCACAATTCGTTATCGATTAGTGAAGGGACCGTAGCCTATATTTGTCATTAATGTTAATAAAACAACAACATATGTTAAATAAATGTATGCATGGTAAATAAACCTACTGTATCTGAAAAATAAGTTTTTTTAATTTGTATCTATAGTATTTGTTGTATTGTTTGTAATTTGTTTGCAAATTTATTTTTATATAACAATAATTATATATATTGGTAATTATGCCCTTTGAAGGTTATTGGACACTGTGAAATTTTTGTTCTTTAGGTTTGTGACAAGCACATAAAAATTATTACTTTTTTTCATAAGAGTAATAATAAAGAAGCTGTCCTACATTCATAAGTCTCACTGTGTTGTGCTTGGAAAACTGCAACATCAAAAAAAAAAAAGAGAGAGAGAGAGACAGAGAAATGAATAAATGTATAGGTATCGGTATTGGCGAGTACTAGAAAAAAGTATTGGTACTCGTACTCAGTCCTTAAAAAATGGTATCGGTGCATCCCTAGGTAAAGGAATAGTTCACCTAAGAATGAAAATTCTATCATTATTTACTCACCGTCATGTCGTTCCAAAGCTGTATGGGATTCTTTTGTTCTGTGGAATACAAATGAAAGATATTTTTATTGTGCATACAATGAAAGTCAATGGGGTCCAATGTCGTGCAGTGTTGGACACCACTGACTTTCATTGTATGGACAAAAACAGTTAAAACATTCTTCAAAATATCTTCTTTTGTGTTACAGGTTTGGAATGACATCGGTTAATAATGACAGAATTATAATTGTTGATGAAGTTTTTTAACACTGTAAAGCCTGACATATGAAATAATAGTCAGGAAAGAAGCTGGTAACACTTTATTTTACAGTGCCGTAGGTACACGTTACTTCATGTACTTACTATAGTAATAACAGTAAATTATGCATAATTACATGTAACTAACCCTAAACCAAACCCTAACCCTAACTGTAACTATTAAGTGTAAGTACATGTAGTTAATTAATAGTACTCAGTACTTATTTGAGTAATTACAATGTAACGACGGCACTGTAAAATAAAGTGTAACCAAAAAGCTTATTTTTTTAATGAAGCAGTTTAATTAACCATTGGAGAGAGAAAATATATATATATATATATATATATATATATAATGTTTACATTAGGGGAGTGACAATATATCGTGTCACAATATATCACAATACAAAACTGCAACAATTTTAATTTTAATCAACAGTACTTTTTTTTTTGGTTATCCTTTACCATATGTTTTGGATTATCACAATAATATAGTACAATGTGAGTTCAGTATCATGATATGTATGCAATTTGGTGCAGTTGCTGATATTTATACAAAAAGTATGTAAATCAATGATATTTTAATAACAGTTTATAACAGTACATAAAATGCTTATAAATATCAGTCAGCAATTATCTCTCAATAAGTAAGATTATATTTAATTTCTTTTATGATCATAGCTCTGTAATTTTTATTGTGGGGGAAAAAAACATATAATGCAGTGCAATACAGAGATGAAATACAATGATGAAATAAACATTCTTCAAAAGACTGATCATACATATATTTGAACATGATGTTTCTAAAAAATGTTGCTTCAGTCCAGTAAATGTGCGTTTACACTTTATTTCAGTATTACACTTTACACTAATTATAAGTAACTTTGCGACTACATGTCAACTAACTTTCATTAAAGTATTAGTAGACTGTAGTAGACTGTTAGGTGTTAGGGTTCTGGTTGGTAAAATAAGTTGACATGTAGAGGGAAAGTTGCTTATAGTCAGTAGACCATCAAAATAAAGTGTTAGCAGATATCAAGCAGAAAGTCCACTAATACTCTACTGATGCAAGTTTGATGTTTGGTTGGGCTCTTTGTTGTCATGTCATGTGATTCCCACGTTTCCCTTGTATTCATGCCATGTGCTTTTGTTTTCACTTGTGTTATGTTCTTATTGGTTTATTGTTTCATTGCATTCAGATGTTTCTTATTTGTTGCCTCATTTTGCCATGTGTCTTGGTCTAGCTTTGTAATTTTTTGATGCTTTAGTCCACTGTTGTGAGTTTCATGTCCATGTCATACTTTATCTAGTCAAGTTTATGTTTAAGTTATGTTTATTTTCAAGTTATTGCTTCATTTGTGCACTTTTTGAATCATGGAATAAACTGCATTGGGCTCAGAAAACCAACTCCGCTTCAGTGGAACCATTACAACTGACTGCTAGTTGACATGTAGTTGCAAAGTTACTTATAGTTAGTAGAATGTCTAAAGTCAACCACTGGAACAAAAAATGGCAGAAAGCATGTAGTAGATTGTGTACAACAGGTTTTTTTTAGCATCATTTGATCTTTTAGAGGCCTTAGAAATTTGCGTATCAAATATGATACAGTAGGGTTCATAGGGTTAATGACAAATCATTTTGGATGAACTACCCCTTTAACAGTTTTTTTTTTTTTTTCCAAACTATTCTCATTCTGTTGTGGGTAGGGCTGCAGAGCCCAAATCCCCATACTGAAGAGTTTGTTAAAGCGTGAAATTTAGAGATGCATGTGACGCTAGACCAGTCATGAGGCAAAACAAACAAAGACGTCACGGAAGACAAACAGAGATTTGAGTGCATCAGATGCCTCGTTCTCTTCCCTTGGCTCTGTCAAAACACCTTTCCCGGGATCTGTGAAACAGACAGGGTCCATTAGGAGCTCAAGCATATAATCACATCTCTGTAATGAGTTATTAATTAAACCAGGGGCATTCATTGCCCCGCTAACAGCCTCATAAACAATTGACTGGAGATTTGTGATTTTTGACTCGCTGACACCATTAAACAAATCAATATTGGGTTTTGCAGCAAGAGCTCTGCGCCTGGCTCTCTCTGGTTTTTGCCAATCAGCCGTGTTGAATACTAATAAGGGAATTAGTCGCCTCATATTCCGCATGTGTCCCATCAAACAGATCCTTATCAAGAGGGAGCAGAAGACTCATTTGCATGGAGGAAGACTCTGCTTTGTAGGTAAAGATTTCACAATATGTCATTCATTTCGGTTTGCTTCCCATCCTCCATCTTCCTTTTTGCTGCACAATCACACAAACACACACACACTTCGCTTTAGCCCTAATGACGAAAACATGGTATGCCATCTCTGGCCCCTAGGAAGCAGTTTATCCTGCTGTGACAACTCTTGAATGCTTCTTTAAATGCGTCTGCTTTCATGTTTGTGCAGTGTTTATCGGATTTTTTATTTATTTTTTGAAGCATCCTATTTTTCTAACGATGTCTCTGTCCTTTCTTTGAAAACGTTGCTGCCAACGAGCAGAGACCCAGCCAACCCCGGCTACCATTCAGTTCCTTTTGATAGCTGCGCCAATCTAAGTCGATAAATGTTGCACTTAGCACACCTAATGATGTTTACCATTCCAAGCGTGGAAAGAGAGGCTCCAAAGTGTGCTTTTATGTGTGATGTGTTAGCCAGCACGCATGAGGAAAATCTTACGTGATTAGGCTGAGGACTGCGCCTAAAGCTAATCGGCAATACAAACATGTTCATATACTTTAAAATGTTCTTGAGGAAAAGATCATGTAAATAAAATCAGGTTGAGTCTGTGCAATTCCATTTCCTTGAATGTAGAAATAATTTGGCTGCCAATTTAACTGATGTTTTAAAAATTGCCTTAAATGGCAGACCCTCATGGAGTAAGATGCTGAAAAACAGTGAGATGTATAGCGAAGTTTATGTGCTCTCTCACACACACACACACACATATATATATATATATATATATATATATATATATATATATATATATATAATCTCACACACACTCAAAGTGCTCTCTAATACATTAAAGTATTTAGTGGCTTTTTGTAATGTCTATTCATAGATTTACTCATCTGTCACAATAGCATAACATTTTTTACTGTGCTTTTTTTATGTCAGTTAATGTTTATTTTATTTCAAGTAATGATGTTTTTATGGTTATAGTTTTAGTTAACCATAATAACCCTGAATTAGGTAAAACTTCTGTAAATATGTTTTCAAGTGCACTTTTTTTTTTCAGTTTTCAAGTGCACTGTGCTTACTTTTTTCAAGACATCTGGCATTAGCAATCTTCCGTCTTACCCAAGTCAGTCATTTGCAATCACTCTGCATTCATTTACACTTAGTATTCAATAAACCACTCTCTTAACTTAAGTTAAGGACATAATTATGCTCAGCCTCCCCCACTTCTCTGATCCTGAAATCATTATCAAGGCCCAGGTTTAAGTTTCACCAGGTGGACAGGGGAAGGAGAGAAGCACTCATTTACTCAAACTCAGCAGTGATACTGGGTCCATCCCTCTTCTCCTCACCTGAGTGCCTCAGAGAAAGAAGTTGGCAGGGGGGAGGCCGTGCAGAGCAAACCCCTCGTGTGTGGTCGCGGCTCTGTGGGGCTAATGCAGGAGATTGACTCTTTAATTGAGGCAAGAGTGATGCTCATCATCTCTCATTAATGAGGCCAGTTAGAAAAGTGGGAGTGTGTGTGTGTGTGTTTGAGAAAATGAGAATGCGAAAGAGGGAAAAAAGAGAGGTGAAGAGGCTCCGAGACATGCCTGGCCATCTCAGGGTGGTTATTAGTCACGAATCGCTCTGTGTTGTATGTTCTTTCAGTCTACTTCAGAGTGTCTAATGAGGCAAAAGAGAGGCTCGCTTATGATATCGGGTATCAATCACAGTCAATATGTCCAATTAAGATCAAAGCACCATGCTATTTTGAACTTCCCTGAATAGAAAAATGATCTCCTAATTAATATAGATTATCCAAGACAGACTGGAAAAAGAGAAAGGGACCAGTCTAGACACAGAGCAGGGTACCTCATGTGTTCACACCGGTTCCACTTAAACAGCTCCCTCTCTCATGGTGCATAACAGCAAGGGATTATGGGGGGACAAAGTGGGCATCATTAAAAACCTGCTCCTTTGGGTTTCATTGAGAAATGATTGGCGATTAAAGGCTTGAAATTTGCTATGGACCAGCATTTGATAGAGAGAAAGAGCAAGAGAGAGGTGAGGTACAACTCTATCTGTCCTGCTTATGCAGTCAATTTCCCCATTCTTTATCCCTCTTACTGCACCAGGATGTGTGTTTGCGGCTCACGCCGCCCGGCGAGGTTGCCAAACTCATTTCACCTTGTGGACCTCAACTTGACTGCAAGCCAGACAACCCAACGTGATAAGGCCGCATTAAACCTTCACTCTCCTAAGGGAGGGTTATTATACAGACAGAGAGAGATGCCGCTCTGCATGTGAGAACAACAAGTAATGCTACATTACGCTAGCATCACGTTCACAACATGAAAGGGGGGATAAACGCATGCCATTATCAATCACATCTATAGAGGGGTAGAGACCGTAAGGAGAGAAAGGGTTTCTTCTGTCCACAAGGTCTTTCCAACAACAGAATCCAGCCATAGAGTGCAACAGACAAGTAAAAATCTAATTCGTTTTCTCCATAGAGGAGTTTATAAATAAACTTTTAAAGACCTTTGTGAGCTTCGAGATTGTTAATCGATAATATGTCCGTTGAAGCCATCAGTCCATGTCATTTCAACTTAATTTATTTTGTTCATGTTTAGCAGTGCAGTTTCAGGTGAAGAACTATATCGCCCATAATCCTGCAGAGAGACATCAAATCAGAGAAGATAAACCATGGTAAAAAAAAAAAAAAACATTGAAGCATTGTGACATAATGAAGTAATCAATCAGTTGGTCTTCTTACACTCTCTTTGTGTATATGTCAATATTTTGCAATAAACTGTATTGTTTATTGTGTAATGTTGTTAAAGGGTTAGTTCACCCAAAAATGAAAATTCTGTCAATAATTACTCAGCCTCATGCCATTCCAAACCCGTAAGACTTTTGTTCACCATTCGGAAGACAATTGCAGATCTTTTTGATGAAATCTGAGAGCTTTCTGTCCCTCCATTGACAGCTATGCAACTACCATTTTGATGCTTCAGAAAGTTCATAAAGAGATTGTGAAACTAATCCATATGAATCCACAAAATTTTCTGAAGAGACTCGATCATTTTGTATGATGAACAGATTTAATTTAGGCTTTTATTTACATATAAACATTGATCAGAGAACATAAACAAAAGCTCAAACGAACCTGCTTCATGCATGAGAACAAACCTCTTCCGGAAGCTGCATAACACATGAGAATGAACCTCATCGGTTCTCGCACGACAAGCAAACATTCTTGAGCTTCTGTTTACCACAACTGATGTGTGTGTTGATGAATGTTTATATGTGAATAAAAGCCTGAATTCAATCTGTTCATCATATAAAGTGATCGTGTCTCTTCAGAAAATTTGGACTAAACCACTCAATTCATATGGATTAGTTTTATGATCTCTTTATGAACTTTTTGAAGCATCAAAGTGGTGGTTACGTAATCTGCCAAGAGAGGGACAGAAATCTCCCAGATTTCATCAAAAAGATCTTAATTTGTGTTCCAAAGATGAACAAAAGTCTTACGGGTTTGGAACGACATGAGGGTGAGTAATTAATGACAGAATTTTCATTTTTAGGTGAACTACCCTTTAAAATATATTGTTTTTGTATTTATAATGAACAACTTAAATTAAAATGTTTCCATTTTTCCATTACATTTTAATTTGATTGTCATTTGCAATGTCCAAACCAATACTCACCCTCAAGTTGTTTCAAACCTGTATGAACTTCTTTCTTCTGCTGAACACAAGGCCCCATTGACTTCCATAGTATTTTTTTTTTTTTTTTTTTTTTTTTCCCCATACTATAGAAGTCAGTGGGGCCCATCAACTGTTTGGTTACCCACATTCTTCAAAATATCTTCTTTTGTGTTCAGCAGAAGAAATAAATTCATACAGGTTTGAAACAACTTGGGGGTGACTAACTGATGACAGAATTTCCATTTTTGGGTGAACTATCCCTTTAAAATTGCCCATGCACTATAGCAGTCTGGAAATGGTTGATGACCATTACCTGGTTTTCATCTGCTCAAGTCACCATCATTGCGGTGGTAGTGAAAGTGCTGACAGACGTGTTCTCACACTCACCTGCAGTACTCCATAATTTCCAGTAATGTAGTAGTGATAAGTTACTGAGTTACAGTCATTCATTTTCATTGCATCTTCAAAGAAGGCAGGTCTTTTGCACAGCACACGTGGGACCTAAAATCGAAGATATGGTTTATTGTTAAGTAAGCTTACTTAAACTATATGGAATCTACAGTGCAATAAAGGGCTAGAATAACATTATTGTGTTACTAACTTTAAAATGGATAGACACGCATGACATCACTCTCTGGCATATTAAATGTACAACAAACTTATATGGCCAAATTATTACCCAGCTAACAGGGAACCTTCAGGGAACCAACATTTTGCCAATGTTCTCTCAAAGTTATGAACTTCCAGTAACATTAATAGAATGTTCATTATCCGGTCTTTAGTAATCTTCTCAAAACATTTGAACAAAAAACATTATTTATACATTGATCATGGAATGTTTTTTTCTGAAACATTTTAGTTGGACATCCGTCATTTTTTAATTGTTGCTACTTGTTTTGGAATGTTTTGATAACCTTCAAAAGTAACGTTTCCATCAATTTTGCAAGATGATAAAATGGAATGTTCTCTTAATGGTCGAATAACCAAGAAAAAAACTTTTAAAACATTTAAAAAACTGGACATTTTGAAAGTTCAGGGATCATTCCAAAAATAACTTTTTCATAACTTAATGGGAACGTTGGCAAAACATTCTTAGAACATATTTTTTTGTTAGCTGCGTACATACCATATACGAAAGCTAAGCTGAGATGATTTCACTACAATGAGATTTTGTTGTCAGGCTCAGTAAGCACCACAGTTGGGAACAAGAAATTTTAAAACAGGATTTTTACAAATTCTTTTGACCATTAAAAGAGCATACACAGCTATTTTGTCAAGACAGTTTTGTTTAAGAGTGGTAAGAGGACCTGTGTTTGGGATATGCGGATATGTTAAGTAGTTTGTGCGGTAAGGACTAAAAGCTGTGGGGTGAGCAGGGTGAAGAGGGAGCCTTAGTCCACTGGACAGGTGTAGGTAAACCGATCCAAGTGCCACCCAGGTTCAGGATGAACTTGAGACGTGTCTTCACCGTCCCTCTGAGGTGGAGGTCAGGGGGATTGTCCAATCAGCTGCAATCAGAGAGAGAGGACACCCCTTTACCCCTCCTCTGAACCAATGAAACGGAGACAGGTCACCCTGGTCCAATTAAGAGTCATAAAACATAATCAAAATTCAAAGGCTAGTCACTACGGTCTCCATTACTGGGGTTGATCAGGCTCTGAGGCCAGCACTGATATCTGTTGGCCATGCGTTAAACAAATACATTGTGTTCATAGTCCTGAGCCTCACATCTCAGGTGAACTTGACACAATGGCCTGAACCTGACCATAAATAGCGACCTATGCATGCCTAAGCAGCATTCAGTGAAATAAAGAACTTGAAAGAAGAATAATTGTGCTTTTGTTTGCTTCAAAGAACAATTAAGATGTTCAATAAACAAAGCCATGAAAGGTTCTGTGACTTCATTCTCCTGTAAATTTGCATGTGTTTTCTATATTTATTTATTTATTTTGTTGATCTTAAACACTTTAATGAATAAAAAATTGGGTCAAATTGACCCAATAGGGTGTTTTTTTTTTGTTGTTGTTGTTTGTTTGTTTTTTCAATAAAATAATTTAGTTCCTTTAGTTTCTCATCAATCGATTTATTACATTTTAATTTGTAATTTATTCCTGTCATGCCAAAGCTTTATAATTATTTGAAATTGATTTTTTTTTTTTTTTTTTTTTTTTTTTTTTTTGTATCATTAAAATTGTCTTTACTGTCACTTTTGATCAATGTAATGCATCCTTGCTGAATAAAAGTATTAATTTCTTTAAAAAATAAATAAAATCTTAACACAAACCTTTGAAGAGTAGTGTATTTGTGTATGTATGCATTTAATTCCTGGACATGGATTACATTACATCAAACTTTTGGCTTGTAAATATGTCAACATATCTGATATTTTGTGTTGAAAATACATGTTGGCATATTAAATATTTTGTCAGTAGTAACACATTTTACTTTATTTAATACAATCCAGAATTCTGTAGAAATCAGCATAAAAAATTATTAAAAAAAAAAAAAAAAAGTCCATTCTGTCAGGATCTTGTCATAACCCTTCAGGGGTGACACAACAGCTGGCGTTCCCAACCAACAGGAAAGTGAGTAAGAAATTCAAAAGCGTTTTTTTTTTTTTTTTTCTCCCAGATCTGACACTTGTTATATTTGGATTACACAGAAACATCACGCTTGAACATATTTCTCAATTCTCCACTACGCCCCAAACAAAGAGCCACATTATGAGGAATATTCTTCCGGCCCAGAGGGACGTTCTGGCCTGGGGCAGCACCTGTGGTTGACATCTCAATTCAAAACCTGATTAAACCTGCCCATCATCCCTGCAGGCCTCTACACCTGTCCAACAACAAACATGTCAGGGCTTTCAGACTGCGCTCGGGGTGATTCTTCATTAACACAAACATGTACACTTACGGTGACGTGATTTTATGTCTGTCTGATTGTGTGTGTGCAAATGTGTTTGTCTTGGACAGTAAAATCAAGTGTTTACTTGTTGTTAAATGTGCATTGTGTATGTTATTAGTGTATTGCAGTGACAATGAGATGCTATAAAGCATTTAAAACTACATAAAACCAGGATCAAAGCTGCAGGACTTTGTCTTTTTTGATGTTTCCTTTCTCAGGTTGAGACATGTCCACTAATGACCAAAGACATGGTGGTTTGTAGCCAGTGGCGTTGGCTGTGCGTAATGATAGAAGCATGTCATTGCTGCTTCCTCCCCCTGCAGTGTGCTCAAAGGATATGAAGCTAGTAGGAAATTGGGGTGAGATTTGTAGTATTCCTTTCATGTGTCTGATGGCCATGTTGTTTTATTATTTTTGTACAAGCTATACAGCTCTTCTACAGGAAATGCCATGAAGGCCAAGAATCTGTGTCTAAAGGTCATAATGAATGGGTGGGGGGAGGGGGGAATCTAAGGGATACTAGCACATGGTACGTTTATGTGAGTGTTTATGTGTGCTAGCAAACGGCCCGAAGCTCTGCGATAGGCTCCAGCATCCCCGCGACCCTACATAGGACATGCAGTTTGGATGGATGGATGGGTGTTCTATCATTCTGGGAATATTAGTGTTGTTTATTAAAGGGTTAGTTCATCCAAAAATGAAGTTTCTGTCATTAACTACTCGCCCTCATGTCATTCCACACCCGCAAGACCTTCGTTCATCTTCAGAACACAAATTAAGATATTTTTGATGAAATCCACAAGGTTTTTTTTTTTTTTTATCTCCCATAGAAACCAACGAAATTACCACATTCAAGATCCAGAGAAGTAGTAAAAACATTGTTAAAACAGTCAACATGACTACAGTGGTTCAACCTTAATGCTATGAAGCAATGAGAATACTTTTTTTCAAACAAAAATTCAACAATTTTTCTTTTCCTCTTCCCTCTGACTATTTTAATGATGTTTTTACTACTTCTCTGGACCTTGAATGTGGTAATTTCATTGCTTTCTATGGGAGATTAAAAAAAAACCTCTTGGATTTCATCTTGTGGGTTTGGAACGACATGATGGTGAGTACTTAATGACAGAAATTTCATTTTTGGGTGAACTAACCCTTTAAGTTTCAACTTTTTCAGTGTGAACAACTAGACACACTACTTATAGTATAAAATGGCATAGAATAGTGCATAATTACGCAAACTGCAACGCACCTATTGTGTTTATTCGGATTCATCAGGCCCATTTTCAAATGTAGGTAATGTTCATTTGATTTGTATTTTAAGCCAGTTTCTGCTTCAGAGGGATAAAGTATAAAATAAGAAATAAACTCACATTATGAGGTATAAAGTTGCAATTGCAGTATATAAAGTGACAATTTTTAACTTAGAGGCAGAAATGCCATATTCATATTCGTAATCTCACAACCTTAGGAAATAATTGAATTTACCTGTGAATCTTCTGCTGGACTTTAAGGCCTTAGGCAGAATAATTTCAGTTGTTTTATTCTCACATAAACTAAATTTACTCAACCTTTTTTTCACATTACAGGTTTAACCACATTACATACCCAACGCCTTGTAGAGAGTGTGAGTGTGTCGTTTTTATTTTCCCTCTTACATTCCTCAAGCTTAGCACTGTCATAAGTTATTTTCTGCTCCAGCGCAAACCCTAATTGATCGCCCTCAAAATCAGCTTTACATTGTATGGGAAGATGACGGCATTTGATACCGATATTATGCACTGCACTTGCCAGCTAATGCTATTTTTTCTGCTCTGTGGAACCCGGCGTCTAGACAAAGTGTATGTACACAGGAACGCTGTAAGGATAAATGTTTAGACAGTCATTATTGTAATTTAAAAAATTTTAAGGTTGACTTGCTTTCAGATGGAGTTGACTCAGATTGTTGGAGTGTGTGAAGCTGCCATGCCTCGGCTTGCACTCGTTCAACTTTATTGCCGTCTTGCTTTAGACAGCTGAGTCTCTTTCTAACATAGGATGATCTAATTACATAAATAAAGATCTGTTCTAGCTGTCAATCATCACGCAGGCGAAGCTGCATCAAAACTTTTGTGTGACAGTGACATGTAGATGGAGATTAGAGAGCTGGAAAGTGTATTGTTGATTGAGTCTAGCTTTTGTTTGGTCATTATGTTACAAATGTGCCAAATGACGCGCCCAGCTTTCTTGCATGGCAGATGGTACGGCTGTAAATATTATTGCAAGCATGTCAACACAAACAGAGCAACAGCGCTAAAATGTAGTTCATTTAGCTGTAAAACTATCTCTCATCTCCTTAAAAGATTTATTTAAAAGATTCCAGCTCCACTCAAGTCCATTCAGATCCATTTACCTCATTGATTATTTCCATTTTCATGTTATATCTGTTTGGGCAGTCAAAATGAATACAGTTTTTGTAAATACAAGCCATCAAGACTGAAATACTACAATTTCTGACTCTTATTGTCAGATTCGTGTGAGAGTATTAAAAGTATCCGCCGTTATCTTAAAACAAAAGACAGCGGTTTTAACCTACATTTTTCTCAGTTTAGCCTGAGGTTAAAAGCAATAACCATCAGTTAAACACCTGGGATGGAGAGTGACTCATTTGACCTTAAACAGCCACGAGCACAGGAAAAGAAAGAGGGAACATTAGCAGAGTCGTCAGAAGTCCTGACTTTGCTTGCGCATTCAAGCTCATTCTGCTGTAATTATCTACTGGAAAAATAAAGAAAACAAAGAAACATGCTAGCCGAATCAGTTCAGCTCATCAGCATGAGCTCTTAAATGTCCAGGAGGATGTACTAATGACAATTTAGTGAGAGGGAAGTCAGCTGAGGAACCCAAACACACACACAGACACATTCTTTCCCAGTGTGGTAGAGAGGTCACAGAAAGCCGAGGGGCGGGATGGACTCATGGCTGTGAATGAAAGCTGGTTTGGGGCAGTGTCTGTCGGATGGATTGAGCTGATCACAAAAGCATACCGCACAGGATGCTGTCCCCTGGCCCTTACGAGAACTGAATTATTGAGTAACAGGAAATTAAAAAATTCTTGCAATGCCTATGCACTACTCTTAGCCGTTGCGCTGTGACTTGGATTGCCCCTTCTCTGAACTTAAGCCACTGAACAGGTTCTTTTTTTTAAAATCTATTTTCCCCCCAAACAACCCTAATATGGGAACTATTAGAGCAATAGCAAGAATTGGTTGTTTTTCCATCTGGCTTCTTTTTTGTGACTAAAATGCATACGTATAAAAATTAAAATGATTTTGTCAAAAATCAAGTATTCGAAGTGATAAACCCATCGCTTTGACTTCGAGTCTGAGCAAAACTTGACAATTTTTAGGCTAAGTTCAGAGCAGTAAGAAAGCAATGATGGTTGCCATTGCTTCAAACAGAAACATTTAAATGAATCATCCACCTCTAATTCCCTAATCTGAGGGAATTATGCTGCACAGAAAACTGATCACTCAGGAAAACCCTCTGAACCTAATACCTAGTCAATTACTGTCACAGTGCAAAGTGCGCTGGTTTACGATTAATACTGGTATATAAAAGTTGTGAAAACATCTATTTGTCAAAGCTGTCATTGTGAGTCAAACTGTACATGGGGAAGGAAAACGGAGCTACCAATGTCTTGAAAGCTTCTTGCGTTTCCAAGACAAGGAAAACCATAGGTGGATTGTTACTTCAACAGCATATGGAAGTTGTTCAGAAAGCATTTGCACTTTCCTCTTAATATAGACTCTTACATCAGAAGGGTTTGTCGCAGTTAGCTGGAAATGTTGGACACAACTAAAGGCTGGATTTGGTAAACTTCTGAAGCAAAGACCTGCACGTGTATTTATGGGTTTGTAGGCACATTCAGTGCAGGGAATGCTCTGATGACCAACACAGGTAATGAGGTATGACTGTATTACACACACTAGCTTGAGCTGAATTCCCTGCGGGACCACTACACTGATTGGCTGAAGGGGCCCCTGCCATATTACGGTTAGCTATTAGCAATAAATATGACATCACTTTACTCATACGTCTACAGAATTCATAGGTTTGAGAAGTCTACTGAAGTCACAAAGATTATGTAGAGGTTTAAATAGATGGCATAACACACTAAATCTTAAATTTTATAAAAATTTCAGGGGCAACATTATCCTATTTTTGGTGCAGGTATTACTTACTGTACTGGCTCTCTTGATGCGCTAGATGAGCTGAGAAAAAACATGTTTTAAGTTCACATTTTAATTCTACATTAAAGTGCTAGACAGTCTAGTAGTACGTTTTTGTTTTTTTGTTTGTTTGTTTTGGCATACAAGGGGACCTGGGAAGTAGAAGCAGAAGATTTTGATGATGGTGAGGGTGACATAAGGGTTTTTTTTTTAAAGCAAATCAAATTCAAATTGATTGGACTGATCAAATCTAGACATGTAAATAGGTGATTTCTGCCACTTAATTGTAGACACTTTTTAACCAAAAATAATAGTGTAACTTAAAGGGACAGTTCATCCTAAAATAATAAATCTATCATCATTTACTCATCCCCATATCATTTCAAGCCTGTATGACTTGCATTCTTCTGTGGAACATAAAAGAAAACACTTGAAACATTCTTCAAAATGTACACTACTATTCAAAAGTTTGGGGTCGGTAAGATTTCGAAATGTTTTTTGAAAAAAGTCTCTTATGTTCAGCAAGGCTGCATTTATTTGACCAAAAATACACTAAAAAAGTAATAATGTGAAATATTATTACAATTTAAAATAACTGTTTTTTGTTTAAATGTATTTAAAACTATAATTAATTCCTGTGATGTCCAGTCTTGAGCGTCACATGATCCTTCAGAAATTATTCTAATATGCTGATTTGCTACTCAAGAAACATTTATTATTATTATCAGTGTTGAAAACAGTTGTTCTGCCTTAAAGAGTTAGTTCACCCAAAAATGAAATTTCTGTCATTAGGTACTCACCGTCATGTCGTCCCAAACCCGTAAGACCTTCGTTCATCTTCAGAATACAAATTAAGATATTATTGATGAAATCTGAGGGTTTCTGATCCACACATTGGCAGCAACATCATTGCACCTTTTGCACTACGTCAACTGCATATGACAACGGTTCAAATTGATAAAGTTTTTTTTGTTGTTGTTTATGCGTAGAAAAAGTATTCTCGTCGCTTCATAACATTAAGGTTGAACCACTGTAGTCACGCTGACTATTTTAACGTGGACCTCAAAAGATGCAATGACTTTGCTGTCTATATGTGGTTCAGAAACCCTCGGATTTCATAAAAAATATCTTAATTTGTGTTCCGAAGATGAACGAAGGTCTTACGGGTTTGGGACGACATGAGCGTGAGTAATTAATGACAGAAATTTCATTTTTGGGTGAACTAACCCTTTTTTGTGGAAACCATGATACTTGCTGTATAAAAGTATTACATGCCCCTAACATTTGAACAGAAGTGTATTAAATATTCTCATTCAAGTTTGAAACATCAAGAGGGTGAATAAATGATACAATTTTCATTTTGAGGAGCAAATTACCCATTTATTTATTAAAGATAGTTGCATCTGGAAATCTGAGGGTTAGTTTTGTGTTAGTTTTAATGATAATGGCTCAAGTTTCTTGTTTAATATGTGTTATTTCAGTATTGTGGGGCTTGTCGAACAATCTGGAAGTTACACACACACATTGCCAAAGTCATTATTTCCTTACTCACAGTACTTTCTAAAATCCAGGATGTTTACAGTTGAAGTTTGTGGTAAACCTGTGGCTGTGTGGCAGGTGCTGTAGTTGAACTCCTGCTCTTTCAGATGTTCAAAAGGCTGTGGCTGGCATATAGAGTGATCACTCTCCACTCTTTTATCTCTCTCTCCCCACATTAGCACATAAATGAAGCTTCACTTTGTCTCTGCAGCGCTAAAACTCACTTGGAATAAACAACACTCCTCTTATCGGTAATAGACAGATTTCTGACATCCTTAAAACCCTCATTCCATTAATATATCCCAGAATAATAATATTTCAACCAGGTGTCTTTGAGCATCCCGTTTATGTCTACACAAAGTTACTTTGTTTGTTATATAAGCACAGATACGTGGTGAACTAACAATTTATTATTCGTGTATGCTTGAAAATCGAACAATCGTACAGATTACAGCACAAAACACAAGTTTTGGTGTTTCACTAGATCTATTTCATGATTCAGGAAAAAGCCTCAGCGCTCAGCATCCAGTGCAAATTGCATTCTCTGGCACACTCACACACATTCTCATCTACATATGAGGCTGTTATAAACACCAGCAGGTGGTTCCTGAGCGTCGGATATATAAACACATTTTCGAGAGTGTGTCGATAATGAGCTGGAGTGTGATATAGCCAGCCAGCCTTGATAAGAGTGCGGACATACGTAGATGCCTGTAGAGGGGTTAACGCAACGGTCTGGAGACACCATTGTGATTTCAAACTGAGCTTATCACAGGGGAAGGAGCTGGCAGCCTCTTAGAAGGCATTATGTGCTCTCTGTTTCTCTCATCTTTTTCAACCACTCGTTCTGCATCTTTCTTTCACTTTTCACTCTACAAAGCATGTGGAGTTGCGGCATAGACTAAAATGTGAGGGCTGAGGAGAGTAAATTCTGACGCAGATTACAAAATGTTGTACATTTTTTCCCCTCTTAACATGTTGGTGGCAGGACAAAAATTTAGGGGAAGTAGGCTTACAGGTAAAGTGAAAATTCTGTCATCACTTACTCATTTTCTTGACATTTCTTGACATGTCAAACCGGTTTGACTTTCTTCTGCAGAACACAAGAAAAATAGTCATAAAGGTTTGAATGAACATTTACATAGGTGAGTAAATTAGAATTTTCACTTTTGGGTGAACTATTCCTTTAAATTGGTCTACATCATTATTTCTGTATTAAGTTCAACTCATAATAGACTGTATTTACCTTAGTTCACAGATCAGTAAGGGGACATTTAACACCATTACTGTATGACATTTGTTATAATTATTCCATAAATCCACAAAGGTCAAAGACTCTTAGGGCATAAGTAAGGAGATGTAGTTCTTTGCAAAATGATTTGGACCCTTAACCATTCTCTCATTTAACTGCTTAACCTACGTTAAAATGTAGATGTTTTTTATTTCTAAGCACTGAAATTAATTATTTTGCACAGTCCCTGAGATTGCAGAAGCTTGCACAGATGAAATTGCCCTAACGAGGACTCAATTGCCTTATAATTGGCCTTTACCTGTGAATCATTAAAATAACTACCACATTTTCTGGGTTGTTAAAAAAAAAGAGTTTTTATATTCAGGTCGTGATGGAGCTTTCAGCCTAAATTAAAAGCATTAATTAAAATGTGGTCCAAATGTAACACTGCCCACACCTCAGACTGCCAGATCTATCCAACTGCTTTACATCAGCAGGAATGGGCATGTTTTTAATGTAAAAAAGAAATACTACAAAATGCTAAAATGCCGAAATGGAATACTTATGTAAGGGAGACTGGGGCTAGTTGTCACACTTTTCATTCCTGTGAATAGTTGGCGCTTTCGGCGGTGGACAGGGGTCAGCATGGGCACCCGGACTGGTCTGCGGCTTTGCAGCTCCATACACAACAAACTGCGATGTACTGTGTATTCTGACACCTTTCTATCAGAATCAGCATTAACTTCTTCAGCAATTTGAGCTACAGTAGCTCGTCTGTTGGATCAAACCTCACGGGCCGGCCTTCGCTCCCCACGTGCATCAATGAGCCTTCGCCGGTTCATCACTGTTCCTTCCTTGGGCTACTTTTGATAGATCCTGACCACTGCAGACCGGGAACACCCTACAAGAGCTTCAGTTTTGGAGATGCTCTGACCCAGTCGTCTAGCCATCACAATTTGGCCCTTGTCAAACTCGCTCAAATCCTTATGCTTGCCCATTTTTCCAGCTTCTAAATGTTCACTTGCTGCCTAATATATCCCACACATGAAGAGATAATCAGTGTTATTCACTTCACCTGTCAGTGCTCATAATGTTATGCCTGAGTTTTGTTAAATTTAATTTTAGTTTTAATTATTTTAGTTCATCAAGTTAAACTAAATGAAAATAAGAAATGTTGCCTTGGCACTAGCTGAAATAAAATGTTTTTTTAAATGATTATACTTTATTTCAAGTAATTTTTTATGGTTTTAGATAGCAAAAATGTACAAGGTAACACAAACAATATCCAGTATCTACCAAATAATGTAATTAATAAATTAGAATGAAATGCATGTGACAACCTTCCATAACCAGGACATTTATATCCTCTTCCTGATAACAAATCATTGTTGAACATCACAAGTATTATCCTTATTTATGACCAGGTGTTTGAAAATTAGCTGTGTGAAACCATCATATAAAAACAGTTTATGTAATTGGAAATGTTTGATATTTGTAAAGTCAAGTCACCTTTATTTATATAGCGTTTTATACAATAAAGATTGTTTCCAAAAAAGTGATAACAGGAAAATGATTCAATGATACAAACAGAGTTCAATTCTGCTATAGAGCAGCTCTAAAAAAGAAAATAGTCATTGTTCAGATCAGTGTTGATTCAGTTCCATTGTAAAGATCATCAATTAATAAAATTAGTTCATTTCATCTATAAAGCAGTTCTACAGAAAAGAGTGATGTCATCATCTAGCTAGCAGTTCTGCTTTCATCCAATAGTGTCAGTGCAGTCAAATCAATAATATTGTTAAATATTAAGCATCCCTGAATAAGAAAGCCAGAGCCGACAGTAGCAAGGAACCCAAACTCCATAAGGTGACAGAATAAATCAGTTCTCCTCTGTAAAGAATTTCTAATCACTTAAATTTGAGTTTTAGTGCTTTAAAATAAAATATAATAAAAAGAAACTGACTTTCAATGTAATGTTTGTAAGGAAGTAAAGTGATCAGTCTCTATTCTAGGCATTATACATCAGTGAATGCACTATGAGAGATACTTTGGCAGAGTGTCAATTATTTGCATATGTATGCAGCAATGCAATCAAATGTATTGTTTTAGTGTTATAATGCATCCTGTAATTAGCAATGATATGTGTATATGTTTATTCGCCGTTCTAATACTTATTTGTGCTTGAGGGATGGTTCTTCGGCTCTCAAGGATGTCAGGCCCAGCTGCTGGCACACTGGAGATGCAAATTACTGGCATAAAAGCAAATGAGAGGAGTCTGTGCCAGAACCAGGCCCGTGCCAGTCCTGGAGAGGCACGGACTTCTCATAACTCTTTCTCTCTCTCTCTCTTTCATTTTTCTTCTCTCTCTCTCTCTCCAGCGATTGGCAGGACCCTCAGAAAGAAGGGAGGAAGAGACATTTTTTAAAACATTAAAGGAGTGTAATGCATCCTTGCTAGTCGAGAATACTGAATTGATCAGTGCATTAGGAACAGCTTCAGATTGGAAATAATTATTGCACAAGGTGCTGAAATGCTGATGCCAACTTCTTACAGGAATGCATTTTAAAGGCTTTAGGATGTCAGTGTTATCTTGCGTGACCAAATTAGGGCCAAATGAGAAAAAGTTTATCTGGTATTTTCGAGTATTGGAAGAGCTTTAGGTTCATAAATCTTATACAGAGTGTGTATTTGTGGGTAAATCGCATGAGGAGGGAGTTGAGTCCTTGTGGATTAAAACTGAATGTTTTGTTTTCTTCTGTATGGATTGGAAGCCATGAGAACAGTTTTACAGGCAGATTAAACAGAACGAGTTCAACTGTTTGTGCAAATGCATGCTAGCTGTCTTAACACGCATGGAAAATCAGGAGGTAAACTGATTACAGCTGACCACCCATGACAAACATCCAGAAGGAAAAGTGATTTAACTCGGCTTAATAATCACAATCATCACTGCTTGTGTATTGTGATTTAGCATAGACTGGGTTTATCATTAGTTATATTCGCTACATGAACTGTAATAAATTAATGGCGATGAGCATCATACTGCAAGCTAAGTCAAAATATTTCTCAGAAAGTGCTTCATCTAACCAAACCTTCTAAATATGATGAAAATAGACCATTTATGTTTGAAATCTATGGAATTATTATTTAGTGTAGATGCTGAATTCAGTTTTATGTTTACAATCATTTTTTTGGAGCAAAGAAGGTTGGAAAGACCTGCTCAAAAGCTTAATCTTAAAAATTATTTGTGCAGAACACAAAAGAATGTTTAGTTACACATTATTTTAAGGTGTCTTTGTTACACTGTAATTATACTGAGTAATATTAAGAAACTACTTGTACTTACTATAGGGTTAGGATTAGGGTTTGGTTTAGGTTTAGGGTTAGGGTTAGTTTCATGTAATTACGCATGATTTGATATTTCTATAGTAAATACATGTAACATATGTAACAATGACACTAAAATAAAGTGTTACCGAATGTTACAATTATTTTTGTATGATGAAAGTCAGCGGGGTCTAAAACAACACTGGACTTTCATTGTACATTAAACAAACAAACAAAAAAAGGGTACACTTTATTGAAGCCTTTAAATGTAATACATTATAAAAGTATTTTTATTGCATTAGTTATGCAATGTAAAAAAAAAAAATATTACAGTAAGTATTCATGATCCCCTAAAATTTAAAGTTTAGTCAACTTGAATTGTGAATTTGTACTAATTGACAACTTTGATATTTGAGTTGACTAAACTTAAAGATTCAAGGCAGCACAAACACTTTGTTTTTGAAATTGAAACCATTTGTTTTTTACAGTGTGCCTTCTAATGCATCTTATAATGCATGATATCATGGATAATTGTAACAACATTTATAATACATTATAACACTTATCTATTCATTGTTACAATTTTAGAACGTATGATGCATTAAAATACATGACAAACAAACAATTTCTGATGCAACAAGGAATATGCAAATATTACGATGCATTATAACTTTGGTTACAATTATTTATGAAAATATATAATGCATTACAATATTTATATAATGCATTAAACATAAGGGCTCCAAGTAAAGTGTGACCAAAACTTTTCAAAATATCTTCATTTGTGTTTCACAGAAGAAAGTCACACAGGTTTGGAATGATATTATAAATGATATTATAGAAGAATCATTTTAATTATTGGTGAACTATCCCTTTAACTAAGATTGTCTAGACAATTCTACATGCACTAATAAGTTCCTGATACTAGTTTAGAGGCCTGAATTGAAACTTTAATGTCACGGATAGATAACTGGAGTGAAATCACTGCTATATTCATAGACGATCTGCAGAAGTCATGAAAACAACCATGACCATCGGTTTTATTCACAGAAAAAAAGAATAATCAGTGACCTTTTCACCTCTATTATATACACAAAGCCACAAACAGTCTGTGATCCCATACTCTGTCATTTTCAAATGAACCCAAGAATGCTGTCCATTCCAGACATGACAGCTGAAGTACGACATCTAAATAAATTCAAGTTGTTTATCAGTAGTAATTTTTACATTTTATGGCAATACGAAAACAATTGCTTTGAAGGCGGATGGTTAAAGACTTCAAAAGGAGCTGGACAAGGAATGCCAAACACTTGGTGAGCATTTGATCTTTAAACCCCTTTGATCAGATATGTCCACCTAGGATAGCCATCTCTATTGTTCCAGCTATTGTCTTGCTCAGGGCTACTTTCTCAGTGACAAATTTGGCTCTGCTACAGTTAATGCAGCAATTCTATAAATCTTCTCTTGAAGGTCTTTGTGCTCAACCAACATACGTGGTGAGATACAGATCTGACTGTTTGTAAAAACACCTCTGAAGCAAACTTACAATATACGCAACCGGTTTCACAGACAAGGCTTAGATTAAGCCAGGAGTTTAAGCCTTAGTTAGTTCAATTAGGATATTTAAGTAGCTTTTATAAACGTGCCCTAGAACAAACCATTACTGGTGTGCATCTTGAGACAAAACAATGGCAGTGACATATTTTAAAGAGTTAGTTCACCCAAAAATGAAAATTCTGTCTAATTAATTAATTACTATTAATTAATTACTCACCCTCATGTCATTCTACACCCGTAAGACCTTCGTTCATCTTCGGAACACAAATTAAGATATTTTCGATGAAATTCGATGGCTCAGTGAGGCCAGCAAGATAATTATCACTTTCAGATGCCCAGAAAGGTAAAAATATATTTAAATCAGTTCATGTGAGTATGAGAATACTTTTTGTGTGCCAAAAAAACAAAATAACGACTTTATTCAACAATATCTAGTGATGGTCGATTTCAAAACACTGCTTCATGAAGCTTCAAAGCTTTACGAATCTTTTGTTTCAAATCAGTGGTTCGGAGCGCCAAAGTCACGTGATTTCAGTAAACGAGGCTTCGTTACATCATAAATGTTTCGAAATGTTCACGTGACTTTGGCAGTTTGATACACGATCCGAACCACTGATTCGAAACAAATGATTCGAAAAGCTTCAAAGCTTCATGCAGCAGTGTTTTGAAATCGGCCATCACTAGATATTGTTGAAAAGTCGTTATTTTGTTTTTTTTGGCACACAAAAAGTATTCTCGTTACTTTATATCATTAAGGTTGAACCACTGTAGTCACATGAACTGTTTTAAATATGTTTTTAGTAGCTTTCTGGGCATTGAAAGTGTTAATTATCTTGCTGGCAATGGAGGCCTCAATGAGCCATCAGATTTCATCAAAAATATCTTAATTTTCATTCTGAAGATGAATGAAGGTCTTACGGATGTGGAACAACATGAGGGGGAGTAATTAATGACAGAATTTTCATTTTTGGCCCCGTTTACATTAGTGCGTTTTCGTTTTAAAATGAAACTTTTGCTACAGTTATGCATGTCGTTCCCCACGTTCACTCTGCGTATCCTTGACGACCGTGTAAACAATAACATGGAGACTGAACTGCAATCTTTGCTGGCTTTGTTGTCATTTTTAGCAACCATTGTGCAGTTAAACTCTGCATTTTTTTAATACTGCAGCTACCTACATGCACAAGAGGCAACTGTTTACACTTGTACGCACATGCCCAGTGTGCATGAACGGTCATGTGACATGCATTTTCGGTCGTGTAGTGGAGACGGAGATCGTTTCTGAAACGCTGTGGAAATGCCAGTGTAGACGTTTTTAAAACTCATTTTAAAATTAAAACGCACTTAGTGTAAACGGGGCCTAAAATTTGTTAGTGCAAGTTGATTTCAGTTAAAACAGCTCAAACATGCATTTTAGTCTGGGACTAGGCTTAAGCCTTGTCAGTGAAACCGGCAATAATGAATGTATCAGTCTAACTCAGACTAACTTCATCCACTGAGTGTCCATAAAGGTGGATAATATAATCTTTTTTTTTTTTTTTTTGTCATTTTTCCTCTAAAATGTTAAGATCACGTACTGATATAATAAATGCATAAAACATAAGTATTTTTTCTTTAGGTCAAATGAATCACATTCATATCATCCATAGGCTGATGAAATTACCTTATTACAATTATTGTTACGAGGACAGCATGATGTGGGAAGTGGAAATCAAATATAAAGAGGGCTGAAATGTCCTTAATTACCTTGAAATGAGAAAGAGATGATGGTATCACTGGTTATGCTGTCATGGATTTGTTGTCTTATCAATGATGAAAAGTAAAATGGATTTGTTATCGATTTGTGGGGAAAAGAAATCATTTAATTTCATGTTCATAATTGAAATTATGTTTGTTCATCTCAGAGTATATGAGCCATATGGCAGTCCTGAGAAGTTTGCTTCCTCAAACACATTCATCCAACAGCATTTATGAGATGTAATGCATAACTCCTGACCAGATCATTCAATCTCATTGCATTTTATAAACCGATTACACCATTATGGGTGTCAAATAAAATCATTTATATCACATTTTCACACATACAGAAAGGTTTTTTTACCTGCTGGGCCTGTTGTGTAGATCAGGCCAACTCGATTTGCCCTCCGTTGCCTGTAGGTGTAAAACAAAAGCTCACAAATCATGCATTAGACAGGATATTTAACACGCTCATGTAAATACTCACATCGACACATGTAAGATTTGCTGGCTTTCTGTCTGCTACACTACATTCACTTTTCCTCTTTGCTTTCCTGCACTACACTTTTGACACATGCTGATGATTATCAGTGCTATTTTGGGTCATTGAAAGTCTGCCAGGTGTTTTTACACTCATTCCTTCATTTTAGTATAAGGAAATAAACACATGAGCAGGACGCAGATATATTAGTAAGTGAGATGAAATTGCTTCACAGAGCCTTTGGCAGAACATTCACTGAACTAATAAGGACGATTAGGTGATTTCAGGGGTGAATGAGTGAGTATGTCAGTGTGTTCAGACCAACCCCTCATTTCCTCTTTCCCTGGGGGTGTGTCTGAACCTGCCCCCCAACCAACCAGCAGCTGTACGATGAATGTCCAGGAACGCCCCTCCGTCTTAACACAATGCTTCAGATGAAAGCAATGAAAACATTAAAGCAGTGGACAGACCATGGGGCTCGACAAATGTGCACGTGGTATTGTGTGCAATGTGCATATATTTGAACATGTAGATATTTCTAGTTTTGCTAAAGGGTTAAAGGCTGCATGTGAATATTTTATTAAAATTACTTTGTTTATGTTATTAACATTTTTTGTAGCTTATGAATAGATTTAACAGAATGCTTTCATCACACAAATTGATGTTAGCATGATGAATATGATGAGTACATTGTTCTTTACAATGGATTCTACAGCAAATGCGGTAACATGCATATTAAAAAAAAGCATATTGTGCATATTAAAAAAGCAAACGCAGCACACAGAAATCCACTCCCTCTAGAGGTAATAACAAAGCCTTTGCTTTCCCTGCACTTTTAATAAAGCTAACCATCAAATACAAAGAGCTGAATTACAACTTTGTGAAATTTACAGATCAAAATACATATTGCCTTTGTTCTTAAGTAAAATTCTTGTTCTAGAATATTCTAAAAAGGCCAAATAATTAATTTTACAGTTGAGTATATGATATAGCATATTATGTTTCTTAAAGTCTTGTGCTAGATAATTTCCACACACATTTTTTTTCGTTTGTTTGTACATTCGTCTATAGTGACAGTTCAGTTTTTGAAAACAAATATGATTTGTTTTATGATATGATTGAACACAAAAATTATTGTGGTTGCACCTTGATTCCTGATGGTATGCCTTTGATTTTAGGGAGTGGGAAAGGATGGGTTTGATAAGTGTTGCTCCAGATGTTCATCCAGGTAGTTGTTGGTTGAGGGTATCATGATATTCCTTAGAGAGGTACTAAACTCTGGGAATGTAACCACTGAATAAACAGGTCCACTCTTGAACACCTTGCTGGGTAAAGTTTGTGCATAGTACATGAGATTCCCTCACTTACAGGCGCTTTATAATTTTCTCTAAAGCTTTTAATTGTATTGAAATGCAGTGCAATGACATATTGTGAATATCCAACAAGTAGTGGTCAAAACCATAAGCTAAAAAGTTCAGCATATAAGATATTGTTTGTTAAAAGATGTTTACTAATGGAAAACGTAAACATTTTAAATTTTTGTGGTCTGAATGGTAAATATTATGTAAATGAACATTTCATTTCAAGTAAAGTGCAAAAACTGTAAAGTTGTGTAGTTTTTTGTTCTGTTTTGTTCTGTTTTGTTTTGCCAGACCGATACAAAAGTAAACAATTTTTGTGATCTGAATGGAAAATGTAATGTTACATTTGTTTGCACTTTACTTTTAAAAATATTTACATTTTGTTTTGTTTTGTATTTTCTGTTTTGTTTTGTTTTGTTCTGTTTTGTTTTGTCAGACCAATACAAAAGTAAACAATTTTTGTGATCTGAATGGAAAATGTAATGTAAATGTAAATATTTTAAAAGAAAAGTGCAAACAAATGTAAAGTTTTGTTTTGTTTTGTCAGGGAAAGTAGTTTAAGAAAACCCCTTCTTTTTTTCTTCTTTTTTTATACCTTTTTGCCCGTTACTTGTATTTTACTTTTATGTAAACATTTGTATGGCATGCTCTCAGCTCATTTAAGTGTTTTTCCTTAAACTTACTGATGTCAAATTCCAAATTTCAAAATCTCACACATTTTTCTTGTGTT
This sequence comes from Hypophthalmichthys molitrix, assembly GCA_037950675.1. Lineage (NCBI taxonomy): Eukaryota > Metazoa > Chordata > Actinopteri > Cypriniformes > Xenocyprididae > Hypophthalmichthys > Hypophthalmichthys molitrix. The sequence continues at coordinate 22,212,760 of CM075504.1, forward strand.
GTTGGGTTCTTGTAATGAATGGGTTGTTGATAGTTATCAGCTTTTGTTGTACATGTAAACACACTCAATGTCTTAATGAACTGCACTGTAGAACGACTGATCCCTGCAGTAATTACCATCTGCCTCCTTACACACACTTAGTCATGGAGTAATGCCAGAGAACAGGGGGAAAAAAATCACTGTTTTCCTCTGATTTTCCCTCACAAACACTTCATACTGCATATATCAGTAGGCTTGTAGTATGGACAGCAATCTAACTTGTCTTTTAGGATATGGTGTATGGTGGGCAGTTATCTGTTTAATTGCTGGCTGGGTCTTGGCTATCAATTATGATCTCCCTGATCAGACAGAAGGCCATTCTACACTCTAAAGATGGTCCCACAGGTTTGTTATTGCATGACTTCTGTTGCTTTCTCTACTGCACTCCAAAACACCAGTAATTGTCCCTCTATATTCACCAGAGCATCTCTCGAGAATACACTTATTCCACCACAAACTCAAACTCCTTAAAAAACACAGTTGCAGTTGTAGAGCATCAATTAATGACCGTTTTTAAAGGACTTCAGGTGTGCTCTGATCACAGAGGTGTTTCCTTTGGGAGGGAGAAGACGGGAGAAGGGCTTGACAGTTGGATATGGGTGTGAATGCTCTAGTTCACTCCTCTCCCCCCGGCACAGCGGTGGCCAGCAATGGTGGGGATAGTGGGGTTTTGGCCCATTAGCCGAATGCTGTTTAATGAGAGGAAGAAAGTGGAAAGGAAAGAGAGAGGACAGAGCTAAAGGCTGACTCTTTTTTTAATGAGCAAAGTGTGAGTCAATAAGCAATGGACGCAATTCATGGATGCTTAATGACATTGCTAATCCCTAAGGCGACTATGCCAGCGAAACAATTGGTTTTCACCCTTGTATGGTGAAATATTCCAGCAACACCTACCCTCGGCCTGGGCTGCTTCTCAGACAGGGCGCAGGCTGGAGCTAGATGGATTCAGGCAGTTATCTGAATATTTAGAACCCTTTTTTACATGGAAATATGAAGTTATTTAAAATCTTTGTAATAAAATACATCCAAATACATGATATTGCAATAACATCCAAGCTAACAGGGAACTTCTCAGAAGTTTGGCTAACGTTCTGACAAGGTTCTCTCAACGGTGTGGACAAACGTTCCTTCTGTGACATTTATAGAATGTATATTCAAAGTTATCTGGTCTTTCATACCAGTTTGCACAAAAAAAACGTCTATAGGTCTATCATACAGTATCATATGGATGTCTTTCCTAAAAACATTTTAGTTGGATGATCATCTAAAGTTTTTTAAACATTGTTATTCATTTCAGACCATTCAGAGTAATGCAATGTTCCCATAATGTTTTCAATATGATAAAATGTATCATTCAATGTTTTCTCTAACATTTGCATAAAAGAAAATGTTTTTAAAACATTAAAAAAAAAGAATGTTTTGAATGTTCAGAGAACATTCAGAAGAAAACGTTTTCATAATTTAATGGAAATATTAGCAAAACATTTTTATACATATTTTTCAGTGGGATTGTATTTCTCATGGCTTCTCGTTTATCTTTTTATTAAGACACTTCTTGTGTAATGATCAAGTCTGTGAAAAGATGAGGAGAAAAGAAGGTTCATTTTAAATAATTTAGGTGCCAAATTAAAATGATTTAAGATAAAATATCAAATAATAAAAAGTGATACAATTATCTAATTACCTAATAACTTACAAATCCTTGATCTAAGTCTAGTTCTCTCGGAGAGTACAGTAAGGATGGAGCGTCAGGCCATCATATTCTCTATTTACAATATCCTCCATTGTCAACTCAACTTCAGACGTGCTGTCTATATGGAAAAGGATATGCAGTTTTAAAAGTGAAAGTAATGTGAAACCAACTGCATTCCACATCACATTCCAGGCTGGACTTCAATGGTCTACACTCTCGAGCCACTGCCACATCAGATCTGGCACAGCTGAATTAATGGAAGTTTAGAGGTAAACCCAGAATTAGCTTGAATTTTCTGGGTTTGGGACAAAATTGTCATGCATAGGCCCCCACCCCTATATTTAGCAGTGTTTAGTGGGCCCCTTGTCGTCGTAAAGCCTGGAACGTTTTCAGCTTAGCATTGGGTAAATCACAAACTAGAAGAAAACTGCAGATCTGATCACCTCATAATAGCATATAGATTATTCAACCCCTCAGACATGCACTCATATGCATGTTGATGACTGAGAACTTTGGATTTTTCTATTGCAAATATTTCAGGCTTTTTGAAGATACAGTACAGTTAGGTGCAGTATTAGAGAGTAACTAACCAAAAAACTAAAACAACACTACAACATATTTAAACAATAGTGTCTGTATTTCAACTAGCTTTTGCAGTAACTACTTATTTAGATACAGCACTGTTTTTATTGCACCTATTGCTTTACAATAAAGCTAATTGAGACAATATCTGTAATGTGTTGTTAAGTCATTCTGTCCAAACTATCTGCCTCAGAAATAAATCCAGGTTTGGTACAAGATTCCTGTAACCAAACAGAAACTACTACAATCCTCAAACTCTCTTTAATAAATATAAACACTCTTATATGTTATAAACACATGCAAACTCTGACATTTATCAGAACAAACAAAACCACTAACAATGTTTATTGCTTGTTTGATTTCACATGCTTATCCTTTCTCTCTCTCTCATACAGACCTAGATCCAGATGTCCTTTGCTTTCAGCCCAGTCTGTCTGCCAGCGAAGGCAAGAGAGCCGTCCTGGCAAGAAGAGACAGACAGATGAAAGAGAACGAATAGAGACAGAGTAATGAAGCAAGGGGGAAAGAGAAGAAGAGAGAGGTATGAAGATAGATGTATATACAGAGTGAGAGAGTAAGGAGAGATTTTTTCTTTTCTTTTCCCTGATGTCTTTATTGGCAGTTCACCCTGGGAGCTCTTCATTGCTACTTGAGTCTAGAGAGAAAAGAGCAAATGTGCTACATGTCCATTTGTTCATCCTCTCTCTCTTACACTCTCCCAAACTGTTCCGTTTCATTTCAATTTTCCCTTGCACCTGTGTGGAGATGTAAGGTGACCAGATTTCTGAAATAAAAACCAGGGACATTTCTAGTTCAGTGGTCAATATATTAGTGAAATTATGAATGTAGTTATCTGTGAATTAAAAAGAGGTACATCCAGTACTGATAAACTATGGCATATCATATCTGTCATCTGCGCACTGACTTAATTAATGTGACTAAAATAAATCGATAATAACATGCAGCATCAAAATATTTGCGTATATTGCACACATCTAATGCAATAAAGAAAAAACAAAACATAACTTTTGAGATGCTATATGGCAATATGTATAACAGACTCTTCTACTACAGTTTAAATGTTTGGGGTCGGTAAGATTTTATAATGTTTTGGTCTCTTATGCTCAACAAGGCTGCATTTATTTGATCAAAAATACAGCAAAAACAGTAATATTGTGAAATATTAATTTAAAATAACTTTTCTATTTTAGTACATTAAATTTTATAATGTAATTAAATTTCAGCAGCCTCAACTCTAGTCTTCAGTGTCACATGATCCTTCAGAAATCATTCATACTGATTTGCTGCTCAAGAAACATTTATTAATATTATCAATGTTGAAAACAGTTTTGCTGTTTAATAGTTTTTGTGGAAACCATGATACTTTTTTTGAAATAGAGATATTTTGTAACATTATAAATGTCTTTACTGTCACTTCTTATCAATGTATTAATCTCTGAATAAAATAATTTCTTTCAAAAAGAAAAAAATATCTTACAAACCCCCAAACTTTAAAAACGGACTATGTTGTGTTATTGAAAATTGTAATTTGGGTAACACTTTAGTATAGGGAACACATATAAACAATTAACTACAACTTTTTCCTTAATAAACTCATAATTTACTGTTTATTAATAGTTAGTAAGGTAGTTGTTAAATTTAGGTATTGGGTAGGATTAAGAATGTAGAATAAGGTCATGCATAATAAGGCATTAATATGTGCTTAATAAGTACTAATAAACAGCCAATATTCTAGTAATATGCATGCTAATAAGCAACTAAAAGACCCTAAAGTAAAGTGTTACTGTAATTTGATTTGAAATTTTTGGTGTTTTCTCAAATATATTTGGTTTAAATATTGTTTTTATTTCTCTTTTATTAACTAGACAGACAACGGCTGCATCCAAAATCGCATACTCTCTTGAGCAAGTACTTATTTTGAATAAGTACTTACTTTGTGACCGCTAAAAAAGTATGTTCTATATAGTACGAATGTGTGTAGTATGAATGTAATCCAGATGTACATTCGCCATGTTGGCATTATCATATGACCTACCAGCGTCAGTTACGTTGCATTACTGCTATTCACAAATCCACTCCCGTGGCCTGATTGGATAGTAAAGTGTCCATCTTATGCACCCTTCAGAACCTCGCTGGAAGAAGTAGGTCATCTGGGTACTTGCCTACCATCCGGGGACTTTGCCTACTGTCAATTCAGACATACTACTCTTGTCACATTCTGTTTTTCGTCTACTATATAGTAGGGAAGTATGCGATTTCAGACGCAGCCAACCTCCGCCAAACCCCTCACTGAGCAAGTTGTTCCTCTCAGCAGGGCTTCACAGGTGTGAGTGATTGTTCTTCCTCCACCCCCTTCCTGTCTGTTTTCTCCTCTTTTTCCTTTTCTTTTTAACTATTCTTCCCCTGCAGTAGAGGGTGCTAGAACTATTTTCAGATATAAACACCCACACATCCTTCCCTTCTAGACTTTTTCTACCCAGCTCACACATTCCCTTCGACAGGGGAAATTAGGGCCAGTTTAATAGATCTTAGAGGCCACTAAACACCACCCGAGATTGCTCAGTGATTGCCGGGCCTGACTCGTAGTCCACACACGTTCAAACACACACTCTGAACCTGCACACCCCCCTAGTGCTTATCTTTGCCTTTGGCCAAAATCAGCTCCTTTACTCCTCTTCACTTAGAAAGAACTGTCTAGAGAAAATATATAACCCACTTAATGTAGCACTCACCTTCTCTGAGGAGCTGAGAGATAGTATCAGATGTGGGAGTTTCACTGCGCAGGAACCAGGGGTTTGTGGCTTCCAGAGAAACATACAATTGGTCAGATGCATTTAATTGCTCTGTGTATATAATGGTGAAGGATTCAATTTGGTTTATGTTGTTTTAACAAGCAAAGGATTATCTGTTTCTTCTTGAACAAGCAAAGATGCCCTGTTATTTTTAAATGTGACGAAGCCTTTTTTGGAGGGTTAATGGCCTTTATCCTTCTAATCTGTTGTGTTTCACAGCAGAATTGTGGATCCAGAACCCAATTTTCATTCGTCACTCGTCACTGTAGTTTATTAGCACCCTTTGGGGTTGATCAACCTTTGGGTAAAAATGTCAAGCTCCTTCAAAGGATTAAAACCTTTGTGTGTTGTCTCTCATGTCAGGTTCCTAATTCTCCTGATGTACAGTTTTATATGGGGCCGTGACCTAAGAGTCTGGCCCATGAGAGCGCTCTGAGCATGCTCTGCACTGAACAGCCAGGTGCAGTCGGCTCAATATGGCTATCAAAACAGAGAGATTTGTTTTGCCTGAGATGCAGCCAAGAGAAGAACCCCTTTTAAAATAATTCTTTATTTTTGAGTGATGCAATGTTGTTATGTGTGAAACCGCGGAAGACAGATTTGGCACCCGGCCAAGCCTTTACATAAAGAGGGAAAAACGTCAGCACAGGCTGCAGGAATGCAATAGAAGGTGTGATTTATGGGATGTGATTGTGAAGAGGTTATATGTTCTACATGCTGTATGACTGGGTTATGATTGCTTTGTCTCTGAGGTCCTGTTGTTTTTTTTTAAAAGTATGGGTCAATGATTTTATTTTTCCTAATTATTTAGTTAAAAAAGTCACACATGCATTGACTTACACCTACTCTATGATAACCATGTCTTTAATTTCTGTATTAAAATTCATTTTGATATATTTTATGGGCATAAAGTAAAAAAAAAAAAGTCAGGGTAACAAGTGTCTGGGTGTCATTTTAAAAAAAAATGAATTTTTGAAAAGTATTTTGGATTAACCTTATATAAGTTCTGTTCAAAAGAAAATACTTTACACATTAATCTTATCAAAAGTGACAGTAAAGACTTTAGGAACCTAAAAAAACATGTATCACAGTTTCCACAGAAATATTCAAACATTTTTAACATTGGTAATAAGAAATGTTGCTTGACCACCAAATAAGCACATTAAAATTATTTCTAAAGGACAACTGAAGACTGAAGTAATGGCTGCTTAAAATACTGCTTTGCCAACACAGGAATAAATTACATTTTAAAATATTTAATTAATAGTATTTCTCAATTTTTCTAATTTTACTGTATTATTGATCAAATAAAGGTGAGCAAATAGGGACTTCTTATGATATAAAAGATCTAAAAGATCTTACAGACCCCAAATATTGATATTATACAATATCTAGATCTTAGAAGACTAGAATATAAACCAGTGTTTCAGATGTGACATGATTGAGAAGTCTTTCAGCACTCTTGATGTCACTTGAACTGAAAAGGAATGCAGAAATAACACAGATGTACGGTCCGTGTAGACGGTATTTTCAATGTCAAACAATTTACTTCCCTCAAGGAGACATTTAGACATCTTTTGAAGTAGCACATTAAACCGACCTGTTATGTGAAGACCAGATACATTGTGAATAGCGCAGGTAAAATTTTACGAGTTCAGGCTTTTAGGTCTTTTCCAAGTACGGAAATCAGTTTGCTTGTAGATTTTTACTCAAACAAGTGTTTTGATTCGAGACAGCATTTCTGTTTCCCAGGATTCGAACACTAGCTCCTTAATTCAAACTATATTTTTAAACTCATACCTTGTAAAGTGCACACTGCAGCCTGTGTTCATAAATGAGTGGACATTGGCAAAAAGGCTTTTAGCTGTGAGTGTAAACAAACGCTCTAATTCTAGATAATAGTTCACTGCACATGATGCTCAGGGAGCAGCAATGACCAGTCTCAGTGGCTTCATTATCACTCTAATTTGTATTAGTGAGGCCTATTCTCAGAGGAATAATTATGTATCTAGTGTGTGCTCTCTTAATGAGGTTAAACTTAAGTCTTTGCACTGAATGGGGGTCCAGTCTTGCCTGGATGTGAAAAAGTGCCGTTCTCAGTGGTATGCTGCCTGTTTCTATAATTGCTGTTTGTTCGCTGTACACTATTATTAATAAGGTGGCAAATAGGCTTGGAAATAATACTGCCCTTAGTGATATATGCACATGTTTGTAATCACTTTTGTAATTAGAGCACACCACTTAGTTCTGAGAATATTAATGCAATGTATTCAGATGCAACACTCTGAATCATATCTTAGGTACAATAATACAGCAGCATTTTCTGTATAGGGAGTCGCTCCATATCTGCTATCGCAGTAGCTTATCACTGAGCAAAGTGGATGTAAAGAGCTCTGCTTTAAACAGCCTGATCCTGCTCCACAACTCACCTAAAGCCATTTAAACACTCTGACCTGTATAGGAGATACAATCAGAGAACACTCTTATCAAATAGATGGGATCCTGTCATCGCACAACCTCTCTAACCTTGTCTCAAGAAGCTGAAACTGGTAAATCACCACTCAACTGAAGGTTGCTACCAGATCAATCACTGTGTTGATGTTTGTTGGTATCTGTGTTATCAGAGGTTTCACAGCTTGCTTGGGTTTAAATATCAGTCCAGTAAAAATCATAGAAATCTTAAAATTCCTTTTTTGTTAAATTCTTGTGCTTAAGGACAAAGTCTGCTCCTGCAATAAATGACTGGACAATGTTTTGTGTTAATCATTTAAATACCACTTTAAAAAAATCTACATTTACAGTAATAATTACACATCATTGACCTATAAATACATTATAGGTCAATGATGTGTATAAGAGTGTCCATGATAAAGAAAAGGAAATATGTTAACAGTTTTAAACATATGCCAATGTTGGTTTAATAGATTTAAAAAAAATAAAAATAAAAAATAAACTATTTTTTGATAAAAATGTCATGTGTTGTAACCAAGTAAAAAGTGAAATTTTCCTTACATTCTGAATGCACAACGTACACATCTTGATCATTTAAAATAAGGTAAAAAGTAAAATTCAGTACAAAATTATTAATTATTATTCATATTAATTATAAATTATGTTTTTATTGTGTTATTGTGTTTTTATTATGTTTTAGGTGAATTGCACCACATGACATTTTACAACCTTGCCTTGTCATGAAAAGGTCCAATTATATAACATTTTACATGACTTATTGACCTTGACAGTCATGAGTGTCTGCAGGGGTCCTCTTTATGATATCATTTCCTGTTTTTTCTGCATGTTCGTTGTCTAATTTTGCAGCCTTTTTCCAAATATTAATAAGCAGTAAAGCTATTTTATACAATTTTACAAAACTATTTAATATGGTTTTCAAGGATTTCAATCTTTTTTTCTTTTTTTTTCTTCATTATGATATAAGGATGGTTTATGTTGTGGATTTTTGTGGATTGCATTTAATGTACTTTTTAATAAAGTAACAGAACAAGACAACGAAATTAGTGTCTTTTCATTGACTCTTCTGTATCCGAGTACCATACATGTAATTTAGCTATATACTAAAATACTGACGTTCCACTATACTAAACTAATGGGGCACAAACATTAAACAAGCCCCAATTATCTTAGACACCAGACCAAAGCACCAACTAGCTCAACACCACCAACTCACCCAGCCCTCTTCTGTCTCTTCTCTTCCTGCTTCCTCGTTAAAAACACCTCTTTTTTTCTTCTTCTGCAAGGTTAGGGAGGGAAACCAGCTTATCAGTGATGGAGAGGGATTTATTAGTGAGAAAAAGATAATAGCTACCCATAGGGCCATAGAGGGCTGATTTACTGCCACTAATATTTAGGATTCCTACAGCCAGGCGGGCCGGGACTCTTTATCTTCCCCCCTGCCTGTGGCGCTGAGAGGTGCAGGGTCGAGGCCGGACGATGAGGGATGAACCCCACGAAACCGATGCTCTCACTCGCTCAATCAAAGCCATTTCGGACACAGAGTGAAGCAAGAGGAGGAAGTTAGAGGGTGCTTGAGGCATCTGTTATAGCCCAGCTCAGAGATCTGTCAGGCACCTGCTGAGAAACAGACAGACTTCCCAACATAGGCTCTATTTTTAATCTGTCATATAGGAGTCAAGACCAGCAAACCATGATCTTTATTTAACATTTGCCTGTGTTCACATGGGCAGCTATTCACCGTAATTCACTAAATAAAACAACATTCTTATTAGAATATTAACATGGGCTGCCTGTTCCACACATACTCTCTTTTACAAAGCTATCGAGTGTACATCCTGGGTCATGTGCTGTTTCATAAAACCTACACAAACACTGTGCAGTCTTCTTTATCATTATTTATCAAGTATTTCTATTTATCTAATCTGTAAATTATTTATAAACCACAGTTTACCTCACTCTACCGAGTGGAGCTCCTCCACTGTGAACAGCATGTCAAATCTGAACTTATCTATAGTACGAATTTATGTTTGTATTTGGCGTGCTATTTATACACAGAAATTACTTTTTACCTGCATACGATGCGCATTGTTAACCCCTAGGGTAGGATTGGTGGTGTGGGTTAAAGGGTTAGTTCACCCAAAAATGAAAATTCTGTCATTAATTACTCACCCTCATGTCATTCCACACCCACAAGACCTTTGTTCATCTTCGGAACACAAATTAAGATGTTTTTCTAAAATCCGATGGCTCAGTGAGGCCTGCATTGCCAGCAAGACAATTAACATTTTCAATGCCCAGATTGCTACTAAAGACGTATTTAAAACAGTTCATGTGACTACAGTGGTTCAACCTTAATGTTATGAAGCGACGATAATACTTTTTGTGTGCCAAAAAAACAAAATAATTACTTTATTCAACAATATCTAGTGATGGGCGATTTCAAAACACACTGCTTCATCAAGCTTCGAAGATTTACGAATCTTTTTACGGAGCATGTATCAAACTGCCAAAGTCACATGATTTCAGTAAAGGCTTCGTTACATCATAAATGTTTCGAAATTTCAATGGTTCACCACTGGGGGGGGCGTAACTTTGGCAGTTTGATTCGCGCTCCGAACCACTGATTCAAAACAAAAGCTTCGAAGCTTCATGAAGCAGTGTGTTTTGAAATCACTAACTATAGACACAAAAAGTATTCTCATCACTTCATAACATTAAGGTTGAACCACTGTAGTCACATGAACTGTTTTAAATACATCTTAAGTAGCTTTCTGGGCATTGAAAGTGTTAATTGTCTGGTGTTAAACTGGATAGTAGGCCTAGGCTACTTAAAGATAACACAATGAGGCCTGGTTTCACAGACAGGGCTTAGCCTAAGCCAGTTCAATTAAGATATTTAAGTAGCTTTTATAAACGTACACTAGAAAAAAAACATTACTCGTGTGCATCTTGAGACAAAAAAAATGGCACTAACATATTTTAAGATATGTCAGTACAAGTTACTTTCAGTTAAAACAGCTCCAACATGCATTTTAGTCTAAGACTAGTTTAAGCCTTGTCTTTGAAACCGGGGGTGAGTGTGTTTATACCCATGGATGTCTTTTAGTGGTCCAATATATTTATAAAGAATTATGTTATATTGTAGTTGTATATACATACATTCATGTTTTGATACTATTGAGAGCCTTCACTTCCTTTACCTGAGCACAGGTGAAATATCTTCAGGGCTGGATACACAGTCCAAGATGACAGAGAGCCTAACAGGATATGAGGAGATATGCAGCTGTCTGTCCGTGCTGATCCTGCGCTGACCGGGAGGCAGAGAGAACTTCGGCAGCCGCACTTAGATGAGAGGTCACAGGTTCAAACCACAGGTGTTGTGCCCTGCAGCAGGACACTTCCAGTCTAAACAGTGTAAACGGTTTTCAGGAATGTGAAAGTGCATGACTGGATCAAAAGAGTCAGCCAATCAGGATCCTGTTTACACTGTATCTTTTGGAGAGACTTTGGTTAAGCCATCATGGTTTAAGTGCTGAGCTATGACAAAGATGTAAGCTGTGTTATTGGCTTGTCTCAGTGTAATGAGGTAAACATAAAAGCTGAAGTTTGGGGTGAAAACTACAAATGACTTCACCACCATAACTGATGGCCAGGGACAGGTTCTCTTGAGCATCAAAAAAAGCTGTTGTTTTCTTTTCTTTTCTTTTGACCTTTGTTGCACAGACTGTACACTCAAGCTAAGCACTCTTGACTTAAAGTCAACATGAAACAGAAGTTGTGTTAGCCTTCTTTTTCCTATTGTGATGTATATCCAAGTGAAACAACTTCTCGAACAAGAAAAATTGTAGGGCGGGACTTAGTTTTGTTCATCAGGAATTGATTGGATGGTTGGATTGTTGTGGTTTGCCAGTGCTGTGATCTCATGTAAGTGACAGGTCGTCCAACCCAATCTCACAGCAATTCGTATGTATTTTACAAGGTAGGTCATTCATACTAATTCATACGAATCTGGCAACTCATAAAATACGTACGATTTAGCAAAAAACTTACTAATTCATACAAATGACCTACCCCTAACCCCGGCCCTAAACCTACCTGTCACTTGGGTTTAGACAAATCGTATGAATTCGTATGAGTGAGGTTGTACGAATTCGTACTAATTAGCCACCTCGTAAAATACGTACGAATTGGTCGTGAGATAGCGTTGGGTCATCCCACCTTGGCATCAGTAAACATGTCATCAGAGAAGAGAAGAGACGATGTTGCAAGAGGGAGGGAAAGTTATTTTGATTAAAGATTTCAAGAGCATGCGAATTAAAAAATAAATGATGGATATTTAATATTCCAATATTCTATAAAAACATTTCAAATTTAATGGTGACTTTAAATTAGCATGCCCTTTGTTGCCGTTTGCCTGCTCACAATAGGATGTGGCTAATTAGTTCAAATGGCATAAGTGACTTTGCTTGTTGTCCTCACCTATTTAGAGCCTATTAATCAGGAGATTTTAGCATTATGCTGCAACCCATGTCACATAATCAGTGAGTGTTTTTCACCATTACTTTGTGCCTCAGGTGGTAAAAGCTCTGCCATACGAGTGCCTCACACCCTTTAGTGGCAAATAACACATCAGTGGAGCAGGTGTAGCACATCTAGCTGTTGAAAAGTGGGCACCACAATAACACAAAGGCATACAAATATACTCAATGGGCCATTGAGCAACTTATGAACAAAAATTTCAATTATATATTAATTCCGGTCAATAAATTCCTGGCATTCTCTAATATTTAGAATCTATCTGGATTAATATCTATTAAAATGCAAGAAAAAAAAAACGACTGTGTAAGTGCACACATCAGAGTCTGGAAACCACAAATTAGCTTTACTTTAAACTCTTTTTTTAGCTGATTCAATTTCTAAATCTTTCATTTCCTTTTTCCACTCTGAAAGACATTACGCCTTCAGAATATTTCATCCCTCCCGCATATCGCCACCTCTTTAAAATAATCTCTTTGCCCAGGCAGAAATCTTACCGACAGATAATCAGAGATAAATATGCTTAATTGAGGCCAAGTGAACTTTCTCTATCCGCACCACAGTCAAGCAATCTAAAGTAAACGTGCTAATTAGAGCAAAGCTCTGTTCCTGCAGAATGCTGAGTGGGCCGGGCTACTCAAAAGATGCTTCACTACAGCTCAGCCATTAACATGGGGAGGTTCTCATACAAATGCATTGCACAACATCACAGGTGTGCTAGATAAATAATATGCAATTTCTGTGTTACTTGCTCAAATTAATGTTTTAAAATCTCCACCATCTGGGTGAGAAAACTAGTAATCTATAAAATGGGTGTTATTGCAGATCACTTACAGTTGTATATTTGAAAATTATGGGGATCTTTCACAAACCAATTACATCTTGCATGTAAACAGACACAGTGAACAGGTCTGACTGAACCACACCTGCTCTTTTATGCACTGCAGCTTCTTCCATTTGCCAGTTAACAAGTTTACATCTCGGCTAACTGAGATTCAAAATGTGGGAAAAACAGCTGAATAGCGGGCGGGGGAGATATAACAGATTCGGGTCAGACTGAGGTGAAAATTAACATTTCTCTCCATTTTTCTGAAGGGTCTGAGAGCCTAGAGTCTGTGGTCAGACCGCAGGCCATAGCACTGATGAGACTGGACCACTAACACCCAAGGGAAGCAAGTTCCTAATTACCCATTGTGCCTGACAGAAGCCTCTTAATTACCAACTTCATTAGCTTGCTGGTCTTTGTTTTTCTTCAGAGGGGGCCAGTAGGATGGGGGTGGAGGCTCGTAGGAAGGAGAAACGAGTTGCTGTTTTAGCACCTTTTCTCCCCTTTCTGAACAATTCTTTTCTCTCTCTCTCTCTCTCTCTCTCTCTCTCTCTCTCTCTCACTCTTTACTCGCTCTGAGGAAATGTTAAGACCTCAGTCAAGGATCTAATTAGATTCATGGTGAGAATCAGACACCTTTTAACTAGCCTCTGGAGTCCCTAAAAGGACAGCAAGTGACTGGGCAGGAGAAAAGAAGAGCTTCTCACACGCACACACATGTACACACTACCTTTCACGTGTGAAGTGGCCTGCTTTACTCTTTTTTCTCACTTAGATTTTAAAAAAAAAACAACCACTAGTGAACACAAACCATAAGACTATTATGAAAAAGTCCAGTGTACTCAGTTCTAAATAATGGGTTTTATTTAATATTAAATATTTTTTTCAGCTTGAAAATACAATATAGGCTAATCAAAAATTAGTTTATATTGCCCCTATAGCTTATGTGTTTGAGGATCCTTGATGATAAAAAATAATAGCTATAATAATTAACATGTGAATAGTTTATATGACAATAGTATTTGAGGGGGAACTTTTCTTATAGATAGAAAAGTACATTGTCTTAATCCTTCATCATTAGCCCCAAATAGCCTAGCCTAATTCAATCCAGTGAAAGCATTCTACTATTTTGCCGTTCTGCTCTTCTCACAGTGCTCTGTTGATGGAAATAGTGATCTTTCCTAAAACTGTGGGCTATTAAAACATTAGGGTCATAACGTTGAAACTGTGATCCCTGGTTACCAAGACTACCATAACTGTCCAGGGGTGAGTTTCCCGTATAACTACGTAACTTACTGCTTAACCACCAAACACGATGCATCGTTGTAGAAACTAGCTTAGTCACTGCTGTTTCCCGAAACCGACGTCATACCTCATTCTTACCTCGTTAGTTCAACAATATGACTCTTATGACGTCATGTGCAGGTATAGTAATAACGAATTAATCGATTCAAGATCGCATTAAATGCATTGTTAATTTACATAAATAACAGAAAGACATTCATTTTTTTTTTTTTTTTTAAATCACGTTAACATAGCAGTGGGCCTATCTGGCGTAGGCCTAAACTTTATCTGTAGCAAGGCTACAAGCGGTTCATTCAGTCAGCAGCTTTCTCCGTCCACATAACGTTTTTTTCTCTCTCTCTCTCTCTCTCTCTCTCTCTCTCTCTCTCTCTCTCTCTGATGTAACGAACTAAGGACTACTTCATTGTTTTTGTTTCCTGTCGTTTTGCTTTATTTGATGTTTAATTTATCGCGGGTTCCCTCATAAGTCGGGATTCCCGTACACATCAAAACGGCGCTGATTGTTTACATTTTAACTAGAAACTCAGCCCGAGAGATGTAGTTCCAACCAAGTTTGCGACGCTGTTGCGAATGTTCGTTGGAACTAGGATTCGGGAAACGCCAAATTGTTCAAATGTTGGTTGCGACAGAATGCCAGTGCGACCATTGATTTAACGAAGCTTTTGGGAAACGCACCCCAGGTCCAGTTATTAGTTCTATTAATTATTCAGTTCAAAGCAATATTCATAATGTACTCACTCAAACTGGAGTCATTCTTAATCAAGAAAGTGAACAGAATTCATCTAACCAAACTTTTGGATCTTGTGCACCCTCCCCTTCTCTGCTCCACACTTTCCCACTAAATTCCATTGGTCAAACATGGATCATTAGCATTTTTCCCTTTAAGAACTTTTTTCATTTTGTTGCATGGGTGCAACTGTTGGACAATGTTTGGTCTAGGCAACTCACCAGTAGTTAATTTGGGTCTGATTCCAGTTTGAATCAGGGATAGTCTTTGACTTTCAGAGGTTGACACTGACAGTGAGTTATGTCAAGTGGTTTAGTGTTTTCTGTCTGCATGAGAAATGTCAAAGGATTGACATAAGTCCCAAACTGAAAATGAAATGAGTCTGTGAAAATTCCAGACCACTGCGTGTGTGTGTGTGTGTGTGTGTGTGTGTGTTCTTATATCAAGACATTAGTAATTTGAGCAGTGCACGTGAAGCAAGAAGATATCAAACATTTCAGATAATACAGATCAGGCCTATGTATCTTGAAAAATAACTTAAAATTGTCAAGACAGAATGAAATGCATGATCATATAGGCTACTTGAATGTCTAATTCAAGACAACATATGATAGAAGCAACCACGAGGGCAGTACACGAGGCGAATCAATACGGCAACACATGTGATATATTTAGTGAAGCCATTGTTTATTTTATTTAGGGAACGAATCGAGGATTTTCCAAACAGCGAGGCCCCAGAGATATTTTATCAGGTGTAGCCTACAGTCCAGCCACGTGGAATACATTAGTACTTTAAAGAGAATGTAATTTGAAAATAATAATAATTATTATTATTATTACCATTATTATCATTATCACAAAGTCTAAACTCAGAAATAAACTTTAAATTGAAAAAACGCTTGCACTTGCACGCTCGGTTTACGACTCCTCCGTGAAAAGTTCGAATAGCCTATCATTTAATTTAAGGAAGTATTAAAGAAGATGTAATGACCACAACACTAATATGATGCTTTCAAATATAAAACACGCGAGGTAGTGCACTTGTGACGAATTCCAGTGTTAATTTAGTTTCAATCCACTATATGCGAGGTGGTCAGTCCACCAAGCTGACCAGGTTCATGCAGAAGATCCAAGATACCGCAGCAAGCTGCCTGCCAAACTGACCGACTTACACTATTCATTTACAGTAGCCTATTGTTAAAATTTCGTTATTTAGGCACTATAGGTCTAAGCGCTACAGGTCTGTTTCTAGGCCTATTTGTGGTCTGTAAGTGCGTACATGAGCTCCCCCTCTCTCGCTCGCTCTCTCTGTGTGCGTGTCTTCAGACACCAAAATATGTAGAAGTGGGCTGTCTGTGAGATCTATCCATAGACCAATGGGGAGATTTACAGATTGTTCATTTTAAAGCTAAAGTTACAGATTTTAGTTCTGTTTAGTGATTTCTGTTCTTTTAATCATCCAGGTTTTAGTTGTCTCTGCTTTTACTTAGTAAAGGCAGTTTAAAGGTTGAACGCTAGTTGCACTTACAGGCTACTTGATCCTTAGATAACGTTTACCAGAATCATATAGAGGCCTAGTTATCAGCACCTAAAAACGTTCGTAAATTAAACACAAGTCTGTTGCGTGAAACTTTGAAGGATTATTAATAGCCTAAATATACTACTATTATAATTGCAAGGCCATTTAACACTATACAAGAATAAAAAATAAAAAAAAAAACACTTTTAATATAATTTTAAAAGTAATATAAAAGGTGCTGGCAAAATTCCCTTTTAAAACAAATGGCTACTCCGCAATCTGTACAGTGTGCATGCCACATGATAGGTCCAAAATTACATGACAGATGACGAGGCTTAACTTCATAGTCCTACCTTGATAAGAATAGTGATTTCGTAAGATATTACCCTTCAGTTAGATTTTACCAATAAAGTTAGTAAAGAGAATTTGAGAGAGATTGTGCTATTCCCACTTGCTCTTCTTCCTCCTCCTCCTCCACTTCCGATGCAGGTTCAGCATAACCAAATATTGGACGTTGCATGGTGATTGATTGCAGTTATAAATGTGTTGGATGTGTTAAGCTGTCGACCAAAACAGCACAAATGAATAGCTAAGCTAAACAATTGCAGGGTCCCTTAAAATGATCCACACTGCGCGCTATATTTTATCACGTGCATTAGACTATCTCCACGCAGTTATATTTAGATATATATTTAGATATTTCTTACTCATTGTGTTGAAATATGATTTTTTTTTATCCGAAAGCGCAAATCATTTTTTTTTATTATGGGCTATTTAGAAATGTTTACTTTGATTACGTGCGATTCTGATGTTTGGCAATATTTTCACGCTATATAAAATTGGGGTCAAGACGACAAATTTTGGCGATTTTTTGGACTATAGGATACTGGCGAAAGTTGCGACCATAGTTCAGCACATTTGTACCTAGCTGTAGACACAATGTAGGCCTATAGGTTTATGTTTTAGGCAACTTAATGCGATCTATGGGAAAAATCCATACAATGGTCTTTATATAATCTTAAGAGCGTTTGCATTATAGGGAAACCCAGTTTACGTCGTACACTTTTTCATTGCTAGCTTGTCTGTTGAGCGACTTAAAGGTCCAGGACCATCTAGATAATTTACGTTTCCAACGTCACAAAAGGGCAATTTTACACAAATGACAACACATAAATTAAAATTTTGCCATTGCAAAGACTAATGCATTAATAATAAGTCGACGCGTTAACCATAGCAATAGATTTTTAACACGTTTTAGCATCTCTGTATTCTAGATCCGTCCTTTCAATGTGGATGAAAAACCCGGAAATTGTAATGCTGTTAAATTAGTCAATGAAATGACGCTTTGTGCCATCATAGTAAGGCAGGTGAAAGCCATAACAAGGCAAAGGTAAGCCCTGAATCTCACGCTGCGGGCTCGATAAAGTCTCAGCAGTGACACCGCTGTCACCCGTGTTTTACCTTTGATCCATTGATATTTGTGTGTTTAGTGGAGGGGCGGGGATGGAGCCTTCATGCAAGGGTTAGAGAATTTGACAGCTGCCAAAAGATAAGTACAAGGCACTTGACCAAGGATATAAAAATTAAGGCCTATACAATTAAATGTCTCACCACACTTTCATTATCTTACCCGTATGTCTTCCAGAAGTTGTGCCTAAATTTACTAAACCTAAATAACGGCGCAATTCACCGTCTCCAGACTTCCAATTTTAAATCATTTTTTTTTAAGAATGGAAACTCTGATCTTCTTCGTTAATAATAAAATGAGAAACTGAATCTAAGATGATGATATTTAATTTGTAACGTAAACTATTGTGAAGGGTGATTATTTTGTAATTGCTCATTATTCTTGTATTATCGCTGTACCTTATGGCAAGGCCGCGGGAATTGTGAGGGGGTTGATTCTCCCATTACAAGGATCAGTTTCAAAAGCAATTTGTGAAACTGGATAGATTGTGTTTGTCGTGACGTCACATTTCAGTTCATGCTATAAATATCACCTCAAACCAACATTAATGGCCAGTTGCAACCGAAACGCGGCCCTCTGCAAATACAAAGTCCAACGAAACTATAAAGCAACAGCCTGCAAATAATTTTGGACGGTGCAGGACAGCTATTATGTTTTTTGCCAACTGTAAATAAATTGACGTGGAACTGGAACGGAGTACAGGCTGTACTGTACATCAATCTCCATTATACTTTTTAATTTTTCAAGGGTAGCTAATCTTACGGCGGTATATGGTGCAATGCTTTATAAGTTGCTATAATGTAGGTAGTATTTTTTTAATCAAGGCATAACTTTATTTTGCACACCAGCCCAGACCGTCCACCGTACTGTAAAACTGCCTTTTAGTAGGATCAGCGGACGTAATTAAAGCTAGTAATTGCAGATTAGAGGTTTTGGGTCATTGGGGTTATTTGATAGGAGGCTGTTTTAAATGACGGGTAATTATTTAACATCACTCGTATGGCGCAGGTTTTTCACCTGTTTAAAACCCAGACCTCAATTTCAGAAACCACTGCAAGCAAGTTAGCTACACCAACATTTTTTTCTCACTGTATGATGAATCATGGCAATGGCCCTCTGTGATTGATCGTTTTCCCTTTGCATAAGCGTGGCGTTGTTGAACATTTAAGTTAATGTTGCTTCTGAAACAAGTTATCGCAGCACGGGGTAACTTAAGCGGGTCAGGAGGTTCTCAATACAGCGAGTCCCATGGCCCGTATGCTTGTTTAGAAAAGCAAATCAATTAATAGGCCTAGCCTATACAAGGTCGAAGTCATAGTCTTTTTGTGAATAATGCCATTTCTGTGGGTAGATATTGTATCTCTCCCAAATGTATTTAAATATTTTAAGCTGATCAGAATGTGAATAATTAGTTCGACACATCATCAAATTAAACACGTTGCCTATATGCTTTGTAAACAGGTTAATGTATAGAATAGAATAGGCCTACTATAGCCTGCTTCGGCTCTCTAATGTTAAATTAAATTGATTTAGTCTTTTCAACTCAAATAACGTTAACAAATTTTTAAAAGTTTCTAAGCCCATTCTGTTTAGTGAAATATAATTTCCCTCCTTTAAATTCAGCTAGCTAATTGTCCAGCATTAAATGCAAAACACCAGTCGCATTTAAATCGGCAATGCAAAATTAATAAAGGGGAGCAAGCGGTAACGAGGGGGTGTCCTGTCTTTTGAGGCACAACGGAGGGAGAAAGTGCGCCAAATTTGTTTGCAGTGGATCAAGGCTCACCGCCTTCACTGCACTTTCTTTATCTTAATTCCAACTTGAAAAGATATAATTATCTAGTTTGAACAGGGCTGCTATCAAATCCTTCTTTAGGCAGGGTAGGGAACAGCTCGAGTGGATTGTGGGCTCTGAGCCGCTCGGTGTTGCCCGAGATAGGAGTAATGAAGTTGTGGAGTCCGGAGATACAAAGGGCATTAACCTCATTAGCATGAAACCTTTTCTTCTAACTATTGTGGGACCCTTTCAGCCTTCTAATCCCTCTATTTCAAAGCTGGGTTTGTAATAAAGCTTTTAGGGGTTTTTCAAAGCTAATAGTATTCTCCGCAGATTTTTTTATTACCGTTATAGTCCACAGACTGTTCAAAAATCCCCTTATATAGAATGTGTATGTATAGCCCTCTAAAAATTTTAACCTTTATCAAACTACGATTAAAAGTTTTGGGGGGACACGAAAACGCTCAACAATTTTTCGGAATATTTTGTCACGTAAGTAATAGTAGGCCTATTTTATGCAATTTTATTTTATAATAAAAAAGTAGATTTTGGGATATTGTGTTTTTAAAACAAAAAAATGGATTCAAAATACAAGGTAATGATTGAATTGACGTGTTTTCACATACACATATACGCTAAAATTAATATCTGCATTCTATATTCCTATAACAAAAAACAAGAACTGAAAACGAAGACTAGATACATTCCATCCGTTGCTGCCGACAAGATTTTAAACAAAGCTCCTATTTTGTGGCACATTGCAAACCTTCTCTTATCGCGTTGTGAGAGGTAGTCAGATTGTACTAAATTATGTCCAACCAGGCCCCCTTGGATCCACGGATTAACAGATTAAAGTGGACCACTGGGCAATGCATCCCCTTTCCCCCACATATTACTCGTATGATAATTGCCTAAACTGATTTGCACTTTCACAAAAGCTCACAGGACTCTTTGTAGCTTGAACAGACCAGACGCTGCTCGTCTACCAATGGAAATAAAACTGGTTAATGCCAGTCCATCAGACTGAGCGGCAAATGAGGCAAGAAAAAAACAAGCGCTTCGCTCTGGAAAAATCGAGCTCAAGACCGTTGTATAGCATTCTAATTGTGTTACATTTTAACCAGTCCGTTTCCCCCTTACATAGGCTACTTTATATGCTCGGATTAATTACACAGCTGATGGAATATTCCATTGATAACTCCATTGAATAGTGATAATTATGATACCTCGCCTGTTTGTCCTAATGACAATGACACCAAGGAACCGAATCAAAAGAAGAGAACTGTCAGTGCAACCCATTCAATGTCCTATAATGTTTTTTCTAATACAATGCATCCCAAACCATTCACTATACAGTGGAAACGTCTCATTTTGGCCTTATTTTGAAAAACAAAAAGGCTTTAATTTTATTCTGAGCAACATATTGATAAAACTTTATTGACAAAATATTGACAATTACATACTTCTTGGAAGTATACTTTGTGTTAAAATTGTAGCAAACTTAACACAAACACAAAATTATTTACATTCTTGTAAAAGACGATTTAACATAAACATTAGCTTTTAGTATCTCTATACATGGAATACGCTCAGTGCTTGAAGTTTTGCTGCCTAGGCGGCCGTCAATTCTTGCATTAATCCTTCGAGGCAACTCTTTAGAGGAGGGGCGAGTCCCGATCATATATTCGCACCAAGATTACGGAGACATGGTAAAGCTTAAATTTTAAGGAATGTCATGGAGAATTTTCATTATAATTACTATTGTATGTGGTAAACTTGAATAAAGTTTTTTTTTATAATCTGGTTTTAAATTGGTTTTACTTCTTAAAAACACTATAACGCAGCACTGCTACTTCATATTGTTTTCACAATCACTTTAACACGAGAATCATAAATTCAAAGACTGCACACTGTTGTAAAAAAAAAAAAAAAGGAAGAAGCACACAACATTTCTCAGATTAAAAATCGAATCAAAACAAATTTACTTTGAAAAAGGTCAAATTAATTAACCTACCAAAAATCCATTGCTCTACCATGCAATTCAAGTTTTACAAAAACAGCTGTATATTTTGGTATCTTGATGTGGAAGGTTCACGTCTTGAAAAAATAAAACGAGAGGAAAAAACCCCTCAGAAGTGCAAATGTCCTATGCGCATTTGAGCTATGTTTTGTAATAGTGGTGATGAGGTGGTGCGGGTAGTGTGGTGATGGGGGCGGGGGGCTGCATGTAATACCTGTCAATCACCTTGCCTTGGCAACGTGAAAATTATTGACAGTTCCCTTGTAGTGACAGCAGTGCCACCAACAGGATCTCTCACCCTCAAGCTGCCGATCTCGAAGAATCAAAATGTGATATTGGCTTTACCCTCTCCCTCTGTCAGTACACAGCATCCTTATCCGTGACATCCTTCAAGCCACGCCGCTGTCCCGGGTTCGAACAGTTTAAGTCTTTTTAATCGTCTGAGGTGACGTCAATTTCCTCAGGGCTTCCTTGTTTTGTGGCCAGTCTCCATCGGTTTATGTGATGAGTTCCTTTCTTTTTCTGTTGTGAATCCGACCCTTCCTCCTCCAGTTTCTGACGCTTGAACTTCGTCCTTCGATTCTGAAACCAAACTTTTACCTGTGGCGAAAGAGAAAAAATTGAAAATAGGCCTAATCAGCTTAAAATACAACAGCTTGGTCTCTGAATAAAACAATTAAACAAAGAGAGTTTGCCTAACAGAAAGTATCACTAACAGGCCTTAAGAATAACTAGGGCTAGACGGACAAAGAAGTGCCAGGTATCTCACAGTCAATCTAGTCGAGAGAGCATTGGTCGACTTTCATTTAGTGTCTTCGGTCTGAATAAATTAAAGCAACATAAAGAATTTAAATGAGGTATTAAATAGATTTTACTGATATGTGAGGATGAGATTGGGGCATGGCTTTTCTTTTAAACTGCACCTGACCTGTTTACGAACGACAGGTTGAATCATCAGTATCATTCCCTGCTGCTCAAACTCAAACTTAACTGAGGAGCGGAAATGGACTCGGTACAATAGAAGCAGCATGTGATTGTACATAATAGTGTGATACCAGTGTAACTTCACCGACACTGTCGCTTATTATCACGGATCATTATGTTAGCTGGCCTATTTACAATTCACCCCTCATTACTACATCCCCGTAAACCTCTTCTATTAGCATACATCGGTAAAGTTCAGTCTTTAGCTTAATTCATCACCTTTATCATTCATATCATCCGTAAAGCTCGCAGCTGACAACTTGGCAAGTGAGGCACATTTAATGTGCTTTCAGAAAGCTAATTGAAGCATTGAAGTGGCTCGTAGTCCATTTCTCTCTTTCTCTTCAGAAAGGCGGCGTTTAGAAAAGGGCCAGTGCTGTCACTGGGACAATAGACTCCGACCGGGCCACTGAACGATACGCGCAAATACGATCTTAAATATGGTTAGGGAAATTCATAGAATCAGCCTCATTCTTTTAAGTGTCCATTTAAAACGGTTAACTGGTTAATTGCCAAACACAAGAGCCCTCTGGCTAAAACGGAATCGTTCAACCTCATCAAAAACCGGGCTGAATTGGAAATGGTGGATTTAACTCACTTCAAACCATTACGCTTTTAGAACAATGCTTAGCTCTTTACTCATGTGATTGCCAACAAAACCAAATGCTAAACAATACAACATTTTGTGTTATAATCAACTAGAAATCAAAAAGTCGCGAAATCTGTAAAAAATAATAATAATAATAAATATATAGTATGCTCCAATACTAATTGCGACTACATCTATACAAATATGCTTGTAAAAAGAACGAATAAACGTTGAAAACATTAAAAAAAGCTTTATAATAAAAGCAATAAAAGCTTTCATTGTTTATTAAATCATTCAGAATTGCATTTTTATGACACAAACATTGCCTATATGATTACATTTAAGGTATAACCATAACACGTAGCCGTTTCAAGGACGAGCCTGATTTCAGTCGTTATAGGCCGTATAATATCCACAGCACCACGCGCACATCCGCGTATGGCTGTACACGCTAATGAAGACAGGTAAACATCTTCTTACCTGAGTTTCTGTGAGGCTAAGGCTGTGAGCGAGCTGTTTTCGTTCCGCACCGACGACGTAATGATTTTTTTCGAAA
Organism: Hypophthalmichthys molitrix; assembly: GCA_037950675.1. Taxonomy (NCBI): domain Eukaryota; kingdom Metazoa; phylum Chordata; class Actinopteri; order Cypriniformes; family Xenocyprididae; genus Hypophthalmichthys; species Hypophthalmichthys molitrix. The sequence continues at coordinate 22,236,666 of CM075504.1, forward strand.
GCATGTTCAAGCCGTAGTAGCTGTGATGGTGAAAAAGCTGTACGAATCCTTTTGGGCTTTCTTGCCAGTGCATTGTGCAATAGGAAGCTTTCCGGACTCGTTTCGTTTCCTGTAATGAAAATGATGAAAATCAAAACCCATAGTCTCCCATAATAGCTTCAATTTTCAATATAATTGTTAGACTACATTCATTGTGTTCCAATGAATTAGTTGCCTACTATAAGGCCTGAAGTTTTAAAACATTATGCAACATCTTACTAAAAATATAGCCTGCAATAATAGTACAATTCCCGGTCTTTTCATATAGAAATAGGCCAATGTGAAAGAGTTTTTTCTGTCTTCTTTCTAATGTGCTCGGCATATAGTGATAGTGATAATGTTTTAGTGGCTAAATAAACTTTTGTTGCAAATGCAAATGATAGACAAAGTAATGTTAGTTTACCGGTAATCATTCAAAATATGATGCTCACAAAATTATTTTCCCACACCTAAATAAAACACACGGAAATATAAACTATAACTGTTTTTATTTCAGAACTGAAACATTCTCGAAATAATTCAATGGCCTTGAGGATCTTCACCAGTGGTAGGCTAAATAAAGGTTTTCATTACGAGTGTTTCGGTTATCAGCTGGGATGACAAATGTTTTCCCATATTTAGTATTACAAAAGTAAAATAAAAAAGTTAGACTTTTGCTGTAACATTTGTGTAATTTAGTAGTAGGTATAGCCAATAGCCTATGTATTAATACGATAGTATCACACTTATTAACGTTTAATAATATTAACGTTCATTTTAAGGGAAATTACATCACAATTTTACAGCATTTAAGAACCAGACAAAGGCACTTTCAGATAAAGGCGAAATTCTCATTTACGAAAAAAAAAGTCGAACGGAAATTAAACTTCCGTTCTTTTCTTAAATTAATTCGTTGCTCTTAAGTTTTTTTTCCCCTAGTGATTTGAATGTGTATTATTTTAATATACATTTGTCATATATATATATAAACTATACTGCATTCAATATGTTTGATCATATTATTTTAAAAGACAATGGAAAGCATTTAGGCGACGCTAAAAATAAATAGGCTATTTAAACCTTAAAATAATTATTTTTAGTTACTAAAAAATCAAATACGAAAGTTATAATTACTTTACTTGTGAGTTTTGAACTAGCTTAGTATATATGGAATAAAGCCAGGTTTCTTTCTTGCAGAAATTTACTGAGAACCGTTGTATAATGCCATACTTCACAACATTAGTCCATATTTCGATACAATAAAATGGTTATAAACTTTTTTCGATAGCATTAATTTTAGCATTTCTAATATATATGCACAAAACCGATATTTAGCCAATTATCAATTAAAAACCGCCGTGTCCTTGGGCCGTGTGGCCTTTTTTTCTCTCTGGACGACTGGTCAAAATAATTGGCGAATAAAATATTTTGTACGAACTTACCTTGAAATCTGTGTCCCAAGTATCTATATCTATGTATCAACCACGGGTAAAAAGTTGAAGGGTCCCTTTGCTGGCTTGCGAAAAGAGGGTGCGGACTGTGCGAGGACGACAGTGGGTGAGCAGCCAAAGCATGAGGAGGAGGTACTGAATGGACTGGGACGGCGGAGTTGGGAGGATGTGAAACAGCCTCAGCGAACACCAAGTCCGGGTTTGAGTAGACGCCCCTGCCGCTGGAATGAAAGCCGTTTAAAAATGGATTCATCTGGCTTGAGTTTGCATAGCTGAGCGCCGCTGGTCGTATGGGCTCCTCGGATCTCGACGCTGGCAAAGGATTATCCTTCGCTACCAAAGACTCTATGGTAAAACACCTCTTCGGTGTGGGTTGAAACATGGTTCACCAGTCAAGATTCCCCAGTTTAAGTGAAAACGGCACACGCGTTAGCACTAAAAAATACTCCACACCCAAGACCAAAGTTTTGTCAGCAAGAGACAAGTTAGTGGCAGCTAAAGAAATGGTAAAAAAAAATCTTTCAAAAGCACACAGCTCAACACATCGTGAGAGAGGTGGCCGACTTCTCCAGACAATCCATGAATGTGATCGGTTCCTCACCAGTTGTGCTAGCGATTTGTTAGTTCATGAGCCTAATTAGCTCTGGAGTCACATAAACAGTTTCCTCTGAAGCCTGTAATGGCTTGGTGATTGGTCGCTGCCGCTCGCCTTAAGGTTGAGGGAAGAGTCTTTAAGTGCGTCAATACGAACGAGCACGGAGAGGCGGATTCAAGCAAAACGGAACGGATTCGCCCAGAAACAGAGCTGTGGAGCAATTTACATACGCAGCTGATCCCATTGAGAGACTCAAGGTACTTCAGCATGTATTTGTGTTGCACACAGGGCATAACGACGCTTTTACACAGGCTGTTACTACAGCGCCTCAGTGCTTAATCAGTGCACGTTTAGATGTATAACTACACATGCTGATTTGTACTTGACTACAACAGTATTAATGCGGAGTGTCGTTCAAACAAATGACTGTTATCAATGAAATTATGTCAGAAAACAATCAGTTCAACTGACAATCTCTGTATATCAAACTTTTGAAGGTTCTACTTTTCTGGCAGTTCGGTGGGCCTGTCTGACGCCCACCTCTGTATTGTCTCTCCGCGTTTTCATTTTCTCCGATGGGTTTGTGATTAGTTTAGGGATGAGAGACTCTCTTTCTCTATTGGCTAGGAGACAAGGATGAGGCTTATTAGACACAGACAATATTTTCAGCCCTGTTTGTTTGTCGTATGACTACAAGAGTCTATTACCCTCTAACTACTCATTAAATTAGTTGAGTTCAATCCCATTATGGGTTACTAATGTGCATTCTGCATCTCAAAAGTTCAGGTATGCACAGTTGACAACGCGATATCTCTTGGGTTTTGCAGGGTGTGAGGTAGTTCGATGATATTTTAATAACGTTTTACTCTTTTTACTTTGGATAAATCTCATACTGCACTACAATGGCTTAACATATTATTTGGTTTAAATGAAGGCAAATTTAGGCCATATTAGTAGAATAGCCTATGTATAATACGGAAACTGCCATTTTAGCAACATTTCTACACTTCAGTTTCTACCGGTATAGCCTATATAATATATATATTTTTAAATAAAATAAAAATAAATAAATAAATAAAGCTATTCTACTGAATTTGGCCATGTTACAAAACTCGCGTTTGATGTCATTTTTACAAGTGTGTTTTATGGCACGGCAGTGAACCCAGTGTGCAACAATGTGGGAATAAAATATTAGCCTAAATGTTTACTAAATAATTTTCTCACGGTCATTGTTAACTTGAATAATTTTGCCTATAGCTCTCAAACCCCACATTTGTCAAAATAAATGTACAATTTATCAGCTATTGGTTTAACGTACGAACGCAGCATGACAATATAAGTGGTATTCAGTATAGCCTCATGCTGCAATGCATAAAACGGAGGAATTCTTCTTAGGTCTATTACCCTTTCCCTTTAGCTTTTACTTGTGTTAACGCAAAGTGAGTTTATAGAGTTTAATTTGAATGAGATTTTAATAATAATTATTATTATTAATATTATTCATATTTATTATTATGTCGGTCTATTTTGCTTGCGTCTAATTTATTAGCAAATCCACTGTTGTGTATATCTCGGCGTGTCGGATTCAAAAAGCCTATAGTTTTTTTTTATAGCTTAATCCTGTTATAATACTTGCTCAAATATTCAAGTGATTTTTGATTCCAGAAAGAATCCCGAATCTTCAAGCGTAGGACGGACAGACATCAACAATTAGCTATCAATTCAATATTTAATTAAAGGTTATTATTAGGTCACTCTTAGATTTTGCTCGCTTGCTCTTCCGTGCAGTGAATTCTCCGAAGTAGGCTATTTGTTATATTGCACTTTTGGTACACTTTTGGACTCCAAACAGCTGATATACCCCGCACATTTTCTTTAACTTCCATTTCCTCGGCCATACATAGGTAAGACACAACATCTCGATTTTTATTATAAATAAATCGTTTGCTGATGTAAATAAATCACACGTTTGGAGGAAAAACGGCAAAAGAAATTGTAACTTATTTTTTTACACGTCTGTCTTTTGTGAATTTGCTAAATAAGGCATATATAGTCTTTTAAATTCAATTTAAATATTCTACATTATGATTTCAGCTTTGTATTCTAAAGAAAAAATGGAATGTGCTGGATGAGGATCTGTATGCTTTTCGAAGGGGGCTCAGAGTGCTCTTCGATCCTCGCACTGAAGTGTAAGGATAGTGCGACACCAACTGGTACTTTTACTAAATGCACTTTCCGACAATTCTTGGACGTATGCTTCAAAGTCGGCCGCATCAATGGAAAGCATAGTTTTACTGTCTCGCTTGTCTACATTGCTATTATTTTTTCTCTCAGGAAAATGGCATTTATCGTTAGCGCATGTTTACAGCACCTTTCGATTACATTCAACGACATCGAACGCCTTCCTTCATCGTCCATGTTTCCACCTGCAGTTAGTGATAGACTATTTCTTTAGTCTAGTTCTACCGGTCTCCCGTGGACAAAGAATGACAAGCATGACAAGCTTTGACGAAAACATTAAAATCCCGCAATTAGATTCACCTGATCAAAAACAACCCAGCGTTACATAACATTTGCAACACTTTGCAGGCCTATAACATAACAAATGTAATTAAATAGCACAGGACATGTTACAACAAGCTCAAGAAATAATAATAATAGCCTAATAATAATAAAGGATCGTCAGCTGGTTAATTTTAAAGAATAATTTGTTCCCATATAGGCCTATCCTTATACCCTACATGCTGTCAAAAACCCTTTGATCAATAGCAGCACATCGTTTTAGTCTCCAAAACCTATTGATCTTTCTTCTGTGTAGTATAAAGAAAATGTTAAAAAGTTGCCGGTGACGTAGCCTAGACTTAAGACAAAAGCGCATTGAGCTTAATTCGACAATTTATTTGATCCATCCTTCAAAAATGTGCCGGATACGCAATAATTATGTGGATTGCATTTGAAAAGATGTTATGAAATGTAACTGACGCCCATGAACAGCTTTTCGAAGAGCATTGCAATAGAAATGTCAGCTGAATTATGTTATATCGTCAAACTGCAGGCTTCACAATCATGTATTCCGTGTTCAAGACCTATCAATTCCAATATAAGAATTACCTCAGAGCTGTTCCTTTCACTCCATGCATAACTTGTAAGCACTTTGCACAGACCTATCGAAAGAAATTATTCTGGGATTTATATTAGTCAAGTAAGCATGTATTGACAAAATATCAGTCTACTCAGGTTTTTGTTTTTCTAATGATTTGCATTTTGAATTCAAGAATCGTATTCACATTTACAGCGCATTCAATTATAGTGGGCCTCATTTTGAATTCGAGAACTGATTCACACTTACAGCGCATTTAATATAATTGTAGTGGGCCAATAGGTAATTAATAAGGAAATTGTAGGATGCTTGTTGCTATAAATTTATATTTATCTAATATCAACATTTAGTTCAGTAATTCTATTGAAAAACATGAAAACATTCGAATTTCGCTATGAAATTTACTTGCCATAAACTTAAACACGTAAATAAATAGTCTACCAAAGATTATGTTATCTGATCACCTAATGTTTTAGTCATTTTCATAGGGACGCCAACTCGATGAAGCAATTGACAGCTAGCATTTATCAGTTTGGATATTACTTTCTTACACAAGCCACATGTTTAAAATACACATAACATATAGGCTGCTACAAGTCATATAAAATAAGTCCTTGACCATTAAGTGCAACTGGAAGACTTTGCAAGAAGCCTATCCCACTATAAAACGTTTTTTATTTAACTCAAGTTCGTTATTATCTTAACATTCCAGTTTTGTTTGCCGCAACGGCCGTCATTTTTTGTAGCCTTTGCGACTATAACGATTCGTTTCTAAACTCCTTCTGCCAGAGATACGATCAAAAGTATTTTATCTGTTTTTAAAATTCGATTTAGTTCTGCGAGACTGAACTTATAAAATGTTTGTAAACTAGTTTAAACATGATTTTGAGTTAAGTTCAATGGCTGGAACTAGACGGAAATGTTCTATACGCTATACGACTTTCTTTTGCTACAAAAGTATAAATGCGGTGTGTGGTTCAAACAAATCACTAATCAATAAAATTCTGTCAGAAAACAATCAGTTCAAATGACAATCTCAGGACATTGATAGATGGCACTGGGTGGCAGATGCATATATGTGTCGTGTAAAGGCATATATCCCACATTCACAAGCAGCACCCCTCCAGCTCGAGGTCCGCGGAGTTTGCACACGGTGACCCGTGGTCAAACTTCACAAAGCAGGTCTTAGCAAATATAAGGGTCTAATCTAGTTTGGGAGTTCATAACCTCTTGCGTGGGAATTTGAGGCTCCAATTGTGGGATTATTGGCCTTAATTGTGGATTTTCCACTAGAATGCAACAAAGACCTCTAACATAATTGTTTCTCTCTTTCTTTCTAGTTTTTTTCTGCATAATGATATAATGCGAGCAAAAGTTTATCACCCTCGCAGCGGGAAGAATCACGATCCAAAGAAGCCCTTCCATGAAACTAAGAACTCGCATTGATGAGGTTTACCGAGGATTACCTCTTATCAACGCGTGCGTGTGGTCTTCCTACAGTTAGTTTAACCAAGAGCCAGTCTTTTAAAAAGGTGGCGTAAAAAGAAAAAGGCCAACCTAATCGAGTTTGAGACTAGACAATGCCATTGTTTTTGGTATAGATCTCACTCTACCGTTAGAATTGTCTGCATTTTTCTCTATTTGCAACTGAAAAAAAAAGAAAAGAAACAATAGACTGCAGTTTACTTACTAAACATTTTAATGTATCAATCAGAAGGACCAACAGCAGCGTATTAAACGCTATTGTTTTCTACTAAGAACAGCATAAATGAATAGATTATAGGGATCGAATCAATTGTTCTTGCTTTATTTATGGAGAAGCGTCTAAGCTTCAGAAAAAGTTGCCGAGATTTAAGTGACACCTAGTGGCGGCAACAAAAAAAAAAAAAAAAATCAACCACTGAAAATCGATGCTAGGAAGACTGCTCAAATAACCACTGATTCTTATTTCAGACAGTTTAATTTTGACACACACAAAAAAAAGCATGATATTGTCTTCTGCTGTGTGATAATAACTGAAATTAGTCATTTAATGAGCAAACGACTTTATTAATAAAGATTTTTTTCATATTTCTTGAGGGCATACAACCACAGCACAAGCAGCAACTACAGCATAGACACAGCTGTAAGGATAACCTGATGATTTCATCTCAAAACCTCAGCACTACATCTTTGAGGTCATGTCTGCATAAACGTTCATGTTCTACAACACCCGCACCTCAAAGAAAAAAAAAAACATCTACCTAATTTTGTGTGACCAATTTAATCCTCTAAGCATGCATAACAAAAAAGGAATGAGCTACTTTTCAAATGTAAGGTGAAGTTTTTAAAAAGGGAATAAATTTAAATGGCCATGTTTGAAAAGCCACTGTAAGTGTTGTAATTCTATGGCAAAGCTTTATGCATTTCATGTTAATGTAAGCAGTGACCTGTACTGATTAGAGAACACATCAAGGCTTAGTACAACATCAAGCAAGAAAAATTATGCTTTAGTATTAGCGGCGGACAGTGGTCCAGCCATCGTCATCCGTCTCGTTCTTGGTCCGACGTGGGTTTTCCTTATCTTTGTCAGAGCGCCAGGTGCTCTTCTCACCGCCCTCAAGGTCCCGTGGTTCACGTGGTCTGGGAGGACCATCTCTTTCAACCTTGCGTTCCTCCCTTCGCTCATCTCCACCACGACGCCATGAACCACCTTTTGAGTTGGGGAAAGAAAAAAAAAAAAAAAAAAAGATAAGTAACTGACCTCTTAAAGGTGCCCTAAGCGTTTCACTGACTCTTTGTCTCAGAGGTCTTGGACTTTATAAGCACATCTACTGTTGTGGATGCATGAAGTATGCCCTGTTTTCTTTTCTTTCTTTTTTTATTACTTCTGCCACTTTAAACCAGAACTGCTCATCTTGTTTCAATTGGAAAAAACTTAATGGATTCAATTGCAGTTTTCAGACTTTGTGTTGGTGTGCATTAGGCAGTGTTTGCATTTTGCACTGTTGTGGTATGTGTTTGTAGTTGCTGCTTGAGTTTGCTTATTTTGTAAAAGTTTTTGGAAAAGCTGTAAACGTTACCATCATTGCTATTAGTAACTCTGGTCACTCATGATCCAACTCTAAAACAGACTGATGCAGTGTAATAGTATAAGAGTATAGTGTAAGAGTATAGTTTAATAAAATCTGTCAAGTTCTTTATGTGCAACTTAAAAGAACAAAAAACAAAATCTAACGGCACTATTAAAGGTGCATTAAAGGCAGATCATAAGATTCTAACCTTCATCGTGGTCTCTCTGGGGGACTCTATTATCACGGTCTCGGTCATCTCTGCGGTCCCTCAGGTCACGACGTTCACGGCGATCCTCACGGTCAAAGTCTTCACGTCGAGAATCACGCCAACTGCTCGGCTCATCACCACCACCTCTTCTCCAGCCACTCCCTTCTTCCCTGCACATGCACACACACATTCATATTAAAAACCTGGACTTTTAATTACAAATAAGCCCCAAATACACCAGGACTCTTATTCTGAAATATCTATGCATTAATAATTTCAGCTGCTCATTCAAAAAGAAGCAAAACACACATTCTTAACAACCATCTACAACATATTACAATCTAAAAACCAGCAAGTAAACATTGTCAATTCATCAACAGTAGATCATAAGCAAACGCTTGGCATACATGCATGGAACTGCTCTGAAATGCCTGTAGAAGACACAACAGTGCTATATTTTTACTTTGAACCATGCAACACTCACATTCAAGTCAGACTTTAAGTTTAATAAATAGATTAGGCCTTATCGCGATTTCAGTTCTGTCCCCAAATTCATGTCCTCTTAAAATGATAAGACTTTTGTTATACCATTTAAGAACTGTTATGACCTTGAAATGTCATGTCTCAAGTTCTATCAAATGTAAGACTTTTTAAAGACCCACGGAGACCCTGCAGAGTTGAAAACAGAAAAGCCTTCAGACACCAGTTTGTTTTTCATACAGAGTACATTGCATTATGTTTTCACCTTGGAGGGCGGCGATCTCTAAATCGATCTCCCTCAGTACGGTCATCTCCGTCACGCTCACCACCATCATCATCACGGTCAGTATCACGAGGAGGTCCCCAGCTTTCCTCCCGAGCCTTCTCCCGCTCTCTCCATCCACCTGCAAAAGGTTACATGAAGTAATTGTAAAGTTAAAAAAAAAAAAAAAAGTTTATTGAAAAACTGCAACTGAACTGACTACAGACAACAAAAACTGTAAACTCACTGATCAAACACAAAATGGTTAAAGAGGTCATATTTTTCCCCTGAGGTCCACAAATATTAGCTAAGGATTTGTAACAAATACAGTCATAATTAATTTTTTCCATTTTCCACCCACCCTTCCTTCAACTCTTAAGCCCCTGATTTATTTCAAGTGTGATGTAATTTCAAAACAAAGGCAAAAATGAAAAAGCTTGCTCACGGCAGGTAAACAGCTTCGAACTACCACTGGTTCGTAACTGTTTCGTACATTATTATGCTGTTACCACTGGTTCGTACCACTGGTTTTAATTCTAATTGAAAGCAACACTGACACTATTTTTTTCCTGTTTAATACTCAGGCATGTGATCAACTAAAGAAGAAAAAAAAAAAGAAGGAAAAACTGCTCCCCCTTCCCCCTGCAATTATTATTAAAAAAAATTACTAAATTATTAAAGACATTTCTTATAATACATATTATTGTACTGTACAATTTAAAAAAAAATAGTATTTAATAATATACATTTATATGTAATGTTATAATAAAAGCATTAGAATAATTATCATTAATAATAATAATAATAATTCTTATTTAAATTTTATTTTACAGAACAACAGTAAAATTACAATCCTAAGATTTAGTGTTATCCTAATTTCTTTGCTTTCAGACATTAAACTATTGAGCTTTTATTTTGGTGGAAAACCACAGGGAGACTAATGCTTCTCTTTGCTGACAACATTAGATTTATAAACGATTCTCATTACAAATTTGGGAAGATGGTTGGAGCATGTTCTGTTACCAAATGCCAATTATAAGCGACTCAAACACAGCAAGTACAGAATAGTGTTCACTGTGAATCAAAACTGAAAATGAACACATTATATAAGAATATATAATTACACCCCAACCACTGCGTTTTGATGATCGCACTAAGCCATATCACATTCTCACAACCATGCATTGTCAAAATTCATAAAAAAAAAAAAAAAAAGGAGAGAAACTGGAGAGAAACACTGTTTCAACACCAATTTTTACTCTGATTCAGCACTTTGAAAAAGTCAAAAGCAATCCGTACATTTAGCAGTTTTTTTTTGTCAGGCAGTTTTTTTTGCCATGATTTCAATCATCATTCAGTAACTAGCCACCCACCTTGCATCACAATGTATTCCATTGCATCGTGACAGGAAAATTTGATTCCTTGCGATATGACCCCTTTAACAACATATTTGGCAATCTGCCCTCAGCAAGAAAATATAAGCAAATACCATTTGGGCTCACACCTGGTCTTCCAAGTGGTTTCCAGGGTCGAGCGTCATCGCCACGACGTGGCCCAGAGTCATCCATACCCCTGCGGCCTCCCCTATCATCATCCCCACCTCTTCTGGGGCCCCAGTCATCATCTGCCCCACGACGAAGCACTCTAGGTTCATCCATGCCTCTACGGGGCCCACGGTCATCATCAAAGCCTCTTCTTGGGCCACGATCTTCATCACCTCGTCTGGGGGGACGGTCATCGTCCATTACACGCCTTGGTCCACGGTCTTCATCGACTCTCCGGTGACCTCGGCCATCTTCAAAGCCCCTCCTTGGCCCACGGTCATCATCAAAGCCCCGTCTGGGTCCACGGTCATCGTCACCTTCCCGGCGTGGACCTCGTTCGTCATCAAAGACACGTCGGAGTCCTCTGTCATCTGAACCTCCACGACGAGAACCATCTACGCCTCTCCGGAAGGGCAGCTCACGGTCGCGGTCTTCTCGTTCAGGCTCTTCACGGCCTTCACGTCCTTCCTGACGCCAGTCCCTGGGAGAACTTTAAAAAAAAAAAAAAAAAAGGACACTGAATCTCAATACATGGCATCTAATTTGTCATCAACTTATTAAATAGATATCACTTACTTGTCAGCAGCAGGACGTCGCCACTCTGACTCGCCCTCAACGCGTTTCCTCCAACCACCCTCTTCCCGTTCAGCCCAGTCCTGAAGAAAATTATTTTTAAAAAATTTGAACCTAGATATAAACATTTGTATTATATCTCATCAACTGACTGCTGTCATCATCTGGTTAAAATAGAAATATACACAAAAGACATTTATAATTACAAAAAACTTTTTTCAAATAAGTGTTGTTCTTTTAAAAAGTTGACCTTTTTTATCAAATAAATGTAGCCTCAGTCAGCATAAGACTTTTCAAAAACAAAAACATCTTACTAACACTAAACTCTTGAACAGAAGTATATTAGAATCCACTAACCGCTTAAAACGCAGGAGTTTTTGTTCAGTGCAGTTCTGCTGGTTCATTAACGATGCGTACACGAGCGGGGGTTTTTACATGCTTTTGAGGCTATATATGAATAAACGTTTTTAATAAAAATGTTTTTAATTGAATCGCAGCCTTTGATTTCACAATAGCACTACGCTTTTTTAGGGCTGTGCTATATTTTTTTCCATGGTATACAATTTCACGAAATTCATTTACCATTAATGGGGGAAGGCTTTCCAGTTGCTTTCCACACTTATTAGACCCTGAGAATGAAGGTAAATTTCTTTGTTCACAATTAAACTCCACAGAATAGGTACCTTTTATATGATATTCCTTAGAAATGATAAATATAATAATATTAATATTAATATTTTTATAAATTAATTTTATTAAAATAAATATTACTTTGAGAAGTACATTTTAGTATAGGCTACAGTAGTGATATATTTCTGTCATAATTTCTTGAAGTTAAACTGAACTTTTATTTTGACAGTCATGTAGTTTTAGTTTCAATGTGTATTTGACGGTAGTTTTTCCTCAAATGAAAATCTTGTGAAGTGACTCTCAGAGCAGCTCTGGAGATGAAGTTCATCTGTTTATGTCCTCATAACATGCAGACGCTGAAAATACTGAGCATCACGTGTGCGAGTTTGCGTATCAGACGAAACCACACTGTTCATTCACACAGAGACACGCAGAAATCACTTATTAGTGACATGCACTGACTGCCTGTTATCGAGTTTACTTTTGCTCTGTGATAGGCTGTTAGATTAATCCATACCAAGTAAAAATGTCCAGAGCTTATCATATCTCTAAATGATATAATTTATCACCCAGCCCTATGCTGTATTGTGATTTTTAAATATCACGCAGCCTTAGAAAACAGTCTAATAATGCGGTTCACAGATTCTTGTCCATGGAATGCGCCATTTCCGGTATTCTGCCATTTCATCGACACAGATAAAACTCGTTTTTTTTTTTTTTCCTTTTAAATCGAGCACTCATATTTAATTGAGGAACTATGACAGCCCTAGTAGTGTATGGTGTACAAGCAAATTTAAAGCAGAGTTCATATGAGTTACCTTGCTGGGTTTTTCTTCTGGTGCCCTCCTCTCCTCCTCCTTACGGCGTTCACGCTCCTCAATTTCCTGTTGTCGGGCACGTTGCTTTCTTTCCTGTTCCTCCAGCTTACGCAGACGCTCCTGGTATTCGCGTTCTTCCTCCTCTCTTTGCTCCTGTTCCAAGCGTTCACGCTCTTCCCGCTCTAAAACACACAAAATCAAAGACTAAATTCAAAAATTTAAAAGCGAGCACCTGCAGCAAAAAGAGCTTATGCATGACATGATTTTTATGAAGCCATAATTTTTGCAAATCACACAAAAATAACCCACAAAGAGACTTTTCATTTATTAATAAAGCATCACTGTTAACTAGGGGTTGAAGAATGGCAGATAAGAACCTTTTTTGAGCTGTTCTTCACGGATTCTCTGAGCTTCTTCTTCTTTCTGGCGATAGAAGGTATTTCGTCTGTCCTCCTTACGCTGCTTCTTTCTCTCCTCAAGACGCTTCTTCCTCTCCTCGACCATACGTTCTTGGAACTGCTTGAGTTTTTCCTGGGTACGTGAGAATTGCTCATAACTTAGCTAAGTGTCAACATCCTTAACGTCAAGGACTTTATGCTACTACTAAAACTTTTCATCTAATACATACTTGTCATTGAAAGCAAATACATAATCTGTAAAACATTAACAGAATAAAAGAGTTGAAATTAAAATTTCATTTACCTCATAGATGAAGCTTCGAGCAGCTTTAATTTTGGACAGAAAGTTCTCCTTGTCCTCAATCATCCTGGACATTCTCTGTTTGTGTTCTAGCGCCTTCTCACGCTCCATCTTCATATTGGTTATCTGAGCAACAGATGAGCACAACCTTTAGCTTCAATTACACTAAACAATATGACATCACAACATGATTCAACATATGTACTTTACATGTGGGTGATGTTAATAATCTCGGAATCAAACTAAAACCAGACAATGACAAAGTATGGCCTCAAGAAATACTTCAAACTACAGTTAAAGTGAAAGTATGTTCTAGGCCTGTCGCAATCCACTGGTGCAAATATAAACATGACTGCGCGAAATGGTGCACGCTCACAGCTAGTTTCACACAGGACGCGGCATTCGCGAGTGTCTAGTTTGTTTTCATAGAGAACACGTTTTTGCATTCCACTACGCCGTTTTTCCATGGAAACGTGTTTGTTTAACTGTTGCACCCGCGTCTTTTGCAGCATCTCATGCATGACGTGGCGCTCAAAAGAAGTTTTTCAAACACGCCTGTAGAAAAACATACCTCAACAGGTCATATCTGACTGCTAAATCTGTGTCTTTGTTCATATGGACATCTGACAAAAGCGTGCACCCTTACTTTACTGAGAAAATAAGGTCAGGGAAAAACCTGTACATGGAAAATCTCCATACAAGTGCCTTTTGTGCATTTGAAAGTGTTTTTTTCTACTTGTTATTTTGCAGTTTTTGTTAGCAAAGGTTTATTTATTATTTATTCAACATTTTTTTTTTTTTGACACTTCAATTCCAGTATCTGAATATTCTTCAGAGTTAAGTTCATTGTCATTTGAAAGTGTGTAGACCTACTTGCATTATTATGCTGTTATATTATGATTATATATTCAGTGGCATATAATGGTCTTAAAATGACGATATCACATATCGCAATTATTTCTGGGGCAATATATCGCACAACAAAAAGTAGTTATCATGACAGGCCTAGTATGTTCTAGTATGTGGTAGATTTGAGACTTCAGCAAAAAATTGAAACATGGACCAGAGGGCAAAGTTAATCACATTCGAGTGCAAAAGGTAGTATGCGATTATTACCCTCTCTTCCTCCTGCAGCTCCCATAACTCCATGTCTTTGATGCGCTGCTCCTCGTAAGCTTTCTTGATCAGAGGAATCTCCTCAAGGCGCTTGGCCCTCTCAAAGTAGTCGATCTGGAATATGTATAATAATATCCTATCAGTGTCATAATCGGCTGTCATCTGCTCACCTAGTACACAGGATTAACCCTAATTCTTTTATATTTTGAACAGTTTACCAACATACTTACTTGCAATAAAGTACTTCATGAATAGATAACGGAAGCTGTACCTTCTTTTCCTGATTTTTCAGACGCTCTTGAAGTTCTTTCTTCTCCTTTTCTAGTTGTTCAACCTGTTTAGCCATGATGAAGTCAGGGTCCAGTTCCTCCAGATCCTACAGCATAAAAAATAAAAATAAGAATTACTTTATTTCATTTCCAGGGTAATTTTGCCAATAACACTTTCCTAACAAACTCATTACCTCAATATCAATATCTTTGAAGGCCTTGGCTCCCAGCTCAGTCTTCTTGATCTGCTCCAGTCGCTCACGCACGGTCTTCTTTTTGATCTGCTCATGTTCTTGCATGATGCGCTCCTTCTCTCGCTCCTTGGCCTCCTGTCTAAGACGCTCCTCCTCGGCTTTGCGCACCTTCTGAAGCTCTGCCTCACGCTGCTCCAGCTCCTCTTTCTCCCTCTGGATGTTGAGGCTCTCCAGACGCTCCTTGCGCTCCTCAATTGTTTGCCGGCGAGCGAGAATGCGCTGATGCTCTTTGCGGGCATTCTTTAGGTAAGCTGTGATGGCCTGTTGACTTTGTTCCTCATGTTCTTGCTGTGGGGAAAGGTGGGGTTGATCATCAAACTGAAAACTAAAACTGACCAGCAGGGAGACATTCTACAAAATGTAACTGTTCTCTTACCAGTATGGAGGCAGGTTTGATGACTTGGATAGCTTTAGCCAAGGAGGATGACATGGCAGTGAGCTGATTTCGTATCTGTTCAGAGGGCATGTTCTGTAGGAATGGACCTACTGGGGAATCCTCTTTAGTAGAGTAGTTCAGATCGGAGCCAAAACTCAGTGTGCGAGATGAATGATCAATGCGCACCTTTAGGTTTAATAAATACAAAGTGACAGTTACAACAGCATTTTGGAGATTTTCTTCTTTAAAATTTAAACACCTATACTAAGATGATGCTTGCATTAGAAGCTAAGTGTGGAAGATATACATGTGCTTGTTAAGAATTGTAAAGACAAATGAAAGTCAGAAATTATTTTTGATGACTAAAACTTCATGTTCTGTACCTGCAGGTCACAGTGCCGTGCCGCATCTACAATTGAGCGCTCCAGTTGGAAAGCATCAACAAATGGTACCAGAGATGCCAACCTGCTGAACTCAATGCTTTGGTAGATCTGAGCCACCTGGTACATTAAAAACCCAGAAGACAAGACTGAAGATTTGCAGAAGAACAGAGCATGCAATGATTCCTCAAGTAGATATCTAAACTCGGTGGGTAGATATTCACACCAACCTGTTGTAGCAGTCTAAGGATGGTGTTGCTCTGCAAGTGAGGAACATAATGCTGCAGGTCTGATTCCTTCTCAGCTTGGTCCCTAACCCAGTTCAGCACCTATGCATCAGCAGCAAGAACACAAACACTACATGAATATTATATCTTTATTGTGCGTTGATTTCAGAAACACCACAATACTGAAGACTGCTGTGTCAAAATGGTCTAACAAGGACATCACTCTTCCTCTTAACTACAATTAAGTTTATGAAAATTTGTCACTTAATGGTACAGCGTGGGTGTGTGTTTACTCTGGAAATGTATATGAGTCTCATAAGCTCAGAAAAAAACAACAACAACCAGAATAGACAGTCAACTAATTTAAATGTAATGTAGCTAATACATCACTTAAATTACAAGCACAAAGCAAATATGCATTATGGGGTAAGTGCTACTCGCCTTAGTCACTCTTCCACAAAGTTTAAGGGGGTGGAAGTCCATCTCCAACCAGTTGTAGAGCTCTTTGACTTCAGGGACAACATACTGAAGCAGGTTGAACCTAACCTATGACAAGAATAATACCCAAAAAGAGTGTATTATTTGCAATATTTGAAATCTTTTCCAACAACATTTCTGCCACACATCTACCAAACATCAAGAAAATATAATGTTTATGGGATAGTTCACCCAAAAATAAAATTTCTATCATCATTTACTCAGCTTGAGAGTTTTGGTTAAATTGACCCTCAATGGAAGGACAGAAACCTCTCAGGTTTCATTAAAACATCTTCATTTGTGTGTTGAAGATAAACAAAATCTTATGGCTTTAAGCGACATTAGGGGGAGTAAACGAGATAATTTTTATTTTTGGGTGAACCATCCCTTTAAACGGTATTACAATAGACAGGCTATTACCATGTCATTGATGAGACTCAGGCGGGTGGGTGGAGACTGTAGGCCAAGTAGAGTAGCCAATCTGCGGTGTTTCTCCACAATGATGCCATCCATGTCCAACAGACGAGCGATATCAGTGCGCTCAGGGGTAATGGGAATAGACAGAGTGGCCAAAAGCACACGAGTGGACATTCTGAGGGAAATAAGTACAATACACTGATTTCAAGTGAAAACTACTCTACTGTAAAATGACAGAAAAATAATTCCACAAAGCATTTAACCCAATTACTCGATCAAACTTAAAATCACTCCTATTTAATGCTAACCTCTGCATCTCTTCTTGGGTGAGGTTCTTGCGCATCTCTCGGGAGAGGTGATAGAGTCTGTGTAGGGTACAGGCATGGAATAAGGCATTGCCAGACTTCCAGAATACAGTGGACACCTTGTTGTAGTAGTTGGCCATAAGCTGAGGTTTAGGGGGCTTCTTTGAGAGGGCGAACAATCCATGGATGTCTTCAACTGCTTTGAAAGCTTCCTGTATTTGAATGCAACCAGTGTAATCAGTCATCAAAGATGGTGCTACATATTGCACACAAAAATACCATTTATTGGCATTTTATTTAATTTTTTTATTTATCTTTTTCTGTAATCTATATAGTTTTGTTCTTTGTTTGCATGTAAAGCACTCTCCTTTGCACTGGAAAAACTGTTGAAAGGTACAGTATAAATGGAGAGTATATTCAACTGAATATATTTGAATTTAACATTTCTCTGGAACATTTGTGCCAACAATGGAGAACAGAGACCTGCCACAGCTCCATGCTAATAGCACTGTCCAGCTGGACCAGACGTGTCTCAAGGTGCATGGACTGACTCTCAGGGTTGTTCAGGTTGATGGCAGTGCTCTGGTTGTGATGTCGTTGGATCTGACCCAGGTGCATTCGCAGGTTGTCACACAGCTTACGGAACTCCGCTTTACGGGTGTACTGCAGGCAAAACTTAAATGCTGTGAGAGACAAATGAACATTTTTTTTATATATAAATTAGTGTACAAACAAAACTCACATTTTAGGTATCATAAAATATGATTATGCACTATTGTTAAAAAGATTGGGATTAATGCGTTTTTTTTTTTTTTTTTTTTAGATTAAATGAAAACTTTTAATAAGCAAGGATGCATTAAATTGATCAAAACTGACAGTAAAGACATTCATAATGTTACAAAATATTTTTTTATTTAAAATAAATGCCGTTTTCCATTCATCAAATATGGATTTAAAAAGAAGCACCATTGTGTCCACAAAAATATTAAGCAGCACAACTGCTTTTCAACATTCATAATAATAAAGAAATGTTTCTTGAGCACCAAATCAGCATATAAGACACTGAGCTTTACCATCATTATGATTAATGATATGATAATGACATATGATTACTTTCATTTTTTGCCACGTTACTTTTTTAAACTATATTAAAATAGAAAATAGTTATTTTAAATGGCATGTTTCACAATATTACTATTCTTATTGCATTTTTGATCAAATAAATGCAGCCTTGGTGAGCATAAAAGACTTCTTTCAGAAACATTATAAAAATCTTACCGATCCCATTTTGGATGGTTGTGCATGTATTTATCCAGAGTAATCTGAACTACATTAATAAGAAGGGATCACATTCCCTTACTCTACAGACAAAAACCCTTATCTGTACCATATGCGAAAACTCCCATGAGCAGATGTTTTTGTATTATATGAAGTGTACACTGACCTTGCTGAGCAATGTCATGGTAAAGGCGCTCCACTTTGGAGTTATTCCTTAGCAGGTCCAGGCACTGGCGGTATGACTCCCACAGAAACTTGACCCAAGGCGTGAGCAGAAGTCTGTCAGTGCGGTCTTGAGTGTCTTCACCACTGACGGCACTCAACAGAACACTATAAAAGAAAAGAATAAAAAATGAACTTGATTGTCCACAGAAACATGAAATTGAACATAGATGTCTTTTCTGATAACATAGACATCAAAATTGAACATGATTTCTAGATGTAGAGTAAATTCTGAAATTACAATTTTAAAAAAAATCTCTATAGACACATTAGTAGGAAGGAACGGTTTAGGCCTATAGGTTCTTGTACCTTTCTGGGGTCTGAATGTTGTCCAGATCCTCAATGTCCAGCACCATCTGCTGAGACTCCTCTTTCGCGGTCTCAGTCTTCTCTTCCGCAAGTTTAAGGTAAGCACGGACCACATCTTCCAAAGATTTGATATTCACCTGAAGCATAAGAGTAGTAGTCAGTAACTTCATCCTCAGGAAGGATGAAACTGATCATTTACGTGTCTGTTTTTGTCTATACAGAAATTTGAGGCCAATTCTACAATAAAAAGTTCAATGGAAATCATCATGATTGGAAATATTCTATAAAAATAACCTAAGAGCATTATGACAGATTTCTATAGTGAAAAGTCACGATGAAACAGAAGTAGTGGCAGATCTTTTATTCCATATTGTAACGTACATGTAAGTCTAACGGATCATTGAAAAGTGAAGATAAAAATGTTCGCATTCAAAAGTGGAAGCAAAGTTAAGCAGACTAAATGATTGGAGAAGTCTGTCATTTTCACTGGAAGATTGGGTTATGACATTTTAATTATACATTATGAGGTCAAAACATGTTTAAGAAAATGAAAATGTGCACAGATGAATTGTTCACAATGAGAACTAACATGCATTTAGAAAATTGATAGGGTGAATTTTCATTTCATTTCGACTTTAAAATGTATAACTTTCTGCTTAAGTAACTATATTGTTTGTATAAAAGGGGTGCAAACCTGTTGACAGATGTTTTTGTACTGATACAGTCCCTCCTTTGCCAAGTGGCTCTTACGAAGATCCACACAGAGCTCCAGATACTTGAGCATAATAGGCTCGTGTATCTTCTGCCATGTTCGATGTTTTTTGCTCTTGATGACATCGTAGAGCACATCCAAAGCTGGCTGCTTTTTACCGACTTCAAGAAACTCTGAGAAAGATTAACAGAAAGACTGTCATGACATGCAAACCTCTGGGAATTTTTCAATTATGACATGGCTACTGTATCCAGATGGGAATGAATCACTGGAACTGCTGCAGTACTTCATTTATGTATCATATAGCCTTCAACACAAATATGACATTTACAGCGGACTATAAGGTTACTATAACAGAGAAAAGAAATCGTGCCATTTTTTAACGTTACGTTAAAGCCGGTGGCAGGAGCGCAGTGCTGCAATTCCATTCACAATCTGTTTGTTATTTTGTCCATATGACTACGTATTTGCTTTTCATTCATAAATAAGCGGAAGACTGTTATAGTTTTAAGGATTTTTTTCCCACACATACTGTCATTTAATCTTCAACATCGGATACCAGAAGTTGAGTGCTAAGCTAGCGGAATGGAATAGCTTGCTAACACGCGTGATAGCATTAACAAAAACGGTCTCTAGGAGTATGTAGATTATTTACACTTTATTTCTAATCAAGTCCTCTCTTTGAGTACTTGAAGAAGAGGTAGAAGTGATAGAATAAATCAGGAAATTTGAAACGCTGCATCATACATGACACACAGGCCCAGTAACAGTGACATCCGGCCTGCTCCAGAGCCTGTGAGAAACATGGCTACTCCAGCACGCGCCATATCGAGCTAACAGCTAGACCCACGACTACAGTCCAAGAGACGGCCGGTTACAATATTCACTCACCGTTTGCTCGCTTAAGAGCATTCTCCGGTCTCTGGAAATAGGCTGGCATTGTTATGGCTTGCTAGCAGGCGGTTTTCAGGTAGTCGAGGCTGTTTTATTGACTCTGCCTGCCCATCCGCGCTGTAACTTCTCGCCGCTCAAGCAAGAAAGGACTAGCGCACGTGAACTGCGCCGGCGAGGAAGACAAGAGTTCCCGTATGTGCGCGTACACACCACTTCGTCCACGCGCGCATCTACAGTTCAAATGACAGACATGATGCAACAACATGCAAATTAAATATAGGACTAAATAAAATCATCAGTACTGAAATGTTACGCAAAACGAATTTGTCGAAAGCCACTGTAACTTTATTTTTTATTAAAAAATATATATATATATATAAAATATATATATATAAAAAAACGTTTTTATTCATTAAAAAAGGAAAAAAAATTACCTGCAGAAAAGCAGCTTGACACATTATGACAAGAATAATACAATTTTACACACATTAGTACACATTATTTACAAGATGGCATTTGTCCTTAATATTTGACCTTTCAATATTTTTTTCTCTATAGGATACAAAAGACTTAAGGGATCAAAGTAAAAAAAATAAATATAAGCATGGTATGTTGTAATTATTAGTATTAATTAATTAAAACAGTTCTATGAACAATTATTATTATGTGCTAAGCATTACATCGGTTAAATCATAGAGTGGTAATTCACCCAAGAATTACACTATGCTACAATTACACTAAAATTACACATTCTGTCATCATTTACTGTCTCACATGCTGTTCCAAAAAAAAAAAAAAAAAAAACATTTATCATCTTTTATGTTTCACAGAAGAAATAAAGCCTTACAGGTTTGGAACAACATGAGGTTGAGTAAATGATACAGATTTTTTTTTTTTTTCGTGTGATGTATCCCTTTAATTCTGTCTTTTGTTTTAGAGTTAACAAGGGAAAATAGTAAAAATTCACAATGCTTGTTTTTTCTTGTTAAAAGAAATGTTTTATTTCAGAGGTTTTCAAAAGCGGACACCGTTCTATTAAAGTTAGAACTAGATATTTTTAATTTTCTTTGTTAAATAAAATCTTCACTTCAGATCAATTAATGATATTTATTCATGTGATGATTTTTAAGAGTAAGGTTTAATTTGAATATTGAATCTCAGGAACATGTATACAACTGTATTTTAAGTGCTTTGGGACAGACATGAATAGTTAGCCTAGTTAAATAATGTAATAACTGCTTTTAAATATCACATGGTTCAATTTGTATGTTTTTATGCAAAACAAAGAAGTTACATTTTTGTGAAATAATATTTCAATTAAAGATGAGTTTATTTACACCAATGTAGATTTGATAAAGTTGCTCCAAGTTTTGTGGCATTTAAAGATGATTTTAAAATGTATAATTTAAGACGCCTATAGTTTCTATTTCATTGTATGTTGCTAGGATTTATTGTGTTCGTGTTGATGATAATGCCTGTTTGTTGTTTGAAGAGGTTTAATAAAGGTTCAAATAAACTTTAAACGCTCCAACACACTAGATGGCAGTATGTTTCTGGATATTTTAGTTGAAATCGGAGCAATAAAACCCGGAAGAAGCGTGTGGGTCACTTGACCAGTAGTGGATGTCCACTGTTTATGATAAGTTTTCGTTGTTTTCCTCTTTATTTTTCTTTGATACACATATTCGCTGGAATTATTGCAACTCAACAACTGATTCGCTTACACTGATATTCAGAAACTGATTGATAATTGGCAACGCTTGGCTTTTTATTAGAAAACTGCAGCTGGATTCAACACTTAAACGCCAATTTTTGCAATAATATTTATTGTTTTCTGGATAGACTGTCCCGACATATTTGACAATGGTTTGTGTCTGTTTGCGCTGAAAAACATTTGCATGTGCTTTCCAAACTGTAGACATAAACTGTTCACAAATCATTAAAGTATTAGAAACAGATTAACGCGGATAAGGAATGGAATATGGCTACATCTGACTTGATGCTGAGTCTTGGACTTATTGGTAAGATCGGAATAACTGGAAAAGATAACATTTGTATACGTACATTTTATGTATTAAAGTGATAGCTCACCTCCCCAAAAAAGTTATGTGATAACTTACTCGCCCTCATATTTTTCCTTACCCGTATGAATTGTTTTCTTCTGTTGAGCACAATGAGTTGTTAGGCAGAGTGACAGCACTATTTGTCAGTCACTATTTACCTTCATTGTGTGGAAATTAGAGAAAGGATGCAGTGAAAGTGAATGGTGACTAAGACTGTCGGTCCCTAGCGTTCAGTCTAATGTATCATTTTGTGTTCTGCAGAAGATAAATGCCATATGACAGAATATTTTTGGGAAAACTGTCCCTTTAATTATAGAATAATGATTATTTTTTCAGTAATTGTATTTGTCCCCCTTACACAGAGAAAGATGTAAATGCAGACACACTTTGGGTTTGGTGTTATCCTTCCATTGGTGCTGATCTGCGAGAAGTTCTGTTGAGAAAATGTTGCCTGACGTTGGACAATCGGGTGCTACACACATTTGTGTTCGGACAGTACAGCAGAACCTGGTACTACATCACCACTGTCGAGGTTCAGGAGCCAACTGCACTTAAAAAGGTACCATACTTCATGATTAGGACACCACTACTAACCTAAAAGCTTACAAACCTGTGCTCGAATAATGGAACAGGAATAGTTCAACATAAAATGAACTAAAATGAAAATATATGATACGTTTTTGTTCATTTACTCATCTTTGTCATTTCAAAACTGTGTGCCTGACTTTCTTCTGTGGAACACAAAAGGACACAAAGCACTTTCCCAGCTAACAAAAATATGTTCTAAGAACATTGCTAACGTTAACTTTGATATCTTTGAAGGAAAGTTTTATTAAAATTACTGGAAGAACGTTTGCTCGTGACCTTGCCACAATGTTAGTTAAAGTTCTGAGAATGTTCCATGTTAACTGGGTTTCCATATAATGAAAGTGAATGGTGACCAGGGGCTGTAAAGATCATAAAAGTAGTCCATCCTCGTGCGCTATATGTTCTTTGTCTTGTAAAATCAGCTGTGTATGAGAAAATGTAAATCATTTTTCACTTGTTTCTACTACCAAACAACTAACAGTCAAGATATTTCTTATTTAAATTTACCCTCTCCAACTGTTTGTTGAAAGTGTGATGTGAAAGAAGTCATATAAATTAATAAAATCTTAAAACATCATGGCCCGGTTTCACAGACAGGGCTTAGACTAAGCCAGGATTAGATAGATCTTAGTTCAATTAGGGTATTTAAAGGGTTAGTTCACCCAAAAATGAAAATTCTGTCATTAATTACTCACCCTCATGTTGTTCTACACCCGTAAGACTTTCGTTCATCTTCGGAACACAAATTAAGATATTTTTGATGAAATCCGATGGCTCAGTGAGGCCTCTATTGTTAATTTACACTTTCAGTGCCCAGAAAACTGCTAAAAACATATTTAAGCTACTAAAAACATATGACTTCAGTGGTTCTACCTTAATATTATAAAGCGAAGAGAATACATTTTGTGTGTCAAAAAAACAAAATAACTCTTTAACAATATCTAGTGATGGGCGATTTCAAAACACTGCTTCATGAAGCTTCAAAGCTTTACGAATCTTTTGTTTCGAATCAGTGGTTCGGATCACGTGTCAAATTGCTGAAATCACCTGACTTTGGTGCTCCAAACCACTGATTCAAAACAAAAGATTCGTAAAGCTTCGAAGCAGTGTTTTGAAATTGTTTGAATATTGTTGTGGACAATAGGCCTTGGAGAGCCACTGTTATAATCTATTACAATTATAACTTCATTTGTGACAAATCTGACAACTTAGTATATCTCATCATGTGCTTTTCACCTTAAGTGATGTATGCTTTGTAGACAGATGGTACTTATTTTTAATCAAAATCATGCCAGCTTGCTAACTGACTTTTCATTTTCATTCAAAGGTGACACATTTCTCAGTAGTTGTCACAGCTAAGGACTTCAATCCTGAAAAATATGCTGCATTCAGTAGAGTTCTGTGCAGGTAGGTTTAATTTAAGTAAAAACCATTTAGTTTCACAACAGAGGTTCCCACTTGAGTGTAGTTGTTTGTGTTGAGTTTTAAATAATTGGTCATTCATCATTATTACTTCAGTAAGCACCTTTTGTTTGTCATTAAATCATTTCTAAGGACATAAACTGACTTTGTGATGTTGCATCTGTAACATTGTTTTTGCTCAGGACGTATATTAAACATGGAAGTCCTGTGAAGATGATGGAAGGGTACATTGCTGTTCTGACCAAAGGGATATGCCAGAGTGATGAGAACGGCTCCTTCCTTATCAAAGATTATGATGTCAGGAAGGCTTACCTGGCTGGCTCCTTAAAAGGTTAGGGGTGCACCCTTAAAATGAACATTACAAGCACTTATGGCAGCTTGAAGCAAGAACTGAACACCTAAAATCATCTGATGTATACTTACTTTTAGTACCATAGCCATTTGCTCCAATTGGCTTAATGGTTGTTATTTGAGAAATCTTTCAAGAAAGCATCTAAATTCTGTAAAACATGTACGTATGATATCCAGTTTGCTATATTTAAGATTTCATGAGATGTTTCAATCTTTATTTTAGATGTTGTGTCACAATTTGGTATGGAGACCATCATCCTTTACACAGCACTGATGCTGAAAAAAAGAGTGGTGGTCTATCACCCACGGATTGAGGCGCTGCTGGAGTTCACAAGGTAACCATGGAAAGTTTCATTACACAACAAGATCATTAAGATCATTAAGTTGGCATCAAAATTGACCCTATTTACTTCCTTAATTTACATTCCTAAATGCATTGTGCATGATTCATTGATGTACATTAATCCAAACTAGAAATGTGTCAGATTAAGGAAGTAAAATTTCACATTGAATTTAAGTATCTTAGTATTTATGTCCTGTGGTACTTTAACAAAAAAGTTTCTTTCTTTCTTTCTGCTGCAGTTTCTGCACATAATGTAAGGATAAATGGTCAGGGGTCTCATTGATTGATTGATTGATTCATTTCTTTCAAAAAGAAAAAAAAAACAAAAAAATCTTACTGACCCCCAAACTTTTGAACGTGATAACGATAATGGTCATGCACTAACAAGGCTGGAAGTTTTGAAAGTGTTTTTCTTTTTAAAACTAGAGCTCTTCCTGGCCTAGTGTGGCATAGAAAAGACTGGTCCATCCTCCACCCTTTTGTTCACTTGGATAATAATGAGCTAGAAAATCTCAAGCTGTGTACAGGTATGAAGGAAAACAAGTCCTTCTCCCAAAACTAGATTTATTATAACTTTTGCAATGGTTATGAATCACTTTGTTCACCATCTATTTCTGTAGGGTATGTTGCAGGGTTTGTCGATCCTGAAGTCAGAGACCGATCAGAACTGTTTGATGTGTATGTAAATCTTCCGGACAGTGAGATCACTGTATCACAAAATGCCAAAGGTGAGAGATTCTGCTTTACAGATTGATTAAGACTAAGTAGAATTGTCAAGTACCACTTACCATGCCTTATTTTTTTTTCAGAGGCAATGGCTATGGGAAAACTCCATAAAGAGATTGGAAACTTCATTGTCCAGGCTGCGGAGGACACTGATCGCACAGATGCACAGGTTATTAAGGTGAGTAATAAGAGCAAGTTCCTAGGTATTAGCAAAGAAACAACATATAGCTGTAGCACAATCTACTTTTGAAGTCCTGAACAGTCCTGAAAATCCTGCAACACTGAGGTTTAATCCAACACCTTTTTTATGTTTCAATCTGTTTCCAGGATATTTCAATAAAAACTAAAGAGATCCTCAGTAACCTGATGTCTCTTGCTGATGAAGCAGATAACTCCAAATTGACTTTGGAGACTCTGAAGCAGCGGCATTACCCTCCAGCGACTGAAAACTTCCTCTTCCACTTAGCTGCAGCTGAGCAACTCCTGAAGATCTGACCAATCAGTGCATCCCGTCCAACTGGCATGCCTTACAATAATTACTGAGAGAAGAATTTACCTTTCATAGTGGAATCACAAAATGAATTGTAACATTTGAAAGAATCTCTGGCTAATTTCAGGGTTGTGAACAGGACAAAAGTTTTATTGGGATATAAATTTATATTTCTTGTAAAGATATACAAAAGATAGCTATAACATGATCCCCTCTGGGTGCAATTACGAATGTTGAATGTGATATTTCTAAGTGATAACAGGTTTGAGGTAAATAATTAATAATCAAACCTTTTGGTAGCACTTAGATCTTGAGCCAATGAACAATTTATATTTATATCTCTGCAAGCATTAACAAGGTATCTAATTAAGTTGTTTGTAATCTTAATTGGGCATGCTGTTTGAAATTTTATAATATTTCATAATTGCACACCAAGGGCTGACGGTTGCCTAGTTCATGCCTAACATTTGTTTAGCTGTAAAATAATAATAACTGTTATGGTAATTGTTCAATTAAATAAAATTGCTCTAGCGAGGTTCCCATTAAATTCAGAATGTAAAGTCACTGAAAACTTTTTTTACTGAACTGTTGAGTGCCAAAACCTAACCATAAAGTTATTGATGTTAATTAACAATCTGTAGGTCTATTCATGTAAGAGTACTTATGATAATATACTCTAATTTAAATATACAAAAGTCATTCCTCATGTGGGATGGAACCTTTTGTTATCACATTTCGCATTTGCATTGCCACATAATATTGGCTTCAGCATTCCTTTATATGTTTTGTTTAATATCCTTATTAATCTCAAAACCCCTTATCAGCTAGGCCTATCCTCTGTGCATAAATCGATCATAGAAGAAATTCTGATATGTGTGCAGTATATCCTAAAAAAAAGAGGATGCTCAAAATGTACATCTTTTATACATTGTCCTAATTTTCAGTTATAAAATGCTGTTTCCTCAGATACTTTGTTAAATGCATATGTGATCATTAAATATACAAAAAGTATACGTGAGTGGCAACAGGAATTTTATTGACACTAACAAACAGAGTGAAGGTATAACTGTTTGAGTTTTATTGGCATTATTTGGTAAAATCCATTTCAATGCAGTGAATTCAGCTATTGAATTCATATGAATCCAAAACTGTACAGCTGTACTTCTTAATTTGGTCATTAAGTATTAGTACATCACCAATTAGTAGCTCATAAACCCTTTGGGGAAAAAAGAATGCATGTTTTTCATACTTCTAGTGGACAACATTTTGAATTTGTCAAAATGCAGTTAACTTAATATTGTATTGTTTCCATTGTCATTTCATGTCAGCAAACCCTGTCAATAAAAGTCACCCTCAAATAAGCAAGTTTGCAATAGCAACTTTACAGTCCTCTGTGGTAAAACAGTTCCCCATTACTTTCAAATGACTGAAACTCCTCTTCTAAATTCTCCCTCTTTATCTTTAAACAAAAAAAAAAAAAAAATAGGTTAGTTGTCTGAATCATGCTTATCTATTGGTGATGGATAATGCATTTTTTGATAAAAACATTCAGAGAATTGATGAATGTATTTACAAAATTAAACTGAATAAGTATGACAACCGGTTTTATAATGAATCAGCACAAACATCAGATATCTAATGCGTTACCTTGCCAAACTGTGGGAAAAGACTGAAGGACACCGGAATCATCAGGCCAAAAATAATGGCAGTACTGACATGCCGAACAGGAGCCATTATCATTGGGTTTCTTTGGACAAACTTTGCCCTGAAACATTGACAACAGATTTCACATTTTCACACTATCAAAACTTTTAAGAATCAAATTGTGAAATGGAAAGCAAATGGTTTGGACTTGTACCTTTTAAGAAGAGCCAGCAGAAAACTGGGAACAGCTGCAGTGGTGCCAAAGAGAGCAGCTCTTGAGAGGGCCGTTTCCTTTATGGCCTAAGACCAACACATGATAGAAACTAAATGATGCTTGAGATCCATGAATGATTAGATGTGAGACATCACAGAATACTAATTACATGCGAAGAATATACACCAATGAGCCAAAACATTATGACCACCTGCCTAATATGCTGTTGGTCATCCACGTGCTGCCAAAGCAGATAATTCACTTCACCTGTGACTGGACATAATATTTTGGCTCATCAGTAATATTTTAAATAATTTAATGATAAAGAGCTTAGGTGGAATAAGGTTTTGTTGCAGTCTCACCTTGGAACCAGCTTCCTTTGAGACTCCAACAGCATTCCCGTTAGAATCAAACACTTTTATTCCATTCTCAGACTCTTCACTTCTCACCACCATTACACTGAATGCAGCTAGAAAGGCTAGAAAACCACATGTTTGGCTCAAAACCTTTCAATGGTATTATGACACTAGAATGCACACTTTAGATCAGGAATATGTATGAAATGGAGTAAGGTGTGTTGTGTGCATATACATTGGTGTTCTTACCTGAGAGAGGAATAGGTAACAAGGATCTACAGATGGTCTCAGTCACAGCACTGAAGAGTCTAAAACGCTGGAGTATAATCTGTGGAAGAGCCTGAAAAGAGAGCATATCCAGGTTACATTTCACTCCAAAATCAAAAGAAAATATTTATCTGAAAATATATTATAAAAATAGTAATGTAGTAGTACAGTAGTAAAAATAGTTCACTGCTTTTGAAATTAAAATACAACAAATGGTGTGTGGAAAAAAATAATCTATCATTTTCCTCACAAAACCTTAATGAGAATTAAATGATTTTTTTCATTATGTTAATGATCATTCAGAGAAAACGTGTGCCTAATTGTCATTAAAATTATGTGTATTGTGTATTAAAATAAAAATAATAATGCACAACATTTGAATGGTCCTAAATTAGGCTTAATTTTCTTTAAACTAAACATAACTGTTTCTTTCTTTTGATTTCAAAGAGGGTGAAATATGACCCGGACATGAACCTTGAACCTTGACAGGTTTCATGAGATTCACACACCTGTGTCGACAATTTTCCAAACATAAAATCATCAGATGAATATGGTTTATTTGACTGAGAAAACAGGACTGTGACAAAAATCTCTCGTACCCCTGCAAATGTTGAGTAGGAAACTGTTCCAACGATAAGAAGTGACTGCTTCATTGATGTTTTGTTATCCTAAGCAAAAAAAGTGAAATAAATATAACAAATCTGTGAATACTCTCATTATTATTATTATTATTATTACTCACTTGCACAAAAGAAAAGGAAATACATCCTGGGACATAACACTGTGGTTAAAATAGTCTGCTAAGCAACACAAAGACAATTTTTTACTTTTATTTAAATGTAATAAAAAAAAAAAAAAGGAACACAATTCCTTACCTTAGTCGCTGTTGCATTTCTGTTAGAATGGTTGAATCCTGCACAGTATGTCTGAAGCAAAAACTATAGCAAAAATTGTCACAAAAATTGATAGTTGATAAGAAAAGATATAAATAAAGACAAACATGAACAAGAATGTACTTACTTGCCAAAACAAAGCAGGTTTAATGCCTTTGTGAGGTATTAAACTTGCAATAACCTGTGGAAACAAAAATATGTGCGATCTTTCATTTGCGGATTATAAAAAAAACTCACAAATTTACATCTCTAGCACACTATAAGCATAATGTGAGCACATTCTGAAATTGAGAACTCACCAAGGGAGCAGATATAGGTAGAAAACCTGAAAACAAAATTAAAAAGATGTCATCAGAGAAGCAAAAGAACATTTTCAATTCAGATGAATGCAAATTGCTTCACATATATGAAGCAATATCTCAAGCGCATAAATTACAGAAAACACAAACCCTCAAGTTGTTACTATACCTTGAGGACGAAACACTGGTGAGATTACAGCTCCAGTATCAGCATGGACAGAAGACTGAAAATGTATAACAATGTTAATGACAAAAAAAGTAAATAAATAAATAAACTAAATAAAATGTTAAAGTACTGCAGTATTTATTATAAAATGATTTACACATGTACATCATTATTTTTTAAAAATTAATTTGCCCTCATAATCTTTAATCAAAATAATTTCCCTCTGATGGTGTGTTTTTAACCCTGAGGGCGGGACGACCCGTCACTCATATGAGATCACAGTAATATAAAAACATAAATTAACACAGAGAACATATTAATACAAAATTTATGCTTTCAGTTCTGTAGCCTCTTTCGTCCTACGTCAGAAGAGTGAATATCTATACATGTTTGTCACACTCACTTGAAAAATGTAAATTCATTCACTTACAAGAGACAGTAACCAGGCATTAGCAACCTAGATAGAGAGAGATAGATAGGAATATTGTTATGAATGAATGAATGAATGAACTACTAAACATATTGTGCAGCCTACTTTTTCATTTCTCTGTGTATTTCCCTCTTTCTGAAGAAGTGTCCGGGCTTCCTCAATTTCAGCCTAAGGAAAAATCATATTATGCATTTTGTTGTCATCTATTAAATGTAAACAATATTATATGTAAGGAACAAATATCACAATGTTCTTTTCACCCTGTATGCGCGTGATACTGTTCATATAGTGTTTCTATACTGTACAGATGTGATTGATGTTATATTACAGTATGTGCATGTGCTGATTATGTTGCTGCTACTCACCTGTGATGACAACACTAAACGGGGGTCGAGGATGTTGAACCAGAGACGCAGTCTGCTCAGAAAAGACTGCAAAATTATTAATTTATTAATTTATTTGTCGCTGATATCATCATTTTCATGAATAAGACAAATATAAATCAAAACATTTTAAAACGACACACGGATTCAAGAAAGTACCTGTCCATTGTTTTGCCAGTACTGTAAGTTGGGGTCCATTTTAGCTTTTTAATGACAGCTCTATAAGCATTACCAGTTCATTTTATTTTTCTTAAACACAGCTTAACTTGTGTAGGTCACGCAGAAAAGACATGCTTGAGACTGCGACGCTTCCGCATATCACGTGCTCAGACATCATCCAATTATATTCCAGCATGATCAGTGTGCGCGCGGGTGCGCGTCAAGACAAATAAACGTAAAAGAGCCATCAAATTAAAGAAAACGAAAAAACACAAAAAAGACAGAATGTATTGTTATTTGACACAAAATCGCCTGTTACTTCATTAATTCATTCAATTTCAATTAAAGTATTCTTTGCTAAGCAACTGATTGATGGTTTTATTTCTGTTTTAGCAAGAAAAATGTTTTAATATACTAAAAATATCCACCGTCGGATTGTGGTCTTTTTGCTGTGAAATCTTTAATAATATTTGATATTTGTAATATTTGTAAATGAAATAACTTCTGCATTGTTAGAAATATTTCAAGATGAACATTTACTAGAGCAACTTAGATTTACTTAATTCCAATACATACATCCTTTTTTTTTTTTTTTTTTTTTTTACATAGGCCTATAAATATCGAGTTAAAATGTATTTATGATACAACATGCATTTGAGAATCATTTGAGTTTAACGTAGACCTTCACTTTATATCTCTCAATCAGCACTGCATTATGTTTTGCCCCCCTATAATTAAAACTAGAGAGCTTTGATCATAAAAATTAAGCATTTAAATATCCTGATGAATAAAAACATGAAAACACATGCAAACCTTATAGCCTATAAAATCGATTTTTCTGACTATTATTTCATATGTCAGGCTTTACAGGGTTAATATAGTTTTCAAACCTTAATTCTTGTGGGCACCAATTTATCTATTATTTATTTGTATTATTAAGCAATTATTTTAAGCAACTGCTTCGGGTGTGTGTGTGCAACGCAACTAATGCAAAATTAGTGCGCAGCTTTGACGCTCAAGGAGTTTTTGCGCACTGTATTGAGCACATTGGCAAGATGGCAGCCACCATCGGGAGACTTCTCGGGACTTCTGTAAGTTTCATTTAGTAGTAGCAATAAATCCGATTTCTGTTGCGAAAGATTATTAGGAGGAATAAGTGCTGAATTGCATTTAGGTGCAATTTGGTTCGATTCTGTTAGTCGTAGTTTGGTTAGCAGATACGTTCCACGGTATTTAACCTTTATCCAGCTTATGCAATTGTTAACTGTGAAATACCTGTCAGAATCACCAGTGCAATTGTTATGTATATATTGTGCAGACTTTTTTGTTATTAATAACTGATTAACAATTTGATGTATATTTAACCTGCCGTGAAAAGTAGCAAGTGTATGTTAGATAAAAGTATGACACATACTTTTTACATACTCTCCATGGAAATTTTTAAAAAGCACAGAAATGTACAGTATTCGTGGAATGTGCCATTATTCAGTGGACATGTATAGACATATTTTTTACAATGCACACAATGTTAGGAAAATGAATGGGCATTGGTCAATGTTAGGGCATGGTGCTATCTGTTGAAAAGTGATAACCAACTTGTTTAACCGCTCTTTCATGTATGTCCCTCCTTTTCACAACAGGCAAGAAGAGCTGCAGTTAATGGACTGAAGGCCTTGGTCCCTCACAATGGACCGTCTGTGATCAGGGCCCCGCAATCCCTTGCCTGCATTGCTGCACAAAAAGCTTGCTTCTCAATCAGTAAGTCTTAAAAGACTAATGAGATTTTTTTTGTCTTTAATTAAATATAGTACTATATTCTCTAATCCATTATCCATGTTTGTAAATATAAGGCACTGCTAGATGGGCCCCAGCAGTCACTCAACAGGCCCCACATTTCAAAGGCACTGCTGTTCTCAATGGAGAGTTCAAGGAGATCAGCCTAGAAGATTTCAAGGGCAAATACCTGGTCCTTTTCTTTTACCCACTAGATTTGTAAGTTAATCTTGTAATCTAATAATTTTTAAATAACATTTAATTTTTTAGTAACTTTTATTGAATGTGGAAATACAACATTCACTCACTTCTTAAGAATACAACTTCCATTGTAATATTTGTTTAAAATAATAAAGTCATTTGTAAATTATATCTCAATTGTAATTATATTCATACATTACTATAGAATTATTTATTAAATTAATAAATGCTTCTTTGTTTCTGCCCACTCGGCAGCACTTTTGTTTGCCCCACAGAGATCATCGCCTTCAGTGACAAAGCCAATGAGTTTCGTGATATAAACTGTCAAGTTGTTGGTGTGTCTGTGGACTCTCACTTTACCCACCTGGCTTGGACCAACACTCCAAGAAAGGTTTATACGTAACTTCACAAAGGCTGTGTACACACTGCAGCTAAATACATTTGTCACTTTACAGTGTTTACAAGGCCATATTAATTAGTTGGCTGAAATGAAACATGCACAGTATACATGCTGTCCAAACAGTGCAACGATTGACATTGTACACATTACTGTTTATACATTCTCAGTTCTCTAAATAGGATCAAAGGATTGGGAAACTAGCATCAGAAATGCCTAAATCATGCAAAATGTTAATCTTGCCAACTAAAGTCTGGTTTGTCTAGAGTG
The DNA here is from genome assembly GCA_037950675.1 of Hypophthalmichthys molitrix. Classification (NCBI taxonomy): domain Eukaryota; kingdom Metazoa; phylum Chordata; class Actinopteri; order Cypriniformes; family Xenocyprididae; genus Hypophthalmichthys; species Hypophthalmichthys molitrix. The sequence continues at coordinate 22,270,768 of CM075504.1, forward strand.
GAGGATTAGGGAATATCCACATTCCCCTGTTGGCTGATCTCACAAAGCAAGTGTCCAGAGACTATGGGGTCCTGCTGGAGGGTCCTGGAATTGCTCTAAGGTACTGTTATTTAATTATTGGACTTGGCTCACTTTATTTTAGACATTCTCAAACATGTATTTTATTTCCTGTATCTGTATGTTTGTTTTTATGCTTTGCTAAGCTGGAGAGCTTTTTAGCAAATTATCCATCACTAAATGACGTTTCACATTATTAGGGGTCTTTTCATTATTGATCCTAATGGAGTGATTCGACACATGAGTGTAAATGACCTGCCGGTTGGACGCTCTGTTGAGGAAACCCTCCGTCTGGTCAAGGCCTTCCAGTTTGTGGAAACCCATGGTGAAGTCTGTCCTGCGAGCTGGACCCCAAAGTCACCCACGGTAAGCTTTTTCTGTTTTACTGGTATGTCCTTGTACAATATGATTGTATAATATGTGGTTGGTGCATAAAAACCTCAACTTCTGGATGAGTAAATCAAACCTTATTTTGTAAATGTGAACACTGTTTTAAAGCAGTTAAAGGACAAGTATTTTTTTTTTATTTTTTTTTTTATTGTTACAGTGATGGTAGTATATGTAAATTAACTCTTCATTCATTTTGAATAAAGATCCTCAACTCCTAAACCCAGGTAGATTTAAAGGTAGGATAGGCAATCTGGGTGTGTAACATGAAGGAAAAAGTATGCATAGTTCATTTACATATACTACAGGCACTGTAATACAAAGCTTGTTGAAAATCAGCAAACTTGTCCTTTAAGTTATTGTGAATGGGTAGTATTTGGCCAGCTATGAGATGGTTAATAAGTCTGTCATGGCCATAGATAATGGTGTGAAATGTAAGGTTTGTGGGGTTGTTGCTGTTGTTTTGACTTTGCATTTATGTATTTGTTTGTTTTAGATTAAGCCGACTCCAGATGGCTCGAAGGAATACTTTGAGAAGGTCAACTGAAAACCCTAAAACTATTGGTACTGACAGATCCTGCAGATCTTGGCACTTAACTGAAACAAGTCCATAATCCATATCCAAAATAAATATAATTATTTTAGACTTCATGTATCAGTATGTTGGCAGTTAATAGGGAGTGGAATCTGTTGATTTATATTATTTAAGCTGTCCAAATAAAAACTGCACTGCGTTCAATTTGTCTCTTTGCCATAGTACATGTTTTCTATCCAAAGTGCTTCACTCTCTGACATAAGCAAATAATTTTTGACTTTTTGATTAAATATTGTGAACTTGTATAAAAATATATGCATGGATGAAGTTCACAATAAAACCAGTAACATGTATTAAGAAAACAGAAAGGGTAAATTTTGATTTCATGCCAGCTTTCAAAGAATATTATGCCTTAAAGGTACACTATGTAACTTTTTGCTCTCTAGCGGTTTAAAAACAAATCTGCATGCATTTTGCGAAAAGAACATTGGTTTGGTTGTGCTTCGGCTCTGCATGACTGTACGGACTTTTTTTTTTTTTAATGGGTGAGTCCCCGGAGGTTTGGGATTTAGCCATTTTACCATACACATGTCAAAGTAGCCAAAGCAGCTTTTCTCCATTTACAGACATGAAAAAACACACACGGGCAAGTGACGTCTGTATGCAATTTCCCATGAAAACCATCCCGTCAGGTCTAAAATATAAAATCAGGGTAAGACAAAAACACGTTTTGGAAGAATTGATGTATTGACTCATTACTTAAATAGTTAATTTAAATTAAAACAAACAAAGTTATAGTGTTCCTTTAAGAATCAAAACAATGATCCCAGGATATGGCAGAATAGGAGATATTAAAATCCTAAGTACTGCAGATATTTTGTTATAACAAATAATTGTTATTTGTAAGCGCAAAAGTTTAAAAATATGCATTTGTTACTAAAGAGGTTGAGAAATCTTGCTTTATATTATTGTTCAACTACAGTACAAGGTACTGTACAATGATGATAAAGCAAAACTTTGATCTCAGTAACTCTGGCTGATTCTTGTCCAAGTTATTTTGACAAACACATTTAATATGTTGAAAACAGATGAAGCTGCCGTCACACCATTTGTTTATTCTACTGAAAAGTGCAATCAATTACATACTGATTGTGTGTAATTCTTGTAGTTCCCATCAAGTACGCAGCTGTCCCTGGGGAGAAAATTTTAAGTATGACAACTTTTCCTTCATATATAAACCATGCCTACATAACCTCAAAAACAATGTTTATTTTTTTTTCTCCTTTTTACAGCAAGTTAATATTGTGTTTAAAATGTCTCTTTAGACTTCACATGGAACATGACATGAAGAACCAGAAATCAATTTTTTAAACTGGGAGGAATGGGTTTTAGAAAAAGGCTTTGCCACTTCTCAAACTTTTTTTTTTAGTTACATACTGTATTTACACAACTGAACAAGAAAAATAAGAACAACAGCTCTAAGTGTGTCTGCACTTAGTAACCATGAAAACATCTAGTAAAGTGTACAATAACTTCACTTTGTACAGTATGTCTGAGAGATTTAGCATGTGCGCCTAAATTGTGTCTGACAATCACAATTTTGGTTCAGATCATGGATACAAAAATAAGCATGTGAGTCAGCTGTCCAAGACAATGAATAGCCTTTCAACTCTTTAAATAAAAAAAATAATAAAAAAAGCTGATGACTATCTCCTCTATGAGCAGCACAAAGTCAATGAAGCACTTATTTTTGAGACCATTCTACAAGACGCAAATGAAGGGTAGTGATGAGGGTCACCTAGTGTGTAATGATGATAAACAAAAACAAACAAATAGAATCTGATCATTTGATTTGGTGAAAAATTCATGCAATATCAGGCAAGATGTGACGGTGCCACCAAGCCCACCCCAACCTTCGAAAAAAAAACCTTAATCTGACTGTCCATAAAAGAAAGAAAAGACACCCTTTAATAAATCTGTACAACCAAAATACATTTGGGATCTACATCTACAGTTTTCATTATTAAGGTTATATACATGGCCACCCCCCTCCATATATTATCTTTACGAGCAGACTTCATTCAAACCCCAACATCAACATAAGACTGAACTGGAAAAAAAGAAATATCACATCACACATCCCATTAAAACAATCTGCCACCAAACCATCATTTCAGATCATCAGTCTCACTAGAATCTGCTTGTGATTAGCGAACTGTATCTGATGTGCCAAGCTCTGTTGCTCAGGTCTGTGGACAACAGATGCCCTTCAAAAGGTAGAGCTAAAACCTGGCTGCTTCATATACTGGTTTATCTATTTATGGAAAAAAAAAAAAAAAAATGAATGTAATTTCTGTATTTTGGAATTTCAAACCACTTTATGAATTTGGTGCGATTCATAAGCATGTAAAACAACACTACAATGATGGCAATGTAAGACTAATACAAAACAGACAAGCAAGAGGATGGACATTAACCCCACTCTCTGATATTCACATATAATAGAACAAAGGCTCTCAATACACTTTGGCCTCTTCACTGAAGAGAGCTAGACTATTCCATCAATAAAGATCTGTTCAATGGTTTTTGGGGGTGGGATAGAGTTATAAGAAATAGGAGCAACGTTGTGGTGTACTTTCTTTCCCCTTTTTTATCTGCATTTACTGCCTGCATTGCCTCTGGAGGGAAAAACATAAAGCAGATAAAATTAAAAAAAAATTACAATAAAAAGTCCTGTTTATTACACCCCTCATTTTACCCTTGTGTACGCATCATGCCGCAACTTTTAATTCATTGAGAAAATGGAAAACTAGATTTTGTACAAGATACCACAATCTCTTCTTGCAAAATAAATGGAGACTTTGTGCCCGCGTCGATCGGGAGGAAGAGTCGGCTGATCCGCAGCATTTCTGCAGAGTTTCTAGTCGATTTTCACATTTGTGTAGATCTTCCTCACAAAGGCACTTGTTCCCATGTAACCTACCGCTCCTAAAAACAAAGAGAGGATGCATTGTGTTAGCATAACAAGAATATGTCGCTCCCCTTTGCCATATAGCAAAATTTATCAGTTAAGAGGAGAATCACAGTACTAGAGAAGTGATTTTGTTTTCTTGTACTCACCACACATGATTCCCAGAGCAGTACTAAACACAGCCATGTAGCCAAAATAGAATGACGTCTGAAATAAGCCATACATCCTGGGGAAAAATTTGTACATGCTAATCACTGGTATCAGATTGACAGACTTAAATCTACACACAGACAATTACCATATTTTCTGGACTATAAGTCTATAAGTTTTATCATCTGAAAACATGCTGCAACCTATATAATGCTCTTAAGGTCAAGCACGGAAAATAGAGTATGTATATGTACAGAAAACAAATAAGTAGTGTTGTCAAAAGTACTGACCGCGATACCATGTCAGTACTGAAATTTTAAATTCGTGAACACCTCTGATCGGCCTTTGTGTCCACGTGCTCATCAGATTTGTCTGTGATTGGCAACAATGATCAGCGCTTCAATAACATGTTGTAAATAGACATCTTTGACGCTCTTCATTGAGCGAACATAGATACACACGGGAGCGTTTGAAAGCAGGCAGGCTGGTCCCTTGTTAGACGCCTGCTTTCAAATGCTACTGCTTTCAAAACACTTTCAAATTCAAACACTTCTGTGTGCTTTCAAACGCTACCATGGCTGATCATTGTAGCCAACCACAGACATATTTGATGAGCGCGTGAACACAAAGGCCAATCAGAGGTGATTACGAATCTGATCAACAGTGCTCAAAGTGTCATTTTTTTTAAATTTCAAACTTGGTATCGCAGTCGGTACTTTTGACAACACTACAAATAAGTTCAAGCCTTGCTAATCTGACATCACAGCAGAAAATGACAGTCATTTAAATATAGAGCATTCCTACAATGACATTTGAGGAAAAGAAACTAAAACTCACTTTGTTTTGAAGAAATAGTAGTAGAAGGAGTACATGTAAACGTAAACTGCTGTTGAGGCTGCAGAGAGAAAGCTTGTCCACTGCCTGAAAAAAAAAAAAAAAAAAAAAAAATGAAAATGACATCTTAAAACAATTACTGTCATTCAGTCTCATGATGTCAACTGGTTATGATGCATTTATGTCCCTACAAATTTAAACGCCTCTGCGGTCTAAACCCAAGTACATTTGGGAGGATGGATGTGGAAACAAATTAAAATGCATAGGCAAAACAGCATTACAAAGACAGTATTGCATGTAATGCTCCTTACCATCTGTAATCTTCTGCATTGAGAAGGAAGTAGGTACAGACGATGGTGACACAGACTGTAACAATGCACAGGATCACCAGCACTAGCATCATAAATCCATACACATAGTAAATCTTGTAGGCCCAGAAAGATGTGAAAATGAAGTACCTGAAAGAAATTGTGAGATGGTTTTTAATCTTACAGATATTCATAATAGTTATTGGTGTGTGTGTAATATATATATATATATGCACCCAGAAGTGTGCAGACTTACATCTCAATGAATATTGATCCGAATGGAAGGATGCCACCTAGACACACAATTACCGCTGGCTCCATAAACCTGCCAATTCAGAGAAACATTTAGTAACAAGAAATTTATTTATATTAAGTCTATAACTATCATTTTATCTAATGATAATTTTATGTAGAAAACCTTCAAAGTATTTACATTCAAATCAATTTGATGATGTTTGAACAACAAGTATGAAACATAATGACACAATGGGGAATATGGGACAGTATCAAGATATGTGTGTGACACTCTGGGATGTGTGAATCATGATTGATTGAGGTTACCATTTCTTCTCTGGGATGGGTCTGGGTACGGCATTGACCCTACAAGGAAAGTTGGGCTGACCGGAGAGGTTCCTGCCCAGGATTGTTCCCACCAGGTTCAAAGGCAGAATTACAAAAAAACAGATGCAGCACACTGCAACCTGATCGAACAAATAAGATACATGACATTTCAACAGATGCAACAAGTATTGTACCACAGCAATTAATGCTTTAAAGGGTTAGTTAACCCAAAAATGAAAATTCTGCAATCAATTACTCATCCTCATGTTCCAAACCCATAAGACTTTTATTCATCTTCAGAACACAAATGAAGATATTTTTAATGAAATCTGAGAGATTTCGGTCCTTCCATTTTCCTTCTATTCATCTCAAATTCTCATGGTTCAAAACGTTCATAAAGAGATCGTCAAATAAAAACTTATGAATAGAGCGGTTTAATCCAAGCCTTCTGAAGAGACACGATCACCTTTATGTGATGAACAGATTTAATTTAGGCTGATATTCACATGTAAACATTGATCTTAGCAAACTAAACAGAAGCTCAAGTATGTGTGCTTGACACGCGAGAACCAATGAGGTTCATTCTCGCGTGTCATACCAGCATGTTTCTCTCTTCAGAAGACTTTGATTAAACCACTCAATTCATATGGATTTATTTTGATCTCTATGAATGTTTTGAGTGAAAAGACTTTCAATGGAGGGACAGAAATCTCTCAGATTTCATTAAAAATATCTTAATTTGTGTTCCAAAGATGAACAAAAGTCTTATGAGTTTGGAACAACATCAAAGTGAGTAATTGACAATTTTCAGTTTTGGGTGAACTAACCCTTTAAGACTAACAGGGGTATAAAACACTTTCAACAAATTTCATGTGTAATATGAAGAGGACTTGAAACTAAATGACACGCATGTTCACAACCAAATTTAAAAGGTACAATATGTAAAATTTTCTGTCCGCTAGAGGTCGCTAGAGGCCTATTCAAAACAAAGGCGTAGCTTGATGATGCCAAGTTTGAGAGCAGAATCTTGGGACATGTGGTCTTCACATCACAGCCGGTGGAAAACAATTGGGATAGGACTCGGGAAGAAATCATGTTCATGGATGCGATTATTAATGTTACTGTAGTATGAAGCAGAGCAGGACTGAGTGTTGTGGAAGCTGAACGAGGCCGCTGGAGCGATTGCGCAACACACGCCTCACGAGCAGCGGAACTTTTATTATGACACAGTCGCCGGCGCCACTTCTGCTTTTTCAGTCATGAGTATGAGGTAACGCAGCTCTATTTATCATATTAGATACATTTGAGTGTGTTGAAAATGTTATAACGTTACTCTGTGCGTTCGCTCGGCGGCTGCTGTGAGACACTTGTTTGAGACACACTGCAGTAAGATAGATCGATTTTAGAATAACATATTAAATACTGGATGGCTTGTGTTGATAAATGGCATGCAATTAATTTTAAAACGTAATATATGATGGAGAAAATTCTGTATTACTGTTACTAAAAATAAAGCTGCATCTGATTATGCCATGTTAGCTAATTCACAAAATAGTGTTTTTCTCTGAGGCATGGTAAAGCATGGTACTCGCAAAAAAAATCAATAAAACTATATTTAAACAATAAGACTAAACGTGTTGAGCTATATAACAATAATTAGTTTTCTGTCTATAAATATAACAAAACAGTTGTTCCCTTGTCTATTAAAACATGTAAATATTAAAGCGTATTTGGTGTTTCCATGGTTTTTACAAAATAAACCAGAGGTAACGCGGGTATGACGCAATTGACAGGCGACTCCTCACACGTCCCAGAGCCTTGGTTAAAATTGCAATTTTCTCACAATTTACAAATAGTTGGAAACATTTGGGATATTGTAAGTACTCAAGTGAACAAAATATATAACACTGGCCTAGTGATTTTTGGATATCTTATTGCAAAATTCTTACATATTGTACCTTTAATTGTCTAAAATTGTCTAAAATAACTTTTACATATATATAACGAGGTGACTGTCTTTCCTACTCAGCAGTTGATGTCAGTTTTAAAATCTGCCTGAGAAAATCTTGACTGAGATAGGCATGTAATTGACTACACACTGTATAAGGTACATGACGAACTCACCATGGTGCCGAATGGGATGGCTCTGGAGGCATGGTAGTAGATTGCAATAAAGTTGATGAAGAATGCTGTGCCACACACCATGGCAGGAATCAGAAAAGCTCCTATGAACATCTGCTTTATCCATCTCCTCCCTGCACAAATGATATACAATAGTTGCAAGAAAAGTCTGTAGACACCTAGAACACCTTCAATAGGCTACCTTAAATCCTCACATTTATTATATCTTACTTAGCGCTAATATGGTTAAAATGATATTTGGAGCTTTCCTTATCGCAGATGTTACAAATATTAGTTTGCATACCTCCTTGTTTTGCATAAAGGCTTCCACCAAAGTAGCCGTTGACTGGGGATGTGGCAGCATAAACAAATATGGCTGTACTCAGCATGGACCCTCTCCTACAAGAGCAAACATGAAATTCCTTTGATGAGCACTTCAGAAAATGTGAATATCCCTCACAGCCCACCTTTCCATAAATGTCCAATATCCAAATATCCAAATGTATATCACGATTATACAACAATGTCATTTTTATTATAGCCATATGGACAATAGTTAAACAATACAAGTAGTTTATCATTGCCCTGTTAATCATAAGTAAAACTCACTCTGTATACAAGTCCTCAATCATGGCCAAAATGATGACTATGAGAGAAACAGAGAAGATTTGACAGCCAGAGCCAATGAGGGAGGAGAATATCAGCGGGTGGCTGGACGGCCTGAACACATCACCATGAACCTGCTTCCATCCATATTCATCACCGAGATCACGATCCTGATAGTGAAATATAAATAAGAAAGAAAAACAGAATGTGCGTTGAGTTTGATAAAATGCAGAGAGGAAGACTCCACCCCTGAGAGGAACACAGCATTAAATTATGGAGATGTTATCAGAGCTATCAAACATCCGTCATTGTGAGGTTATGAATAAACAAATTCAAAACAGATACAAGATAAAACAAGTGTGTAAATTAAAAGGTGATGGGATTCATAAGGCTCATTTAATAAAGTATTTCAAAAATTGTGTGTGAAAAAAGTGATCACCATGTCATCCATTTCCTCTTCTTTGCTATATCTGGCGTAGTCTTTCCTTAATGTCCTCATCAGGATCATTGAAACAAGGCCCACCAGGAAGATCACCATCATGAAAGAGTTGAATATTGAGAACCAGTGAATCTGTCAGGTGCAGAACCACACGCACAAAAAAAAAAAAAAAAAAACATTCCATAAATTAAATATCATTCAGCACATTTTAAATTAGCTGGGAAGGAGTTAATTAGCAAATAATATGTGGATTTTACCCGGTGTTGAAAGAAGGACGGATCAAGATATTTGTCAAATCTATCCTCAAATTTCACATCAGATTTCTTCCACTTCACCTGTGAGGATCGGCAGAAAGTTTGTATTATTATAAATATGCATGAGAAAGAGCCTACAACCAGCGGAAACACTGACATCTTTCACACAATAAGCATTAGTATTCATTTTCCACACAAAGTTAAATTTCAAATGACATTTTAACTAGCATTAGTAAATATTTGCAGTAGTGCTGTCAATGTTAACGCATGCAATTAATTTTTTCCAGTTTAACACATTAAATATATTTAACGCAGCAACCGTTTTTTTTCTGTCATCCTTTAGCATAGCGTTACATTATATGATCATGCTCTTATTCACGTAAATGCTTTTAAACCATTCAAGCGCTCCAAAAAAAGAACGCACTGCCTGTGAATGTCCTTACACACACTCAACGCACAAAAAGACGCACGCCAGTATCAATTTCTCTTTCACGCTTGAACAAACAACGAACACACAATATTGCCAAAAAATATCCATTCTGTCAAATATCTTCATAAGAGCAGCCTTGAATGAGTTAAAACGAAAGTAGAGTTGTGAGAAAGTGGGACGCGTGCGAGATCCGCGTCATGTGCAGCAGCGGCAGCTCTTAAAGTGACAGTAACCACTAATGCTGTCTGTCATTGAAGATAATGAAAGAACAAAGGTAACAGAAAATTACTCACTGCTCTTGATTAAAGAACTTTTGTACATTTAATAAGGATTAATCTATATTTAATTTAGGCTATAACTTATGCAGTGCAGATTGTTTGATGACTTTCAGTTTCTGTATATTTCCTACCTGTTATTTACCTGTAGGAAGCCACAGGTAAATATGACATTTATTATAAGTTTTTTTGAAGCCTACTGTTAAAAAATTGATAGCTTTTAGTTACACTATAATGTTGAATGGCTATACTTCATGTTTAAAATTGGAGGGAAAAAAATCTATTTAATCAAGACAGCAGTAACTGTATAGTATCACTGATACTGGCCTTCATTCATAAAAAGATGACAATAAACAAGTATTTAAAATACACTGTCTTTATGTTGTTTCTACCTTAATTTGGAGATTAACTGTGAAATTATTACATTATAAAATATATTAAAAACACAAGTGTTTGTAATTGCGATCACAGAAAAAAAAGTCTAATCTAGTTAATTTTTTTTAATCGATCGACAGCACTAATTAGCAGGTTTCTGAGGTTTAGGTAAGTTTTACTCACCGAGTATGACATGGGAATTCTTGTGTTTGGCACAAGCTTGACCTTCCCCTCGCTGGTCAGGTTAACATCCACAATTCTATTCCCATTGTATCCAATCTCCAGCTTTTTGTAAGTCCAGAGATAATAGTCCTCTCCATTCTCATCAGCTTCACCAACAATACCTGAAATAATCCCACAAGACAATCTTCAGTTTAGAATGAAGGCACAAATTTCACATAATGTTAACTGTATATTATCAGTTTAAATAAATAATACATTAAATCCAAATAAAATAATGAAATACTTTCATCAAAAATCTAATAATTTTCTCTGCCTGTCTGAAATGACTGGAATGAATAACCACTAATATCACAGTCTAACATTTTACAATCCAACCAAACCCTAATGGACAAGTCTTCTTGAATATTGCTTCTGTGAAATGCTTCACATTACAGAGTGAATGGCATTTCATGCTGTCATTTCAAGTAAATAACCAACAAAAACATTTAAGCTATCGAGACAAACTTATTATAATGCACATTTGATCATATGAAATATTTCTCCAAATATCTGCAAAATCAATATATCAGATATAACTCTGTAAAACATGCAGCTCACTTACATGGCAGTTAAAGCCTAATATCTTTTCTTCCCTTCCCATGATCAAAGTTCCTTAAATAATTTATGAGCAACTATTAGAACACTTAACCCTACTGCTCTTTCAAAACACATGATTTTACAATTCATTTAATTTAGTTAGTTTTGTTGAATAATAATGGTTTGTTAAAATGTCCCCTGGAGGGGACAATAAATGATTTCCCTTTCAGGTACAGCTTTTCTTTTCTTTTTTTTTTTGAGAATTAGGTAATGGCTTGGTAACATGCATTATCTGAGGTACAAGATCATTTGAAAATCTTGTAGTAAGCAGACAGTCATTAAATGGGAAGCTTACAGAAAATATATAGTTATTTTGGCAGCTCACAATGGATCTTAAAGAACTCTCTGGCATTTCTGTACCAGCGTCCCTACAATGATGACTGCGGAGATGCTCTTACACAAGTTGTTGGATGTGAAGAATTATGTGTAGGGTGCAAGATGCCATGTGAAAAGAGGCCATATTCTGAAGCACCTATAAGTATGGTGGCTTTATCTTTCTGAACGTCTGCTGAAGTCTCTTTTGGGAGTGGACATGCTCTGGACATATGCTGCAGACATAACCATTTCCTGACTAATTGGGAGGAGACACTCAGCAGCCTGATGGGCGAGCTGTGTTAAGGGGTTGCCAGCAACCCTGCAAAATCACCAAGAGCTTAAAATGGATTGCCGTTTGAAGGAAACCATTGAGTTCTCCATGAATCCAACCAAACCCTTACGGACAAGTCTTCTTGAATATTGCTTTATGTGAAATGCGTCACATTACAGAGTTAAAGGAATTCCATGTTGTCATTTCAAGTAAATAACCAAGAAAAACATTTAAACTATAGCCTATCGAGACAAATTTGCATATTAGGTCAAATGCAATATTTCTCCAAATATCTGCAAAATCAATATATCAGATATACTTCTTGAGTGCTCTATGATCTTGTTTAGAAAAGGTACATCAAAGTTGAATGTCTTGCCAACCTTGATGGCTTTATGGGCCTCAATCATAAACACAGTTTCATTCACGTTGTGACCATAGGCTCAAGAGACAACAGAATTCGAGGGCTCTCAAACAACACTGTCCAGCAGAGCGGAAGAGACAACTAGATGGACACTCTCACCCTGAGGGAGGGCAATCATTGCATCCCATTGAGTGCAGGGTTGGAGATGTGCAAGCTGGGAAGCAGGGCAGACACTAACGCACTTGTTAACTTGTGGAACAGTGGCTAACATCCAGATGCCAGGTCTTTTTTTCTAGATTTTGAAACCACTTCTTTCAGTGATCTTGATGCTCCTCAAAGGGCTTGTAATGGAACATGGACTTGATAGTCACAGAGCAACATGACATCAAGCATCTTAATGACCTTCTCAGCAGCCTCAAATGTTGCATAATGGACAAATCAATACTTTCTAGATGCATTCTCATTAAAAACTGTCACAAAACAGGATGTCCCAGAATGAACACCAGATACATACAGATATACAGACGTTGCCACTTTCATATCTTTGCAAAGATGAATCCCAAGAGGACCTCAAAAAATTAGTCTTCAATGCATTCTAATCATCAACAGGATGTACATACATAGTTAACTGTACCCTGGAGAGCAGTTGGTTACCCTGTCTCTGCACACCCGCACAGAAAAAGATGTGCCTAAACACAATGAATGCAGCAGGATTTCATTCACATTTTAGTGAAGGTCACCCATGAAACAAATACCCCATCTAGTCTTTTTGATGAGTAAAATGATCACCAGGAAACTGTTTGTCGTTTTTGTTGTTTGTGCTAACAGATATCTCAAACATATCTAACATATCTCAAAAATATCTTTACCCTTCACAATTGTAGTCTCATTTATAAACCGTCTTAGCTGAACAGTGTTATTGTAACTAAAACTTTTATAAAGATATTAGATGAAAAACTGATTATATTAAGATTATATAGAAATTTTAAAAAGAACAACAATCAATCTCACAAGCACAACAAAATGACTAAAAATTAAACAAATTAAACTGAAAAGAGAAAATATAAAAATAAAAGTTAATTCAAAATATTATTATATAAATAGTATAGAATTAATGCAATAACACAGCAAACATTCTGCATCTAAAACCTAGGGACTGTTAAGGTGTGCTTGCATTATTTTAGCAAACATTTGAAGCAAAAAAAAGATCCATTGTGAACAGAGTAGCAATGTACGAAGCAGCTTTCTGTTGGGACAACACAGCAAATTTGAGTGACCAACTTGAGTGAAATCTGAATGGGGAACTTTCTCACCCAGATTACTATTGAAATGACTGGATTAACTAAATAACACCACACACAAAAAGCAGAAAAGTATTTGCTGGAGCAAACCAGTGCTTGCCAATCACTCTGGCTTCCAGGTTACTCACCCCAGATGGGAAGGTCATCTATGTACATTTGGTACCAGTAGTGGTTCTTGATGGCATAGACAAACGCATCTTTTTTAGGTTTGTCTAGTTCAATGTCACAGTATGTCGTCTGCATCACCTCCTCTGTAAAAGACAATTCCACATTGCATTCTTACAATCACCACAAGAGCAATAATCTTACTTTCTATCAAACATGTGAATGAATGATCTACGAATGTAATTTACATAATGTAAATTACATTCATAGTAATTTACATGTAATTCTATTTAATGCTTGTGCCCTTGATAAACTTTATCTGAAGATGTTAACATGCTAGCCACAATAACACAAGACCATACCTGTGTACTTGATATCCAGACCGCTGAACTCCAATTCAACCCCCTGCAGCGCCTCTCCTAACGTCTCATGATAATGACTAATAGTCTTCTTCGTGCCCACACAGAATGGTAGGGAGAAATACTTATAGGTCTCCTGTCGGTTGTGATAAGGGCCCACTGTATTCATCCATAGAACCACCTCCTCTTTATCTGTGTACTGCAGAAGAAAGAGAACAGTCATTAGCTACCTGTTTCAAATATTAGCATCTACTTCTTTGTGATGTTAATTCAACTCCAGGAAGTCACCAAATAAAAGAGAATTTTAAAACTAAAGCCAAGCTCAGACTACTGGAGTTTTTGCATTTTGCACCTAAACAATTTATAAATAGTGCAAACTAACATATTCATTTAATTAAAACTGACTAAAGAAAAACAACAGTCTGAATACACACAGGCACACACTCTCTGTGGTGTCCAGGTTGTGTGTGTGTGTGTGTGTGTGTGTGTGTGGCTCAAGCACACCCATAAAAATTACTCCAATCAGTGTGAGATGAAGTCAGCTGGAAGTTAAAGGTAGGGTAGGCAATTTGTTTTACAAACACTTTTTATTATACTGGTTGAAACTCTCTTCACATCCTGATAGAAATCAATAATAGAAGCGGTCTAAATATTAAAAACGTACATTTATCTTCTGTGGAAGTCTCAGGAAACAACATGCTTATGCTGCCAAACCCGCAAGCAAAAAAAAAAAAAAAAAAAAAAAAAAAAAAAAAAAACGCAACATAATCAAGAAAAACCATGCAAACTAAAAAAAAATGCTTCTTTTCAACCACACAGAATCGTTATTTCTGTGTAACACATATTCATATTAAATCAGAGAAGTACTGAGATGCAAGTTTATAGTTCGAATATAAACACTGATGTCTTCGGTACAGTAAAATATAGCATATCAACTTTTGAAAGTAACTTCAAATAAAGATTATATCAATTACATTGTTACACCACTAGGTGGCGAAAAAAAAAAACAATGATTCATCCAGTAATGAAACAAATGAAGTCTTTAGGAGTGAGTCATTGAATCATTCATTCAAACCTTTTTTTTTTTTTTTTAAATAATTCATTCAAATAAATTAAATTAAACGTTTTTAAATAGACTGCAGCAATTAAGATAGTGTCAGAACCTCTATTAAATTAAGTGTTATTTTGTTTAGTTGTCTTTTCAGAATCTTGGGCCAATTGTGATCTCTATTTAAAACAAAACAATAGTGATTCTCAATTTATCCAGAACCATGTAGCCAACTACCAGATGTTTCCAGTGTCGAAAAGTACATAACATCAAAAAGTTATTTATACGTATACTCAATCTACATTCAACAAAATTAACTGCACACAGTTTTGTTTAGTGACCAATATGATGTACTAGAAGCAACAGCACAAAAAAAAAAAAAAAAAAAAATTTTACCTAAAATGTGCCTGCTCCTTGATACACATACATTTACAGAATAAAGTATGCAGAACCTATGACACAGACCTTTGGAAGCAATGATATTGTTGACTCTAAATGTTTTTTTTTTTAACATCCTGTTGTATCTTTGACCCTATTCTGAGGCAAATTACAATACAAGATTAGACATAGTAGATCATTAGATAATAGAAATTAAATGTAATTGATTCTCGGGTGGAATCCATTGATGCAAAATGGAGAAATGAATGCTTAAAGAGAGAGTTCATCAAAAATTCAGTCAAAGGCTCACCATCATGTTGTTCCAAACCTGTCTTTCTTTATGGGAAAACAAAACAAGATATTTTCAAGAATGTTGGTAACTAAACTGTTTTGTAGACCACTGACTTCCATTGCATGGAGAGAGAGGAAAAAAAAGAAAAAAAAGAAAAGGAGAAAAAAAAAAAAAAAAGAAATTTCTCAAAATATCTTCCTTTATGTTCCAGAGAAGAAAGTAATTCATACAGATTTGGAACAACATGAGGGTGAGTGAATGAAATGCAGAATTTCTTTTTCTTTAATGGGTGAACTATCCCTTAAATTCTTTGAATTAAGATGCTAAAGAAATGCAGCAAAGACAGGGTGTGAACCAGTAAATCAGGTAGTGTAACAACATCCTTTTTGAATCTAGAGAACAGATATAAAAGAGCAATACAGCAACACTCATGACAATGGATAATGAACATGAGAATTAGAAGAAGAAGACAACTGCATGGTTTACCATGAAACCTTAAACACTGTCTCCTATGCTCAGAGGTATTCCCGTTGGCACTAGTTTGAACAAAAAGCAGCACATTATCCACCAGAAATCCCCAGATCTCTTGAGACGAAAGAAGGAAAATATACGAGAACTTATCCTATTTTATGAGCTTTAATTCAACATCACAGAGTATGTGTTGTGCATAATTCCAGTAATATTATGAAAGCTGTGAAATGGGCTGCAATAAAAGATTTACATCTCTGTAAACACCCAAAATCAACTTGTCTAAACTGATCATGTGTCATACCACAGATGCTTTTCATATTTTATTCAATAGAGAATTTTTACATGCCAATGTTTGAAATGCTAATGCATTTTGTAAGCATCTTCAGGACACAAGAATTAGTAATTCCAGTTATGACATTATGAATAAATATTAAGATTTTTCTTTTAATTGCACATGCACAGGTGACCTGTTCACAATAAGATGCATTTAGAAAATACAGTAAATTTTTAATCCATGCTGACTTTGAAGTAGGGATGCACCGATGTATCGGCCGATTTTTGCTCAATTTACAACCATCAACATATCGGCTGTAGCAGAAAAAGGCCGATATAAACGATGGTTTATAAATTAACTGCGTGAAGGCACTGAGCTTTATAATGACTTTTGCATAATCCTAGCGCTGCTGTCTGTGCTTTAAAGTTAATCAAATAACAAAAGATCGCACACTGTTCTTGACTAAATAACTTTTGTAACTTTCATAAGTGTAGCGGACCCCATCCGAATGTTGACCAAACCTCTAATGATGTTTTATAAAGTTTATTGCGTCCGTTTTCACTCCAAACAAATCACCACAAAAGCTAAACATTACAGAGCACAAGAAGTGCGCATTAAACTCTCTCTCCATTGCATTATCATCAACAAACAGCGAATTACACAAAACACTTATTACAACTAACAGTTAACAAATACATACGGATCTTATGCCTTTTCGGGGGATGCTTAATAAACGGACAAACTTTACATCTGCAAAATAACTCTGAAGATCTGTGTGCTCTCCTCAGACCGTAGAGTAGAACACTCATCAAAATAAGAGTCCTGCCTTAGTAAAGGAGATAGTTCAGATCTCATACATATTTAAACTTACAAAAAATATTAAAATGTATACAAAAAAAAAGATTAAATCACAATAAAGTCTGCTACAATAAAGAAGGATTAATATGTATTTAATTTATACAGTGAAGAATATGCAGTGCTATTTGTTTACTTTATTTCTGTACCTGAAAACTATTAAACCTACCTAAAAAAAGCACCGTTTTATAAATATCATTGTTCTGTTGTCTTTATGTAGGACTGCTGAATGTTAAATGGATCCAATCCATGTTCATTAAAAATTATTTAATGATGCAGCAATAAACCTGCTAGTATATTTTAATGCAGGTGTTTTTGAACTTTGCTTATTTAAAACATGATCAAAATGCTATCTATTTTGATGACAAAATTTCAAATAAAGATAGGAAGTGACAAATATCGGTATCAGCCAATAATTGTTTGTTAATATCGGTATCGGCCCCAAAAAATCATATCGGTGCATCCCTACTTTGAAGTCATCTTAAACATTGTTATCACTAGGACTATAATACTGTACTCTGTACACAAAGAGTGTAAAATTGCTACAATAAATGTCTTAATTGTAAGCTGCCTTATATAAAAATCTCCATTCTAATTTTAATTTTAAAAGATAATCCATGTAATTGTGGTCTAAAATATTTAGATGTTATTAAATATTTCTGAGTTATGTTACATTACACCTTACTGGA
The DNA here is from genome assembly GCA_037950675.1 of Hypophthalmichthys molitrix. Lineage (NCBI taxonomy): Eukaryota > Metazoa > Chordata > Actinopteri > Cypriniformes > Xenocyprididae > Hypophthalmichthys > Hypophthalmichthys molitrix. The sequence continues at coordinate 22,288,609 of CM075504.1, forward strand.
GAATAATCGTGATGAACATACTGTGACCAAAATGTCATCGAAAAAAGACTGCCATTCCATCACGGTATCATTCTTGCAACTAAATCTACTTTTTACTGTAAATGGAACAATGCTTTACAGTGCATCAGTCATATAAAAGCCTTGACGAACCGGATATGTGTGTGTACAGACGGACATATTTATTTGAGCTAATGACGGTTAGCCGACCCTTCAGAGTAACCTAACACATACACAAAAGAAACGTACACAACACACGAAACACATCTTATGCCTAAAATATCATTATACTGATTATGCATCATACGAGGAGTCGAAACAGAGGATTTCGAGCACAGCCCTACTGTTTGCATAACATAATGTAATAGGATAGCTGATGCTAAGCTAGCCACGTAGCTTCTGATGTGCTTAGCATTTCTAACATAGACACGGGACAATGAATCCTTCACCGTATCAAATGTTTTGGATTCATTTCTGTCCTTTAATGTTAAACACTTTTGCCAGAACAAACAGCTCAATATCTAACGTCTCTAGAGACTATACACACCGAACACAGAGGGCTTCTCGGCCCGCAGTTTATCTTACCTTATGGTCGTGTTCATCTGCTCGAACTGGCACCAATGAACTAAAAACAGTCATCAAGACAACCACTTCAATCGTCCACCTGCAGAGCCCCATGATTTTCTAGGGAAAATTCTGCGACTGATTTGAAATGGTATCTTTTTTGGGGGCTATCCCACCTTCCTTCTTCCTGGTTCTATGACAGTAGTTGTCTTGAGATGCTCACATAAGAGTTTGTCGTAAAACTGTTCAGCGAGTGATCAGCGCCTCCACCGCTGATTGGTGGGAACAGGTCACATGGGTAACTTGGACCTATCGTTGAAGAGAGCGATGAGTCAACGTTGAGGAAGAAAACCCTCTGCTTCGCCACCCATGGCCACGTCATCTGAGCGCAAACAGAAGCGGTGGAAAGGCAGGCATAGCAGGATGTAAAACCGCACTGATGAAATGTTCATTGATAGGAACTTCAAATAATGTAGTCAAAGCTCACGCCTAATTAGTAAACTTATGGCTGTAAGTTTAAAATTATAAAAGCGCTAGCCTAATTAATTAAACGTAGGTTAATTAAAGACCCTTGTTATTTGTCACCAGGCTTCCAAAATAAGACATTTAACAAAAACAAAACAAAAAGTTTTCATGAAGAGCTCATTTCCCCCAAAATTTCTGACCTAACCTCTTTGCACCTCTGAGATTTTAAGCTAATATTTAGGCCTAAATCATTTAAAATCAAATTTGCATGTGGTTCTCTGTCAGATGGTCACATGACATGCAGATAAATAAAAATAATTAAATGTTTTAGTGTTTATTTTAATTTGTATTTTTTATTTTATAACTGAATTTTATTAGCTTTTCATCAACACACTAACCCCCTGCTGTTCCCTCGTGAACCCCCAGGGATTTTCAAACTTCTCTTTGGGAAAACCCCTGGCCTATAAGTATTTTTGTTTTGTTTTGTTATTTGAAATGGGACAGGCAGCATAGCATGTTGGATAATACCTAATTATATGCATTTGTCTTGCAAAGTCCTTTTACAACCTTTTACAACTCCAACACAGCATTTAAAGAGCACAAGAAATCAGAATGAGACTTTTGTGCTTTGTCATTCAAATGCTAGAATGACAATGTCCCTTTTCCTACCTGCAGCTCACTAGCAAGCAGTAAATAATGATTCATTACCAATATGTTGCACACTTTCTAGATCCCCTGCTGTCTACCTATGAAGCACACACTGGCATAGACAATACTCTGATGATCTGCTCTACAATGCATATTCCACCTGGACAAGGCTGGACACTTATGCTTTCAACATTATTCTCCCCATTCTTTGTCTATCTATGGCTGCAGCAGGACAATTCTATTAAGTAAATATGCATATACAGTAGAATGCAAATACTCTTATATTAAACAGCATAGGCCTACATAACTTAGGACTACTTTGCAGTCCAAACATTTAAAGCAACCTTGTATGATGCTAAATTAAATGACCATTAGTCACACAATGAAAAACCTGGCAACTGGATCAAGAAATTAACTATAAAACTGATTTTATAATGCATTGTGAAAAAGGTTTTACTGCAGTCTGGAAAGAAATTATTGTTATAAATATAAACAATGCATGTGTCTTTATTGCTATAATGTGTCATAACTTTAAGCAGTTGACAGCATACACAACAGCAAATTATATAATTCATATAAAATATCATTAGATATGAATTCTGTCATTCAAAATTACCACAGGACACATTCTCTATTTGTTTTTCATTCTCATTCTTGTCAGGCCCTCTTTGCAAGTCTTTTTAATGTCACAAATGCTACAGTATTTAATGGCGTCAAAGTCTCTTGCTCATTTTGTAGGTTGATGTTTCAGAGTATTTGATATCAGAGTGACGATTTATTTTAACGGTTTTATCATGGGACAGCTAACCAAACAAATCGCTTGGAGTACATGAACCTTGAGTACTACTCAAATCACCACAAACATGGCGGAGAACCATCCTCATCCTCACCAGCTTGATGAGATGGCTGTTGGTGCTGCTGAGAATGATGGAGGGAGAGAGGGAAAAAAAGAGCAAGAAAAGCTTCTGGACATGGCCCACTCTCCACTTTCCTCGAAGCAGAGCTGACAAATATGACTTGGTTTAGGCTGAGAAGGACTACCAGAGTGAGGCTGGATTATCGGAAACTTATCACAGATGGTAAAATCAATCACATGAACGTCATATTTAATTAACGGCTGATTCTTCAAGTCAAAAGTGCCTCTAAATAAAGAACCTCTCTAATCTGAGGATGTAATATTTTATAAAATTTATTTATTTGATTTAGATCCAACTTCTGAAGTCCTCCCTGCTGCTGAGGAACAGCTAGAGCAGGATATCTTAGACAAGGGTAAGAATAATAAATCTATGAGAATTAGAAAGTAAAAAAAATATTAATATAAATATATGTTCTGGATTCATGACTGGGATGATATGACTGACCTGTTTGCACATTGTTAATTCTTTGTTTTGTCGATCAGGTGGTCGTGAAATTTTCAGTGAAGGGACCATATATCAAAGTGGTGAGTAGGCTGCACTCCCTATGTTATTGATTCACAGCCACTGTTTTCAATTTATAACATGTTATATTAATGTTAATCACAGGCTACAAATTATTTTTCAGTAGGCAAACTTTTTTGTGAACTTTACCTCCCCATTGAGATCAGCCTGACATTGATGACCAATAAGGGCCCCAGCGCTCCTCAGATAATTAAATTACTAGACTAGCAGGACAACACAGACCACTACATCATGGTAATGGAGCGGCCCTTGCTTTGCATGAACTTGTTGAGCTTCATGGAGCTCCACGGAGGAAGCCTCTATGAGAAGACAGCACAACATGTTATGCAGCAGATCATCAACGCTGCTAACATTTGGTCATCAAATTGAAGAACCTGCTTGTAGACCAGGACACCATGGAGGCCAAATTGATTGACTTCAGGTGCAGTGCACTCATGAAGAAATCTGCCTTCAAAGTCTTCATTGGTATGTTTTATAAATTGCTTTATTAATTAGCTTACAGAAATGCATCATATTCAACTTGCTGTGGAAATTAAACATCAGACAACATAAAGGCTGTCAACAGTGTAGACACTAGGTATCCTACTATTCGAAATTAATTGAATAATGAAATTGAATAATGAAATATACTATATAAAAAAAACTGCATAGTTTTCACAATATGAATTAAATATAGCCTACATTGATTCATATTAAAGTTATTCAATCAAAGAGCAGTGAGTGATTTTCTCTTTTTCTCTTGTTGTTTGATTAACTAGACTGCTGCCCCTTTAAGAACCATATATGGTTTACGTCAATATACTCACCAAAATGGTTATTTTTCGCAGTTTATTGTACTTAATAACTCTTTTTAACATCAAACATTTTCTCATTCATAACAAGACAATAAATTCACCCTAATGGGAGAAATTCAGTACAGACATTACAATGTTTTTATCAAAGAAGTTCATACTATTTTCAACAATTCTAAATTTACAGTTACAACACCAGTTACAGGAAACAGCTATTTAGCTGGATCTTTCTTGGTGTGAATCCTTCTCCTCCTATGTGTCTGTCTCATGCCTTCAGTGACTGCACAAACTCCCTGTAATAATAAACATAGGCATTTGTTTTGCTGCCGTTATCAAAGTATTTCTCCAGAGCTGTCTTTACTTGCAACATGTTACCCCTATAGTGCCTTGTATCTCTAATGAAAATTCTTTTAAAATCTTAAAATTAATAATATTCAGATGAATAAACAGATGACGTCACCTTATGATATTTGGCAAACCAGGGTCTTTATACAGCCCATTATGAAGATATCCAAGCGATCCATTAAATGGTACCAGCTTGACCCGTTCATCTGAGTTCTGGGCCTCCTTTGCAATTCTGTAAATCTGAGCCAGAATAAATGTAATTTAAAGCAAAGATGTATTTCCAAATAATTTACAAGGTAAATTAAGTTTCATACACACAAACTCAAACCTCTTGAGCTGAGGCAAAGGGCACTAAATGGTCATCTTCAGCATGGAGAATCATAATGGGAGTTCTAATTTTCTGCAAACTATCAAAAAAGAAAAAGAAAAGTGAGATGAAAGTTTTACAGTAAATGTGCATATTTAACATAACACTGGCATACTATTCCAATCACATTTCTACTCATATTGCTAAATTTATTACTTTAGTGAAACAATGTCACATACTTCTTCTCAGTTGGAAATTCCACAATGTTGTTTTTCAGTGGATTGAAAAGGAAGAACTGAATGTATGGGAACTTCCAATAAAACTGGAGAAAAGAAAAAAGGTACAAATAAGACTTATATGTACCAAACTATGATTAATGACTCATATTATCTTGTGAGGTTTGTCCATGTAAAGTATAAATGAACTTTAAATTTCATTAAAATGTTCAGATTTTAAGTACATTTTACTTTGTATGAAAATACCAATTACAACTTTGTGAAAGGAAGGTTTTTTTAAAAAAATATTTAAAAATGATCAATAAAATAAAAATATCTAAAATGAAAATATCTGATACTCATTTGTCAGGAGTTATTTTTCCATGATTTCTAAGACCCTAAATGTTACTTACCCAAGAAAAAGGGTGTTCGAAAATTTGATTAGGAGCCAATCGCCCGGTCAGGAATGCACCCTCAAGTATTATTCCATCAAACTGTTTTCCTGTCAAGAAATGTGCAGTTTTTTAATCAAGGAAAAAAAAAATAAAAAAAAAACACCATTCCTTACAGTCAGGAAATGTATAATTACAATATGTGAAGTGTTATATGTTCCTCATGTCTTGTTTGGACTTTTGTGTTACTTCCTGTTTCTGTACCATGTTTTGTAGTCCCTTGTAGTTTTTTGTGTTGATTATTTCCCTGATTGTTCCTAGGTGTGTCTTGTACCCATTTTTTACATACTGTATAGCCCTTGTGTTTCCTTCGTTCCTTGTCAGTCGATGTTTGCTGTGGATTTATGTAGATGGATTGTGCCTCAACTCCCTGTGTTACAAGGTTTTCCTGTTGTTGCCTTTTTCGTGTTTTTTCAATAAACCCCTCGCATTTAGATCTGCGTTTCTGCCTCACATTACATCAAGCTTACTATGCTATACAATGACAAGTAAAAGTAAAAAGCAAGACAACAACACTGAAGAGACACTAAGACAAATAAGAGCATAAAAATAAGCAAAATTCTTACCTTGCTCCAGTAATTTCACTGCAGTGTTAGTTGATACACTATTGACAAAAGAAAAATACTACTGTTATACTGTATATGTTATATATATATATATATATATATATATATATAATTTACAGTCAAATTGTATTGATTTTCTTTGTTTCTAATATATTTATAGAAGCGGCAAAAGTCAATAAAAAGCAGATTCTACACACCCACTACCAAGCGAGTGCCCCCACACACACACCAGACTGTTTCCACTGCGTGCCTTAACCCAGTCGTACAAGTATAAGGCATCAGTACTCAGACCGGCCTCTGTAGGTTCCCCAGTGGAGTCCCCAAAACCTGACAGATTTTAATACATTTGAGTAAGCAATGGAAAAATCATGAATGAAGTTTAAAATGAGTTCCAGTGATTGTGGGCCACAGTGAAGTGACAACATTTTAACCCACCTCTGTAGTCCATCGCCAAGACATGATATCCAACAGCACTCAAGACCTGTATGGCCAAGACACTTCAGTCATTATCACTATTCAAGTTCTTAGTCTTTCTGTTGGTATAATGAAATAAGTGAGTTCGCTCACGTTTGCAATTCCAATACGATGGGGTGCAGATCTGTTTATTGAGGTACAAAAGTCATGACAGCATCAAGACATGTATTTTCAATAAAACGCAAAATGTATCACTTTTTTATTGATTTATTTATTTAGAAGAGAACCCATTTTAAATAGTAGCCTATATCACCATCAAACAAGAAAAATTGCAAAGAAACTCAATGTGGTAATTGTATTTAAGGTAAACAAGTTGATAATATTGTGGTAGTGTTTACACACTTAAAGTTTTTATGCTTGGTTTCACTGGACTGTGATATTTTGTTTAAATAATGAGGTTGCGAAAGGATTGAACGTGGACGTTAAGTGATAAGCTGCAGTTGCCCATCCCAGTTTTTTACTAAGGTGAAGTGCAAAGCAGTGTGAAGTTCAATGCACAAGTTCTTCAAGTGTTTATGTATATGTAAAAAATATATGTAGGCGCACTGATCAATCACTGCCAAGAAATTGTTCAGACATTGCATAGTGTCTGTTTAGCATATCAAAGGCATACAAATGTAATATTTAGTAAACAGTGATTCAGAGTCTTAAAATAAAGTGTTCTCTTGTGTTTTAAGTTGATTAAAAGGTTTCCTGCCTGTTACCCCCATTGCCATGGAGGTAGATGAAAATTGGCGATCCATCCCCCAGAGCTTTCTCATACCACTCTAGACTCTGCCCCTGCGCCTCCTTCCATCTATGTTCAGGTACAGTATACCTACAAATTAATTATGTATTATGCAAGAACAAAGAAAAAGAATATATTGACAACCTCAATATTTGTTATTGTTGATTTATAGTTTATATTGTTGTGTATATATGTGACATGCAGGTGTCTTAAAACTAACCACACGCCCACTCTCACTCCCTCCTCGGGTTCGAGGTACATATTTATAGTGTGATTGAGACCTATATCTGAAGGTCGGCTGAGATCAACATAGTCTGGAGAAATACACAAATGTGTTTACAGGAAACATCCATAAACTACAGTACACAGACAATACATCAATATTGGGGAAAAAGTTGCATACCAGAGAAGAGATACAGAAGTAATGGTACTGCTGCAGAAAGCACGCACACTGAAAGAAGTCCCATTTTAGTCCAAGTCCACACAAACTGAGATCTTAAGAAAAGAAAATGCACAGAATCTGTGTGTAAAAATTTCTGATTTTTGACCCAATAGGTTGCATTCAAGATGTGGTGAAGACAAATGTATTGTTTAACCATTACAATGTGTTTTAGTCTTTGCCTTTGTTTACAACTCAACTTTGTAGTTGTTGAAGATAAAATGTTTTCTGTTGTAATGGTATGAACTCTGCTGAATTGCACAAATAACCTTCATAGTTTTAGCTTAGTTTTATTCCTTATGTCTTGTGTTGCCTATACACATCAAAGTTTTTTTTTTAAACTTTGCATATTTAAAGTAAAATTCATAGTCACATTTTAAAGGGTCTTCTCTTTTGCAACCATATTCAGGACTTAATGATACATCTGTTAGACATTGCCTGATTTTGTTGCTGTTAGTTTTATGCAGTTGTTATGCAGTCACAAACAAAAACAGGTCTGCACTGAATTACTTTTGAAGAAGTTAATACAGCAAATGTGACTTGCCTTGCATGCTCATTTAAATCCTCAGGTTTCTGCAATCTTCCTGCAGACTGAAATTTTCTTTCAGATTTATTAATTCTTCGCTTCATTTTGAAGAGCAGGGAACACTCTCAATGTTTACTTTACACAACTTTGGCAATAATTGACAAACAACTCACGGAAGTGGATGAGCGTAAAGAGCAAAGAGCATGGACTGGGCTTATGTGCACACATTATTACAGTTTTTTTTTTTTTTCCCACTCAAGACATGCTAAATAATTTTGGTGTGACTTATGAATATACACTGCTCTTGATAGGCTTTATTTATTTGATCAGTTATGAAAATAAAGTAAAACAGAAATAGATATTCCACTGTGTAAAGCAATGCCCAAATAAGCATGTTTGTATAGCCATATTTTGCAAAGTATACACATATTGAAACACATTTTTAATAATGTGTATTTTATGGAGAATAACTCAGTTTAGGTTAGATTTATGGTACCAGCCTACATTAGTAATTTTAATGCCGAAATTCTCAATCAGAAGATTACAGTGTCATTATTCATATTCAAAAAAATTTTCTTGCACAAAGCACACTACACTACTCAGCAAAAATGTATCTCTTGTCTCTCTTTTACCATCCAGATGGCTAAAGTTCTGGCAAGGTTCTCTCAATGTTATTAACAAACATTCTTCCAGTAATTATGTTTAAAAACATTCGCAATAATAATAAAAAAAAGTATAAAATTAATGTAGGCCTATGTTATGTATTCATCATTCATGGAACGTTTTTCTGAAACATTTTACTCTGTTTTTTTAAACGTTACTACTTAATTTAGATGGTTCAAAGAACATTCCCATACTTGTAAAATAGAGAAAACATTCCCTTAATGTTTTATCTAACATTCACATAAATCGTTTGAAAACATTTAACAAACTGGATGTTTTGAACGTTTAGGAACATTCAAAATAAAGTTTTAATAACTTAATGGGAACTTTAGCAAAATGTTCTTAGAACATATTTTTTCTACATCTCTTGGTGGCTTCTTTTACATCTCTTCTCTCCTAATGGACTTCAAATTTGGCTTTTGTAGAAGTATCAGGAAGTACCATTAATATATAGGCTGCATCCAAAAACCTAGGCAGCTGACTTGCTGCCTTATCAGGCAATGACTTGTAAGGCAGCGTTTGTGCATGAAGGCACCTCATGAAACTGATTTCGGACAGACTTCTGAGGCAGCGTAACAGTTTAATGATCTACAGCAAAATTGCACGAGCTTTGGTGAGAATTAAACAAATATTTAATTACTACAGTAGTAATTTCTCGCTAGAAATGACATCAAAAGTGGAAATGTTGGTCAAAAACGTACATTTGCACACAAACTGACCACTAACCGCAACTTTCTGACGCAATCTTTATTTTTCTAGCTCAACTGTCACAGAATAGAACACACAGGATTGTGGGATATCAACGGCATCGAAGGATACATTTATGCTGCCTTCATGAATCGATCAGTTGAAGGTATCTCAGGAGACAGGAAGTGAAGCTAACATTGGATTCGGAGGTGCCTTGATGCCTTCCTACCTTGAAACGTGTCCTCCGAAGGCAGCATTTTTCAGTTTTTGGACGCAGCCATTGACAAATATATAAAGTTACCAAAATTGAAAAGTTTAATTATTTAATTAAATTTGCTTATTTATAAATAGAGAATGTTTACATACCTATGTTAAACCTGTTTACCTCCTCATTCTGTATACTGCTGAAATAATTTGAGGGGGGAAAAAGGAAGATGAACCTTTATTATATATTTTAAGCTTTCGAGAGCCTTAACTACATCACTTCCTACTGCTGACGTCGCTACAAAGCATCATTCAGTCGTGAAATGGGTGATAGTTTCATGTCTGTCAGAGGAACATTGTAAGTTTTAACAGTTCTGTAAGCGACTTCTGTAGGTTAACATCTCTGGTTTAATACTTGGTCATTTGGAGAACCAACAGCTAAGACAAATTACTCATACGTGCTCGCGCGCTAAATTCAAAATGACTTTCGGATTCTACAGACAGTTTTCTGCTTGCTAACATTTAACATCCACCACAACAACGTTAAACATGCTTTTGCATTGCGCTGAGTACTTTGCACATATTTGACGTGACACCTGACAGGAAGGGTTTTCATATTTACCATACTCACATATGAGCATCCATTCTGTATATAAGTATTAATGAGATGGATAACATTATCGGGTTGAAAACAGCCACGTCCAAGTTTTAAAAGAGTTATTCTTTTTATTCTGCTATACAGCCTTATTTGTTATTGTCATTTAGTTTGTTTTCATTTGTTGTTTCCCACACAAAGATGCTTCGAAGAACAAGAACAGCAAAGGTGTATAAGGAGCCAACGACGGATGATGAATCTGATGACACGTGAGTTCCTTTGCTTTGCTTTCACAATTCAACACATTTTTTTCAAAACGGCTTCCAAGAAGACTAAGATGCAACACTGTGTGTAGTAAAACAATCTTTAGCCTCTTTCTGCCAATAGATTAACAGTGTTGAATCTGGAAGTTTAGTGACATTGTTACAAACTTTTTTTTTAATGATGTAAAAATACAAGATCGTCTATTTCTTATTCTCCCTGAATGCTGGATAAAATAGAAATCATTTCTTGTTACAGAACAGGCAATCAAAAAGATGACAGTGAGGGGTTAGATGAATGGTTACCAAATTTAAATAGCAAAGGCAAAACTAAAGGAAGGTGCCAGAAGGGGACAGATGAAACCGCTGAAAAGAAAAAAGTCACCAAGAGGGTGGCCAAACCTAAAGAACCAAAACCTAAAGCAGAGAGGAAGCCAAGAGCTGCACGGGTTCCTAAAGCGAAGAAGGAGAAGACTAATACAGAGCAACAAGCTGAGGATGCAGTTCTACCGAAGCCTGAATCACACCAGCATGTGACAGTCAAAGAAGAGGCAAGTTTTTAGTATTTGACTCGGCAGCAGTAACTGTCTTGTAATAAGTGTACTGTAATTTGCTCTGCATAAAAGCCACTGCTTTTCTAACTGACTTATTACTAAATATGGTATATATACCCTGACTCACATCAGCAGTTCTAATATAATTTAACCAACACAGACATAATGTACTCAAATCACTTACTTCGTTGGGATGTCTGGTGATTCTATAATCTATGTATATTCTATGTTCTATAATTTTATCTCTTGATTAATTTGGCTATATTTGGCATTTTCAGTACAGACACTACCATTCAGGAGTTTGGAGTCAGTAGCATTTTTTTTAGTTTATTTTTGAATTAAATTAATTCTGTTCAGCAAAGAGGCATTAAATTGATCAAAAGTGACAGTAAAGTCAGTAAAGAAGTTTTTTTTTTTTTATTCATAATTTTTTTTTAAAACATTGTAGTAAAAAAAAAAAAAAAAAAATCACGATTTCCACAAAAAGATTAACCAGCACAACTGTTTTCAACATTAATAGTAATAAGAAATGGGAATTTCTGAAGGATCATGTGACACTAAAACTGGAATTATGGCTGCTGTATATTCAGCTTTGCTATTACAGAAATTAATGACACTTTATAATATATTAAAATAGAAAACAGTCATTTTAAATTGCATTCATATTTTACAATATTAATGTTTTACTGTATTGTTGATCAAATAAATGCAGTATTGGTGAGCAGAAGACACTAATTTAAAAACATTTAAAAAAATCTTTCTGACTTTTGTACGGTAATATAGCTTGACAATGACATTAGTTAGGCACTTTTCACATCAGCAGATGTCAGCAGTTCTAATATATAATGTACTCGAATTGCTTTCGTTCCATTGCCTTATTTTAGAGGTTGTCCATCAACTTGAACAGGGAGTTCAGTAATAATGCAGCTGTCCCAGGAGATATGCTTGATGAGGGTCCATCCTCCAGCCAACATTTCCCCAAGATGAAAAAAGAGGAGCCAGATGACAGCTTCACCTTTGAGGAACCGGCTCAGAAGAAGCAGAAGACCACAAACATGCCCCAGGGAAGACCTGTAAAGCTTAAATCGGGAAATTCCTGTGTGGAAGACTTACAGATGAATTGGGATCCCATTCGGGTGAGTTAATAATTTCTTGAGACATGAAATAGTGATTGACTCTGTGTTGTTTTAGAAATAGTTGGATAAAGGTTGTTAAATGTATTGTTATTTGCTATATTGTAAATCCAGTCTTTTTCTTCTCACATAGTACAATAGTAGTAACTCAAATATTTCAAGACCGTTTATTTTTTTCATCCCATGTTATCCCATGTAGGTTCTTGCTGAGAAGACGGGTGTGGAGCAGTGGGTGTGTGTGAACATTGCACAGCTCTTCCAGGAGGAGAACACTATTCCCTTCATGGTGCGCTATAGAAAGGAGCTGATTAACCATATGGATGCAGATGCTGTTCGAGACGTGCAGCTGACTCTTGAAGAGTTACGGTAAGACTGGAAGGACAAGTCAAAAAAAAAAAAAAAAAATTTTTTTTTCCCTTTCATTTTCAGACTTATCTACTAATTAGTGCTGATTTTATCTTTTAAGTAACAGGCTTGATATCTATTTTTTTTTTATAGAATAATTGTTTTGGTTTGTTGCTGGATAAAGTTTTTTTATTTAATCATTTTGCAGAAACTGGATGGTTGGATGTTTATTTGTATATCCTGACTGCTTCCTTGCAATTAATTAATCTATATGAAAATGCTTTTAGCAGATGAATGTCTCCAATGACACAAAAAGCTGATATTTGAATATGCTATTAATTGGCTTGAGTTACCTTGATTAAGTTGCTAAAATCAAGTGTGACCTATAGATGGCAGCAGTGATCAAGCTGAGTAATAGGAAAAATTGTTGTCAATGGAGTTGTCAATTGCAATTGGTGATTTCATCCAGTCCAGGATTAAATGACAAAGTAAACTAATTTTAACACTTGGTTAATTTGGCTAAATATGACATTTTCTGTTCATACACTATTGTTCAAAAGTTTGGGGTCAGTAAGACTTTTTTTTTTTTTTTTTTTTTAAAGAAATGAATACTTTTATTCAGCAATGATGCAGTACATTGTTTAAACAGTAAAGACATGTATAATGTTACAAACTATTTCTATTTCAAATAAATGCTATTCTTTTGAACTTTCTATTCATAAAAAAAATTATTTAAAAATGTAGCACAGATTCCTGCCATTACAGGAATTAATTACACTTAGGGGCCAGATTTACTAAACAGGGCAAATTAGCGTGAGACCACAATTCCATAAAAGCGCTGTTGGGAGTGTTAAGCCCTGCACATGATCTACTGACGACACGCAAATTAAAGAACAAAGACGTAGCTGGATCATTTCCATAATGACCAACACAATCTACTAAGAGCAGTGCAAATTAGCATCTGCTTTAAGACATGCTTCTTTTGGACAGTAAATAATGGCACAGAAACCAGTAAATTGACTAGCACAAAACCTTAGTAAATCACCTTGCCTGATTCATTTAAATAGTCTCCATAAATTTTGCGTCTGAAAAGGAAACACCTACAAATGCATATGCAATAAGGTAAGCTGCAAAATAACCCAGTCCGTGCCTTTTTCAGCATTAGTTTTTCACTGTGTCTTAAGTAAACTAGCAATGTTTTTTTTTTTTTTTTAATGCCAAAAGAGGGTTTGCGCTGGCGCAAGCTGTTAATAAATCTAGACCTTAATATATTAAAATAGAAAACTGTAATTTTAAATTGCATTAATACTTCACAATATAATTGATTTACTATATTATTGACCAAAGAAATGCGGCCTTGGTTAGCATAAGAGATTTCTTTCAAAAATATTAAAAAAATTTGAACAGTAGTATAACTTGATAATGTAACAGACACTTTTCATAATGAGAAAGCAAACTGAAAAGCAAACAGGATCAACTTAATTTTATGCATGTGTCTTAGGTCAGTGGCCAAGAAGAGCAGAAGTGTTACTCAAACACTAAAGAAGGAGGGAGTTCTTACTTCAGAGCTGGAAATGGCTCTGAAGAACTGCACAACAGCTGATGAAATAGACCATGTGGTGAGAACAGATCAAGCTTCTCAGCTTATGTACTTTGAAATAAAATTTTGATCATTTGGTGAGGTTTTTGTCTTTGAGGGATGTAATAATAGCCTATACTTTTGTGTTTTCTTCAGTATGCTCCCTATAAAAAGGGCAGCAAGTTGTCCAAGGCCCGGCGAGCTAAGGAGCTAGGACTGGAACCTGTTGCGCTGGCTCTGCTTCAGGCACCCCAGTCACTGGACCTGCAATCTTCGATCCAGCCCAACACTAAGGGTATCAGTCCTCTCTGTATACTACTTGCAGCAAGTTGCATGTTATATTGGTGCTTGTATGCCAGAGGCCTGTTGCATGAAGCTAGCTGAACAAACTCTGAGTTTCAGAGTAGGTTTATTGTTTGAACCTGGTTTATATCAGGTTTAGCGGGCTCACAGCAACGCTCTGTATAAACATTCTCTGGCGACTGAAGTGCCAAAATCTGAAGTGAAAATCACATGGAACATAGAGAGCGTCAATTTGATTTACTTCTCGCGAGAGAGCCGGCGCTGTTGAAGATTATGAGATCATTATGAAAAATATCATGAATTTAAATGCATAAACAAGGCAGGAATAAACACTGCTGCTGAAGTGAGAGTTTGAGAAGAGTTTGAATCAATGCATGTGTATCGATTGAATTCAAATAATAATTTTTAGGTTCACAAAGAGCTGAAAAGAATAGACGTAAGCTTAATCTGTTTAAAAGCTTTATACATTAAAGCTTGTATATATTTTTTAATATAATTATTATATTAGTTGACAATTAATATGAATGTTATTTGAATTATACATAATTAAAGATTATTTAATATAAGCAATAAAAAATAAGCAGCAAAAGACGGGCAATTTTGTGTCTAAAATTTTTACACGATAAACTGCTTTGGTTTGGAGCGATAGAGATATAGGTGGAGTTGCTTTATTACATCAAATATATGTCACTTTGTTCACAGCTGATTGGCCTAGTTTTGGTTTGCAATCTCTAACCCAGAATAAAATCTGCTGCGTTTCCCAAAAGCCAACTACGGTCACAAGTTCAGTTGAATTGTATTGGTAACAACGGAATTGCCTCCTTAATTTAATAAAAAGTCAGTAGAGGGCAGCAAAGGACTTCAGTTGTGACATATTTTTCTAGGCATTTCTTTTATTTATATGCATTCTTATGGATTCATTATTATACATGACGTTTTCATATATTACCATATAACTATGTGGAATATTTGTATTGTAAAAGTTTGCAGGAGTCAGAACTATTCAACACATTCAACCAAAGCAATGCAGTTCTCATAAATTAATGCAGGGTCACTGATAACTGGATGTTATGTGACATGTGCTGTTTCGCTTCCTGTGTGTAGGGTTGTCGACCCTGGATGAGGTGACCACGGGTGTTCAGGAGATCCTGGCAGATATGATTGCAAAGGACAAAGAGACTCTCACCTATGTCCAGTCACTGTGAGACACTTTAACAAACCCAATATTTTCTCCAACTCTCCAGTCCCTCTTATTATCGTCTTTCTGTTATATAAATGAATCTGTTTGTCTTGCTCTCTTGTCATTATGCATCTCCCCTTACAATTTCTAACCTGTCGGTCCCAATTATGTGTGTATGTTTGACTCTGCATATATGTATGCTCTCAGGTGTGACAGGAGTGCAGTGACCATTCACTCATCAGTGTCTAAAACAGCCCTGAAAGAACAGCAGCCACAGCAGGGCAATCAGAAGAGCAAACCGAAGGACATTTCCAAGTTCAGCCTGTATACTGACTTCACCTGCGACGTCCAGCGTATCCAGCACCATCAGGTATAGTCACCTCTTATCTTGTGCCATACCAGATTCTCTGTGCAGACAGGACACTTTTAGATGTATAAACATTTTATTTTTATCTTCCTTTCATTCAGAGATTTGAATATCATACGGTGATGTTGCTTTCTTGGCAAATGACACAAATGCCTGTTCCACAGTGATATGTTATTTCATTATCTGCATGATTAACATAATGATATATTTTCTAAATAATAAAAAATGTCAGATATGATAACAGCATTTATCGCCATGTGGTCAAAAATTAGGTTTCTGTTTCTTTTGGTCCTTTTGTCACTTTTATCAGTGTGAATAGTGGAAAAAGGACAGCAAATAATTGGGAAAGGAAGGGGTAGTGGGTCTGGGGAAATTATGATTCAAATTCTCATCTGATATATATATATATATATATATTTTTTTTTTTTTTCTTTTTGTAGATTATTTTGTATAGTATTCATTTTTTATTTTTTGTTTTCAAAATGTATTTTGTTCAGTTACTAAGTCAACATTTTAACATTTTATTTGTATTTTATTTGAACCTGTTTTAGTTGACGGAAATTATTTGTTGTGTTACTCTTCCTGAGGAAGGCCTGAGGTGAAACACGTAATAAACCAAAAAATTATAACATTCATCTTTTCGGAATCGTTAAAATATTGGTACCCGGGACTTAAAATGCCAGCACTATGTATTAACACTACCAGTCAAAAGTTTGGACAACTACATTTAAAGTTGTTTAAAGATCTTAATCTTTTAAACCTCCCCTCTCATCTAAATGCTTCTGCTAGTTTTGTAGATGCCTGCATATGAATTGCTTTGAAAAACAAAATTTTAATTCCACTCTTTTGTAAATTAAGTTGGAGTGGATAGTAGTGCCCAGCATATACTTCACTACTATGCAAAAAGCATCTCAGGATACATTTATTTAGGATTTATTTAACATTTTTAGTCACTACATAATTCCCATACTTGTATTATTTAGATTTCATGGCTGTTCTATTATTCTAAAATAGTATGAAAGTCATAATAAACAATGAGTAGGTGTGTCCAAACCTTTGACAGCTACTGCATATGTATACACTCGAGCACAATCCTCCACTCCACACACACTGACAGTGTTGTTCCATATAAACAGGTCCTCGTGCCACTCTTCAAAGCTCTTCTGTCAGCGCAGTTTAACTGAATGTGTTTGTGTCAATGGTGTCCCCTTCCCCCTCTCTCACTTCATGGCTACCCGCTTACTCAGAGTTGGTTATGGGCCACATGTCACAGTGACTCCATGTCATCCTTTTCTCCCTCTATTCGTCTCTCTCACCCTGTTCCCTGTCCCCCAGTCATTCCCTATCTCCCCCTCTTAACATATGTGACACGTCCCCATCCACGTGCCTGTGGATTAAAGGCTAGGATTGACAGACACTGCTTCATGATGACAGCCGCTCATGGGCTCTGTGAGGAAGGAGGGGGATCAGGGCGTGAGGGTGAGAGACAAAGAGCGAAAGAGAGGCTGAATGAGTGAGTGAATGAGTGCTGGCGAAATCTCCTGTGAAGCATACAGTTTACCCGTTGTTAATCTGCTGACGTGGTTTGTCAGTGAGTGTTAATTTGAGTTTGCCGTGACCTGTGAGCTGTCACACTCCGGCTAAAATGAACCTTTTCGTGGTTTTGCTAAGGAACAGTGTGGAATGTATTTTGACAGGAGGCATGTGTATACACACATACTTGCTTGTTTAATTTAACACATCAGTTGTGAGAGTGTATTAAGGACAGATGTGTGTGCGTGTGGGTTCCACACGCATATCGAAAGGGTGAACCGGTTGGTGAAAGGATTTGTTGGTCTTAGTGATGCCATCGTTAACAGAGGGTACATTGATGCTTTGTGTAAATTAGGCAAAATGTATGCATTTTTATTCAAGTTCAACTCAAGATCGAACTGTCTACACTAGTGGTGTAACTGACTGTTAAAAAATGTTACATATTGAAAGATGGAGACAGAAGCATTCCTAACTTCATTTGATGAGTTTAAATACATTTTATTTTAACTTAACTTATTTTAAGTTAATGAACTTATTTATAGTTTATATATATTTACAGTTGTGCTCAAAAGATTACATACCCCTTGCAGAGTCTGCGAAAATGTTAATTTTAACGAAATAAGAGGGACCATAAAAATTGTATGTAATTGTTTTATTTAGTACTGTCCTTAATAAGCTATTTCACATAATTTGAACTGCATTGTATGTTTTATACACAGCGAAAAAAACGCTGTATTTGACCAAATTTAAAGAATCGTCAGCAAGCAGAGTATCTCGATAGCATTGTGAATGTTCATGGTTGGCAGTGCATGGGACACTACATATAATTTTGGTTTTAATAAGATTTTCCCAATAAATAGGCAAGAATAAACCGGGTGTCCTCCATGATTCCTGCTCATTCCGACAACAAAGCACTTGAATGCAGAAAGCTCATAATCACTACTTCTGATTTCCGAATTTCCGATAGCACGTGAAGGCAGCATTACTATACTGTGTTGTTACCTGAGTGATCAACCAGGTAACAGTAGTTATTCATGAGTCCCTTGTTTGTCCTGAGCAGTTAAACTGCCCAATGTTTGTCAGAAAAATCCTCCAGGTCCTGCTGCAGATTCTTTGGTTTTCCAGCATCTTCTGCATGTTTGAACCCTTCTCAGCTGTGGCTGTATGATTTTGAGATCCATCTTTTCACACTGATGACGATTGAGGGACTCATACACAACTATTGCAAAAGCTGCAAACATTCACTGATGCTTCAGAAGGAAACACGATGCATTATGAACCAGGGGGTGTAGACTTTTTTTAATTGGAAGATCAGGATAAATTGTACTTTTTTTGTAAATTTTTTTTTTTTTTTTTGTCTTCTGGGAAACGTAAGAATTTTTTTGTAGCTGGAGGGCAGTAATAAAATGAAAAATATGATCTTCTAAACAAAATAAGAAAAACGTACATATCATCATCCTGTTCAAATGTTCAAATCACACACCCCGGCACTTAAAGGCACAATATGTAATTTTTCACCTCTAGCGGTCACCTATTTAAAACAAAGGCATAGCTTGATGATGCCAAGATTGAGCACAGAATCATGGGAGAAGTCGTCTTAACCTCACAGCTGGTAGAAAAGAATTGGCACAGGACTCGGACAGAAATCATGTTCATGGATGAGATTATTAACGTTACTTTACTATGAAGCAGAGCAGGGCCGAGTGTGTATGTGGGGTAACGCAGTGCTGTGTATCATATTAAATTTGAGTGTGTTGAAAATTATTCAATTGTGTTACTCATCTGCGGCTGCTATGAGACACTTTCTGTACACTGCAGTAAGCTAGATCGATATTAGAATATCATATTAATAAATGCTGGATGGCTTGTGTTGTTAAATGGCATGCAATTAATTTTAAAACATATTGTATGACTGAAAGCATGCTGTGTTACTGTTACTAAAAATAAAGCTGCATCTGATTATTCTATGTTAGCCACTTGACAAAATACTGTTGTCTCTGAGGCATGATAAAAACTTGGTACTTGCGGAAAATCAAGAAAATGAGATTCAAACAATAAGACTAAACGTGCTAAAGCAAGAGATCACATTTATTTTGTATGGAGAATGATCATTGTTGTATTTTGAGCCCCATGTTGTGTATGTTTGTTTTTCTGTACATGCAAAGATAGGAAGTGAAAAGTTCACCTGTTCTTTCTGTTTTTGTAGAGGCCATCCTCTATTGCTCTGTTCCATGGCAATGCAGTTGCCTTTATTTGGAGAAAAAATATTGAATCGGAATAGCTCACTCTTTAAAATAATATTCATTTCTGTCGCTTACATTCCTCATATTTTTCCAATTATGATTTCATTGTTTTTGAGGAACATGATATGTTGAATATTTAGACTAAACTTTTTTTTCCCCCTTCTCTGTTTTGAAAATGTCATGTTTTGGACTGGCATGTCTTACAGCAGGAGGAATATGACACTAAACTAAATCTGAAAAAATGGGTTTTTAAAATGCCTGATTTTTCTTATTTTTGTCTTTTCAGTGACAAGTCTTAAATCGAATCTTTATTTTTCGCACACATATTTTTTGTTTTTTCCAATTTATCAGCTTTGTTTGTATGTGACAAACATAATTTTAATACTGGTTGTGTGATATGACAAACAGAAGTGAAAGAAATTTTTTGGATATCTGTGTGGCCTGTTTTTAACAGCTGTTTTTTTTTCTGGTAGAAATGTGTCCTCCATGAATATAAAAAGCCATGCTTGCTTGTATTTTTAGGGTATGTTTGTTTTTTCTCAGTGTAGTCCTGCTGTGGTAATTTTACACATGGCATGATTCAGACCAGTTGGTTTAATGTATGCATTACTATTAATATTAAATTATTATTCATATATATCCAATAACTACACAGGGCTAAGTTGGAAATGACACAGTGTATGGAGAAAAGTTTGATATTTGTTTTGACATTTCCCTCATCTCATGCAAAACTTCAAATGCGATAAACATCGCATGAGAAAACCCAAGTAAACAGCTGCCTTAGGGTGTTGAAATGCCAAAATATGGAAATATAATTTTCATCATATTTCTGGCTGCATTAATTCACGTCTTGATCGGGCCATTAGCTGTTGAGCGGTGCAGAGGGGGCGGATGCCTGCTCTGTGGTGGGGTGTGTGTTTGTGTAGGGGGTTGGTGGCATTTGTCAGCTCGGTTCTTCCGCTTGGAGTCCAGATTGATGGGTCATCTTTTCCTTCTTGTTTCCTTTCAAAAGGTTTTCCTCAGAAAAGGTCAGATACTTAAAACTATTTGCTTCACAGCATGTCACTTCCCCTTGCAGGGTCAGTAAGGGAAAAGTGAGAGAGGCACGGAGCTTTTTGGTGCGACACTTAGTGCGCATGGACTTGTTTTAGGAGAGAGCGGGAGGGGGTAGTACCGACGGTGCACTACCGTGCCTTGCCTTGTGTCGGCTGTCTCTACAGGTTACTCTCTTGTTTCAGACGTTAGCCATTAACCGTGGGGAGAATCTGAAGATTCTGACAGTGAAGGTCAACATCCCCGACTGGGTGAAGAATGATTTCTGTAGGTGGTGCGTCAACGTCAGGTCAGCACACACCCAACAGTGTTCATACATGCACCACGCCTCATCTTCTTACTTTCTTCCTCATGGTCTGGCCCAGTGCCGTTGCCTGTTTGATTGGCAATGGGCTGGGAACTGACTTTTACGCTGCCAGGTGTTAAAGATTATCCATGGGTTTTGATACTGATGAAGCTCTTTCCAATATGCCTCAGACCTAATTTCTTAAAAAAAAAAAAATGTTTTTAATAATGTAAAAAAAAAAAAAATAAAAAAAATAAATAAATGAAAAAAAAAATATATATATATAAAGTTTAAATTTATTTAGTGAATATTAGCCCATTTATCTCCATATACTGTAAAAGAAAAGATCATATTGTAAGCTCAACCTAATATTACACAAATTAAAAAACTCTAGGGGTTTAGAAGTTACATTAAATATAATAACCCTCAACATGCTACATGAACAAATGGTAACCCTTCGGTTTACCACGTTAATTTTTTGATGGTCCGCATTAATTTTTTAGTTACTATAAGTAACTTTGCAACTACATGCCAACTAGCAGTCATTAGAGTATTAGTAGACTGTCTGCTTAATATCTGCTAACACTTTATTTTGATGGTCCTCCAACAGACATTCTACTGACTATAAGTACCTTTGCAACTACATGTTATTCTACTAACCCAAACCTGACAGTCTACTAATACTCTGAGAGTTAGTTGACATGTAGTTTGAGTTATTTATAGTTAGTAGAATGTCTAAAGTGGATCATCGCAATAAAGTGGAACCAAAAAAAAAAGTTTTAAAATAATTTGTATTTTAATTGTAATGTAACATTTTTGTCATTTGTTTTATAAGTAATTACTTTAATTTGAGGGAAGTTTTTTTTTTATTTAATTAGTATTTAATTTATTTTAGTAAATTTTTAAAACATTTTTACATTGAAAAGTCATTGTGCCAAAATTGATTTTTCATTAAAAGAAATATTTCAACTGCAATGAAAAGCACCTTGTTCTCAAAAAGATAATTAGTTGTCTCCTTGATTACTTACACATCTAAAATTATTTCCCTGTAGTTAGTACACAATCATGTCAGATTTCAAATACACTTATTAGTGGAGGCTGTATGAGTATGTGAACTCAAGACTATATCTGCTGTTTGACTTGCAGATGGAGGCCACAGGGATTTGCACGGCCAGAACTCATGACGATTTTGAAGAATGCTGCCGAAGAATCCTACAAGAGATTCATTCTGCCCTTTCTCAGTCGAGGCTACAGGTTTGTTCTCACAAGATAGTTAAGCTTATTTTCTTTACACTGAACACAAACATGCATTGCCGCCTCTTTTTCTTCTTGTCCCAGGACTAAGTTGACTGCTAGTGCAGAAAAAGAGTCCATTGCCATGTTTGTTCGTAATCTGCGTCAGCGTCTTCTGATGTGTCCTGTGCGTGGGAAAGTCATCATGGGAGTGGACCCAGGGTTTCACCACGGCTGCAAACTGGCAGTCCTGTCCCCTACCAGTAAGACACCATGTGTAAATGTGTAATGAACTTGGATTAAATTGAATATGCACACAAACACAGACATAATATTGTATATTATTAGTACAAATTCAAAGAACTGTTCTTACTGTTCTGTTCTTAATTATTTTTTTAATTTATTGTTAAAAACAATTTTTGTTGCTGAATATTTTTTTGAAAACATGATACATTTTTTTTCCCAGGATTCTTTGATAAAAAGTTCAAATGAACTGAATTTATTTGAAATACAAATCTTTTTTACCAAAATAAAAACAAAATAAAAGCATAAAAATGTGTCCTTGCTGAATTAAACTTCTTTTTAAAAAAGTTACAAAACCTTTTAAATGGTGGTGTTTCCACAAAATTATTAAGCAGCAAAAACTGTTGTCAGCGTTTATAATGACATGAAATGTTTCTTAAGCAACAAATCAGCATAGTAGAATGATTTCTGAAGGATCATGTGACACTGAAGACTGGAGTAATGATGTTGAAAAATCAGCTTTGCCATCACAATAATAAATTATATTTAAAAATGTATTCAAATAGAAAATAGTTATTTTAAACTGTAATAATATTTTGCAATTTTACTGTTTTTACTGTATTTTTGATAAAAAAAAAAACCTTGGTGAGCGTAAGAGACTTTCAAAAACATTACCAAAAAAAAAAAAAAATTCTTCCAAAGAAAAAGTAAAACTAGAAAGATATTTAAAAAAAGATTAATTTAATAAACAATGATACAACATTTTAGAACAATTGACAAAAATACCTGCACGATACAGATCATGCATGTGTTTTTGTCAATTGGTTCTAAAGGTTTTGGGAGAAAATGAAGAAAGATGCTTTTTCTTTGTCTTAATATTTTACTGTAATATTGTAATCAATATGTTTTATTATAACTTATCGTTGTTTATTTAATTTATTTTTTATAATATTTTTCTAGTTTTTCTTTTGGCTGTCAACTAACAATCTGATTAATAATCTAATAGTAATGGATAGTTATGGTAAATTTAAGCTGATGTTTTGAAATCTTTGTAATCAACCAAATATAGACTAGTATTGAAATAATGAACTTTTGCCTCTTAATTGTAATTGCTTTTAGTTTAGTGCAACATAATTTTAAAGTTGATGAAGGAGTGTCTGATTGGCAGGTGTGATGAGAATGCCCATTGTGTCCTCTCGGTGCGTGGAGCTGCACGCTGTGCCCTGTGTGCCCTGTGTCCAGGCGACTGATCGGCCTGGCGGGTGTGTGTCAGGTGGCATTGCCATATTTGCCCTCTGCCCTGCAGCAGCACCACACGCAAACCCAGCTTGACTGTGACATGTCTGTGGGTGTGTAGTCACATGACCTGCCGGGCTCTTGAGGTGTCTATTGCTATTAGACTGCCTCTCTCAGGCTGACAGAAAATGGTAGCCGTATTGTCTGAGGAGAGGGGAACAAGGTGGAGATAAAAAATTGGAGAGGAATCGAATGAGAGTCTGCTCTACCTACATGATGATGATGATGATGTATTGTTTAGTTGCTTTCCACACACAATCTAGTCGATGTGTCCTCTACTGTCCTGACGTATCTCCTCTTTTTATTCTTTCCTCAGGTCAGATCCTGCACACAGATGTGGTGTACCTCCATGGCTCAGCTAAACACAAAGAGGCAGAAAAACTGCGCCATCTTATGTTCAAACACAGGTATTGCAATCATAGTGATGACACTAAGCAGTTTGTAGGCACCATAAAGATCTATGAATAACTTGATATTTTTATTCTCCCATAGCTGTCAAACCATTGTCATAGGAAATGGCAAAGCATGCAGGGAGACTGAAGCCTTCTTTACAGACCTAATTAAACAGCGCTTCTTCAACCCAATGGATGTGTCCTACTGGTATGACATTTCCCTTTTTAAAAAACAGAGCAGACCACTGAGCAGTACAGCAGATGTTATTCTCCTGAGAATTGCTTAGCAGTTTTTGGCTGCGTTTGTTTGAGGTCAGATCAGGCTCTTGTACAGTCTTAGTGTAATTGCAGCTTGAAATTTGAAAATTTTTCATCAATAAACTTTACTAAGAGCGAAAATAGCAACTGTTAAGCAAGGTACGCAGAAAAGGAGCAAAGGAAATGGTGCCGGTCTGGAATGTGTTACTCTTGCGGGTTTTAAATGGTATCTGGACCTTGTTTGACTGTCTCTAATTAAAAACAAATATTTCTCACCGCCCTTCAAACCAAACCAGTCCGACGTGTTTTCCTCCAACCCAAATAAAGACTGGATCTGGGATTGTCTCTCTCTCCTTCTAGCTAGACTCTTGTTTGTTGACTTTTGGTTCTGACTGGAGAGCTGCCCAGAACCGCTCTGAAGTGGCCGTTTATGGCGTACACTGATGGCGGTTTTCATTAAAGCTCTCCGCATCCCTTAGCGCAGCTCAGATGGGTTGCCAGGTCTGCCTTAGTAGTTCTCTGCAAAGCATGATGTGTCAAAATTGACATTCAAGGCACTCCACAAGTGGATCCATTTCAACCTACATTCTAAAATGAAAATGGAAGATTTGAGATCTCCAAATTGGCAGTGCAACGTCGACTGTTACAGCGGGCATGCCAGACAGTTTGAACTTTGTTTCCTGTCCTTGTAGTCACAGCCAAGTATTTGTACAAGCAGGGTGCGAGTTGAAATAAACAATACTTTAAAACTGCATGCTTAAATGTTCCATTAAGTGGAGAAATGGATCTAGTAGCTGTATTTGCGTGAAATGCTTGAACAAGACGTTCTCGCTTGTTGTATTCCCCATTTGTAAGTCGCTTTGGATGAAATTGCCTGCTAAATGAATAAATGTAAATGTAAAAGAAACATTGAGCAGTTACATGTATATGAAAACACATGAAAGCACTCAAAGTGTGGTGTATGATATAATTATTTTCATTTTAATTTATTTATATTTTCCCTTGAGGTCCGCTTATAATACAAGTTAATTTTTTGTGCCAAAAATAATCAAAATATTGATATTAATATTATTAATATTGATATTTCACCCTTTTTCTGACTCTTAAACTTCCCATTTTTGCCTTTGAGACTCAACACACAAGAATGATTCCATAGAAAGCTTACACATACATGGGCCTGACTGACTTTTGTAGATTAATGATGCCAAAGTTGTGATAGTTGATGTATTGCATTGTACACTACTAAATTTACGGTTGGCTTTTAGGGTTGGTTAAGATTTCTATTTTTTTTTTTTTTTTTTTATAAAAGAAGTCTCTTTATGCTCACCAAGGCTGCATTTAAAAATAGTAATATTGTGAAATATTACAATTTAAAATGACTATTTTCTATTTGAATATATTTTAAAATGTAATTTATTCCTCTGAGGGCAAAGCTGAATTTTCAGGATCATTACTCCAGTCTTCAGTGTCACATGATCCTTCAGAAATTATTCTTATTTGCTAATTTGGTGCTCAAGAAACATTTCTTATTATTATCTGTGTTGAAGCAGTTGTGCTGCATATTTTTTTAAGGATTCTTTGATGAATAGAAAGCTCAAAAGTACAGCATTTTTACAGAAAATTTCTATAACAATGTAAATGTCTTTACTTTCACTTTTGAACAATTTAATGTGTCCTTGCTAAATAAAAGTATTAATTTCTTTCAAAAAAAAAAAAAAAATCTTACTGACACCAAACTTTTGAAAGGTACTTTGGAAGTGTAGATGAATTTTGTGGTATTGTGTTTTAGGTGTTAAGTTTGTTAGGAAATATGTACTTTTTTTTCATTCCCTTTTGAAAGTTCATTTCCACTTTGCACTTTGTTCATCACTAGTCAATTAAACTGGCAGCTTCATTTGCACCGTCTGCTATCTGTCTCCCCACTCCTCAGTTTGTTCAGAAATAAATCATCATCCGTTGCCCCCACCTACATCCCTTGCTCCCTCCCTTCTGTCCCGACGTCCCCGCTAGCCGTCTCTTTTCCTTTCTTTTGCCTGACTGCTCCTGAGGAATGACAGGCAGTGCCGGCAGACTGTGTGCGGTAATGAGCCTGCGGGATGAGCTGCACGGCTCTCAGCGACCTGGTGCTCTTCGTTTAAATGAAGGGACACTTGCCTGTTGAGTTGGTGGGGTTGTTACTTGAGGAAGACCAGGTTAAACACTGACCTCTTGCCATTTTCTTCCAATTCTTTCTTTATAAGGCTTTTTTTTGGGTGATTTGTTTTGGTACTTAGATGTTCTTGTTAGGAAATTGGGAAAATTGTCTTTACACTCCATGCAAGAGTGTAGTATAATGAAGTTACTGTTAGTAATACATTAGTGTTGTTTTATTCTTATTTGTATTTATTTTTAACATAAGCCTCCAGCTTCCAACGTCTAGCTTCCAGTGTCATTTGCTTCGTTATTTTACCTGCCCTGTTATGCTGCTTGATATTGCAAGCTTGTATTTGTTGTCATATTATTTTAATTCATTATCATAATCATAAATGCACTGGTTTTACTGCACTGTGTTATTCTTCTAGTTATTTACCTATAGCGACTAACTTTTTTTTATGAAGTACACTTACTCAAGGACCTGTTTAGTAAGATTTTACCAGAAAAGATTTTACAATTTTTATCATAAAAAATCTTGTACAATTTTAACTGCTGTATTTTTCTGTTTGCTTGGTTTTTATTTTGTGTTTATGTAACTCTTGTATTATTGCAACTCAATTTTTGACTAGAAAATAGTAGGGGTGTAATGATACCCTCATGTCACGATTCAATACATATCACGATATTGAACACGTGAAAAAATATTATTGCGATACCTTAGATGATGACATGGCAATAAAAATAAATAACTACTACTACAACCTATAGCGGCTAATAAATCAGATGTCTCACACAGAAAATAGCTTATTTCTGTGTTACAAAATAAGAATGTAAGAATGTGTATAGTAAATATTAAATGTACATTATATAATTTTTTTCAATTAAATATTATATTTTGTATCATACCTCTATTATTATTAATGTTATTAATAACTAATACAAAAATACTAGCAGGCGTGCACAAACTGTTGCCGCATTTGAATTCTCAAAGTTCTACACATCCCCTGTTCTTGCTCAATTATTTTGGCTGATTTGATAATGCTTTCACATTTTCCATATTCAAATCAATTTCTAATGTTTTAAAATTGTGCACACATGGTCTTTTTTATTAGTCTGTCTTGTGACAGTTTGCCTTAATACCTGTACAGTACACTGAGAAGCTCACATTTATGATGTAGAGTTTCCCTCTTCTTGAACTTTGACTCTGTAGTTTGTGCCCCAGTTGAGTCCGCTTCAGTATATTAGCTGTGAGATTTACAGCATGCTTTGAACCTCTCCTCTGGAACCCCTCTGTGGCGCCCTCCTCTGGCCCAGCACTCTTTACTGCTAGGTGATTTTATCCTTCTAGACCGCTACCATGATTCGAATTGGTTTGAATTATGATTAAAGGAACACATAATTAGCTTTCAACTTGTGAGTGTGAGATTCCTGGAATACTATCGCTCACTGTGACTGTATGTGTGTTTTATCAGTATCGGTGTGTGTATGCTGGATTCTCATGACTAATACATGCTCAAAGGGCTTCTAACTTCCAAGATGACCCAATAAAAGTTGACCTTGGCTGACATGGCGTCTTAACGCTTCTAGGAGAAACACTTGGCGCTTTGGTCATGGATTTGTCATAGTTATGTTGTACAGATTTGGGTTAGGGGTTCATTACGTATTGTGTGCCATAGAGAATTGATATGTTTGTTTATTTTAGAGCAACTGCACTCTTATTTACTGAGTGTGATTTGTCAATTATATATTATAAATGGTGTTTCCCTTCTAAGAAACATGTTCAGAAGGTGCTGCTCTGACTCTGGTCATTGCTGCTGTTTGGCCCTGACTTTGCCTCTCGCCCCTAAAGGACAAAATGACATGTATCTTACTTAACAAGGGAGCCTGTAGTGTTTCGACTGTCAGGACAGTGATCCTGATACTGAGCTATGGCTACAGACTGATTGGACAGCTCTGTCAGTTCTTAAGGTTGAAGACAGTGGCAGTGACCACCCATTTCCCCTCAGGCTTGCTCTCTGCCACCAGCCGGCCAGTCTCTGGTCATTAGACTCACTTTGCAGGGGAACACAGAATTACAGGAGCTCTCTCCTCTATCCTATTAATTTTTCTTTTAGTATACACTGTTGCTGGGATCAGTTGTTAACCACTTCAGTCTTAATAGGAAAGAAACTACCATTTTCTGTAAATTATGAATAGATGCATCTGTATAGTGTCCTTAACACTGGCAATGTCATGCAATGTCAGCATGGATGAAAAAGTCTATATGAAACATTTGCTTTTTAAAGGGACAATATTCAAAAATATTACATTATTATTATTATTATTATTTCACTTTACCAGAAGCAAGCTTGCTGTTAAGGATATATATATATGGGCATATATAAGAAAATAAATATATAAATAAAAACATGAAATATATAAATAT
Organism: Hypophthalmichthys molitrix; assembly: GCA_037950675.1. Classification (NCBI taxonomy): domain Eukaryota; kingdom Metazoa; phylum Chordata; class Actinopteri; order Cypriniformes; family Xenocyprididae; genus Hypophthalmichthys; species Hypophthalmichthys molitrix. Next base: position 22,317,529 of record CM075504.1, read on the forward strand.
AAGCTATGTATATAAATAATAATAATAATAGTTATATTTAAATATTTAATTCATATATATGCCCACATATATAATATAATACATGCCCTTTACAGCCAGGTTGCTCCTGGTAAAGTGAAATCACTTTTTGCTGTAAGGTCTTGGATGACTAGAATTTTGCATCAGGGAAGTTTGTCCTTTGAGGAGGTTTCTGGGTAGGGTGATTAGGACAGTGAGGAATGAGGAGGAATATTTGCCAGTCACAGGCCCACGGCTAATGGCTCACTGAGGGATAGATGTCCGCATCACAGAGGACAGCCAGAACCAGTGGCTCCATAAACAACTGTCTTGAGCCCCCCTAATTTTGATTGACTGCTGTTAATTTATTGAAATTTATGGTAATGTCTGTGTGTGGTTGACAGTTGTGGGGCTTTTATTGACGTCAACGTGCCATCTTACATTTGCTCGTAGATTTATCTTGCCATTGGAAAGTAAAGCAGTCAGGTTTTTAAATGAGTAGTATCTCCTATTTGATCTACAATACATCCAACTAGATGCAGTAGTTTTTGGAATTCTTTTTCTTAGTATCATTATCATATTGGTTAGAAAACTAACTAAACAAATCATAATAAAGCTATATAACCAATGTTCGTTCAGTAGTTAGATTTATAACAAAATAATTCAACTAATATAATTTGTTTACCTAAATCTGGGCTGTTTAAGGTTGCTAAATGACAGAGTAATTTGTTACATAGAATTTAACTATGTGGTGTCGTATACACTACCGTACAAAAGTTTTGGGTTTGGTATGATTTTTATAAATATATATAATAATAATATTATTATTATTTTTTTTTTTCAAAAACGTCTCACCTAGGCTGCATTTATTTTAACAAAAACAAAAAATCCAAAAAAAAAAAACCCCAGAAAGACAGTAATATTGTGAAATGTTATTTGAATTTAAAATAACTATTTTCTATTATAATATATTTTAAAATGTAATTGATTCCTGTGAGGGCAAAGTTGAATTTTCAGCATCATAACTCCAGTCTTCAGTGTCCTTCAGAAATCATTCTAATATGCTGATTTGCTGCTCAAGAAACATTTCTTATTTATATCAATGTTGAAAATGGTTGTGCTCCTTAATATTTTTGTGGAAACCATGATTTTTGTTTTTGTTTTTGATGAATAAAGTTAAAAATAACAGCATTTATTTGAAATAGAAATCTTTTGTAACATTATAAATGCCTTTACTGTCACTTTTGATGAATTCAATGCATCCTTGCTGAATAAAAGTATTAATTTTCTGCTGAACAAAAGTATCAAGAAAAAAAGCTTTTGAACACTAGTGTATGAGCTAACTAAGAACATGGAACATCCCATCATAAAAAAAAAAAAAAAAAAAAAAATCTAAATGATATTAAATTATATATGTTATATATTAGATTTTGGAATCTAGAGTTTATCAGACAATCCTGCTTACTATGAATCCTTTCTTGCATCTAACATGAAGTTTCCAGAAGAACGGACATGAATACTGCAATGTCACTCCCTATCCGCCTAGTGCTGATTGATCTGTGGCAGCCAAGCATGAGATCAAGCAAGCGGTCCACTTGAAAGTTTTCATTGCCTTAAACTCACATGCCAAATCCCCATTTGTCAATTTCTAATCTAATGTGCTCTTGTGATGTCAGAACAACTGGAAGCAATCCCCACCAGTAAAGTTTTTAACATGCTGCGCATTTCATGCCTCATTTACTTGTGTTTGGCCGTTTTAGGTTGTAGTTTATAGCCCTTGGAGTACAGAAAAAGAAATTGCAAGCAACATCAAAACATAGAAACCTCAATTCCACATCGGCATATATGAACTAGGCTTCCAATGAAACTGGCATTGAAAATTAGAATATGGAAAGCTCTCGAATATCCTTTTTATGGGCTACACTTGAGTGCTTTGAATTGCAAGATCCAGTCCACAGTGTGAACCATTGAATTTACAAAATATTCTTGGTTTAGATGAGGTTTTTGAGTTTAAGGCTTGGACACCAACATATATTCAAAACCCCCTTTAGCATGATACGCAGTAAAACATCCAGCAGTCTGGACAGCTGACACCCTCTGCCGCAGTTCTTTGGGTGTTTAAAGGAAGAAGGGGTGTTGAGGGGGTGATGAACATCTGCCACTAGTTTGATGTGAGTGACTGTGAGGTTTTGCTCTTTTCAGAATTGTGTGATGGTGGCAGCTTGAATGTGCTGTTAACTGCACCTCCACGCTGACTAGGCACTTCCTACCCCCTAGCACAGAGCCTGAGACTGACGGCCTTTGACACCTGCCATTTTGGCCCTTTTCTAGGCAAAAAATGTCATAGTGTTTAGACTTGGCATTGGTCTGATATCTCATGATTGTTTTTTTTTTCTCTTTTGGGAATCCCTTGGGTCTGCTGGCTGTGAGTTATTTTCCCCCAAAAAATTTTCTTTCATAGTACTGTTTTTTTTTTTTTTTTTTCAACTTGCGTGAAAGACAAAAGACAGACTTTAGTAAATTTTGCACATTAGATGATGAGATTAAATTTTTTTTTATTTAAAATTGTATATTGCTAATAATCTATATCTCCTTTAGTGTACATTGAAATAAACAGAATTAGTATAGTAATATACACTACCATTCAAATGTTTGGGGTCAGTAAGAGTTTTTAAAAGAAATTAATATTTTATTCAGCAAGGATGCATTCAATTTATCAGAAGTGACAAAGAGACATTTATAATAATATAATAAATAAATGCTGTTCTTTTGAACTTTGTTCATCAATGAATTCGGACAAAAACATACCACGGTTTCCACAAAAATATGAAGCAGCACATCTGACTTTGTATGATAATAAATGTTTATTGAGCAGCAAATCAGCATATTTCTGAAGGATCATGTGACACTGAAGACTGGAGTAATGGCTGCTGAAAATTCAGCATTATCATCACAGGAATAAATTTCATTTTGTAATTAATTAAAATAGAACAATGATTGAAATTGTAATAATATTTCACAATATTACTGTTTTTACATCTCTTGTATCCAATTTAACATTTATCTTGCATAGGATAAATGCATAATGATATGTTTTTTCACAGAGTTCTCATAACTATAAAGACTGGGTAGTTTTTGCCCTAAAAAGCAAACTCTATCAGAAAAGTTATAAAATAATCAAATAGTATGCAACTTACTCTACTGCATAATTGCTTTGTTTGTTGTTGTTTATGTAATAGTTTGCAGGGGAAAAAAACTTTCATTGTGTAGAATTTTGAATTTCCTCAACTTTTATTGATATAAACAGCATGTTTGCTTTACTTTTCCAAATGTAACCAGTATTATCAGGAACAGTGAACTTCTATCTGCAGGATTTGGAGATACTGTGACAATATTCCTTCACACTGCAGACAGATCTGATGAATGCGTTTAATTAGAACATGTGTTTAGGGGGCAAGTATCAAAGTATGTATCCATCTCTTGGTGTCACCCGGTGGTCATGGACATTGGGAGGGGGAGATGGACCGGCCTGGAGGGTGATGACAAATACTGAGAATACCACAATTACTTACAGTTAGAGGGGGCCCGGCCATGACTTTGCCCAGAGACTCTCATAGAGAGATGATAGTCCCCAAAGTGTGGGTGTATTGGGTGTGAGTAAGTGAGTGACTGTCAGACCTCAAGGGTCATCAAGTCATCTGCAGCACTAGCAGGCAGGTTTTGTCTTTGTTCTTATGTCTTAGTGTCCACTTGAGCTGGGCCGAGTGCTAGCAGCCTTCTGCTGCCTGCCCTTTTACAAGTTCAGCTGTGCCCTTAATGAAGAGAAGTGGCTGGTCGATGTGATGCATATCCATGTCAGAATGGTTCAGGGCTTGTACCCATTAACCCTTGCAGCCCTTCTGATTTATTCAAACATGACAGGTTCATCTCTTTCTCAATATCCAATATCTGCTCTCCTTTTCAGCACTGCTGTCATATTATTCTGGTGGAAAGAATGCAGAAAAATTCTGCGCACTGAAGGACTACTACATAAGAAATTATTTATTTAGTTTGATGAAGACTGACATCAAACCGAATCAACCACAAACTAAATAAACTGAATTTAATAGACTATTTAATGAACATTTAATTTATTTGAAGGTTCTCAAAATTAGAGTCCAAGTAATCTATTACATGAAAATTAAAATATAAGTAAAAAAAAAAAAAAAAAAAAAGGTTATTAATTTGATGTTCTTTTCAGGAAAAAAAGACCAACATGCATTAAAAAAACATTTTAAAAATACATTTAAAAAAAATGACTAGTCATTTACTTGTGCACATCCCTAGTCAAGAAGAAATACCACTGTGCAATAATAATAATAATAATAATAATAATATCAATTATTATTATTTAATATTTATTATTATTATTAAATGCAATAAAATTAATGTTATTGTTGTTGTTCTTTAATTATTTTATTACAAATTATTATATAATATACATTGTTTGTTATCATTAAACTGGATATTTTATTGTAATTATTTAATTTTTAATATATTAGAATATAATATAATAAAATATAATGACTACTATGTCTGAAAGAGACATTTAGATAACTTTCATCCTTTAATTTCATGAATAACAATTAGTTTTATTAATATGGTATTATTTAACATATTTAAATGTGATTTAAATGTGATTTTATATTTATATGAGTTTTATTTGAATGTTTATCATAGTTGGCAAGTGTTTCCTTCTTAATTTGTTCTTAATCTTTCTAATAACCTGCTCCACCTTGACCCCTAGGTCATATGCCAGGGCTCGTTAGTACTGTCATCATGGTGATCTGTCAGCTATGGGAGGGAGAGGGAGGAGGGGAAAGGATCTGGGAAAATGAGGACACCAGTCAAACTGGTGGTCCATGTCACAAAGCCTCTGCATCCTGTCATGAGTATGATGACACTAATTGGCAAAGTTACCCAAAGAGCCCTTAGGCACCAATAGAGAGGAAGCAAATGTAATGGAGGCTGCAGTGGTGATCTGCCCTAATTTGTAGGGTCATTCTGTAACAGTGGTGATAATCATGTGCGGAGGACATTTATCTTTGCTGATGTTTTCAGAGAAAGGTCAGTTTTAATATATGCCCAACCAGGCAGTTAAGTTGTAAAGGAAGGAGAGCGTGGGTTTGAAAGGTTTTAGAAAGGAAAAAATTGATAACTTGCGCAATTTTTCAGTTTTCTTTTAATTGTATTTAATAATTATGATATGAACAGAATTGTTATATATATATATATGTTGTACAAATATTTTGTACATGTTATATATAATATATAAACATCATATATATTTATTTATTTATACTTAAATTTATTTAGCACACCACAACTCTTATTTACATTTCCTTGCATTTGTATATAACATATCTGTGCATACATATATTGTCCATTTTCTATTTTGTATATTGTGGATTTATGTTTTTATTTTATTTTTTCCATTTTATTATCATTTTTATTCACTTATTCTATTTTTATTTTTATTATTTTTATTATCTGTGTCTTGTCACTGTCATCCTGTCTGTACTGTGGAAGCTTCTGTCACCAAGACAAATTCCTTGTATGTGTAAACACAATTGGCAATAAAGTTTATTCTGATTCTGATAATGATAACAATAATAATAATAATAATAATAATAATAGTTATTATTATTAAATTATCAGGCAATAATCAATCTTTTCCAGCAAGACTGTTTAACATTTATTTTGAGTTACAGTATATCAAAAATATAGTAGAGGCAAGCACATTTACCATTAAGTCCTCTAGATGGCAGTATTTACCCATATTTTTAAATTTTCCTTCTTTCTGTTAGATTAATAGACCAATTTATTGCACAAATTAAAGGTTTAAAACTCTTAATATGTGAATCAGTATTTGGCAGTATATTAGTGGTTAAATTGTTAAAACGTATGTTTTATGCGTTAATTATTGTTAGTATTGTATTTGTAGCCTAATAGGTATATGGGCTTTTTGTTGGTTCAGGTAGAGTTAACCTTAACCATGGAAATATAACTGAGTGCACTCTTTCACTATTGAGCCTGTGTGGTCATCAAACTGCTCCCTCCAGTGGGACTGATTCTGCAATTAGTGTAATATAAATCACTTTGAGTGGCAAGCAGAACAATACACATGCTACTGAAAATGTGTTGAGAGAGAGAGAGAATCTAGTTGACACCCAAGTGAGAATCACTAAACCAGTGATTGACAGATGATTTAAATAACTATTAATAATTAATATCATGTTTGCAATACTTTTTTAAGGAATAAAGATTTTTTTAAAATATGGATGTGCAAATTTGTATGGATGACACTTGTAACAGAACATACTGTATGTGCATGACAGCACAGAAACCAAATGCAGTTATAACCTTCTGAATCCATGAATCCAGGACAAAAGGTTTTTTTTGTCTTTTTTTTTTTTTTTAGAAACTTCACAAAAAAATCTAATTTTCCAATGAAAACAGGGCTGTATTGTGTGAGATTGTGTGTTGAAGTACATGTATTGTATGTATACTCTACACTTCGGTTCCTGCTGTATCAACTACAAGCTTGCTATGGAAATGTATTTAAATGGACTCTTTGGTCTGACGCCTCCTAGACGTACTGAGGGAGCTTCATAAGTTCACTGGGGTCTTCATGAGGTTAGCTCTCTGATTTTCTTGGAAACCAGCTTCAGTGTGTCTTTGTTGTTTCAGCATAACAGATGAAGCTGGAGCATCCATCTACAGTGTGAGTCCTGAGGCTGTTAAAGAGATGCCTAACATGGATCCCAACTTAAGGAGTGCAGGTAATTTACATATTCCTCCTTTCCACACACTTAAAACTAGTGATTGACCATTTTAGCTGTTTTTTTGTTTGTTTTTTTTTTGTCAGATATGAAGTAGATATATGCAATGGAATTTAAAGATGAATAAGACATACACAAAATCTGAATAAAGAGACACTTATTTGACAGAAAATGTTTATCAACTACTGACAAGCCTATTGGCAGATTTTGTAATTTTAGACAAGGATTTAACATTTTTGTTATTGTTTGCCGAGCCTACTGGTGCTAATAATAAAATAAATAAATAAATACAGTATTACTAACACTATTTTATATATATATATATATATATATATATATATATATATATATATATATATATATATATATTTTTTTTTTTTTTTTTTTTTTTAAGCTGCCATTTTATATTTTATTTTTAAAAATACTGTAAATAAATATCTCTTGTTTATTGTTTTAAATAATTGATATTTAATGGTAAAGATGCTCTTATATAAATTCAAGGCTTTGTTATGGTTTTAGGATTTTGCAAATATACAAACTTGTGTACATGAATGTCAAAGCTTCACTGGCAGAATATGTCTTGTTTTTCATACTAACGCACTAACATTGAATGAAAGCTGTCCCTCTGAATGATGGGATTGTTTATTCTCCAGTTCTAAGGCCCAAGTCTCCAGTCACAGTCAACAGCCTTACCTGTCAGTCCAACTCAGCTCCCACTCAAGCAGACCTTTACATGCCATTTTAGTCAACCTCGTCTTCTTAGTCTGAAACGGGCTTCCTGTCTCCTTTAGGCCACATTCATATCTCCAGTTGTCGATACATGGACTTCAGAAGACGTAACAATAGTCTTTCACAGTCTATCAAACCATCTAGTTTCACTTCTCTCTATATCTGTCTTACCCATTAGATATGTTTCTGTGAAACAGAACTTTCTGTAAAAAGGTTTGCCTGTGTTCAGACCACACAAGCACCCTCTACTCCTCCAAAAATAAAAAAGCAAGGCGAAAAGTTTGGAAATCACTCAAATGTTCTCAAAAACAGGATCTGAGAATTATACCAGACTTCCTCTATAAAAGCAGTAAATCAGTATGGGATTAATCATAAATTTTCCTCTGGTCAAATGCAAGAGCAAACTAGGGAGCTATATTTATCGCTTTTATGAAAGGCGTAAGAAATTGGACCCTCCTATGTGGGATGTGTGTAAATGTGTGTAGTGTTTTGTGTTACATGCATTAAATGCAATGCTACATCACTAGCATAAATAATGTAGCATATATATATGTATATACATATATACAAACACACACACACACACACACACACACATATATATATATATATATATATATATATATATATATATATACACTACCGTTTTTTACCGTTTGGAATCGGTAAGATTTTTAATATTTTTAAAAGAAGTTTCATCTGCTCACCAAGGCTGCATTTATTTAATTAAAAATACAGTAAAAACAGTAATATTGTGAAATATTATTACAATTTAAAATAACTGTTTTCTGTTTGAATATATTTTATAAAGTAATTTATTCCTGTGATCAAAGCTGAATTTTCAGCATCATTACTCCAGTCTTCAGTGTCACATGATCCTTCAGAAATCATTCTAATATGCTGATCTGCTGCTCAAGAAACATTTATTGTGTACAATTGTACAAAATATTTGTACAATATTTTTTTTTTGATGAATAGAAAGTTCAAAAGAACAGCATTAATTTGAAATATAATCTTGTCTTTACTGTCACTTTTGATCAATTTAATGCATCCTTGCTGAATAAAAGTATTAATTTAATTTCTTTTCAAAAAAATAAAAATTCTTACTGACTCCAAACTTTTGAACAGTAGTGTATAATGTTACAAAAGCTTTGTATTTCAGATAAATGCTGTTCTTTTGAACTTTCTATTCATCAAGGAATCCTAAAAAAAATGTACACAACTGTTTTCAACATTGATAATAATCATAAATGTTTCTTGAGCAGCAGATCAGCATATTAGAATGATTTCTGAAGGATCATGTGACACTGAAGACTGGAGTAATGATGCTGAAAATTCAGCTTTGCCATCACAGGAATAAATTATTTTATAAAATATATTCAAACAGAAAACAGTTATTTTAAATTGTAATAATATTTCACAATATTACTGTTTTTACTGTATTTTTAATTAAATAAATGTAGCCTTGGTGAGCAAACGAAACTTCTTTTAAAAACATTAAAAATCTTACCGATTCCAAACTTTTGACTGGTTGTGTGTGTGTGTGTGTGTGTGGTTGTGTGTGTGTGTGTGTGTATGTAATATATGTGTGTGTATGTAGTATATATAATATATAATATATACACACATGTGTATGTATATATATATATGTATGTTACAAAAGACTTATGCTGGGTACACACTGCACGAGTCATTGGATTGCTGTTTTTCTCACACTACACAACTGTCTGGGGTACCATTTGTTTGCTGTTGTGTGCACATTATATGACGGATCGGCGACAGAGTAGATTACACGGCATTTCAGAAGATTTCAGAAGATACAACATTTCAGTAGGAAGAATCGCCGACAAATAAGACTGACAAATAACGTAAGATCACAAGTGAGATGGGAGTTTTTGTGCAAGACTGGATTTGTTAAAATGATAGCCTTAAAGAAGCTTGCGATCCAAGATGTCTGTGCTGATTTGCAGCAAAAAAAAAAAAAAAAAAGAAAAATATGAAGGAGAGAATGGTTGTTTGCAGAAGCCATGATTGATAATGTTTTGTTGCAGGTGTATGACTCCTCTGAACTGTATCTTGCTCTCTCATTGACTGTAGTTTGTCCCCAATGTCATTTCCAGTCAAAATACATTTCACACTGCAGGACTCTGAGTTGCAAACAAGTCCAGATATTTGGCATGCTAAATATTTTACGGCCATCAGTGACGCATTGGTGTTTGTCTCAGTTTGTGTCTTCGATAACACAAACTACGTGATTGTCACTCACGTGAACGAGCACCGATTTGCCTCCGATTTTAGAAATTTGTCTGCAATTTTCACAAAACTGTCAACGAGTGAATATAGGGGCTATAATCATGCAGTCTGTACTCAGCATTATTGAGCAGCAAATAAGCATTTTAGAATTATTACTAAAGGATTATGTGACACTAAAGTCTGGAGTAACTTCTTTCTTCTTAAGCCCCGTTCACACCGTCAGCAACTTTGTCGCTGTATGCAAAAAGTAGCATTCTGCTGTTGGAGAGTGTTGTGATATAAACTACAGCGGTGCTCAGTACATTAAATCATTAACCAGATTAGCGATCGATCAATCAATGAATTAAACCCACTCACACTGTCAAAAATTACTAAAACGTCAAATTTGACGAATATTAAATTTTCTTGTCCTTAATAATCAACATAATGCAGGGGAAACTGTAATATGAAGTGCAACAGTGCTAAACTGTTCACTTTATCATATAATTTGAACAAACAATCAGTGTATAAATCAAACTCACTAAGACTGCAGACAGTTTCTTTCACACGCATCATTTTATTATGTCCATATATGTGGTTACAGACGGGAACGTGAGCTCCACTGAAAGTCTTCTCTCTTATTGGTTGTTGCTCGTGAAATTTGCTGCTCATTTGCATAAAGTTTGCATAAAGTTCATATTTCTGAACATTTGTCACGTGACTCACGTCGCTTGACATGCCTACATTCTGTCACCAACAGTCACTGTCGCTTGTGTCGTCGAAATTCGCTGGCCCTTCCTTTGAAAATGAATGGGATCATGTCGCTGGAGGTGTGAATGAAGCTTTAGTATACTTCTTCTTTTTTTTTTTTTTTTTTTTATGAACACCGTCGTAATTAAGTAAATGTTGGCATATATATGTTAATGAATTTGTGTTTTTGACTTATTTCTCAGTATATGACTCTTCCTGAACTACGCTGAACATACCTGCAGTAGAGAAAGGTGTTTATATCTTGATTGAGGACAATTGTTTCCAGAGGTGTTCGGCTTTCTATAAAGATCAAGGTGTATGAAGTGGGTGACTGTTGAAGGAGGTTTTGAGGTGGCTTGCTGGAGCGTGATCACCAAGCCTCACTCGCTGCGTCTCCACATTGAACTCTGTGGGAAATTGCTGCCTGTAATAATATTTGGAAAGGGATGGAGTTTCAGCTCAGGCCTTGTACAGCGCACACAAAAGCACTTCTCTCCACTCTCTGTAATGTGGAGGTTGTGCTTGGGCAGAAAACCACGCAATGTCTCACATTCTGTCCTGTGTTTTCTGTCTGAGTCGCTCTCTCTTTCGTTCTCGCCCTCTGACTCTCGGGACACATGGTCGAGTTAAGATGGAAATCTGACTTTCATTTACTGACCTTCAACAAGACTAGATAAAGCTAATGGAACAAGTGCGCCAAACTGCTTATGTTCATTTCATTTTATAATATTGTGTTTGGCTGGTCACATTTCCTGGGATAAGTTAGATTCAAGTTTTTCTGAATTGGGTTTTTATTTGTCTTTAATTGAGTTCTTATTTGACCAGACCTCTCTTAGTTGGCCCATGAATGACAATTTACTAGGAAAAGGGGATTCATGAGTGAGTGTGTCTGTTACTGGGCCTCTCTCTCTTTCTCTCTTCCTCTTTCTTTTTCCCTCCTCCTCTTCCTCGTTCTCTTTCTCTTTCTCTTTCTCCCAGACAGATGATGGCATATTCATTTGTAGCTAGGACTAATATATGATTTGTTCAGTGTTTTTGTAGATTATTTCAGCCTTAACTGAGCTATTTCTGGTTATTGTAAACATTATACTTTTTAAACAACTTAAGATTTAAAAAAAATTAAATCTTGATGACTGATAGAATGTAACTGACAATAATAATGGGCTATGATAATATTTGTATATTCATTTCTGATAGGTCTTTCTTCTTTCCATCTTTTTGCATGCTCATTTGTGATTGGCTTTCTTTGCTTCGTTTTTCGCATCTATTTAACCATATATATGGTCACATTTAAACTGCAAACACAGTTGTGTGTTGCAAGCCCTGATATTTCAGTAAATGCAAACCTTGTTTATTAATATAATCTGTGAAGCTGTGATTAGTGCAGTATGTTCCACACAAGCCTTTGCATGATTTAAATAGAGTCTAATTTACAAAGATTTATGCTTAATTTATTCTTAATTAAGTCTGTGGGTTTATTAAAGTGTAAATTGCTGTTCTCTTGAGGCATTCATTATTATATTTGAGCATTAACTGCACATAATGGTGAGATCATTTTCTTCCTGTATTCTTTTCTTTGTCCTCAGTGTCTATTGGGAGGCGGGTTCAGGACCCTTTAGCAGAGCTTGTTAAGATTGACCCTAAACATATTGGTATTGGCACCTACCAGGTGAGTCACATGACACACAAACTCCTTTGAAACTAGTTTTGTGCATCTCCTCTTCAAAAGCATGCTAATAATGGGATGTTAGTTCATTATCTAAGTGTTTTTATTGCAGTAATGTTTATTGTGTCTTTATTAAACACACTGTCAACAGCTGTGCGTCCTTTCACATAATACTGTGTACATGATGTTGTGCCTGGCTCTGCTCTTGATGCAGTCAAATATTCGAAGTGATTGTAGGCGCATTCCCAACTTTCTAAGCCAGGCTCTGATTTTTAGTTTTGAGTAATAGGAGTTTAAAACAGAAGTCAGCTGGACTAGTGAGCTAATCCGGTCTCTGACTGTTTGCTTTTGCAGTCTCATATTATGAGTAATCCATTTTTCTCATGAAATTAATTCTACTATGATTCCCAGTAGCATCATTTGTTGACTCAAGGCTGGGCCTGATTTGAGTTTTTTTTCTTTCTTCTCGCTCTTACTTTTCACTTTTCGATTTTTCTCTAGCTGTCCTGCATACTTGATTTCTCTCTCCTGCCCTCTGCTGCTCTTTTTTTAAACATCAAGGTCTTCAACTCTGCAGAACCTCTTGTTGAAATATATTCTTTATATATGTACTACCAGTTTCCACAAAAATATGAGGCATCACAACTGTTTTAACAATGATACTAATAAGAAATGTTTCTTGAGCAGCTAATCAGCATATTAGAATGATTTCTGATGGATCATATGACACTGAAGACTAGAGTAATGGCTGCTGAAAATTCAGGTTTGCTATCACAGGAATAAATAACATTTTATTTTAAAAATTATTTTAAATTGTAATAATATTTCACAATATTTTTACTGTATTTTTGTAGTTTTTTTTCCATATTGTGATGTATATCTGAGTGAAATGGCTTTTTAAACAAGAAAAAATGTAAGGTGTGATTTGATTTTTGTCAATTGGGAATTGATTGGATGGTTGTGGTTTGCTATTGCGGTGATCTCATGTGAGTGACAGGTCGCCCCGTCCATGTGCCAATAAACACATCATCAGTGAAGAGATGTTGTTGTAAGAGAAAGGGGAAGATATTAGTAAAGATTTGGAGGGGACATTAATTTTAAAAAAAAATATTGATGTGCATGTTTTTTTAAATAAATATTGCAATATTAAAATAAGTATGTCAGCTTAGATTTCATGGTGACTTTAAATGTAAATTTAGATGTTGTTAAATCTGGGAACGGGCAATGTAAATGGCTAAATTACTGTACAGAGTAATTGTAAGCCAAGTCCACTGCAACCTTGGAGCCATTTCCCAAATAAGGAGAAGAAAGAACAACTTGTGTCTTTACAAAAAGATCAATATCACATATCACATACTTCTCACTGCCAACTTTTTGACTCAGAAAACATGCACATGTGCTGATGCTCACAGGTTTAAGTTAGCAGAGGATCAGGGTCACCTCGCCTTGCCCCTTGCACAGTGTGAGTGTTGTCTAGTGTGCATCACAGCGAACGTCTGTCAGCACTTAGCGTTTATTTACCCTGCCACATAATCTGAGCAACACAAGATGCCTCTCCACCACACTGACATGCTGAGTGATAAGTGTGTGTGTGTCTGTGTGTCTGTGTGTGTGTGTGTGTGTGAAAAAGATGTTTACAGTACGTATTTCTGTGTTTAGTAGACAAATAGATTGGACCATGTATAGTGATCTTATTTCTTATCTGAGGTATCTCAAGTAGGGCCGTAAGCACTATAATCATTGAAGGAGGAGTTATTATATACCCACTTCCCTCGATCATGAATATTAAGTTATAAATGCATATGTTTTGAGTGCTATTTAATTGTGACAGGAAAAAAGGTATTTTAGATTTTGTTTCTGTAAGGTTTGCCTTTAGTGGTTTTCTCAGTTTAGAATTACATAAAAATATATTTTTTACTTTAAAAATATAATGTTAAAGTTCACTTATTTGTCTTTTGAACTTTATTTGTCTTTAATTTAATTCCATGGTATTGTTGATATTAAATTTCTAATATGCTACAAATGGTGATACAGTGTGAAAAATGGATATTTATTTTGAGATTTACTAATTATTAGTACTAATTATTAGTGTGTTTATTAATGTAAATAGAGTTAGTTGACAGAAAAGGCCATTTGAATATAAGCATATGGGAAATGGGCATGTACAATTAAATATCTAGTATCTAGTAGTAACAGTACAATACAGAAAAAAACTAATAACCAATATGGACTGATATATTGTGCATTTCCAAATAGAATGTAAAATGCTAAAAAAAAAAGAAAAAGAAAAAAAGAAAGTAATACTGAGAATTGGGTCGAAAATTTTACTGTTAAATTGAAGTTGAATTGCTCACTTAAAGAGTTCACCTTCACATGACTTTTGATTGCACATCGCCCTCTATTGTTGCTTGTATTGTCATGACATGCTATTTAGTCAAAGTGGGTGGGACCTCTAGGGTTTAGGTTTATATAGTTAACTGTCAATCACTGAGACATAGGTGGAGTGTGTTCAGGTTTCCCAACTGCTTAAAGGTCCCAGAGGGCACATTTTACCATTTTACCCAGCTGTGAGAGAAAACATCATACACACCTCTGGATATTAAGGAAACTGTCACTCTCCTTGGCGCACTTTCCTTTGTTTCTCATTTCCAAACATTAAAACCAGCAATAAACCATTTTTATTATTATATTATGTTAATGAGTGTTTATCAAAGATGTTTTTCAGGTTGCCTGCAGGGATATGCATATGTTAGGTTGTACTTTAATTTTGAATTATAAAATAGGTTACATTTGAATGTTTGTTCACACAGGGACCAGTCTGTTGGTTACATAGGTGTAGTAAGTAATCTTATCTTATTTTTACACCATTTATTGCGAAAAGTTTTCGATGGTTTAGAAGGTTGTGTAAAGAAAAAGTACCAGTGATGTCACTCCAGCCTTCTCTTTTTAATGAGCCTGCTGAGACTGTTCCCTCAGGGTAAAACGGAAGAGAGTGAATGAAGGTGTAAGTATTGACTGACAGGAAGCTGATTGACGATGATTGATAGCTGAGTCCATTTTCGCGTGGGAAAAAGGAAAAGTTATGCGCTTTGCCGAACACATTCACTCATTCTGATCATGTCTGATCTAGCTTTCGTTTTTCCATCTTTTACCTATATGACTTTTCCCTCCTGCTGGGTAAAGTCAACAATTATCTTTCTATTTCTTGTCTTATGGCTGTTCACATTCGTAGTAAACCTTTTAAAGACAAGTAACATAAGTGTTTTTTTCTCATGACTTTATTGGTTGAGTCCAGTAGTGCAATATGCATGGGTGCAGCTCATGTTCTGTTTGACAGGTGTTTACTGACTCCAGGCTTCACCTGAGGTAAAGGAAAGATGGAGCAGAGTGTAGGTGAGAAAAGTGTCAGAATTAGTCATTAAAGTGTCAGCCCACTGCCAGGAAACTGCATCATCTGATTTGCTGCCAAAACGCTTTTTTGAATTAATGCACAATGTTTTTAGTGGAGCAAAGCAAGCTTAGAATAATTCTTATGTACAGAGTTCACAAGGTTGTGGCAACCTGGAAACATCAGGGAATTGTAAATGGTGTTTTTTTTTTTTTTTTTTATTGCCTGGAAAAGTCATGGAAAATTCTGTAGTGAATAGGGTTTTTTTTTTTTCTAGTAATGTTCTACTCTAAAATATTTCATTGACCAGATATTAAGCTTGTATAGACATTTTTTTTTTTTTTGTAGTCTATTCTTTAATCTGTTACTTCACAAATTGGTCTAATTTTTTCATTAGCAAACCAGTCTGAATCATAAAAATCTTATTCCGTAATAACAAATGATTGGAAAGATCCTGAAAAAGTCAAGAAAAAATCAATGAGGAACAAACACTACAGTTCAAAAGTTTGGGGTCAGTATTTTTATTTTAAAGAAATTAATACTTTTATTAGGGATTCATTCCCTAAAGACGTGCTGTCAATGGAGGCCTCAATGAGCCATCAGATTTTATGAAAAATATCTTAATTTGTGTTCTGAAGATGAACAAAGGTCTTAAGGGTGTGGAACAACATGAGGGTGAGAAAGTAATGACAGAATTTTCATTTTTTGGGTGAACTAACCCTTTAAGAGACTTCTTTCAAAATATTACTCACCAAACTTTTAATGGTAATATACATTTTTCTACAAGTGCTTTAATGAATCTGTCCAATATGTTGAACGATTGATCTCTGAATGATTCGTTAGTTAATTGTATTGAATCACAATGATTTAAAAATCTTATCTAATAGTCACAAATAACTCTAAAGATCATAAAAAAGTCTGAAATATACAGTTTTCTATTAGTGCCTTGTGAATTTGTCAAACTGGCTCAGACTGAATCAGAAAAATATTTCTCTCAAATGACTGGAAAGATGGAAATTTATTGGTCAAAAAGAGTGGGAACATATACGTGCTGTCAGAACGTCTTCAGCCATTTTCAGATGCCTTGTTTGGAGCTTTTGTGTTTTGCTGAAAATGTAGGTCTCTGGTTACGCATGAGGCAGAGGTTTGGGAGGTATGTTAAGGAATCTCCTCAGTCAAACATCTTTGTGTGTTCAGCTCTCTGGGAAGTGTGTTTTCAGAGCCTGCAGCTGGTTAGATCTACATTGGGTCAAGAGGGCGGGGAAAGAAGAGAAGAACTGATTGACATCTCAGAGTGGCAGCTTTTCATAAAAAAAAAACCTGTTAACTGGGCTGAGTGTGGACAGACATACTTTGTTCTGGCGCTGGGGCCTATCCAAACCAAACAGGACCTCGCACCTGAATTTAATCCCGCGGTTTGTGTGAGCCTGTATGTTTTTGTGCGTACGTGTGTGCGTGGCTTGGGTCGGAGACCTCGCCGTGGCTTTGCTGGGCCTGGTGAGGCAATGTAAGTGCGTATTTGTGTTACCACTGGCCCGTCCCCTGCTCTATACCTGGCATGTCGGGGTCTGGGATATGTGTCTGTTCAAACAGTGGGCAGGTTTAAAAAAACTATATGAACTCCAACCACATTTCTTCACCTATTCCCCAATGCTTTAATTGAGTTTTGGTTGTTTTGTCTTCAAGGTTACCACAGCGCTAAGCCATGTCAAAGCTCAGCTGTCAGACGCTCTTCCTACTGTGAACAAAGACAGAGAGTGCGGCTTGTGTGCGTTTGAAGACAGATTGAAAGCTTAATATCGGCTTTAGGCGAGCATGGTCTTTCTCAGGCCCTCCTGGAGATGTTGGTTTGATTCTTAACGTATGCTCTCTACCAGATGCGGCTCAGTGCGTCTCAGTTTTACACTCACTAATTGAAATGGTTATGCAGTCTTAGATATATCCAGTAGGATTGACAGGAGATTGGAGAGATGATGTGTGTGAAAGCCAAAGCCTTTTTCAACTGCAATTACTAGAAAGATTTGAAGTGTCTAGGCTGATTTTTTTCACATCTGACCACAACAATTTCAGCTTATATTTACATTCTTGTTCAGCTTTGTTCAATTTGTCCACAGGCTTGATGTGTTTTTAAAGCCTTAAAGGGAAAGTTCACGAAAAAAAAGAAAAATCCAAATCTGTAGGACTTTCTTTCTTCTGCAAAACACAAAAGACGACGTTTTGAAGAATGTTGGTAACCAAACAGTTTTGGTGAAAATTGACTTCCATTGTATGGACAAGAAAGATAGAGAATATCTACTTTTATGTTCCCAAACCTGTCCTGGAGGACCCCCAGCCCTGCACAGTTTGTATGTCTCCCTATTTCTGACACACCCATTTCAGGTCTTTCTGTCTCTACTAATGAGCACATAAGTTGAATCGG
Organism: Hypophthalmichthys molitrix; assembly: GCA_037950675.1. Classification (NCBI taxonomy): domain Eukaryota; kingdom Metazoa; phylum Chordata; class Actinopteri; order Cypriniformes; family Xenocyprididae; genus Hypophthalmichthys; species Hypophthalmichthys molitrix. The sequence goes on from CM075504.1 coordinate 22,335,531, forward strand.
GTGTGATAGATGAGGGAGACATACAAAATGAGCAGGGCTGGGGGTCCTCCAGGACAGGTTTGGGAACCACTGCTCTATTAGATGCAGCTCAGTGCGTCTCAGATTTACACTCACTAATTGAAATGGTAATGCAGTCTTAGACATATCCAATAGGATTGACAGGAAGTTTGAGAGATGATGTGCGTGAAAGCTAAAGCCTTTTTCAACAGCTACTACTGGAAAGAGTCTAGGCTGATATTTCTAAGATGACCACAAAAATTTCAGCCTATATTTATTTTAAGCTTTGTTTGTACACAGTGATTGTTGTGTCTTCAAAGACTTAAAGAGACCTGCATGTCATTCCAAACTTGTATGACTTTCTTTCTTCTGTTGAACACAAAGGAAGGTATTTTGAAAAATGTTGGTAACCAAACCATTTTGATGACCATTGACTTCCATTGTATGGACAAAAAAAATCTTCTTTTATGTTCTACAGAAGCAAGTCATACATGTTTGGAAAGACATGAGGGTAAGCAAATGATGACCAAATTTTCATTTATGTGTGAACTGTCCCTTTAATTCGCTCCCTCCTGACCCACCAGTGCCAGACGGCCCGACAGTTGATACGGATCATTGGCCGCTCTCTTGTTCCATTATATGCTGTTCATTTGACTTTTTCTCCCAGTATGTGAGTGTTAATATCGCAGTGGTGGCGTCCCACCTCGTAAATTAGTGTACTCTAGCACATAACTTCCTGGAACATCCTTTAAAAATAGATCTGGGGGGCCTTGATGATTGATGGCTTTCTAATGAGTGCGCATTCCATTAGCAGAGCTCCAAACTGCCCGGAGGCGAAACTTTTTGGGTGTCTATCTCTCTCAGCCTGCTCAAGGACTGTGAGAATTTTCGCTCCATCCGCGCTTAAGGCGCTTTATACAGCCGACCGGCTGCCAAATACTCAAAAGGTAACCTTAGGGTTTGGGAGCAGCTACATGGGAACCTGTCCACACACTTCTCAGGTTGCATCCGGCTATTATGCGGCAGTATAGGTTTTTTTACGATAAAAATAAGGAGTTGTTTGTTGTTCTTTGTGAGAAGTACCTTGAGCATGCACTGATTTATTGATTATCAGTAAACTGTTTGTGATTTTGGCATGTAATCTGTTTGCGTGCGACAGTGATGTGTTGATAAGTCTGATGAGTTACTGTTTTAAAATCACCATAAACATCACATGGAAAAGTGCTTTAAACTGTTTGCAAAAGTGTGTCTAAATATTCTTTTAAAGAAAATAAGGATCATTAGGAATGATTGGGCTGCCGTTGAATATTTCAGCTACTGCCTTCAGGCTCTCATGTTTATTGTTTAGATTTCACGTTTTATTTCAACACAGGCCTTCCAGTACCATGCATCATTTTCTTACCCCTCTAGGGTTACAAAGTAAAAGTATGAGAAATTTTGACAGAATTTTACAACTGATAGCATTCACCCACATGAAGGCTGTTTTTGTGCAATAAATGTTTTGGCTGTCTTCTGTATCACTTGCTAGATTTAGGAGGTGATATTAAAAAAAATAAAATAAATAAATAAATAAATATATATATATATATATATATACACACACACACACACACACACGCTACCAGTCAAAAGTTTGGACACGGTAAGATTTTTAATGTTTTAAAAAGTTTCGTCTGCTCACCAAGGCTGCATTTATTTAAATACAAAATATTTGTGTACAATATTTCTTTTTTAGGATTCTTTGATGAATAGAAAGTTCAAAAGAACAGCATTTATTTGAAATATAATCTTTTGTAACATTATAAATGTATTTACTGTCACTTTTGATCAATTTAATGCATCCTTGCTGAAAAAAATAATTAATTTCTTTCATTTCTTTTCAAAAAAATAAAAATAAAAATTCTTATTGACCCCAAACTTTTGAACGGTAGTGTATAATGTTACAAAAGCTTTGTATTTCGGACAAATGCTGTTCTTTTGAACTTTCTATTCATCAGAGTATTGTACACAAATATTTTGTACAATTGTACACAATAAATGTTTCTTGAGCATCAAATCATCATATTAGAATGATTTCTGAAGGATCATGTGACACTGAAGACGAGTAATGATCCTGAAAATTCAGCTTTGCCATCACAAGAATAAATTACATTTTAAAATATTTTCAAATAGAACACAGTTATTTTAAATTGTAATAATATTTCACAATATTACTGTTTTACTGTTATGTTTTGTTTTTTTTTTTGTTTTTTTTGCCAGTTGCAATGAACTGCATTAACCACTAGAGGCAAAAGAGTGCATGACTTCTGAGAGCTTTATGACAGATCTTTCATTTTTCACACAAACACTTGCTCCCAGGGGATGTTTAGTGCTCAAGATCTCAATGCCGCTACTGTTGTACCATTACCATTTATATTTATTGAAAGTTTAATGGCTCGTTTCCACTGAGCGGTACGGTTCGGAACGGTACACCCTGATCAGGCTTGCGTTTCCACCGCCAACAGAACCCTTACTTGATAGGCGTGGTGTAGCCGGAAAGCAGTGATCGACGTCATTCTCGCGCGAAGAAGAAAGTGACACAGTAAAGAACAATGGATTCAGCAGATCTTGTTCTTGCTTCTCGGCTTAAGGCTGTCTGTCACAAGAAGACAAGCTTTGCTTGCTGCACGCCAACATTCGGCGTTTCACTATACTAAGTACGCAAAGTTCAAACGTCCATGCAGCAGCACCTACCAGCAAGCGTCAATAGCGGAGGAAAAAACCCGCGTAATTTAAAAACTACTTTGTGTCATAAAATGTAGTTTTAAAAGTTTTTTTAGGAGAGAATGTAGTTGTTTAAAGCTCAAACCTGTGGTTTATTTATAAAGATTGCGCCTATTTGAAAATTTTATCTGACGTTGTCGGAGTTGTGAGATCCAGGCGATCACCGGGCGCTCAGTGCTAATGTACCCAGCCGAGAGCAGCTGTACTTCGTCTAGACCTTCTGACTTTTGCCGCTGGCTCAGATGTCTCTGTAGTGGTTAAAAACGAGACATCATTCATCTTGTGTATAACGGGCAATCTTTGGTCTCATGAATTTATAATTTGTTCCTGGGCAAATCGTTTTGGCCGAGGGCAAAGTGAAGTTTCATAACTTTATATATTTATTTAACTTTACCGTTGCGCTGACTTTGTACTTTTGACTGAATTGTTTGCTTGTCTTTATTTCTTAATGTATAGCTTCTCATACTTTATACTTATACTTTTATAATGGTTATTATTGATAATTAAAAATGACTTTTAACAAAAAGAGAGGGTTGTTTTGTCTTATTTCATTTCATTATAGGCTACATGAATGCTACATATACATTGAAAATAATCAGAGTAACTTACTTATTCACATACTGCCTGAACCACACATTAATAGGTTTCATATTTTTTTTAATGAAAACGAAAAGAGGCAGGGTGAAGATAATCAATGCACGTGTTGCCTGAACCACATTTGTGTGGTGCTTCTTGTGTTGTCATTCCCCTTGTAGCATGCGCGAGTGACGATTCTCTGTCAATCAATCAATGTTCTGCAGAGTGTAGCTCCACCCTTTTGGTACGGTACTATTGTGCCTGGTACCCCAACGGAAGGGTCCCAAAAAAGTGGTACGGTACGGTTCAGAATTAGGGTACCATTCACAACTTTTGACAATGGAAACGGCAAAAATTGCGTACCGAACCGTACCGCTCAGTGGAAACGAAATACACAACCTGGTGCAGAATTATAACTAGATATTGCAATATAAAGATAATGAAAGGTAGGATTCTTTTTGTCTGTGATAAGTGATTTTTGGCCTTAGAGTAAGCCAGGATTAGACCTTAGTTCAATTAGGGTATTTAAGTAAACGTAGCCTACCCTTAAAAAAAAAAAAAACATTACTGGTGTGCATCTTGAGACAAAACAATGGCACTGACATATTTTAATATATGTTAGTACAAGTTGCTTTCAATTAAAACAACTCAAACGTGCATTTCAGTCTAGGACTAGCTTAAGCCTTGTCTGTGAAACTGGGGGTTTATGTCTTTGCTTTGATTAGATTACTCCATTGTATACAGTCTGACAGTATTTATCACACAGACCTCCTTGTTCTAGTGGCAGTCATCCGGATCCTGTCAGGTCAAAACACACATTCTGCTCTTTGCTTTAACTCGCACAGCTCACCCACTCCACTGCCTAGCAGTCACTCAATATCTCACTCATCCTTAACCTAATGAGATGTTACCATTGTGCTGGTGTAATCCATGTTTATTTATCTTCATTCAGTTGTATCTACAGTAATAGGATACTATTTCACTACTCTGTGTGACACTGAACAACTAAGCATAAAAAAAAATCACCATTGCACAGCAAAACATGGACCCTTTATTGTCCAATTATTTTAATTTTTTTTATTTTTTGACTTGATTTGATTTATTTTATTTTATTTACTTTTTCACCTTTATACTTACCTTTTATTTTTATTTAACCTTTTATTTTTTAAATTAATTATGTTGCCTGTTTAATAGATTTTAAAACCAACCCAAAAAATTCCTTCTGCTATCAAAGAGAATGGAAGTGTCCTTATCTCGTATCATATCTTACATTTTCTCTGAGCCTGCTCTCAATGGACCTGTGTTTTGTGAACAAACAGGCAGATCTGCTAATGAGTTTACAAGATCAGATTTCTCTATGTAACAACATTTGTTTTGAGGGTGTGTTTTTTTTTGAAGAAACATCTGCTACTCAGACCACTTTGACATTCTCAATGTTTTCTTGGCCACATTGTGCTGCATTTTATTACATTGGATAACAGTTCTTCAGCTGGCACATTGCGTCGCTTTGTGTTTAATGTGAAACATGATTGTCATGGTAGGATACTAACAGTAAGTCTTTAGTGACTGACTATATATGTAGATATAGGAACCAAAGAAAAGGATATCTTTAATGTCTTCCTCTAAACATGTGTTTAAAATCAGATAAATTTCTTTGTTGAGGAAGCTAGTTCATTTTTAATATGTCCAAGAATGATTAAAGCAAAAGATATTAGGATAAAGTATCCCGATCCACACCATCTCAGACCCACCTTTTACTTTTTCCCCATTGGTTGTGCAATTTCAAACACTAACACTCTCTGAAAGTAAACCACTGTGTCCAAATATGAGGGAAATATATCGTCTATGTCTTTGTTTATTATTTCTGCCTGTTCTTGTGTTAGTGTGTGACTGTGTGTTTGTGTGCGAACAAGGGAGGTTGAATGTGTATATTGAGTTAGTTGTAAGAGGCCTGTGGGATTCTTGGACTGTTTAATATACGGAATTTGTATTCACACAAACACTATAACACACTAGCGCACGCAAAGACAAAGAATTAGATCTTAGTCACACTGTAAATTTAAACACAGAAAAGTACACAGAACTGGCAATACATGTCATACACTCCCAAACCACCACAAACTGTCATTGCTGCTCTTTTAAATGTTGGGTTTTCCCCTAATTAAAAAGAAAATTAGAGGATACAGTATTCTGACCTCTTAATATTTCTCATCAACCTTTTAAAACAATCAGGTGATTCAAAATTCACATGCTCCACAATTCATTAAAAGAGCTTTGAATTTAGTTAGATTTTAACTCCACAGAAATGGTTTAAAGAGTACAGTATAAAGTTTACATTTTGCTCCTTTTTTTTTTTTAACCTATAAGATGCTGTTTCATATTAATTAATTCATATTCTTTTTCGATAATCCGTTTCACTCTGATGCACATCACAATATGGAAGAAAAGATATGGCGCTAGTTTGGTTTCGTCACAGCTTTTTTAATTTGAGTGAAATTATCCAGTTTTCCCCCAAGCCACCATGGTCGACTTTAACTAGTACATGCAAATCTTGTTCTAAGTGGGGAAGGTGTTCGTCGTAATGAGTTCTCCTAAATGAAGTATTGCACATTCGTCTTACAAGGTTTCAAGCACTGGTATAACTTCTTCCATATGGATACTGGTCCCAATGCAAGACAGACAAAGGCTTGTCAGAATTCCCTGCTTGCTCCTAATTTTGGTCAGTTTTGGATTTGGCCTTGCGGTTTTCTTTGCTTTGAATTCCATCTCCATTTTAGAAAACCGCCTCCAAAGTGTGAAAAGTTCGGCTGGATTAACTTTATCAATTCCCTGCACTTAATGGAAAACCCCTGTGAGAGGACTTTGAAGTGTCACAGATGCTTTCCAATGAAAACAGCCTCAGACCTTCTCTCCATGTCTCTTGAGGCAAAACGATCCACTGGCTGCCTTTTTATTCAGCCGTCTCTTTTTTCCTCCTCATACCAGCATGAACACCACAAAGTATTTAGGGTTACCGTTTGATTGCCAGTGACACAACATTGGCCTTGCGAAACGACTTGTTTTTGGAAAGTGACTGAGACAGCACGATTTGTTGCTGAGATATCTAATAGATGTAGACTTTCTTGACATTTCAGATGACGCAGAGTAAAAAGTTGTAATTATTTTTAAAGTAACCATAGCGATTTAGTGAACTTTGAATGTACATGAAAAATTGCGATTTGAATCAATTCAGCATACTAGATAAAACATCCTTCAAGGTGTTTGATTACAATTTCAGAGCCCAGGTAAAAAACAGAGCCCTTCCTTCTACTTTCTTACACAAACACACATTCTAAGACTGGTCACTCTTTCCAGCACGATGTGTCGCAGAGTTTGCTGAGGGCAGCGCTGGACGGGGTGGTGCAGGAGTGTGTGAGCTTCGTGGGAGTGGACATCAACATCTGTTCAGAGACGCTGATGAGGTAGAGACCAAATACTTTCCAGCAGGAGTCACAACATGGCAACTTCTCACTCGCCTCCCAACTATTGCTTAGCACTCTGTTTAGTCTGACACCCTACACGTCGTGCACTCGCACACACACACAGTCTCACGAACCGTAACATCTTTTCACTTCCCCACTACACACAAACATTGTGATCTACATACACAAACATTGCTGTTCCCTAACATATACACAAATTGAGATATATAGCCTCGAATATTAGTCACATAAACTTACAGAAACACTGAAATGTACACATTCATTATATCCACTCGCTCTGTCTAATACCTTGTAGGATTTCGTGAGTAATTGCAAATTGTTTGCACTATGGAAAAAAGTGGCTTGGAATAATACGTTTCCAGAATACAAAAAGGAATCATGTCTACATGGCCCTCGATGTGCCTTAGAAATGTTCGTTTAATTTGCACAGCTTGTTCTTTAAAAAAAAAAAACCTTCATTCAACACTATAGAGGTAAGTATGTGTACTTAAGCGAGTTTAAAAAAATATTTTGATGAAAGCAGGTAGACTTTCATATTTCATCAATACACTAAATTCAGATACATGTAAGCATTAGCCTGAAACAGGCACACATTTCACAAAGATCAGATTGCTATATTTAACTTACAGTGTACTTAGACACACATACATCACTATTCTGAGCTAGAAAGCTGTGTGATCCCATCAAGAGTCAGGGCTAAATGCTCGTAAGGTAGGCTGGGATCAGGTCATCTGTTTACCTGACTTTAAATGAGCTCTCAGTACCAGAACTCCAGACGACGTGTTCGTGGCTCCAGCATTATTCGCCCCTTATTTATAAGTGATGACATACAATGTTTACATAGCTGCTTTTAAGGGAGCTGCCACTTCGAATTGCCCATACCGTGTCACAAAAAACTTCTCAATGCCTTTCTGTTTTGTATGAAAAGGTCAAAAAGATTATGAGATCTTAGGCAGCCATTTGGTAATTCTGCTGGAAAATGTTCTCAATATTTTACTAATATCTGACTTCTTGTTTGTGAATATATAGGGATTACATAAGTATGAAAAGGAATTTCCATGGCCTTGGGTGGACTTCTGAAGTGAAGTTCTTTATCCAGGATGTGTGGTTAATGCTGGGTATTGACATATAAAGCAATGACTAATTCTAAAAACAAACTAATTGAACCGGGCGGTCAAACGGGAAGATGTGAGAGATTAAATTTAGGCTTTTTGGACTACATATCTGTAGTATCTGACAGATTAAACATCATTGTAACCTTAGATAAGATGTATCTTAGGATGCCATTTCTGAACATCAGAGAAAAATTGCAATACTAGCTAATGAAGCTCATCAGGACAAAAAGTATGTTTTTTTTTTGTTTTTTTTCATTTTGTTTTATCAGGCACATAGCAGGTCTGAATGCAGGCCGAGCACGCAGTATTATGGAATGGAAAGAAAAGAACGGACCTTTTCTCAACAGAGAGCAGCTGAAACTAGTCAAAGGCCTCGGTCCTAAGAGCTTTCAGCAGTGTGCCGGCTTCATCAGGATCAACCCCGAGACAGTACGCAGGTACACGGCTGGGTCATGCCACTTCTACATGTTTTTGCACCGAGCTACCTTTATAACCTATAGAGGAGAATGGGATAAGATGTGTTGTCCCTTAATCTAAAAAATTAAGCATTATTTTTCTCACATGACCATACAGTATGTTTATAAAAAAAAATTCACATGTGTCATATGCTTCCGTTAAGGTGTGCAAGTGGATTACCTAATAGTGATGATGACTTTTGCCTCCAAATGCTATGAAATTAAAATACTGTTACAAACACTATTAATATCAAAAATGCTATTAGATGATGTTAAAATACTTTTCACTACATTCAAATTTTCTGAATATTAAACTTTTTCTGGCTAATCGATGAAAATGCAAAAAATTGCCATCTATATGATTTCCATTCAGTTTAGCTAACTATTTTTCATATGATACATTCTCAATCATAAATTCAGTCCACATTTTATGTGTAGGAAATTGAATATCTTTCCTAAATCTAAGTATCAATCATACTGCTGTAATTAAGCCCACAGTAACAAGGGAGAAATTGTTATTTTTAATCTTGTTGTACGCAGTTCTGATCTCAGTTGATAATCTGATAATCTTCTAATCTCATCCTTATGTATTATAATTAGTTATGCTGTCATCTTATTTGTAGAAAAAAGTGGTACATCTTACCCCAATATCCTTTTTTAATGTGATGTTTTTGTAATTGTGCTTCATACAGTATCGGCTCTGAAGGGAACAAAGACCTTGAGGTTCCTCAGAAACAGACAACTGAGAAGAGAAAAGTCAAGGGCTCTGGTAGCACCTCTAACCGGTTTAACCCTCTGGACCAAACCTGCATCCACCCTGAATCCTACAGCATTGCTTTGAGGTGAGAACAGAGCGTGGCACTGAACTATCATATTACTGTACTACAGCAGATGATCATTGGATCTACTTAAGGATTGACCCAAGTGGTAGCGAGTGTTTACCTCAAGTGGGAGCATCTGGTCCTGTGTTGCTCACTGTGAGAGTTGTGCGAGCTGCTGCCGCCTGTATGAAAAGCACATTCAGCGCGTGCTCAGCACTCTCTGGCAGTGAATGACGCTCTTCCCGCAGCTGTGCTGCTCAAGTCTGTTTAGACTACTCCAATCTGACACTTGTGCCTGTTGCTTCCAGAAGATGTGCGCACGGATGCCCTGTGGTTTGGATGTGCTTGCATGCATGACAGCTGCAAGTTAAATCAAAATCAGTGTGTGCATGTGAAAGAGGTTTTTTAAAATTGAATATGAACCGTGGGCACGGCATCCGAGCGCTGTGGAATTTGGAGGATTTATTGGTGAATGGCAACTATAATTTAGAAACAAGACATTCATTCACTGCCTGTTACTCACTTTTTTAATTTCCTCCATAGCTGATGTCGTACTTTGGCATTAGGTGTAGCACAGTGTGTGTACTTGTGCAATTACACTTCATTTGTGTCACTCTGTGTATGTATGTGTGCAGTTGTGTACAAACCTCTGAGACCACATTGAAAATCCGGGATTTTTTTGTTTTAAACCTGGAAATAAACAAAGTTGTTTGGTTTAAAAAAAAAAGTGAAACAAAGAAAGTTATGAATTAAAAATATTCTTAAAAATTATGACTTAAATTATTTTTCTGGCAATTATTTGTAGGTCATTAATCACATGAAAAAGCAAATTTGTGAAATATTTATTATTATATAATAATCTGTAATTAATGTGTATATAAAATGTATATGTATGTATATAGTCCAAAAGATAAAAAATATAGAGAGATTGATTACAGCAGGCAGAAAAGAGAAATTCAAATTGTTGAATTTGCCGTCACTCCCTCTGCCGTTGTATTAGAAACAGCCTTGTGGTCGTGTTAATTTGTTTTACAAAAAAGGTAATGTAAAACAAAATATAGCATTATGAATGTATATGAAATTTAAAAAAAATGAAAATCTGAAATATTTCACTAGATTTGCGATGTTGATAATGATAACTGTGAAAACACATCACAGTCTGTGAAAAGGGTCCATTGCAGACATTCTAATTTATGTTTGTAATTTAATACAAATTTTCATTAAAAATATAATATTTTAATAGAATTAAAATATAATTTTAATAGAACTGTCATTCTGAGACTTGTGGGCATCACTGTATATGCATGTGTGACCTGTGTGTGAGTGTATGCATGTCCGTCCACTCGTTCTCTGCCTGATCTGTCATCAGAGGCACCTTTTGGGGTCAGAGGTCTAATAAAGCCACTTAGGGGTATGGAGTGGGGGGAATAATCACCCTGTCATATCCTCCCTCCTCTCCTCCTCTTCTGTTTGTTTTCATTTCTCTCCGTTAGGCTTCATTTCCGACTAAACCAGGCAGAAAAGCCTCCCTTGCAGTCCCTCGTATTATCACCATTCTCTATCGTTACCAAATGCTGTGCTAATGGACGTTGCTCCACTCCAATTGTCATCATGAGCCCAGGCATATTTTTCTTGGAGTAACAGGATTTGATTAAACATGGCCACCAGCAGTGCTGAGTTGGTAATGTAGCACCCAGCTAATGTAGCGGACTTTAAACAAGGGTTTCTAAGGGGCTTGGGAGGAATTCTGGGTATTGCTAATAAATTGTATCAAATATGTTGCAAGCTTCAGCCAGGGCTGGAATCATAAGGCTAATGATGCGAGCAGAACCGTCTGAGCAATGGCTTTATAATGATGATGACAAGCTTGACATATTCCCAACAATCTGTAACCCATTTCTGCACTGGGTTCATCACTCTTGTCCTCTGTTTCACCAGCTCATTTTCTTTCCCGTTGCAAATTATTGGACAGCTCTTTTTCACTTCCTTTCTCATTTTCATTCATTGTCCTGTATATATATTAATGCAGCAGTTAATAAGAATAGAAATTAAATGAAAATTCACCCCTCTCTGCATCAGTAACTGGTTTGCACTTAATATTTGTAAAGTCGGGACAGGAGGTGGCTTAAATCAGTCACACATTGTGCTTGTGAAAACATGCAGCTTGTCTTCCTCCATTTCGTGAGTGATTTCGTTGCACGTCGGGCGCTTTGCGAAGCGTGGGCCAGTGGACTGTAATGGCGGATCGAGTTACTCTAACGTGATGAACTTGATACTCTTAGCCCCACCACTTCCCACTCATACACACACACAATATGTAATGCTGACCCCCTGATTGACCATCTATAGTATTTAAGTATTAGCTGTGAAACAAAGGTTGATGTTAGCTCTTATTGGAGACTCTTTGGATATGGAAATCATAACAAAAATAAGCTCTGACTTTACACTTGACTGGTTTATGTTTAATATTTATTTTATTATAGCCAATAATTGAGAGTGCTAACTTTGTTTTTCAATATTTTGCGAAAGCATGAAGAGAAAGGTAGTGATTAGGGCTGTCACAATAAACTGGTATTGGCTATAACCATGAAAACTATGATTTAAAAACCAAATATTGATGATGTGTTAATACTACACCTGTGATAATATTGTACATAATCCAGCGCTAGAAATCTGATTGACACTTCTACTGTATTGCACCTTAACGCAGGTTGTTTCCTGTTTTAAAACGGAAAAAGAGAAGATGACAAGGCAGTGTGTAGCTAGTACTGTCGCACAAAATTATTTCAGAGAAGATGGCAGATTAAGCGTTTTTTTGGATTGCGTAAAAACGACTGCAGGAAGTGCTGATCAACAGTAAGTTCTTTTTGTAAATATTTTATACATTTAAATCCCGTTCACACCAAGAACAATAACTATAAAGATAACTACGATGATATCTATTGTATATTAGCGTCCACTGCCGTTATGTCGCCTACCGCTTTAAATGCTCAGGCTCTTTAAATTCAGGTAGAGTGTGATTGGCTGTCAATGTTTTTATCGTCCATCAACTGGAAACAATTGTTCTGAAATTGATTCCAATGATTTTGTCCCTCTGTAGTCAATAATGATATCCCTTAAAACTTATCTTTGATCACCAAAATTACACATTTAAACAATTTTTCCTGTGAAAAAAAATTTGTTCATGCCTTAAAATAACTAGAATGTAACTACATCCTTTTGCCTCATTTATTATATGCAGATCTATGAATATGTTAATTAGCGCCGCCTCCACTCACTCGCACGAGCTCAAGAGATCCACTCTGTCAACTTTTACTCAACTTACTGAGGTAAACGCTGCACAATGGGATCGCTTTTTACAACGCCAGACACGTAATGGTAATTAATATGATTAGCCTTTTGCTTGACTATATTATCAAACAGCTAATAATGTGTTGCTAATGTTACATAAACCATGCTCCTGTTCGCGAGTCAGACAGCTGCCTTCCAACAATCAATATCCTAACAAACGCTTTGACGTCACCATAACGTCAGTGGAGAAAGGCATATAATTCATTATAACATCGTTATATACATCATACTCCCGCTATATTGCCAAATCTACCCGATTTTTTTTTTTTTTTATATCAACAGAAAAATATACCGGGATGTTCTCTTGAGACTCTCCTGCTTCAGAGCGGTCGTGGTTAATGATATGCTAAAGCCCGCCGGCACATTGACATGATTGGTTACAAGGTAATTTGTGACGTCAGAAACACCAGCGATTTCTAACGGCATCTTTTCACTGCAGTTTTAAATAGAAAATACTCAGCAATGGTGTTGACTTATGAATTTAGACATGGTTTGTCTTAAAGCATATTAAAAACACCACATGGACATATAAACAACATTAAAAACTTGATTTTCACCACGGGAACTTTAAAGTTGTGGTGTGGACTTACCTATTCTCATAGAATTAGAATGATTATTAAAACTCTGTTGTTATCGTTATCGTCCTTGATGTAAACTTGCCTTTATGGTTATTAATTCTTATGGTTTTTCAAATTTCTATAGATGTCATGATAATATTCGTATATATCATTAGTTCTTTTGGCCATGATAATCGTGTAGTAAAAATCTGATCTTGTGACAGCCCTAGCAGTGATGTATGGGAACAGTTCACCCAAATATAAAAATTCTGTCATCATTTACTCACCCTCTGTATCACTTTCTTCTGTGGAACACAAAAGAAGATATTTTGAAGAATATCCTGGACACTCTTTTTCATATAATAAAAGTAAATGGGGACAGATGCTGTAAAGCTTCAAATTTACAAAAAAAAAATCATAAAATTGCTCCATATGACTGTTGCAGTGTTCCAAGTCTTCTGAAGTCATATGATAGCTTTGTGTGAAACAGAACACTGAAAATCTTGCTCTCTGAAGCTTTTAAATCAAATGTGCCGCTGTTCGATGTCGCATTAGGTTTAACGTAAATTATGTCCGTTTTCATTGTGTGAACTATTACTTTGAGTACTTTTCTGTCTTCAACAACCAAGCAACACACAGGTCCATTTTGCCGTTATGAGCATTGCCAAGATGACTCTGAAGAAGTGAATAGCTCTTCTTCATCATCTTCAATGCAGCATTAGTAACTTGTTTTTCTCAGGGTTGATATCAAATTTCTTACATTCACTGATGATAAACAATTAACTTCAGGGTTACTGCTAAGGGGACCACACACTAAAGCAGCCTCATTGTGTCTGGATAGCCTCTATCATTGGGCCCACCCAGTAGCTTACGGTGTGGGGAACAGAGGCCTCATCCACAACGCTCCTCGGCGGAGCTGCTTTTCATTATGCCCGGAGGATAAGGCAGACTCCGCTCTTCTGGATCCAAAAGAGCAACAGCCCTGGTACCCCCTAAACACTAACACACCAGAGGGAAACATAAGCCCAGCTGAGACCCCCTCCAGAAACCTGAGCCCTTGGGCCAATCGCCCACCACCGCCATACTCACACTGTAGCTGTTCATAAATCACTCAAGAGTTCAGCTCTGCACCCTCCTCTCTCTCTCTCTCTCTCTCTCTCTCTCTTCATCTCCATTCTGTCCTTGTGCCAACTCTGGCGTTCCAGAGGGACAGCTGGAGGGAAGCACAGTGTCCCTGATCAACATCACGGAAATCTGTAAAGTACTAGTGGAGGATGATGGGTAGTTGCTGTTGGGCAGTATGAGTGCTTGAGTAATTTGTTGAAATTGGTACAAGTACAGGGCACAGGTATATGTGTGAAAGTCATTTACAAGCAGGTGTTGTTAGGACACTATAAGTTTGAGTCGGAATTTTCAGTTTTCCGCTGGAAATTTGGTTCTTTTTTTATGTATGATTTTTAATATTCTTTATATGACCGTTAGTGCTGTTGTTGCTCTGGAGGCTGCAGAAAATGCAATGCCACTTGAATGACTCGGTTCTGCAGTTCTTTCATCGAATATTTTACTTAAAAGACAAGCTGGAATTCATCCACAGTGTGTGTTCGTATCTGTAACTCTTTGGATTTTCATCACCTCATAACTCAAAGGCCCAAAAGAATCTATGATTATTTTTTGTTTCACTAGCTCTAGTTCTGCTCTAGAACTGTTAGGTGTTTCAAAGTGAGCATGAAAGGCTTCTTATGGCACTGAACTTCTGTCTTCACAGGTCAGTATTGAAAATATATGGCCAGCAATTTTTAGGGTTTAGGTTTGTTCTTAGTAGGTTTAACTCTTAGTATACTTGGTACATAACTCATCCCACACTGTTTGTGCTAAACCATAATAACTTGAATCTTGCAGCTTGTTAAAGTTAAATGTGTGATTTTCACCTGGTGGATGATAAAAAATTTAAAATCCTACAGACTACAGAAGTCGTCTGAGGGGGGAGGGGTAGGATTCTTTTGCACCTAGGAACACCCTTGCAACTGCATATCAACGCCCTAGCAACAAGGGCGTTGAAAGTCCATGAAGTCCCTTGCAAACACATAGCAACACCCTGGCAACCATCCTATAATTGGGTATCATTCACTAATAATTGCAAAGATTATTCATATTTATACGCAATGTGAACTTCAAAACACAGGCTTATACACATGTATTTGTTCTTGACTATGTTCTATAGTTCATGAATTTACAATATTCTTCTAAATGAGAGACCTTTTGCCCTAGGTTAGTCTTTTGCAGAAACACACCCAAACCATCTCCATATTCTGCACAACCTTTCAACACTCTCAGCAAACATACAGTAAATGCTCTCTACACGCTATCAGCATCCCCCCTGTCGATCATACTCTTTTTCAGGAGGGTGAGTCGAGAAGGAGCAATGATATGTTTGTATGAGTATTAGTGTTGTATATCTATATGCGAGCTCAGACAGTGTGAAATTGTCTGAGTACATACAAAAGAATGAGTGTGAGTAGATTTGCCTGTCACTGTTGCTGTCAAGCCCTCTATCTGCAGCAGGAAATGGGTGGGGCTTGAACCCACCTGCCCTGTCAGTCAAACAGAGGACAGCTGCGCTGGCGTCAGTCTTTCACGACGACGGTCATCCATCAGCAAGCTGGCTCAGCAGGTCCGCCCACTCCTCTTGCCAAAACTCACATTCCAGTAATGCCCAGGACCCCAGCATTCCACAGCCACCTCTGGACAGCTTGACCCCCTGCTACAGGCTTGTTGCACGCTCCAGGACATGTGTCCCTGTAGAGGTTATACTGCTCATTTGCACCATGTTCTGATGAGAGAGCAGTATTCAGGCACGCACTTAGTGTTTTTATGAAGGCAATATGAGGAATTATGGACTGGCCTATTTTCATTATGTGTTACTTTACATTAAAAAGGGTCCTTGATTATGATTTCACTTTTTTAACTTTAGTTAGTGTGTAATGTTGCTGTTAGAGCATAAACAACATCTGCAAAGTTACAATGCTCAAAGTTCAATGCAAAGGGAGATATTTTCTTTTACAGAAATCGCTTTTTAAGGATTACAACAAACGGCTGGTAGGGACTACAACAAGGGTTTGTGACGTCATAAACCCCAAAATGTACATAAACCCTGCTCCGGGAACTCATAAGGAGGTGAGGCCATGTTGGGCTGCTTTAGAGAAGAGGAAGAGTTGTTGTAGTAGAGTGTTGTCATCTTACCATGCTGTCATTTTACGCTGGACTGCTTCACAAACGAGGTTCAATGCTGGATTTGCACAAAAGATTAACATGACAGTACATGCTAGTCGATGAGTTGAATCAATTCCACAGCAGCTACATAAATTTATCCACTAACCGTTCAGAAACTTCCAGTTGCATTCTAAAATTTGTAACTTCGTTCTGACTCTCTCCATCAGTGTCCGACTCCGGTTTGAACAATGTAAGGCTGAACACCATTACTGACTATCGTCATTTTGGCTGTGTGTGAGATTCTCCAGCTTTTTGTTGTTGAGCAATCGAAGCGTGAGCTGTTAAAGCTCCACCCTCTTTTAGAAAAGGGCTGGGAGCAGCAGCTTATTTGTATTCAAAGGGACACACACAAAAATGGCATGTTTTTGCTCACACCCAAATAGGGGCAAATTTGACATTATAATGTTGTGATAGCTAAATTCCCTTTATTCCATTTTTTTTTTTTTTTTATTATTATAATTTTTATTTAGACAATATTGTATATAATTTTATTATCAACCATTTATCCGTTATTGGCCATAAGACAAATATAATTATTAGCTTATCAATATTAGCCAGAATTTTAATGTGGGAACATTTCGTATGGTTATGAATTATCTTAATGATTCTGCATTGATGCAAAATTTTAATCTAATTATTTAATCTTATTTATTGATTGAGAAAGCATACATAGGACAAAACATTGAAGATAATTTTCATGAGATCTGAAAATTCTGGGACTAAAATTACAATGAATAAAAAAAAAAAAAATGAATTCATGTAATTTTTAAAATTGCAATTATTTTTAGTTACAGATTGTTCCAGTCTCTTCAGGCAGGCATCTTTTAATGATGATTATAATGATGTAATAATATTTGTTAATAATGTTATACACACACCCTCAACCTGAGAAATGTGGTGTTTTAAAAAAATGCCATAAATGTAGAATCTGGAAGTGTCACCTTTGGGCATTTATTTGTAATCAGTCATTTCAATGCAACTCCCTAAACCAAAATCAAATCATGATGTGCCTAAAGATTGTGATCATTTTTCGATTTACAGTATATGGGCCTAATAGACTGACCTACTATGCAACACAGTATGAAGCTGAAGATTAAGCACTGTCTCAGTGTTGCAGTTCATGATCACATTATGAAAATATTGGCTCATCCTGAGCCAGAGATTATGGGCTGTGCCAAGTAATAGGCCATGTCTGGATCTTTTTCGCTGGCTGTGTTTGGTCTGTGTTCCTGCTTCACTGCTCAAGCATCAGCACTAACCTTTTCCTTTAATGTATGGTGCTCACAATGCGGTTAGATTTATGAAGGGAGACAGAGTCTTCATCTCTGGGACTCTAGAAATCAAGATTTAGGGCATAATTAGTCTCACCTCCCCTCCCATATCTACCTCCTCTCCCAGTCTTTGCTCTCCTCCACTCTGTGTGTCGACCTTCAGGCTCCTCGCTGGTGTCGGGGGAGTTCCTCCACGTGTGCTGGGCTCTGGGAAGGGCTATTAAAAAGCCATTCATTAAGACACCACCTCCCATGGACCTCAACAAACCTCACTGCCTTACCACAATATCTGATCCAAGTATATGTGTTTCTATGTGGTCTGTTTCTGAATAAGATTTAAAGTTTACAGATGGTTTTATAGGAAATGTCCTTAAAAACTGATAAAATGCACTTAATTTATTTCTTCACTTGACAAGACTAATTTTCAGTTCTTGCTCTCTTCATTCAGGTTCTTGTCTCAAATAGGGGGCAGTTTGGATCAGATGGGTACTGCTGTTCTCAGGCAGAGTGTTGAGAGCAGTGTTAAGAACAGTGGTCTGGATGTCTTGGCCAAATTTCTGGACACCACACCTGAGACTCTACAGCTCATTGTGGATGGACTCATTCAGCCGCCTGGCTTTGACATTCGTCAGGGTAAGAATCAATCTGTGACATGCTCACACTGTTTCTTCTCAATAGAGGACATTATAACCTTTGTATCTGAAGATATTTGCAGGGCTAAAAAAATTACCCACTGTTCCGGCAAGTTAACAACTGTCACTTGCCCTTTCTGGGTCAGTGCTGTGTTGCCTCAATCACATTTGTTGATCGTGTACATTAATTTTTATGTCTTGAAAATGGCTGATTTGTCACATATATAATGTTATCTATATGATTAACATAGATGAGGTTTTGTTGAAATTGCAAAAATGACTTGTTGATAGTCTTTAATAAAAACTGCAAACGAATCAGTTTGTCATCGTTCTTCAGAATAAGTGTTTTATAAATTTATGGAGTTGCATTATAGCTGTGAAATGTCCTGAGTGTTGCAAATTGCAATAAAAATGTATAATTCTTTTGTGTTGGGTCCAATGAAAATTGTAACTACATGTCCAGCAGAAAAAAAAAAAAAAAAAACTTTGGACCTGCTTACACCTGGTATCAAGATGCATTTTGGACGATCGGATCACAAGTAGATGAGCTAGACTTGTCTCTTTTTATCCACTTTCAACCACTTCTGTGGGAGGGTCTATGGGTGGGTAAATGTATGTTTTTTTTTTTTTTTTTCTTCAAATCTTTTGATCTAATGGACAAAATAAGCTTTCCAAATTTTCATATGAACACACCCAGAGACGACTGAAAAAAACACGGAGAGCAACAGCTTTTGTTTCTGCTCTGACAGCCGCAAGACCGGCCGAACGCTGTGAGTGCATGTTAGAAATCAGGAATGGTGAGAGAACATTGTGCTTGGTACATTTTTCATCTTCAAACCAAACTTGGGTCTTGAGCCGACAAATTTTAAATCCCATCTGGCTAGCGTGCTTCTTATAATTTTTACGCATTAGGTCAGTTGGTGGAGAGCAGGTGGTCTTTTGCGCTGTTTGAACGCATTCGACCACATGAGCGTCTACACTACAAAAGCAATCCGGTCGAATGTGTTTTCCACTACCTGTACCTGTTTACACCTGTATTTAGAGTCGTCCACTTGTGATCCGATCGACCAAAACCCATCTTGATACCAGGTGAAAAACGGCGTTTGAGCAGCTTTTCCAACACACTTTCATGGCACTTTGTGACTTCTTTAGATTTTGGTAATTGGTTGCAAATTTGTATTGTATAATTTTGTAAGGTCTGATTCGTACATTTTCATACAGTCTGAGGGTTAGTTCTTTGCATGCTTAGTTTTTTTTCCTTAAAAATTAAATGTTTTTGTATGATTTTATAAGAAATTGCCAACTAAAAAAATTGTTACATTTTCTCATGAGATTGGGGTTGGCTTTTCCATACAATGCAAATGTTTTGAACTTTCTATAATGTTTTTTTGTATCTTAGCCTGTGGCAGCATTTTAAAACAAAAGTATACTGTTCCTCACTGTAACACTTAGATAAAGATTTTGAAATTAACTTAACACAATACAGACCACAGTATCAAAGTACTTTCTCAACATGGCCGCTACACAGATCATAGACAATGCTGGCATCTCGTTCTCTTTTCCTCCCTCCCATTTAACGATTCCCCTCCCGTCTCCCCTGAGACCATCTCTTGTCTGTGAGATGACTGGGCGCCGCTCCAGGCTTTTGAAGTCTTGCAGCGTAATTTGGGGGAAGACCCGCATTATTAAAGCAGACCTGCCGACAGATATATCATTAAAGAGAGAGAAAGCTGCGTAAAGAGGAAAGCAGAGTAGCCTTGATCCCAGCTCTAAAATCCCCCAGTGACTCTCAGAGTGAATAAAAACGACCAAACAACAAACGCCTCTTCTGGTTTTTATGTTAAGTTCAGACATCTGAGAAGACATTGTTTTCCTTCTGCGGGTGTTGATAGTAAATGTTATGTTTCATTAAAGGTGACAGGATTATAATTGAGATGAATGTCTTAACGTGTTTTCAGGGTTGGGGAACAGAGTTCATTATATTCAGAAAAAGGTTTTCTTTGGGAATAGGAGTGGGTTTTATTTCCGTACTTGAAAAGATGATGGCAATGTTTGTTGAAGTTGAATTAAGACTCTGCTGGAGGAAAAACTCTATTTGTAGATCTTTTAGAAATAAATTAACCTGAAAATGCCACACACATACACAAAAAACTTCTGCTCATATGTGAATAAAGTGTTTTTAAACGTCATTGATCGAGACCATTAGTAGCAATGGTTGCAGGATACTCCTGATGATATGTCATCTCATCAGTCTTGTGCACTAGATGGGACACAAGCTTTCTCATTAGAAGGCTGCAGGCTCACTTCCGCTGGTTGGAAACCTGATGGGTTCTGCTCTGTAGCCAGCTGTATAAATAACTGCCATGTGAGTGGTGCTCTAGGTAAGGTGTCCCGGATAAGAATAATCAGAGATGAATGTTTCCTGGACTGCAGAGCCTGCTGAGAGGCCATGTTTATGTAAAAAGCACCTCCCAAAGAAAATCACCCAAAAAACGAGAAGAGGTTTGAGAGGCCTGGTAATATTATTTGTTTTAAATTATTAACCAAAGCTTGTTTCTAATGTCTAGCTTTGGAGTTCTTGGATCAGTTTGAAGCAGGGTCCATAAGACACGCAGAGAAGGAGGCTAATGTCTTAGTCATTGGAAAGAGACGAAATCTGTTTAAATATTCTCTCTTTCCTTCTTTCCATCTTTTTTTTCTAATGGTGCAGTCATATTTACCGTTGATTTCTGAAATTTTGCGAAATCCAGTTCATTAGGAATCCAAGTGATGGGGTGTTTCGCGCAGGGTCGAAAAAGTTCCCCATGAAGTCAGTCACACTAATTCCAAAGAGAACAGAAAGCCGCTTGGTTTAAAAGTGACGTCTGTGTCAACTGTCCATCGTTCTTTTTTGCCCACAAAATTTCAGTAATGTAACTACAACTTTAACCTAATTATTTTCTTTTTTTTGTTGTCCTCAATAGATTTTGAGCAGGCAGACTTCAAGCGAGAAATTGTGTCCATGAATGACCTGCATAATGGCATGGTGCTGACGGGCCGTGTAACAAACACTGCTTTATTTGGAGCCTTTGTGGACATTGGAGTCGGCCGTTCTGGTCTCATCCCAAAGCGTTTCATCAGACCAGATAAACTTCCTGTGGACCAGAGGCGAAGAAGCCTAGCTCTTGGCCCAGGTGAGCGGGTAGAGGTACGAGTCATGAATGTGGATCTTCAGAGGAATCGGATCAGTCTGGACCTCATTAGGGTTCTCAGATAGGAACTATAATTGAGGATTTACTGTAGTCAAGTGTAGTTAACTGTTTTCATGTGGAATAATGTATTTGTTTATAGAAAAGGAAGATTTTGCCATGTGCTGAATGTGCTGAAAGAGAAAATGTCTTAGAAAATGTTTTTATTTGCACGTTAGCAAGTTTCTTACTAATCTGTCCATAAATAATAATAGTAGATTTTTTCATGTCTTGTGACAAAAAAAAAGGTTCTATCTTTTGTTCTTGTAAAAAAGATGTTTTTTTGTTTTACCTTTGCTGTTACTATAGTTTTCAAAACATTCAATAAAACAGATGTAATGTTTCATGAAAAATGACAGGATTATAATTGATGTCTTCATATTCCCAAATATGATGATTCCCATTGCAAGTGACACCCTTCCTAAAATATATAGGCAGTTACATGTATATGTATATACATTTACCGATCAGGCATAACATTATGACCACCTTCCTAATATTGTGTTCCTAATATTGGGACCTTTTGCTGCCAAAACAGCCCTGACCCGTCAAGGCATGGACTCCACTAGACCCCTGAAGGTGTGCTGTGGTTTTTGGAACCAAGATGTTAGCAGCAGATCCTTTAAGTCCTGTAAGTTGCAAGGTGGGGCATCCATGGATCGGACTTATTTGTTCAGCACATCCCAAAGATGCTCGAATGGATTGAGATCTGGGGAATTTGGAGGTTTGAAGTCAACACCTCAAACTTGTTGTTGTGCTCCTCAAACCATTCCTGAACCATTTTTGCTTTGTGTCAGGGTGCATTATCATGGTGAAAAAGACCACAGCCACCAGGGAATACCGTTTCCATGAAAGGGTGTACATGGTCTGCAACAATGCTTAGGTAGATGGTACATCAAAGTAACATCCACATGGATGGCAGGACCCAAGTGCATCCTGGTGCCATGTGTTCCCAGGTAAGCGACACACATGCACCCAGCCATCCACGTGATGTAAAAGAAAATGTGATTCATCAGACCAGGCCACCTTCTTCCATTGCTCCGTGGTCCAGTTCTGATGCTCACGTGTCCACTGTTGGCACTTTCGGCAATGGACAGGGGTCAGCATGGGCACCCTGACTGATCTGCTATGCAGCCCCATACGCAACAAACTGCGATGCACTGTGTATTCTGACACCTTTCTATCAGAACCAGCATTAACTTCTTGAGCAGTTTGAGCTACAGTAGCTCGTCTGTTGGATCGAACCTCACGGGCCAGCCTTTGCTCCCCACATGCATCAGTGAGCCTTCTAAAATTTCGATGGATCTCCAAGCACCCCCTTGCAGCTCTGAGTTTAAAAACTTGTGGTATAATGGATCTGAATATCTTCTACAGTTAATAATAATACTATTATTATTTAATATAATACTACTTAAACATATAACTTAAATATTATTAATGTTGTTCTTTTTACATTACATTTTTTTTGTGTGTGTGTGTTTAAACCTACTGTTACTGTAGTTGTTGTTCTAGTACAGGATGATTATGATGCCTGAAGAGGGCGTTTCAGAGACCAGTGATACAAACACTATTATACCAACTGGATGCTGTTGCTATGAACCACTCAGGATGCAGCCGCAGTCACAGATGTCACCAAACTCAGGCCTTTTTGATTGGCAGCCACTTATCAGGCAGAGAATGGGGAAGGGGGGGGTGGGTGTAAAAGCAGCTGCCGCACTGCAATATGACTAGAGGCCGTGGGGAAAAACGAAACCTAATTATCCTAGACTAGCCACGTGCTAATGAGCCCCTTCGAAATTAATCCCACGCTCCCTCGTCTCTATTATCTAATCTGTTTGTGTTTATATGACACAAATTAAAAAAATGGATAAATAAGAAACTTGAGGTGCCCTGAGCACTTAAAACAAACCACAGGGACTGAATTCCAAATGAGTGTGATATTTGCATTGGGGACGTTCCTTTGAATTACAGAGAAGTTTTGTCAGAACTGAGCTGCAGTGGAAGGATCGAAGTCTTATTGTATGATCAGGTGTGGTGGATTTTACATTGGTTTTATTTAATAATTCTGTCGCAATAAATCTAAAACCTTAATATTGGGCAATATTTAATTCTTTTTCACTATAAATTTTTAACTGAATCTGGTTTGCTAAAAATAATGTTAAGACGATGATTTTATTTATTTATTTATTTTTTCTGTTTTTATCATAATTTCTTATTAGTAACCAATTTTTTTTGTATTGTATCCATAAAGACCATGTATACTTACCATTCAAAAGTTTTAGGTCAGTTGTTTTTTAAAAAAAAAAAAATAATAATAATATGTTTATTCAGCAAGGATGCATTACGTTGATTAAACTTGGCAGTAAAGATTTCTACTGGATTTCAAATAAATCTATTCATTAATGAATCCTGATAAAAATCTAACAGTTTCCACAAAAAAATTAAGCAGCAGAACAGTTTTCAACATTGTTAATAATAATAATAATAATGATAAATGTTATTTATGAAGGATCATGTGACACTGAAGACTGGAGAAGTGGCTACTGAAAATTCAGCATTGCCTTTACAGGAAAAAATATATTTTAAAAATATTAAAATAATAAATATTTATTTTAAATTGTAATAATATTTCACAATATTACTGTTTTACTGTATTTTGATCAAATAAATGCAGCCTTGATGAGCAAAATTAGTTCAAAAACATTAAAAAATTGTACCAACGCCAAACATTTGAATTGTGGTGTAGGTAGTGTGGTTGCTCTGTTACCAAGAAAGGCAGAGGGGGAATGGCTGGTTTACACCATTGACTGTTGGGCCGTGTGTGCAGCTCTTATCTGATTTACAGACTGAAAGTCCTGAAGTTAGATAAAGAACACATGTGGATTTATGTGCACATGCTGCATTTTATTTGTTAAATCATTTCTCAATCTTTCCCCATTACATGTGTTTTCATTAGCTTAATCAAGAAAAGCATAGGGCTTAGATGTAATTTAAACATCTGGTCCAACCACGCAATGTCTTTGGCGATGATTATGTATGGAGAACAGGTTATGAAACTGGCAGTTAATGATGTGATGAATGCAAAAACCCAGGGCAAAGTACTGCTGTACCAAGCCCACATACACACCAGAGAGTTTTGGGAGTGACAATTGTATTTAAATGTGGAAGTGAATCCCCCAAATCACTGGTTCTTAACCAAAAGGGCACACAGATCTGACTTTGCCCAGGAACAGGCCACCTACTCCGGCGTGGGACCTGGTTGGGAGAGCATGAATATCGCCAACTGCCACCTCGTTTCTCGCTCAGTTTCTGACATTTTTCCAGGAGGAAATTCCTCCAGCACACTGTCTGCGGCCTTGACCACCTCCATCCACCCCCTGGACCACGGAGATCCAGGGAGCCCAAGTGATCCATTGCCATAGTGGGCCTCGTGGGGAGTCCAACCAACCTCTCCCCAAGGCTGTGATGGCCTCATGTTGTCACCAAAGCACTGGGGAACACCCTCCAGGAGGGCGGCCGGATTTGACTTTGACCGGGAAACAGCCACCTTTCCCAGCTTGGAGGAGGAGCTCAGAGAGCCCCTGGAAATTCCTCCAGGGCACCCCATCACCCCTGAGTGCCCGAAATGGTGCACTTTTTTCAGCCTTGAACACTTCCATCCACCCCCCTAGATTCAGGGGGACATCCTAAACTTCCAAGAGAGCCTCAAGATGACTTAAAATGAGACAAAACAACCATTAAAATATTTTATTGAGCCCCTAATAACTTTTTCTTTGAAGAATAAGGATTCTCAAGTTGGAATCCTTAGATTTATGAGGGAATTTTAAAAGTGTAATTTCTAGAACTGGAAGGCTCATGGAAAATGCCAAAAATATTTTATCAGGTGAAAATTGAGGAAAAATATTTTTAAAACATCCATATCCTTAATCTTTATCCAGCGAATCACAATTAACTGGAAAATCAACTGCCTTTGAGTAAAAAAGATTGAGAACTGTTGATCTGAATTATCACTTAGAGTGTGAACAGAATTCTGGAGTCACTCCTAAAACTGCAATAATTGACATATTGATAAACATGATAAGCAAACTTAGTGTGAACAAGTAACATGAATACCAACAGTTTAACCTTTTTGATGTCTGCTCTTTTTTAAGAAAGAAATGTTAGCAACCAGAGACATTAATGTCTGAACGATGGCTCAAAATTTGCATTACTAACACTTATGTTTATTGCCTCTTATAAGACGAATTGCTTGTATTCCTCAATTCCTCAAATCGCTTTGGAGAAAAGTGTCTGCTAAATTAAAAAATGGAAATTTAAAAGTCAGATTGAACACTGAACATCCTAAACTTTGGGCTTGGATTTGAGGGATTCTAGTCCATACAGGAGAATGAGGGCTATTTAAATAGACGTGTCAAAGAGACTCACACTGTTTAACTGCATAAAACAGCTCCTCTAGCCAAGAGCAGAACACTTCTCTCTTTTTCAGTAAATCAAAGACACATCCCACAGCTTCCACAACCACACACAACTTCCATACTTGAAAAGTGTTCCAACTGCACCCACTGCTGCCGTCATCAAACACAAGCAAATGACCATACCACTAATATGCCTGGACATTGAACTTCATGATTGAATCATTGAAAGCCTGTTCTGTACACTTGTAAAAGCTTCATATTAGTTGTGTGGATTTCCCATGAAGCCAATATTGCGGTATGGTTGCAGTAAAATCTAATTAGCCTTCCATCCTACAGAAGAAAATCACTAAAATTGGAACTGGAATTTTACTGCAAAAGTACTTTGTGTTGCCCATGTCCCTTTAGAGAGTTCGTTCAGTTCCCACTGTTAGTTTTTGCATGAGTTTCCATCACTCCGTTGGGAGAAAGACGGTTTGTACTTGTCTAGTTTTGGAAAAGCAGAATTTTCAGCAGTCATTACTTCAGTCTTGAGTGTCGCATGATCCTTCAGAAATCATTATATGATTTGGTACTTAAAACCCATTTCTTATTATCACAGTTGAATCAGTTACGCTACTTAATATTTCTGTGGAAACAGCAATTATTTGAAATTTGAGTTTTTTGGTAATGCAAATGTCTTTACTGTCACTTTGAATGGTAATAGATATATATACACAGTGTATATAAAGAGGTAGCATTTTCTTATTAAATTTAAGGCTATTTAACTCTCCTAGCTTAGTTGTTATTATTATATGTATTTAGTATTGTTTTTCCCTACTGTCCCATAGAGTAATAGAAAACACATCCAGAGCTTTGCACAGACCATTAAAACAACTTCATTCTCTCAGACCCAGTCTGTACTCATACGCTCTTCTCCAAATGCCTAAGGGCAGGCGAATGACTGTTTGCATTAGGTTGCACCTTGTCAACAGAGCTTATAAAAGCTGTTGTCCCCAAATGAGAGTGATATCAAAACCTCAACGCAAGCATTCGATTAGCAGGCCCATGAGGGCCTCCTGTCTCCCCAGACCCCCCTGCCCTCCAACCCTACTGAAAGTCATCTTGCTCCCTCTTTGGCGGCCATTAGACTAACTGTGTTACCCAGCCCTGGTATCCCCTGCAGCCCCTCAGCTCATCTCCACTAAGTGGATAATGTCTTTAGACTGATTATGAGAGTGAAGGATGCTATTGAGATGGGGCCCTGCAGCAGTGAGTCCTTTACAGGCCAAATATTTTCACAGCGGTCCAGGTGTTTCATTCTCAGGATGGGGGGAGGGTTTCACTAACATGATTGACACAAATGTGAGGAGAGACATTTCACTTAGAATGATAGCTTAGCTACTATTCTCATCTTAAGGCCGTAAGAAAACAAAAAATGAAATTCTACTCATATTGCTTGAAATACATTTCCATACAAAAAAATGATACTGTATACATTCAATTATGCATTTAATAAAAGTGGATTCCAAATGTGGACAATTACAAGCAATTTATCATCCAAGAATAAACACAGCACCAAATTTCCGATTGAACTACAGCGAGAAATATATACTGTATAAATCTTAATCCTTTTTACATTATGTATTTAATTTTATTATACATTGTATATATTACATAAACTTTTTATATATTATAATATTTATATAATCTTGTTGTGTGTATGTGTGTGTGTGTGTATATGTATGTATGTATGTATATATATATATATATATATATATATATATATATATATATATATATATATATATATATATATATATATATATATATATATATGTATGTATGTATGTATGTATGTATACATACATACATACATATACACACACACTTTGGCACTAATGTAGACTCAACCTCAATTCTTCCACAAACACAAATTGTTTAAAGATTAGTTGATTCAGGCCTCTTGGCCTTCAGTATTATTTACCAGGCAGTCTCTTTCCTCCTAACAATACTGTGAAATCCCCCATCAGAAATATTTGTGGACTCAGTAGACCTCTTCCTTTTCTTAGGTCATAAGTGTAGGCCCCTTTGCTCGCTGTGATTGACAGGCCTGAGTAGGAAGTTGTGTTTCCACTCGCCCTCACCTCACTGGTCCCCTGATATGCGAAGCCTTTATCAGTGAGACTTTCTGTAGACCTTCTGACTTTTTCACGTCTCTCATCTCATATGCATATTTCATATCCCCGGATCATTTTCACCCACCGGAAGGAAAAGGGGTACACACGAGGGAAAAACCCAATAATGGCCAGAGAAACATGCAATACTGTGGTCTAAAGCTGAACATAAACCGTTGCAACTATAAATCTGAAAAATAAGAAAATAAAAGACCAACCTATTGTTTTATTATTGTTCTAATACATCTTTGTTTCTAACTTATTTGAACCCACATTGCATTAAAGTGCAATTCTTAATAAATATACATTTTAAACAATCTGAAAAGTTACTTTTTTACATTAAGATTTTAGAGAAATTAATACTTTTATTTAGCAAGGATGCATTATATTGATTAAAAGTGACAGTAAAGATATGTATATTGTTACAAAAAGATTTTTATTTCAAATAATTCTGTTCAGCAAAGAATCATGAAAAAAACGTATCATGGTATCACATGATCCTTTTCAATATTACTGTTTTTGGTCAAATAAGGGTAGGTATGCATGTCTTATTGTTACAAAATAGTTTTAAAACATCATTTACCATAATGACAGAAGCTTTAGGAGATTTATGTTGAATCATCAAGATCAAAAAGATCATGTATTTTGTTTGATGTTAATGGCCTAAGAGCATATTTGATCCACTCCTAACAAATTGGCAAATTTCACATACAAATTAATTTTCACTTTATTCTCAAATGATCTGTTAATCAACACTTTAAATGTCTTTAAAGACCCAGTTGAGATCTCTGATTTATTAAAGTTACCGCTATAACATTGTGCAAGATTATTTGATGTACTTTTCAAATTACATTGTTTAATAAATCCCCTGTAGCCAGTGAACTTCATTGTAAGCATTGGTAATGACAGGGGAGGACATGTCCTGACGTGTCTCTGAGATGCTGATGGTGGCTGCCAGGACATTAGACCTGCTGAGTAATTACCCTTCATTTAAGATATTCAACTTCTAAACAATGAGGAGTAATAATACCTTATCAATGTCAGACTGACTTATCACATTATGACAGATTTACTGTTAAAACAATACCACCGGCTCTCGAAAGCAGACCTGCCCTGAGACGAGCCGTCTGCACTCTACACATGGGCCGCTTCCAGTGCTGTCACTACATCACACTGCACACTCCCACCCATGTCACACTTCCACAAAACCTCATAATGCACCGTTCTCAAATAAAGTAAGTCTTAAAGCATTTCTGACTGTTTCATTTTAAGTTTGAGAACGGGATGAAAGCTCTTTGACACTTATAATAAACTCCAATGTGATCCATTTTGATTTGATTCAATTTAAAATGTGATACTGTTTTCTTAACAGATTGGGAAGCTTTTAGATTCATTTGTTGATTTATATCTACTAAGAACATTTTAATAAAAACATTATTTGAAATTCTTAGTGTGGGTGTGTAAGTGGGTTGGTGTCTGTTTCTCTGTGCTATCATTTAGGGAAATAGGAAGGAAGGAGGTGGTCTATTAACTGTAGTGCTACTTGGCCCTAACACCTTTAAGACAGCTGATGATAATCTATTTTTCCCAATGGCCAGCAATTCAGGAACAAGAGGAGACAGGCCTGTCATCAAAAGCTTTCAGTTATTTTGGCAATTAGCAGTGGTTTTTCAGTGCAAGTGTTGGCGCTTCTGCTCTGTCAAATAGATACAAGATGTCAGTTTTAGGCAGTAGACTCTTGCCTTTCAAAGCAAGTGGCATCAAGGCTACAAACATGATACTATAAGCAGTCACACATGATGTAAATGCCTTGTTTTAATTTAATTTAGTTAAAATACCTTTCAGGCATAATATAGCATTTTTGTGGGGATCAGAGTTCAGGCTGTATGTGACACTTCAAGGTGTGATGAACATCATGCTGACCCCTTTGGCAAAAAAAAAAACTCATACTCAATAAGTCCAAACATGTTTTAAGTACAGGTCTACTAGTTTATATCCATGTTGCCCTTTTTTAATAGGAAATTTGACATTTTGTTAATATAACCTGTAATGTTAAGAGATCTTTTGTATGGGATACATAGCTCTAGTAATCTCTAAATGTACATTTTAAAAGAACATTAAGGTGTATGTTATATAGGCTGTATTGTTGAATGCATTGTTGTGTTGCACTTGGAAATAATACATCTCAGTAAAAAAACAACAACCCTGCAACGCTTGGAAGAGGGCCAGGTGAGAAAAAGTAATGCAAAATTAAAGTACTTTTAATAAAAAGTAACTACGTAACATAATTAGTTACTTTTTTAGGGAGTAGTGCAATATTGTAATCCATTACTTTTAAAAGTAACTTCCCCAACACTGCTTAAGGCTGAAATACACTACACAACTTTTTGAAAATTATCGCAAAAAAAAAATTATCGCGCTTTGTAGTCCGGACAAGTCAATGCTAATCGCCTGTCAGTGCCAGTCGTGTATGAAGACTCATATTTTCATCGTATATCAACTCATATTCCATCGGATATCAAACATGTATGATATTTGGAGCCGATTTTAGTACACATAGTTTTTGTTTGCTTGTTTGATGTCATGCATCTCCTAGCAATGAGGTTTATGTTTATATGTGAGTTGTGTTCAGAAAAACTTAAGTCTGTTAAGCTGCGTCCGAAATCGTGTCTGAGTAGGTAGGTACTACATTTGAATCTAAATTTAGTGCGTTCTATACAGTGCGAATGCGTGTAGTATGAATGAAATCCAGACGTACTATGTCCGCCATGTTGTTACTGTCACATAACCTTCCAACGTCAGTTACCCTTCAACTCCATTCACAAATCCTCTCATGTGGCCTCATGGATAGTAAAGTCTCCATCGTATGTGCACTTCAGAATCTCGTTGGAAGTAGTAAGTCATCCAGGTACTTTTCGCCTGCTGTTTTTCAAATACTATGAATTCGGACGAACTACTCATTTAACACATGCCATTATGAGCTGTAATGGGTTCAGGTTATTTCTACCCGTCTTGGTGACAAATATTCTTGTATTTGCTTGTGTCCTGTGTCTATGTCTTTCTATATCCTGGCTTGTTCCATCAACATGGCCAAGTAATGACATTTCAGAAACTCCACCTAACACTCACCATGTACTGTACGATGGCCATGCTCCCCAGGACCGAAGACAGGGGCCAGAAGTTTCTAAGCCAGCGAGCCTTCAACAGAGCTCTGAGTGAGCCAGAGTTTTACACTAAATGTAACTGATTTTGTCTCGGGCCAAGCACAACACTGTAATGCATCTTAAAAGCATGACAAGTTCAAAAACTGCAAAGCCGTAGGCTGACTCATTGGGGCCTTTTCACGGGGGCCAATATTAAGATATTAAGACTTAACAGCAGGAGGTTTAAAGTAGTGCACTGCCAAAGCCTACTTATTATTAGGATTAGCATTCTAGTCCAAATCACCAAAATGTATCATGTGGTATAACTGGTGCACTCACAAGACTAGACTGGATGGATTCATAGTCTGAAGATAAAACATCACAGTATGTGCCCATTATACACTATGCAATTTTATGTAAAATCCATCAACTCAAATCTGCAGACGTCTGACTTTTGGAAACTAGCATTGACTAAGTCTAAAGTTTAGGTAATAAGCCTACTGTTGATGTTAAAATAGAAAATGTTGGTGAAATTTCAAGTTTTATATTTTATGAACTCAGTGGCTGCAATGTAAAAAAAACATTTTTCATTGTAAATAAAGTTATAAACTATTGGAGGAAGATAATAGGCTACTATTTTAGTCTTTCTAATTCAAAATTTTATCTTTAATTCAATGTGTTACTCGCTATTTCTGTGTAGTTATTTGTGAAATTTACTAGCAATTTTGGAATGAATATTGTTTCAAAGTATAGAGTGGTGCCGTTATGATGTCAGAACCCATAAGTCTATTCGCCGCTGGTTTCTTCGAGATTTTATGGGATTTTATAACGGTGGTTTTCAATATATGAGTAAAATAAAACCTGTGGTAAACATAACTTGACGATACTTTGACGTTTTGTTCTACTACAACATTGCACACACTCACCCCAAGCTGTCTTATCTCGTTACTTAGTTATTAAAAACGCAGCCTACATTTTCAAAAATGACCATAACTATCTCAAAATTCGCTATGAGTGAGTGTAATGCATGTTGTAGAACAAAACGTATAGTAAAGGTTTTGTTTAACACAGGTTGTATTCATAAATCGAAAAACTCCATTATAAAACCCCATAGGAAAATCTCGAATGAACCAGAGACGAATTAGTCTTTCGGGTTCTGACGTCATACCTGCACCACTCTATTTTTTTTTTTTTTTTCCTCCGTGCCTACTATATTCACAAAATCAGTTTTTTGGATTCCACTTTTAAACAGGATTGACTGTCGAACGCACAGCAACCGACATATACTATTAATTTACACTACTTTATGACGATAGCGATAAATAACGATAAATTTCAATCCTTTTTTTCTGTTGTTTCACGTGTAACCATAGTGAGAGTGACTAAAGTGAATATCAAAATGGCCTCCGTAACAATGGAAAGTCCTATCACAGTTGACGCGGCTAGACAGCAGCATTTGACTTGGGCCAAGAAGACAAAGCTGACGAAAGCAGTTCCATGGGAAAACATCGACCGGGTCCAACAGATATGACAGCGCATTTCTCCGTCCATGTAAGTTACTGAAACACACACGAGACAAGCGCGTGTGCGGCGCAGAGACTATATAACGTGACAGACACAATTCTCTATTGTTTCACACAGCAGGTGTTCACCGAGAATGAGCCGTGAAAATTCTCAAATTTACGGGTGTGAGTTCGGTAGTAGAATGCGGTTGTCACTCTCCGAAGTGCTGTGTGTGAATGCAACCGTACGTACTCAAATAGTCCTACCAGACTGACAACCCTATGGAGCTGAAATAGTCTCAAAGTTAATTTATTAACAGACTATAATTAACATACTAATTCATGCTCATAAAAAGTACTCTATTGTAAGAAAACTGAGATAGAGGGTAGATCTTTCTCTCATATTTTATAACATTAGGTGTCATAATTAAAATAGACCTGCCCTCAACCCCTTTGATTTGAGAGAAGCTGTCAGATGAGGTCTTTAGTTTATACCTAAGATTCCGGGTAATCTACTTTAATAAGAATAATTAAATACCATACAGGTTTATACAGTATTGTTAATAGTTTATAGTTAATTTTGAGTTTAGGTTTAAATTCAGCCTAAATTAATGTAAATATAAAAATTATTATACACAAGAGACACAAATGTATAATTTTTTTCTTTTTCAACATTTTACCACTTTGTTTACCATGATTCCCTTTTGCCATTTTTTTCAATAGCTTTCCCATGGAAAACTTGCAGTCTTGAAGAGAACAGGTTTCTCAAGCTTTCAGTGTGCACAGGAAATTTGAGATGAAAACAAATAACATAATGTTGCATATTATATTTTATGTTGGGTAATTTGTTTACCTCATGACTATTTCCAGATGTTTTTATTTGTCTTCTTGATTCCTGTGAAATGGCAAAGAATACCAGGGAATTTATTTTTCTTGGAGTACATGACAGATGTAAGGGCCATGTTTAAATACTGAAATCGATAAAAGACAATTCAAGGAAATGAAAGTCACTCTATGCAGATTTTCTTAAATACAAAGAACAAACAATGCAGTACCCCATAAAGCTATGGGGGTACTATAATATAATTTCAGTGCTTGCACTTAGCAAAGTAAAGGATGCTCACACAAAGTATAAACTGTAATGTGATGTAATAATCTCTGATCATTTTTCACTTGAGTAGAATCTATTTGGTGTGTGTGAGTATGTGTGTATTTCCTCTCTATGTTCAATGTAGAGGACAGTAGTTCTGTATATCAGAGCTCTATTCAGGAGCCCATAATTTCCTACATTTCCCCTGGTACTCTGCTAGAGACGCAGCTGGCCTAGTCTGACGTGCATCTCAGCCATTGTTTCTGCAAAGGATCAGCTCCCAGCTGAACTCACATCCTGCCTAAGAAGGAAGCAAAAGGGACAACACAAGAATGTGTGTGCAGGAGGCTTTTTTTTTCAGAACAGGAGAGTTTAATGAAGCCTAATGAAGATCTATGTGAGTCCAAAGTGGATTTGACTGTTCTGTTAAAAGAGCAAGGTTGTTAGCATTCCTTTTAAGCAACAGATTCCTAAAGTTGGCTCAGGTCAGACTCAGAATTTGTTTGCATCACCTGTTTGGAAGCAATGTAGATGTTTGGATTTTGTCACAAACAGTATTGTGCATGGAATTGGTTTAAAAATTGAGATCAATGTTGCTGTTAACATATGACCAAAAAGTCCTTCTATCTGCTCCAAATTTATGTGACAATGACAAAACATGATGGATCAAAAGGCAACTGTTTTGCTTTCAATGAGCTGAAAATAATTTAGAGTATGCAAAACACAAGTAACCCCCAGGAGTTCTGTGGTCTACACACTTTAGAACAAGAGAACCAAATGAGCGTATTTCATCTATGGCTTCCAATGCAAACAAGGGCTGAATTTTGGCAGCGGCCACTGTGCTTTGCTGATACTGTTAATCGTACTATAAGGGACCTGGTGAAATCTGCATACTGTGTGGTAAGTAAGTGTGCGGTCCTTCTTCTTGCGATAGTACAGGCCTCCTTCCTTAAGCCTGAATAGCACTTTTTGGCACACGTGGGATCAGGTATAATGATGTCTTTGGCTGCCGGTACACTGTAAACGAACTCGAAGCGCTTGTGTTTATGAGTGATCGGGCTGCTTGGGGACAGATCAGAAGCAGGCCTGTAGCTTAAGCTAGAGTTACGTTATATTTTTAGTCAATTGATCTCATATTTTCAACTAAAATTATATGGAAAGGAATGTCAAAACCGACCAAGCAGTGAATGATCTATCGGAAGAGTTGAGCCTAGTGATGATAGAAATTGGAGGACCTCTGAGGAATTTTGCAGACTTGAACAAAATGTAAAACCAGAGTATGTCAAGATTTGTGTAATGAGGGAAATTCCATATGGTACATAGGTAACCTAGGATTTTTAGTTATTAAGTTGAGGACTTGCTCGCATTTAGACATCTTAGAATACACCGTTGTTTTTCAGATCAATGTTTTCTGGCCATTGCTATTTTTCTTCCTACTGAAAGGTATATTTTTCCTAAAATAACAAGTGAGAGCAGCAGATTTGAGTCTTATTTCTAATAGTCCAGATTAATGTTTTGCGGACCCTTCTGAAGAAACTGAGGAAATTGTGGCACTTATAAAAAGTGTGTGAGGTGGAGAAAGAGGTGGAGTGAAAAGTCTGAGTGAGAAAGGAAAAAGACAAAAAAAAAAAGAAAAAGGGAAAGAGAGAGGGGCGGTTTTTGTCATCATATCTCCAAAGCCTCAGTTCTGCATTAGGCTCATGGAAAACTACTTAGAACTCCAGACGTGCTAGTCTTGCCAGAATCAGCTTCCATTCCAAAAGGAATTAATATTAATATTAGAGAGAGTCGACCCTGACATGTGCAATTTAGGCCAGAACGCGTATAAATCTATCCCAGAAGCCCTCGCTTCCGGTTGGCCAAGACCTGGAAAGCTGGAACTTCGAGAGCTGAGCGTCTGAAATATCCATCGGCCAATTATCTCCCTTGCCCCGCTTGGGCTCAGAACTCCATAAAAACTTGTCTGAGATGGGCTCTGAGGCATTTCTGTTCCTCTTGTGGATAGGGCTCTGTGCCTCGTATCCCATCTGACAAGCACTTATGTGAAGGACAAAAAGAATTCTACAGTTCATCTATCACCTGTTACAGATTTGGGCTGTAGCTGAAAAGTAATAGTGTAGTGTTACCTGAAGCTAGAAAGAGATCCATGAAGTCTTTTACTGAAACGTTCCTAACGTTGGCCTACAAGTGGTTCAGTGTTTACACATATGGTTAGATGTATATACATATATACTTTTTGTGAGTTTGAATTTAAATGGAATTGGCCATGACCCACAGGAAGTTGAATTGGATACACAGAAATTATAATTAATTGAATTACAATTTTCATAAATCAAGAAAAAAATTAAAGACTTTTTAAACTTACTTAAAGGGTTAGTTCACCCAAAAATGAAAATTCTGTCATTAATTACTCACCCTCATGTCGTTCCAAACCTGTAAGACCTTCGTTCATCTTCGGAACACAAATTAAGATATTTTTGATGAAATCCGATGGCTCAGTGAGGCCTCCATTAACAGCAAAATAATTAAGATAATTAATAAGGTTCAACCTTAATGTTATGAAGCGACGAGAATAATTTTAGTGCGCCAAAAAAAAAAAAAAAAAGACTTTATTCAACAATATCTAGTGATGGGCGATTTTAAAACACTGCTTCATTCTTCAAAGCTTTACGAATCTTTTGTTTTGAATCAGTGGTTCGGAGCGTGTATCAAACTGCCAAAGTCACGTGATTTCAGTAAACGAGGCGTCATTACTGTCATAAGTGTTTCGAAACGTTTTGAAATTTCAATGGTTCACGTGACTTTGCTAGTTTGATACACGCTCCGAACCAATGATTCGAAACAAAAGATTTGTAAAGCTCCGAAGCTTCATGAAGCAGTGAAATCGCCCATCACTAGATATTGTTGATTAAAGTTTTGGTTTTTTGGCGCACAAATGTATTTTCGCCACTTCATAACATTAAGGTTGAATACCTTTCTGGGCATTTGAAAGTGTTAATCTTGGTGGCAATGGAGGCCTCACTGAGCCATCGGATTTCATCAAAAATATCTTAATTTGTGTTCTGAAGATGAACAAAGGTCTTACGGGTTTGGAAAGAAATGAGGGTGAGTAATTAATGACAGAATTTATTGTAAGACAAGGTTTAAATGGCTTGACAAATCCTTGTCTGAAAGTTGTTTTTTTTTTTTTTTTTTTTTTTTTTTTTTTAGTAATGACATTACATTAAATGTCTTTGAATCTCAGTTCATTTTAATTTTACTTCCTTAAATTGGAAGTATATAAAAAATTATATGTAAAAATTCCAATTGAAAAATGTCTAAAGTATTATCAATTAAATTGTAATTTGCTTTAATACATTAGTAACAGTGCAAATTGTCCTTTATGATTTTGCGCCATTAATAACTTGCTTTTATAATTTTTTTTGACCCAACTATGCTAGGAAAGATGAAACATATATTATTCCTGTGCAATGGCTGGTTAGTAAGTAATGCATTGTGCAGTCAATGAATCGCTTCTTGTAGACTCCCATGAGAGACTTTAGAAATGGAACATCTAGCTGTTGGAATTACAGTTAAAGAATCCGTTTCCACTGGAGTGTTATGAGAATGTGATTTTCATTTCCAGATTTATCGAACTTAATAGATAATATTCGGAACTTAATACAACATCTATAAAATCACTTGACTGAGCCACCAGTGTTAGTAATTCCAGAACTCCGTCAAGACCCTACTGTTCTCGGGCCTTGTTCCACAGCCTCTCAGCAGGTTCAGTGTGTAGCCAATGCTAATATTCTCTGCACCTGTGTAATGTGTGCTAGAGATTTGACTGCTTAAGTTAGCCGTGTCTGTCATGCTAGCTGTTTTCATCTTGCTGTTAATTTATTTCTCTTTGCCCCTGGCATGCAACCGCCTGTGATGGAGAGAACTTGAGGGTGTTAATGTTTTTTTTCTTTTGTGCAGCAGAACTGGCTGGCAGGGAGGAGAGTTGTCCGCCTTAAAAGTCAAAATGACTAAGTATGACAAAGTGAATCAAGTGAGCTAATACTTGAACTTTTTTGAGCCATGATGGATTGACTGTCCAACACTGAGAAATATCTTCATAATATTTACTCAAATACTCCAGGAAATGAATGCCTCCAAATAGCAGTTTCAATTTACACACTCTAAAAAGTTTCCTTTGCTCCCACACGCTCTTCCCTTTACATCATGTTTTCTTTATATCTTTTTACTTTTCATATAAAAGGAAATGCTAGACTGTGGGATTGTGCTGATACTTACCCCAGTGCCACAGCAAAGTATAGTTGACAGATATTTGAGTATAGATGACAGAGAACCACATACAACTAGAGGTGCTAAAGTCAGAAAGAGTAAGCAGTTTAAATGTTTAATATATCATGTAAGAGTATGAAATGTGAGTCTGGTAATCTAAATATCTCATGAATACATTTGCCATACAGTTGCATAATGTAGTTTACCCTGAGTATATGATACAAATTGTTAAATTACTACGAAAATTCAATTAAATAATTCAAATTATTATATTTATTTAATAAATTATTGAATTTATTTTTTTTATTACCAAAGAAGTAATATTTTGCTGGGTTCCACATTTTAGCCTTCAGTCCAAATCCAATATTTGTGCATATCCAATTGGAAGCTGAACATATTTAGCTAGTGTGAACAGCAAAAAAATCACATGAAATGCGATTTTTTTTTTTTTTTTTTTTTTTTTAACTTGCTTAAAGTTGCTGCAGAAACAAGGTTGTGTTGTTGCAAAGTGCTGGTTAAGCAGAAAAATGCCTGAAAATGCAAAGAGGTTTCAAAGTGCAATTTTTTGAAAACAATACTGTTATTGTCTTTGTGTAAACTACAAAAACGTGAATTTGTGAATACAGTGACGTCATGCACATGCGTAGTACATGTTCAGTCTATAGGTGCATAGTTTTTCTTTACAAAGTAATGTCGCCAACTACTGGCCTGACATGCATAATACAGCGTTCTTAATCATTTGTGAATGGGGATAGTTTTGATGACGTTGTTGTTTGTACACGAAAAACGCGAAGGAAAAACTTTTCCGATTTTAATACATCGTTGTCATGTAAACATACCCTTAGTATACAACCATGTTACTGAATGATGCAACCCCCCCACCCCCATAAAAATAGAGCATTACATAAAAACCGTGACACCCAAGTAGTGACATCATTGGGACCCTTTCACCAGCATGGCAGGAAGTAAGTAGGCTACTCAAATGTTTTCATTGTGAAGCATTGTGTAGACTGTATTTATCAAACTTGATGAGTCAACTCTGTTATCAGAGTTATTGCAAGAAAAATCATCCAATAATTATCAGTTACTCCAAACTAACTCCAACTGGTTGATAACTTATTGTAGGCTAAATTGGCAACCTTGTTACCCATTCTGCTATGTTTTTCTAAAGGTTACCAGAATATTTTACCAAAAAATTCATGAATGTGTTTTATTCAATTTTCATGTTAATTTAATGTTTATTGTGAGAAATAATTAGATCACACATTGTTCTAATCTAGACATGTTGCTATATTTTGGTAACAGGGTTGTAAATTTATCCTAAAATAAACTAAAATGGCTTATGTAGTTTGACCTCCTGAGTTGGACAAATGACATCTAAGTATCATTGTTGGCTGTACCCCAAAACAAAAACAAAAATAAAAATGTAACAGTGAAGTAGCTGAAGTACTATAATTTTTACTTAATGAAATAGTGTATCACAACAAACCTTTAGTATTTTGTGTAAAAAAGAAAAAGATATTTCTTTATGAGGTAAGAATGCAGTGTCTTTTAGCCTGGTATGACACGGTGTTGTGTGCCGTGTGTTTATCAGACATTTAGTGTAAAAAGCTGTTGTGTGGCTTTGTGCTGTATACCGAGTGGTTTTATTAGAGTATTTTAGCCTGAAAACACTGTTATTTAACATTGTGCAATGTACGCTGTGTACTATGAGCAGGAGTATAGTTTGTAGTGATCCTGGTTTAGGCTCAGGGCAGAGGAAGGGATCCAGAGCAGAAATGAAGTGGTTTAACTGAACGTGTAACCTTGAGAGTCCGGGTAGTATTACAGGTGTACTTCCTTTCCCAGGCTCAAAAGAGGGAGTGTAAATCTTTGTGGCTGAGGAGAGATGCAGCCAGGCCTGCTATTGTCATACACACATTCACACACAATGAGTCAGGCAGGTGAGCGAGTGGGTCTTGAGATTTGGCGCAAGTGAGGGAGAAAGAAAAAGAAGTGAAACCAGAGGCGCCTTGCTGAGAAGCTCACCTGGGGATAGTGCGGCGTTCGGGCTTATTCAGGTGTGAGGAGGGGTGTGTTGCCTCACCTTCACGCACACACAGATACATGATACTTCCTCTGGTCCCACATCCCGACATGCCTCATTTCACATGAACACCATCTTGCCAAAACATCAATGCACTGATTAGCTCTACTCAGACGCATGTATTTATAGCTAAAGATAGTATTTGGCACAGGTTTAAAAGGAAAGTTCACCCAAAAATGAAAAGGCTGTCATCATTTTCTTAGCCATGTCATTCCAAATGTGTATGGCTTATTCAGTGGAATAAGTCATGGGTCCAGTGTTGTTATGGATTCCATTGACTTTTATTGTATGGCTAAAAAGAGTTTTTTCTCTCTCTCTCTCTCTTGTATTCTTCACAAGAAAGAAAGTCATACAGGATTGAAATGATATGAAGGAAATGATGACAAACTTCAGTTTTGGAGTGAATTATCCCTTTTAGAGACAGTTTAGCATGACTGTAACTTATATTGACAATATACTTTTGTTTTAGATTTTTTTTGAGCTGAATTCACTTTATTTATGAAATTGACTCTCAATGTCTGTAATTTCTTTTAATATGTTTTATTTGATTGTTATCTTTATTGCATTTTAATTGAGAGACAATGAGATCACAAACTCTTGCATATATTCAGGCAATCTTAAGTAGTTTTTTTTTTTTTTTTTGCATAAAAAAGCACATGATGGTGCTTTATACACATGCTCCTCTAAGCTAAACCCTTTGTGACCATCTTCTGGCTGCTGTTTGCAGTCTTTATGTGGATTGATTTCAGCAGCAACATGATTATCCTCATCACTTTAGCGTCCGCAGCCTCTGCAAGGCAGCTTCCCGTTTCTCTGCGCTGCAACCCTACACCAATATAGCAAGAGTTTATTTCGCCCGTTTATTTTTACTAGCAAATCTCTTCCTTCTCCATTCCTCCCACTCGTTAGCCTTCCATTGTTGGAGAGGAAGAAAGGAGAGGATGAGAGTTTGCTAAACATGTGCACTATTGGAATAGTATTCTGGCTTCCCTTTTCCTCAAACTCTAGCTTCTTCTTTGCCAAACATGCTGCCAGTAAAACACAGCAGGACATTTTGTCATATTTTTTAAATGATAATGTGAAGTAAATTGAGTATGTAGCATTTTAAGTCACTATCTTTTTAGTTCACTTTATACAGTTGGCCTGTGCCTTTATATGAACACTCAAATCATAGCTGTTTTCAGTATGTTTTATTGTGTGGTAATGTCAATAACATATGACTAATATTTTTTGCTGAGAAGTGTGCTTCAGCAGGCCCAGATGTATGATCTGTGGATTTTTATCACATTTTCAGTTGAATTCGTTAGAATGGATTTAAATTCATTTTTGACATTTTAGTTCATTCTACTGTTAAAAAGTTTGTGGCCAGTAAGATTTTTTTTATTAACTTAATTTAATTAAGTTAACAAAATTGACAGTAACGACATGTATAATGTAACAAAAAGTTATATTTTAAATAAATGCTGGGTAACACTTTATTTCGATGGTCCACTTTAGACATTCTACTAACTGTAAGTAACTTTGCAACTACATGTCAACTAACTCAGAGTATTAGTAGACTGTCTGCTTAATATCTGCTAACACTTTGTTTTGATGGTCTGCCAACAGACGTTCTACTGACTACAAGTAACTTTTCAAGTACATGCCAACTTATTCTACTAACCAGAACCCCAACACCTAACCCTAACTTAACAGTGTACTAACAGTCTACTACAGTCTACTAATACTCTAATGAGAGTTAGTTGACATAGTCACAAAGTTACTGATAGTAGAATGTCTAAAGTGGAATAAAGTGTAACCAAATGCTGCTCTTTTGAACTGTTAATCAAAGAATCCTGAAAAAAGGCATCATAGTTTGAACAAAAATATTAAGCAGCACGACTGTGTTTAACATTGATAATTCTTGATCACCAAATCAACATATTAGAATGATTTGTGAAGGATCATGTGACACTGAAGACTGGAGTAATGGCTGCTGAAAATTCAGATTTGCCATTACATGAATAAACATATATTAAAATAGAAAAGTTCTTTAAATGTGTAATAATATTTCACAATATTACTATTTTAACTGTATTTTGTAACAAACAAATGCAGCTTTGGTGAGCATAAGAGACTTTATTTAAAACATTTTAATTCCACAGAATTCAGCAGATTTTCCCCTAGGAATTACACATTTTACCTTGCAGTTTCTAGTGTGATACTCTGCTGTTTAAGCTATAGAAATGCTTTTTACTATTTTACAATGCTATTGTCCACATTTTTTACCTGTATGAATATGTTTTAGTTGGCCAGATGGAGTTTATGTGTTTAAATTTTTCCGTTGGTTTGAATCTCACATTTGATAATTCTAGACAGTGTAGATGATATTTACCAAAAACAAAATACATGTGCTTCCAGTGACTGTACAAATAGATCATTTTATTGGAGATGCATGTGTCAGTGCTTTGCTTTGTCACCAGTAGAGGGAGATAAAGAAAGCAGTCTCTTGGGAGTTCAACAATAGGGCTGTATGTGCTAAAGTGAGATGTGTCTTTCAAAGGTCACTTGTTCTTCGTTGAACAAGAGGCCTTTGAGAAAATTAGTCATAAAGTTGCTGGAGGTCAGCACAAACATGTGAATGATTGGCAACTAGATGTCCTGTTGGACACCTGAAAGCCTGTCTGAGGGAGGTGTGATGCTTCCTGCATCAGAGTGTGTTCAGACTTGACTCTTCTGGCAGCTTTTCTCTTCAGCTTGGATGAACTCTTGCTGACATTAGTTTGAGTGTAATGTCTGCTATGATTGCGTCCATATTCACACGTACACAAGACCAGTGACTGACTGAATGCAGGTGAGAGGAAAGCCCGAAGGTTGTTAGTTTTGAGTAAAGACGCAACAAATGGCAACAAATCTTTAATAAGACAGACCCAGCAAAGCCTGCAAGACCTGTTAGACCTAACTGTCACTACTTAGGAACAAGGAAATGAGACGGTGTGTTTCCTTTTTGTCAAGCCAAATCATTTATTGAGCACGTCTGGAAACACATATTTGTACAATGAAGGTACTGTATATGTGTGCGTACATGCTCTTCTCAGGTTTCCCAGTCAAATTATTCAAACCCGGTGTCTGTTTCATAGCAAGAGACAATGTCTTCATCAGATGAATAATAATGTCTTTGTTTGGCTTGTATCTGAGTGTTCAAATATGTCTTGGCACAAATGATTGGCATATTAAATGTTTTCGTTGAACATGCACAATGGCAACGTAATGTTTTGAGTGTAGAAAAAAAAAACATGATAGGCTTATCAAATTACCTTGCCGTATGTCTACAAAATTTTTACTCGGGATTAGAAGCACATGAGGATCTCGGAGTTTAAAGAGAGCTTTTAGGCTCCCGTATTAAGGGTGCTGACAGGCTGGAGCTCTGTCGTGTGTTGGAGTGATGGCGAGAAGTTAATGACTACCTGTTCAGGTGAGAACAGCACATACTGTGAAACTAGTCTGAAGACTCTCACTGACAGCTTCTCATAGGAGGGTGGGCAGAGACTGATAGGCCCGAACTTCCTCTGAAAGACAAGGTAAACAGCAGGGTGAGGATGACAGCACAGGAATGTGAAAAATGCGCTTTAATGGATCCCTTAGTGTTCCGCAGGGCAGGTCAGTGAGTGAGAATAGAGAGGTAAAAGTGATGGGCTGAGCCTTTGGAAGAACTATACAGAAAAGGGGAGGATGGAGGGGTGTGATAAGAGACTGTCAAACGCATCTACGGACGTAGGTGGGAAAGGAGGGATCTGCTAGATATACCAGAGACGGGACTCTCTACACAGTTACTTATTGTTCAAAGGGAAACGGCTTTCAGTAGACCTTTCGCACACAGTCATGCTCGCTTTGCACTGCTGACAGATTTATCTTGGAGGACGTTAGCGAAAGG
Organism: Hypophthalmichthys molitrix; assembly: GCA_037950675.1. Classification (NCBI taxonomy): domain Eukaryota; kingdom Metazoa; phylum Chordata; class Actinopteri; order Cypriniformes; family Xenocyprididae; genus Hypophthalmichthys; species Hypophthalmichthys molitrix. The sequence goes on from CM075504.1 coordinate 22,379,619, forward strand.
CTTAAGCTTTTGAACTCTGCTGTTGTGCCAAAAATATTACTCAACTATGGCATTACATCATTATGACTTTGTATTTTTAGGTGGTTGCAGTGACTATGTTGGCAACTTATTTAGGAACATATTACAAAAAATATGCTTGAATTTAGCATGAACTTGCTTATATTTTTACTTGTTATGTAATGACTTAATGTGATTTAAATTTGGCACAAGAATAACAGCCTTATTCTGTGATTAACTATAAACATTTCAGTCGTAATTTCTGTGTAATTCTGATAAACATAAAGACAGTTTAAGGTGATTCATATATTCATAAATAAGTTTAATGTAACATTTTGCCCAAATATTTGAATCTTCGGTTCTAATCCAAGCAGATCTGCTATCGTTAGAAATGTGATTTAAGTTGTTGACAATTGTACCTAACGGCCACAGGATACCCCATGTTAATGGGGTGTTAATGGGTTTCTTTATTGCTAGGGTAATACCATTGGTCTTTTTGTGTTTAGTGACACTTTAAAGAGACAAAGTGGAACTATTATGTACTAATTCTTAAATTACATAGATTCCTAGGTGGCACAGAGCAAGACTATTTGATGGCTTTACAGAGTAATTGGTGTAACTGGTTTTGGTTTCTCTGACCTTTGACCTTTGACCGCAGAGGCTAAGATGCACCTGCAACTGTGTGTCACGACCCATGTAACCTCAGTCACATAGGCCTCCCTTCAACATGAGAATACTGGTCAAGACAGCAGATGGATCCTAAAAAAATAGCTTTTAATGATTTACTCTTTCCTCTATCTATAAGGCCATAAAATCAAAATCAGGCCAAGTGTGTTTTAAAGGGATGCTCTCATTATTATGTCTTACGTCAATCTAAATAAAGTGTTTTCTTCCAAAAGAAGACATTTTAAAGAATGTTCACACTGCTCAATTTCAATGAAACTGAATTGTGACCAAGGGTTGTCAAGCTCTAAAATTGTCATCGTCAATGTCGTCCATACAACTCATGCATTATATTCCAAGTCCACTTAATCTATATAATTTCCTCACCTTGATGTTGTTGTAAAGCTTTATTACTATCCTGCTCACACTTGTCCATTTAATGGCAGAGAATACTCAGTATATAATTGTTTTCTGTTTTGTGTCGGTATTTAAGAAGACTTAATGCACAACCAATGTAATAATTTATATCTTGATTAATTTTTGGTATTTATAATGAATTCTTTAGTATTTACCATGCGACCAAGGTATGGCAGCCACCATACTCTGCCATATGCAATTGAAGTGATTGTGTGATGGATGAGGGGATGTAAAGAGAGAGTGTGTGAGAGGTATTGGTTTATATTTCCATGTGTGTGAGTGTTTGTGTGAGTATGGAGTGAGAGAGAGAAGCGAGATGTGGAAGTTGATGTTTCCCTCAGGGATGTGACATCCCTGCAGAGGAACAAAACCAGTGCGGTATTAGTAACAGGATACGCCGCTAGCGCAAACTGGAAACTTGTACCTCCTTATCTAGAGGGCAAGTGAGTCGCTTTGTATCGTTTTCCCATACATACCTGATCCACCCAATAAGGTCCTGTTTGTGTCTGTGAGCTCTCAATTTACCAAAAATTCCCCAACGATCAGCCAGCACACAAGGAAACTATATGATTTTCAATCTTACACAGACAATAACAACTGTTTGTGTAATTGAAATCATTATCAATACCAGCTAATCGCTTCTTTAATAATGTTTGTACAAATAACACAGTGAAATACTCAGTGAATGTACTAATATAAATAATTTTTCTCTAGTGTTTCTTGACATAGCAGGTTTAACCTGACAGTCAGCTGTGTGTGGACATGACTTTATTTGTCTGTGTGTTTACTGATTCATTGCTTTAATTTCCTGATTACTTCTTATTTCTAGTGTGTAGTTTTGTCAAATACACCGACTTCGGTGTGAAGTCGGTAATGAAATTTTAAAAATGTGACACTACCAGCATTTCCCCCTAGTATTTTGAGCGCTGTTGAGCGGATTTGTAAACACCTCTGATTGGCCATTGTGTTCATGTGCTCACAGATATGTCCGTGATTGGCTACAATGATCAATGCACGGGAGCATTTGAAAGCACATGGAAGTGTTTGAAAGCGTTTTGAAAACAGGAGCGGTCCACTGATGGGAGCGTTTGAAAGCAGACGTCTATGTGTATCCGTGTAAGCACTCGGTGAAGAGCGTCAAAGATGTCTATTTACAACATTCTTTTGAAGCACTGATCATTGTTGCCAATCACAGACATATCTGATGAGCATGTGAACACAATGGCCAATCAGCCAACAGCACTCAAAATGCTAGGGGGAAATGCTGGTATCGTCACATATTTTAAAATTTCAATACCAACTTGGTATTGAAGTCGGTACTTTTGACAACACTAGTGTTAAGCTGCAATGTCTTGATTTCTATTCTTGTGTTTGTAATATAAATATTGGTAATTTGATGTGTTTTTTTTTTTTCCACAGACTATGGGTCAGTGATGTATAAGGATGTCCATGATATAAAGATAAAGAAAACATTTTTAAAATGTAAATTAAATGACATGCCAATTCTCTTTGTATTCATGTTTTTTTCACTTTTTTTTTTTCACAATTTTTAAAAAGTTGCAATTTAAAGTGGACCTATAATGCAAAATTCACTTTTATAAGGTGTTTGAACACAGATGTTTGTGCACAGTGTGTGTAAACAACCAGCCTATAATGGTAAAAATCCACCCACTCATTTTATGCCAGACTGCTTCACAAATGAGGGTCACGATTTGCTCAGCAGATTAACATGATGGTATATTCTAGTCGATGAGTTGAATCAACTTAATTCCACAACAGCTACATACATTTTTCCACTAACCATTCAGAAATGTCCAGTTGCATTCTAAAAGTTGTAACTTCTTCCTGAGTCTCTTCATCAGTGTCCGACTCTGGTTCGAACAATGTAAGGCTGAGCACCTTACTGACAATTTCTGACATTTTGGCTGTGTGAGATTCTCCAGTTTTGTTGTTGTTTAGTATGGGAAGCACAAGTTGTTCTGGAGAGGGAATGGAGCAGCAGCTCATTTGCATTTAAAGGGAGGCACACACACACACACACACACACACAAAAACGGATTGTTTTTGCTCACACCCAAATGGGGCAAATAAATGATCTGTGAGGTATTTTGAGCTGAAACTTCAGACACATTCTGGGGACACCAGAGACTTGTATTACATGTAATGTCATGTGGTGTAACTATCAAATATAAAAAGTAACATTTTATCTACACCTTGAATACAAGCGATCCTTATTTATATATGTCTTAATTTCAAAATATTTGCAACAATTAATTTAACTTTCAAATTTCATTGTTTTTGGGGAGTCGCACCACATTCAACCTGAACTAACCATGCCAATTTATCTGATATTTTTGGAGACTTCAAACTTAACATATCATTTCCAGTAGGTTTTTTTCTGCTTGTTGGTTGCACCATGAGTTTTTTTGTTGCAGCACATGACTTTTATTTGGAGTTTTTCAAATAAAAGCAGTGAAGCAATTTTGTTGAGATTTTATATATATATATATATGTATTTAAAGAAATTACATTGTCTAAGTATTTCAAGAAAAACTCTAAACATGCTTATTATAGACCTTATGTAGCTCCGCCCCCTTTCAGTGCTGCAATCGTTGTGTTCAGACTTACGGTTTGTATTTCCACAACATGAAGGTAAGATCTTACGGATTTATGAATGAAGATTTTAAAATCTTCCCGGTTTACTGACATTTGTTATGACTTCCGCTTCAAACGTTACAATGCTCATGATAACTTCACGAGCTAATTACTCTTCGACAGCGATGCCATATAAATATACAGAGCTACCACAAAAAAAGAAGTTCAAACACAAAAAGATGGCTGCATGCTTGATTCTTTGGCGCATAAGGCCTATAGAAGAGGTGTATTCAAGTTATTGTATGTTTGAATTGGACTTAAATAGATCAGACAAAAAAAATGAGCATCATGTCATTGACCCTAATTCTGTGCTACACTGAAATTACATAAGCTCAAGGTCTTCAGCGTTAAGCTTAAGGTGGATGTTGCTATAGATTATGATAATAGCAACCAGACGTTAGCAGGGAAGGTCTGTGGTGAGACACAAATTAAGACACAATTGAGAGCTCTATTTGTTACTTCGCCTGAGGTTATACTGCTCAACATGACATTTTTGTTCACCCTTTCTCATCAGCTCTCGCTCTCTCTCACTGCTATCATCCGCTTCACACCAAGTTCCGAAGAGTCTTTGGTTGCATGTTTTTTCACCCTTTTTCCTGAAAAAGTAAGGCGATCTGATCCGGCTTTCACTTTTTTTTTTTCTCCCAGAACAATTGCGGAAGGTCTGTGCAAGTGCAGACAGTGGAATGAGACAATGAAAGAGTTCAGGGCTTGTAGCCTCATCTGTAAAATCTCCCTCCTCTAGAGGATGTCCATCTGCCTAGTATCTGGTTGCAGAATGGAGACACAAATTTTGTCCATTTTGACAGGGAATTTTACTTAAAGTTAACAGTAAATGTGTGTTTGGTCAACTAGAACCTGATGTTCCAACCTACCCCTGAATTCAAGACGTGCTTCCTCAGAACCCAAGCACTGGGATGCTTTCTTGTAATGACTTTGTTGTGGTTCAATTTAATTTCAGTGCTCTATCATGTATCATTTACGACTTTTCAGTTTGTCCACGCCTGAGGATATTATGCTTTCGTACTTGCTTCAGTGGAAAGGGTGGGTTTGTTGTTTGTGAAGTAATTTTCATTGATGATAAGCGCCATCCTGAAGTGCTTCTGTATGAAATAACATTTACATATCTGTGCTTATGTAAATAGAGATTAGAATGAATATCTATTCATACAGTGCATGTTTATCACTACACACACACACACACACACACACACACACACACACACACACACATACACACTTTATATTAGTGTTGTCAATCAATTAAAATAAATAAATAAATCTCAATTGACCCTTCGCCGGGAGTTTGATTGACAAGCGATCTAACCAATCAGAACGCCGAATCCACCATTTTGTCCGACAAAGCAGTCAGGAGTTCGAAGATTAACCTTGGTGGACTTAAACTTGAAAAATGATGTGCATTGACGTCTTTCCACGTTTGAAACAACATTCCTTCTCATGTTCATTCATGTTTATTTGATGTTATAAATGAACTAGTAGGAAGAGATGATCGGTTTACGAGCCTCTTGAGCTGAGGCGCTACAGCAATCTGTCACGACACATTAAAGAGCCACAACATTTTTATTGTTTGAATTTCTTAAAAAACTACACAATTTAAAAGCTGGGACTTTGTTTAATATCATAAGTAACCTGCTCTGTCTTGTCTGTCGACGTGTTGTCAGTGTCCTCTTTGCTCCGCAATGTATTTTTCACTTCGTGTGACGTGACAGCGCCATGGCTTGTCGGACAAAGCAACAGTAACTAAGGGAGGCGGGTCTTTGCGAAGGGTCAATTAATTACACCTTAAAATTTGATATATATTTAATATTGTAATACATATTTTCACATTGAATCTCCAAATTAATGTAGAAACCATTTTTTTTTCTCAATTATGAAATTATAGCCATTCAACATTACAGTAAAAATGGGTCATCATTTTTAACATTTTGTAGGCTTAAAAAAAATTAACAACTTTTAATTGAAGTGAACTTAAAACAATCTTCACATAAACCCATTATAATAAATGTCAGCTGTGCCTTTAATAAAGTGTATATAGTAATATAGTGATGTTTCTGTCTTTGTCAGTATCCGCTCTCTCCATTTGAATGACAGCTGTCAGTTAATTTTTTTAATATATATACACATATATATATATATATATATATATATATATATATAATACACACACACACACACACACACATACATATATAAAATGTACAGTGCTCAGCGTAAATGAGTACATTTTAAACAATAACATTTTAAACAATATCTCAGTGAACACAAAAACAATTTCCAAAATGTTGACAAGACCAAGTTTAATATAACATCTGTTTAACTTATAACATGAAAGTAAAGTAAATAATATAACTTAGATTAAACATTTTTCAGTTTTACTCAAATTACGGTGATGCAAAAATGAGTACATCCCACAAAAAAACTACTACATCTAGTACTTTGTTTGGCCTCGACATTTTGCAACATCTATCTTTTTCCATTCTTCATGAATTACCTTATTTAGAGAATGGAGGCTGGTTGGAGAGTGATGCTCAACTTGTCTGTTCAGAATTCCCCATAGGTGTTCGATTGGGTTCAGATCAGAAGCCACTGAATCACTTTCACCCTGTTCTTCTTCAGAAATCCAACAGGGGCCTTAGATATGGGTTTAGGATGGAAAAGTGCACGACGACCAAGGGCACGGAGTGATGGTAGCATCTTCTCTTTCAGTATAGACCAGTACATCTGTGAATTCATGATGCCATCAATGAAATGCAGCTCCCCGACACCAGCAGCACTCATGCAGCCCCACATAAGGACACTGCCACCACCATGTTTCACTGTAGGCACCATTCATTTTGCTTTGTATTCCTCACCTTTGCGACGCCATACAGTTTTGAAGCCATCAGTTCCAGAAACATTTATCTTGGTCTCATCACTCCAGAGTATAGAGTCCCAGTAGTCTTCATCTTTGTCAGTATGGGCCCTGACAAACTCTAGGTGGGCTTTTTTGTGCCTGGGCTTTAGGAGAGTCTTCTTTCGCAGACGGCACCCACGCATGCCATTCCTCTGCAGTGTACGCCATATTGTGTCACAGGAAATAGTCATCCTTTTATAGTCAACTGTCTGCTGGACACCTGTGTATTGAATAATTAGACTCACCTGTGGTTGAATTCTTGTTAAATTAGACATTTATTTGTAGTCTAAAATTTAGCTTTGCTCCAGAGACTTTCAGTGGGCTGTACTCATTTTTACATCACCCTAATTTGAGTAAAACTGAAAATTTTGTTCTCTAAGTTATATTATTAATCTTACTTTCATGTTATAAGTTAAACAGATGTTATATAAAACTTAGTCTTGTCAACATTTTGGAAATTTGTTTTTGTGTTTATTGGGATATTGTTTAAAATATTACTTTTCAAAGGGGGTGTACTCATTTACGCTGAGCACTGTATATATGTGTGTGTGTGTGTGTATATGTGTGTGTGTGTATGTGTGTGTGTACACATTTATATGAAAAAATATATATACATTTAATTTTCTGTCTGTCGTGGGCTACTCTAAATTAAAATGTATTAATATGCATATATCAAACAGATCATTGTACCAGTGTTTTTTACATGTAATATTTTAAGTAAATACAAATGTCTTTTCAACCATGGCAACTTTTTTCCAAAGAAAATATTTTTTTTTTTTGCCAATTATAAATTCTTCATCATCTTAAAATAAGTTAGATTTTCCTGTCATTACAAATCTCAACTCTTACATAGCTTGTTTGACCTTTTTTCTTTGAGGAATGTTCTCCGTTTGATGAATGTTCATTTGACCCAGAGTGTTCTTTAAATCTGAGCACATTTAAAGGGAGCATGTCAAAAGGAGATTGATTTCTGTGCATTTGACTCCAGTCTGCTGTGTTTATATCCAGTACACCCCATTCCCTACAGTGGCTGCGTGAGGACTCATAGATTTGGATAGGCTTAATGGCAGTGCTCTGTAAGTGAATGAAGCAGTGGTTAGCATCATGATAAAATATAAGACCCTTTTGGCCAGCTTGCAGGCAACATAGACAGACGGCCATGACTCATTGCTACTGGAGCCAACCTGTCTGCAAAAGTACTCAGAACCTGGACCCTGGGTCAGACACCCCCCTCCGCCTTCCCCTCTGTCCCCCAGCTGCTGGCCCTTGACAGGACCACAGGCGGCCCCATACATGGGGGTGTTATATGGGCTGTTTGATCGCCCCAGTTTCATTTTTTTTTGTGCGTGTGTGTGAAACGGAAAGTGGATGTGAGAAAGATAACTGATGTAATTTGCTCAATAATCTCGTCTCCTGTTTTCTCCTGCTTCTCCTATGTTTTTATAATGAAGGCCTAAAGATTTTTTTTAAAACCCTTTCCCCTGGGCATTTCTTTAGTGCAGCAGGAGAAGGGTGTTGGGTCACAAACCACCATGTCCAATGCAGTCATGAGTAATGTTTCTATTTTAAACTACAGCTATAAACAACATGCATATTTTCTTACAGTGAAAACAAATGGACCAAGCTGCTGAGAAGCCATTAGCTATCAATAAACAGTGAGTGCCATTTATTTATTTTTTTTTTATTTTTTTTTTACTTTTAGCTGGAAGTAGTCCTGTGCAAGCAATAGATGCATTTATTTCCTTGGAAAGCCATTGATAGCTGCCTGCTATCATTTCAGCAATCAGTCCTCAATCAAAGAACCTGTTCCTCATCTAACATATTTGTCTGTTTGATTTGCCTAACCAAAGTAATTTAGTTGGAAAAAGCAATATCAAAAAAATTCAAGGAAGTGTTTCTCACTGCATTTCACCCAAGGAATTAACACTATATTATTAATATAATTATGCTTTATTCTGGTTTCATTGGGATGACATTGAAAATAATTGAAAAAGAGAGAAAAGTCAATTACTTAAGAGTAGTAAATCAGAAATATTGTGAAGACCCAGGCTAGTTGTCAAACTTTTTATGATTTTTTTTTTATTATTGTTTTTCAGGGTACATCAATTTCTGTATTGACATACCTTAAAGTCTTGGTTAAAGTTATGGCTACTTGGCTATTGAACATTTCCATTGTTATTACCCAGGAAAAATAGCAGGGCATGTCGTCACACTATAAGGGGTAAGTTGTCACAATAAAACTTGCCTTTAAACAGCCTAAATTTAAACAGTAAAGCAAATATGATTATAACATATATGAGAGGGAGAGAGAGATTTCTGATATTTAAAACACGTGACTTAACCTGATAAAAAATGTAAAACACATCCTTGTCTAATTCAACCTTTTAAATTAAAATCTACTTTCATTATATAACTGATTGACTTCTGTCTGAATTTGTCATAACAGATATAATAAATCTATGATGATATACTGGAATTTTAGTTCTGAGAACATAATTCAGAAAAATTATTTTAGTTTAAGGTTTTAAAATAGATGTTTGAATCCAACATACAAAAGGACTGCTTGAGAAACACTTTTGCCCCAAAACCATGTACTTTCTGAGATATAGCCCTTTGGATAACTTCTGTGACAACTAGCCCCGGTTACCCCTATATGTGTATATCCCATGAGTCTGGAGGATAATTGCTCACAAAGATACAACCAGACTTTTCTCCTTTTGCTCCTGCAGCTCTGAACCTAGTCTAGGATACTAGTTTATTTACAAAAACCACACATTTAATAACTGTTAATTATCACAATGAAGCTATGAGAGTCCTTAAAAACATGCATTGGAGTAGCTGCATCAGCTGCATACTTTCTGTTAAGGAATAATTAAGGATCGTCAAAGCAGTAGTGAAAGCGTGGTTTCAGCCACTGAGTGCTAAAATCTTTTTTTCTCCTTTATTTTTACCCTTAATTAGAAATTCCAGGCTGGAAAATCTGAACATAATCCGAAAACATGAAAAGGAAATGAGTGTGAATGTGAGACGGTGAATAAACAGGCTTGGTATATTTCCATAGGGTTCTACATTGCTTGCTGTGTGGTGCAACTGTGTCTGGGCCACATATGTCAGGAATAATTAAGGCTCCGTCTCTCAGTCCACTGCGTCTGTCTACCCTTCTGTAACAGAGCTGATAAAGCCATGCCTCTCCTGGTGTCCCTGATCCTGACCTTTGGCCTCTACCTGACCTCTTACCTCCACATGCTTCTATCAGCTACTCAATATCTAGCCTACTCTGTGACTTCTGTTGGTCTCTGACCTTAGTTGGCACATAACCCTGATAAGCATCACTATTATGACAGCTTGATGATATAGATACAGCACTACTTAGTAGAACATTTATGATCTGATGGTCAGAAATAAATTGTCTCGAAATAACCTGACTCTACCTTAATTGATATACTCAATTATATGGGCCACTATATAGTTTAAAACACATTTTTAAATATTTTTAAAATCTTTTTTAAATTTTCAAGATTTTTTTTCACTTATCGACTAAAATGCCATGTGGTGAAACTATGAAATAAGAAAAATATTTTCCTTGAATACATCTGAATGTACACATTATAGGTACAATACCAGTTTTGAATAATTAAGATTTAAAAAAAAAAAAAGTTTCTCATGCTCACCATGCTGCATTTATTTGATTAAAATACAATAAAAGCCATAATATTGTGAATTATTATAATTTTTAAAAAAAATTTTAAATGTCATTTATTTCTGTTATGGCAAAGCTGGATTTTCAGCAGCCATTTCTCCAGTATTCAGTGTCACATGATCCTTAAGAAATCATTATAATATGCTGCTCTATTATTAATAATGGTTCTTATGATGTTGCTGCTTAATATTTTGGTGGAAATCATGATAAAAAAATTTTCAGGATTCTTTGATGAAAGTCCAAAAGAACAACATTTATTTGAAATAGATTTTTTTGTCGCATTATAAATGTATCGAGTCGAGTCACATGACTTAAGTCGCACATTTTAGGACTTGAGACTTGCTTGACAAATATTAATAAAAGACTTGACTTGACTTTGACTTGACATTCATGACTTGAGACTTGACTCGGACTTGAGTTAAATGACTTGAAATAACTTGTCTTTTGTTTAATAAATATCTGTTTTTGAACGCACCGCAACCTAACCACGTGACGCAGCAGGCAAGCAGAGAGAGCTAACGTAGCATGGACAGTCGTGACTGAACATGAAAGGCGCTATGCCAAGAATAATTAAGTAAAAAAAAAAAACAATTAATAATGTTTTGGACTTTGAATTGGTTTTGTGTTCATTAAACAGAAAATTGGGTTAAAAACAGTGCTGTCAACATTTTCCAGTTTAACGCGTCAAGGCAGTAAAACTTTGAGTTTTGTTTATTTTTCTCCACCCAAAGAGAAAAAATTCTAGATCTTGTCTCTTGCGGATGGATTGTATTGTTTGAGTTTTTTGTTGTTGTTGTTAAATGTTCTATCGCCAAAGCCTTGCTGTTTTTGTGTAAGTTATGTGCATCAAATATCGTTTTCTTGTTTCTGTGTTTATGTTACAATTTTATGGAGGCACATTTATATACTAAATATCCAATGTTAAGATCCCTATCATGAATATACCGCTTAATGTAATGTCGTGGAATGTCCGCGGCCTAAACTCGCCAATTAAACTAACAAAGTGCTTAGAATTTCTTAAGCGTAAAAATATCTCCATTGCTTTGATCCAAGAAACTCATTTAAAAACTAATGATATACATAGATTTCAGAACAGATTTTAAAAATGTGTAGCTCATTCTTCTGCTCCAAATAGTTGCTATTCTGTTTGATAGGAAATTAGGAGTAAGCATCGATAAATGTGGAAATGACAGTGCTGGACGGTTATCATATGTGTTAGTAAATCTAAAATCTAATCTAAAAATTTGTTTTGCATCAATATATTGCCCAAATATACCTGACCCCAACTTTTTCAATGCAACTTTAGCTACTCTCTTAGACATCTTAGTACTTAATGGTAGTAGGTGGTGACTTCAATCAGGTATGCGATATATCTCTAGACAGATCTACGAATATCTGTTCTGGTTTAGATGTACCTGCTGGTATTAACACATTTATTGCTGAATTGAACATTGTTGACGCCTGGCGCCTACGACATCCCTTAGTGAAAGATTACACCTTTTTCTCCTGTAGACATAAGACTTATTCACCTCAATTTAATAATTTAATCACATCTACAGACATTCTTCCTATCGCTATTTCAGATCATGCCCCTGTGATATATACCTTTGAGCTTACACGGAATCCTGGTAAACGTACACACAGATGACGCTTTAATACAACGTTACTTCAGAACTCAGAATTCCAAATTGTTTTTAGAAATTAATCTAGGTTCAGTGTCATCACCCCAAATACTTTGGGAAACAACCAAATGTTTTATCAGGGGGGAATCTATCTCATTTGCTACTCATATGTAGGCATCCAGGAAATACAGAATTGAACAGTTAGAAAACGAGATTCAGCTAGTGGAATCGGAGCAGAAGCGCCAGTTCTCCAATCAAAAACATGCATCTCTTTTAGCTTTAAAATTTGAATTAAATAACCTGTTAAAATCTAAAGCAGAATTCTCTATCCATCGTACTAGAGTGACTTACTACAGTCAAAGTTAAAACTCAAGCAGACTCCTAGCTGCTAAATTAAAGCAAAATGAGTCATTTTCCATTATCAATGCAATACAAACTCCATCAGGATTGGTTACCTATGATGCAGAGGAAATTAATGATACCTTCAGACTTTTTTTAATTCTAATCTCTAAAAAGCCGAATCTATTTTTGACCCAGTTGTCCTTAAAACCTATCTTTCAAAGCTTTATCTACCTTTGCTGTCCAAAGAAGAAGCAGAATTTCTTGATACACCTCCCACTCTTACAGAATTAAAAGATGCACTTTCCTCAATGAAAAGAGGCAAATCTCCAGGTCTAGATGGTTTTCCTCCAGAACTATTCCTGGAATTATGGGATAGTATGGGACCACTTCTTCTAAATTCTATTAACTATGCCCTTAGAACTGGCTCATTTCATCGTGATCAAAATACATCACTTATTTCTGTGTTGCTTAAGAAAGGCAAGTCTCCTTTAAATTGCGGTAGTTATAGGCCTATATCTTTAATTACAACAGAGTTAAAACTTTTTGCTAAACTTTTAGTTAAAAGACTAGAGCTATCTGTGAGCAAACTGATTCATTTTGATCAATCTGGATTGAATGTCAGACGTCTTTTGCACATCATCCACGCATCAGAAATGGATATTCTACCTGCAGACGTTTTTACTTTAGATGCACAAAAGGGTGGGAGTATCTTTGGACAGTTCTGGAAGAATTTGTCTTCGGAAGAACATTCATATCAATGGTTAAAACACTTTACACTAATCCTTTTGCAGTTGTATTAACGGGTAATATTATGTCAAAGCCATTTCCTCTGCACCGTGGTACCCATCAGGGCTGTCCGCTCTCTCCCCTACTTTTTGCGCTGTCAATTGAGCCATTAGCGCAGTTGATTAGATTAGATTCTCTTATATCACCCATAGTTATAAAGTTTATGCTGTATTCCTTTTATCTTTATGCGGACAACATACTACTATATTTTACCAATATACATGTCTCCTTACAGCAAATAGTAAGTTTTCACCCAGTTCAGTCAATTCTCCGGCTATAAAATAAACTGGGATAAATCCCTTCTCGTTCCTTTAAATGGCTCTGCAAAATGTCTTACATTACCACCCATTCCTCATATTCAATGGCACGACACAGCATTTACATATTTAGGATTAAAAATTACAAATTTTTCTAATATATCACTTATGAATTATGACAAACTTAAACTTGAAATCTTGGCCGATATGCAAAGATGGTCTAATCTCAAAATGTCTTTGCAAGGTAGAATTTCAATAATAAAAATGAATGTTCTTTGTAGGTTGAATTTTCTTTTTTCTATGATTCCTTTACCTCCACCTGTAAACTATTTTAAGGAGTTGCAATCTCAGATTTTATTTGGGATGGTAAAAAAACCTGTATCCGCCTCAGTACTCTTCAGCGGATGAAATCGTCTGGTGGTTTGGCACTGCCCAACTTCGAACTGTATTATTGGTCCTTTCAGGCGAAATCGCTTACAATTTGGTGTGATAAAACTTGTAAAACCTCATAGAATTGAAGATCTGTTATTTGCTGGACTTAAACCTAAATCGGCACATAAATTATTTGGGCCAATTATAGGCCACTCCCTGCAAATTTGGTCAGCTGTTCAGAGTCATATGAGTTGCAACACTAAACTTTGTGATCGCTCCCCCATCTGGTATAACTATAATCTACTGCAGAACTCTGGCCCATACTTCAATGCAAGCTGGGCTTCCGGGGGAGTTTACATTTTGCAAGATTTGAATGGAGAAAACGGCTTAAAATCATTTCAGGACCTTAAAGTAAGATACTCTCTTCCTGATTTTTCCTGGTTTTTGTACCTACAATTGAGATCAGCAATTAAAGCCCATGAAGTCCCTTGGGATTCTCCCCTGCCTGTTCACCCGCTGAGTCTGTGGATTAATCCAGGAACATCATGCACTGGACTGGTATCTAGAATATATGCACAATTAATCTGAAATGTATGGAACAATGTGTTTATTTCTTCAAAGAATCCTGCGCATCAGTTGATTCATTTTAAGTTTGTTCAGAAATGTTTCCCCATACAGACGTTTTAAAATGAAGCTTACAGATACCCCAGTTTGTACAAAATGTAATTTGAATACGGTTGGCACTTACCTGCACATATTCTGGGATTGCCCAGATGTCTCTAATCTTTGGTCCCAAGTGGCAGTATTTCTTGAAGATATTTTGGAGTTTCCAGTTCCTAAACTGCTTACCCTATTTTTATTTAATGATGATTCTTCACTTAGAACTACTACTAATTTGGCTTCTAAGAAAATTATATTTGCAGGTTTAACTGCCGCTAAAAAACTATAACGCATTCTTGGTTTTCTCCTGAACCCCCTTCAATAAAAGAATGGTTTAACTATTTCAGAGATATTGTTCTTATAGAGAGATCATTGGCTGTCATTCATAAAGCACGTAGCTTCACTTTAGATGTTTGGGATGGAGTTGTTGTTGCACTCTTGAAACCACCTGTTTTTTCTCAAGTTTAGCACATAATCAAAATGGGTCTTAACAACAACATTAATGCAATTGTATTTTATCTATATATTTATGTAATTATCTTTTTTTATGTAATGTGATGTTATTTTATATACATGAATATACATGTATACCATTTGGCATATAACAAACTAAATTGTACATTTTGTGTTAAAACCAAATAAAAAGTTGATCACAAAAAAAAAAAAAAAAATCTTAATTTGTGTTCCGAAGATGAACGAAGGTCTTGCGGGTGTAGAACGACATGAGGGTGAGTAATAAATGACATTATTTTCATTTTTGGGCAAACTAACCCTTTAAAGTTCAAACATTATTAAAGACAAGTGAACAGTCAGTAAAAAAATAAGATCAAATACACTAATTACAAGCATATAAATACAATATAACAAAGTTACAAATAAGGTCTAACTGTAGTGTATTCAAGTACAGACATGTAATAATTAGGCCTAAATGTAAAATAACATTAAAGTGTTCACTGTATAAGTTAAATATAGGTTAAGTTATGTTTTGTTGTTTGATTAACATTAATGACTTGCCCGAGTTGCTGTCACTTTCAAGACTGACTTCATGGATCAAATATAATGAAACACATCTGATTTCTTCCTCAACTGTTTACGTTTACTTATGACACAACCGACTGTGTTTACAAGAATACTTGCCGAGACTGGTATTTTTTACATAATTTTGTGTGAATGTGTCCATTCAAATGCATGGAGATGCAAAAGAGGAATCAATTTGTGAGTACAGAATATTGATGGTGAAACTTAGCACTTAATCTGTGAAATACATGTGTGCCAAATTGTGGAGCCTGGTCCGTACAGATCAACTACAATCCGTTTAATCCCTTCTCACTACTTTATCTCCCTCAGTTTGCTTATAAGAAACACGCTAAACCATCATGTAGATGATGAGATCTCGTCAACAGTACATTGCTGTGCCCGCTCATTCCATGCAACCCATCAGCGAGGTTATTGCATCACTGAGTCCTGGAAGACCCATCAGCCCCCTGGCTCTGGGAATAGTGGGGGCTTCCCTCTCACTGGCAACAAGCAACCTGATCAGCAGGCATTATCACCTCATAATTACAGTCCTTTTGGACATATTAGCGTAGGCGCTGTGATCCGGTTTCAATGCGGAACCCAATTCCCCAACACATTCCCCACCTCTCCCATTTTTTACAAATGCCTTCTCAACAAACAAGCCTTGTATAAAAATATCCCCCAGCAGTAATGGTTCTCTGATGCAGTTGGCCAGAGCATTAAGCATGTGATGTGATGTGGCCAATGGGGGAGACGTGGGGTGAAGCGTGTTAGGTTACCTGAGTGGGGCATGATGATTTTGCATGGCTATGGTATTTATATCAGCAGTGAAAGTGTCATGGCGAGAAGGTCAGAGTCTTGAGTAAACACATGAGTCTGCCCTATCAGAGAGAAATCTGCTTGTTAAACGTGCAAGGCCTGTGTGAACACACATTTACACAGAGCACATATGCTCCTAGCGCTTGTGGTTTTCTCATATCAAGAGGCCTGTCTGACTCGATGAGATCACTCAAAGAGAAATCGAGAGTTACATTTCCCCACTTCTTTATAGCACAATTTATGTCAATTGAAATTGAGTGGAACCAAAATCAAATGTACTGAGTCTGACTGAGGTGATAAAGTGCATATTTCCCCAGTGTAGTAATATGGTAGAGTTTCTTTCACACTTTCTCACACACATACACATTTGTCTAACAAGTCACACATGCAAATCTCTGACCTACAGAGCAGGGGTAAAATAAAAGCCATGAGAAATAGCAGGTTATCATCGTGCTCTCTATGGGGTTAGCATTTACTTTCCGTGTGCTTCCCTTGCGTATCAGTTTCAAATGACAACATTGGTGTAATTGCACCATTCCAATGTGTGATAGATGAAACCCTTATGTCTTCCTCCGGTTATATGATGAGAAGAAAGAAAAACCTGTGTTTATTTTCTCCAGGCAGCTTCGTGCTGTCTCAAATGGAAACTATTACCTGAAGCCGAGTTGTGCCAAACAAATATCTATTAAAGCGGAATAATAAAACAAACTAATGTAGGCTGTGAACAAAATATTTGAGCCCTAAACACTAGTTCTAAACTCTAGATTTATGCCATGTTGGACTCAAAAACAGACTTTTGCTTCCAAAGCTGAGAAAGCATGAATCTCTGCAGTCTGTGAACAATCGCCTACTTTTAAGTCTAATTGCCACAATCTATATCCAAAAGCAGGAGATTTATTGATGTTATTACCTATATTTTCAAGCATAAATCATGAGTGGGTTTAAGCTTTAATGAGTTAACGGTTTCAAGTTCCCTCGCCCTCCTCCAAGAACTCATATCATTCCATAGATGGCTTTCATATTTGTCGAGTTAAACGCGTCAATCCTCATTCAAGCTGTTGAACTCGAAGCAACTGTGGGCCTCCAGGACACCTGTGTGGACCATATCAAATGTGCCACTCAGTCTGTCTAATACACATACACATATGCACACTCACTAAGACAAACTCTATGTATGTATATATAGATATATAAGGATGATAAATATGTGTAGGTAGAGGAGCTCAGATAACTTAAGTGCCCATATGTATTTGGGCACTTTCGGACAGTTCAGTCACATTCACATTCGCTTTCTCTTAGTCAGCTTATATTTATTTATTCAGTCAGCTTTTATTTATTTATTTGTTTGTTTTTTGTTTTTTTACCAGTTGGTCATAGTTTGCAGATTAACCACAGGTGTAGTTCATTGCATGAACTGTAAACATGTTTCAACATTTGACAGAATAATTTATTTTGAATGTAGGGTTTGTGAAACATTTTCCATGAAGAGTTTGTGCTTTCTTTCAAATAGATGGCAGTTTGTTTGCTATTTTGTTATTGAATTCACAGACATTTATCCATGGAGGATAATCAAAATTGATCAATTGTAGGTGGGTCTCATTTTTCAGTTTGCAAATTAATTTAGTTTTATTTTATTTGAGACCTTAATTGTTTCCGGCATTGAATAAAAGATAATTGGAACTTTTTATCTCACAATTGCATGATATAAACTTGCAATTGCATGATATAAACTCGCAATTGTGAGTTGTAAAGTCAGAATTCAAGATATAAACTCATTTTCTTAGAATTGCGACTTTATAGCAATTCTGACTTTATAACATGCAATTGCGAGATATATACAATTCGAATAACGAGATATAAAAAAGTCAGTCTTTTTTATTTTAAGTTTATATCTCACAATTTTGACTTTATAACTTGTAATTACTGGTTTATATCTCGGAATTCTGAGAAAAAATGTCAGAACTGTGAGATGTAAACTTGTGTTAGGTGCCCAAATTTTGTAACCACTCAGAGTTTGTTAATGACTCTTCCTTGACACAGGCAAAATTTTATGGTGCTAGTCTGTATATTTAGCAATTATACTGTAATAGATCTTTATTTGTGGTGGTAAAATGTACCATTTAACATGTGCTTTGTAAAGTGTGCAAGTATTTGAACTCCTGAAGGATGAAGCTATGAAATCCAGAGAAACGATTTTTCTTAGAGGTGGACAAATAAAGCTGTCTCCAGCCCCCAGTAAAAGCTCCCGTTAAAGAGTGCGACTAACTCATCTTAATGGAGTGTTATTTTTCTGTTCCGTCTCTCTTGGTAACATCATAACATTTTCCTTTCCCACCCACAAATGTGAGCCCTGCCGTTGACATGGTATTAGTCAAGGCTCGCTGTCAGAGTCTGGCTGTGCAAATTCAGGCGCAGGTCTTCGGCACCTGCCAATCAACGCCGCAGTACTGTCCCAGTTGAGCCACAACAATACATGCAGCTGCTTTAGCCCCTTCCACCTCACCAGCCCCACCCTTCGCAAATGGTCGCTTTTTATTACCAAAATAAGCACATTCAGCCAGTTAGCTAATATTTCTGTTACCTCCGAACAGCTGAAGTCAGGTGATAAGTTCATGTTAATGTGAAGCTTGAAGTTCATCTGTGGGATACGAAAGTGATAAAGCTGTTTTTGTTTTTTCTTTTAGCGCTGAGTGGACACAGGAGTATAATCGCTCCATAAGGCGGTATATATATTATGCCGACCTGCGTATTCCATATTTTGTAGTTGTTCCCCTGTCGCTCACCTCTAAGTTGCAAATGTTCTTTTACTACTTAAATAGTTCCATCTCCTCCCAAAAATCATCCCATATGGTCCCCCCATTGTTTCAACTACCCTACTCCCTGGTGTCATGCCTTGTCACTGTTATTATAGGCTTACACTCACAAGACACTGTGATTTGTTGTCCTCTTCTGGCTTTGAAGATCTAAAGAGTTGTACAGCGTGAGATGAGGGGAGATGAAGATGAAGTCGACAGCCGTGGCCTTTCCCCGAAGCTCATACGGCCGCACACATAAACACACGACGGAGCATGACTATACACAAACTCTGACAACCCCGAGTCAAGAGGCGTGGGTCAAGTTACGATTTCCCCTTTGTGTCTTTAAAAATCTGCAGATGACAATTACGGCGGATTTGATTAACTGAGAGGGCGGCGCAGATAGTCCGGCTTTTTTACGAAGGGCCGGCAGCTCAGGTTTCACTAGCTGTCAGTTATACGGCCAGAGAAAGGCAGGGGGAGTCCCTTTACTGCTGAGCTGGGGCCTGGGCCCAGACTTCAAACACTACTCTCCAGCATATCTTCACTTTTATAATGTGCAGGGAATGAGAGTACGCGCATACACAGCACTTAAAATGCTACATTAGGGGAGTTTTGAGGAGTAGTGTCTGAACTCCAGCAGTTTTGCTTTACTTGGACCATTGTAAGTGTCATTTCTGTCCATATGACCACTTTTGTCTCTGTCATAATCCAGTATAGTATTTTTTTATTTGCTTTTCTATTAGTTGTTTGCTTTTCATAACATGTTTCTTGTGCTCTGTATTTTTGCTTTTTCACTTTTTATATTAATAATAATAATAAGAAGAAGAAGAAATGAAGAAGAAATATTAATAATTATAGTAATAATCATCATCATCCATATCATGATACTTTGTTTATTTGATTCTATTTTTATATGATGTAACCCCTCCTGTTCGAACCGCCCACTCTAACTGGGACTCGAACCCAGGTCCACCGGCATGGGAGTCAGGCACTCTAACAAGGAGGCTAAAAACTGCAGCCTCTTGAGTGCAGGGTAGTGAGGTTTACATGCACAGCTTTTACGTCTGTTTCACTAACACCTTTCGAAAATATTAATTTTGAGGAATAAGTATTCTTTTTTTAAATGATGATAATGATTATTAATGATCGTAATATATTTTATTTTACTGTATTTATATAGCACCTTTCTAAAACCAAAGGTCATTTTGTAGAAGTATTATTTATTTTATTTTTTTAAACATTATTATTATTAAAAAAAATTATACTTCTTATACAATTAAGATCAAATGATTTCTGTACTTCCCTCTAATCAGCAAACAGCAAATCCAATCTCTTCTTAAGGCCCCTTTCTCCTCTCTCTAAACCAAAACCCCCTTTTGCCAGACCGTCCGTGACAAAGGCAGCCTGTAGTCCCTTGAGTTCGGTCACGAATGGATTAGGCCCACTTGTTTTTACAAGCACCCCGTGTCAATGGTCTAGTTTATTGAGACAGGTCTCCTCTTGGCCTGTGAGGTGCTCAGCCGATGGACGGCACGGATGAGTAACCCTTGTGTATAAATAGCTTCCTTCATTAAATCAGTTGTTCTCTTAATTGAACGTAAATAATGAATGACTTATACCAGCCAGCTGGTTTTAATATAGATGACTGGCTTGTGGTGTATAAGAGGAGCATTATTTCAGTGCACTGGGCCAATTGCAGGTTGTACTGGGTGTTATCAACATAGAAGGTGAAAACAGGAGAGGCCACCAGCCAGCCTAATGCATTCTGAGCTTTCATTGGTTTATTTTCCTAACAATGAAATAAATGGTTTGGTAATTAAATTTTCGCCACTGGCTTTAGACCTAATGGGCATCTGTGACAAGTGTTAATGTATGGCGAAGAGGCCGAAGGGTTTGACACAAAACACGCCAGCCTCGTTTCTGAACGCTACATACCCTTACACACTTTTCTCTACCGTCTTCTAAACCTGCAAGCAATTTTGCTGTGGAAGGCCAATCAAACTCCTCTGCCAGGGCACAGTTTGTATTAATCTGCTAACCTAATGCACCGAGCTCACTCAGCTGCACTGTGATACTTTTCTCCAGCCATCTTTTTTTTTCTCAGTCTCTCCTCCCTGAGACAAGAATTCTTGAAGTGAGCCGTTGTTTGAAAGCGTTTTGTGGTCTCTGGCAGCAGCAGCTGATGGAAATTTGCTGAGTTGGAGCCCTGAAATGTTGCAGCTGTCTCAGAGGAGCTCGGCCACAGCTCTGAGTCTCACTGCTTGGCCGCTGGTCAAACGGAGGGAGAGCACTGATTGACTTCCTCCCACCCTCTCTTCATTATTTTCTTTCTTGGTATCCCTTTTACACCCTATGCCACTTTATCATATAACACTTTCTATGTCATTTTAACTGTTGCATTTTCAGACCCCCAGTCTTGTCCAGCTTGTAAAACAAGTAAAGCTATTACCTCATCTGTGGGTCAAAAAATGATGAAGATTCCTTCCGCCCCCTCGTATGGTGGAAATCGAATAAGGTTTCATTACTTTAGCCCACGTTTACAGGACCTCCTG
Organism: Hypophthalmichthys molitrix; assembly: GCA_037950675.1. NCBI lineage: Eukaryota > Metazoa > Chordata > Actinopteri > Cypriniformes > Xenocyprididae > Hypophthalmichthys > Hypophthalmichthys molitrix. The sequence goes on from CM075504.1 coordinate 22,401,190, forward strand.
AGCCACAGGAGGAAATGGAGAACCATTTCTTGACCATAACTCACTCCAGAGAGATTTAGAGTTTAGGGGGAGATGCTCCAAAATAGTGTGAACTCATTTGTATGTGTGCTGCACTCCACTAAGAGGAAAACAGCCACTTGTCGTCTGGAGAGATTGAGTAATGCAATCCTTCACAGCCCAGCAGCACCGCTGCCACATACCTCACTAATAGCAGGTTGATTATCAACAAGACTGTCCTTTAACACATTCCCAACATCTGCTTTCTGTCTAAGCGTGGAGGGTGGATATGCATAGACGTTGCAGAACATTCACACACACCACTTTCATTGTAAGTGCATTTAAAAAAAAAAACACCTTCTGGTTCAGCGATTTTATATTTATATATATATATACATATATAATATATGCACATTTAATGCAGGTTTGTAAAATTATGCACTCATTTACACTCAAACACTTTCATGTGCTTAAATTTAAGTATTTAGACAGTATAATGCTGCTTCTGCTGTAAAAGACACACTCTCTGTTTCATCCATCTATAGTAGGGTGAATTCAGGGTGATTGGGACACTTTGCCTTTGAGATGAATTGGGAAAAGTGTCCCAATCAACCTGAATTCACCCTATATAGCCTCTCAGTGACATCCTGTTTACATTGTTTGACACCATTTTGATTGAGAGAGTTTTAAACACACAGATAATGTGCCATATCCTCCAACATTGAGCAAGTTTTGTTAGTGTTACATCCTGGGTAAAGTTTATAAACTTATGCACTGTCCTGGAAGGCCCTTTGGTTTAAAAGCAGTTATTGCAGTGGGTGGGATTGAAGTCTTTTTTGTGTGTTTTTTTTTTTTTTTTTTTTTTGATCCAATGTCTCTGCGTATGACTGCATTCAGAAATGTACATAGCACAAACTCACACAGGCCGAAATATGTACACAATCATGAACATACAAACTTGTTTTTATATCATTATGTAGAGTTTCCATTGACGTAATGGTTTTTATAATGTACAAACTGTATATTCTGTCCCCTAACCCTACTTATAAAACTACCTATCATAGAAAACTTTCTGCATTTTTACATTTTCAAAAAAACAAACAAACAAACAAAAAAACATAATTTAGTATGATTTATATGGTGTTTTCCTCATGATCAAATGCCTCCACAATGTCAAAAATGTCAGGTTTTACTGTCTTTGTGGAGACATTTGGTCCTCACAATGTAGATTAAACAAGAACACACACACATTTCACTATATTATTGAAGACATTGCTTAGACTTTCATTCATTTAATATCAGGTTAATGATATTTTCTATCGCCTAACCTAACACCTACTCATCACAGAAACGTGCAAAACACTAGTTTTAAATAAAAACATGTTTTGGCCGACTTAAGCCTTTTCAACTAGTGAGGACCATTAAAATGTCCTCACTAGTCGGTTGTCATAATATTTTACTATATAAGTGAAGACATTTGGCCCTCACAATAGCCAAACCTGTACACACACACACACACAGATACTTGTATATAGATCACTTGCTTTTTAAAAACTGACATTATCAGTCCCCAGTTTTGTTGCTTCATACTCAACAAAATGGCAAAGCTGGTCTTTTCCATACCACCTATTTATTTGTTTGTTTGTGCTTATTCTTATATTCTTATTAGAACACACAAACACACTTATCAAAAATGATATCAGACTATTCTTGCACTTCACACTATAGAAATTCTATGTAGACATTTTTTGTCCCCCTTACCCATCATAATTTTGTCTAATGCATTAAGTCAAAACTGCCATTGGTGTCCCATCCAACAAACAAACAAAAAAATAGTGACTGATGCCCCTGGTCTTATGGTATTATTGACAGTATCATATTAACATGTATAACATTAGTGCAGCAGAGCATCTCTTAGTTTTGCTTTAATGATGACTTAAAAGCCTTACAACTGATTCACTGGTTCCCCACAAACCCACATCCGTTTGATTGACACATGCCTCCCTGGTTGTTGGGACATGTTGCTGATTGAGGCATGGCATGCGATTTCCCACTGAACCCCATCCCTGATTTTCACTCATTACAAAGCCCTCTGAAAGTCCACGGTGTCTCCTCTCAGAACTGATTTCTCCAGCTTCTCGGTTTCCCCCTCGTATGGCTCCTGCGGCCGAGGCCAGTCGCTTGGGCAGGCAACAAATGGAATCAATTTATACCCCTGGAGCAAGGTGGTTTTGATGACATTTAAAATGTTCACAACGTAAACTCTGGATATAAACATTTCAGGTCAGGAAGAGTTTAGAAATGTCTTTCATAAACATGCACAGGGAAGATTTTTGACTTGTTTTTGATAGATGGCCAGTCGTGTGTTCAAAATGTAATTCAATTTGTCATGCTATGTCCTGACAGACAGAGAGAGAGAGGAAAGTTATGGAAGATGCAGGAATTAATCAGAACTTATTAGTTCTGACCAGAAGTGTGTATCTGGAAAATTAAAGCAGGTTATGATATCTGCCTTTAGAGAAACTCAAGTACACATTAAATAATGAAATCATTATTTAAAGTCAAAGTGAACATATACATATGCTCAAATAGAGGCTGAAAAATACAGATCTTATACGTGAAGGGAACGGTACTGTTCAGTGACCACAGAAGACTGATATAAGCATTGAACCTTTCAGTGAAAACATGAATGTTTATTTAGCAATGTAGCCTACTGCGGCTCTGACAGAAAATTCAGAAACAGTCCATTGATTTATTTTAATTTATTTATTTAATCTTTTTTTATTTTTGTCCAATTTTTCTCTGATACAAAATGTTTAAAGGTATTTCAGAATAATGAAAATAGAAATGAAATAACGTTTAGGTTAAATAATTTTTATTGTTAAATAAAATGCAAATGTTCAAATCTAAACTAACTGTGTGTGTGTGGTACAGGTAAACCATATGTTATGGTGACAAAATGTCCCCACAAAGATGGAAATATCCAAAATCCTTGTCCTTGTGGGGATATTTTTGCCCCACAAGAGGAAAACAGCTTATAAATCACACTAAGTGATGTTTTTTGAAAAATGTAAAAATGCAAAAAGTTTTCTGTGAGGCTTGTGTGAAGGGGTAGGGGACAGAATATACAGTTTATACAGTATCACAATAATTATCTATGGAAAGTCCCCATAAAACATGGAAACCCAACACTGTGTGTGTGTATGTGTGTAAAAGCTGCATATTATGTCATTTTTATTCTGTACTAAAGCAGGTAGGAATTCTCCACCCCTCGTTTTTATATTCTTATACAAACAAACAAACTTTTTTTACTGTTCCTGATCATTAAATATTGGGGATGCACTGGAATTGCAACTAGACTTAATTTCCCAGCCTTGTGGCTTTAGCGTTAGTGTTAAAGGACAAGGTTAGTGTTAAAACCCTACACTGTAAAAGTCTCTTTCTGCAGCTTGACCATCTTAATTGATCCTCCATTAGTGCTTTATAGACACTGTGTCCTTCGTCCTGTGCCTCTTTTATAGATACTAATAAAATGTTCAAAGTCCCTGTGCAGCTCCTTATCATGCAGCAGTGTTTTTATGCCCTGCTTACACCGGGAGTGTGACTCTGTCTCTCTACTGTACAGTCTGATGATGAGGGTACGGTTTCACAGCCCCTTCCTTCATGTCGCAGCCTGGCACCATTTTATGACTGGAAAAAGAGAAAGAGGAAAAGAGAGAAGCATTAAAAAAGAGATTTATAAAGACGCACAAGATTGGGTGGGGGGATGCAGGAAAATAAGCAAACTTTTTTTTTTTTCTGATTTGTACAAATATGTTAAATGATTTTATTAAATACATACATTTCACAAAAGCATTTACTGTTTTCCCAAAGCTATATAAATAAAGCCTATTTCATCTATGGCTGACTCTGGCCAAACAGTGCACTGGGGGAAATTGCGACTACAATGACAGGCCTCTGATTGCAGTCTCTGTGCATTGAGTTATTTGTTGTTATTGGTTTAAATAATATATTTCCGCTTCTAGGTGGAAAAAAAAGAAAGAAAAAGAAATGGATTTAGGAATGTGGAATATGGTGGAATTAAAAACCCTAGAAGGATATGATGTGAGCAATTCCTGTATGTACACTACTGTAAATGGTAAAAGTGTATCAACATATGTAGTGTAGTCTGATCTCCAGTGCTGCTGCTGGGAATGATGAAGTTTTGTGGCTCAGTTATGACAGACCAAGAATAAGAACACAGAACATCATTATATCATATTTATTTATTTATATATTTTAAATGTGCAGCTGCATGATGACAGTGTTCACAATGAAGCAAACTGATTATACCATTTTGCTTGAATGTTTTGCAGATGGCGAGACTTTTTTTTTTTTTTTTTTTTTATTGTAGGTCGGTCACTGAAGTTTTTTTAAATGACTTACTTTCGAATTTTAAGTTTGTTTACAATGAAAAATGTGCTATATATCACATAAAAAGATAGATTGATCTAATTTTAATCTAAAAAGTAAGACTGCTAGTTGGTCAGACTAGTTCTCAAGTCACAGTCTTAACATAGTGGCTATGTTTTTGCAACTGACCCCAGAACTGCAAATTGTGTGGAAGCAACAATTGTTTTGTTAATGTGATATTATTTAGGATGACTAACTGTTGAATGGTGAAGATGCCTGTAAAAAAATAAATAAAAAGCTTGTAGACTTTTTTACAGTTTAATGTGCATTTGGTAGAACAACTGTTCCTGTGATTTTTGTGGAAAAGTTACACTGTTAAAATCTAGAAATAATATTTATGTGGTGTTTATGCATGGGGGAAAGAAAGGATGAGAAAGTGTTTGGATGCATCCATGTAAGTGTGTTATAAATGTGATGCATTGGGTGGAAAATAGTAACACTTCAAACTCTTTAGCATTCGTAGAGTTTTCTGTTTTTATCCACAGTTTTTAAGTACCTAGCAGCAGCCCTGTACCACATATAGTTAAAGAGTATCTTGAAATAGTCTTGCTTTCCATGAAAAGATGCAAGAACAACTAAACCTAAGTGAATAATTTGCTGAAACACCTTAAGCTCCTTTCAAACTAAATTACAAAATCAAAGTAGCACTTGCAAATAATTATGCTTGTGTTTTTGAATCAGGGTACGAAGGAAAACAACAATTAACAGTGAAAGTTCCCTCATTCACTAACTTTGTCGACTCGCTCTGATAGGAGAGGAAGTATCTGTTTACTTTGTGATTACGACAATTTTGCTGTCGTGGGGCAGCAAATTCAAACCAGTCGTGAGGCTAGATTACTCCAGACAACATGAAGTTCGTACGGCTGCGTACATCCAGTCCTCTGCCATCGGCTGCGATTTCTTCAAAGTAAAATAAACCTTTATACATAATTACAGAGAATTCTGTATATTTTTCTGTCCATTCCCTTCTAACAAAAAGGGTATATTTTAAGGGCCGAGCATGTCACGCTTAACCACCGGCCTACAAAGTAGATCACACATCGGAGGACCTGACCCGAGTCTCTTGTTTATTCAGAGCAAATTCTAGAGAGAGGGTAAAAGGAGCCTTATTCAGTGCACATACCAAATCGCATGGACTGTCATATTTAGACAGTTCATATATCCCCGCTTCAGAGTTGCCATGTCGTGAAAACATTATCAAAGTAAATATTATGACTCTACACATGTTCTTTTATGCAAAGAGCACTAGTGTGAAGTTGGGTCCAATCTGGGGCCTTAAGCCTGAGAAGGTGGTGAGACGGCTGTGAACATGAAAGCACTGAGGTTGCTTAAAAGCATAACTGGGTTATCAGCCGGGTCTTGATTGCATTATTATTCAGTGCTACTGTTTTTCTTATCAACATTTCAGGTCAGGAAACAAGCTGGAGAGACGCGTTTGGCTGTGTGCCATGTAGACCTGAAAGCATGCACCTCAGAAACCCCACACGTGTGCGTATGGTGAGATCTGGACAGTGTTCCCGTGACCAGAGAAGGATGTGAACAATTACCAATTCTCAAAACACTACTTTACCATAGTTAAATGTATTATACGCCTTTCACCCACAGTGGCCGCGGCCCTCTCTCGCTGCAACCTGCGATATGTGGACCTTACAGAAATCCAGCCACCTTCAACAGGCACAGTCTACTGCAATTAACTAATCATCATAATCATCATCATCATTACCATCATCATCATCATAATCATAAACTCACTGAACGTGCTTTGTACAAGGTGCTTCGCACTAATTTACACCAGCCAATGTTAGTTTTTGTTTTATTTTCACTTCTCTTACTGGGAGAGAATTTTAATATATGAGTTTAGAGCTTATATGAAAATATCCATACACTGTTCTGGTTTTACAGATAGAGTACAGTAAGAGATACAATAAGAGATTTAGGGCAGAACGGGAGTGTTGTAACAGGATAAAAAATAAAATTTTATATCTGGCTATATAATTTGACCTATTAATTAATGTTAAATTGATGCTAGATTCTGATGTTTAATTTGATATATAATATCAACTTTTATATTTAAATGTTAAAAATAAAAAACTGGAAATATCATGGTTAAGCAAACAGAGGGTTCTAACATTACAATGTAAATTTACTGGGCACACAAAGATTTCACAAAATGGGATGGTGTATAAACTACATTTGACTGAGCTGTGAGAGTGACTAATACACACATTCCCTGTTATGTATTTTAGAGTTGTTAGATTTATGAATTTGCATGTATTTTTATTATTTAATTTGCTGTAATGGGATAGTTCACCCAAAAAATTCAATGTCTCATGTCATTCCAAACCTGTATGACTTTCTTCTGTGCATGGAACATAAAAGAAGATATTTTGAAGAATGATTCAGCTGTTTTTGTCCATATGTAAACCCTAACGCTCAAAATAATTGGTTTGAGTAGGACAAACTTAAACAAATTAGTTCAGTCAAATTAACTTTTTCTTTTAAGTTCACAGAACAGATATATTTTAAGTAAACTGAACTGTTTCATTGTTTTGAATTTTATGAACTTATTTATTTTAATTTAGACGAACTTAAGTTTAATTGAAACTGGCTGGGATTTCTATTTCCCAGCATGCTTTTCCCATGGCACTCGAAAGGGAGAGTAAATGCTAAAATTAAAATTACCACCAAAGTTACCATCATGGTGACAAGCATGTGGCTTGGTTTGAGAGCAAGTATGTAAAATGCTTTATATTACTGCACTCATTCAGCAAATGCTATACCATGCTATTGTTAACATGTTAGCAAGTTAGCATTTTCTGAATTAGCTTGTTATAGCTAACTATGTTTACACTAATAAAAATTTTCACATTGAGATTACATGAAAATTAAATTAAATGTATGAATTAGTGTACTCAAACATTTCAAGTTAAGAACAATTAAAATGTGATGAGTACAAAATAAAAATATGCCAGTTCTGCTTACTTAAACCCCCCCCCCCCCCCCCCCCCCCCATCTTTTATGTTGCTCAAAAGAAAGAAAGTCATAGCTGTAAATGATAACAATTGCCAAAGTAAATTTGATTACCAGGGGTACGTTTGACAATGTACTTGACAATGTAGATTTCTAAATTAGGTTTATAATTTAATTTGTAGCAAGCAAATATAGGAATATTACATAAAAATTTGACGCGCAAAAAACAAAGTAACAAACACTGAAACATCACCCTATAGACACTCTCTCGCTCTCCCTTATAACGCATAATAATAATTGTTGATAATTGGGCTATGCCATGCATGTTGTATTGAGAGTTTTATATAACTTAATCTTGTTTGAAAAACATTTCCACAATATTCTGATGTATTTTATCAACTGCATCTGCGTATACAGTTTAGAAAACAACCCCCCCGCACATAAAACCTCAATAAAATATCTAAACATTTTGTACGAGGCACTGAGTCCGCATGAAATAAAGACAGATACAATCCCTCCGGCCATGTGGGTGTCCACCTCTGTAATCCCAACAGACTGATCTACTCCGTATTCAATATGGGGTATAATTGCCCCTCAATGCGAGGAAACGCGCAGCGCATGGTTGCGCTGACTGCAGCACACAGGCCCCAGTGACACTTGGGTGCTGCAGCACAGGAAAAGGCGGAACCAGTTCATTTTGATCCTGGATGAAACAATCCTGATTGCCACAGATCAAAACCTGGAATGTAATTAGTGAACTCGGACATGGCTACATGCATCAGAGATAAATTAAACAAACAATTATTTCTGTCCTGCGTAACCGCTTCTCGGAAGCTCAAGTTAGCCCTTCGGTCGCCTATGACACACGCACACTTTAACTCTGTGCATTAATAAAGCTAATTTACTGAAGCTGTCAGACGCAATAAGAAACGAAACGCAACAATGTTTATTGCGATTTTTCGGTGGTGAAGGCTTTTCCTGAAATAGGCGCATGGGAATAGAATGCAAATCTAAATCACCTACCACAAACACTTAAGCGAAATAAGCATGTTTATTACAAAAAAAATGGTTTGAATCTTGTAAGTGCTCTCTCTCTCAAAAAAAAAAAAAAAAAAAAAAAAGCAAATTGTTTAATAATAGCCTTATAATAATATTAAATAAAAATAATCGGCTAAAATAACTAAATTATTATTATTAGGCTTATACATTTAGCTATTGTTTAAAGGACTATGTATAGTCTTATATGGTAGCAATCTGTGGTCGTTTCTGATTTATGGACAGCCAACGTGATTGCGGGAGACGCTTACACTCAATCACCAGTTCAAGCTCCAAACTGAGGGCATAATGTGTCCACTTGGGCTAAAAGCCGGTGTACGGTTGCATCGCAGTAGCATCTGCCTAATAGATATTGCAGAGACTGAAAACAAATGGGCTTCTCTTAGTGTATGCTGTATCACTTCACACCGCTCACAGGTAGAGTCTGTCTGTATAAATGCTTTATATCTAAATGGCCCGCTTTAACCGTTCTGATGAAAACAATCACTGAGAGTAATGTGTTTAGCTTTAGCTTATTTTACAATTTAACATCCTCCTCTACAGACATAAATAAGTCCACGCTGCAGCCTAAACATTACACATATTATTCAGTTTCTTGAAAGGTAAACTAGGCAAAATCGGTGTAGCGAATATAAGAAATCCGCTTTATTTGGGATCGGCTAATATCTAAACCTGCTAAACTCACTCATTCAGTCAGACGCTTTCCAGAGCGCCGCTTTAATGATTGTTGTCAAATCATATGATTAATGACTCCACAACTGCAGCTTTAGCTGGAACAGTGACTTATTTTTTTTCATGACCAAACAGACATAAGATACAGACAGTAAGAAAAGTATTTGCTTATAATATATAATATAATACAATAATTCTTTCAAATAAATTAAAACAAAACCAGCAAAAATATATAATTATATCTCAACGATTGGAGTGTGGTAACGATAGCTTGATTTAATTAATCATCCTCAAATCACTAAACCTCTAAATTAGAGTAATTCAGGAGATAATTAGTCATGCATTAAGTCCTTTGCTGAGACCAATATAATCTGGTTTTATTGCTTTACATCTGTGGTACAGAGTTACAAATAATTCTCATTTGAATATTATGCAAATTCCCAGCAGGCATCACACACATCCTCAGGGTAGCTTTGAAAAATAATTAAAATGAATGAATACATAAACACACATTGCATACAATAAATTTAAACAATGATATTATCAAAAACACAATTCATGATAATAATTTGCATTGCCGCAGGCAGCGATGGTTTGTAAATAAAGGTGTTTGTGAGCGGGGAGTGTGAGTGTGTGTGTGTGTGTGTGTGTGTGTGTGTGTGTGAGTGAGAGAGATGCTTCACTTGTGGTCTCCATGGTCATGTACAGCACGGATGAAGGTTACTGTCTCTCTTGTGTCAGTGTGCAGGTTACTGTTTCTGTGGTCACATTGGCCTTTGTCGCGGTTTAAGTGTGTGTGTGTGTGAGTGCAGACTTTGGCTCAGTCTTATTCTGATATATTACCATTTGATCCTTCAGTTTCCTGCCATTGATCAAGCCCCACCTATTCAGCTGATGGGCCAGAGGAGAAACCCGATCACCTAACAAGAAAGAAGCAGAGGAGAGAGGAAGGAGAAAATGAGAGAAATGGTACAAGCCTTCACCACAGCCTCTTTTTCCCTTATACCTAAAATACATCCCACTCAGTGCATCTCAGTTTTACTGTATCTACTTTACATTTACACATAATTCATCAGCAGCAGCTTGTCACCATAAACCTCCTGTGTTTCATATTCAGAAATGCTACCAGGCGACTGATAATATCAACCTTATTTAGCATGTATTTATCGTCTTCCTAAACCGTACAAAGTGTCGCAGTGTTCACACACAGCAAACCCGTCTTCTCTATGTGTGTGTAAACCACAGACAGGCATTACAGTATCGTATTTATTCGATGATTATTAGCTGACAGTTTTGTCATTAAGGCAAATATCAGGAGAGTGGCAATTATAGTCTGTGGATTCCTTTTACACTGACATACATCATCCTCATCTTCTCTTTTACACATACACACACACAAACACTGAGAGACTGAGTGACAGTAGATCAGCTAGCCTGGCCCCGTGGAGGTCATAACCCACACCATCTGGATCTGATCGCGCTGTGCACAGAAAGGTGCTGCGTTTGCAAGGTATAGCCCCTTTAGCAGTGGGAACCTGCTACGCTGTTGCTCTCATATTCGACTGTTGAAGCTGGGCATCTGAATGCATATTCATACTTTGGTACTGCTGAAAGACAAGTGTAATGTTTGGAACTAGCGTATGGAAAACTCAGATGTTGGCAGCTTTTATGTGATGATTTAGCCATCCAATGTAAATGTCCAAAACATTATATTCTCCCATGTGAGGGAGGTAAGAAAACAATGACAGAATTTTTGTGTAAAAGAAAACGTTAACGTGTGTCTGTCAGGAAGCTGTTCAAGTCTATGCTTGGCCTGAGAGAGCTCAAGTCATTCACTCCAGCGGTGTAGCTGTCAATTACTGTCCTTATCGGCTTACAACTGGAGAAGGTGAGCGAGTGACAAACCTCTCTTTGAGGTTTTAGGTTACACAATATGGTAACAACAAACTGTCACTGGGCTTTAGAGGCCTCATCGAGGAACCTGGGGAATTCCTGCCTTGGGTCAATGCACATAGTGTCTGATTCCAGAAGGTTTGGGTGAGATTATCTCTTTGTAATGAACTTAAACTTCAAAATCTGTGTTAGCTGACCAATATCTGCTGCAGTGTTGAGATGGATGGCTATGTTTTGTTTTGTTTTTTTGTTTTTTTCCCTCTTGTTGACCGGATTTTTTTTTTTTTTTATACTTATTGAGTACCACTGCTGTAAATCTGTGGCACTTTAAATGCTGACGGATACGTCTCGCACTCGGTGATATATAAAGTTGGGTCTCAGTAGCCCATGTCCTTCTGAGGAGTCTTGTGGTGCCCTTGTCACATCGACACTGACAAATGATCAGGCTCAAATAACGGCACACTGCCTCTGTCAGTTCCACAGAGACATGTAAACAATATTTTGATGAAACTAAATGAAGCGTGTAAAGGTTTCCTTTCCAGAACCACAGCAGACCAACACTCTATTCTACCTGTCACGGATGTTGCCTAAATTTCACATTTCTTTCTCTTTGTCTATAACTTCTGAATTTAGCCAGAGAGTTAAGTGAACAGAATCAGGCTCATGGGACATAATGCATGTAGATGGGAAAACTGTGCCAATTTGAATCGTAAAAAATGAATTGGTCATATTTTCTGTAAAACTTTCTATTTGCCAGAGTTTTAGATAGCATTTTCTTTACTATAATATGATGTTCATGATTTTTGTAGCATAGTGCATTATTAAACAAGCAAAGTTTTTTGTACACTCTAAAAAAAAAAAAAAAAAAAAAGCAGGGTTGAAAATGGACAAACCCAACAATTGGGTTGTTTTAACTCAGCCGTTGGGTTAAATGTTTGCCAACCTGCTGAGTAGTTTTATTTAACTCAACTATTGTTTAAATATTACTGTATTGCTTGCTTAAAATGAACCCAAATTATGTTGGAAATTAACATTTATTATTATGTTTAATAAATGAACATTTATTAATAAGTGTAATGAATAATAATTAAACAATAAACATTTATTAAATTGCTTATTAATAATGTTCATCTTTTGATTATTTTGCCTCTGAAATTATTTGTCTTATTTTTTAATTTCCAAAGTTTTTTATGTTTATTTTAAGCCAGCCATATAGTAATTTTTAAACATTTGTTGGGTTAAATAAAACTGCCCAGCAAGTTGGGCAAACATTTTACCCAACCGCTGGGTTAAAACAACACAGTTGTTGGGTTTGTCCATTTTCAACCCAACTTGGTTTGTTTTTAACCCAGCATTTTTTAGAGTGTACAATTACATCCTAATTAAATGTTAAGACTTTAAAAGGATAGTCCACAATAAAATGAAAAACTCTGTCATTTACTCATATTGTTCAAAACCTGTTTGACTTTATTTCTTATGCGGAACATGTAAGAAGATATTTTGAAGAGTGTTGCGCAAACAAACAACATTTGAGCCCATTGACTTCCGTTGTATGATGAAAAACCACTGAGACATTTTTCAAAATATCTTAATTTATGTTCCACAGCAGAAAGACAGTCATACAGTTTTGAAACGACAGGAGGGTAAATAAATGACGAAGAGGTTGGAGGAACAGCTTAACTGGCGTGATGAAAGGCATACATTATTATTTAGATAACGAAACTTAGATATTAAATCACATTAAACTGAATGATAAAGTCAGAAACTGGTGTTTAATAATGTATTTTTTTTAACAAAGCAACCTCTTAATTATGCAGCTACAATTACAGTTAATATTGCTGCCATATTAAATTATTTCCTATCATGTAAAGATGTAAGATAGATATAATTTTGCTAGTATGTCAAAATATGAATTCTTAGACAAAAATAAAGCATTTACCATGAGGCATAAAATTAAGCAAGCAAAAATCACATAAAATTAAAGTACACAGTACATTAAAAAGGCTAAAGTATATCAATTTCTATGTTTGCTAAATTTATTTCGGTAATTCTTGCCAAGCAATGACAATTTATCAAGTTATATGGAAGATATTCAGCTTCTACAAAGTACATTTTTGGTAACACTTTACAATAAGGTTTCATATAGTTAACATTAGTTTAAAAAATTTCGCTGTTGACCAAAGATCACTCCAAAGCATCAATGGTTGCCATTGTTGGTGAGGAAAAGCTGAGAGCGCATGAAAGACATTGGAAGCAATAAAACCACCCAAGGGCTCAGATTTCTTCCTCTTTATTCATATCTCCCTCTAAAGCAATTATCCATTTAGTTTGCTAATTTAGCTTTTCCTTTAAGTCTAGCATGAAGCAGGGAGAAATTAAGACCTCAGACGGAGAAAAGACATCTTATCAGAATACATCAGCCTGCCATCGCAATGATAAGTGATGGTTATTACTCCAAGGGTCATTTCACTGTTTATGCTATTTCACAATAATGTTAAGCGGCTCGTATTTTACATGTGACAAAACATCAGTCTGTATCTTTTCAGCAGAATCTTAAAGTAAATAAACGGGGCCCTACCATAGCACTCCCCTACTGAGAGCAGCTAAGATTGCCCCATCACTCTTTATTATTTCTCTACTTCACTCCTTGCTTTTATGCATTTTATTAAGAGCTGTAAAGCTAAGAGTCTTTTATATAAAATATATACAAACTTCATTTTATTAGACCACAAGCCACAATTTCACTGTTTGACAAGAAAATAAGTTGAAGTGAAAAAAGTCACATTGCTCAGCTTGATCTAGAAGGCATTTAAAATGTCACTACATTTGACCAAAGATATCTTTAACAGCATCGATGCATCAACAAAGGCCGCATAGTTGGGCTAATGTAGGACTAATGCAGCAAGCGGGAGCTTGTTTTTATTACCGCGCAGCCTAGTGTTTGTGCAATTTCTCGATTTTCTAAAGCCCACGTTGACAGGCCCACTCTTTGAGCCAAGCCCCAGCAGATGTCCAAACATCGGTTAATGTAACCAACAGGACCCGTGCACCCAGTGCACAGAAAAGAATCCATGTTGGCCAAAGCAGAATAACTCAACTAGAATAGCCAATGAGTTCACACATCCAGGAAATGGAGTTTAATGTAATGTTGTGGTTTAACAGTTATAAACAAGCTGACATCTTCATCCCAGGGTAATCCTGAGAGGACTCCTTTACGTGACTTTCTCTGCAGGAAACATTGGGATGAATCACTTGACCTCTGATCCACAGGCAGTGAGGGAAGTGTGTGTGTGTGTGTGTGTGTGTGTGCGTGTGCGCGCGCGCGTTTTTGTGACATATCGGGACACAAATTTGTATAATGACATGGGTATGACATAGGTATTACAAGGAGAGGGTGACTTATGAGGACATTACCCCATGTCCCCATTTTTCAAAAGGCTTATAAATCATACAGAATGAGTTTTTTTGAGAAAGTAAAAATGTGCACAGTTTCCTGTGATGGGTAGGTTTAGGTGTAGGGGGATAGAATGTACAGTTTGTACAGTATAAAAACAATTATGCCTATGGATTGTCCCCACAATTCACTTTTTTTTTTTTTAAATCTGAGATGCTTTAACTTATCTATAATGTGCTTTAGACTTTATTCTGAGTCTTTGTAGTCTGTGTTACAATACAGCACAGAAAACTTGTGACAACAAACCTAAGGTCTGAATAATGAGAAGTTATATTTTTGTCTTATCTGATTGCTAAACAGTATTTTATTTCTGTTTTGTGTTCCCATTTTTTCTTTTTTAAAGCAAGAAATCATTAGAGTGACCTTTCTTGGTGTTTGCTTTTGATCCTGTCTGCCTCCTAATGTAGAGTTTGAGGAAATGATCCAGTAAAACAGGATCATCTGTCTAAGAGCAAGACAGCTATGAGCAAATCAATATGATACTGTATACTTCAGCGTCGACTCACCAGAGCAGTTCTTCAGCCTGTGCTGGTCCAATTCTGAGGGATAAATATATAATTACTTTTATATATTCATAATACATCTTATGAAAGACCCTGGGTTGAACATTAAAGTATATTCAAATACTTTCATTGTGTATGAACCTATTTTTTTTTTTTTTTTTTTATTAGAACCAACCACTCATACAAGAATGAAGTTAATATAGAGCTGTAAACAATGCTACATTCCCTACCTTCTTGATATAATGCTGTCTTTTGCTTTTTGTGACCTTGCTGTGAACAAATAAAATAATTTGTAGTTAAAAAAAAAAAAAAAAAAAATCAAAACAAGACTGTAAAATATGACAGTTTGGTTTTAAGTTTTATGTAGTCTAGTCTAGCAGATCTAGTCAACTTTTTTAACATTTTGTTTATAAGAAACAGGAAATAATGACAAAGTCAAGATAAACAATCTGATTTTCAAAATCCCTTTGCAAGTTATCATCATCTTCTTCTTTGATGAAGTCCAAGTCAAACTTAATTATGGCAGCAGAAGTTTCCATTGAGGAGAAAACCTATATATCAAAAGCAGAAATTTTCACTCTTCATAAGCAATTTATGGTAATTGTCATATTGATGAAAAGACAGTTATGAAATCTGTTTTTGTAAATGTCAGGTTTTCATTTCAGAACAACCCACTGCATAGACTTTCATGTCATGGTTCTCTATTATTTGTTTTTCCACTGCCTGTTGGGTATCTCGGCACAGTACAATGATGCTTTCGTTTGTTTGGGCCTCCACAGAGGATGAGAAGCTCATCTGAATCAGTCATTGTTTGTTTAGTCGCTATCTACCCTCCATATTTGGTTTACAACTAAACTTTGCAATGTGAACTCTCTGCATCAAAATGATGGTTCACTTGAGCAAACCAAAAACAGATCTGAAACAAATTTATGCAATGTTAGTTTATCCTTGCTCTCTTAAATAGCACAAAAACATATAATTGTAAAAACCCCTGGTTATGATGTTTACCAAAAATAGCTTTACCTCAAAAATCTGCATGTATTATTTGCTACTAGCATTGGAGAATTAAATAAACGCAGAGAGAAGTGTAACTGTAACCTCGGCTGTATAGGGACCCAAGGCCGTGCCGTTGTATCCCCAACAAGTCATCAGGATCAAGTTGCTATCCACTGAGGGGATTGAGAGAGGATTGAGTGTTAACCATCATGGCTTCACTATAAACATGCAGTTACACTGACACAGAGCCTATTGTGTTAAGGAGCAGAGAAAGAATGGGCAATAGGGAAATGTTGGATGGAGAGAGAGATTGCAAGAAAGTGAGAGTGGAAAAGAGCTAAAAAAAAGACGATATAAAGGAAGAAAGTGAGAGAGTGACTGAGACAGAAAGGGAAAGGGAGCTCTGTGTGGATGGATGGGCCTGCAGGCCGTAGGGACTGGTGTAACAGCCTCTTGCTCTCAGGTGTCCAGTCGATAACTGATGCATTAGTCTAGAGCTCTTTGCCGGTTTTGGGTTTAAACACACATTTTCTTAATACAACATGACCCCATTTCCCTCTCTCATTAATCATGAAACACAGTTAGACTGGCCCCTTCGGTCTCTGACAAAGGGGGCAAACCTACTGTTGAACCCCTTTCACACTGCTCACGTTGACTTGTATGTGCCTTTTGACTGATGGATATTCTTCTAATACACAGTCTAAGTCAAAGCTAAACTATGCATTCATGTGTGTGCTGATTTGTGACCTCAGTATATAAGTTGTCATATTTGTTTATATTTTATATTTCCTGTTAAGCCCAAACCTGGACATCCTTGAAGGGCTAATATGAGGTTTCCAGAGCAACTGAGTACAGCATCTCTTAAGGTACATAAAAAGTACTTCTGCCTCATACACAAATTCCTGTGGTTTGTAAAAGTTTCATGAAGTTTTGTCTACAGACGTCTGTGACACATGTACATATCTATAAGACACACGTGAGTGAGGATTTTGTCATTATATTTCAGCTCAGATTTTCTCATCAGCTCATGGATTCTAGTTGTTTGCTGTTTGCCATTGGTGTGTTTCCAGCCACCCACTCAAGCTCATCCGTTCTCTTACCCAGCAGTCCTCAGTTCTTCCTTCGGTAGTCACATGTGTCAGATATTCCACTGTGACTAAACATTTCTGCTCCCATTGGTGTACACAGTTTGAATTCCTCAATTCATCTTATGAACTTGTTTATGAAAGTAAACACTGTGCCTTACGGACACAGGTCATGATCATTATCCATAATTTCAACAAAATGGTACCGGGCAGATCTTCAGAACAGAGAGTAAAATGTATTCTGCTAATTCATAAAGGAAAATACAGTTATTTTTCAGGAAGTGTTGTGGTAGTAAATCCCTATGTTGCCAATGACAAAAGTCTGACGTTTGTTAATTTGTGAATATTTTATTAAAAGAACACAATGATGCCAAAACCATAAAAAGAATTGAATATACAATACCATTCAAAAGTTTGGACACCCCTGACTTTAATGAGTGCCGCTCATGATTTCAAATAACTTTTGATTAACGGGAAAGGCTTGATCTAAGGCTTTTGTAGACACTTTATTATTAAAAATTTTATTATTATAAATTAATTTATTATATGTATGTGTGTGTGTATATATATATATATATATATATATATATATATATATATATATATATATATATATATATATGTATATGTATACTCAGATATGTATACTCAGTATATATGTATACTCAGATACAAATGTATAGTATAATGCAATGTAAGTCGCTTTGGATAAAAGCGTCTGCCAAATGCATAAATGTAAATGTAAATATATATATATGTGTGTGTGTGTGTGTGTGTGTATATATATATATATATATATATATATATATATATATATATAATAACAACACATAATGCATTTTATTTAAATGTATTAAAAAATATATATATTTTTTAATAAAATGTATTATGTATTGTTATTTATTTATATATATATATATATATAATAATTTAATTATACGCACGCACACGCACACGCACACGCACACACATACCTATACTTCCATATGTGTAGCTTCATAGCTTAATGACTTTATTATTAACATTTTCCACATTTCTAGTAATAGCAAAGAATGAGTAAGTCTACACTTTTTATCAAAATATATATATATTTTTTGGTAATTAATCAAAATTATATGTATGTTTATTATGTATTGCACTTGCATTTGTAATATACTTTATTTATTAATATTTAAATGTATTTATATTCATATTTAAATATATATTTAAAAATAAATATTTAAAAATATTCATAATATTTTTATACATTTTTCAGTACATTAAATACAATACCTATTTGTGGTGTGCTGTTGAAATAGTCATGTAAACACATCCGTCTAATGAGCTGTCATTATTCCCACAGTATGGACTGATGAGAGACTGTGACCAGTACATCCATCTTGTGTTCTCAATAAGACTAGAGAGCTGAACCTGGGTGAGGTCAAAACCGCCGTACTCTCTATGGGTTAAAGCTGCCTATGTGAGTGACTAGCGGCAGCTCTATAAAGGCTGGTGAGATTGTGCAGGAAGTAGAGGAAACTAGAGTCTGAAGGGAGACTGGGAGACAGAGGCCACAGCAGAGCAAGGAGGAACAGGTCAGATTGGGTTTACTGGCCTGTCAGTCTGTCAGTGATACCCCCACTGCATCAGTCCGTCAGCACTGCGTATAACACACACACACACACACACGGGACACACGTACACAACTTCAAAATACCCTTTCATTACAAATTTGTGGAGTGCTGCAAAATTAGCTAGCCTAAAAGTTTATAATCCGGAGCTTGCTGATTAACACCCATTCTGAGTAGATGCAAATATTGTGAATTTTAAATATGTTTTGGAAAGCTGTGTCATTATCAGTGGCAAAAACTTTGGAGAAATTCAATCCAAAACTGTGGCCGTATCGATGAGTGACAGGATGTTGCGGGAGAAGCAACACCATGTACACAGATACCTTTGGTGATACTGTGAATGTCTTCCAATATACACACTCATACACACACCCCCACAACACACTCTCAGGGGTGGTATTTCAATACACAGACTGGGCAGTATGGAGCGCTTTCTGTCTGTGTGGTTTCCTGTGAAAGCTTAGCAGCTGATTTTACCATCGACCACAACAATAGGCCTGACACCAAATACTCCCAAACATACACACACAAACACACACATACAGAAAAGATGAGACCAAGAGAGAGAGCTCAGTGGATGTGTGTTGTGCTAGAAGGTCAATCAGATCCGAATGTTTTTTATGTGTAGCTGACCCTTCTTCCAGACATTAAATTGCCTATTGCATATTAAGGCATTAAGTTAAACAGTTCATAACTGTCTGCTAATCTGCCCTCTGCCACCATGTTCAATATCATGATTTGTGAAGTTCCATCATTGTTGTCTTCTGTCTACTCAGGGACACTCTCTCGCTGTGAACCTGATAGGCAGATCAATTTAGACCTTGAGATTCTATCGATATCAATCCCCATGTAGCCTCTTACCCAGTAAAGGCCACTTAAGCACAAGAGGTCCCATCAAGTTAACATGGATTCCCTCATCAATCACCTGGATGAACGGACAATGGGCTATTTTAAAAGTTGCAAAGCCCATGTGTTATGTTGGATGGCCAGACAAAGAGGTAACAGTGGCAGTATTTTAAGCATGGTGAAAAGTCAATAGTTGTAATGTTAGCTACATGCTACCTACATGCACATGTACATGCACTTCAGACAATTTTCCTTGGACTAAATAAATACTTTACTATACTATATTTTACTGTACTATACTATATTTTAGTATACTTTCAAATATAATTTATTTCTGTGATGCAAAGCTGAATTTTTATCGGTCATTACTATGTGACATGATCCTTCAGAAATCATTTTCATATGCTGATTTGATACACAGATATTATCAGTGTTGGAAACAGTTGTGATGCTTAATATTTTTTTGGAACCCATGATACTTATTTCAGGATTCATTGATGAATAATAACCGCATTTATTCAAAATAGTAATCTTTTCAAATAATATAAATCTTTGCTATCACCTTTTATCAATTTTAACACATCCTTGCTGAATAAAAGTATTAATTTCTTTCAAAAAAAAAAAAAGAAGAAGAAAGATACAAAAGATTTATATATTAAATAAATGCTGTTCCTTTTTTAAACGTTTTATTCATCAAAGAATGCACGATAGGGATATGTTTATTTTTAATGTTATCGTTATCGGCCCGATTAAATTTAGCCGATATATTAAAGCCGATAAATAATGGATTATTTCCTTCAGCTGAGACACTGTCTGCCATTATGGTTTTGAATTGCTTGAAATATGATTGAAACCACTTCAAAAAGGAAAATACAGTGCAACGTACAGCCAAGTCTGTCATATAGGCTAAATATTATAATGAGAAGAACATTATAATTTTGTGCATGGGACATGGATTTTAATGGTGAGACTTTTGTTTTTGGAATCAGGCTAAATGATATAAAAATTTTGATTTAGTTTTATCGGCCAATATATTGGTTATTGGCTTTCAAATATAAAGAATTATCGGTTATTGGTATCGGCCAAAATTTTCATATCAGTGCATCCCTAATTTTAAAGTAAATTAAAATAGAAAACCATTATTTTAATAATTCACAATATTACTGTTTTTTTTTTTATATTTTTGATCAAAGAAATGCAGACTTGATTACTTGATTAGCATAAGAGACTACTTTCGAAAACATTAAAAATAGTAATGTTGATTAATTTGACCGGTACTGTGTGTGTGTGTAGCTTTAAATATATAAAGTAAAAAAAAAAAAAAAAAAAAAAAAAAAAAAATATATATATATATATATATATATATACACACACACACTTTATATATTTAAAGCTACTAGAGTAAAATCATACATCAGGCCTCAGTGTTGTGTTTGCTTGTTCTGAAAGAAAGAGGTCTTTTGACTGTCCCAAAGATATCAATATTTGTTTATATTTGTTCACGTACACTTGATGCAAAAAGATGCAAAAATGCACTGTAGCTTGAATATATCTGTGCATTTAAATGTATTTATTATAAGTGTGGACGCTAGATGGTGATGCCGTTCTGAATGCCAATCTTTTAATCAATTGTGTGATTATTAGAATACTGAACGACTAGCGTTGCTGCCTTATTCATCATTCTCTCTCACAAAGTTGTGCTTTCACCCCACATCTTCACGGAAGTCTCTGTTTTCCTTCTCTCCTGGAATTGGGACTATCCTTCTCGACCCCCATCCCTCTCCCTTATACAGACTGTACCACTGCTTCATTTCTCTTTTTCCTCTTGCTCTTTCTCTCTCTCCCTCTCCCTCTCTGCCTCCTCCCTTGGCGCTCACTTGGGCGGGCAGCCGAATTCCTGTGGGCTATCCGGTTACCGGTTGCCGTGGAAACCAGTGGGAAGGCAGCTCCATTAATCATTTAGAGCGCGCTCGAAGTGGAGGTCAGCCTGATTGCAGCGGATAGGGTATCATCCCTGTGTCCCACCAGGGACCTCCTTGATTTGAATTAAAAAAGATTAAGCTCGCCCCCCCATGCACCCCTACCACCGTGGCCCACCATCATCATCGGCCCAGCCGTATCATGTGACCATGCTCCACGGAGCCACGCGGATTAAGAGATCGGAGCTGTGCGTTTGTTTTTCAGAGACTCGCTGAAACATTAGACGCGCACAGGTGTCTACAACAAGGAGTCCAGGAGCTTGTGTAAGAAACGGACAAAGACCGCGTGCACCCCTCTTGGGCTTTCTCGTCTTATCCTCCTATATTTTCTTTCTTCTTATCCTTCTTTTCTTATGTTCTATCAGTTACTTGTTGCTGGTCTTCTTCAAACTGGAAGCAATAACTCAGTTTTACTCTCCCACTGACATTTCCCTTTCTTTCAAGCATATGAAATGGTGCATTTGTTGCAAAACCTTTTTATAACTTAATAGGAATATGATTTTTACGAGCGTGTAGGACAGCTGCCGCTGGCCAGGGGAAACCGAGGCCAGACATGAGCGTGGGCGAAGTCGGTGTGACAGCTCTAGGGTCACAGTCCACCAAAGTCTGAAGCCTGTCTGGTTGGAGTGGGATCACCTCGATGAAATGTGAAGACCAGTGAAATGACCAAAAGCGTTAGTCCATGTGAAGTGGCCCTTGGGCCTTGGGCTCGCCGGCCCCCTGTTCCCTAATGACGGCAGCATGAGTTTAGATTTACAGGGCCTCTGTTGGAACGACATGGAGAGCCATGAATCATCTAGGCTATGAAATAGTGGCACAGCCAGCTCCGCTGCAGCGGCTCCCAAAGGTGCCCGCCAAATTTACAGGCGCCTGTAGCACTTCAAAAACTTACCATAACTTAAATCCAGACGATTTTATTGTTCCATAGAAGCAGAAAGGGAGATACGAGGAAGGTTAAGGGGAATATAGATGGTTTGGGGAAAAATTACAACCTCCTTCATGTTAGTCAATTAAAATTCCAGTGACAGACACTTTCAGGAGTTTGGGATTCTGCACACTGTAATAGAGCTTAAACTAATACTGATATGTAATGAGTCCAAGCTGTGTTACATTGATAAGCTGAGGGATTTATCCTTGTATTCCAGTCGTAAGGACTAGCCCAGGAGAGCGATGTCAGTAAAATAAGAGCTCCAATGAGATTATTATCAGCTCTCCTTGTTAAAATTAATGACCTCGACACCTTGCTCGCCCAAGTTACAAGGCGTTTGGCTGGTACGCCGCCTTGTTAATGTCCACTTTAATAAGTGTTTCGGTAGCACCAGCCTCACAAGGCTTGAACAGATGCTGGCCAGCAGGTCAAGCTGCTATAGACAGAAATCAGACAGGCAATGTCTGTGACTTAGGACTTTCAGTTTTCAGATTTATGCAAATTATTGTGAACATTAGTAACATTACAGTCGCGATGTAACAGAAGTAGAGAAAGATCTTTTCCATTTTGCGACGTACATCTGAGTGAACAGATTATCGAAAAAGAGGCTGATCTGAATGTGAGCTTGCAGTCGATTATAATATCTTCCATAGTATGGAAAAAAAAAATACTTTGGAAGTCAATGGTGCCCCACAACTGTTTGGTTACAAACATTCTTCAAAATATCTTCCTTTGTTCAGCAGAACAAAGAAATGTATACAGGTTTGGAACAACTTGAGGGTGAGTAAATGATGACAGAATTTTCATCTTTGGATGAATCCCTTTAAAGCCTGGAACACACCAAGCTGACGGTCGGTCGTCAGGCAGTTTTTGTTCGTCGGCTGACTACGTTTTCTCAGTGTGTTCCGCAACGTTTTTCGGCCGATTCGACATGTTGAATCGGCGTCGGAGCTCGTCGGTCAGTCGGGCCGTCTGATCATTCTGATTGGCTGTTCAGCTACTGCCACCTGCTGGTACGGAAAAGCATTTCATCTTACGCATGCGCAGAACGGACGTGCTACTTGGCTGTCGAGTGTCGGTTTGGTGTGTCAGGGCAACTTTGAACTCAGACGCTGCCGACGTGAGCCAACCCCGGCATCCGCTTGGTGTGTTCCGGGCTTAAATGGTTTTGCATCCATGTTCAAATTACAGGAAGAGTACAAGTACTAGAAGTTAGAGGAGAGAAAGGCCGATGAGAATGTTTGTCTCTGTTGAGATCTGTGTTACTGTAGTTCACCATATTCTTTGCTTTGGTATGCTGAAGATATACAACAAATCTTCTCCAGCCAGTGGAGGTGCCTGCTGAGAAGCTCAATGCTTTCCTACAGTTCATAAGGGGCTACTTCTGCTGTCTTGCCAGATAGTTGCTGCTGTCTATAGAAGAGTAACATTGCATATGATGTGAATTAGATTCAAAATTGGGTTGAATGCTCGGGAAATGTTTTTTTATAGATTTTGTTTCTTTTTACAATTTTCACTCAGCGTGAATTACAGTACAGTGCGTTCAGGATGTTTTGATATTACTTTTGTGCTTATTCACATACAAAGTTTTTTTTTCAGTTGTGAAAATTGATTATTTAAGAGCTTGCATCAAGCCAGACACACATCTCTTTTCAAACTATGGCAGTAGTTCGCTCCAGTACTTTGTTCCGTCATATATATTGAAAAACATTCTGTTGTTAATAAGGTTTACAGTTGCTGTTTTGGTTTTGAGAAATGTGTTATAGTTTTAGGAAATGTGCCTTATCCGTTGAGAAAAACTAACTACTAATGCCTGCTAAATGTGAAGTCATCACACCTGTCTGAGCAAGGCATGTTTGATACCATGTTAAGCTGTTCTTTGTTGTGGATGAGACGGGTAGTGTCAAAGTGTTAGCTGACTCATGGGGCACATTGGATGAGCAGCAGATGGCCTGTTATCTCTGTGAACTAGAACTCTGTTGCTCTGATCACTTTACAAATACCTCAGTCCACCCACTGAGTTGGTCACTCAAACTGAACATGAGCTGATAAGATAACATTTACCACCAGACAAGCTGTAGGTTGACCCTTGTGTTGAATGAACTAGAGCGGCTATGGTAAAAAGAGGGAAACCAAAAAGAAATTGAGAGTAGCTGCAGTGAAAGAAAAAAAAAAAATTGAAAAATGTTTTTATTATTCGAACATCAAGATGAGCTAAATACTGTGAGCCATAATTCATATACAATTTTTCTTTTGTCACTTCACAGTCTAGTTTGGGATACACTTTATTACGATAGTCCACTTTAGATGATCTACTAACTATAAGTAGCTTAACGAACTCTTATTAATTTGCAACTACATGTCAACTAACTCTCATTAGAGTATTAGTAGACTTTTAGGTTAAGGTTAGTAGAATAAGTTGACATACTTGAAAAGTTACTTAGGTTGTGTTCACACTGGTCGTTCGCTTCACTTGGTTTGTTTGGTCCGGACCAAAAAAACATTTAGTCCTGGTCTGTTCACATTGGCATTTTTTACACTGAACCTAAAGATAGCAAACCTAAAGGCATAGGGATACATTCAACTGATTGGTCGGCTTTTATGACATATATTTCATGACGGAACTTACCGAATATTCAAAACAATGCTGTGTGCTGGGGTAAATGCGCTCGTTGTATGTGCGTGGACTACATAGGATAGTATTTTGACCAGCTGAGAGCTCGTGAAGAGTTTTAAAAATGTGTAAAGGAGTCAAAACAGTGGCATGAATCCATCCGTCACACACACACAAACGAAGATCTGCATGCGAGTAGACACGGTTCGAACCGCACCAGAGTTCGTTTGGAAGAGTTCATCTTTTCAGCGGTCTCGTTCCGCTTGTTTGGTGCATACCAGGGTTTGGATGGTAGTGTTCACACTTATTCAAATGAACCTGCACTAACAGAGCAATTGCACCAGGGTTTGTTTTAATTGAAGCAAACATGCCAAGTGTGAACACACCCCATATAGTCTGTTGGTGGACCATCAAAATAAAGTGTTAGCAGATATTAAGGAGACAGTCTAATACTAATACTCTGAGTGTTAGTTGAAAAGTAGTTGCAAAGTTACGTATAGTTAGTAGAATGGAGTATTGAAGTAAAGTGCTAACCCATTTGTATTGTCAAAAGTCATGAGGACATCAGGAAATATGAAACATGAAATACAGCTGTGTGTCTGAAAGCATGATATATGTTCTGCTCTTCATCTCCAATTTATTTGTTGCGTGCTAACTATCGAGGGGGAGGCTTGATTTTCTGAACAGGTTGATAAAAGACAGAAACCAGCTGAGCAGAATGGAGAAGAGTGATTTTTCTCAGCATTGTGGGGACATTCCCGCAGTTCAGCTTTAATTAAGCAAACCGCACGAGCGACTAAGGAACAATGAGACATCTGTGTGGGTGTGTGCATGTGTGCATTTGTGATTGTGCGGTTGAAAACCGCAACCAGGAGCAGGTCTGCTTCAGTGATCGCAGGTTGCTATTACATAGATTCTAAAGCCATGTAGGTGTTGTCGTACTTGTGAAGAGTCGAGACGTGATTCGTAATTCATAGGGCGAGACAGTCTGAGAAAGAATGTGATAATAATGGTCAGTGGTTCCTGTGCATGTGAAGTCTGCGGAGTAGATATGTATGCCGTGTAATGGATGGATGGATGGGTAAAATCTAAATGGTTTTATGTCTTTGTGGTGGTCAGAACTGTTTTTGAACCAGTGAACTCCTGGAGACCAGACCGAACTCTGATGACAGGCCCTAAAGCTACGACTGCTATTTATTACCACTGTAGCATTTCAGCACTCTGGTAAAGTGCATGTGAGCAGGTAGAGCTCAAAAATGTATCATCCTTTCACTGATAAAACAACAGAGAACAGAAACAGGGCGGCTATAAAATCGCAGATTGATTCCAGACCTGGATTTTATAGTCCAATGGTTATAGAATATCTGGTCAGCGTGATTCTGCTGTGCCCCGTCTATTATCCAGATGACCAACTCACATAAAACGACTATTCATGTAATACTTCATTCTTTCTTTCATGACAGATTTCTTTTCTTTTCCAAGGTTTATCCTCTTTTTCCTTTGCTGTCCCTCTAGTGGGATCAATGTTCTGTATTGACTTAGGATTTTAAAATCCTGCCTTTTGTTGCATGGACTTTGCTTTTATTACTGGATGGGTCTCATTTTACCTATCAATCACTGAGATGTCACAACAGCTTTGAGCTCTTTACAGAGGGCAGAAGGAGGAACTCCTTTAGGCCAGGATCAAGACCAGACACAGAACATCTCTTTAGCTCTCTCTTACTTTTACCTCTGCTCTCAATTCATGTGAAATGTACATTGCAATAGCATTTCTAAATATGGTATACTGCTTGTCTGTTCCTAGATTAGATGTTTATTAAGTAAAAGAATTTTGTTATAAATTTGCATCATTCAGTCTTTTACGTGTGAAATTTGCAATAGTAAGTATTATGTGTCCCAATGCATGTTTTTAGAACGAGATCCTATGAATTAAGTTGAACAGCTTTTATAAATTGAACTTGACTCGCCAATAAACCCCCCCTATTCTGGCGGCAGGTCGACTGCAGGACAAGCCCCTCTTGCCAATCAAGAGAGACTGATCCGACTTAGTGTTTTGTAAAAAACACAAACGGTGAAATTCATACTTCAACAATGTCAGATTTCCTCCGCTTGCCTGTCACTCAGAGGAAAAGGCAGCGAAGCTTTGGTTGCAGCCACTGAAAAAAATACAGATGCTCGAAAAGAAGATCCTGTGTCATTTCCTGTTCCTTCATTCACTTCCTGACCTTTTCTGTGATCGGCTCTGTGTTACTCGCCTTTCCAACCTCCACCATCTGGTACTTCCTGTGCCCGGTGCTGGCTTATTTGGTGTGGCGGTCGCTTCTGATAACCTGACGGAGCGAGTCGCTTGTGCTTTTTGCTGGGCAAGGTGCCAGCCTCCTGTCCGCTGAACCTATGTTTGGCCGAAAGCATGAGGAGTAGGTGTTTTTTATTTCTCCTGTAGGCCTCACTCAAAGGCCAGTTCTCACTCTGTCTAACCTGCACCGAGGCCTTTCGCAGCTCACAGAACAAGCCCTGACAGAACAAGCCCTTCTGTATGCAGAGCGTCTTGCAAAATGTTGTCTTTTTAAAATGCGCAAATCAAGGAAACAAAATAGATCCTGTCTTTAATAAATGCAGCATTGAAAGCTGTGGCAAATTTAAAAGGTGAAAACAGGTGAAGGCCTGTCTTCATTACATTAGTATTGACTTACATAACCCTCCATTTACACTTTTCTCAACTAAGTCGATGTCTTCCTTTCCTGTTCCAAGCAATCCTAAATGATTGAATTAGTGACTCGATTAGACTGGACAAAAACTACAAATCTGCTGATCCAAAAGACAGGCTTTAAGTGCTTATTTCCAGAAAGGACACTTCAAAGAATCCATTTTTTACAGCTCAATTCTTGATTTAAAAATATTTCATAATCATTATAATAATTTTGTGTTATTGTTGTTTGCTATTTATTTGTTTGCCTTTTGGCTGTAATTTATCAATCAACATTGATTTGGTCTTATTTTTTGATAATGGCTCAGTTCTTGGTTTAGTTGATGGTACTAAAACTGTAAACAGTTCTGGAATTTTTTTTAACATATTTACATAATTGATATTGTTATCTTGCTGCAATCACATAAAGACTGTAGATAGATGAAATTGGTATTTTGATGATGATTTATATTTATAATCTCAAAGAAAATAATTGTAAGACATGAGAGGAATTAACCCCACACTTATTCCTTAAATCAAAGTGTGGATTTTTTTGTTAATGTTTTTTATATAAAACACAAATTAGTACCCTTGAATCTATAGGCATTTACAAGCTTACGAAAACAGCACCAGGCCAAGAAATAACACCCTTGATGCTACAAATGCCCATGACTGCAATAAACACTCTTGCCCCCTTTGAAAAGAACCAAGCATTAATGAGTTTGCCAAAGCGTCAAACTCCCGTGTTGTATTTGCTTTTCCGCTCCATCAGGGAATATAAAGTTTAAGGGCCTTTCGCTATCAGTGACCCAAGAAGAGGAGGCATTTGTTAAAGAAGTGGCCGTTTAATTGCGGAACTGCAAGGCTGCGCAGAAGGTTGCTAATGCAGCTCTGAACAATGACACCTTTGGAAGTACAGTTACAGGAGAACAAGGCCCCTAATTTATGTCAGCACTATTGCAGGGTTGAATTTATTGATGGTAATGCAAGATGGTGAGATCTGCTTAAAAAGCCCCAAGGCCTCTTATTATACAACTTGTCTGTCTTTCACACTAACCTGAACTGTAACTGTAGAATCTTAGCTGACATGAAGGACATATGGCATCCAAAGAAACCATTAGAAGGACAGTACCCCTCTTGCTCAGAACCCAACGCCCCCTCCCACTCTCATACTGTTGAAGTGTTGCTAAAGTTAGATTGCTTGCGATCTGTGCATTAGGGAACTGTGGAAGTCATTTGATGGAAAGTGAATGCTAATTTTCTGGTCACTTTAGGATTATTATTCAAACACCGGGAGAGGAAATATCAGGATGGAACTGGAGAACAGGACGAATGCGGAAAGCATCTGGCCTGTAACTGAGAGGTCAGCTGGGAAACGCCACAGCCCCATGTACACGGCTGGGTGTATATATATTGTTTTAATGTGCAGGCCTGCACTCTGTCTGCATACTTCTAGTTGTCGAAAAGTGATTTTTGTCAAGGGTTCAGATGAAGACATGTGTTCTATAGGCATGTTGGCTCCGAACCCCTTTGACCCTCTAAAAGACACAAGAATGTACTAACTCTCAATAATTTCACCTTTGTGTTTTACTGCAGTGGTGGGAGAGGAACATCCAGCTTTATTGGCCATTAGAGGCCCTAAACTTCACCCAGTACCAGTCACTTCCCTCTTTGAATATTAAAGTTCCTCTCAGAACCTAATCAGGCAGGAGTGGATATCCATTTCGTATTACATTAGAGGTCAACCTCATGGTGACTGTGAGGTTATCGCAACAAATACAGACATGTCGATACCAGTATTGGTGATAGCTTATAATCTGCCGACTCAACAGTTCTGTGAGGTGTTGCTTACTACAGGCACTGAAATCAAAACCATAGTGTCTCTAGAGGACAATATTGATGTTTAGTACATAGTATCCACACAACTTTGAAAGCCATATATTGTTAACCCCTTAGCATTCCTGTAAAGTTAGCCTAAAACACCTAAAAGAGGCATTGCCAAAGTAAATTGCATGCAGTTCTTGAACTATTTGGAGTATATGTATGGTTTTGGTCTTTTTAAAAGGTATGTGTACCCCGGGCGGTACAGTAGAACGCTAATAGGTTAAAGAATTACTTCACTTTAAAATGAAAATTACCCCAAGCTTTACTCACCCTCAAGCCATCCTAGGTGTATATGAATTTCTTCTTTCAGATGAACACAATCGGAGTTATATTAATAAATATCCTGACGCATCTAAGCTTTATAATGGCAGCGAACAGGACCAACGAGTATAAAGCTCAAGAAAGTGCATTCATCCAAAGCAAAACTTACTCCACTAGGCTCTGGGGGGTTAATAAAGGCCGTCTGAAGTGAAGCGATGCGTTTGTGTAAGAAAAGTATCCATATTTAACAATTTACAAAGTAAAATATCTAGGTTCCACCAGACCGTCTTCCGCATTTAACTTACAAAGAAAGTGTAATGCCTCTCGCTAGGCTTGCTACGCTGTGTAATGCCTCTCGATTACGCTACGTCCTACGCCATCGTATTCAACTTGGGAAGAAAGTGTAATCCCTCTCACAGTTCAGAATGCTTATGCTACGTCCTACGCCTTCTGTATTCAATTTACAAAAAAAGCTTAACTGGCACGACGCATCGCTTCGCTTCAGAAGGCCTTTATTTCCCCCACTCCGGAGCCGTGTGGAGTACGTTTTGCTTTGGATGGATGCACCTCCTTCAGCTTTATACTCGTTGGTCCCGTTCACTGCCATTATAAAGCTTGGACGCGTCAGGATATTTATTAATATAACTCCAATTGTGTTCATCAGAAAGAGGAAAGTCATATACACCTAGGATGGCTTGAGGGTGAGTAAAGCTTGGGGTAATATTCATTTTAAAGTGAACTAATCCTTTAAAGGGATATTTCACACAAAAATGAATATTCTGTCAACTGTTTTTGTCCATTGAAAGTCAATGGGGTTTAAAATAATACTGGACCCCATTGACTTTCATTGTATGGACAAATTTTATGTTCTGCAGAAAAAGGAAAGTCATACAGATTTGGAACGACATGAGGGTGACTAAATGATGACCGAATTTTCATTTTGGGCTGAGCTATCCCTTTAACCTGGCCTCTGAACCCAATTAGAGCTTGGACTGTGCTGTAACTGTACATCTCCTCCAGTGCAGACCAAACCTTCCCCCACCAGTCCTTCACAGGAAGCCTCTGAACAGCTGCTTAGACACTTGTCTGGACTGAGTTACTGCAAGGTGCCTGCCTTTCTGCTTTTATTGATAATATTACTGTAGTTGATGTAAATATGGCTTTGGCATAGTGTCTTTATATCAGCATGGGCCACGGCTGGTCGGCAGACCAAAATCATGACCCCCATTCCTCTGTCCCTTAGGTGAAGCTCAGGCAGGGGTCTGCAGGAAGCCATAAGCATGCTGGGCAACAATAAATATCCAAATGCTCTCCTTTCATTTTTTTATATGCTTGTAGTTGATACTCGGTCATAGCTTCATACAGGAACATAAATAACTCCACAGGCTTTATCTTAAAGGGGTAGTTCACCCAAAAATGAAAATTCCGACATCATTTACATCATTTAAAGGGATAGTTCACCCAAAAATTATAAATTTCGACATCATTTACATCATTTAAAGGGATAGTTCACCCAAAATGAAAATTCCGACATCATTTACATCATTTAAAGGGACAGTTCACCCTAAAATTAAAATGCAGACATCATTTACATCATTTAAAGGGATAGTTCACCCAAAATGAAAATTCCGACATCATTTACATCATTTAAAGGGACAGCTCACCCTAAAATGAAAATGCCGACATCATTTACATCATTTAAAGGGATAATTCACCCAAAAATGAAAACTCTGTCATAAGTTATTTCAAAACTGTATACATTTCTTTCTTCTGCTGAACACACAAAAAAAAGATATTTTGAAGAATATGGGTAACCAAACAGTTGACTGGGACCCCGTTGACTTATTTTTTTCCATATCAACTGTTTGGTTACCAACATTCTTCAAAATATCTATTGTGTTCAGCAGAAGAAATAAATTTTAAAGTAAATTTTAAATACAGGTTTGGAACAACTTGATGTAAATGATGACAGAATTTTCATTTTTGGGTGAACTATCCCTTTAATTAATCATTTAGGAATGTTTCATACAGTGAAGATTTTCGTGTGGGTGATAAATAATATAAATAAAATAATTTTACCTGAGATAAATTGTACAGGTGTTAAATCTTACTTGAAATTAATTTGGAATGTCATATAATTGTTAGACATTTGTTGCTCTTTTTCACTACAGACATACACTACCAGTCAAAAGTTTGGACACTGTAAGATTTTTTATGTTTTTTAAAAAAGTTTTGTCTGCTCACCAAGGCTGCATTTATTTAATTAAAAATACAGTAAAAACAGTAATATTGTGAAATATTATTACAATTTAAAATAACTGTTTTCTGTTTGAATATATTTTATAAAGTAATTTATTCCTGTGATCAAAGCTGAATTTTCAGCATCATTCCTCCAGTCTTCAGTGTCACATGATCCTTCAGAAATCATTCTAATATGCTGATCTGCTGCTCAAGAAACATTTATTGTGTACAATTGTACAAAATATTTGTGTACAATATTTTTTTTCAGGATACTTTGATGAATAGAAAGTTCAAAAGAACAGCGTTTATTTGAAATATAATCTTTTGTAACATTATAAATGTCCTTACTGTCACTTTTGATCGATTTAATGCATCCTTGCTGAATAAAAGTATTAATTTCTTTTATTTCTTTTAAAAAAAATAAAAATTCTTACTGACCCCAAACTTTTGAACGGTAGTGTATAATGCTACAAAAACTTTGTATTTCAGATAAATGCTGTTCTTTTGAACTTTCTATTCATCAAGGAATCCTGAAAAAAAAGTACACAACTGTTTTCAACATTGATAATAATCATAAATGTTTCTTGAGCAGCAGATCAGCATATTAGAATGATTTCTGAAGGATCATGTGACACTGAAGACTGGAGTAATGATGCTGAAAATTCAGCTTTGATCACAGGAATAAATTACTTTATAAAATATATTCAAACAGAAAACAGTTATTTTAAATTGTAATAATATTTCACAATATTACTGTTTTTACTGTATTTTTAATTAAATAAATGCAGCCTTGGTGAGCAGACAAAACGTCTTTTTAAAACATTAAAAATCTTACCGTGTCCAAACTTTTGACTGGTAGTGTATGTCTTTTCTCAAATGCCTCTTTTATTTGGAGGATCACAAAATTATTACATTTATGTTAAATAAATTATTAAATTTAATTCTGATGAGTATTTAAAGAATATATTATGTGTAAAGCCAGCTGTTCACTCTCTCTCTTCATCATCTGTAGCATATACAGACACTTCTTTCTTACTGCACACCATCTTACAACCATCAAGCCTTTTATCTGACCAGTGGGTGTAAAGTCCTCTTTAATGCGTGACTGCTGAGGACACTTGTCCGAACGTGTGCTCCAGCTGCCACATACACACTCATGAATATGATGGCCAAGTTGTTGCTGTCCTGCCAGTATCTTTTTTACTGTGCTTAGTAATGCATGACTGCATTTATTTCATCTTTACCTTCAGACATGGTAAATATAAATTGTTCTCTTCCAGCAGAACAATGTAGCTGCTTCCTCTTTGATATTAACAATTTGAATTGGTTGGATTAAGTTGCCATATGATCAAAACAGGCATTTAATGAAATCTGTCACCAACGTTTAACATTTTTCTGTGCATTTTTGTCATGGAACACAGTTGCGTAGTCTGCTTGGTCTGAAATGTAAGTTTTTCTAAATTTGATCTCAAATACAAAGCAAAATAGAAATCACCAGTAATATCTGTGATTTTTTTTTTTTTTTTTTCTCTCCAGGTTGTGCTTCCAAAACCATGGTAATATTTATCATATAACAGTATAAACTATCAAACAAGAGTTGTCTGTCATGTGCCAGGTTTGCTTTATTATGGAGATTGAAAAGACTAAGGCTTGCAAAGGATTTGTCTATACAGTTTAGTGAACTACAGTCTTTAGATTTTACATTTACAGATTACACACAATTAAAAATTAAAATAAAAAAAATCTGATGAAATCTTTTTACAAGAAAATATACTTTTGTTTAAGTTGTAATAATATCTATGATTACAGGCAAAGTTCCAGTTAGATCTAGTTTAGGGAAAATGATAACTGCAAGTGACTGAAACATTATGGATTGACTTTCTCCTTTGGAATGGACACATGTAGCCATCCATCAGCTCTGTGTATTTGAGTGTATGCATGAGACTGTGGGTGGCCTGGACTGATGGTAGTATTGCAATTTGTATTCAATTGACAGTAATTCCACTGTCCCCAAGACCCTCCCCCAGCACACGCACACACACACACATTTGTTTTTGTGAATTGTGGGGACATTCCATAGGCGTGATGGTTTTTATACTGTACAAACTGTATTTTCTATCCCCTTACACCAACCCTATACCTAAACCTACCCATCACAGAAAACTGCACATTTTTACTTTCTCAAAAAAAACCTCATTCTGTATGATTTATAAGCCTTTTGAAAAATTGGGACATGGGGTAATGTCCTCATATGTCACCCTCTCCTTGTAATATCTATGTCATACCCATGTCATTATACAAATTTGTGTCCTGATATGTCACACACACACACAAACACAGACACACACACACACACACCTGCTGCCAAAAGACAAAAAGCTACACATGATTAATATTATTATAAGCAAATGCAAACACTGAATATTACTGAATATTAGTTCTATATTCAGAAATTGAGGTGGCTTTAATAAACCAATAGTATTAATTTTTAAGCCTAAATTATTTTCTGAGAGATAACTAACCTGTATTTTTTTCTTGCTGACATCATCTTTAAGAAATTTTAATAGAAAGTTTGTTGTATTTTAGGTCTATATCTATTTGCACGTCATTACGCTTTATTGCCTTGTATATAGTTGAAATCTTGATGGAATTTGTCATATTAAATTACTTCTATTAAATGAATAGTGAGATAAAAAGGTATGCATATTATTCTGTGCTCTTGTCTCTCTTATATTTTAATTCATATTTCTTATATTTATTAACAACCAGGTATTAGTACGTGATAAAAGGTGTACATAGGTTAAAGTAATGCCATAAAACACAAGAAATGCATGAAATACTCGCATATCCTGTTTTGCACCTATTTTGTCTACAAGTGCAAAACAGCAGCCATCAGACCTTTCTTGCTTTCAGTGACCTTGGTGTTGACAGAAACTAATGCTGACCTGGAGAAGTGCAAAACTCTGAGGCAAGTAATATGAACACATGCTCTTACTCTTCAAAAGCAGTTATATTTAAACTGAAAAAAGAGGTCTTTGGAAAAAGCATCCTCTTTCAACATCAAACAACAGCCACTTTTCAAAGGTCCAGACCAGTCAAAACTCAGTTTAATACATCTCACTGATCACACTATTAGTTCACCATTTTATTAAATATATTTTCCAGTCATTTGTTATATCACATTTTCCACTTTAGAGACAGAGAAGTGTATAAGTTAAAAATCACTATAAATTAAATTCTAGATATGAACAATTATTGAAATAGTGCTGAATCTGTGATTTATATTCTTGCTACCATGTAATTGTGAGGCAGTAGTAAAATACAAATAACATCACATTGTAAATGTTCAATCATAGACAAAGATTAGCATTTTACAGGCGTTTCCTTAACCTGAAGGTCTGTGTTAAATCGTAATCATGTAACGAGAGCCAACAATATGTAAACGTTTGTACACACATCTACCCAAAATGCAAACAATTGCCATATAATCTTTACAATAACTGATTTCATGTTGCCGCCTTTAGAAATTCTACAAATACAGCAGTTTTTATCCTAAACAGTCAAAAAACCTTATTATAGTTACAGAAAATTGATATATGGTTGCTTTTAAAATGCTATGTCTGGGTAATTTCATCAACCACAAGCCATAATTGAATTTGGAAAAACATTAGAAACATTAGAGCCAACATTAGAAAAACACAATAAACCTTCACATAAGGCTTAAGGGTCACACCATCCAGGACAACGTTAATGTATGTCACTTTCTGTCTTACCTCATACAGTTCATGAGACAACTTACTTATAATATTATTATATATATTTTCAGCTGTTTGTTTGTTTGTTTTTTGATAAATTCAGTCATTGTAAATCACAATGTATCTGCACAACTTTCTGATTAATGTTTTATAGTAATGTTACAGTAATCATATTGATGTTCCTTGGGGACCTCTGAAACGATGCACACTTCTAACACTTCATAACAGCAATATTATTATTAGTGATATCAGGTATGATGTATTGTATTCTAAAATTAACATACTTGATACCACAATATTTTAATATTTAAAAAAAAAATGTTTAATAAAATTTATATTTTTGCACACACATAGCTCAAGCAGTGAGATTCCTTAAATACATTTCTATTCATTTTCTATAATTGATCTTTACAAAAAACTGTAAATGACAAATGATATACTAGAGAGATTTTTAATTTCCGATTCTTTCTTATATGCATATAGTTCAATATCGAGAGAAATGTCAGCATTGAATTTTCCTGTTTTGGCTTTTTTTTTTTTTTTTTTTTTTTTTTTTTTTTTTTTTTATAGCCGCCTTGCCATTTATTTCACTAGTGTGCTCAAATAATTTTAATTTACCGTCAGAGGATTTTATATATTGATTAAAAACGTCTATGTATCTATTTTCTCCGCTGCCGTGCTCATTATTGCTATCATGTATTACTACTGCTATTTCCATAACGAATTAACATTAATATAGCCATTATTTTGAGCTAATCTTTCATTTACATATCTGCATTCTTGAGTAGACAATCAGAGAGACAACCAATGCCACCGTTCAGTAGACGCCACATGTCACGCGCGACCCAAGTCTCCTGGGATATCACAGTCAGTCGGGCAAGTCACAATAAGTTGTGCACCAATAAACAGACAATTGTCTAATAGTTCCAGGTCAGGACAAAAGCTACTTAAGTGTACGGGAACTGTCAGAACGGGTAAAATGTGTTGAATACATCACTAATAAGCCGTTACGCCTCCAAGAAACGCACTTGTTGCATAAAGGGCAGCGTCATCGTTCTTTATAAAGGGTCTTATCGGCCTCCAATAGAAAATTATCTAGAGAGCGTAATAAATTTAGTTACCAACAGAATCAAATGTACATTAATTGTGAGAGTTTAAATATGTTAAATATGTTTAAATATGTTAATGGTTTAATGCCTACCAATATTTATGTAGTTTCAAAATCTAGTATTTATGTCCAAACTGTGAAAATGAATGGCAAGTAAAATGTGCTGTACTGATAGGTCGTAACACTATAGTTACACAATGGTTTTTTGTACATAAATGTATTGTGGTCATCAAATGCAAGTTCAAAATAATTATGTTGCATACACACAACCTAACATTTTAAGTATTACAATTTAAAAGGGTAAACATAGAAGATATTTTTTTAAAAAACAGCAGAAGAGATATAAAACAAATACATGTGATTCTGAAAACATAACAGACAGACATTGTGTTTGCACTTGTTGTCGTCATTTTCACTATTGTGTCTAATGTATAGCCATAAAGTACATTGAAAAGTGTTCCAGGGCTTCCTGTCTCATGATTGATAGCATTATTCACACTTATGTCGACTAGATGTTTTTGTTTATTTTTATTAAACGCAACTTAGTTATCTATTCGCGCTGAAAAGTTAATACATTTCACTATATAATTACGATGGGTGTCTTGTTTTTCTTCCACTGAACCGCACATTGACACCACACGTCTGGGTTTAATTCTTTCTATTCCCGCTTAACATGACATGTCTGAAAGAATGTAACTCATCAGGTCTTGTGGTGCAAGCCACGGAGCTGCCGCGCACTGCCGCCACCCTGCGCTTTCCAGAGAGGAAAAAACATCTTGCAATAATCAGTCCAATTAGTGGAGGTCGCGGCTGCGCGCTCTCCGGTTAGCTGTGGGAGGTTGTCAAAACAGGGGGCGGCTATTAGACGAAACGCGATCCCCATTCATCAGCATTGTAATAATCACCATGCAGACGAGCAGCGCAGGTCCTTCGAAGTTCTGATCAAAATGATCCGTGGAAACAAGCCGTTTACAAACAGTGTCAAGGCGAGACGAGTACCTTGATTTGGCCTGTCACTGACACCACACACACACACACACACACACACAGAAAGCATCCAAAATCCTTTCAATGTGTGTTTTGCTTTGCTTCACTGTACTGGTATAGTTTCATTACATGTCACAAATGTAAAATATTGGTAAAATATCTCGATTTGTGACTATCACCGAATAAGCTCAATATATAGCTGGTAAAGTATTCAGTAGTTTCATCAGTGTCCAGGGAATGATCCACATATCAAGTAAGGAGATCAAAGTAACACATGAAATATTTACTTACAGCAAAGTGCAATTTAGGCACCATAATATCAATTTCCAAGGGCACTGGTGGTTTCCGAGGTATTAATAGCTGCTTTTATTTATTTATTTATTTACTTACTGACTTATCACAAGATCAACAACAGCCATTTTCAATGACTGCGTAAAATTCAACATCTACAGAATCATTTTAGCTGTAATCTGAGTGTAGATTTTAGGATTTCTCTGTCATTTAGGTTAATTATATGGCTAATTGTATATTTTATATTTTTTGTGACAATAATAATTGGGTAACACTTTATTTTAGGGTCTTTTAACTAGTTGCTTATTAGCATGAATATTACTAAAATATTGTCTGTTTATTAATACTTATTAAGCACATATTAATGCCTTATTCTGCATGATGTATTCTTAATCCTACCCAATACCTAAACTTTACAACAAATTTACTAATTATTAATAAGCAGTAAGTCGTAGTTAATAGTGAATGTGTTCCCTAAACTAAAGTGTTACCAATAATGGTTGTTAAAATTTGTGAATTATTGAATTCAA
Organism: Hypophthalmichthys molitrix; assembly: GCA_037950675.1. Lineage (NCBI taxonomy): Eukaryota > Metazoa > Chordata > Actinopteri > Cypriniformes > Xenocyprididae > Hypophthalmichthys > Hypophthalmichthys molitrix. Next base: position 22,439,988 of record CM075504.1, read on the forward strand.
CAAATGCCATATTTCTTGATTCGTCAGATCACAAGAATGTTTCTTCAAAAAACGTCAGAAACATTCATTATTTTATCATTTTTTCGACAGAACTTGCATCGAACGTGCAGTAAGATGTTTAGAACATAACCAGTATATTTTGCGACTGTATTGGGCAAAATTACCAGTTAAAAGGGTGGATGGGAATTTTAGCATTGTAATCTTTCCACGATATTAACCCCAGAGAATGTTACATGCTTTGACGTGTTTTGAATAATATGCTATGCAAGTTCTGAAGTCTTTTTCACTAACAAGCCACATCACAGGCCTTCACTGCACCATGCAGCACAGATATAAACTGCAAAGACACTAGACCTTAAACCAGCCTAATTTTCTCTCTTCCTTATAACAAGGCTGGCATGTCTCAACAGTGTCAGCTTTTTAATTCCATGTAATATGTGATTTTGCTTAGCTTTCTTGTGGTCTCAAGTATCATTGAGTTGAAATCAGAGTGTTCGTGATGAAAGCAGAACTTTGTTTCTTTGCCACGGTACACGGTGAGTTAAAGTTCAGTCTACAAACACTGACTGATTATATGCCAATAACGGTGTGCATAATAGGCATCATTAAAAGATGTGCCTCACGGAGCTGTGCTTTCGCCAAATATGTGTTGCGGTGTTTTAAGAAAAAATAATGTCCTATGGGCATAAGTTATAACTTAACATGAACATGTTCTTATTACTTCGATTAACTTTAGTCAACAGCATTTTCAATGAATCTAAATTGTCTTACCGGCACAAACGTCCCTCGCAGTGTTTCACGTTTGTGGTATGATACCCAGTCGTTGTTCATTCTAACGTGTATCCTTGAAAACCGCTCTATACTACTTAAAAACGCCCTCCAACCCTGTTCCACTCTAGTCCATAATGCCTGGCTTCCACGGGTGTGCACTTGGAGAAACATACCCCCTTGTTTATCCTCAACAACTGCTAAATAATGCATAACACAGGACAACTGGTCCGATTAAATAGCTACTGAATTGAACAGGAAGATAAATTAAATAAAAAAACGTAGGCCGAACGTGCTTGCAAAAACAATCATTTTATGTGATTTTTTGTTTCATTTGATAGCAGTAATTATAATGCACAGCAAAAGAGTTAGTGTGTATGATTTCTGAGAGTTCCCCAAACGTTGGAATTGTGTGATCGACAAGTTACAAAGTAAAAGTTTTGCATGGGCAGAGTGGATTGTCTGCTTATGTTCACTCACACTCCGGCTCCTTGGGTTGGAGAGCGTCTGGAGCGCAATCCTGCTCTGGCGCTCTCATCTCAGCTGCTGCTACCTCTCAGATCAGCGCTCTTTGGTTGCTGGAAATGTCTGTCAAACCCCGGGTAAAAAAATGTAATATACAGGGAAAATCGAGGCTATATTTCGATGTCGGTGGGCGGGCTCTAAATGAAGGGAATAATCAGTCAGCCAGCCCAAGGAGCCACCTCAAAGCATATCAGGTTACCTTGAATGACAGCGTAACCATGGCAAATAATTTGACTAAAACTATTGTCTTATCCTCATCATCCCCGGGTCAGATAACCAACCAATCACCGTTCACATAATCGCTTTTCTTGCCAGCTTAGAATAATATTATTAAAACAAGAGAGCGAGGTCCTTCTTCGCGAGTGCGTTATGCTGAAACGACATAGAAGAGGTGGCGAGAGACTCGCGCAGGAGGAACAACTTTCTCTCGTGTGCTTTAGATGGATATACGGTGTATTATGCTTGCTTGAACGGATCTAAAGTTTTGTGCTTCTCTTCGCCAGGAGTGGGATTTGATTTCGTCTACTCAAGAAGTCGTCCTAAAATTTTGCCCCCAAGGGTTTACTTTAAGTTTGTTGAAGAACTGTCGCTGTCATCGGTAAAATAGACATAAGTACAAAAAGTGGACGTTTATTCGTGACAAACCATGTCTATGCTTCCAACATTCGGCTTTACGCAAGAGCAAGTGGCGTGCGTCTGCGAGGTCCTTCAGCAGGGTGGAAACATTGAACGTCTCGGGCGCTTTTTGTGGTCTCTGCCGGCTTGCGAACATCTCCACAAGAACGAGAGCGTGCTCAAAGCAAAAGCTGTGGTCGCTTTTCATAGGGGAAATTTCAGAGAGCTTTATAAGATTCTCGAGAGCCACCAGTTCTCTCCGCACAACCATCCGAAGTTGCAGCAGCTGTGGCTCAAAGCGCATTATATCGAGGCTGAGAAGCTCCGGGGCCGCCCTCTTGGGGCTGTTGGGAAATACCGCGTCCGAAGAAAGTTTCCGCTACCCCGCTCCATTTGGGACGGCGAGGAGACAAGTTACTGCTTTAAAGAAAAGAGCAGGAGCGTGCTGCGGGAATGGTACACCCATAACCCATACCCTTCCCCGCGGGAGAAGAGGGAACTAGCAGAGGCAACGGGGCTAACAACAACACAAGTCAGTAACTGGTTTAAAAACAGACGTCAACGAGACCGAGCAGCGGAAGCTAAAGAAAGGTACCGGTCTATAGTCTTTAGCTAAATAACTGTTTATTATCATTATGTGTTTAAGTGTAATTAGAAAGCATTCTTTACATGGAATGCATTCATTCTTGCCGTGAAATTAAGCCAGCGGTGTGAGTATAACTAAGAAACTTGCATAAAAAAGAAAATCCCCGTAGATAGATGGATAGCCACACAGTCACTACAAATGTCATCCGTTCTCTAGTTCTGTTAGACACTTTATATATATTAATAGCCTACCATTTTTTTTAACAATAGGCCTTTTCTTAAACGGCTTGTTTTCATATCTTTTTCTAAAAATGACATAAAAAGCGTAGTGTGTGTATTATGGTATTCTCAAACTTTAGGGAAAAATAGTCCATTGTTAATTAATGGGAATGTTCTTCGAATTGTGAGATTTATCCTGGATTTATCTGTACGTATTCTTGTTTAGAATGTGTGCAGTTTACTCCTTCTAAACGGGTGTCTTGTTTCACCCGCAGGCAAGGTAGTCAAGTCGAAACCACAGTGTAAACCATTAAAATAGCTCGTACGTTTCCCGATACTTTATCCTTAATTAATATTTTATGAAAGAACCTTGACTTGACATGTTGTGATTGAGAATTTAAATAAATCAGTGGCTTACACTATTCTTAACCTAGACGGTTTATTTACAAACCATATTAATAAATGATCAGGGCCTACATAAATCATGTTTTCCTGGATTAGTTCGTTAATATGCTTGAGCGTTCTTTAGCTATTGTAAATTAATAATATCGACACGAATTAGAACAAATGATTGATACACACACAAGTGTGCACACGCCGTTTATGCCCTATATTTGTATGTCAAGGAATAGGATATTCTGTATTTTATAGCCTAATTCAGGGGCACATATTTTTTTAAAAAAAAATTCCTATTATTATTATTTATTTGTATTTTAATCATCTTTTTTTCTAAGTTTTTCTAATATAATATTTCACACCTACAAAACCAACATGTTGTCTTCAACTTATAATAATATTAATTGTTGTTTTAAAATTATATGCCTACCTAGCCTATATTAATTTAGGCTACGAATAATTATGACATTTATTTGGTTATTATAAGAAGAAGAAGAAGAAAAAGATGTGTTAAAATTTAAGTTTGTTTGTTTAGTTAATTAGTTGCTCCTGCGATGTCAGAGACATTGTTTATGTAGGCCTACATTTTAATTATAGCCTAATGGTTTTGAATAGCCTACTAAAGTTGTCGGATGTAGCTCTAACCCCAACTCTACATTTTCATTTTCACAGGGAGAATAATGAGAACTCGAACACAAACAGTCACAACCCATTAACGTCTTCCATGAATGGAAATAAGACTATTTTAGGAAGCTCGGACGACGACAAAACGCCGTCTGGTACCCCAGATCACACCTCGTCAAGCCCAGCCTTGCTCCTCACGTCAAACTCCGGACTTCAGTCCCTACACGGCCTCGCACCTCCACCTGGTCCCAGCGCCATCCCAGTGCCTAGTGCTGATTCCGTGCATCACCACCATTCATTACACGACACTATACTGAACCCTATGTCATCAAACTTGGTCGACCTTGGCTCTTAAACATGTGGACCCTTTCAGAAGGACGCTTGTACGTGAACGTTTAGAGTAAACATCTCCTGACACGTATAAAACAAAAACAAATGAGACAAGGAATGGACTAAGTGAGTTGTGGATGTTTGTCGGCTGACCTACTTGCAAAGCTGATATGGAGGGCCTTGATAGAGGTATTTTTCTAGAATGTAATGCCATGATCTATTGTTAATAAACATGCTAAAAACGTCTTAATTGTTGATATCAACATTATTTGATATCGTTATTATTTTAGATTGCAAATTGACCCAGGAATCCTCAGTCGCATATTCCGTTTGTTTACATTTATCTTTTTTTAAAAAGGCCATACATTGTTTCATTTTAATGGGATTTCGTTTAATGCAATGCTTTAATACCAACACAGCATTTCAAACGACTATGGGGCATCTCTTCATTTTCATTTGTATTTTACTTTTGGAAAGCGGCTGCATGTAACCTTTGGGATCAATAAAAATAAACTCCAAACTCATCATAGTTTCATTCATATACCCTTAACAATAAAATAAGATGCATTTACCGAGCAAAGAAAATGTTTGAATGGTTTTGTTGTACATGCTGTGCAATGGTTTGTTGAGCAGGTGTCCTGATTTGATCGTGTGAGACCCTGTTTATAACATGCATTCGGTCACGTGGTGGGATCGAAAGTTCAAAAGTTTTACAATTGTGATCTTGTTTCAGGCTTAAAATTAAGGTTTGTGGTAGTTATCTTTTTTTTTTTTCTTTTTTTTTTTGAGGTTATAACAGTTAATGCGATGCTGTTATAAAATATAAGTATTTGATCACTGCACTGACAGTATAGTATACTAGCCTTCAAACTTTGAAATATAGCTATATATCAGCCTTTTCTATGCTTATTTTGTTATGCCCAATTTTCGACAGACCACAAACACAAGCGAGGCCTGTATGTTTTCTTTCTTTCTTCGTCTTTTTTTTTTTTTTTTTTTTTTGCAATGTTAAGAAATTTCAGTACATGTGTCAACATGCGGCTCTAACTAATCTGATATTCAGTTTTCACTGTACTCCATATTATCCAAATACATAAATATTCCAATACCGCACAATGCTCATTACCGAGCACAACATACTTATACCTAGAATGTTCCTTCTCAGCACAGTGGGATAACTTTATTCCTAGGCCACCTACTAAATTTTAAGATAGACAGATAGATAGATAGAAGCAACATTTTGTGTACTTGTTTTCACTTTATTATTTAAGCTATACATTTTCTTGCTATTTTTATTATTATTATTTACTCAGTGAAAGATTTAGTCGTGGGTCATTCAGTTACAGTTTGTGAATGTGATAACGTAAAATGGTCATTTCAATGGTCGGTGAATGTAAATCCAAATTATCTTAAAGTTTAACGAAATACTTTTAACGACGTACGTTCACAACATCAAAATATTTTGCAAAAACTTGAATTCAGGAAACTTCTGTTCTTTTATTAGCAATGCCGTAACACTGCTCAACATTCAGTATGATATAATATAATATTAACACTCTAACCAGTTCTCCGGAGGTCTATAACTACCCAATGTGTAATATAGGCTAACCAAACAGTTATAGGCAAATCTGTAAACACTCATCCAAAAAGGAGCTGAATTCTTTATTTCCTACAGGGTTAGGGTGTAAGTCACTTTGGATAAAAGTGTCTAAATGCATAAATGTAAATGATAGTCTTTACTCTCATAAATATGCATGTTTACAGTATTTGATCTGGTACTTAATTAATGCATTAGTGTAAGCGGGATCACATTAGTTTTCAACAGTCCTGTGTTCACAAGCAAATTATTTCTTTATTTTTTCAAACAAGATGGTAACAATTATTTTGAGCAGCCCCATGAACATACGAAACACCAAGTTTGTTGCAGTATAGCTTTCTCAAAAAACAAGGTTTGTATTCCAAGAGAGTAGCTTATATAGCCTACTATAGGCTAATGTTGTCCATGTCCTTTTTTGAAATCAACAAATGCCTATAACGCTGCATATAGCCTATGTTATGCGTGCTTTAAGAGAGGCGGACAGGTCGTAAAAAATTCGGGCATAAGATGTAAAGAAAAGCTCTCTCAGTAGTGAGGCTAATACGCTATAAATGCAATCTTATACGCTGAGTTAATGCTGGAAAGTTTGTTTATGAGGAGATGACGTTTAACAGTCTTGCAATTTTACGTTAGTTGCATTCCATCACCAGTCTCCTTCACTACCTCTCCCGTTGCTGTTATCTCTTTTTCTTTTCTTTTTTTAAGCTGTGTTTGCAGCAGTTTTGCACTGTGACTTTCCACAAAGATTTTTTTGGGGCTTGTTCTGTCAAAATAGTCCGGTCTCATTGAAAACTAATAGGCTATATATGAATAAAAATAGGGAGTCATGAAGTTAGGCCTTATCCAGTTTATATATGTAATGCTTCTTTATTTAAAATTGTTGGTGCTCTAAACTACAGCCATATTTCATGCGTATTGGTCAAATACTAAAGCCTGTCCTGGCTTTAAAGTTGAAAAAGGACTTTTCTTTGTCGTTTATAACCTTTAAAACTATTTCATTTTAGACAGCTTAAAAAACTTTTTTTCCACTTCATTTTTCATTTACGCCTTCTTTAATTTTTATTTAATACCTACTGAAAAATGTCATTGTTTAGAGTTTGACTCAAGACAGTTATTTAAGTAGAATTCGGTACATCGAGTTTTAAACATGCATTTGTTTATGTTATCATTGTTTGTATAATTCTGCCAACAATTTTATATTTTGGGCTTCAGGAGCAATATTAAGCATTAACCTGAATACCAGAACTGGATAGGCCTAACTTCATGACTCCCGTACTCCACAAATAAATGAATAGGCATACATATATGAATGAACAATGATAAAAATAAATAAATTACGCATTATCATAAAAACAATGTAGATAAATATTATAGAATTATTCTTTATGTTGTTCCACGGGATTTAAAATTTTTATAATTTGTAGCTCTAATCCAGGTTCACCTCGCTCATTAATAGCCTATTTGCAAAGCCTATGATATAATAACGTCCTTGAAAAAACATTTTATATAATAAAAATAAATACTTTCATGAAACTTTATGAGTAGTGATTAAACGACTTGTGTAAGCTAATTTAAATAAAAGCGAATGGGCCTCTTTGATGTGAACAGACAATTATCTGTAATACGATCATGTAATAATCATCAAATGACGATAATCATGTAATAAGAGTTAACACATTATTAAATTCCACATATAATCGTAGAATAGCCTACTCATTGGAAATGCATAACTGTCAACTCGGCGTTATGCATGAAGCCTATGTTAATTACTAAGGAGTTCTAGAGAATGAGTTTCTCCAATGGCAAAAATACTTTTTTTTTCTTTTCTTTTTAGGCTATACTCTACAGGTGCAGGTTTCTTTATGATGACAATGACACAGTCCTAGCTGACAAGGTCTCTTCTATGACAAATCGGGTCTTAACCGGGGCGTACGTGTCAATTCTTGTGCCCGTAGAGCAGATACATTTTCATAAATAAGACAAACATCTTCACTTGTCTGGGATCATCAAATAGTTGTGTTTTGTGCACATCCGGCATTGGTTTTATTTTCCCCTAAACGTTTACTGATACTTTTATCCATTAGGAATATGTTCGTTAAGTAGCCTACTTTTAATATTTCGGAGGCTGAACACAATTTTAGTTAAACTCTTGCTGCATAACTTAGCATAATTCACTGCACTCCGCATGACGCATAGAAATAGTAGGCTATAGCTAAACGGTGTACTGAGCTTCTAACGCAGAAATCGCACGCATTCCCCACCCCTGGTCGCTGGAACTGAAGAGAAAGTTTCGAGCCCAGGTTGTTCCAGAAGTGCATGCTAAATCACAAGACACAAGGTGGCTTTGCTACTCTTTGGAAAGAAGTAGGCCTATGTGAATGTGTAACTATTTCTGGGGCTGGGGACAAATGTACCCAGAATTGACCTAAATCTGACAAAACTTTATTTTGGGGACGCGTCATCATTTGTAAAACCGGTATAAAAATAAATAAAGTTAAAAACAAATTTGTAAAAACAAAGTTTTCTGTTAAGGTTAGAGTATGGTTATGTTATATAGTGTATAACCAGGCATAAATACTAGGGTATTATATACTAGCTGAATATTAAAACACTAGATTTTATATAGAAGCTAGTTAGACTAACTGTATATAAAAACAATAGAGGTCTATGTCCCCATTTAGCTTTAGTAAACGAGAGCGCGCGTGTGTGGTCCGGGTATTCCCTATACATTGTGGGGACCAAACCAGGATGATAAAACCTGAAATTTTGGACGTTATGGTGTGTGTGTGTGTGTGTGTGTGTGTGTGTGTGTGTGTGTTTGTTTGTTTGTTTGTTTGTTTGTTTGTTTGTGTGACATATCAGGACACAAATGTGTATAATGACATGGGTATGACATAGGTATTACAAGGAGAGGGTGACTTATGAGGACATTACTCCATGTCCCCATTTTTCAAAAGGCTTATAAATCATACAGAATGAGGTTTTTTTTTTTGTTTTGTTTTTGAGAAAGTAAAAATGTGCACAGTTTCCTGTGATGGGTAGGTTTAGGTGTAGGGGTAGTGTAGGGCGATAGAAAATACGGTTTGTACAGTATAAAAACCATTACGCCTATGGAATGTCACCACAATTCACAAAAACAAACGTGCGTGTGTGTGTGTGTGTGTGTGTGTGTGTGTGTGTGTGTTGGTTGCTTTGCTACAACCTAAACAACATCGAAAATAATAGCGACTGTGTGAGAGCATGAATGAAACTCAGCTCTTAGTGTAGTGCTCGCAATAGTCATTGACGCCATCTAGTGAACGAATGAGTATTTGCAGAGAGGCTGTTTGACTGAAACATCGCCTAGGCCTATGTTGTTTTAGGTTTAGGTCGCAGCAAAGCGAGTAATTGTTGATAAAAAATATAAATAAAGACGTCTGTTGACATTCTGTTGAGAATATGGTTGAGATTGTCCCATGTGAGAGTAAATGACACATAAAATAAAAGAGTGAATATACAAGAAAAATGTTTTTTTAAGAAGTATTCTTCTACAAACACAAAGTTCCAAGCAAACATTGTGAGGGAAAGGGGAAGATAAGATGGTTCTTTCCATTCACTGGAATAAATGTTGGGTATCCAGAGAGGGACTGACTTTCAGAATACACAAGCCTTGTCTGAATCTCGTTGGAAATTATGTAGGCAAGTTGAGAGACTTGGAACACACTGAATAATTACGATTTATATAAATATTACAGATTATATAAATTGCAAAATAAAGGATAAAAATATTTTTATTAGGTACAGATATTAAATATAGATTTAAGATATTTACAGTAGTCAACATTTGAAGTGGATCAAAACCTTTCATTAAAGTTGTCCAAAAACCTTCTTCTTAGGACAGCTTAGTTCTTATGACAACTTTGATGAACGTTTTCGATCCACTTCAAATGTTGACTACTATACTTAAATCTACAAACCAACAAAAAGTTTTAATAGACAGTGGACGCAAATCAACCTTTCATGATCAGCATCTTGACTCTTTGATGAGATAACAGTTTAGGCTTGTCACTGTGTAAGGATCTCTTGGCATTTTGCACCTTTATAATCTCTCTATCTCTCTTACAACAGTTATAGATTCTTTCCCACTATAGTTCAAAGAGTTTTTTCCAAAAAATAAATGTCACTCTCTTCCTCCCTGAATACTCAGTTGATGGAAAAGAGGAAAGTATTTGTTCTTTCGTGTCAAAAGTAAATTTTCTAGGTAAAATTAATGTTTTGTTAAAGCAGATTTACCCATAGATATGCCATAAGTATGCCACACATTTTTAATTACTGTACATGGCACTTTTTACAAATTAGTGACTATTACCAGACCAGTTTGCTGGTGCATGTCATTGTGAACTCTGCCACCGAATGTAGGAAATGGCATTATAGCTTCACCATTAATGAACCACGATGTCATTTATTGTCAGTTTTGTAACATTGTAACATTTGTAACTTTGACTGGATGCACTCTGCATTTGACTTTTATTGTTCATCACAATTTAATATCAATCACACTCGCCCTGGATAGTTCACCAAAAAAAGAAAATTCTGTCATTTATTCACCCTCAATTTGTTCCAAATGGTTTAAAAACCTGCATGAAACTCGTATTTCTTTCTTCTGCTGAACACAAAAGAAGATATTTTGAAGAATATCGGTAACCAAACAGTTGATGGGCCTCATTGACTTCCATAGTATGAAAAAACAAAATACTATGGAAGTCATTGGGGTTCCATCAACTGTTTGGTTACTGACATTCTTCACAATATCTTCTTTTGTGTTCAGCAGAAGGAAGAAATTCATACAGGTTTAGAACAACTTGAGGGTGAGTAGCTAAATGATGACAGAGTTTTCATTTTTGGGTGAACTCTATCCCTTTAATTATTCTCAGGGAGGCCTGGAAAGTTGTATGACCCAGTCTGGGGTTTTAACGGGGTGTTCGCGACACCTAGAGAGTCAGCGGCAGTACTGCAAGGGTTCCCCCAATTTATAGTTTGAATATGCTATAAAGGCTATAATATGCGGTATAAATAGCAATATGGCCGCTGCTTTCACATCTGGGTTTAAAAAAAAAAAAAATTAAATTAATTCATAAATACAATCTGTTAAACTGTCTATTTTAACCATTGCCCATGAATAGGAAGTTTTTTTATTTTTGTTTTTTTACATGTAACATTTTGAAAAAAAAAGAAGAAAAAAACGTGCCGGATTCAGCTCATTTTTACAAAGATTCTGAAACAGTCAGGTGGTTCTCAATCCAACGGTTCTGACATATCAACTGCTTTTGGGGAAAATAAATAAAAATAATAAAATAAAATAATAAAAACAATAAAGACCCCATGGAGTGCTTACACTATGAAGTGTCCAGCAAAAATGAGTACACCCCACAACAAAAACTACTACATCTAGTACTTTGTATGGCCTCCATGATTTTTAATGACAGCACCAAGTCTTCTAGGCATGGAATGAACAAGTTGGCGACATTTTGCAACATCTATCTTTTTCCATTCTTCATGAATGACCTCTTTTAGAGAATGGAGGCTGGTTGGAGAGTGATGCTCAACTTGTCTCTTCAGAATTCCCCATAGGTGTTCGATTGGGTTCAGCCACTGAATCACTTTCACCCTGTTCTTCTTCAGAAATCCAACAGTGGCCTTAGATGTGTGTTTAGAATCATTATCATGTTGGAAAAGTGCACGACGACCAAGGGCACGGAGTGATGGTAGCATCTTCTCTTTCAGTATAGACCAGTACATCTGTGAATTCATGATGCTATCAATAAAATGCAGCTCCCCGACACCAGCAGCACTCATGCAGCCCCACATAAGGACACTGCCACCACCATGTTTCACTGTAGGCACCATTCATTTTTCTTTGTATTCCTCACCTTTGCAACGCCATACAGTTTTAAAGCCATCAGTTCCAAAAACATTTATCTTGGTCTCATCACTTTAGAGTATAGAGTCCCAGTAGTTTTCATCTTTGTCAGTATGGGCCCTGACAAACTCTAGGCGGGCTTTTTTGTGCCTGGGCTTTAGGAGAGGCTTCTTTCACAGACGGCACCCATGCATGCCATTCCTCTGCAGTGTACGCCATATTGTGTCACAGGAAATAGTCACCTCAGTTTGGCTTTCTACTTCTTTAGATAACTGCAGTGAACGCTCCTGTCGAGGTGTTAACTTCTGTGGGCGACCTGGACGTCTCTGTGAGATGGTTGCAGTTCCATCTTTTTTAATTTTTGTACCACTTTTGCTACAGTATTCTGACTGATAAGTAAAGCTTTGCTGATCTTCTTGTAGCCTTCACCTTTCTGGTGTAAAAAAATTGTTTTCTTTCTCAGGTCTTGTGACATTTCTCTTCCATGTGGTGCCATTGCTGACAGCATGAAATGGGAAGGGGTTTTAACACCCTTTTATAGTCAACTGTCAGCTGGACACCTGTGTATTGAATAATTAGACTCACCTGTGGTTGAACTGTGTGTATATATATATATATATATATATATATATGTGTGTGTGTGTGTGTGTGTGTGTGTATTTTATTGCTCTCTGACAGTAAAAGGGCACCCACGCATCATGGTTGCATCTGAAAGCATGCCCTATCGGGCAACTGGACATACCTCCCGAGACTGATTTCGGACAAGCTTGATCTACAACATGATAGTAATGATCTTCAACAAAATAGAGAGAGCTTTGGTAATAACTAAGTGAATATTTAATTAATAATCTTTTCTCGCTAGAATTGAAATCAAAGGTTGAAAAAGTGGTTAAAAAAAAGATACATTTAGATTTACACATGAACTGACCACTAACTGCATTTTAGACAGCATTATTTTTTATATCAACTGTAATGATCTCACAGGATAGTATCATAGGTCAGGGATGGGCAACTTCGGTCCTGGAGGGAGAATCAGAACTGAATCAGAATGAGCTTTATTGCCAAGTATCCTTACACATACAAGGAATTTGTCTTAGTGACAGACGCTTCCAGTGCACAGACAGAATGACAGCAACAAGACAGGTAATAACAATAAAATAAGTAAATAAAAATAAATATATATAAAAATACACAATATACAAAATAGACAATATATATATATGTACAGGTATGTTATATACAATGCAAGGGAATGTGAATATGAGGTATGGTATGCTTAAATATGACTATAAATAGTATTTATTTATAACTCACCAGCCTGTAACTTTCTAGTAATCCTGAAGACCTTGATTAGCTTGTTCAAATGTGTTTGATTAGGGTTGGAGCTAAACAAAAGGATAGATCCATGCTGCCTTCAAAAATCAATCAGATGAAGGTATCTCAGTTGGCAGAATGTGACACGATCATAGGATTCGGATGTATCTTGCTCTTGGACGCAGCCATTCATCACTTTGAGGAGTAAAGAGCAGGCCACCGTTTGGCCACTGCAACATGGTGAACCTCAATCCTTGTCTTTGCCAGTCATATAGGGAATCAGTGTGTACACATCTGCACAAGCTTATTTTCAGGAAAATTACAGGCAGGTGTGTGTGAAAGTGGGGTTTTAACTAAACTCTGCAGGATATTGGTCTTTGGCACCCCTGTTCTAGAGCTGTTCTGGAGCTTGGACCCTAACAGAGGCTTTCTCATTCGCATCCACATACCCAAGATAAAGCTCCACCCTTTATCATGGAAAAGAGACAGAAAAAATTCACGTTACATACCAGTGGTGAATAATGTGAATTGAATGTTTTTCATTTGAACCTAAACATAGGGATATTATAGTAGGACTAACTCAGGTATGAATAATCATATACATTATTTAAAAAAAAAACAACGGAATGTAAGTCCTGTAAGAACTCGAAACCTTTTTCATAAGGGGCCATAAGCATTTACATGTATAATAACACAATAGGCCTATTATATCTACAATATAAAGTCTAATTTACATTGATTTTTAAAATTTTTTTCCAGCCTCCCTACTTAGCTTGATGTGGATTTCTTAGCAAATGTCTAAAAAAAAGGTTTTCATAGAATTATTCTCTTGAGTTTGATTTGCACGTTTGGCCAGTAGGTGGCCTAAGTGACTAAATCAAATTTACCTGACCTGACATTGTGGCCAAAAGTTATAGCAGAGACATACATTTTGTGTTTTGCAGTTTGCTGCTTCAGTTGTTGTGGTGGTGATTCACATTGTATTCTAGATTATTGTGCAGAGTCATCAGATTGAACTTTAGAAATTAATTTTATCACAAAAACTCACATTTTACTGTTGAAGACTGATTGCTAAAAGGAGGGAAGAAGTGCATCTAATCATTGTGTTCTTGTGTTAGCAGTGGTTACCTCCAAAGAAAGACACGCAGCCAATCATTGCTTTGCATCAAAATAGCCTCACATGCAAGGAAACTGCTGCAAAGAATATTACACCTAAAAGAACCATTTACCGGATCATCAAGAACTTCAAGGAGAGGTTAAACTGCAGTGAAGAAGGCTTCAGGATGTCCTAGAGTGTCCAGGACCGTCTCCTCCTGAGGAGTCAGTTTTGGAATTGTGTCACAACTTGTGCAGAGCTGCTCAATATTGGCAGCAAATTCTGTGAGATGTACAAGGATTACAACAGAAGACTGGTGCAAAGTTATTTTCTCAGATTAAGTGCCCTTCCGACGGATTGTGACATCTGGAAAATCGATCGTCCGGTGAGAAAAATGTGAATGCTACCATGAGTACTGTGTCGTGCCAACAGTGAAGCATCCATTGTGGAGTTGTTTTTCATCCAAAGAGTGGGCTGTGTAACAATTCTTCCCTAAAAATACTGCCAGGAGTACAGAATGTTATCAAAACATCCTGCAAGAGCAACTTCTCCCAATGATCCAGGAACAATTTGGTGATGATTTGTGTTTTTTCCAGCATGATGGAGCACCATGTCACAAGGCAATAGCGATAATGAAGTGGCTCAGAGATCACTACATTGAAATTTTGGATCTGTGGCAACTACCCGGATCTTAGTCCCATTAACACCTTAACACCTGTGGTCAGTCCTCAAAAGGCGAGTGGACAAGCAGAATTGTGATCAACTCCAAGCCCAAATAAGGCAAGAATGGATCACCATCAGTCAGGATTTGGCCCAGAGCATGATATCCAGCATGCCAGAGCGAATTGCAGAGGTTATGAAGAAGAAGGGTCAAAATTGTAAAGATTGACTCTCTGCATATATTGAATGTTTTTTTTGTTTTTTTTTTGCCAATAGAAGACTATAAACTTTGAAATGCTTATCATTGTTTTCCAGTATACCATAAAAATGTGAAAAAATAATCTACAAATACTCAAGCAGCAAACTTTGTGAAACACAAAATGTATATCACTGCAAATATTTTTGGCCACGGTTGTAGAAGTTAGCACTTATAGGAAATGAATGTGTTAATATGAATTACAAAATTAAATGGATGCAAAGTATATATAAAGAATACTAATGAATGCATAAATGTTTTAATGACTGCCTGTTTTTCTTTCTTTTTCTTTTAAAAGGGATAGTTCACCCAAAAATGAAAATTCTGTCATCATTTAAACCCCCTTAAGTTGTTCCAAACCTGTATCAATTTCTTTCTTCTGCTGAACACACACAAATATTTTGACTGACTTCCATAGTATGGAGAGAAAAAAATAAATAAATAAATACAATGGAAGTCAATGTGGCCTATCAACTAGTTTTCAACATTTTTCAAAAAAGTCTTCTTTTGTGTTCAGCAGAAGAAAGAAATTCATGCAGGTTTGGAACAACTTGAGGGTGAGTAAATGATGACAGAATTTTAATTTTGGGGTGAGCTATCCCTTTAAATAACTTTTTTAATTTATTTAAAAAAAAAAAAACATTGAAAGGCAATGCTGTAAGCAGAGAGAGTGCAATGTGATCATTTAAAACCCTGCTGGGAATCCAAGAAATGGTCCTGTAGTTAAGAATGTGTTTTACTGTCCGTTATTAGAATGGTTCGCCAACTCGGGCACTTACACTGTAGTTTAACTTAGAAAGGCTGCGCTCCAGCGAAGCCCTTCGATTTTTACATTCGGTCCTTAGAAATTCAGGGTATCAGTGGTAAAAATTTAACAAGGGAGTCCGGATTCCATTACATTCCGAGCCATCTAACTCTGTTATCTAGCACAAATGGAAATCCAGTTCAGTGTTCAAACATCATTTGACTTACATACGATTAATTATTGATGTGTTCACAGTGTGCTTGTTCAGCATCATCTCCCGGTGAGGGCATGAAGTGGAGAGAGGCTCAACCAAAGCTGCACAACTGAACTGTAACAACAAAAGAAAAGGTGTTTTTAGATGTAGAGCTATCCCTGTTTGAACTCAACTTCATTTCAAATAACTGATTTGAAATTCAAAGATTTTTTGGGTTACACTTTATTTTTGTCTTTGTAACAGTGGATTATACATTTAAGTACTAAATAATATTACTTAACAACATGTACTTACTATAGGGTCAGATTTAGGGTTAGTTTCATGTAATTATACATAATTTACTGTTACTACATAGTAATTACATGTAATATGTGTAACAAATAAACTGCAAAATAAATTGTTACCATATCTTGTAGCTTTTAATGTATCTATTAGTCACAATTTTATGTTCTTGTGGACTGCACACCTGCATAATTTATGCATAATTTACTGTTATTACATAGTAATTACATGTAACTTGTGTAATAAATAAACTGCAAAATAAATTGTTACCATATTCTGTAGCTTTTCATTTATGTATTAGTCACAATTTTATGTTCATGTGGACTGGATACCTGCAATGTACCGTTTTCTAAAAAAATCACAGCTTGAAGACACGAGCTACAGGGACGCTTCGAACTTTTCTCCACAAGATGGCGTAACACGCATACGAGATCAACCAGTATATGAGACGCGCTTCCGTCCACTTGAACACAGTTGAGCTGCATGCACACCTTTCACGTGTAGCCTACTCCGTTCTATGTTTCAAGCTGAGGTGAAACCCATCTTTTGCTTTAAGTAAACTATGCAACACTTACTTTTTACACGTTTTGCTATAGCAGTTATAGAATATAAGCTCTGTAAGTAAATTATTAAACATATTAAAGTATTAGAACTACTAAATCTATAAAGGTCTGAAAAATAAGTCATTGCTCTCTCTTTAATAAGGCAAGTGTCTGTAAATGGGTCCTGCATCTTACATTCTAGTTCTCTAGCTTTTGTACTAAAGAGAAAGATTTGAATATAGGCTATCTATTTTTTATCCTCTGGAGCATGAATGTGAGTAAAAACGCCAGTTGCAGTTCATCTAAATGATGTGCAACCAAGACACCAGCAGCTAACATGACATCTGTTTAAATGCTTTCATGCTAATACACTCCTCTCGAATAGAGTCTTTGTTAGTGCGTCAAAGATTATTTACAGAATGAGTCAATTGCTAAATGGTTTCATGATTGTTGAGCGGAATCGCCGTAGGAGGCGGTTAGGACTATTGGAGGCTGTGAGGTCGAGCTCTGGCGCGCAGCGGGGCTCCAATAGGAGCGGCGTTAATTGAGGAGGCAGAGTCGAGGCGGGCCAGTAGAGCACGGGAGCGCGAAGAGCTGGGGCAGGGCACGGTTCTTGGAGCTGAGCGTATTGTTTAGATGTATAAAATATGAGACCAAAGTCTCTCTCTTCCTACCCCCTCTTTCTTTAGAAAACCCCCCAGATATTTCACAATATCTCCTGGTCTCAGCTAAATCTACACTCACATTATTACTATTCTGTTATTGTGGATATTTTTATTTGTTGTAGCCTATCTTATCGATTTTGTCTTTATGCGCACCTATTAAATTGCCCTGCTTCATCAAATCACAGAAAGCTTTCCCTGTTAGAGCTAAAAATTTGTTATTATGGTTTAAGTCGCAGTAGTTATTAATATTCGCATTAATAATAATTATTATTATTATTATAAGCTTATGTTGTTGTTTTTGTGATGGCAGTACGCGAAGTGTACTGTATTAAGGGAATAGCTTAGGCTATGGTATTTGAACATAACATTACAAATAAATCATGTTTTCTGTGTGTATTTTTAACCTACTGCATTTAGCTGCATCTAATGTGTAGCATGATACAAAAAAAAATAATAGATTTGATAGTAAAATGTGTAGCCTATTTTTTCTGTTTGTTTTTGTACATATGACGTTGCTACTTATAGCCTATCTGTTGGACTTGTTTTAAGTTGGGTTAGAATGTGAATGCAGGTGCTCTCAGTAGGCTATATGTTGTCTCCGTCAGCATGTCTGCTTGCTCAACACCCACCCACATGTGAGAGTGATTCGGGAAGTTTTTTTTAGATTTCTTTAACCTTACAAGCTGTTATGTGGTGAAACAAAATCTGAATATTTTTCCACAGTTCGTTGGATCTCATCCGAATTAACCTTCAAACGGGCTCTTACACTCTGATCTTACTGCTGATCCTGTATCATAGCCTCTTGTGACCTCTAAATTACTCTGTAATAGAATTACAGTTTTTAATCCTGCTTGCCAGAACGCCTCATCACAGGCTGCTGGGTCAAAAACAACACTCGCAGTGCTCCTTTAAATGATTTATTAAATTTTTTATTTGTTAATCGACTCTACAGAATGAAAGTCATTGGTAATTCGTGTACTTTTTCTATCAAAAAAAAAAAAAAAAAAGTCTCTACAATCTCTACAAAGCCAAGTAGCCTAGTTTTCGCCAAGTAGCCTAGTTTTCCCACGTGAAGTAGCTTTTTAGTCATTGCCCTTATTACATTTTTTTGAACCAAAAGGAAAGATGCGAGCAGCCGACCAAAATAAAAAATATATAGAACTGATCCAAAGGACACAACAATAGCCTATGTTGGGTAAAATATAGAATAATGAAGTGATGTAACATTACCTTTGAATCGTGAGAAGGCCTATGTCAGTCCTTCAGGAGCAGCTAAAGATCTTAAGTAGAAATTACCGCCAACGTTTTTTGTCACATTTTAGCTATAACCTACGTGATCTAAAAATAGGCTACTGAATAGGCCTACTTTTTTGGATTGAAATATTACTCCATAATGGGATTACACGAACGATCATATAATTTTCAGATTTTAATTAAACAGAAACTATCATTATGCGTATAAAATTTAATTGTTTTTTAGACATTTAATAGCGGTTCGATCATTGTCCTCCTATACACACTTCCGCCTAATGCACATCTTGCTACAGTCGCAGTAGCCTACTAATTCACAGTGCGGATTCTAGCTCCACGTACCTTGTCCTGTGCTTATTTGTGAGAAGGGGACTGTTTCGGGAGGGGAAAGGCCCAGTCTTGCCAAGAGTGGTTGCACTGACAGGCTATGCCGAGGCTCCAAGCTTTCAATCCGGGTCAGAGGGAACTGACGCTCATTGAGAACTGCATGAATACACACGAATAGAAAAGTTGTGTTCAGTTAGCCGATGAAATCAGAGAAAAAACAGGGCTGTACAATCTTTTCTTATTGCCGTCTGCGGTCCAATTGCATTCATTTGTCTCTGTGCGTCTAAGGTTATGGGAACAGGACAAAAAAATCTATTCTGCCTTTTTGACACCCTCGCCATAGGGATAATACACACATGTTTAGGCACTGGATGTGTATGAAAATGTTATGTAGCATATTGTTGCTCAAGTTATCATATATATATGAAGATGTAATTGAATTATTAATCTTTGTGTACAACAAGGGTTTATGAGGGCCCACATCTCTTTGCAACTCTGCGAAAAGCATCGTTTGTAATCAAAGAAATGAGGCGACATGTATTCATGATATTTTACTGTCAAACTATTTTTTAGCGATGTCTTATATGATAGCTAAATTTCAATTTAATGTAATATGAGCGATTCTCGTTAATTAATTCAAGTTTTTTTCAAAAGTTATTCTATTAATATTATTTTCAAATAGCATTAGCCTATTGATATTACAGTTTAAAAGAAAACTGCTCGTCTCTAAACCAATTTTCAGTCCTAAACATGTTCAAGACGTATATCGGCCGATAAATTAATGTAGTCTGAGAGGATAGAATGATAAAGATCAGTGTAAAGTGATTGGTGAGCTCCATCGGCCATTGATTGTCCATATCTGTTTTCTGCAGATGAACTTCAGAAGTAAAAAGTAGTCTCTCGCGATCAACTACCAATGAATACAAATCAAATGTTTTTTTATTTTAGCATTTTATGTAATCAAGTGTCATTAGGATCAATGGGTATTTCCTTATGGTCGCTCAGATTTAGACTTGAGATGACTTACAAGACATACACAAAGCACCCTACAAAATTACGAACGTGAGTGAAATAATAAACACAGCCTTATTTAGCATTACCGGTTGTGGGAGCTAAAACTACAGCTTTCGTTTAGTCTCCAAGTTATCTGTCGTAAATGAGAGGAGGAGGGATAGATGATAAGGGGCAAAATAGCTATATAAAGAAATGTTAAATCAGCTTATGGTTCCAATTATAAAACAAGAGAGTCTTTAACTAATTTAAACAGAATTAGTCCATGATACAAATGGATAATAATGGTCAAAAAAAAGGTTGGTTAGTTTTGTCTTCGGTGCATTGACAAATTAATGCCTTTGATTAAGTTATTTGTCACATCTACAATGTTCCTCTACTTTTGGATAACTAAAATCGGAGACACGAATGATGTGAGTCTTCAAGTCTTATTGTTTAGTAAAGCTATTCTCCATTCATAGAATAATATTTACCTTTAGTAGGCTATTTACTTCAATAAACTGTTTGTGTTTGTTAAAGTGCGCAGTAAAAGTTCTGGAGCAAACAACTGAACTTCTAAATTACGTCCTCTTTATGGTTTTCTGTGTGTTAATGCGAGTTAGTGTTAGCTACTCGCCCAAAGGTAGCTTTTTCCTTGCCTAGCTCAATTTGGAATGAAAAGCCGTTTCGTTGACTACAATGGGACACTGGTCCAGGGGAGGAGTCCTCCGTGATTAGTCAATTTAATGGTGTACACTTAATTTTTGCATTGTGTACATTAGCCACTGACTATTAACAAAAAGAAAGAAGAATGTTCAACGTGTGACAGCGGATTTTATGTTTTAAAAAGTTCCTGTAGCCTACTACAAATTAGCCTATGTTGAAAAATGTTTGTTACACCAGTGACAAACTTATTTCATGCTCTCCGTAAACTGGAGAAATAATAGTTTAAATGTTGTTGTAGGCTATAGAAAATGATTTGTGGAAATGACACACATAATGCAGTTTTATAACAAAATGGAATACTGTATTTTCAGTTTAGAAACGTATACATTAACAGAAGCACGCAAGAAAGTAACATTGAATTATAAGCGCTGGACTGGAAACATGAAATAGACTTGGTCAGTCGATGATGATATCCAGTATTTTGTCTTTTGCATTATTCTCGACTGATAATTCATGGTCACTGAAGAGTTCTTTCCATGGCATAAAACAGAGAAACAAAACGCCTAGCACTTAATAGTTACGCTTTGACGAATAGTTTATGTAGGGACACCAAGCCAAGAAAAGTGAACAGGGATAGAAAAGAGAATGGGTATAGCAATATTATTTACAGACTTATTTCTACACATATATTACAGACTGGGAGAATGATCGCATTATTTAAGATATACATAATTCAATATAAAATCTCGAAATAAAAATAAAAATCTGATACAGTCATAACGATTCAGTTCCACATTTGACCAGTACCCCACATAGGCAGTGACAGAAAGTGTAGTAAAAAGGTGCTTACGACTCAAATGATTGTCTGATGAACATAAAGGAAAAGAGGATTGCATCCTGGCTGCTTGTCGTCACTCGGACTAAAACAGAAAAAAAGGCGATGGACACCGGTTTCTGGTAATTCCCTCTTCACGGTGGTCCTGGTAGACATAATAAACGTGGGACATTTCCCCATATACAAAAAAATGAAAGAAAAAAAAATATATATTTAGTTATATATATATATCATGCAAGTGATGGGGTGGGGGAAAGGTGTGGGGTCCATTGAAAGCGCTTGAAAAACACGTGCTTTTATGTTTTTTTTGTTTTTGTTTTTTCCTTTTTATAATAGTAATATCAATTGGTCCTTTTTCATCTTCCCCGATATTTAATAAAGTTTATTCAGGTCCATGTTCCTGTATATATTTCTCTGTTTGTGTATCATACGTCGCATTCCGAGTCACTTGATGTTACTGAAAGAATCGACGTGCCCGTGTCGACTCGCTCTGTCATACTCGAAACACTGGTCGTTGGACTAGCTGCAGTTGATGGCGACTCCGCCGAACTGCGTGGAGTGCAGCCGGATTCTGAAAGGGACCGCATGCCATTCTGCCCTATTGCTTGATGCTGGAGCCTATAGCAGAAAAGTGAGAGAATGGTATGCCATTAGAATATAAAAGTTGTAGGCCATTTTTTTTTTTCACTGAAAAACGCGCTTCCATTTTAATTATTGTGCTATATTAACTATATTAAACATAGTTCTTTAAAACGATATAGATAAAAATAGAATTCTAATAATTCTAAACATTTGCTTACATGATAAAGTGGATGCTACTGCTATATACGATACATAAAGCCATGTTGCTACAGGGATTAAGTCTACATACCAAAACATTAGCATATTTATAATCTATCCTTGAGATTTGATTGACTTCTCAGGATATTTGTATGTTGTAATGATACAAATAAGTACTGTTTTCAATTCAATTGTGTTAAAATTAGGTGTCGTCAGTTAAAGATTGCTTAGACCAAAAATGTCATAGTTCTTGTTTCTATTAGCGATGTGTTTTCATCCAGTCAAGTGCAATTTGTAGATTTATCCATTAAATATTATAAATCATTTACACCAGTCAAAGTGTGTACTTAGTTTCTGCTGCTTTTTCATTCCCAAGACACATACCGTAGTAATATTTAGTGTTTAGGAGTAAAAAAATAATTTGACTAGGTTAAATCATCTGAGATAAAACTCACTCTTAACTAATTTGCGCCGTGTTATATGTAATATGAAGTACATTGGGAAGTTACATATTTAGCCTAATAATTTGCACAATGTCAAATATAACAAACACTAGACCCTAGAATAATTAATAATGATTTATTTCTCAATGTTGTGTCTGCAGGGTTACTAATTTTGTATTTACAATCTCATGTTGTAAAACTGGTCTCTGTCTAAGAATCTTTGATACTTTGCATTGACAATTACTTTGGGTAGATTTGACTTTTCCAATGTTTCAACAGAGAAATGATATAGGCTACGTACAGTGTTTTTTTGTTTTTTTCCCCTCCAATTAGGCTTTATCCATATTTGTATTGTTATGTCTAGTATCTTAAAATTGGAATTTATTATCAATGTTTTTTTTTTTTAAATCAAGATTTAAATATTTGATGTGTTAAATGCTATTTTGTAACAGTGTAATCAGAACACAATAGCTTTGACGTGAAGATCATGACCATTTAATCATGGTATGTTATTTTAGCCATTTCAGTTTTTAAAAAAAAAAAAAACTTTTTTTTTCCATTGCATTTTTCACACGTTAACAAACATAAGACAGGTAATTTTATCTATTTGCTTTTATGCTGTAGTTAAGACTTTCTAAACATCTTACACACGGCACAACTAAAATGTCGTCGCTCTCGCTCCCTCATTTTTTGTATGTCTGTAAAATCTATTTGAATCTGTAATTACTGCAATACTTATACACAATACATTGTGTTTACACATATCACAAAAATTAATTTATGAATATATGTTTATTACAAATGTTTAAACAACATTTCCATGGAAAGGTAAACATAAATAACGTGACTGACCTGTTTTTTGCTGCCGCTGCCCTGTCTCGTTGTCTCCGGTTTTTAAACCAATTTCCGACCTGTGTAGGAGTGAGTCCAGTGGCTTGAGCCAGTTCCCTTTTCTTACTGGGATTTGGGTAGGGGTCCTGAAGGTACCACTCCCGCAACAGACTCCGCGTTCGCTCTTTGAAACAATGCGTCTTCTGCTCACCGTCCCAGATGGTTCTGGGCAGGGGAAACTTCTTTCGCACCCTGTACTTATCAACCGGTCCTAGGGGACGCCCGCGTAGTTTCTCGGCCTCCTGATAGTGAGCCTCTAGCCACATCGCTTGTAATTTACCATGCGAGTCCTTGGTAAACTTGTGGTTCTCCAAAATGTGGTAGAGATCGCGAAAATTGCCTGTGTGGAAGGCAACCACAGCCCGGGCACGAAGGATGGATTCATGCTTGTTGATCGCCTCGCAAGCACCCGGCGCCACTGGAAGCGACCATAGGAAGCGACCCAGCCGCTCGATGTCCCCGGTCTCCTCCAGCGTCTCGCAGACGCTCGCCACTTGCTCTGGAGAGAAGTTTAGGGTCGGTAGCTGAAACATTGACAAGTCTTCGGGAGACCTGGTGCTGGGCGCACTGCTCGCCAAGAGCAAAGGGCGATCAGCAAAGTTTGGCAGGAAGAAATGAGAGGGATAAAGCTCTAAAGGCGATCTGAAAACCATGGAAATGACCTGAGAGAGAATGAAATTTGCCAAGGAAAAAAGAACGACGAATTCGGATTGAATGATTCAATAGCTATCGCCTAATGACACCAGCCTCATAATATCTCCCCCTAAATCCACCGTGAGTGTAGCATTGAAATATTTTGTTTCGCTTTTCTATTGGTCTTCTCGGTGTCGTTGTAGGGTTGTCATGGCAGCCCTGCCAATCACTGTCAAGCGTGCCAATCATTAGCCAGTACGTAGAGGCTTTCACCACTTCGGCTGCACGCACGGGGGGTTATCAGGAACTCCAATCTCAACAGCACCCTCCCTCCCTTGACTCGTGTGAAGTCGAAGCAGAGTCTCGCCTATTTGTTGAATGGAATGAGCAATTAGAGGGTGGAATATTATTGTGATCTTAACGAGGCTCGTTAAAGTTAAGAAGATATGTAGGGAGAGAAGGCAGGGGTGGGGTCTCGGGATGACAGTCACGGACACGGGAATTTAAATGAAGCGCTAAAACGGAAACTACAACAGGGTGCAGATAGGCTATTTCACTCTTTAGCGCCTTGTATGAAGCTGGAGAGGATGTTACGCCGACTCGCTTAACCCATAGCCTAAAACATTAGCCGTAAAAACATGCAATGAATTTTATATCTGAAAGGATTAACATATTTGTTAGCTGTGTATATCGCACGCCGAAAACTCCCGGATCGTTTTTCTATTTCCATCGCATTTTGATGCTATTCTCACACAGTGACAACCGTTTACTAGTGGACGCGCATCCTTGTGGCTCCGCTGATGCTTTACTATGCTCAGAGACCAAACCCTGGCCCATTGCCCACGCATGTTGAAAAAAGCACGTGATCGTTGATGCATATTTTATTTTTATTTGATTAAAACACTTTTTTGCAGTTAGCTATATAGTTAAATAATACCAACATTGTGCGCTACTTAAGGTCGTTAAAATTTGAAAGACCTTTTCACGAGAATGAAGGATATAATCTATAACTATGCCACGAGATTCAGCTTCCAGCGGCGTGTTGGAATGGGTTTCTTGGCATGCTTCAAAAGAGTCTGTGCTGCATTATGTTTAGACAGTGCTTAGTAAGTGTTAAAATTTACGCGTCCACTCGATAAAGAACAATGACCATATTGTGAGAACATGAGGTGTACAACGCCGCAGCATCCAGACTTTCTCTAATTTAGCTAATGCTG
The DNA here is from genome assembly GCA_037950675.1 of Hypophthalmichthys molitrix. Taxonomy (NCBI): domain Eukaryota; kingdom Metazoa; phylum Chordata; class Actinopteri; order Cypriniformes; family Xenocyprididae; genus Hypophthalmichthys; species Hypophthalmichthys molitrix. The sequence goes on from CM075504.1 coordinate 22,465,353, forward strand.
GCATAATGCAATTTCCAGAATTGTTCAGGTACTTGTGTGTCTTTTTCAGATACTGAATTCCCTCTTATCAAATAAGTATACATGTAAATGGGATAACATTTGTATTAACTTTATTTCCTATTCCGGTAGCTTTATTATTAGCCACCCATGTCAGATTTACAGAAATGTACTGCAAGGGGCGGGGAAGAGATCTTAATAGAAGTACTGGGTCACATTGTGTCTCCAAGATCAAATCTGTTTGTTCTTCTGTCACAGGAAACTTAAGTGAAGTAACTCCGAGTGGCACTTCAAGTGGTCCCTTTGGAAAGCTTTTTGGACTGGAAATAACCTGTGTTGTTTCACTGTTGACCGTATTTTTAAAAATCACTTGGTCAAGCTGTTTAACATTTAGAAAAGCTCTTAATTATATGATACAGGATTTCCCCCAGGTATTTTATTTGGCGACGTCAGTGTTTGCATGGCTTGGTTCAAATGTGATTTGCAAAAAGTTCTGTCATGTAGTGGAACTTACTTAAAAACAGAAAGAACGTGCCAAGTTGCCGTAAAATCACTTTGTTTAACATAGCCTTTGTTTTCGTTAAGCAAGTCATTAGCATCCCCAAATAACTTCATTCACCTGGCTTAATCGTCTGTTTATCCCCTATAGCTTTCATTGCTCTGTACTATGCCAAAATCAGCGGGGAGCAAGGTCCTCAATACAGATGAACGTTTAGCTGTCTTTTTATTTGCTGACAAAGACTATGAAATAAGAAAGTAATAGACAGTGGATTATTTCGCAGCTGAGCATATATTATTTAAACATGTTTCTAGTTTCAGCATTTTTAAGTGAAGTGACATCAGGGGTTTGAAACTTAACACGTAATTTCGGAGTTCACTGTCTCCCTGAAAGAGCCATAATAAAACTACGTGTCGTCACAGCATGCCAGAGATCACTGAGAAGAGCTCGGTCGTATGAGAAGGTAAGTAAACCATTTCTTATAGCTCTCGATTCAAACTTGCTCTCATTTCTTATAACACGAAAATGTGTCCTCCCATCCGCCAATGTTGGCAACTACGCGGTTAGCATGCATGAGTAATTTTGTGCGAGTGGTGAGTCGGGGACTTGCATGCAAGTGTTTGAGGAGGAAAGGGCACGGGACAATGCCTTCTCCGGTTAAAGGGTTTATTTCATTTTAAACACTTATTCTGTTTTTATACATCCACTTAGGTCATCATTACACTTTGCCAAACAGGAAATCGATCTCCACGCGACGGCTGCAGAAACACAGAGTTCTATCAAGAGACTGTCTTCTCGGGAGCGGTGGTTTGAGTCTTTCTGTTCTTGTTTTGTTTTGTTTTATATTTTCCTCTTTTCTTAAACTAACAAATGGGTTGTAAAACTTGATGCGGCTCCAACGATTTTGATCCATTGCTCACTCTTTTTGTCACGTCTCTTTCGTCTCTTTTTTTTTTTTTTCTTTTCTTTTTGCGTTTTTCATGGTTTCCGATTTACAAATGATCTATTGCTGTTTTCTGGTCCTATACTGCAAAAACGGACTTGATTTAAATGTGGCTGTGAGGTTTGTGTTGCTTTTGATCATATTATTTATCTTAAATATAGCTAATTATTGAGACTCACCAGAGAGTTGGTCAAGTTCTTAAGAGTGTTTATGGCTTCGTAAAAGACACCAACAGATTATAAAGCGAAGGCGATAGATTAAACAACAAGCATCGTTCAGTAGCCAAGCATATTCCCAGTTGATCGCTCCTGAAGTTGTCATCCTCTGCCGGGACGTTGCTCTCCACTCCGTGAATCATGCAAGACAAGTGCAGCTTGCAGCGTTGTGGGGCCGTCGTGACGGGGCGCAAATGCCCCTTTCTATTCGCTCAGCTCAGGGTCTTAACCTCGGCTGTATTTTGAATCCGCTTGGCTTGTTAAATGTAGGTAGTACAATGGAGGCGTTTTATTACTTTTGGCTATAAGAGGTCACAGCTACTTATGTAGGTAGCCAAGATACAATTCCAGGAATATTTTTAAAAATATGTTTAGTGTGACAAATATTTGATATGTGTTATTTGGAAAATAAATTGGGTAATTGCTGTTCATCGAACTCTGATTTTAGCATATTTTTTAATCATTTATTTGCATTGGCTATAGTATGAATTATTTGTAGTTGTTAGTTATGAGTTCCTGATACCTCTATGACATGTTAGATTTGTCTCTCTCTCCTTTTTTTTTTTTTTTTTTTGCTGGGGGAGGGAGGCGAAATGCGAGCACCATTTTCAACAGAGATGCCCCCCTCCCCTCCTTTTTTTGTGTGGTCTCATTAAGTGGGCATCCTGCTAGGTCTGCGGAGTTATACGGGAGCTGTCCAATCACTGCATTTGCACGGCTTGTTAGCGACATTTAATGAGGGTTCTCTGCAAACCAAGTGAATGGCGCTTCAATGTTAGATTTACCTTGTGTCAACTCGTTACTTCTAATGAACCCATTGGAGGTTTCGCTGGTGAATGGAGCCGGACGCCTGGAACTGCAGGCCCTCTTTCTTCCGGTTTCTCTCAGAGCTTTGGCTTGGCCCAGATCCATAGTGTGTGGTGTGGGTGGTGAGAACGTGCACTGTATTTTGGGGAGTCGGGGGGAGTAACGGAGATATTCATATAAAAATAGCTTCGTTGTATCCATTCTATTGTTGTTTAATTGATTATGTTGATTTCAGGACCTCATTCAGGATCAACATCATACCCATAGCCTGTGATAAAGTGATAAAGTACTAATTCTTCAAACCCCCTCCTCGCTATAATTGCACAAACCTACTTCTACACATTGTACCTCTTTAGGATTATCCACCACAATGTACACATTTTAACACAATGTTTTGATAGTTAGGGATATTTTTGTCCAAGTTTTGCACTGTGCAACAAGGCGTTAAATCTTGATGCAAATGTTTAAGAGTGTCTAAAACTGAATGCATATTCAGTTATTTAAAATAGCTACTACTAATAATATAAACAATAGTTATGATGATTATATAGAATGTATGCAGCATTATGACTGTATGGACTCAATTTTTAGAAAATGTGCTATTTAAAAAAAAAAAAAAAAACTGTATACTATACTGTTGTGAGGCATGCAACCCCTAGTTAGATATTAGATGTAGGCTATCATGTTTATGATTTTACGAGACTGTATAGTCACTGACATTAACATAATAAATTAACAGAATAAGTAAAATTTTAATAAAATTAAAAGATTAAAAAAACAACTTTTGACCAGTTTAAAACCCTGTGCTGCCAATTACACAAAATTAAAGTGAAAATAAACATTACATGATTAAGCTTAAGCCATATCGCCTTTTGGTTCTATAGCTTATTAGAGTCATACAAGTTCTGATGTGAAACTTGAATTTCTCGAATTAACGAAATAATTGTTTAAAACATGAGAGAAGCTTAACGAGAGACTACGTCGATTTAATGTTTTCCATAAAAACTGGTTTAAGAAGTAGTCTACAGGTATTCGACGTGGTTAAATTAAACCTTCGTACATCCTGTTGTCATTTACTCAGGCGGGGTATGGTCTTGTTTTGCGTTTCGTATTGGTAGCCCGATCAGTTGTTTTGTCAGTCTTGATCAGGTGCAAAGTGATAAGATATAACCATTGAGGCCGCTGTCATAACGACCCGGGGCAACCCGACAATAATTCATAAACGCTGGCAATCTGTCACTTTGCGTCTACAGGGAGGTTTCTATTAGAGCTTTTAAATTGGCAGAAAGTGAAACACGGGTCTGTGGCTAGTAAGACAACCCAATCTGGAGCAAATCGTCAACATGGGCAAATTATTAGCGCCTCAGTTGAGCTACTGCTAAAAGGGCAGACCCATTCATGAATTGTGCTCAATCTCTTCGTCCATTCTCTCTCAGTCATTCATGCTATAATGATTCAATTTAGGCATGTTGGAAAAATGAGACCCAAATGTAGGTAGAACATTTGAAGATTCTTCAGTTTAACTCATTCTTCCTATACGTTCAATGAGTCTTTGTACGTAATTGAATTATTTATTTTGTTGTTAAAATTATAATTTGTGTCTCCAACATCACTGTACGTTGGATTGGATCCATCGATACATCCAAAGTACAGTAATAATATGTTGGAGGAGAAAAAGAAGTCCTAACCATTGAGATATACCATGTTGTTTCCGGTCTAAAAATAGACGTGGTGAACTTTTAAACATAAATGCGAGGGAAACTAAAATAATGAATGCTTACATTATTTGGCATAATACACTACATAAAATGTTGATAAAATACAGCGATAAAGATGTCCAAAGTTTTTATTTTTATTATTATTGGGCTTAATTTTTTTTTAATAGAATTAATTAATTTTAGATTTATTTGATTCATAAGTGCAACTTTTGAGAAGGAAAAGTGCAAAATGCAACCTGTCTTTCCCTGTTCCGCCTAAACTGCTGTGTTTAACATAAGCCTTTTTTTTCCTCGTCCTTCATTTGACAGGGAAGTCAAGTGACTGAAAAATTACACGAGTGAAACCAGCATATTTAAATAGGACAAGCCCTGCTATTGTAGCTTGACGTGTTTTTGTTCCTGTTATCGAGAATGACAGTGATTGTTGCTCGAGAATGATAAATAATAATTGCATTTTGTTTTGCTCACATCATGTGTTTTTTTTTCCCCTGGAATTTGACTAGACACATTTGAATGTTTTAGTTTTTAGTTTTATGTATTGGTATTTGAATGATATGTTTAATAAGGGTGCTCATTCTTAATTTTTGTATTGGCATCATGTAATGTGTATTCCCTATCATTTTACTATATTTCATCAGTGATGAATCCAGGCTGGTTAAAGAATAAATATAAAAACATTGGCTTATGTGTCTGAGTGACCTGTGCTGACCTACAAAAGCTTTCATTTGTAAAGGTTAGGAAATCCTTTGGTAAACATGTATTAAAACTCTGCTTATGTCTGATATCAACTGTAATTCCAACTCACTCACTAACTCACTCATTCAAAAAAAAAAAAAAAAGAAAAAAAAAAAGATTAATCACAAATGCAACCAATGCAAAATATGTAGGCTATTATTGATTGGTCATTATCTAGATTTTGGGCTGCCCTGGGACAATTCCTTATAAAATGTTTCATTTTTCATTTATTTTAGCAATTTAAATATTAACTTACCTTGTCAGAAGTTTAAGTCAAGGAGGTGAACAGAGTTATCTAGATTTTTTTTAGGCCTACTTATGATTACTTGGCAGTGACTGAAAGTGTAGCATCCAGAACTTGTTATTCATGGGTGAAAAGCATCTGTCGAATAGGATTTTTGTCTAAAGAAGGGTTTGACCACAGAAATCAATAGAGGACGTCTGGATTGCTACAGGAGATGCAATGCGCTACATCGCTGTGACAGGTACAAGGCGCTACTTTGAGGAGACGCGCGAAATATCAACAGGTAGATATGCCTTATATGCCGAGTGTATCTAACGAATAGCTAAAAAGAAATTCTAAAAAAGAATTTTGAGATTTTGAACTTGTGAACTCGTGATTTTTTAACGGGACACTGACAGGAAGTTACAAACAAAGAACTATGTTAAGTTTTGGTCTGTTCCTCAGGAAAGACGGAGGTATTTTAGGTTATTTTGACGTATTTTACTTAATATTAACAGATCAACGAGGAAAAGAAAGTATCAATTTTTGGTTTAGTTGATTATTTTTTAAATTTACATTACTTACAAACAGAGGCTGCAAAAAATGGTCATTCTATTTCAATTAATGTCATTTGAAAAGTTTTTGGAAAATTAAAGGATGCTATGTTTGTTATTAAACTCTTTAGGCTTATATTGTCTGATAAAAATAATGATACTTTCATAAAAGTGACATTTCTTTAAACAGAATTAATTATTTGTAGATTTTACGTGAATGTATATGATTGATAATGTTATAAAGTGAAGCTATAGTGGTAAGGCTTCAGCCAGGAGTTTATAGTCTAATCTGTGACTTATTTGTATGATTTTTCAATTCACAATTAATTTTTATTTTCTTTGGAAAGCTGTCCATCGCACCCAGTTATAGCCTAATGTTTCCCTCGTGTTTGGATAGCATCCACTTCGAGTTGGTCGATATTAGAGTTGACTAGGAAAAAACTCAATGTTTGCACATGTTGTTCTGACGAAATCTTGAAACACAAATGCAATTAGATGCCAGTCTAACTTCTGAAACGTTCATTTTTAGCGCCCCTTTAAGGTACTTGATAAAAAAAATTCTGCAGATTAACGCATATGTATTATTTATTAGATCACTTAATTACATTATAGGAGATACTCAAGCAGATGTCAAAACGTCTTAAAAATGTTTATGATTGAATGACTGAGCCCAGTACGCGACGCATTATCCCGTGCCCAAATGAAAAATTAATGACTGACAGCTGTAACCTGTAGCCTGTAGCCTGCCCTCGGTCTTTCAATTGCTTTGATGGTCATCACATCCACCATCTCAGACTATATGCTCAAATACGGTTACGTTATTGATTTATGACCTGTAATTCCCTGATAGCCTAATACAATGGGAAAATGAAACCCCAAATTATCTAAATCATTCTCTACATTTTTGTATTTCATGGGCAGTAGTCTCATTTACCGGAATAATAGCAGGTTGTATAATGTTGATTCTTATTTAGGCCTTATTGCAAGGGTTCTCAGACTGTTTGCCGCATGTGAACGCGATGCGCTCGCGCACTCAGACAAGGTGAATCTAAAGGCAAAATGTCGCGCAGAGGTAATGGGAAGTTATTGGGAGGTTGTCCTACCATATTGTCCTGCAGGTCTGTGGTTCACGGCGGGGTTAAAGAAACTGTTGATATCTTTGTTTGCTCTCTCCGCCAAATCCCTTTCCTTCCTAAAAAAGGATGTGTCCTGCCCAGCAGCGCTGCGCTCACCGGCTTGCACCCCTGTTTGTTTTTATAGGTTTACAACATTGACCAAAACAGGAACACAAATAATATTGCGACGTCATAAACTGCACGGTATGGTCTTGTCTTTGTGAAAGCAAACACCCGTCCTCGAACTAAAGTGAATTCTTTGTCTTTGGCTATTTTTGTCTGCAATAACCCAGAAAATCCTTGTACTTCTGCCGAGTAACTTGCTTTTGTGAGAAAAATAGCCTACATTCAGTCTCCCCAGCAGTATTTAACCCAATTTATCAATAATCCTTTCAAATGAAAAAGTGAATTGGATTATTGATAATGTAACAAAACATAAATTACAGGAATGAATAAATGATCTTTATTTAAATGTATTCTGTGTGTGATGTTATGAATGACTGAGCAGGTGTTTAAATAAAACAATACCTACATTTAAAAATGACTAATTGTAGGCCTATTTGATTGTTGCTGTTGTGTTGATATAAAAATGGAATATAAAAATGTATATATCATGATCTTTCAAATCATATGATTTGTTGCATTCATGTACTCCTTTCCTTACTCAGTAAAAACCATTATCTACATTGCACTGAGTTATCTATGTTGTCTTTGAAAGCTATGGTTCATATTACTGAGGAGCTTGCAGTATTTGACCCATCAGAACAATAACATTGTTTGTCAGCCTGTCACTACTCGGATGACTGAGCTGCTAGCTGTGTGTGAGTGTGAGAGTGTATGTGAGAGCGACTGTGAGTGTATGAGATAAAGAGACAGAAGGGGAGGGAAAATATTGTTATGTCCTCTGTATTCCACAACATGACTTGAGGCTCTTAGCACTTTTTAGGTTTGTCTCTCTCTCTCTCTCTCTCTCTCTCTCTGTGTGTGTGTGTGTGTGTGTGTGTGTTTGCATGTGTTGATATTGCCTCCATTAGCCTCATTAGATCTGTTTAGCTGCAGAGCATCACAAACAAAGCTGAACATCATTAGAGCACACATCTCTCTCTCTCTGCCTCTCTCTTTCCCAGTTTTTCATTCTCTCTCTAAGTACTGCTATCAGGTGGTGTAACAAAACCTAAAAATCCTAAATGTTGTTTGTATTATTATACTGTTGTGTTTTTTTCTTCATTTTTGTTAAGAAATCTTCAGAATAATAATATGTTTATATTATTACACTGCTAGATGCAGTGTATTTTTTATTCAGCAAGGACACATTTAATCAATCAAAATTACATTAAAGACATTTATAATGAAACAAAAGATTTCTTTTTCAAATATTGCTGTTCTTCAAACTGTTCATCAAAGAATCCTGAAAAAAAAAACACTTCCACACTTTCCACAACTCACAGCACAACCATTTTCAACTAATAAGAAGAATAAGAAGAATTGAGCACCAAATCAGCATGTTAGAATGATTTCTGAAGGATCACGTGACACTGAAGACTGGAATAATGGCTGCTGAACATTTTCTCATTACAGAAAAAAGAAATTAAACTGTGAAAAATATTTCAAAATATTACTGTTTTTGACTGTATTTCTAAATGCAGCCTTGGTAAGTTTAAGAGACTTCTTTTAAGAACATTTTTAAAAATGTCATTGACCTCACACTTTTGAAAAGTTGTGTATATATGGTCGAGTCTAAATGACCCATCATATCTATCCAGGTCAGAGTCTCCCTTATAGAAAACAATATTGAGTCCCAATCTGTGTTTTTATTGTATAACTGTTTGATTTGACATTTGACGTTATATAGTGATTATTTTGTGTCTCAAAGTGCAGTGGAAGGTACCTTTTCAAATTTCTCTGTAATAGAATAGATCTTTCTGAATAAAACATAGTGAGCTATTAACATTCAACCAACTGACACTGAAATTCTGTGAGCAATACCTGAGCTGTAAATAAATGAGGCTAGAATGTGCTACATGACTTCACTGGACAATGTGAACAATAACAAAATGTAGTGCTGTGTAATCCTGTATCTAAAGTATAAATCCTAAATGAAATTCCATAAAAGGATTAGTAGAGTGTCACAGAGGAGCCGGTTAAGAGTACCAAAGGTAATTTGTAACCTTAGCAACTACTGGAAATGGGGATTATCACAGCCATGTGGGCCGCCTTTGTGGATTGGGTCAGAGTGAGGTTGCCCAGGCTACAACCCGGATTCCTAAATCATCATAAAGAGTCACAGACAGATTTGTAAATTCTAATTTATATAGAGGAAATTAATTCTAGATACTTTCAAACCTTTGCCACTTTAAAAAAGGGTAACTGTAAATTCCACAGTGATACATGCTGTTTATAAATTAAGGAAGATTCTGTATTAAGCGTTTCAAATGAAATGACAGAAATACATCTTTTGTGTTGCTGAAGGTTATTAAAAACCAAAGTTGATCTATGATTTGATTAGTAACTGCATTAAACTGGGTTTAACTAAGCAGTTGTCCAAAGCTTCAGTTCAAAGCAAGAAACTCACAGTCTAACACTTAATTGTGGAGGCATTATCCAGCAAGTTTAACCACTTTCTTGTTGGGACTTCTCAAATGTCTTATTGCTTAATCATGTGGAAGTGACAACAGCCAAACCCTCTCTATCTCTCTCTCTTCTCTCACTCTCTCTGTCATTCTATTTTCATTTCTTTGTAAGTTTGGGGAAGCTATTAAAGCAACAGTAAAAGGCTTCACAAATGACATTTGCTGACATTCAAGGAAGTGCATTTATCAGCCAAGTACAGTTCACCTTGGTGAATGAAATCCATTTGTGCCAGTGTCTGCCTGGTGGCCTCTCTTTCTCTCGTTTGCTCTTTCTTTCTCTCCCTTTCTCTCTCTCTCTGTCTTTCTCTAAATTGATGCCCAGCGAATGGGGAAATGGCGAGGTGGCGCACGGTGCGGCAGCTGCTCTCAAATGTCACGCTGGAAAATCTTTAATGGGCTAAGTGTAGCCTTTCCGGCCCCAACTTGTCAGGTAATCAGAAATCTCTGTGACTCCTCTCCCTCCTCTCTCCTCTTCCCACATTTCCAAGCTCCCCAGGGCCACATCCCAACATTAATTACACGTTATTCTGTTCGGAACTCCACCGCCGTGAAACAGATAGACTGCTTTTAAAAGTCAAGACACTGGAAGAAAAATCTTCTCTGCTTGGTTATACAATTATTATCTACAGGGAAGCTAATCGTATTCGTCAATTGTTTCAAAGAGTCGTGCCATAACTTTTAAGGTACTCTACATAATGGTCACACAGAAAGGACAAGAGGCCATATATGTATGTGATTCATATATGTATTTACTGCCAACACTGTGCACATTACACATTATAGATCTTCTATAGTAGACAATGAAATTCTTGAGAAATTTGAGTTTCTTATTAAATGATAAATTGGATCTATTAATTGCAGTTTGTCTGTATTTATATGTGTACCTTGTCAAATTTGATCTGTTGTTCGATTCATGATTATATAAACACTGCATACACACAATAAACTAGTATTTTCTGCATTATTATTGTTGATGTGATCTATGTGAGAATATTTATCACCGAATCAACAAAAAAAAAAGAAAGAAAAAGAAAAAGAATGTTGTCACAAAGTTATTCCTGTCACAAAGAGTCACCATTTTGTATTTTGTCAATTGTTTACCTTTTTACATTTTGAGTATGACTGTTACATTTCATGTGAAATTCAACAAGTATATTATAATGTCATTTTATGAAAATGTTTTAGTAGGCCTATGTTAGCCTATGAATAATAAAAACATGTTTTTCTTATATGTCCAATAAAATTCCTTTACTCCAAGTCATGGAGCTAGTCATAATGTAAATAAAGTTAGCCTAGCATGATATTAGCACACGCTACTGTTGTATAAAGGTGATTAACATGCTACTGCAGGAGGAGCCCCCACTCTTCAGAACGCTTTGTCCTGAACAATAGCCAGGTCAGGCCAGGTGCTGTACAGACACGCAAACTCATTGTTAAAAGAGCTAAAGGAAAATGGCGTGCCATTGCTTAGCCACCAGACCACCAGCTCCATTCAGCAAAGGGTTAATAACTTATTAGGAACAAAATGTGCAGCGTTGATATATGATAACATTTATACACGCGTAAGAGTATGATATATACACGAGTTTTGGTTGAAAATGTATTTATTAATTTCTTTTCAGCGTAATATTTCTACCAATTGTGAACTCTGTTACGCTTTTTAGCTTGTCTGTTCTTACCTTTAGATTGTAAAACTGTGCTGTGCATTTTCAAGTTTTTTAGATAATCTTCTGTTGAAGATCAGAACATGTAATCATGAGGACAGCTTGGACACAGAGGCTTCTGAATGGAGCTGACCTTTTGTGTCAGAAAGCTTTCCACATTAATAACTCTATTTTCTGCACATTCAGGTACAAGATGGCTGATTAAGTTTCTCCTAAAGGCCGTCTGGGTGCAGGTCCTGGAGTTGTGACTCTTATTCTCAACCTCAAGGTGGTGCTGATGGGGAGAAAGGTGGTACTGTAGTGTGAGTACTGTAAATATGCCCATTAGAAGAGTGAGTGTAAGTATTTGAGGGTGCAGACATATATAAGGTTTTGTTGGAGAGATTTTTATAGTGATTGGATGTCGGAGATGCACAGCACAACATAGACACACTCACGCTGAGGGGTCAAAGTCGTGAAGAAGTTGTTGTCCATGTCACAAGGGCTGTGTAACACACACACACAAAAGACACAACTACTGTCACCGAGGGAGTGGACAGGCTATTTGGATATGTGCAAGCTACTCTCAGGCAGTGCATGTACACTGGTAGCCTGACTGAAAAGTGCTTTTCCGTGTTGGAAAAAAATGAGAATATTTTTTTCCCTTTCAGTAAACTCCCTTGACGCCGAGTTACTGCTGACAGAGCACTGTGTCTGAAAATCTCTCACCGTTATGATATCATGCCATGAAAATAAACTCACTGCCTTATCAGTGCACACCTCTGAATAAACCATGTGCCTAGGACAAAGCACCATCTACATTACAGAACAGTGTAATCACTGTGCATTATCATTGCCGTTAACTCTGTGCTACTTTTAAATGTTTTTTTAAAAATAACTAATTAATTTAATACCACACAAAAGCACCAGGTCTGCAAAGAGGGTGGAGAACAGCAGCGAGATAAGATTTCTATGAAATAATTTGTGCTAATAGTGTCAGTGACTGTAGCACTTCACTGCCATCAAGGCTGCCTTGCTTTAAACAAGAGGACATGCAGTAATCATTATTCTTTCATTTTACTTCAAGGAGCACATAATTAATTCCTCATCTTGAACTTGGAGGGAAAAGCAGAATTCATTTAGAGCCATGCAAGATAATGTGAAATCCCCTATGGTCTGATGATGATGTAGGGCAGCAGGGCTCGGCTATTGTCGTCCTGCTGTTCTAAAGCAGATGCTGCAACAGCAGCATTATGAAATTATCATTTCTATTTAACTTCAGGAGTACTTCATTACAATGGGGTCAAACAAATTAGCTGTTAATGCATTGGCTGGGGCACAAAAAATGTGAGAAAATGGATGGCAGAGCTGATCAACTAATAGACATTTAATGTATTGTTTATTATATTTGGGGTTTATTTTTTTTATTTTTTTTAAAGAAGTCTCTTATGCTCACTACATCTGCATTTGTTGGATCAAAAATACAGAAAAAAGCAGTAATATTGTGAAATGTTATTACAATTTAAAATGACTGTTTTCTATTTTAATATATTTTAAAATGTAATTTATTCCTGTGATGGCAAAGCTGAATTTTCAGCAGCCATTATTCTAGTCTTCAGTTTCACACGATCCTTCAGAAATCACTCTAAGATTTGCTGCTTTTGAACTTTCTGAATAACTGTAAAAAGAGAAAGCAAGTGTCAGAAACTACAACACTAGAAAGTCCCGAACTGGGATATCCTGTCTTTCTCACGCACAACTGATAGGCTGCAGATAAATTATAGTGTAGAGATGTAGACACAAGAATGAATGCTGTCAGTTGTAATACAACACCAAGATCAAAGGTTTATCGGGGCAATAGTCAGTTCAAATCTTCATTAGTGCCTTAAAAGATAATGATGACAAGGTGTTTAAAAAAACATTAACACCTTCATTGTCACCACCTTATTCTTTTGGAGATATTGTTTATGGCAGATAACTTGAGAAACCATCACGACAACAGCTTATCGACCCCGACAATGTTAAGTATGCAAAATACATTATGAGCATAAAAAGAATGCTTTGTGCTTAATCTGACTTGGAATGTGAGGCGTTAGAAATGACAACACACACAGACACACACAGTAGGCTACAATCACACATAAGTTCCCAGGGCATATTAACTGCACTGTTTCCTGCAAGAGCTGTCAATCTGAATCACAAACCGAGTCCAGACAGGGTCATGTGCATGTGTGTGTGTTTACAAAAGTTGATCTGAGCCTGTGCACAAATTCAAGTGTCAAGTATGTGAGGGTTTCACTGATATTTTGACATACATAAGGTGCCCTGAATTGAGGAAATTAGAGAAGCCTTGTGTTTGTGTGTGCGTGTGCATCTTGAGTATGAAGCCGACATGCCTGGGCAAAGGAGTAGGGTGTTCTGCTTTTAGCATTTCTTAATGCACAAAGGCTAAGGATTGAGTTTCATCTGTCTTCAGTTTACACAGACACTAATGAGAAGGCATGAAATTGGCCTTTGCGATTAGCCTACCTTCTAAACCCAGCATGTTGGAGCAAGGCCCGAGGGCCTGCCTGGAACCTGACTGCCATCATACTTCATCTCAGGGAGACATTAGTAATATGAATGATAATCTGACAACCTGACACGTTAGCTAAGATCAACAAGAAGGTTAAAGAATCAGCTTTAAAGCCCTCTGTAACACGATCAGCATTTTTATCGGCATGTAACCATCACATAACATCATTGCTATCATTTTCTCCACTAATGGCGGTAATGTCGGTGAGCGCGCATTGATGTCCGCGGGCTGATTGTGTAAATGAAACAGAAAACGTACAAATTACATTGTCAATTCAAATTTAAGCAGGTAATGCCGCCCATTCATTTTACAAGCCAGCGGTCCCTCTAGTTATCTGTGACAGAACGACACGTCGACGGCTTGCTTGAGGAAAAAAGCGACAGGCAACGGCAGTGCCTCGAGTATACCAGAGAAGAGAGGCGCTACGACATGAAAAATTCATCGTCCCTGCCTGGTAAATCACTGGGCTGTTTTAATTTACGTAGGAAAGAGGCCGTGTCGAAGGCCAGTTGCTGTTCTAATTAAACTGATACAACTCACAGAATTGGCGCGCTCGTCTCCGTGGCGGCTGTCATCGCCCGCCTCGCGCATCTTCAGACTATTTGAAAATCAATTATCTCAACAAACCAGCTGTAAGGACTGCGTGCCAGCCACTTATTCCTGAAGTGAATAACTTATTTGAAATTCATTACGGCACGGAGGGACGGAAGTCTCGGGTATTTCTGTATTTATTTCCATTATTTATTGCAGTTCTTAAACAATACACAATCTCATTTTCATGTTCTCTTAACCTCCATGACTATTACATGACTTCACCCATCTCACCTCCGTCATAGCCTCTGTCTGCAGATTGTGGTGGAGTAAACTCGCCGGTTCTTTTCATTTATTTATTACATGCAAATCAAAGCACTCCTGGAGGTGCTCTCCCGTTTTGCATAAATATTGATGGGTACGGTTCAGCCTGTGTGTTTGTTTGTGCCGGGGGGAGGGCGCTGAGGGGGGCGGGCTGCTCAAAACATTATCTTTGCACCGTCAGATTGACCTAGCGTAAGAACCCGCTGCACATTTTGATGACATCCTTTTTTGTCACCTCTTTTGCAGGGTAGATGACAGGCCAGGGATGAGCTTCAAACAGCAGCGTGTATATGTGTATGTATGTAACAGGCCTGTGGAGTGTTTGTGTGTCAAGGACGTTAGCGGGGTGGACAGCTGATGGACACCAGCGTGGAGGAGATGTGATAGTGAGTTGATGCAATGTCACTCGCACTCAGATCTAACCTGAGCGCTCCCTCCCTCTTTTTCCCAGTCCTTCCCGTGCCTCGGTTCCTCCCTCTACAACTGCTTTCTCCCTATCACACTCCTTTCCACACCCCCCTGCTATATCTCTGTCTCTCACGATGTTCGTTCCTAGCCTTGCTTTCCTATAAGCCCTTCACACAGGATCAGGTCGCAGGCGTGAAGGGGGGGCTCAGAGAGAAAGAGAGAGAGAGAGCGCTTTATCAGCAAGTCTGCTTGATGGGGTTGTCAGCCGTGAGTCAAGCAGGGTCACCGTGGTGACAGGAGGTGTCACTTCCCTGCATCGCCGCCTTTTGTGCCACCAGCTGCAGTCTTGAGCACGCTTTTCACAGACCTGACTGGAGCTGTGCGCACAACATGTGTGTGTGTGTGTGTGCAGCGTGTGATCAAGATACTACTGCTTTTTCCATTTATTCCTCTGCCAGTGAAGTGAGGCTCTGCTGTAAAGGTGGTGTGGATAGAAATAGTGTCCTATGTTTTCTAAAATGCTTGTTCTTCATTGAGATTGATGAAGGAAGGTCATGACCTAAGACTAAGCATACACACTCATTTGTAGAAAGCATTTGTTGTGTATATTGATCCAGGACACTAGATCATATACAATTCGTCAGCCTACAATGTGCAGGCAGGCGATGGCAACAAGCCTTTTTAGATATATTGCAGAATGAAGCATAAGGCAAAGCTATTATGGTTTTGAGTTCTTAGTTTTCATTTCTACTATTCTGAGTAGAATAGTATTATTATTTTACTATTCTATTTTATACTTCATTTTAGTTTTGTTTTCTTTAGTTTCTACTTTATAATTTTTAGTTTTAGTTATTTATTTAGTTATTATTAAAAAAAAAAAAAAATAATATATACACTATATATATATACACTACCAGTCAAAAGTTTGGACACGGTAAGATTTTTAATGTTTTTAAAAGTAGTTTCATCTGCTCACCAAGGCTGCATTTATTTAATTAAAAATACAGTAAAAACAGTACTGATCCTTCAGAAATCATTCTAATATGATGATTTGCTGCTCAAGAAACATTTATGATTATTATCAATGTTGAAAACAGTTGTGTACTTTTTTTTCAGAATTCCTTGATGAATAGAAAGTTCAAAAAAACAGCATTTATCTGAAATACAAAGCTTTTGTAACATTATACACTACCGTTCAAAAGTTTGGGGTCAGTAAGAATTTTTATTTAAATTTTTTTGAAAAGAAATTAAAGAAATTAAAGACAGTAAAGACATTTATAATGTTACAAAAGATAATATTTCAAATAAATGCTGTTCTTTTGAACTTTCTATTCATCAAGGAATCCTGAAAAAAAAAATATTGTAAACAAATATTTTGTAAAATTGTACACAATAAATGTTTCTTGAGCAGCAGATCAGCATATTAGAATGATTTCTGAAGGATCATGTGACTGAAGACTGGAGTAATGATGCTGAAAATTCAGCTTTGATCACAGGAATAAATTACTTTATAAAATATATTCAAACAGAAAACAGTTATTTTAAATTGTAATAATATTTCACAATATCACTGTTTTTACTGTATTTTTAATTAAATAAATGTAGCCTTGGTGAGCAGATGAAACTTCTTTTAAAAACATTAAAAATCTTACCGTGTCCAAACTTTTGACTGGTAGTATATATATATATATATATATATATATATATATATATATATATATATATATATACCATGTCAAAAACTAAAATAAAAATTATATATATATAGAATTTTAAATATATTATTATAATATGTATATATATTATATAATATATATTCAAATATATATTTCATAATATACCATGTCAAAAACTAAAATAAAATGAATCTGCATTTTTATTTTAATGTAGTTAGTTTTTACAGTTGTGTTCCTAAACAAAAATATATGCTAAATATAAATATTTATGGCTCCAAAACTAACTAAATATATATATATTATAAATATATATATTTAGCTTTTTTTTTTTTTTTTTACAGTTGTGTTTGTAGGTAATACTTTATTTTAGTGTCCTTGTTACACGTTACACGTAGTTACTACATTAACTGCTATAAATTGTGCATAATTGCATAAAGTTAACCCTAAACCATACCTTAATCCCAACCCTATAGTAAGTACATGTAGTTCATTCTTATTACTCAGTACTTAAATGTCTAATTACACTGTAACATGGACACCTTAAAATAAAGTGTAACCAGTATTTATTTTCATTTCAGTTAATGAAAATATTTTAAATGGGCAGAATGACAGAATTTTTTATTTTTTGTATGAACTATCCCTTTAACAACAACACTGGTGTAAGGTGCACTGTGAGTGTATGTCACTGCGGTGTCCATTGCGCATTTGCAGTACAGTAATGTAAGATTAAGTAAAGGTGTTTTCTCATTCAGCCTCAGGCTAGGGGCTTACAGCAAATCAAAAAGCAGAGCAGAAGGAAAATGGGGTCAAATTGCCTTTCAGCCGCCGTAATCTTCAAATCGTTGAGAAATTACCTCAGGAGTGAGCGCTAGCAATTTGTTTCTATTCTGAGTAGTGGGATGAGAAGGCCACTTGAATTACTTAATTTCAGAATTTGACGAACACACAGACATGCTATGCACCATGTGTGCTCAGCAGCCCTGAAAGGCAGTTGTTTACATGCAAAAAGAGAATAGGAGCTGCAATCGATGGCCAGGCCATTACAGGATATGCTTAAATGTGGCAGAAACGTTTTAGCAATTTGCCAGTGTCCAGATTCTGCAGAAGGAATTATTTGATCAATATCATTGCTGCCTAATAGACAAGAGTAAATTATATG
Source organism: Hypophthalmichthys molitrix (assembly GCA_037950675.1). Taxonomy (NCBI): domain Eukaryota; kingdom Metazoa; phylum Chordata; class Actinopteri; order Cypriniformes; family Xenocyprididae; genus Hypophthalmichthys; species Hypophthalmichthys molitrix. Next base: position 22,483,105 of record CM075504.1, read on the forward strand.
ATCAATGCCGCTGCCCCGTGTACAGGACAGTGATATACCTTTGTACACACTTTGTCCTTGTGCATGTATGTGGCCAGTGCTTGCATTTACTATTTCTTAATGACCCTCTCTAGGCATATTGTGGCCTAAATGTACATTAGAGGCTTTAAAATGTAAGCTTTATGCCATAATTTAAACATTTGCTGCCATTTACTGTACAGGCCATGTTGTAGTTAACTTCTTAATTTCCATCGCTACATTTAATAACCAGGAAATCGTAACTCTAAGCTCTATACAAACTTGAGAAATGTTATGATGGTGTGGTACCTTTCCTCTGATCTAAAATGATATGTGTTTACGTGTCTTGCCCGTGGTTATATACACAGGAGTATGTTTAGTGATCTGAGATGACATGTTAGGGACCCAGAATTTGCCAAAACAAAAGCAGTGATGCAACTCTGTCTGAATTGTGCGCAGCGCTTCCAGACATCACTCTCCGGCAATGAGTGATCCTGTTTTGCTCTGTCTTCAGGACAGAGGGAGCGCTGAAGTCTTTTCATTAGACGATGTCATGATTTCTTTGGTTCTTTTGTTTTGAGTTCGATTTATTTTTCTGATTCTTCACTCCTCGTATTCATCACATGACAAAAGCATGGTGTGCTTGCTAATGCTAAGCAAGTGAGACGAGAGAGAGGAGGGAGTGAGGTCGCGGAGGGAGAGTGCGAGTGGGAGAGTGACACAAAGAGAGCTTGTCATACTTGCTTAAGGATGAAATATTAAGTGTGCAGCCAGGTTGTAATTTTCTCCAGCAAGTGCAGAAAGGGTGTGGGGGAGGAATCACACCATGACTTTCTCTTTCATTCTCCAAGCTGCATATTACTATTTAAACAGCATTATTTTAATTACAGGTGCAATAAAAAGCACAGCTGTTTAAAATCCGGTGTTGTACTTCTAATACACAGAATTATTAATCAGTAAACACTGTGCCGCTCTGTCTAAACAAAGGACGTTCCGCAATAAAATATTAGATTTAACTGCAAAGTTAGAGACATTTTTTGTCATACTGCACATTATATTTGTGATCAACTCGCAACTTGCATTAATGTTTTGTACGGTGTGCTCCATTGCTTACTAGAGTGGACTCATCAGTATTTGTGTGTGCGTGCGTGATATTCTACCTTTCCTGGCAGGAGTGTGTGGAACTTTTTCCTGATGTGATACAGAGAGACAGGTGAGGATTTCATCTCGCTTTCACTATAAGTCAGGTCGCTGGCTCATCTCACTGTCTGTGTCTCTCTCACTGTCCTGGGAATATACCTTTCCCTGACCCTTTCGTCACCCTCAAAACACACATATGCACACAGGCTTACATTTTGTTTTCTATCATATTGGGGACTTTTTACTTTTATTCCTCATATTTGCGAGCATGTTTTCATGAGAACATGAACACACACACAAACAAACAAACTAATATGTCTGTCAGAGGAAATAATCTCAGGAATAATTTCAGGGAACAATACAGGAAGAATCTCTCTCTAAACTGAGAGAAACCATAAAATCAATACACTCTCTTTATCACATAGCAATTATGTAATTTTTTTTTAACGTAATGTGTGTAATAATTTTTATCAATCATTTTCACAGAAAAGGTTTGGCGTTCGCTTCATAGTTTGCTTTGATTATCATAATTGTAAACTTAAAATAATTTATATATTTGAGATAGATTTTCGTGTGTTAAGGTTGAAAGTCACGTTAAAGGTAAAACAACAACATCTATGCATAAAAGACACAATAATAAAGGCATAATAAATGTTTACAAGACAGTTTTAATGTACACTTCATATAACAAAAAATAAAAAAATCTATAATTTAAAAAGATAAATAAAAATGACTTGCAATAAAAAAAATACAGTTTCAGTATTACTTATTGTCCTGCTAAGATACGTCATATAAAACAATTACAAAACAATTACAAAACTAACCCCTCTAGACCTGTTTTTTTTTTTTTTTTTTCAGTGAGCAAACAACAATTTTTACCTTCTTGATATTTGCTTTTCTTTAAAACAACATTTTTGCCAACTCATTTTTTTATTAGATTTATTACGTCCTCTACAAAGGACACCATGACTGAAGCAACATAATAATCCTCATATCTTAACCAACTAGAGATTGTGAGCTAATGTTAACGATTTAGAAAAGAACATACTAAGAATGAGCAATGCAATTAAAATGTATAAAAAAGGCGATGATGATATGAAGCCTCAAAAAACTTGTTTGATTCTTTTTGTTGGTTGCAGTGGGTGACTCTGAGTATATGTGAATATGCCTTTGTGTGTTTGTGGATGTGTTTATGTGAACTTGATGGTTGTTCTGATAAATATACACATGTGTGCAGTGTAGCATCAGTGCATCAGTGTGTGGAGGGTGTGTGAATATGTATGTTGCTGTGTATTCATTCATCTCACATCCACTGGGGCTGTTTCTCACTAAAACCAATGAAAAATTGATTGACAGTTTGTGGTCACTTTGAAAACATAAATAAAGTCATATTAATAATATTTAATTACCATTCATGTTAATAAAACATGAACATTAGAATTTCACAACCTGGCATGTGACTAATTCATAAGTTTCCTGCTGATATATTTCAAGACCTGATGTCCATCGCAACCTTTTAAAAAAATCATGTGTCCTCCAACTCTGAAAGATGTTCAAAATAACATTATCACTCGATAATAATAGTTTATAATAGGTGCAAGTTGATGAGGCTACCATAAACATAAATCTGCATTTAAAAGGTAAAAAGGAGGCTTCCTCCTCTTCCTGTTGGTTAGCCATACTTGTTTTATGTGAAGTCTAAAGCTCATTCAGATTACTGTAAATTAGGGGTCATAACTTCATTGTGATTAGTTGATCAGAGACTAATCAGTGACCAGGCATTTCTCATATTATAAAAACATAATTTTTATTGGTTTAAACAAACAAAAAACTAATTGGGCATTATACAGTTTATAGTACTGAAAGTAAATAATGTATGGCATATATTGTAGTGATTGGACTAAGGTTATTTAATAAAAGAGTGCTGAGAAATAAATTTTTCAAACAATCTAAAACAAAATTACTATCAGTGACTCTCAAATAGTTATATAAAAGCTGACCTTGCTCAAGACAGCCAGTCTATGCAATATCTTCTAACATAAAATATCTAGATGTGTTGACTTGTTTTGTAAGGTGTGATTCATGAGATTATGCATTGGCCTGATTTCTGTGTATGCCATGCAAATGATCCCTGGCTGTAGAGATTTGTTTCATGATGATTATTATTTTAAGACAATCAAACATGATCCTTTCTTTGTAATCTTGTTTTAAGGTAGATTCATCAAAATGATTTTGTGTCTTATTCAATCCCCAGGAGTCATAAGCTCATGACACATCTTATATCATGGCTCTAGAGCTCCTTTATGTGCAATGAATGTCTGTAGGAGATAAATTACAGTAAAATATTGCAGTCCATTTCCCTGGTCAAGCTATGATGCAAGATGTGTGCTGGATCTCTAAAGGGGACTGTAGATGAGTGAGCCAGGGTGATGGAAGTGTTCATAGGATGAGTAGGGTTAAGAAGGTGTGTGTGTGTGTGTGTGTGTGTGTGTGCGCGCACTTCAGCTTAGCACCACTGATTAAATCAACTGCATTTCTCATTCAGTGAAGAGCTATAGGTTATCCTCATCCATCAGTGAGGTTGATAATCACAGCAAAGGATGGAGGTTAAAGACAGGACATTTGTACATGAAAATTAAACTATTCACTCATAAGAGTTTTTTTCTTTTTTTGAAGTGTGGAATCATGCTCATGAGAATAACATAATTCAAGCATTATAATCACAGGATTTCCCCGACACAGCTCATCTACCATTAATAAAAAATGATGAGCGATGGTTTAAATTCATCTCAAAGCCACTTAGATCTGAAAGACGCTTAGAAAACTGTGTGACGCAAAAAGAGAGAACTTAAATGCATAATACAGACTTTACGTGTGAATATGGAAAGTGTTATAAAAGAGGTGCGAGGAAACGGAGTGATCTTATCATCCCTCAATCTTCCCCTCTATTTTCTCTCTTCTTCTGTCTTCAGTGCTGATGAAACATCGCTATTGTTTATGCTGAAGATTAGAACGAAATTGGGCTGAAACTGGTTGTTCTGAGGAGATGGAGATAAGGCTGAGGATTTGTATGGGGCCATGTGCGGGGCCCTCTTATCGGGGCCCCTGCCACAGGCACCATATGAAGTTGTTCAAGCTAATTAGCCCTGGCAGGAGCTCAGCCTCGCCATGATGGCAATTCAGCGAGGCCCCCACACAAACACTCATAAATACACATCCTGTTCATTATCATGACTTTTATCCTTTTTCCTTTCCGTGACATGATAAGAAATTTAATTACAAAAATTTACATTTCACAGCAATAAGTCTGGATAAACAAATGTTTTTCATCAATGCCATTTTTAAAAGCGAATGGCTGACACTTATTTCACCAAGACATTCCACAGCTTGATTCACATTCACCCAAAACTGAGTGTGAAATCATGTTTGCCCAGGTCTTTGATGAAGAATTATTCATTTGATGACACAGTATTTGTAACACATTAATTGATTAACCCTCTTCAGATGATCTCCCTGTTGCCATTGAACACAGGTGTTGTTTCTTAGTCTCAGAGAAACAGTACAGTCTAGTTTATTAACATTCTCACCTTGACACATCCTGCCTTATGTGAACACCTACTAGAGTCATCTGACCTTTGCAGAAAAATGGAGTGGTTTTTCAATATGTGCAGACCCCGAGGACTCCTATTTGTGCTTTTAAATTACATCTATTAGGCATTTTACACGTGTGAGTGTGTGTGTGTGTTTCATTGTGAGTGCTTTTGGATGGACTGAAGACCACTCATTACAGCAATACACAAATTCTTTTGTAACTGCAAGAAATGTGGATGTGAAGCCTCAAGTCTAGTACTTTATCAGTGCGTTGTTAAAATGGATATACTGTATATTAGAGTATATTAGAATGTAGGACAGAGTGTAATATACGAGGAATAAGGGTCTTGTCTAGCGAAATGATCGTTCATTTTCTAAAAAAAATAAAAATGTATATACTTTTTAACCACAAACGCTTGTCTTGCACTGCTATGCGATACATCACACATGACATAATCAAGTTGAAAAAGGTTACGCGTGACGTAGGCGGAAGTACCAATCCAGTGTCTACAAAGCGAACATACAAAGACTAAGCCAAACACCCTTTACAAAAAAAAAGGTAAAACAACAATGTCGGACGATTTTGAAGTTGGAGGAGAAAATGAAATGGAGCTTTTCGCCCTACGGCGGTACTTCCGCCTACGTTACGTGTGACCTTTCTAACGTGATTAGACAGAGCAGTGCAAGACAAGCATTTGTGGTTAAAAAGTATATAAATTTTTATTTTTTTTAGAAAATGAACAATCGTTTCGCTAGACAAGACCCTTATTCCTTGGCTGGGGTTGTGTAGAGCGCTTTGAAGCTGCAATGAAACTCCAATTTGGACCTTCCACCCGGTGAACCCTGGTGAAGTCCACTATATGTTTTCCTCAAAAACCTTAATTTCTTTTCGATTGAAGAAAGAAAGACATAAACATCCAATTAAAGGCTTAGTTCACCCAAAAATGAAAATTCTGTCATTAATTACTCACCCTCATGTCGTTCCACACCCGTAAGACTTTTGTTTGTTTAATATATTTTAAAATGTAATTTATTCCGGTGATGGCAAAGCTGAATTTTCAGTATCATTACTCCAGTCTTCAGTGTCATGATTGTTCAGAAATCATTTTAATGTGCTGATTTGCTGCTCAAGAAACATTTGTTTTAATTACTGAAAATTGTTGTGCTGCTTAATAGTTTTGTAAAAACTGTGATACATTTTTTCCAGGATTCTTTGATGAACAGATTTGAGATAGAAATCTTTTGTAACAATGCAAAACCCTTTACTGTCACTTTTGATCAATTTAATTCACCCTTGATGAATAAAAGTATCAAAAAAAATCTTACTGACCCCAAACTTTTCAATAGTATATTGCAAGACATATTGAGAAAGGAGAACAGAGTGTATTATTTGGTAAATCTGACAGGTAGAGAAAAAGGCTCTTTTTCTACTTTCTTCCTATCTTATCTATAGTATTCTTCTTTATCTACCTGGTGTTAACAGGTCAGCCCACTGTGCATTTCAGTGAGTTAAACGTTAATTTATACAACAATTAGCACCCTGTTAGCTCCTCTTCTGATATGCAACTGACTAGGCTAACAAATCCCAGATCGAAGCATGCTAAACTGCTTGGCTAGTGAAACCACACTTGAGTGTGTATTTGCTGTGTAGTTTGTCTAAGATCAAGCGGAAACTGGTACTTTTTTACTTTTTTTTTTGCTTGCTTTGAAACTTCTATTCCATCAGTTGACCACATAGTAGCATGAATAGCATTATCACACATGCAACTTCATTCAGGTAGCAGGTAATTAAATTAGTGCACTTAGCTGAAGGTTAGTGTGCACACAAAAAGAGTTGATTCCATACTGTATAAATCTTCTGGTGTCTTTCAAGAGGGGTAAAATACATTTATACATCTACTTATACAGGTATCTCTTAATGTCTGTGGTTCAAGTCACCTTGAACCACAGCAAGTAATGCTAATTCATTCAGACAATAGAACACACTCTGCATTCATAGGGCTGAAGCGTATTGTGCCTGCTTGTACTGCCTTTTGAAAACAGTGGACACCAAACGAATGAGTTTTTGTGTTTTCGAGAGAGATAAAGAGGGAGAAAGAGAAATGAAGGTTGTGAGAGAGTTTTTCCACAGGCTTTATTTGTGCTTGTAGTCCAATGGCTTTCTAGAAAATGACCCTGTGCTCAAGCGTTTTCAATATCTCAAGGTAAACCAACAGAGGAAATCAAACAGAAGAGACTAATCTTTGTTCATTTTTCTTTATAGAATGAAACTTCCTTCATATTTTCCACTCCCATTGGTAAAAAAGCAATTAATTACAAACAATAAAAATACAGAAAAAAGTCTTAGAAAAATGCATAGGCCAAAATAATTAAAGATTTTTTCTTTGAGAGCGCAAACCTTAGTTTTTGGCTCTCATTATCTTCACATCAACATCTGACACAGGGGGCATAAGTGTATATGTGTGGGTGGATGGGTGTGGGTGTTTGTGTTCACAACATAAAGTTGGTTTCCTTCCAAGAAGGACACAGCGTTCCTCGTCCGTATGTGATGTGCAGATGTTTGTGTGAATGTGTTGATGTGTGCATATGACAGCTATTGTTAATTAATTAGCCTGGAATGTTTTGACCTAGTTTTGACCTCATGCCAAACCAAAAATTACCCAGCTGCTCTGAACAGGATCACCCTTAGATGATATGTGCAGGGCTTTCTATGATCAACAAGCCACCATTCTTTCATTGACATGATATCAAAATGTCATTGTGTCTGCTCAGACACGCACGCACTGATTCTCTGATCATACGTAGATTAGAAAATGCCAAGCCAGAGACATGTTTTAAAAGGACTGGAGTGAGTTTTTAATGATAGGCTACTGATGCTCTACTACATCATGGGTCCATAGAGACAAACTGAATCAAACTGAATCTGAGCTTCAAAATTGGCCTCCAGGTTTATATGGAGGATGCCAACATTTAAGTACCCTGGCTGCTGTCATACAGTATTCAAAGCAAATTCCCTTAGGCAAAATCCTGCGGCTTAATGGATGAAGCCGCTCAATGCATTTACAGGAATGATGGAGTAATATGACATTCATTAAGTGAATGTACAGGTGAACCTGACTATGAGTCCCTTGGTGGTTTCTGGTTGGCCAAAGACAATGCAGATGAAAATGTAACTGGGCCTCTGCTGGGTACCGTTTATCAGATGCATTACACACTACATCAATATTCTGTTCAATATGCAAAATATCTGCAATATTTATTCTGCGCGTCCATCTGGGAGAAGGCACATGCAGCAACCAATCCCACTGATTTCCCCCTTCACCTGAGCTCTAATGGAAGTTTCATGTACTGAGAGACATTGATCAAAGAGGCTGGGAAGAGACGTTGAATGAGTGGGTGAGATGAGAGGAGGAAGGGCTGAAAAAAGTGATGTGGTTATGTCAACTGCACATTACAAAGAAAAAGTGACTTCTTTTTTTTTTTTAGCCTATTATAAAATATTTTCTCCTATCCCAGCTTAGAGAAAACTGTGCCAGTTGTAGATTGATTGGCTTCACAAATTGTTCTGTGACATTATCAACACATTGAGCTCAAGTAGACCAACCAATGAGGTTAGTTTGAGGGCGGGGCTATCTGTTTACCTGAGTGCATTTGGGAGACTTATTTGAAAACAGTCACTGGCTGCATCCGAAATCGCATACTTCCTTACTATATAGTAGGCAAAAAAAAAAAAAAAACAGTTTGTGAAAGGAGTTGTATGTTGAAATTTACAGTATTTTAAAACAGTAGGCAAAAAGTACCTGGATGATGTACTACTTCCAGTGAGATTCTGAAGTGCACATCTGATGGACACTTTCTGTTGGGGGCAGTTGTGCCCTAATGGTTAGAGAGTCAGACTTGTAACCAGAAGGTTGCAGGTTTGAGTCTCAGTACCGGCAGGAAATGTAATTGGTGGGAGTGAATGAACAGCACTCTCTTGCACTCTCTTCCTCATTACCCACAACTCAGATAACCCCCAATTGCTTCCCAGGTGCTGCAGCAAAAATGGCTGCCCACTGCTCCTGGTGTGTGTTCACTACTCACTGCTCTCACTTGGATGGGTGAAATGCAGAGCACAAATTCCGAGATTGGAATACTTGGAGTATACACTATACTTGGCCCCACGTCACATCACAGACTTTACTATCCCATGAGGCCATAGGATTGCAAATGGCAGTGAAGCAGCGGAATACACCGATCAGGCATAACATTATGACCACCTTCCTAATATTGTGTTGATCCCCCTATTGCTGCCAAAACAGCCCTGACCTGTCGAGGCGTTGACTCCACTAGACCCCTGAAGGTGTGCTGTGGTATCTGGCACCAAGATGTTAGCAGCAGATCCTGTAAGTCCTGTAAGTTGTGAGGTGGGGCCTCAATGGATCTGACTTGTTTGTTCAGCACATCCCACAGATGCTCAATTGGATTGAGATCTGGGGAATTTGGAGGCCAAGTCAACACCTCAAACTCGGTATGCTCCTCAAACCATTCCTGAACTGTTTTTGCTTTGTGGCAGGGTGCATTATCCTGCTGAAAGAGACCACAGCCACCAAAGAATACCGTTTCCATGAAAGGGTGTACATGGTCTGCAACAATGCTTAGGTAGGTGATACGTGTCAAAGTAACATCCACATGGATGGCAGGACCTAAGGTTTCCCAGCAGAACATTGCCCAAATCATCACACTGCCTCTGCCGGCTTGCCTTCTTCCCATAGTGCATCCTGGTGACATGTGTTCCCCAGGTAAGCAATGCACACACACCCGGCCATCCATGTGATGTAAAAGAAAACGTGATTCATCAGACTAGGCCACCATTGGTCCATTGTCCAGTTCTGATGCTCATATGCCCAATGTTGGCGCATTCAGCAGTGGACAGTGGTCAGCATGGGCACCCTGACTGGTCTGTGGCTATGCAGCCCCATGCACAACAAACTGCGATGCACTGTGTATTCTGACAGTTGTTCAAACTTGTTCAAATCCTTATGCTTGCTTCTAACACAACTTTGAGGACAAAATGTTCACTTGCTGCCTAATATATCCCACCCACTAACAGGTGCCGTGATGAAGAGATAATCAGTGTTATTCACTTCACCTGTCCGTGGTTATAATGTTTTGCCTGATCGGTGTGTATATATACAGTATATATTTGTATATTTCAATCGGGTAAATGGTAAACAGGTAAAATCACAATTTTGTGGATATAGGTGATATAGCCTAATTCCCACTGTGATTACCACTGTTTCTTCATTTAGCCTGGTTGAGCTGCTTGCCTCTGAGTTAATACCCAGGCATTAGTGGAAAATGTAAAGAGGGATGTGCCCGCTACGTCCCAAAGGGCAGGTGATTGTGAGTGATGTCATCACAGAAGTTTTACATAAGCATGGCAATTATGTTGATTTATACAGATAGTGCTAGATGAGCAGATGTTGCCTGCAGCGGCCCGGCCTGGATCTACCTGAGATCAGGATCTGCTGCTTTCCGAGGTGTATGTTACTTGGGTGGTACGCCACTGAGTGACAATCACACGGTTTTGACACCTAACTGCCGATTCGGGTAAGGCATTGTGCTGCTGTCATGGGGTGTGGGTACGTTCTCCATCACATCTCTATGTCAATTTAGCATTTGGTTCCAGCTTCAGGCTTCTCTGTACTGATCTCTTCCTCATTTTAACCACAAAAATGTCACACTTGCATAACTACAAGTAAATCCCGGTCATGCCGTGTCTTGATTTGCCTATATTAAAAAGCAAGTTATCTTGGGTGAACACAAATGAGAGTGAATGTCCTAGGAGGACTGTACTCTTTAGTAATCAAATAAATTAAAAATTAATGTAAGGTAAAAAATAATGATGGTCAACATGGAAAAAGCAGTGTTCAGTAAATGTCTTCTCTAGTAAAGCAACAGTACAGTTCGATTCCCAGGTTATAAACAATTGTTACGGATGCAAATAGGAAGTGACATATCACTCAGTCGCCCAAAGGCAAGTTCAGATTTTATTTGACTGGTGTTGTCTAATTGATACAACGATGGACTGTCTAACCACACTCCCAGGATGTTGAGTGTGCACAATTTTGTAGGCATGTAAGGACACTGCAAAATTTCACATTTGATGTGGAACGACTAAACAAACTCTGTTTAACATAATTTAAACATCCAAATGTGTCATATATAGTAACCAACTATTGTATGTGACCTGCTCCACCATATAGGGGCATTTTGAACCATAAAATACATTTTGAGTTTTATGCTAAATTTATTTAAACACATTTAAAAGTTACGATATCATTGAATTTATATATAGGCTATACCAACATAAACAATGAGTATACTGTAAAAACTGTTCTATGTATTTTGTATTTCTGCAAAAGTAAGAGTTTATTATAAAGTGAAGTGTCTTACGCATTATGTCTGCGTCGTTCACCTTTAATTTTGAGGCCACACCCTTCCCCTGTCAAATAATATCTTCTCATGCGGCAGATATGTAGATGCGTGCATTTGTGAAGTCCACAGACTTGCAGAGGGAATATTATTTAAAAGTTTTCTATTTTAGGTATGGTACTCCATGTTCATCGAGTTACAGTGTTTAATCACACTTCTTTTTTTTTTTCTTTTTTTTTATTACATTTTTTCATTTTTTACAACAAACAAAAAAAATGAAAACATGAAAACCCATTTCAATACACCTACCCTCCCTTTCCACCCAACTTAAAGGTGCAATATGTAAGATTTTTGCAGTAAAATATCCAAAAACCACTAGGCCAGTGTTATATATTTTGTACACTTGAGTACTTACAATATCCCAAATGTTTCCAACTATTTGTAAATCGTGAGAAAATTGCAATTTTAACCAAGGCTCCGGGACGTGTGAGAAGTCACCTGTCAATTGCGTCATACCTGCGTTAACCCTCGGTCTGCCTCGGTTTCTGGTTTTATTTTGTAGAAACCATGGAAACACCAAAGACGCTTTAATATATTACATGTTTTAATAGACATGGGAACAACTGTTTTGATATATTTATAGACAGAAAACTAATTGTTGTTCTATAGCTCAACACGTTTAGTCTTATTGTTTAAATCTAGTTTTCTTGATTTTTTGCGAGTACCATGCTTTACCATGCCTCAGAGAAAAACACTATTTTGTCAAGTAGCTAACATAGCATAATCAGATGCAGCTTTATTTTTAGTAACAGTAATACAGAATTTTCTCCATCATACAATACGTTTTAAAATGAATTGCATGCCATTTATCAACACAAGCCATCCAGTATTTAATATGATATTCTAAAATCGATCTATCTTACTGCAGCGTGTCTCAAACAAGTGTCTCACAGCAGCCGCCGAGCGAACGCACAGAGTAACATTATAACATAATTTTCAACACACTCAAATGTATCTAATATGATAAACAGAGCTGTGTTACCTCATACTCATGACCGGAAATGTGGAAGCGGCGCCGGCGCCTGTGGTATAATAAAAGTTTCGCTGCTCGTGAGGCGTGTGTTGCGCAATCGCTCCAGCGGCCTCGTTCAGCTCCCACAACACTCGGTCCTGCTCTGCTTCATACTACAATAATGATAATAATCGCATCCATGAACATGAGTCCTATCCCTATTCTTTTCGCCCGTTGAGGTGAAGACCACATGTCTCAAGATTCCGCGCTCAAACTTGCCGTCATCAAGCCACGCCTTTGTTTTGAATAGGCCTCTAGCGACCTCTAGTGGACAGAAATCCTGCATACTGCACCTTTAATACTTTATTTCCCCCCTTTTTTTCTCTTTTTTTTAGTGCTCTTTTTTAATTTAAATTTGTTTTATGATTCTTGTGGCTTTGTTTTTCTGTTAACTTTTCTATGCATTACGTACCCCATTGTAAAGAGACCGCGGTTTTCCCTATTTACTACTGGTTGAAGCACGAAAAAACATGAACATAAGAGTGTACTTATTAATTTGCACTCCATGCTCCCGTTTGAGCCAAGGCAGCAGTGAGTGTCAAAGCGCCATTTAATGTTTGAATTTTGTGATAAAATTTCTGTAACTTGAAAGCTAACTTTTTTTAATCAAAAATAACTTAAAACACATCTGGAATTTATAATTAAAAAATTTAGAATTCATTCCCATGATTTATTCATTTGCTCGATTCAATTAATTCACACGATTTATTAATTCTTTCAGTTAAACCGTGACCATGTTGAACTAATTTATTTCCTCTATGTAATTTAGTTCAATTGTGGCCACAATTTAACAAAAATGAGGAAACAAGTTAATTAGTCGTGGAAACAAATTCTTAATTCCTGGCCATCATATCTCATCAAGTTTTTTTCTAATAATCACGCTTCTCCACAAATGTCTCGTTGTGACTTCCGACTCAAATGTTAGAGCGGCTCGCATTTGCAAAATGAGCCCATGTGTACATGTCAAAACACAACATGCACCAATGTGTACAAACAAGCGTGTGTTGTAACATGCTTGTGTACAAAATGTAAATATTCTAGCAGATGCACCCAGCACAGCTAACAATCCCTGCACAATGTGGCGTTGTGCACTGCATGCTTTGGCAGCAGCTGAATGACGACTCTGAAGCCCCCAGCCACCCCTCCCATTCACAACCGCCTCCCCTCAGCTAGGCTGCCAGTCTTTATCTCACTTGGTTGGGTACAGAAAAAAGCAGCATGTGTGTGTGTATTAGGGTGCATGTATTATATTGGAGGTCTTGAGAGTGGCTTGTGGCCCTCAAAACATGCTTGTGTCCAGTGGGGGCTGTTTACATGAATGGAAGTGTTTGCTTCTTTTTTGGTGGTGGTGGTGGTGGTGGCGATGAAGGAGAGCAAGGCCCTGCCCGGCTCAGCGCTGCTGAATGGAACGCCCTTTTACCGGACACTCCCTGCCAGCCTGCAGGGTTAATGGAACCGTCATGCGGGGGTCAAGCGCAGACACCTGGGTCTCCGTTAATATGCTCACAGCGATTACTGTGCCAAATGGGCTGACCTCCTCTCTCTTGCTTGCTTTTTCTGTCTTTCTCCTTTTCTCACTCTCCTACGCTCTCTCTCCATCTCCCTCGCACCTGCCATCTTGCTCTGGCATTGTGTGGCTGTGAAAACGTTTAACCGACTTTGAATGAGGAACCCCTGTGTTAAAAGGGAAGGGGGCAGGACACAGAGAGAGAGAAAAAGAGGCCAGAAAGGGCACGTCCCTCCCTCCCGCTCTCTCTCTGCACTCGTCCCCGCCGCACGAAGGGCATGTCTTTGTTTGTTTTTGAATAAGAGATGTTTGGGATGTCTCCTATGTTCGAAATGAGCAGCACCGTCAGGAATATGAGCACAGTAACACGGATAGACGCTCGCTCTTTGCCCGGCTCAGAAATAACAGACGCACATCGAAGAGTGGCTGGATATAGCTTGAGGGTGTGTGGCTGGAAGGAATGTCTGATCCCCCCTCCCTTTAATTCTTCTTTGTAGCTTTTAAGCAGTTGCATTCCTGCTGGCTTTTGTTTTGGGGGTGGAGATGAGGCTGCTAATTGGTAATTGTTGTCCCTCTTTTGGCCACTCAACCGCTCTTAGAGCTGTTAAAGGATCACCTGGGTGACAGGTCACTGTAGGCACTTCCGCTGCACATGCTTAACCCTTGTCCCCTGTGCCTTCAGCCCATCTCTGGCCTTGCAGATCACGACCTTTGACCTCACCTGTCCCAGCATGGGGTCAAATTGAAGGCTAGCCTGGGGTCAGATCTACAGGAACTATGTTGTCTACAAAAAGTACTTACGTGCTATTTGAGCCGAGAACTAATTAACGTGTTGCACTTATCAGGGTCGTGCACAATTCAGAACTGAGGAATTGGCTCTTTTACAATTCATGAGTGTGAATTTGAGTTGAATTGACCACACCCCTCAGGAAGCTGGATTGGAATGTTAGGGCCCTATGAAATCCTTTTTTTTTTTTTGCCCAAATTCCATGTTTTCCATTTTAATAGTTTAATTAAATCTTAATAACCAAAAAGGATATCTAATAAAGGCATCTTTACACAGACAAGTTAAGGCTGCTCTCTGCCTGCTCAAAATTCAGTGTAAAGATGCAATGCCGTATAAAAGCCATACTTAATTATGCCTGCTCTGACCCATCTCAAATCATACAGTTGTAATTGCTGTGTAAATGCATTTATGCCATCTCTGAGCAGCGTTAAACAGTCTGTGTAAAGACACTGAAATGCCACTTCAGAAGCGCTTCTATGCCACTTTTGCAGTGTAAATGTGGTATAATTTATTAAAATTTGAACAATAATAGTGCCTTATGAAATGTGTTTTAGTTTTTCTGGATTCTGTGTTTCAAGATTTCAACAATTTCAACAATTTAGTTAATTTTTTAAAATGTAATCAAATTTGAAATTATTTGAAAACAATAATTTAGTGTTTGAATTAAATCAATGAATGAATGCATTAATGTAGCAAAATGCTGTATTTTTGAACATTACAAAACCTGGTATGGGTCATCAGCATGATGCCCTGAAGGAGCCTGAGACGTTTTGAGACAGCGCCACCTAGTGGTGATATCAAATATTCATATGCTCATAACTTTTGATGTGGTTGACTTATTTTCATCTCCTTAGATTCCTGCATCCTTTGCCGAGTCCAACGATACCTAACATGCTAGGTTTTGCCTTATGGTTTGTGCAACGCTGCGATTTAGCATTAAAACAACGTTCGCGAATATCTTTGAAACCGTTAGTCCTATCGAGATGAAACCACCATAGAAAATTCACAAACATAGGTCATTGGCTATATGTTAAAGCCCAAAATGCCAAAATTTTGATAGTAAGTGGCAAAAAAATTCAAAGTCGTGCATGGGTCATTTTTCATGTACATGTACATTTCTATAACTCCTAAACGAAATGAGATATTTTCACAAAATTTGAATTTTGAATTTTGATTTCAAAATTTGACACACTTATTTATGGGTACACTCTGAGGACACATAAAAATAGTGGTGGGATTGCCACTAACTACAATAAAGTATATGAAATATAATGTTATGTTTTACTGATGAATTTACTTCTTGCTTGCTTCTTTGTGCTTGGCCCCTTAATGGCTGCTTGCAGCTATATTTGTTATTATTACTTTGAGAAGTACATTCTGCTGTACTAAAGTAATATATTTCTGTCATAATTTCTTCAAATTAAACTTATTTTGGCAGGTTGTAGTGAGGAGTTTCTATGTGTATCTGATGATATCAACTGAAATGGTGAAATGCTAATGAAGTGAGCTCTGGAGATGAAGTTTATATGTAGTGTCCTCATGTATTGAGATGGCAGATGCTGACAAAAAACACAAGCATCACATGCTTGAGTATGTGTAGTATGTGCAAAACTGCACTGCTCATTCACACAGGGACACGCAGAACATGCAGACCATATTTAAATAGCAGTCTTTTTGCGTTTAATATAGTCACAGACAGTAGTTCATATGTACAGCCCTTCTTTTGATTTATTCATCCAAACTGTGCCAAATCACATGACATTCCACATTAAATTATACATTTTTTTAGAAATCATGGAAATCATAGAGCTCTAGAATGTGAATTTGAATGACAGGAAAAGGAATTTGCTAAATTGTAAATCACATAATTTCAACACAGGTAATGCATTCTGTCCACCTTTTGTCCACAAAAATGTATTAAAAATTATGAAATATATAAACTAAATATACATTTCTAATTGTATATCAGTAAGGCCCTTAAATCTTTGAACTTAAACTTTTTTTTGTCAAGCTTTTTCTAGTTAAAAATTACAGTCAGTTTTTTTAATTTCAATTAAATTGAATCCTACTTCCTGACAATAAAATTTGAATTCTGCATCCTGTTTACTACCTCAATTCAAATTCAGTTTGATTCAAATTCAATCCTAAACTGGATTCTACAAGGCATTTTAAATTCAGCTCTACTGTATATGACGCACAACCCTGGCATTTATATCAGTGTAGGTGGTGAAGTGATTGTTCAAGTGAACTGTAAATTCTGACATTACTCCTGACCATAATTGTTTCATAATCAAGAGTGAAAGAAAAACAAATGAGAAACAGAGTATTCACTCATTGGATAAGAACAACTCTCACACACTCTCGGATACGGCGCGTATCCATGGAGCGCACACACAAAGAAACAATTACAATTTTTCATTAAAATACTTTTAATCCTTTTATTCGAAACATAGTTACACAAGTCTACACAATGAGGGGCGAAGAAAGGAGGAGAAGTCGTGGGGAATAATTACACATATCATGGAGCCAGGCTTTTATTTGGGGTGTCACTTGTGATGTCACAGGCTGCCGGCACTAATTTGAATTCAGACCTTTATCTCTGGCCCGCAGCAGATTTGACTGACGGGCCACCAAACACTCGCGCCACTGTCCTATTGATTTCTCTAAATCCCCAACAATGGCATTTGCATGCTTGTTTCTGTAATAATACAGATATGCCATTTGGAATGAAAGGCTGCGCAGACCAGAGGTAACTAATTGTGTGGCGTGTAATGAGTGCAGTTTCAATTTGATATAACCCACAGCTCCACTCGCCGCAGCCCCACGCTAAGTACTTTCAAGTCTTTGTGGGGAAATAATTGATTTTTTGTGCTTTGGGCGCGAGGAAAACTATTATGATCTTTTTGAATAATGGCAGCGGAAGGCCCGTGAACGATTTAAATTGGTATTAGAGGAAGAAGCCGTGGTGGGAAGATAGCAAAGCTGCTTGACTGACAGCTTGCAAATGGAGCCCAGGCTGCTTGATTAGTCATTCTCTTAAGGTGGAAACGAGGCTTCGTTTCGAGCGCTGGAGGTGGACCCGCTTATTGGAGAACAGCGACGCTGGCTTCTTGCTTCTACGAGTGCACACTTTCGTTAAGGGAAGAGGGACCGCTCTGTATGACTCTGGCAGCCCTTTGGGCTGTTTTGTGGGCTGAAAGGGTCCACGCTTCAAGGGCGGACAGTGGAGAACACTTTTCCACACCTCCTTTTTCCGAGTAGCCAGTGGACGGTCTTAAATGAGCTCTACCTGTGCCAGCTACAGGGATTTGAGGCAGAATGTGATTATTCTGGGTATCAGTGAGCCTTGGCGCTGCTCTCTCAAGGTTGAAAAACTCATTTTTTTCCCCAAGCTTTTGTTTCCTCAGGAACAAAAGCGCTTTCTTAGTTAACGCAGCATGTTCAAATTTCATGCTTTTAATTGTGCCCATAGATAAATGTGTCTGCGGCACGGGGGGAACGTTGGCTGCGCGTGTGTATGCGACATCACTGTGGAGACAAAGTGTGTGTGTTTGCATTCAGAAGTATGGCGTTCTTTCAAAGGCACTTGCTTATTGCATGAAATCCAGGAGCTTGTTTCCAGTGTGGTAATCCAATTCCACCGTCACTTTCAACAAGAAGACTTAATCTGGTTGAAAATGTGACTAGCTTGGATAGCTAGTGTGTGCACAAGTGTCATCCTGTGTCACGTCTGTGAAGTTATCTTGCAGAAACACAGCGCTCGCTGACAGACTGTGTGTGATAGCTTTCAAATTGATGGTGTATTTAGGCCACAGTGTGTAAGATTGAGTATTTTGAAATGCATGTGCATTGACACATGTCGTCAAGACTAATGGTCCAGTAAAGAAGCCAGTTGTTGAAATCCCATGCTCTACTCTTTCGATTTTCTGATATGAGAGAAAGAGCATTCACATGCAAAATTTCATGGCATTTGAGACAAATATATTGAGTCCTGATATCATATCAACCACTAAAGAGAAAGTGGGAAAGAGTGAATGAGAAAGAAAGAAAGCCTGAGGCATGGGGTACAGGCAGATTTAAGTTTGTATAGATCACTTCATCACATCTCTTGTCAGTTCGGCCCTGATGTGATGGCTTAATATGTTTAGCTCTAGCGGCGGTGACAGTGTCTGTGCGTATGCTGAGGGGATCTGTACAGATAGAGAGGCAGTGGGCTGTACAGCACTTTACCCCCCAGCCAGAGCGTGGTTATCTCATCTGGAAGCACACACATACACACACACAGCCCTTTTTTGCTGGCTGGGACCTGCTCAACATATTGTCTCTATCACATTATTGCTTTGACCCTTGTCAAGAGCAGTGAGCTCAGACTGCAGCAAATAGAGCCTCTACATCCACTTCCACACTGACACGCTCACATCCCTCTTTTTCATCCACATCTGCTGCAGATTCTACTTTTTCCTAGTTAACAAATAGATGTGCCATATCAGAATAAAAACATACTATATACCTTATGTTTATGCAGAATATATCATTTTTCGTTGATAAATTTCAGTCATTTAAGTACAGTATGAACAGTTAATATATTATATATAATATATATTTTTTATATACAATATAAGAACATACCAAATATGTTATATTTTGCTCTTTTTATATATATTCGTTATATTTATTATATTCATTGCATGTATTCATTATATTCATCATTTATATTTACATACGTTATGGTGTTTTTTTAATTTATTCATTCAGTCATTAAAGGACAGAATGTATGATTAATATATCACTTTAATGAATAAGCTACATATTTACAAGTCATTTGTCTTGTTTGTATTATATCCTCACATTGCCACTGGCATCTTTTTCATTGTATAAATTAATTCATAAAAATGAGATAAAATTAATTGGAAGAAAATGAGTCAGTAATGCATATTTCTTAAAATGTTTAAACCAATTATGAGTAGAAATATAATCTCAATAAATAATTGTTTTGTCCTGTAAGCATTAAGCAATATTTTAATGATTATTCTGAATCAATTTATTGAAGTACCACATAAGTTAAAATTAAATTCAACTGTTATTTATTTATTTAGATCTGCTTTTATTGGTTGACAAAGAAAAAACAATTGAATTGTAAAGTTTTTTGTAAAAAAAAATAAAGTAAATGTAATTTGGTTCTTATTAATCTACTAGATATTTCACACACACATATATATATGGTGAAAGCAGAGCAGGGAATTGTGCTTATCTATATGGACATGCAAATCTAAATATAAGCACATATTACTGCATATGTAATATAATACACTACAAATTTGTTCCCACTTTAAGCCACTCCTACATCCATACACACACTGCTGTGCATAAACTGTACTTTCTCTCTTTCTCTCTTTCCTGCTATCTGTCTTCCTCTCTCTTTCTTGCTGTCTGTCTAGAGAGGCGAGAGCTGTTCATTTAGTTAGTCATAACTAATAGTGTCTAATCTGAGAGAGGGAGTCTCCAGAGAATATCGGACAGTGTAAAGGTTAATCACCACTGCCTGGTTAGCCAAGGAAGACGGGCTAATTCCTCGGAAGGCAAATGGCATGCGCTCGTTATCTGGACCGGCGATAAGGAGTGTTAATGTACCAGGCAGAATGGATGCTCAAGGGCCGGGTTCGCTTATCAGCAAACTTTACAACAGGAGCCCCAGAAAGCGCACAACCCCCGCAACACACAATAAGCGCCTCAGTTTACCTCTCAAGCAGAACTATCACAGACCCCCCCCAGCCACACACCCTCAGCGATGCGCGCACACACACACACACACACACATATATATATATATATAGTGCCCCCAGATTCTGGGGTATTATGAACGTGGGCTAATTGGAAGATCACTCTAATACATTAAGAGATAAAATACTTTGGCCGGTCGCCTAAAGCGTGGATCAGGAGAACATTGGACAGCTATCTAGCCTTGTCACACACTCGGAGATTTCCATACAAACACAGCACGAGCAATTACCCAAAACACATCTCTGTTTGTGTTACAACATACTCCCTGCCAGTGTGATGGCCCAAGGAAAATTAGATGAGCTCTGTGTGTGTGTGTGTGTGAATTAGTAGGGCTGTGAAGGGGAAATTGGCTCAATGTTTGTCTGATTGTTTATGTATTTATTAGGTGGGGATCCAAACCTTGTGTGTGTGCCAAAGTGATTCTGTCTTCGGGGAGGAGAGAACTATCACGCCTTCTTTGGAGAAACACATCCTCTAAGACACTGAGGTAGAGAGGAATTGTTGCGGAGATAAAAGCTGACATGCACACTGTTGTTGTCTTTCTAATTACTAAATGGTGTCTCGATCCACACTGATGTCTGCATTTTATCATTAGTATTATATTCTCTAGCCTTCAGTTACAGGGGGAAACTTCAAAATACCGACATTCATTTTCCTAAAAAGGGGTGGAAAGCTCTTCAAATTGGAAGTATATTCGAGTGTTTTTATATTTTCAATTAATTACATTTGTAGAAATCACTCTAGACCAACTGTAAAAAAAATTTATCGATACTCAAATCAAGTTCTGCCCAGCACACAGTGGCACTGTGGTATTTATTATTTGGGAATATTGTGTTGATTAATTGTTATTCACTTAAACTGATTTTGTAATGTTTTTATTTAATGCTTTAAGAGGTCATTTAGTCTAAACATAATTCTCACATTTTTCCTCTTGCTTATAAGAGGATAAAACTATTTCTGCAGGCAGGGGTGCAAAAGTCTTAGCTTTCAGAATAGTCTGGGTAAATATTTCTCTGACCTTTTATTCAGAAAGATTCTCTAAAGAACCAACTCCAAAATGAGCTCTTTTAGCAACCATCTCAACTTTGGCACACATACATGTCTATGACTGAATATTGCTGAAGTTATATTTCTCTCTAAAAAGCTATATACCATGTAGAATACTTAATAGTGTACACCCTCTTATATATTCATGAATATGCATGAAAATTGAATCAGAATGTTATTTTGAAGGACCACCTGCACAGTATTGCAGTAGTGATTTAAAGAGACTTAATTCTGTCATTTACAAGAAAACTAAATGGGGTCCAAACAATTGTACCCCAGTGACTTTCACTGTATCGAGTAAAAATTCAGAATATCTCATTTTATGTTCCACTGAAGAAAAAGTTGGAACATAATGGGTGAGTAAATGATGACAGAATATAAATTTTTTGGTGAACTATCTCTTTAAGTAGTGATGTGAGCCGCATTTACTTGATAATGTGGTCAAAGAAGCCTTCCAGCTAGAATCATGTTGTATCCTAAATAAATAAAGGAACCACGGCTTTTAAAAGTCAGATCAATTTCATACTCTGTAAAGATGAATCTGTTTGGGATATTGGGCCTTTTGTGTTGGCAAAACAACATGCCACAGTGTACTCAGCTATTGTTGTGGTGATGCGCCGTTAAATCCGATTTTCTGCCCGTATGGAAATTTTGTGTCACCCCTGCTGAATAAGCCCCTTTTTACACCTCCTATCTTGTTCTTCATCCGCTACGGTGCGGTTCTGGGAGTTGAAATCGCCTGGAGACACATTCTTTAAACAACGGATGTCTTCACTCAGTCTGTAGGCCTTTTTCTTACCACCCACCACTTTTAATAATTAGCCGCAAGCGATGACTCAATTCACTGCTAACCCAAAGCAAACTTGTGAGGTATGATACTGTTAAGACAGCTTTGAAGGTGATCGTGTTTTTATTTTCTCCATGTAGTTTTGATAAATGTGATTTTTTTTTTAAACAGATGAGTTGTTCTGGATCCAGAGCTGTGCACAGCACCCCCTGCAGGGAGACACAGCTGGACAGAGCAGTTCACATACAAACACTGGAACTCAAACACAGAAGAAGAGTGCTTACAGTCGATAAAGAATTTAGTAACTATAAACTCACATATGATGATTATAAAGAGTACAGGCAATTATCTGAAATATTTGATTTGCGGTATTGGATGTGCACAGTCTTGTAGGGTGATAAAAGCATACATTATATCTATATTTTTTAAAATATTATATATATAATATATATATATATATATATATAATATATATAATATATATACACACACACACACACATTTATACACAAACGATATGTGTGTATATAAAAGTATATATATATATATAATAAAAGTTAAAAAATATATATTATTATTTATTTGATTTGAGTTTGGCTTTTCTAATGCTTGACTAATGTTTACATTGCTTATTCGTAATATTAATAATAATAATAGTTTTATTAGTATTATTTGCTTTGAGTTCGGCTTTTTTAAAGCTTGTCTAATACTTAAATTACTTATTTGGAATAATAATAACAATATGTTTATATTTATTTGCTTTGAGTTTGGCTTTTCTAAAGCTTGTCTAATGCTTACATTGCTTATTTGTAATAATAATAATAATAATAATACTTTTATTTTTTAAATGTACTTATATGCTTACATACTATTGAAGGATAGGTCCTGTTAATATGCTATTTATATTTATATTGCTAAACAGCACAGTTTGTGGACCCAGTGGCCTGCATAAACTGACGCAAGTCAGGAAAAATCTATTTGAGTTTGGCTTTTCTAAAGAAGCCATATCTTCATTATTCCAGCTCAGCACAGACCCTTGGAAACGTGACTCTGTCAACAGTTCCCGGAGCCAAGCTCAGGTTCATACCCTGCTGAAAACAAATGCACAGAATCCAGTACATGTGACAGGCCTTGATAGCGATGAGGAGGGATTTCAAAGAGCCTGGGGGAGTTTCTGCTCACCCTCACACACAGACCACCCTCTCCTCTCTCCTCAACAGTCGCTCTGTTAGCAAGCTTCCGCATCACTGTCCAAGAGCCAAAGCTGTCCTCTTTACATTGTCAGAAGGGTGCCATATTCTTTCTCTCTCGCTCCCTCTTGTCTTCATCCTATTTTCTTTCTCCCCTTCATTGTCTTCATGAAATTGGCAGATATAACATTTAACTAAATGCAGTATCTCCTCAGGGCTATCTGGCTGTAGTTCACTTTGTGAATGGGGTCGCATTACAATTTGCTGAGGAGTATGATTCGAGAACGGCAGACGGAGAGAGCAAGCAGGGGGAAAAAGGAAAAGTAATTTCTGGATCCTTGTTGAAAAAAGGTCAAATGCTTTTTAATGACTGTGTTTTCCGATAATGGCAAACGGGGACGGGCAATAATAAACTTGCAGATTGGTATCGTGCGTCGTGCACTTAAGCGGAGCGTGGCATTGAGGACTTAATTTACTGCCGTGGTGCTAGGCGACTGTCACCAGGTGTTATTTCTCTATTCCAGATGCTCGCCCTGTTTGCCACAGGCCAGAGCCAATTTAAAGAGAGCAAATACAGAGGTGCGAGTGCCTGTGTGCAGATACTGCTATTGAATGATGAATTATAAATGTAACACAGATATGAACGAGTGGACTGCATTCACACACACACACACACACACACACACACAAAAATCCTTGGAACAAAAACCTGTTCAATTAAAGAGAAACAAAGAGAATGACATGGATAGGACAGCAAGAGAGATCACAACCATTACGATTAGCTCTGCTGTCTTTGATTAATTAACAGTGAATCTCTGATGTCTCACTGTTATTTTTATTTTCAAGGCTTTCACCTGTCTGCATATTTCATTGTGAAGTGATTTGATTGGTAAGCCTAATGATGTAAGATCACAAACAAGTTCATATCAGACAAAGTGAAAGGATTGTCATATTTTGTTGTGTATATTTTGATTATAATGGACATACTCTCACCAAACTTTTATTAAGTCTCACCAAACTCCATCAAGTGTAAAATGCTGCTCCAGTAGTAAGCTGAGTGGGTTATTTATATTATTATATATTCTAATCTTTTAATCTTTTGTCTGGGAGCAGAGGATGTGGCTGCATCATCATATAAAAGCGAATCAGTAACACTTTACAATAAGGCTTATTTGTTAACATTAGTTAATGTATTAACTAACCATGAGCAATACATGTGTTACTGTATTTGTTAATCTTTGTTAATGTTAGTTAATAAAAAATACAGCAGTTCATTGTTTGTTCATGTTAGTTCACAGTGCATTAACTAATGTTAACAAATACAACTCTTGATTTCATAAGTTTATTTTACAGTGCCGTAGTTACACGTTATTACATGTACTTACTATAGTAATAACAGTAAATTATGCATAATTACAAGTAACTAACCCTAAACCAAACCTTAAGCCTAACTGTAACTCGATAGTAAGTACATGTAGTTAATTAATAGTACTCAGTACTTATTTGAGTAATTACAATGTAACTACAAATATTAATAAATGCTGCAGAAGTGCAATTCATTATTAGTTCATGTTAACTAATGAACCTTATTGTAAAGTGTTACCAGCAAATGTTTTTCTTATTGATGAAACAAAATAAATAATTTGCTGAAATTCTCAAAACATCTTAACTTGGTGTTCATGAGGTTTTCTTCCGCAGTTCTGGGAAAACTCATGTTTGGCCACACTAAATAAAGACATTGACATTAACATGCACTTATTTAGCAGAGGCTTCTTAAGATTAAATTTCCCTTCTGAGGAGCTACTAAACGCTGTAGTACTTGGGGGATGTTTGACTGCTAGCGCTTGTGGCAGAATGTTTCAGAGTATGCTGGGATTTTTCACTTCACTCAATGCTTTGGTGTTCAAGGTAGTTTTCATTATACTAAACACTGCAATGTCTAGCAAATCTCCACTCTGACAGGCTAATTAAAGGGACAAATCTGTAGTTAGTGTTCATTAAGATACACCCATCACATCCTGTATTATCCTGACTTAGTAAGATTTCATGTACAGATTCTGCTTCGTGTGTAAACTGTAAAAGATTTCTCTAATATCAATCAGTGGAATACTGTACAATGTTACAAGATTCAAATATAATTTTCATGTGTCAACATTTATAAATCATTATTCCAAAACTAGCATAAAATTATACCACGGCATGCTAAACTAAACTACACTAATTTATGTTGTCTAAAGGAGAAAAATATTTATTAAAAAGATCTGTAATTCACCCAGTTGCGTAAAGATCTCATATTTGTGTTAAACTGCACATTTATTTGATAGATTATTTTATAGATTTCGGCACTGTATTTGAGGAGAAAAGTAAATATGTTTTTATTAATAATTTTAGTTTTAAATAATTTCAAATCAGTAATGCAGATTTCAATTTATACTTTAAGTATTTTTATAGCCTATAAAATTGTTCAAATGCTTTTGCTAAACATGAATCATTTGAATACATTAAATCTGAAAGATATATTTAATTGCTCCTTTGCTCCTGTACAATGATCAATGATCTGAATTACAAAGTGCAATTTTAAAACATTTTTTTTTTAATATACAATCTTAATCTCAATCCTCTAGGATCAGTTAAATATTTAACAAGTTGAAAGATCCGTGAGAGGAAAAGGACTGAAATACCGGAAAACAGACAAAGCATAACTTAAATCTGTCTCCCACGATTGACCTCCACCAAACAAGCACTACTGAATGTACTGCAGCATTTAAGAACTGTATGAATTTTACATCTGTATAAAAATATTCAGCAGAACACTGGGTTGTACATTAGCCCTCCTGTTATGTTTAAAAAAATATATGGAAAAGGCTTTTGCTCTTTAGACTGAGAGTATAATGTCAGATGATATCAGGAAATGTGTGTTCAGCCTGAGATTTACACCAGATTTTGAATGTGAAGGTTTATGACTTAGGAATGTGTCTTACGAAAACAGTGAATGGATCTTTGTCTTTTGGGGATCATTCTTACATGCATTATTTTGAACCATTGGCAAAACACAAACACATTCCTTTTGTCTATTCAGACCTTGTTTCATTTGTGGTCGCCTTGTTCAGAATTTGCTTCTCGTCGCCGTATGCCAAAACAAGCATTTGTTTAGCTGAGGAGGAGGAGGTTTAATTCAGCCAGTCATCTGAAAGCGTTGGGTTCCTCCTTGAGCTTTTGACAGCGTACTGCACTAACATTCTTGGCGGCCTTAGAGGTCTAGTGCATTCCACAGAGAGTGAAATCTGAAGCCAACCTTACAGATCCGTCTATAGTGACGTACAAGACTTTTTTTCCCCCTCTGTCATTATTTTTCTTACAAGCATGCGCCCCCACCCTTCCTTTAGTCAGTCCCATTTGTCTCCACACTGTTGTTCCTGTCCTGAGAGAATTCTCAGGGATGGACAATGCATCCCAAGCAGACCCACTGGACCTGAAGGGCATAACGGTTGGGATGCAAAAGGCCCATCGCCACCCCGCTTGAAGCAAGAGAGCACTTCTGTGTCTCAAAGGTGCATTTTGGGGATTTTTGAGGGCTCCAGGAGTGGGGAGCTTTGGACAAGGTAAATAGATGCACTCAGGAGGGAGAAGAGCATCTTCGCTCTTAATTGGGGATCGGGGAGGGGGGTGCTCACTTTGGCACTGTTGCGAGTTGCTAGCGAGCCTTTAGGCGCATCCTCACAATGTGAGGTAATTGGGATTTCTACCTTTGCGAAAGCTGCTAATTTTCCATAGGAAGTGCTAACAGGACCTTTGTCCAATATGTTTTCCTTTTTCCTTCCTCATAGAGTTACAGGACTGAAGAGCTGGGAATGGCTGGGGCCACTACCTGAGTGGAGGAGAGCCTCCGTAATGAACCACTTCACATAGTGGTTTACAGGGGGAGAAAAGAGGGAGAGAAAGGCCACAAAAAAGGAAGCCTAATTCTGTGGCCTGAGAAAGGCTGGGGCCACAAAAGGTCTTGTTTAAGGACGTTATTAAGGGTATTCTTCAACCGTGCTTAGTCTTCAGTACCAATGGGCCACTTAGGACAAGTGTACCAATCTCAGTCCCCAATGGAAACAAACTGACGCCATCTGTCAATGTTTACCATTATGGATTTCATGTACCAAATCCCATATGCACGGCTTCAATACCGCAGTGGTCTTCGGCATTGTCTGAGTCCGAGATGTGTTGACCGACTCTGTCGCGGATCTTGAAGAAACCGAGCTGAATGTCTCTTCAGTCTTAAGGCAGGACGCTTTGTGTTTGGCTGATTGATTGCGATTGTCTTTGTTTGATAAGTGACGCTATTTTCTTTCTTGACATTGTCATAAGTGCAATTCACATTAATGTCTCACTGAACATGATCAAAACACAACTTGTTCGTGATTTCTCTGCTATTTAGCATATGTATTCATTCTTAAAATGGAACCTATTAGCATCACCGAAAAACATTTTAGCATATATAACAGCTTTGTAACTTATGTCTTAAAATTGTGCCCTTTTTTGGCCCAGAACTTACAAAAACCATTTGCTGAGAGGGACTGAGAAATACATTTAGTCCTGGAGGCTAGAGAAAGAAGCTATTTTTTTCTACTTCTTTCTCCCCCTTAAATCACCCCTGTCTCTCTTTCTCTCTCTATCAAACAATAGCCCCCTACCCCTTGCCCTGAGTCAGTCTCCTGCCCTATACGACATTAGGCATTCCTAAAAGTTACCCCTTCTTCCGTTGTGCCTTTGTATCTTGATGGCCTGGCTCCAAACGAATGTGAAGGTTGGTGGCCTTTAGTTCCTGGCTTTATTATGTTCTGGATGCTTTTTCATACCACCTAAAGCGGTTCTGATTGGTCTGCTTGGATTATAAATGCCAAAACTTCAGGAACAAGGAACTCTAAGGTTTTTTATAAAATAACAGTAATGATTAGAGTTCAGGTTGATGCTCTGATGCGAAGCATAAAGTACAATATTGAACGTACAATTGAATCAACTGTCAGGGTATAAAAACAGTGAAGAGAGGTTATTTCAAATTACCACAGTCAAATTTAGTTATTTTATGCTGAAAGGAATGTGACTTTCAGAACTTCATAAAAATTCATGGTAGTCAGATATTATCTTATTGTTAAATATCAAATTACTATACTGAAAAAAAAAAAGGTGTAGAAACAATTTTCACTTAGAAATTAATTACAAAGAAATTACAAGTAATGCACTGAATAAAAAGTGAAACTTTGAAGTAGACTGATATTTTCTTGTAATCTTTTTTATTTTCAACTTTCAACAAATCTTTTTCCTTATCTTTTAGTGTGTTAGACCTTAATGCTTAAGATTCTCTATGAAAAGTGTATCAATATAAAACACCTCCCAAAAAACATGATGTAATAGCACTGTGAAATAAAATGGCTGTATTTTTTGACAGTCAGGAGTTACATAGTGCAGGAGATGTTGCGGTAATGATTGTGTAGATCTAAGAAATGGCTGGTATGACTGCATGATTCCATTCAGCAGTGGAATATGATGATTGTAATTTCACACTGTGAGAGACAGACCGGCACACAGATTGACGGCCAGTGTCACGGTTCCATTAGAGTTACTTCACTGTGAACTGGCGAGATGCTCTGTTCTAGAAACCACTGTCACCACGCTGCTGCAGAAATGACAAGAGCTCCAAAGAGAACACGACTGTGAATGTGTGTCATCTTTTCTTCTCCCCTTGCTACGTCTTCCTCAATAAAGCAGCAGCCGAGAGAACAAAAGGAACAATGAGAGGAGAGAGAGAGAAAGAGAGAAAGCATACTGTATTATAGAGAGAGAATCTGCGTTGACATCTGAATTACATTTCAGACATGTGGAGAGAGAGAAAGCGAGAAATAACCACGTCTCAAATGTTTATTTAACTCTGGCTTTGTCTTGTCACTCACAACTCCGAGCCACAGTTGAAATAGGCATGTATACATTCACTGGCTCACTGATAACTGACAGACTATCTGTACATATTGCAGGTTTGGACGCAAAAGTGGCATAGTTGACATTTATATCATTTAACTTCACTGACATTTTACCCTATTGCTCGGTATATAAGGCACTATCTTTGTATGACACAATTCAGCTTTCACAAGATAGTGACAATGCATCAAAAATGGAACGTTCATATACTGTATGGAGATGTTTTGTGTATACACATATGGAAAGATGTTATCCATAATACCATGTGAAAGGTGCTGTATTACATGGTCTGGAGTTAAACTGCAAAAAAAGATTGTTTTTGTTAATCGACTAAAAAAAAAATATAAACATCTTTAAAACTAGACAAATTTACTAGCAAAACCAATAGAATTATTTTCAGAAAATATATTTTATATTACTTTTGATAAAAATGTTAAAGAACGTAATTTAATCAATTTATTAAATTTAAGCTCAAAACTCTAACTTAATACTGTTTAATAATGAAAAGAGAAAACTATTCACAAATGTAGTAGGAAAATTAAAACATTTTTTATTTTGCTTTTCAAGTAATGTATCTTGTTTAAAGAATGTTTAGATAATTGTGCACAAAAATATGAAAAAAAATACTGATTTTAATTTTTTTCTGCAGTTTATTTATAATACCTCACACACATTGAGCTTTTATTTTGCGTGTAATGTTAAATTTGTAATTGCAAAATGAAATTGAAACCGAATATTTATTATTACTGAGAAAAAAAAATTATATATAATTTCAGTAATAATAAATATTTAAATATATATACTATATGAGTATAAATACTATACTATACTATATATATATATATATATATATACACACACACACACACACACACTATATAAGTATAAATACTATATATATTTCATACATATATAATGTATATATATATATTATTTATAATTATATATAGTGTGTGTGTATATATATATATATATATATATATATATATATATATATATATATATATAGTATTTATACTCATATAGTATATATATAACTGAATATTTATTATTACTGAAATGTGTTATTTATTATTATTGAAATTGTGATACTATGTGTACATATACATGTGAATGTGTCTTGGCAGTGTGAGCCACCCTGACTAAAATGGCAGGTTTGGTGACACTATATCACAGCACAGCAGGGCCAAATTATCCTCTAAATGAATAGGGGTTATGAGTGTGGTACGCTGACAGTCATACCCTAACACACACACATGCATAGTCTGAATGCCAAAAGGGAAACAGAGAGACCCAATGCCTGACACCTCATCCTCATATAACCTCATTACAACCTTTCAACAGAGGTTAGCACCCCTAAGCATACACTTAGTGTGCTTTGATGGTTCTGGATCTCAAAGTGACAGTCAAACACCCCCACGCCATGCAACTCGTGCTTCTCTCCTCTCTCTCTCCCTCGCACGCTTTCCCTCCACACTTATTTTGGAGTAATTTTATGTGCCAGCGTGGCACATAATACACTTTTAATGGACAACTAATTCTCTGCCATTAATTTGTCAACATGATTACTGGATCTGCCGTTTCAGCTTGGCAAAGTCTGGGTTCCTTTTAAGTATATACGAGACGTTAATGTGTTTCTATTCAGGTTTACATCAAGGGACGTCAGAGATTTACATAATGCTACCATTGAGGTCCATGACAGCCTGCTTTCCCCCCCGAGTTCACTTTTCTCACTTGATTCCCACAAAAGACCTCAACGTTTTCAGGCTTCACCCGGCTGAATACTGTCGTTTTTCTTAAGTTAAGATGTGACTGGAGGTTGGATAGCTGGGTTAAAAGGAATAAGGCACGGGAGAATAACCTGTTTGGTTACAACAAAGAAAATATGTGCATGCAATTTTTTTAGGAGGTACTGAAATTCAAACTACATTGGTAATTTTACTCATGTGAAAATATGCCACATGGGTGTTTCCTGTCAAAGACCTCAGCTGCAGTTCCCCCCCAAAACAGTCACCATGACTGTTGAATCAACTCTGCATAAACATGCGATGCAAACAACAGCACAGCTACACACATAGCCCCGAACTCTCCTTGCCACCCAGCCCTGGAAACACAAGCTCCTTCTGGCAGGAAGTTGACGAGGCAACAGAGTGAGAGATCAAAAAAATGCTGTGCTAAAGTTCTGGCACTATTCCACAGTCACATTCTGCATGTATACAGTAGTCTGTCATCAAAGGACACGGGATTGTTTTTGCCGGTTGTTGGACATTTCCTTATGAGCAATCTTTGATGTATGAGGGCTTGTTGGAGCTGACAGACGGGTCAAACAGAGGGAAATCTCTCCCTCTTTTCTTTCAACTGCAGTGGGGAAAACATATTTCAGCTATTGCTCCTCCACCGCTTACTGTAATATTCAGTAATCAGTTGGATAAAGATGCAAAAGATAAAGATGTGTATTAGTGTATATAGATACTTCTAAACATATGTTAAAAGTGAAAAGATTTAAGACTTTATTTTATAATTAACAGAATATGGCAGAATAAACATTTGCATAATTAAGTATAAGAGTAAATTTAAATAAACAGTATACTTATTGTATTCCATGGGAAATAATAACATTGATCTACAATTTTATAGAGGTCATCTGCTTCTACTGATTGCATTGATGGGCTCCATTTGCCCTGATAGTATTTCTCCATTGTTGCAATGTCCTGGTGAAATCACTCCACGGAGTGAGAGTGCAAAAAATGTATCTTTAGTGACGTGTTTTAACCAAGGCTTTTATGCCTTGCGAAGGTTTTTCCACCAACAACCTGTAATTGTCTCCCTTGCTGTTCCTGAGACAATTTATTGCCTCAAACTGCAAGGTTTTCCACGCCATCTTTTCTTTGCCAAACAGTGCATGGTCAAATGCATCATCTCGAAGAAGTTTATGAATCTGAGAGACAACTTCCTTTATCTTAGCTTCACTTAACTCTGAAATTTTCCTGGAGGTACTTTGAAAGCTGCTTGCATTTTGTCCATGGCCTTGACAAAGTTATTCATCAGGCCCAGCTTGATGTGTAAAGGTGGTCTTCCTTGATTCAACAAGTGGTGGATGCTGAACACTTTTCCTTCCAGGCTCCAATGACTGTCCGAGTTCTTCGGAATCTCTTGCACGACTTGGTCTCTTGCCATTAATGTTGGTCATAGTTTATGCACCTCAAAAATGGTTTTTTGTTGTCATACGTTTCCTTCATGGACTGCATGACCAACTGGAATTGATGGCAAAACATTGCCATTATGCAGCAAAAGAGCTTTAAAGGGTTAGTTCACCCAAAAATGAAAATTCTGTCATTTATTACTCACCCTCGTATTGTTCCACATCCGTAAGACCTTCGTTCATCTTTGGAACACAAATGAAAATCTTCTTGATGAAGTCTGAGAGGTTTCTGTCTCTCCACAGAGATCCAACGCAACTACCACTCCAAGAAAGGTAGGAAAAAGACATCATTAAAGTACTTCATGTGACTCCAGTGGCTTACATTCTTACATTCAGTTGGATCTCTATGGAGAGACAGAAACCTCTCAGACTTCATCAAAAACATCTTAATTTGTGTTCCGAAGATAAACGAAGGTCTCACGGATGTGAAACGACACAAGGGTGACAGAATTTTGACAGAATAAATGACAGAATTTTCATTTTTGGGTGAACTAACCCGATAAGACTGTTTATACTGTCATATATGTCATATAGACCCTTGAAAACTAAAGCCAATCAACAATTTTAAGCCTAATTTTCATTCTCAGTGTCCCAGAATTAGTAAAGTTTGACTACATTTATTTCAGAAGCATTTTGGTTGTAGACCAGTGTAATACTACTACTACTACTACTACTACTACTAATAATAATAATAATAGAGAACAACGAATAGGGAGGAAAAACTATTTTACCAAAATGTAACTTTAGATACACACTAACATGACAGAACTTTGAATGAGAACTTGAACATTAAAATTCTGTAAAAATCTGTGGAGATCTGCAGGCACAGATTTCATGAAGGCGAAGTTATGCAACAGATTTTCAGGAAGAGGCGATAGTACAGTGTGACAGGCAAAAAAAATCAGCTCTACTCTTGTTGAGAGTGGGTTGACGTTATCAATTTGAAAAGCGGTGGGAACCCAATTAACAGCATCAAACACCTAATTAGCATGAGCTGTGTGAGTTAAACTGCAATAAGACCTGGCTGTATTTTATGAGTTAAGTCTGGATATATTTTCTGTAATCCAAGCTTCGAAGTGTGGCGTAATCTGCTTAGAAAAATACCCAAGCAGAAATTCATGTGCCAGACAAAGGGCTCGGATTCAGGATAACATTACAACCTTCTGACTCGTACAGCCAACAACAGCTGCAATATAATAAAATGACATGGGCCTATATCTTGGAAAAAAATTGTAAAGTGATTTTGTTTAAAAAAAAAAAAAAAAAAAAGAAAGAAAGAAAGAAATCTGAGATAAGAATTTAAAAGTTGTTTTTTGTATAAAATGCAATCACAGTCCAATTTAAATTTAAGGCAAGGTGTACGGTGCCAAAAAGTAGAAAGAAAAAAAAACACTCTGTAGGCTCTGAACTGAGTCTTTATAATGGGACCAAGTACCGTCAAGCATGAATCAAGCCAACACCACAAGCAAAAGCTCACATAACAAACTAAAACTCCTCCAAGAGAGCTAAGTAAAGCGTATTCACAGTGTTGAATTAAGCAACAGCTTAATCCTTGTAAAGTCCACTCAAATATACAAAATTAAACTTCCTGGAAATAAATGCATGCAAAAGTGTGTTCCAGTATGATGTACATGCTGAACAAGAGCTATACATTACATTCAGTTTTTTCAGCATGTGCGTCTCTGTACAATATGTGGATTTTACTTGTATTTTACTGTATGCGTGTCTGTCTATGGGTAAGTGGTGCACATTGCTGATTCATTGACCTCCAAAAAAGAAACTGACCCTCTTCGTGCTTAGCAGGCCACTTGTGAGAGGAAGAAGCTTGTTGACCAATCGCTGCAGCTGAAAGAGATGAGAGAGCTTTAGAGGCGTTCACATAGTCACCTTGACGACCATGAGAAGCCAAAAGAACTTCATAGCACCAGATCCAGTTCAGGTTGTACAGAATGAAACAAACTGTCCATTTAGGACACACACACACGGCAACAAAACCGTTGTGTGTGAAGCTCTGTCAAAACTGCCCACCCTCTTCTTCATGTAGACTGCATACTAATTCAACATTATGTGCCACCAATCAACTCCACTGAGTGCATTCACTTTCACAAAGCCTCTACCTCTTGAGCGCTTTGGATCTTTTCCAAAAGGCTTAATGTCAAATCCAGGTGGAGGATAGGATAAGTCAGTTTGATGGAGAGCTGGCTTTTTGAGACTACTCTTTCAAATGGCCACTTTCTCAATAAACGGAGCCAAGAGGTCTCTCTCATTGTGGGGCATGAAGATCCAGTTTAGATTTAGTTTAGCATTTGTTCAAACACAGCAATCTGTGAACTGTTACACACTGCACATGTGCTATTTGCTTTGTTATCAGCAAGATAACAGAGAGCTTTAGGATATGCACTGATTTTTCTGAGTCATTCACAGCTTCAAACCACATAGTCATGGTACGCAGGCATCCGGTTGTTCTGAATAGTACAATTTACTCTCCAGAGGGCAGGAGGAAAAGGTGTAACTGACTGATTTACTTTTATTCATATAAGGCTGCATGTCAGTAAATTCATCACAGAAACTATTCAGGTATATTCAGGTGAACAATGCTAAAATCGTACCATTAAATCTCATTTCAAGCACCGCTCGAAATGTTCACCTGAATAAGATACGACATTTAAAGTGGCACCACGTCGCAGAGATGCCAGTGCTCGGAAACAGGCTGAAGGGTCCGCGTTTATTTTGACTTCACTTAGCATTTCGGCTCTCTCTCTGCAGAGAGGGTGGAAATGAAAAGGCAATCCAGGCCCCACAGGGCCGGTAGCAGGTGTTGGAAGGGAAAGCATTCCAACTCCTGCTGCTAACACACTCAATGGCTCTCAGTGGAGAAAATGCTTTCAGGAACTGTGCACTCACTTCCCTTGATTTACTCTTGCCCGTTAGAGGGAAACCTTTTTAAAGCCCAACTGCAGAATTAAGGACAGATACTTTAAAATCTACTTCTTCAATAAAAGCAACACACCAAAACCAAAAAGAAAAAAAACCTTTCTGAAGGAGAGGAATTTTATGAGGGGACCTTTTATTGGTTTTAAACTCAAGGTCAGAAGATGTGGTCAGAATTTGGGATGTGAAAACAGCAATATAATGTCTACAAAGTGCAAGCAGCACATTAGAGAGTTTGCCATTAATAAATTTCAGGTGGAAAAAACAAACAACAAACAAACAAAAACATTCATGTCCCAGTCTTCACACACAAAATACGTTTAAAAAAATATCTGAGCAAGGAAAGATTAGGGTCCTGCAAGGTCACTATCCAAATGCAAATTAAATTTGGCATGAATCTATTTTCTAAATGCATATTATAGATCTTATTGCGAATAATTCAGCCTTGTAATGTTTAATCAAAATGTCACAACTGGATCTTCTGGTAAAAACAACAGACTTCTCTCTTTTCCAATCATTTAGTCTACTTAAAGCTCATTCTCTTCTGCTTCCAATTTTAAGTGTAACATCTACAACTTTTATTTATTTTTCCGATAATCTTGTAAAGTACACAATCTCGTACGATAATTTCAGATGTACGCTCAGATGTACGTCACAATACAGAAGAAAAGATCTGTTGCTACTTTATTTTTTTTTTTAAAAATACAATGTCCAGCTTGTAAATTTGGTAACACTTTAGTATGGGGAACAATTCTCACTTTTAACAAGTTGCCTATTAGCTTGCATATTGGCTGTTTATTAGTACTTATAAAGCACATATTAATGCCTTATTCTGCATGACCATATTCTACATCCCTTAAAGTTCCCCTGTGGTGAAAATCAAGTTTTTAATGTTGTTCACATGTCTATGGTGCTTTAAAACAAACCATGTGCAAATTCATAACCCAACACCATTGCTGAGTATTTTCTCTTTAAAACTGCAGTAAACCAAAGACAGTCTTAAACCTGCGGTTTGAAATCGCTGGTGTTTCTCACGTCACAAACTACCTTGTAACCAATCACATCAACGTGCCGTCGGGCTTTAGCATATCATTAACTGACCACGCAAGGGAGTCTCAAAAGAAGAGGTTATCCCGGTATATTTTTCTGTTCATATGAAAAATCGGGTAGATTTAGCAATATGGTGGGTGTATGATGCTTATTACGATGTTATGATGAACTAAATGCCTTTCTCCACTGACATTAAGGTGTTCAAAGTGTTTCTAAGGATACTGACTGTTGAAGGCAGCTGTCTGACTCGTGAATGTGAACATGGTTTGTGTAACATTACCAACACATGATTAGCTGTTTGATAACGTAGTTAAGTATAATCATATTAATTACCGTTATGTGTCCGACGTTGTAAAAAGCGATACCAATATGCAGCGTTTACCTCAGTAAGTTGAGGAGTGGATCTCGTCTGAGCTCGTGCGAGTGAGTGGAGGCGGGGCTAATTATCATATTCATGATCTGTGTATATTAAATGAGGCAAGGGTGTAGAGTTACATTCAAGCTATTTTAAGGCATTAAGATTTTTTTTTGTTTTCACAGGAAAAAAACAACCCGATCTCACGGCGATTCGTACGTATTTTACGTGGTGGCTAATTCATACGAATTCATACGTTTTTTTGCTAAATCGTACATATTTTACGAGCTGACAAATTTGTATAAATTTATAAGAATGACCTACCCCAAACCCCGCCCCTAAAGCTACCCGTCACTGGGGTTTAGACAAATCGTACAAATTCATACCAGTGAGGTTGTACGAATTCATAGGAATTAGCCACCTCGTAAAATACATACGAATTGGTCGTGAGATAGCATTGAAAAAAACCCAAAAAACGTTTATATATGTAATTTTGGTGATCAAAGATTAGTTTTAAGATATAAAATTATTGGCTACAGGGGGACTTTAATCCTAGCCAATATGTAAACTTAAACACTACAACAACTACCTTGCTAACTATTAATAAGCAGTAAATTAAGAGTTTATTGAGGCAAAAGTCGTAGTTAATACTGAATATGTGTTCCCAATACCAAAGTGCTACCCTAAATTATAGGTTTGCAGATATCTTACATTCTTAGCCATTTTTTATTTATTAAATGATTTAATTATGTGATTTGTGTGAATTTTATTATGTACTAAATTTTAACATTTTACTGGTACACAATCAAAAACTTTTTTTTTTTTTTTTTACTAATTCACTGTTACATGTGCAGTGTCTTGTTTCTGGGTGTCAGGCCAGAGTGGCCCCCACAGCACAAGGCCCCTGGCAGTCAGGCCCGAGCCATAATCCATCCTTGTTAAGATGAGAAAACATGCACACCTGAAACAGCTCATCATTGTCAGTTCACCTGCTTTTGCCCCAACACTGCCAAACTGCCTCAGGGAGACTGGTACAACCAAGTGAGAATGATCTATTCAGTAACAGCATGGCATCTATCTGAGTTTGTGTACAAAACATGTTTTAGAAACAGACACCAAATCAAACTTGTGCTGTCCTATTACTATCCCATCTCAAAACTAAAAATGATCATCTTTAAACACATTTTTGGGTAATATGGAATATGTCAGAATTATTTGCCATAACATTAATAAACTTGACAAATAAACATTGTAACACTTTACAATAAGATAACTACTTGAACAATGAACAATACTTCTACAGCATTTATTCATCTTAGCTGATGTTCATTTCAACATTTATTAATACATTTTTAAAATTAAAAAGTATTTGTTAACATTAGTTAATGCACTGTGAACTAACATTAACAATAAACTGTATTATTGTTAACATTAACAAAGATTAAATAATGTTTTAAGAAATACATTTCTCGAAGTTAGTTCATGTTACTAATACATTAACTTATGTTAACAAATGAGACCTTATTGTAAAGTGTTACCATAAACATTAATAAAACAGTATAAATAAGACCTTCTTTGCAAAATGTTAAATTTTAAATTCTTGCAATAATCTTAAGAATAGTTGCAGCCTGACAAGTATATCATAATATTAATGATATTAACATTTAGCATAAATAATATATATATATAAAAATACTAAATATACATTTAAAAAAATATAATAATTTTGGTAACGCCATAAAATACAATTTGTTAACATCAGTTGATGCATCACATGAACAACCTTTGCACAATTTATTCTATTAATGTATTTAATATATATACTAAAGTGTTACCATAATTTTCATAGACTACATATACAACCATACTCTACTCTAAAATATCCAATTTGGTTCCTAAAGCACTACAAAACTGCAAACAATGTACTTTAGACTGTTTGTACTGGTATACAATAAGCCAAACAACAGGTTACAGGCATGTAGTGCCTTTTAATAACTACCCTTTCCTCTTTTTCACTCTCTCCCTCCATTTACAGAGTATCTCGACTCTCTCTCTCTCTGTCCCTCTGCATCTTGACACAGCACACTGAGCTTAATCGCACATAATTGGGTGGGAGGGACAGTGGGCCGGCCCAGGCTTTGTGTGCAAAGGGCAAGTGGTCAAGTTAATGGAGCCCTTGTAGTGAACAGGGAGCTCTCTCCCTCTACTGGGACAGAGGGAGGGGACAACGGACCTCTTTCAAATCTCAAAAGACAGAGTTGGGTTCCTTTTTACCCCTCCTCCTCCTCCTCCTCTCCCCTCTCTCTTTTCCATAGACTGACTGACAGGATTAGCTGCATAGCGACTCTACAGCTGAGCTTCAGTTGGCTATCAGAGCATGGGAAATGAAGAGGCCTAGAGTGACAGTCAATGTGAATTGAGGCACATGTGAGGCCATCCGCCAGCAAAGGGACTCTGCAGGACATGCAGTCGGGTCCAAAAGTGAGACCACCAGTGAAAATGCTTCTGTTTTGCATTTTTTCTAACCTCAGGCCATCCAAGATGTAGGTAGAACAGTAAAGAAGATTTGTAGCTGAAACTATCACTTTAATACAAACGTTTTTATATCAAATACATTAGTATTACTTAAAAACGTTGCTTAAAAATGTTTGAAATCCTAAAACTAATTGCAACGTTCAAATGGGGTCAAACATTTGACCAAACAAACAAAAAACAATGTTCAAAAAAAAAGAATATTTCATTTGTACAATTACTGCATTAAATACAATGA
The DNA here is from genome assembly GCA_037950675.1 of Hypophthalmichthys molitrix. NCBI lineage: Eukaryota > Metazoa > Chordata > Actinopteri > Cypriniformes > Xenocyprididae > Hypophthalmichthys > Hypophthalmichthys molitrix. The sequence goes on from CM075504.1 coordinate 22,522,693, forward strand.
AACAATTTTGGCATTAATCATTATAACCATGAGCACTCACACCACAAATCAATTATTCTGCGATACAAAAAAATTACCAGGACACACAGAAGGATTCAAAACAATGATTTAATCACAGTCGTTACAAGCACCTGCAGTGCCAGTGAGAAACAATCACTTTGGACTCGTCTGTGTTTTGTACAAATGTAATCACAGTGCAGAAGCACACAGCCCTGAACAATTCACAACAAACCAAAGAGCTCTGAATGAGGCATCACCAGCTCACCACCAGGAGAAAACAACAGTGGAAAAAAAGGGGCTATAGGAAAGCCCTGTGTCCAAATAATAATAATATATATATATATAAATCAACCAATAGATTTATTTGTTAATACATAAATCAGTTTAAGAGTTTAATATATAATATTTTAGGATAAAATAATACTCTTCTAATAATATACCAAAACATAACTTTTGTATACAAGAACAACCCCGAAGCAAAGAATATAGTTTTCTATTAATTGTATCCATTAATTAAATTTAGACCAAAAATGAAAGTTCCGTCATTATTTACTCACCCTCATGTCGTTCCAAACTCGTAAGACTTTCATTCATCTTCGGAACACAAATGAAGATCTTTTTGATGAAATCTGAGAGTTTTCTGTCCCTCCATAGACAGCTACGCAACTGACACTTTGATGCTTCAAAAAGTTCATAAAGATATTATAAAACTAATCCATTTGAATTGAGCAGTTTACTCCAATTTTTCTGAGGAGAAATGATCGCTTAATATGATGAACAGATTGAATTTAGGCTTTTATTCACATATAAACATTCATCAACGCACACATTGGTTATGATAAATGGAAGCTCAAGCAAGTTTGCTTGACGCGTGCGAGAACCAGTGAGATTCATTCTCGTGTGTTACGCAGCACATTTGAGCTTCCGAAAGAGGTTTGTTCTTGCGTGTCAAGCAGGTTTGGTTGAGCTTCTCTTTATGTTCGCTGATCAATGTTTATATGTGAATAAAAACCTAAATTCAATCTGTTCATCATATAAAGCGATCGAGTCTCTTCAGAAAATTTAGACTAAACCACTCAATTCATATAGATTATTTTTTACGATCTCTTTATGATCTTTTTGAAGTGTCAAAGTTCCAGTTGCAAAGGCAGTCTATGGAGGGACAGAAACCTCTCAGATTTCATCAAAAAGATCTTTATTTGTGTTCGGAATATGAACGAAAATCTTACGGGTGTGGAACGACATGAGGGTGAGTAATTAATGACGGAATTTTCATTTTTGGGTAAACTAACCCTTTACGGTATAGTTCACTCAAAAATTACAATTCTGCCTAAAATTCCCTCATGTTGTTTCCAAAACTGTATTATTTTCTTTCATAAGTGGACCATAACCACGTTTAGTAGAATGTCCAAAAACTTTTTCCTATACAATGAAAGATGACCAGAGGCTGACGAGATCCAAAAAAGCATTATAAAAACATCACACAACTTTCACAATATTTTCCAAATCCTCTGAAGCCACTGGATGTAGAAAAGACTAAAATTGAAGTTGTTAATTCTATGGAAATCTTGCTCGACAGTCAGGGTTACCATTCACTTTTATTGTATGGAAAAGAGCAGTTTGGACATTCTGCTACAAATAACCCCTTTTGCATTCTAAGGTTAAAGGAAAATAAAATGGATTTCAAAAGACATGAGGGTGAGTGAGTAAACAGTGACACAATCATCATTATTTTTGGGTGAGCTATCTCTTTAATGAGGCCATTAGTCTAGCGTGCACATTGAGTGCTCTCTAAACATACAGGACTCAGTGGAGAACACTGCTGCAGGTCTTTCGGTGGAAGTGTAACACTGTCAAGACATCAATTCAGCCTTAGTATGGCCTAATCTGTCATATCTTGTCAGTTCTTCGATAAAAAATGCCAGGTGAGAGCATTTCACAGTGAAGCAAATAACATTCAGCGCAGCAGCATCCATCTCAACCCTTCATAACCTTTGGTGTCAGAATGAACCTTTGAGTGTAGATACAGAATCAGTAGCTAACGATGAACTGAGAGCTGGTGTCATTATGATAACAAGATCTCATGATCAAGACGACCCCACGGCCTCATTTACGCCTTTGTAAAGAGGCGAAGATAGTCCTGCAAACCTGATTAGCTGAATCAGCCTCCAGAGTGGAATTCATAAATTCATAATGTTCTGCCCTGAAACATCATCTCTGATATCACGCATACTCACAGGCATTAAATGAGTTCATATCTGAGCGTCACATCCGCAGTGTCTGTAGGATGAGAGGGAGGGATGTGTTCTCCATTCCCATTTAACACATTTCACACTGTTATTGCACAGTAAACAGGTCAAGTACACACACACACGGCAACTCACCTACACAGTCTGTTTTCAAAGCACACACGCACGCTGTAGTTAAAAAAGGTATTTGAGGAGTGTGATAAGAGGCCGCTTAGGCCTGGCGCACACGCACAGGAGGTGAGGACACAGTGGCAAAGCCGGGGTGGGCGGTGCAGAAAGGCAGCCTGGTATGAGATGGCTTTGCCCAGCTCAGATCAGGGCTGGACTGGATCCGTGAGTGAGAGTGAGGAGAAGAGGATAGTGGATGTTCTCATCGTACACCTCCTTTCCCTCTCTCTGCATCTGAAAAACAAAATGCAAATGTTCAGGAAGTAGGAAAAAAGATACATTATTGAATCAATAACTCACATATTTGCTGTATTTTACAGTATTTAAATAAACGTCTGAAATAATAGTACTATAAAAAAAAAAAAACTGGGCCAATGACAAGACACTGTATATTAATTCATATTAAAAATTTAAATAAAAAAAATTAACATTAAAAATGCAATTCAAACATACAGTGACTTGAATACACCTCTTCTATGACAAGCATATTTTTTAAATTCTAAATCATTTTTTTTTTTTTTTTCAGGTATATCAGAGTGATTCTTTTAATGAAGCATTTTTAATGAAGCATGATATCAGGACAGTTCTGATATCATAATTTAAAAAAAGCCTCGTTAAAAAATTATATTCCTGAAAACAAAACCTTATTAGGTAGTTTGGCATATTTTATCATAATTTCTTAGATTGGGAATAATATTAGAAAGCAGTGAAGCAAAGTCATGTGGTGTGACTTGTATGCAAAAAAAATGCAGAAAAAAAAACAGGAAGTGATGTCATAAAGAGGACTTCTGCAGACCCTCATGACAGTGTGAAAAGTCTGTTAAAATAATCAGATAATTTGACATTTTATTGACATGGCAAGCTTAGTTCAGGCTGTAAAATGTCATGTGGTGCGACTACCCAAAAGTGTTATTTTAGTATTATTTATTTAATATTATAGTATTTATTAATATTTTGAATAGATGTGGAATAAAATTAGAAAGCAGTGAAGCAAAGTCATGTGGTGTGACCTACATGCAAAAACATGCAGAAAAAAAAACAGGAAGTGATGTCATAAAGAGGACTTCTGCAGACCCTCATGACTGTGAAAAGTCAGTAAGTCAGATAATCAGATAATTTTTTAATGACATAGCAAGGTTAGTTCAGACTGTATAATGTCATGTGGTGTGACTACTGTACCCAACAGTGTTATTTTAGTATTATTTATATAATATCATGGTATTTATTAAAATTTTGAATGTTTTTGTTTTCATTTTAATTTGAAGCTTTTGTAATTTATTTGTGCTTTTGTCATTTTTTTTAGTTTTTCTTTTTTTAAAAATAAAAAAATAATTATATTTAGCTTTCATTTACTTTTATGTTAATTTTAGCCATTTTAGCACTTCAACCAAAAAAAAAAAACTTCTAAATGTTGTTGTTGCAATTAACTGAAATAAGTAAGTTAGGATTACATTTTCATCTATTATGTATATATTTTTTTATTTCAGCTTTATTTCAATTACAACACTGCTACCCCAAAACTTCATATTTATGAATTAATAATTCATGCTATTCATCCAAAACTCATAAAATTATAATTACTTTAAAAATAATTTGAAAGTTTTTTTAAAATACATTTTATATCTTGAAAAAATATATTTAAATACTTTTTTTTTTGATAATAATGGTAAAGATTTGAGTTGATTGGGTTTATAGCGTCAGCACCAATGTTCAAATGACACCTACTCTACTGCTTTCATAAATGTTCTGAACATTTTTATTTCTGCTGTATTTCATTTAAAAAAAAGTTTCTGGGATATGCCCTTCACTCTTCGGATGTGCACTGCAAGAACTCCCTTTAACAAACAAGGACAAGCAGCAAGAATCCCACTAACTGCTTCATAATGGCCCGCTTAGAGTAGAGGTGTCTGCAAAGCGAATGTCACGCAGCCTTGCTGCACAATATGCCCTGTGGGTCTGCCACCGTCTGAACTCAAGAGTTGTGGCAGTACACTCAGTGCGCTGCCAGTCTCTTCTGCCCTGGAGCTCAGCCCTGTCTCAACCTATCAGATCGTCCAAATTCCCACACACTCTGCCAGCACTTAGAAAAAGAAACGTGCAGTTCGTTTATGAAAATAAGACATATCCAAACAGCAAACACAGCTGACGTACATGTATACGTGACTAAAATGTGCTGGAGAAGTGGAGAGTAAGTCACATACACAATCACTACAGTCACTTTTTTATTTTATTTGTAGTGTATTTTTAGATACAGAAAGCACCAACTCATTCATTGTGTGCTTAAATTATATCATTCCCCTGTGAAATTGAAAGGCCTTTTCAGGCAGATCTTTGAAGGGAATGTTATGAACAGTATTATTGAGTATCTGAACATTCTCCATTGACTACAAACAGAAAATAAACCATTACAAATGAACGTAAAATATGTATAAACACTACTTGGATATTCCCACCATGACAAACTCTCCCTTTCTGTCTTACTCTAACATTCACCTCCTCCTCTCTGTGGCTTGAGATAAAATAAAAACAGATGAAAGGCTGCTCTCTTGCCCTTCATGTGCGTTATCTCTCTCTCCACCCCTCGACACAGCAGCCAATGTTTGAACCCGTGACCTCTCTGTAATCGGGGCAGCCAGCCGACCAACACTAAGCCCAATGCGAAGACCAACACATTCACACCAAGCCAGACAAGTAGAGCCTGGTCTCATTGGACAAGTAAGAGTGCAGTGCAAGAGAGGGACCATAGGGAGCATATATGTTTAGTCCAAAGGGCACTGTAAACAGCATTAGGAACAAGCGCATATTGATATATCACATCATTTGGAGAGGGAAATTTGCCCTACAGTCAATGCACACCATCTTAGCACTACATGAAGTGTGAAAAAGAGTTTTTATTGAGCTTAATTCACCATAGGCTTTTACACAGTTGTTTGCAGGTATAACAAAATGTGACAATGCTATTATTATGACCAAATATCACAAAATAGTTTACATAAAAAATACATGCTGTAAAATTAACAAATCACATTTATTTACATTTTTATTACCATTATATTTGGGGATAATGAACTATATTATTTTAAATATTTTTATATATTTAAATATTAAACAGTGATTTATTCTCACTACATTCAGGGATTTCATGTCTGATTAACTATATTAATATACAAAATCACACATACATTGTATATTTACTCTACCGTTAATAATATTTCAAAGTTACAATTTGAAATAACTGCTTTCTATCTTAATATATTTAAAATTATAATTTATTTCTGTGAAGGAAAAGTTGAATTTTCATATGTCACATGATCCTTCAGAAATCATTCTAATATGCCATTTTGCTGTCTTATTATTAACAATGTTGAAAACAATTGTGCTGCTTAAAGGGTTTGATACGAAGCACTATCAAACTGCCAAAGTCACGTGATTTCAGTAAACGAGGCTTCGTTACGTCATATGTGTTTGAAATTTGAATGGTTCACCACAGGGGGGCGTGACTTTGGCAGTTCGATACGCGCCGAACCACTGATTCGAAACAAAGGATTCGTAAAGCTTCGAAGCTTCATGAAGCAGTGTTTTGAAATCGCCCATCACTAGATATTGTTGAATAAAGTCGTTATTTAGTTTGTTGGAGCACAAAAAGTATTATCGTCGCTTCATAACATTAAGGTTGAACCACTGTAGCCACATGAACTGTTATAAATACGTCTTTAGTAGCTTTCTGGGCATTGAAAGTGTTAATTATCTTGCTGTCATTGCAGGGCTCACTGAGCCATCGTATTTTATCAAAAATATCTTAATTTGTGTTCCGAAGATGAATGAAGGTCTTATGGGTGTAGAACGACATGAGGGTGAGTAATTAATGACAGAATTTTCATTTTTGGGTGAACTAACTCTTTAATATTTTTGTGGAAGCAACATACAGTATATAGTGTTGTTTGTGTATGAAGACATTCCAAATGAATGAATTTTGTAAACTCAAACTCTACAGACATTCCTTTTTTTTTTTTTTTTAGAATAACTGCATAGGGACCCTGTGAACTGTAACACAGCTAGAGAGTGTGCACATGGAAGTTAGGATTGAGGAACAGAGAGAGAGAGAATGTGAGTGAATGAGAGAGACCAGAAGGAAAGTGAGCGAGTGAGAGAGGGAGCAATAAAAGTGTTAGAGAGTGATATAGCAAAGAAGCTTAGAAAGCAAGAGAGAGAGAGAGAGAGAGGAAGGGGAAAAAGGCAGCGAGCTTGCAAAGGTGAAAAGTTTAACAAGCAAAGCTGTTCCTCCTGATCACAGCCTGCTAATCAGCTTCATGGGTGGCTGGATAAATCGGCTCCTACTTTTTAATCGCGCGGCTGCCAAGATGCAAGTCATTTATTTTATTGCTGCTTTTCCCTCCCTCTCCTCTTTCCCCCTCAGCCTGCTTTCTGCGATGAGGAGAGCGAGAGGCGTTCTTTAGAAAGCACAGGATGAAACGGACAACCGGATGCTCGCTCTACAGGCCCCAGAAATGGATAGATTTGGGTGTTAAACGCGCAGAGAGCAGATACGGCCAGACAGACAGCTGGAAGTTGGGGAGGATGTAGAGAGATTAAGTTAATATGTGTATGTATATGTGTGGGTGTGGATGGGGGATGTCTGAATTAAAATTCATGACTCTCTTCACAACCATTTGAGTAACAAGATTAAGATGGCCGAGTAGAAAATAGCTGCATTATCAGGCGGCTTGCAGTCCTCCAGCTGCTGGTGCTCTATTCCAGAACAGTGGGGATAAGAGGATAACACACAGCCCCCTCGCCACGTCCCCACACCGCTGAGAGCCCCATCCGCGGCCGGCCGGCCTGCAAACACGGGAGGGAGGGAGGAGATTTAGGGTCTTAAAGGAAACACTTCAATCTCCAAGACATCAGAGGCTGGCTGGAGGTGAGAAGCGACAGACGACCGTACGTGTACGTCCGGGAGGGGCCCGTAGACGCTGCTATAATAGAAGACTGTGATTTGGGATTCTGAAGGAGGTGGGGCATGCGATCTATTGTCTAACGTGCGTGTCTTTGTGCACTTCTTTTCGTACGTTCTCACCCAACGCGCACTCGCAGGGGGCAGGGTGTTCATCAGAAGATAAGAAAGAGGAATTAATCACTTTGAGATATGATGAGGGCACTTCAGCTCGCTCCTCATATCACACACACAGCTGCATGAACTGACGACAAACCGAGAGTAAAGACGCACGCACGCAGGCGCGAACAGGGGGACTCTTGACTCAGCTATCTCGGCCCCTCGCTGCTCATGTCATTATCCACACAGAAACACAGTAGGTGGTCTCACTCAAAAAGATCCCGTTAGACTTCAGGTGCATCGGGGCAACACAATGACAAGCTGACTGCATTAGCTAGTTGTGTGTGTGCAAATGGGCAAGGGTGACACAGTTTTTACTCATCTGGACAATACTTAAAGGTGCGATTTCACACATTTTGCTTACTTCCACCATTGAATACATCCGCCGCCTGCAGCTTAAACCACATGGCCTCTCTGCAAACCTGCAGTGGTTCACAGGCAGAAAGAATTGATCCAGTTCGCTCACAGCTTGCACATTTAACTGTATTGTGGCGTTTATCAGGGTTGGACAAAATTTTGAATTTTAAGAATGGGATCCCCTTTAGTTTATGAGTGTGAACTGGAATTTAATTGGCCACACCCCAATAGGACGCTGAATTGAAATCTGAATTGGAATTACAAGAACTGGATTCAAAGATATTCAACAGTTAATGGCATGTAGGGAAATGAAGTGTTCTTTTATCTTATTATTATTATTATTATTATTTTAATAAAGCAGGCATAAATCACTTCCCAAAATTCAAATTCAAATTCAAATATGCATCCTGTTTGGTCATTCAAATTTCAGGAATTGAATAAGAAATTACTATTTCTAATGATTTATGTAGCAAAGGTATAAGTAATGGTTGTTATGCCTTTACGGCATCACAGTGTTATTTTTCGCTTCACTCTGATTAAGAACTACACTAGTAAAATCTAAAAGGTACTGGTAATTTTTTGCCAGGACATTATTTGTAAGCTTGGAGACATTTACTTTAACCCTAAAACACAACACAATGCAATGTCCAATTTAAAGGGTTAGTTCACCCAAAAATGACTCATTATTTACTCACCCTCATGTCGTTCCAAACCCGTAAGACTTTCGTTCATCTTCAAATGAAGATATTCTAAATAAAATCTGAGAGTTTTCTGTCCCTCCATAGACAGCTACGCAACTACCAATTTGACTCTTCAAAAAGTTCATAAAGAGATCGTAAAACGAATCCATTTGAATTGAGCGGTTTAGTCCAAATTTTCTGAAGAGAAATTATTGCTTTATATGATTTAACAGATTTAATTTAGGCTTTTATTCACATATAAACATTCATCAACTCACACATCAGTTATGATAAACGGAAGCTCAAGCATTTTTGCTTGACGTGCAAGAACCAATGAGATTCATTCTCGTGTTACGCAGCACGTTTCAGCTTGCGTGTCAAGCAGGTTTGGCTGAACTTCTGTTTATGTTCGCTGATCAATGTTTATATGTGAATAAAAGCCTAAATCTAATCTATTCATCATATAAAGCGATCGTGTCTCTTCAGAAAATTTGGACTAAACCACTAAACTACCACTGAAGTGGTTACTGCATAGCTGTCAATGGAGAGTACAGAACAGGCTCAGATTTTATTAAAAATATCTTAATTTGTGTTCTGAAGATGAACAAAAGTCTTACAGGTTTGGAACGACATGAGGGTGAGTAATTAATGACAGAATTTTCATTTTTGGGTGAACTAATCCTTTAAATTACGGATAAAACACCTGTGAAAAAGCATAGTACACAGTTCATTGGGCCCTATTTTTACTGACTTTGTGTACAGGCTTAAAACTCTCCACTTTAGTTGCTGTATTATTAGGTTTGTTCACACATACTATGGAAAAAATAAATAAATTTCACTCCAGGGATTCTATATGCACACCACACATCTGCATTTCTGATTGTCTCTCATTCTCCCCATTCAATTGACGTCTCTAAATTCAAACACTCTTTCCTCTGTAGCCACAACGACCCTTAAGAGTTTTTCTGCCCAGCTATGTCCATCACTACAGAAATAAAGTTCCAATCACTCAGCTCTGGAGTCCCGCTGACAGGCTCATTTTCCTCAGGCATAGGCAAGGCCACCACTGTTAGGCCTGTGGGGCATAATGGGTCCGCACAGCTTCTTCGGTAACCAAAAATGGCAGCCGTGGCTGTGCTTTCGGTGCAAGTTAACCAGCTGGACGGAAATGCTGCTTTGACCTGGGTATGGTATTTGTGCTTTCAGGCAGGGGGAATGGCGTTGCACCATGCCCCATTCATTTAGGGTTTCTTAGAAAGCTTTTGACTTTTAAGAGTCCATTTTGAGCTTAAGCTACAGACTCCCTGTTCCTGTTCCTGCTGACATAGCATAATGTACTTCAATGAAACTTTCAAAATACAAATGAAGTGCATGGACAAAGGCAGTGGCAAATGCAGACAAACTTCATACTTTGTTTCTCAACACTTTACACACTCACATATACAATAAAAGCCACATACACATACTGCACACACCTTTAGGTGAAGGTCCCACAAGTGTGAGTCATAGTTGTCATAGCGACACACTCTCAGGCCTGCGCTCTCTCCCAGTCTGCAGAATTCTGCCAGTGTGTCTCCTCTGGTAGGGGCAAATACTAGAGCGGTGCCCTAAAGTGACAAATCACAAACATACACAGTGCAGAGATACTTTACTGGTGTTTCACAAATAACAAATTGTGTATCTGCTAACATCCAGTGGTGAACGTGATTTGAACAAGTGCAACATCTTTGTTGATTCTGAAAAAACATTCCAAACAACCAATCATATTTGAGGAACAAGTTTACCATTTATGTCAAGTTTAGGCTTACACCCAGGGTTAGGTGCTTCTTCATCAGTGTTATTCACCTATCATTTCCCTCTGATTTTAGGGACAAGTCATGGGTAGGGTTAGGTTTAGGGGTAGGGATATGGTTAGGACTAAATTTTCCAAGAGGAATATTGTTTCAGGATCAACAAAATATGTTTGCAGGAACAGATCTTACTTGCCAAAATCACAATGACCAACATCCAATCCAATAAGTAAATGGCAATGTATCAAGACCACATCAAAATACTTTCTCAATAAACTAATACTGACACTACTTTACCTCACAGATGCTAGACATGGCAGGTGAGATCATATTAATAATGTTTAATCAACAATACTATGACCTTGCTAAAAACACTTTGCTAGAGATTATAGGTCAGAGATGTTTTTGCTAAATCAATACTCTTGCACATAAATTGCTCTAATACTTCTACTACTATTACTCAGTACAACAATACTGTTGTCTTGTTTGAATGTGGAGAAACAACTGTAAATAAGCCTTTTTTAGGTTGATTCCCCTAAAGAGTGCAAACGTTGTGGCTCTTTGGTGTTGAAGGGTGTGTTCACACTTCTAGTTCGGTTCTTTTGGTCCAGACCAAAAAAGAAAATGATACATTTAGTTCTGGTTCGCTAGCATTCACACTGTCATTTTTAAGACCGAACCTAAAGATACAAAACAAAAAAAAGGCTTTTATGATGTATATTTTGTAACTTACCAAACATCCAAAACAATGCTGCTTGCTGGGCTAAACACGCTTGTTTTACATACATATAATGGTATTTTTTACCATCTGAGAACTCGTAAAGAGCTTATAAAATGTACAAAGGTATCAAAACCATGCCAGAATTTCCTCCATTGCACACATACAAAGATCTGCTGCAAAGAGAGAGAAATTCTGGTGCCTGTACCGAACTGTAACGGGTGTCATAGCTTATATGATGAGAATAAAAACAGTATGCTTGAGCATCCTGTTTTTGGTTCATTTAGAAGTCTTTGGTCTGTGTTGCATTCATATTTCATTCAAACTGCACCAGAGTTCATTTGGAAGCGGACACATCTTTTCAACGGACTTGTTTGATTGGGTTTGGATGGCAACGTTCACACTTATTTAAATGAACCACACTAGCAGAGCAATCAAACCGAACCTGCCAAGTGTGAACACGCCCTAAAACACTGCTTTGTATGTATGAGTGGTCTGACTAGTCAATTTTTGAGTCAACCAGTGTTGTGACTTTGGGGCAGTCCGTCTGTTTGATAAGACAGTGAAGGCAGGGTGGGGTAGTATGATTGTTGGTTTTTTGTTTGGAACATTTTAGGAGGTACATTTTAATCCCTCTAATGAAAATTTAAAAATTCTGGTAAACTCTGGTAAGATTTTAGTGCAGGGGGCTGAGCTCTACTCCATATCCGGCCCAGCTCTTCTCCACTACATCTCAAAGCCCACACAGCGAACGTGGTGGTTTGCATCATTACATTCTATTTGATTTCTCCCAGGTATTATATTAGATAATAAACAAAAAGATTAAAGCTCACCTAATCCAATCAATGGCTGGAAGCGCATCCTCTCTCTTTATAGATCAACAAGCCCAGACCAACCAGGCAAGCTAAGAGGATTACCCAAAGGTTCAAAGTTTCTTTGAAATCCTTCGGTTTTGAATATTATTTCATATTTTGTTCATAATATTGCTTTAATTAAATGGGCACCAACACAAATGAAACAAACAACAACTAATACGAGAACAGGATCATCTCAATACAACAGATGTTTTCATTTTTTCATAAGCTCTACACAGGATGTACGCGGAAAACACACATATACAACCCACATAACTACAGATGTGTTAATCAGCTGTGTATGCTGGCTGGATGGTCCACTGGCATTTTAGAATAACCAATTAGAGTCATTAGGAGGGAAATTAATTGGTTTCAATAAATCGGCTCAAACATTTGGTCAGCAGTGCTATGGGGAAAAAAAATCACAATAATAAATCTCTGCAATGAGCCAGGAATAAAAAAAAAAAAAGACTTTTATTTACTGAAGTAGGTTTGACAATACTGTATTGTTAGAGGACTAGGATCATTTGTATATTATTAAAAAGTTTTAACAATTACTAACAAGTTTCATCTTTTATTCTTTTTGTTATATGAAAAACTTTTACTATGCCTTCATCATTTATTGCTGTCATTTTTCAAATGATTTGTGTGTATGGATTTTGTGTCACTCTTGTCACAGACCCAGACTTTCAATGAAAATCCCAAAATCCCAATTATAAACATATTATACGAATCACATATATATTAAAATATATATATATATATATATATATATATATATATATATATATATATATATATATATAAAAAAAAAAATCACAAAATTTTTAGAATATTAGAATTATTAAAAACATTAACATTATTATTAATACAGAAACAACAGCGTAATAAAAGACCATGCTTGGTATTAAATTTAAATGTGAAGAAAATAAAAAAAAATCTATTTCATATTATTATTTTATTATTATTATTTTTTTAATTCCATAACCATTCTTTTCATCACAAAATGCATGTTTGTCCAGTTTTTGTCAGTAAACAAATTAAATAAACCAGTGTGAAAATTGTTTTTTAAGGGAGATTACTTGAAAAACACCCAAATATATATATATATATATATATATATATATATATATATATATATATATATATATATTTTTTTTTTTTTTTTTTTTTTTTTTTTTTTATGGCCTTCCTTCACATACACATTCTCTCTGTCTCACACATACTCACTCACAAAGACAGCACACCACCCTCAACAAGGCATCAAATATCAAAGTCGACACATGAAAAACCTTAAAGATAAATACAAATCCATTGTTATCATTGAAGTGTTCTTCATTTGCTGTACAGGGTCTTATATCAAGGGGGCATGAAAGAGGACTTGTGGGTCTTATGATTAGCACAGAGCATAAAATAGATGAGATGACCCAATCTAAGTTGCACATAATAAGTATTAAAGTATTACATGATATTAATCCTGCCATTCCATTACTCGCTCAATCACTGCATACATGCCAACTAATTACTGAGAGTCCACACACACACACACACACACACACAGACAGAGTCACTTACATCAGGTCGCAGTAATCTTCTTAGTGCATCAACCAGGCTGCCTCTGTACTGGTCAAGAAACAGACTAAGAGAGAAAGAGAAACACAGAGAAACCAGAAAGATTAGAATGCATTGCAACGATAATGGTTCCAGATAAAGCAGCAGGCTATTTATTTTCATTGTTTGCGAATAAATCCACCAGCATGGCGAAAATACTATTTGTGGATGCAGATGCTCCTTTTCCCTTAGATGTGAACAAATCAGTGATGTGACAGCATTCAAATCAAATGTAAAACACACACGCTAGCAGAGATGAATGATCAAGGAAGTATCAGGTGGCGTTCACATGATACAAACTAATACAAAGCAACAGAAAAAGAAAAACCCTTTGGTGACACACAATTTCAAATTTCAAATGACAAAACCAATGCTAAACATAAACACACAAAGAAGAATTGGCTGATCAATAAGTGTACTGCTAAATTATTAATCTATAATAATAAAGCCCTCAAATGAACAAGGATTTATTTAATGATTGATCATATACTTTTTAATAACAATTTTTTAATTGCTTGTTCCTTACACACACACACAGATATTGGGTTTCCATGTTTTATGGTGATTTTTCCATTAAAAAAAAATCATAATCTATTCCCTAATTCTAACCGATTCCCCCACCGCTAAACACAACCCTACTACAACTATTTTTCCAAAAGAAAACTATGTTTCAGACTGACTTTAGTAGTGAACGTTTTACTAGCAAAGAGTCCAATCACCTTTGACCCAACTAAAAACACTGCCCTCTTTTGCAAGGGGTCAAAGGTCAGAGTTATGTTGATTAAACCATATTTGTGTGATCTCACTGGCCATGTCTAGCGGTCACGAGTGTGATGGCTTCAACTTTTGACCCTGTGTTTTGGGTTGAGTAGGTCAGTCCGGACAATAGAGGGTGAGTTTAAGGGGTCAGAGTGAAGGAATGTTCGACTGGCTACATTGGCCTTGACATGGTACGTCAAACAAAACCCTTTCGACTTCACCTATGGTAATTCCTCCATAACTTCCATATATTGACCTGTCAGTGATGTAATACTTGCTTTTCATTCATTCTCTTCTTTTAAAAAGAATTTTCTGTTTACTAAAAGCTAATGACCATCAGCAACAGCACCTGCAGTAATCAGACCCTTGCCCTTGAGCCACAAGATTTGCTTGTTGGTAGTGTTGTTGTCATTCTCATCAGTGGCTAACTGACATTCAAATCCCTCTCACTTGCCTGACCTGTGTGAACAGCGCATTTACAACACTATAAATAGTAGTGTGGTAGCATATTACAGAAGTACAGAACTCTAAACAAAACCCTATATAGCTCACCAAGGTGATAACGGCGGAAGACAAACACACTGTAAGTAGGACTTGAAATATTTTTGACCATGTTAATCTGAAGGTGGCGGTAGTAAGATTAAAATATGCGTGGGTTGCTACTCTGACCCGATTTTAATACTTAATCTGACCTAATCCAGAGTGCATTAACTTCATCCCTACATGAAACCTCAAGGATTCAGCGAAGGCAGATAAATGACTCATAAAAATCATATCATCAAATAGTAGAAGGTTACGCTAAAATGACTGACATTATTGATGATTAGAGTTAAAATCCTTCATATATGAAGAGACTGTTATATATATATATATATATATATATATATATATATATATATATTTTTTTATCATTTTTTATTATATTTGCAGTTCCAGAAAAACTAAAACTGACACTAAAACACAAATCGAAGTATGGGTATAATTATGTGTAAATAAATAAATATAAATTTTCTTTATTTTTCCTGGGCACTTGATGGCTAGTTTTTAATCATCCATTTTTAAATTACAATTAAAAAAAAAATCAGAAATCATACATGGGATTTGTTTGTCCACAAGACAAACTGCATTTAAACATAAACCTTTAGGTTTTTAAGATCATTAGGAACATTTCAGTCAAGTGTGTCCAAAATTGTGATACACACACATATATACACACATATATATATATATATATATATATATATATATATATATATAGTCAAACCAAAAATTATTCAGACATTTTTATATATAAAAATAGTTCATTTATGTAAGTGAGGATAGCAAAATAAAGTAAACTGTGACATATACCCAAAAAATCATATTTTATATATTATACATATTATACTTCATACAGTGGACTACCAGTAAAATTGATAAAAATTTGGAACCAAAAATTATTCAGACATTTTGACCTGACCATGTTTTAACACTTTTCCAAGTGTTATCTGACATAATTATCTTTTTAAAGATTTTTTTTGAGAAAAAAAATTTACAACATTTTTTTTAAACTATAGTGAATAAACTGTATTAATGAATGAAATGTTCAAGGTGTCTGAATAAATTTTAATATATATATATTTCACACATATTCTCATAGTCGTTAACATTAGTTTGTTTATTACGATTCACTAATTCAGCTAACTGAAATTTTATGAAGCTTCAAACCTTGAAATCACAAACTACACAGAACTCAACACTGAAATGCTTTGAACGATGTGGTCAATTTATGTAAACTACATCTAAAAAATTGGTAAATTAAAGCATTTTCAAAGCTATTGGAAAAATTATTGACCAGTCCTATTTTAGTGCTTTTTCTATGTATTATTATAGTTAAAAGGGCTAAACAATGCGGGCAGTTGACACAAATAGGCATTAGGTTGTTAAGGTGAGGTGCTCTTAAAATACAAAGATGTAAATTGAGCTTTCTTTCACTAACTCACCATGTCTTAAAAAAAAAAAGAAAGAAAAAAATGATTGCACAAAATGAGCCGGCACTGGCTCTAGCAAGCTCAACTAGGGGCAAGTAAACAATAAAAGGTGTGAAAGAAACCAGAAAAGAAATAGCACAGTAACTTCTTAAAAACTAAAATAAATAAATAAACATGTACAAAAGCCTTTATCTCAGAATCCACACTCAGGAAGCTTAGAGGAAGCTGAGAAGCCAAGCTCTCTCGCAATCAGTCAATCACCACAACAGTGATCGCAACGAGACCACTACAGGAATTCACACCAGCTGCCATACAGTTTGTGCAGCAAAGCCCTTCCATGTTCCGTGTGTGTATGTAAAGCGGTCAAAGCATAAATCAGGGATCACTAAGAAACATGCACTCACATTTGCGGTGGGAGGTCACAAAACATAACAACAGTAATGTTTCAATAAAGTATGTTTCCCCCATGTCCACACACATCTTATTTAACTGTTGTCTAATAAATTCAACACACATGAATTGTTTTTACCTAAGGGACCAAAGGGAATCTCACACACATACTGTACTGAGATTCACCTGTTAGTTTCAGGCGCCTATTGCCATGGGAACTGCTGGAGGGATCAAGTGGAGGATACTGATGACTGATTCACTTATCATGGAGCACGGCTGACTGCTTCTTCACATACTTGACCCTAGCCTGGTGTTACTGCGAATCCAACCAAGGATCTAAGTGATGGGATACACCATGTTTTTCCAGAGTGCCACAGCACTTTAAAGCAGACTCCCTGCAAGCATGTTTATATATAGTTACTATATAAATGCGACTAAACCCAAATGAGTTCCACTATATTTTAGACTTCCCTTATGAAGTCACTAACGCACATTATAAAATGTACCAGAGTCATACATATATGATCTGTTTAGCATTATTTTTTAATACAGTGTTACCAATACATGTTGTTAGAACTAGAGACTGTAAGTAAATATGAATGCCAATTTGGATGTCAGGCCAATCTAATCTAAGTAGGCCTGCGTGATTAATCCAAATAAAACTGAAATGGTGATGTGGCTTAGTGTAGCACTGTTCTTTTACACGTGAGCAGCTCATGATCCAATGTTTTCAGTGTCTCGGAGCAGCGTAGAACTCGCAAAGTTCCTCATTAAATGTAGTATCTATTCAGACCATGCGTTTTTTTAATGTACCTAAGGACACAGATGCAGACAATCAGGGAATAATGAGGGGGAACAGGAAACAGGAACAAGACAGAACTACAAACTAAAAGACTAAAAAACAAAAGCACAGACAGGCAATTCATTACATATGTGACGTGAAACAGGCCCATCACAAAGAGACTAGGGCTGTCAAAATGGATGAAAAACTAAATTTGAATTTTATACTTAAAGCTTTAGTCCATAAGTTTTGCTTCTTTGTCGCCATCTCTGTTTGAAACCAGCAATTGCAGTTATTTGTAAAATTATCATCTTTACGCGAGTTGTAAGTCGGCATGGCTCCTCAGCACGAATTAATATATTGTTTTGAGGAGAATGTGTGGTTGGTCACTGTCCTTTGGAATCACAGATTATAGTCTTGTAAATATTCCAAAATAAGAATTTTCATTGGAAAATGTCATCTGAAGGAGTAACAAATCTGCCACTTTTAGGAAAAAAAAGCATTACAATAAATCACACTGCCAATGTTGATTAAATCTAACGATTGCTTAGCTCATATCACATCAAACTGTGCAAATTATTATTACTGTTATACTTTGTTCTCAAATTGTTAATGTTAACAACATCAGCATTGCGTGACTACGTGAAGTTAGTGTGTATTAGATTTACCTGTATTTCAATTTCTGTACAGTCTAATCTCTAATGTTAATTTGTCATACCATACAATCCGCCATTAAAATGATAAGTTTAATTATTTCAGCTGCTGTAGAAAAGGCTATAAATGATCCGTCACATGCGATATAGCCTACTAGCTGGGACTCCTTCTTTAGGTAAACAGATGTGACATAATGGAGCATAGATGAACAGCGCCATGCTCGAACTTCCCGCTGAAACCTACCAGTACCACTCGAATTAGAAAACATTACAAGCTTACCGTTGTGAATCGGCTAAGGTAAGGAGATAGTTTTGAACACTGGCTGGTTATGTACAAAATTATGTATTTTGGATCATTTTTAACCAAAAAAACTGCAGCTTTAAATATTACTAATGTTCAAATTATATTCAAATGCACCGTTTTTGCATTTGAATGTGGATTTGTATTTTAAATTCAATGAATATTCGAAATTCGAATTTTAATTCGACAGACCTAAAAGAGACACATGAAAACTTCAGACTAAAACAGCATATCAGTACTTTACCTGCTCAGCAGTGAGAAAATATTGTTTTAAACAAAACTGCACAAGTCAAGTAAAGAGCTATGGGTCTTAAGTGCTAATTTCAAGCTTTTGTTAACTCTTAGCATAGCTATAAAACATAGTTTTCAGACAAGAATAGCATAGTCTTGTGAAGACAAAAACGAGGTGAAACATAGGGCTGTCTTTTGGAAGAATCTTCTGCTATCATAGCGGAGGCTACGTCTCTATTTCTCTCTCTCTTCTCCTAGTGTGAGCGCCGCCACATTATGTCCTACCTTTCTTGATGATTGTCTGAAAGACTATAATTAATCGGAGCAGAAGTGTGGCTGTTGACCTTTTCGCAGGTGATCGTCAGCATGGCTATGTTCGTTAATCGCCGAGCGATCACTCTCCTGACGACGGCAATTACAGATGAGTTGCCAGCGCAAGCAACGGGGGGACAGCCAACGCGGCATGATTCATCCTCACATACGTTCTTCCACTTTCTCTCTCTCTCTCTCTATCACACACACACACACACACACACACACACACACACACAGTATCTTCTTACTACACACAAATCAATCTCATGCTGGCCCTCTGCTGCACATTTTACCTGCGTATTAGCTGCCATTTGTCTGACATTAGAATAATAGTAGGCTGTACCAGGCTTTAGTGATCATCACCAGAGAACACACAGGTATCATTATACCCCGCCTCCATCAGCCTCACCACTTTGTGCTAGATAGCGACAATGCCAAAGAACATCCTGTTTAGAGCTGTGCCTATAACAATGTAATAACAATGTAATAAACTATAATAGTGTTAAGAAAAAGTTTGATATAGAAAAATGTGTATGATTCGAAAATGTATATAATTAAAGTACTAATTAGGGTTTTTATAGCTCATGTAATGAGAGCAGGGACCATTACAAAAGAATCAGACATGAATAAGCAAACTGATAAAATCTCTCTATAATAATCTCCTGTATTAATTGGCAATTTCTCTGTACATTCAATAAGCAGATACATACATAAAACACTGCCAAACATTACATTACTGTAACACAATTTAACATGTATTGTAATGCATTAAGGGGCAAATTAAAATTCTGTCATAATTTACTCATGCTCATGCCATTTTAAACTTTCTTTCTTCTGAAGAACACAAATAAGATTTTTGCATTTTTTATTTTATAATGTTCTCTGAGGCCAACCTATAATGTTAGCAAGATTTTTACATCAAAAAACAATTTAGAATAGGCAATTTTTTACCTTCATTTTAAAACACTCAGTTTTGATATAAGTGCCGCATTCAAGACTTGGAAGGAAACACCCACTGCTATGATTGGGTAACAGTTTTGCATATTAAAATAAACTTCAATGTCCCTACCATTACACATGTGGAATTGCTTTGAAAACTTCCCTTGTTGAAAAATGGCAACCGGTGACATTCAGCCATACATAAAGTTTAAGTATTTGGAGTTAGGCCTATAATTGACAAAGGATAATTTACAGTGTTTTGTGAATGAATGAATGAATGAATGAACCACCCATAGTTTGTCGCACTGTTGTTTGTTCTTATATTCATCATTTTCACTAAAGTGAAAGTAAATTGAGTACATAATCAAACGATCTGTAACAAAGCATAATAGTGTCAATAGTTCAATATAGTAGTCACTGCATCATCTTTTAGTTTCAGTCGAACAGTGTCTTGTTTAAAAACAAATCCGCTGTAAAATGAAGCGAACGTCTTACTGATGCAAACTGGAACTTCGTTAATAATAAAGTTTATCCACGCTTTCTTAATGTTAGGATCACAAGGAAGGTAATGCAAAAACTGTCTTTTTCCATAACTTGGTACTGCAAAATGCCTTGTAATCAGAGGCATCTCTATAATTTTGGAATCCTGTGTTTGCGTCTCTCATATTAACTCACCTCCTATTATATGCGCGAATTGGTGGGCGGGGCTAAAGAGGCAATGATGCAGAAGTAGGCGTTGATCATCTTCTGCAGAGACTTTAGTTGCATACTATGACATCATAACTGAAACAATATCTGAAACAAGTC
This sequence comes from Hypophthalmichthys molitrix, assembly GCA_037950675.1. NCBI lineage: Eukaryota > Metazoa > Chordata > Actinopteri > Cypriniformes > Xenocyprididae > Hypophthalmichthys > Hypophthalmichthys molitrix. Next base: position 22,543,379 of record CM075504.1, read on the forward strand.
ATTTTGCCAGCTTGGTTTCAGTAAAAGCTTTTTTTGTACTATCGAAGAAGTTTTGAGTTCTGAAACTTAAGGATATTAAGGACATTTTTTATACAGTACAATGACCTCTTATATGTCAAAAGATCTAGGAAAATTTGATTTCTCAGAACATGACCCCTTTAAAGTTAGCGGGCTCAAAAACAACACTGGACCACTTTGACTTTGTATGGACAAACAGAAGAAATAAATTGATACAGTTTTGGAGTAATTGATGACAGAATTTTGGATTTCCCAATGATCTAAAATACAGCATTCAAGTAACATTACATTTTTTCTTGCATTACATAATCAAGTCTGAATGTGGTAGTAAAATTTATATCCAAATGAGTTTAAAAGACTAGTGTAATGCACACACAATAACACATTTACACAGACACATGAAGAAAAAACAAAACAAAACAATGGTTCCACATGTTCAGGACCTGGCTAATTGAAATGTTTGTATTGCTCCACAATCTCTCTCTCTCGCTCTCTTTCTCTCCTTGCACTGGCATAATTATTTGCAATTTGCCTAAGACATCCATTTGCTGGGACGCCAAGCATGAAAAAGAGGCAATTTCTGAAAAATGGAAATGCCTGGCGGAGCTGGCGGAGGGGAAATAATGCAGTGCCATCCGCAAGCTGATGGCTGCCATCTGATAAGCGTTACGGGCGCAGGAATATTAATGCCACATCACCGGGACACAAGGTGCACACTTTTATTAAAGGTGTAGACATATTGTGGCTGGAGATGCTAGTAAAGTGTGAGATATGATATTTATTTTGTAATGGCTGTAAGAATGGCTGGTTTGGAGAGATGTATAGAATCTGCTCAGAATCATATAGTGTCAGAAAGCGATTTGGTCTGAAAGATCTGTTTTGGAGGTGTTAGGATTGGTGTCATGTTTAAGGTGACGGTGGATATCTGAAGAAGTGACAGTTCAACAAAAGGGTTAACCTACCAGTCAGCGCACATCACCACGTCAAAGCGACCCTCCAGAGCGGACACATCAGCCTCATTGTCCCATCTCACCACCCTGAAAGAGGACAGAACCAGGATGATAGCTGCGTCATAAACCCTGTTGCACAATTTATCATTCATCCAAGACCCCCATAATAATGATGCGTCCAGAGACATTTCACACACCTGACACTCATTTTATTTGTGCCGTTGTCTGGCCGCAATCGTCTTCTCTCTTTTCTTTAAGTGCTAGGGCCGGTTTCCAGGCAAGCAAATCTGATTATTAATTAGCCATTATTAACAGTCAGTAAACAAAAATTACGTCTTGTGGAAATACAATCTCCTCTCTCAGCGGGGGTCCGCACCGCTTATTCACTGACTTGAGAAAGCGAATCCACCCCCCCTCCCTCAACCAATCACACGCGACCTTCACCCCACTCAAACCGCGCGCTCTGACAGGAAGCCTAATCTCTAAAGAAAACAATCAAAGTAATGCAGGCTAATTATACGTTTACTCTTTCACTTCATCAGCCCAGTGTAAATACACAGGGAGGGGGAAGTGTGCAGAGCAAGGGAGAGGAGAGGAGACGAGAGGGGGAGAGAGTGGTTAGATCACTGAGTGCCAAAATTACTTTTTAGGTGATAATGCATTTGCGTGATGGTGTGCACAGTGGATGAGCTGTGTTTTGGCAAATGTGAGAGAGGGGTGTTAGAGTGTGTGTGTGTGTGTGTTTGAGTTTTCTAGATGAGGGCATTCAATCATGGAGAGTGGCTCATCATCACTCTGCCTGGATACATCTTAGCGCGTTAGAGAGCGTAGCGCTCGCTCCGCGGGTTGCGGATACCTCGTTACTGGGCCAACTGGGTTCAGGGAGTGACACGGAGCCTTGCGACCTCATTTTTGCCTACTTATTGACACTATTATGTCCCGAAAACAAGTGCCGTAAATGCCTCTTTACCCAAACACACTTTCCTATACTTCATGGCATGCTTGACTACGCAAAGAATTCACATATTCAGTGAATAATAACACTTGAATTTGTATTGACATGAGAGATGGACTTCATATGGCAGTAATGTAAAAGCAATATTAGTGCTCTGTCTTTCATTATCAGAGATGTTGGGAGATATATGAGAGTTCTTACCTGCTGGATACATTGGTAGACAGGAAGAGCCCTTCTCGTCTGTTTTTCTCAATTACACTGCGTACATCTGGTGCTCTTTGTCAAGAAATGCAGCTGTTTTATAATTAATAAAAGCATGAAAATCAAACCTGAACTTCATAAAGACAGATACATCTACTACCAGTCAAAAGTTTGAACACACCTACTCGTTAGTGAAGGCATCAAAAGTATAAACTATCACATATTCTATACTGAATATTTCCGGTTCTGGATGCTGATTGGTCAACACTGCTCGGCACACTCTAGACAATCTGTCAGTCAACTTGAGGTGCACCCTGGGATGCTTTATAAAGAATACTGAAGGATTTTTCAGGTTTGCTAGACACTTGGTGGCTGCTTTTCCTACACTATTCAATTCAAATAATAATAATAAAAAAAACTAATACTTTATTATTATTATTATTATCATTTATTAATATTACTATTAATAATAATTTGTCAATTAGCATCATGATACATAAATAATTTTTTAAAAATATTATAAATTAAAAAATATATATAAAAAATAAATAAATAAATAAATGGGATAAGATGGGAAGAAAAATTACAGGTAACACTTTACTTAAAGCCTTTATGTATAATGCATTATAAAATATTTTTATAATATTTATAATATTTTTATGCATTAATTATGCCTTGTAATGCACCTTATAATACATTTTATGATCTCATGAATAATCATAATCACAGTTAAAATATATTATAATACAATGTTATACCTTTATAAAGTATAATACATTAAAAAAACATGACAACCAATCTCAGATGTAACAAGGAATGTGCAAATATTATAATGCATTTTAACTTTGGTTACAGTTATTTATAAAATTATATAATGCATTACAATGTACATTATGGTTACCTTTATAACGCATTATACATTAAGGTTTTAAGTAAAGAGTTACCAAATTATATTTCGATGGATGGATTGCAATAAAAAGTTGCAGAATACAAAAAAGTACACAGAAAAAGTATGAGCTATTTCAGAGATGTAGGTGAGACACTGTGGAGCAACAGCAAGATCATTTCCTTTATCCCTCTGATCTCGAGCCTATTACACTGAGCTGATTTCTTGTTTAACCATGTTACTCTATTATGTCAGGCCCTCTTAAATGACGTCAACCCACACAGTCCGTTTGCTTTCGTAACAGTCTCTTCCCTTCACACCTCATCCTCAGATTACCACTGAGCTCAAAACCAACTCATGCAAAGCATCATCATAGGTAATCAATAGGGAGGCTTTTAACCTGCGGCCATCTCCTCGGATGGGCCTCCACCCATTGTGGTTATACTGCGGGATTGATGTCAGTGCATCTATGAATAGACCCTTCGACAGTTTTAAACTAATTCAATTACGATTTCTCGCTTTTTCTGCCCCGCTTTCTCTCTCGCTCCATGGAAAACAACCGTAGCAAATCCAATCTATAGCGCAGGGATGGAGGGCAAATCCCTCGATGAAAGAGGGGAGGAGGCCGGGTGCACGCATTACACTGGCGATCTGCTGCTAAGAAGAGAGAGAGTGGAAAGCTTACAGTGTAATCTCATCAGGAAAAGACCACTGGGGGAGAGGTCAGCACTGGCCCTGAGACACAATATGATCAAAAAAAGCACTTCCTGTGTAACATCTGTGCATATATTGTCTTTAAAAGTTCCATGACTGCTGCTTGATAGAATTTGTAAAGCTCAAGAGAGCAGCAGCCATTATAGAATGTAAACAGTATGTGAGAAGTGAAATTTAGCAGTTAACAGTAGGGTCTCTTGATTATACATGCACAGCTTTAATCTGAGCTCAGCCAGTCTTTTGAACACGCAGACTGAGATCAAAACTGAGTCATGAAACCACTCAGTACTTTGTGATACACTTTATTCACTCCCAGTTAGGCTCATTGGGCAGATTTCTTGATTAAGTACGCAGAGAGAGAGAGAGAGAGAGAGAGAGTGTGTGTGTATGCCTGTTCTTGTAGTAATATGTCTACTTGAGTCATATTCAGTAGAGTAAAGGATTAGTTCACTTTAAAATGAAAATTACCCCAAGCTTTACTCACCCTCAAACCATCCTAGGTGTATATTACTTTCTTCTTTCTGATAAACACAATCAGAGAAATATTAATAAATATCCTGACCTATCCGAGCTTTATGGAAGTGAACAGGATTCACGAATACGAGCTGTAGAAAGTGCCTCCATCCACATCCATCCTTCATAAATGTACTCCACACGGCTCCGGGGGGTTAATAAAGGCCTTCTGAAGAGAAGTGATGCGTTTGTGTAAAAAAAAAAAAAATATGAAGTAAAATATCTAGCTTCTGCTAGACCGCCTTCTGTATTCAACGTATGAAGAAAGTGTAAAACTCTCACAGTTTAAAAAACTTAGCTACATCCTACACCTTCCCTAATCAACTTACGGAAAAGTGTAACTGATGCGAAGCCAGTTTTACACTTTCTTTGTAACTTGAATACGGAATGCAGTCTGGCGGAAGCTAGATGTTTTACTTCATAACTTGTTAAATATGGATATTTTTTTTTTTTTTTTAACAAAAACGCATCGCTTCGCTTTAGAAGGCCTTCATTAACCCCCCGGAGCCATGTGGAGTACACGTTTATGATGGATGGATGTGGATGGAAGCACTTTCTTCAGCTCATATAGTGACCCCTGTTCACTGCCATTATGAAGCTCGGATGCGTCAGGATATTTATTAATATATCTCCGATTGTGTTCATCAGAAAGAAGAAAGTCATATATACCTAGGATGGCTTGAGGGTGAGTAAAGCTTGGAGTAATTTTCATTTGAAAGTGAACTAATCTTTAAGCAAAAAAGTAAGACATTTACATTTTGTATTTGGAATAAAATCCAATTGTCAGTGTATATGTAAAGAGTACTTTACAGTATGTAGACATATACCATATAACATATCTATCATCCATCTATCTATCTATCTATCTATCGTGCTGTCAAATGATTAATCGCAATTAATCGCATCTGACAAAAGTTGTGTGTGTGTGTATATAAATATATATATATATATATATATATATATATATATATATACACACATTTTATATATATTATGTCTGCATGTGCAATATATACACATTTTATATATATTATGTCTGCATGTGTGTGTATACACATACACACACATATATAATATACATAATATATACACACATTATGTAAACACACACATATATATACACAGTATATATATATATATATATATATATATATATATATATATATATATATACACACTACCAGTCAAAAGTTTGGACACAGTAAGATTTTTAATGTTTTTAAAAGAAGTTTCGTCTGCTCACCAAGGCTGCATTTATTTAATTAAAAATACAGTAATATTGTGAAATATTATTACAATTTAAAATAACTGTTTTCTGTTTGAATATATTTTATAAAGTAATTTATTCCTGTGATCAAAGCTGAATTTTCAGCATCATTACTCCAGTCTTCAGTGTCACATTCCTTCAGAAATCATTCTAATATGCTGATCTGCTGCTCAAACATTTATTGTGTACAATTGTACAAAATATTTGTGTACAATTTTTTTTTTCCAGGATTCTTTGATGAATAGAAAGTTCAAAAGAACAGCATTTATTTGAAATATAATCTTTTGTAACATTATAAATGTCTTTACTGCCACTTTTGATCGATTTAATGCATCTTTGCTGAACAAAGTATTAATTTCTTTGATTTCTTTAAAAAAAAAATAAAAATAAAAATTCTTAATGACCCCAAACTTTTGAACGGTAGTGTATAATGTTACAAAAACTTTGTATTTCAGATAAATGCTGTTCTTTTGAACTTTCTATTCATCAAGAAATCCTGGAAAAAAAAAAAAAAAAAGTACACAACTGTTTTCAACATTGATAATAATCATAAATGTTTCTTGAGCAGTAGATCAGCATATTAGAATGATTTCTGAAGGATCATGTGACACTGAAGACTGGAGTAATGATGCTGAAAATTCAGCTTTGATCACAGGAATAAATTACTTTATAAAATATATTCAAACAGAAAACAGTTATTTTAAATTGTAATAACATTTCACAATATTACTGTTTTTACTGTATTTTTAATTAAATAAATGCAGCCTTGGTGAGCAGACGAAACTACATTAAAAATCTTACCGTGTCCAAACTTTTGACTGGTAGTGTATATATATTAGCGCTGTCAAATCGATCACAAATAATATTATATATATATATATATATATATATATATATATATATATATATATATATATATTATGTAAGTATATATAAAAAGATATAAAATTGTATAATAAATATATATACACACAGTACAAGAAATACATTAAAAAAAAAAAAGTTCTGTATATACACAACGGTAGATATGTTTACATTAAAAGTTTGGAGCAATCTTATGACTAACATGCTAATTTGAAATGGTTTCACTAACTAAATGGTTTCAATAACTTTGTTCATCCCTTCATTTTCTATCCTCTAACACAATGAAAGAAAACACTACATCGTATACGGTTCTCACAAGACAGCTTGTCCTTTCCTGGCCTCGTCCAATCATCAGATCATCTCTTGGCGTTCTATTATGGCAGACACATCTCTGAAACAAAGCACTGCCAATTAATGCTCTATCAGCCTACTGCCAGTCTTTTCACACTCTATTACAGGAAACAGTTTAGAGACAGACTCTGAATGTTTTGAGTATGTCTTGCTCTGCTCCCTTTCCCTCCATTTTCTTTTAAACAAATCTCTTCTCAATGAGGAATTGTGTTAATTTCATGCCACGGCCATTGTTCTTTGAGTCTTGATATTCAATAAAAGCTCATTGTAGTGGCAGCGCTGGCTGTTGTACTAACGAACGTGGGCACAGTAATTTTGCAGCGTTTTGCTGTCACGTCTGTCGTCTCCGTTTTTCCTGCCTTTGTAAGCCAAGCGACGTGGCTAATCTGAGTGACTGCGGTGGAAAGACGAGAGATGGAGAGCGGGAATAAGGAAAAGCAAAGAAAGGGAATGAAGAAAGAAGGTTCGAGCTGTGCCCTGTCACCTGTTTAAGCTTCATCTGTGCTCCTGGCAAAAGGGAAAGTCAATAGAGGAATGGAAGAAGGGGGAGAGGGTGAGAGACAAGGAGCAGGTGAGTCAACACACACAGCGGTAGCCTTCAATGACATGAATATGTATTAAACATGCTAAATGCAGGTTTCGGGTGTCAGCTGGATGATTTGCCTCACATTCAGATATGTCGAGGGGTGTGTGTGTGTGCGGGTATTCTTTGTCAGAGTGCATATTTAGAATGGCTGACTCTGTGTGTGTGTGTGAGGTGGAAGTGAGAGGAATATCTGAGGTAAATACGGGTTAAATAGACAGCAAGGTATTCTTTTCTGGGCTACACTCTTAAAGACAGCCTACACTGAGAATATACAGACCAAACCCCTTGCTTTCAGCGCTCCTGCAACACAAAGTGATGTCTGGAATGGTTCGGAAGCACACAAACACACAAGCACTGTTCCAAACCCTAGTGAGCTGCCTCTGTATGGAGCATTTAAATAAGGTGACAATTTACAATGTGAAGGATGTTCCAAAAGTGTGCCTTCTAAGTTACCTAATTTTGGACAAACTGTAAGTATCCCAGAATGCACAAACACAAGCTTAATGGAAAAAAAAAACAAAAAAAAAAAACAACAACTTTTGATTATAATACTGATAATACTGCTGAAAATAAAACCTATTTAAATGAGCCTAACCTGGTTTGGTTTCCTGGTCTTAGCTGGTTTCGGCTGATCTTAGCTAGTTTTAAGTTGGTTTCACAGCCTGACAAATTAAAAAGTGCCCAAAACCCTTTAAAACCAGTCGACATACCACCCTGACCAGCAAACCATCTTGGGCTGGTTTAAGATGTTACATTGTCCTTCTTTTCTTCAGCAGGGAAATACTTACAGTACAGTGCCATTCAAACGTTTGGAGTCCGTACGATTTTTTAATATCTTCAATCTATAAACTAAGCCTGGAGATTGGATCTCAATGATGATATTCAGATGGAGGACTGGATGGAAGCATGTAAAAAAGCTCAATCACAAACAGTGAACACACTTATACAATATAAGTGGTTGATGCAGATTTATATAATTCCAGTTGTATTGCATAAATATTATGAAAATGTCCCTGACACTTGCTTAAGATACAGCAAGTATAAAGGTACATTATATCTTTGCATATGGGAGTGGGAAGAAGTCACAAATTTTTGGAAAGGTGTGATAGAGAAGATCCTCGATGTTAACATTCCACTGTCACCTTTACTTTTTCTATTTCATTTATATCCTAACTAGATCAAGTTTTTAAAAAAAAAGAGTTTATATTTATAAATATAGGTATTCTTCAAGAAAAACAGCTTATTTCTTTAAATTGGAAAAGTATATGTGTTCCAAGTAAAGGACGTTGGCTAAAATAAATGGTAACAAATATGTCAATGGAAAAGATAACTTATATTTTAAGGAATAAATATACAGTTTTTGATGGAGTTTGGGAACCTTTCAGATCATTCTTAAAATGTGGTGGAGTTGGAAAGGTGTTAGAAGACTAAGAAAAGAGGTGGTATTGAATATCAATGTAAAATACTGAGAAGCTTTATTGTTTTGTTTGTTGGTTTGTTTGTTTTTGTTCTTATTGTCTGTGTTACATGGAAATGTATATTTACATGTGTATAGTTGAAATGTAATAAAAAAAAGATTTTTTAATGTTTTTGAAAGAGGTCTCATTCTCACTAAGGATGCATTTATTTGACTAAAAATTAAATATTATGACAATTTATAATAGTAGATTTCTATTTGAATATCTTTCAAAATGTATTCTAATATGCTGATTTGTTGCTCAAGAAACATTTCTTATTATTATAAATGTTCAAAACATTGTGCTGCTTAATATTTATGTGGAAATTGTGATACATTTTTGTCAGGATTCTTTGATGAAGAGAAAGTTCAAAAGTGCAGCATTTATTTGAGATCATTTTAAAGGATTAGTTCACTTTCAAATGAAAATTACCCCAAGCTTTACTTACCCTAGGTGTATATGACTTTCTTCTTTCTGATGAACACAATCTGAAATATATTAATAAATATCCTGATGCATCTGAGCTTTATAACGGCAGTGAGCGATACCGACGAGTATGAGATGAAGAAAGTGCTTTCATCCACATCCATCCATCATAAATGTACTCCACACGGCTCCGGGGGGTTAATAAAGGCCTTCTGAAGCAAAGCGATGCGTAAAAAAAAGTTTACACTTTCTTCGTAAGTTGAATACGGATGACGGTCTGGCGGAAGCTAGATATTTTACTTCATAACTTGTTAAAATAAGGATTTTTTTTTTACACAAATGCATCGCTACGCTTTAGAAGTGTGGAGTACGTTTATGATGGATATTTTAAACTTTCTGACCCCAAACCTTTGAACGGTATTGTATTTTTCTTTAAATACAAAAACTTTTATATTTGTGTATTCCGTATATATATTTATTCTCATTAAAATAAAAAACTTTCTTCTCGTGTTGCCTGTAATTGTTTCCTGTGAACTTTGTATAGAAATCCTACCTAAGTAGACGGTTCCAAATAAGTCACTTATGAGGTTCCATTTCAGTTCAGGAGCTGCCAAAAAAAGCAGCTGCCTATGCAGGGAGCGGGCGGCTCACTAGGTTTTTGGAACAGAGCCACATACCGGTCTGAAATGCAAGGATACTTTGAATTGCCTTCTCGTTGCCATCAGATAGCAGCACTTCCTTCACATCAGCACAAACCGCAATCTGCCGGAAAAGAGAAAAAAGATGAAAAATAAACAAACAAATAAATAAATAAAACAAAAGCAAGACATCCTCAGCACTGTTCACAAGCAGTCATATCTGAAGAGCGCTGATTTTTAAAGCCCTACTCCAAACCGACCACCCGTCTCTCTTTCTCCCCTGCTCCCTCTCATCCATCTCTGTCTCTGCCGTTTTTTCATTTTATGTCTGCATTATTTTAATCATTCAATCAAATCAGTCAATACTTTTATCATTCCCGGTGGCTGGGAGCCCTCTATCTTGCTATCACTCTGTTGGGTAATTGCATTGTGACAGGGGATGATGGTGAGCGCCGAGCCTTTCATTTGCAGTGTGGCGTTTATCAGGCGGGGCCATCGCGCTCTGCTGTCACTCCTTACTCGGCTCGCGAGGCCAGCCTGATGCCCTTCATATAACTTTGTACTGCGAAGCTTCTGCCTTTGTGCTGCTCCACTGTCAGCTCTTTCTGTCCTCTTTTTATACAGTCTTTTCATTCAAGTAGTCATCTTTATCAGAGGTGCCTTGTAACAGTTGTTTGGAGAGGTGCAGTGGGCAGAAACAGGGAGAGTGTGTGCGTGTGTTTGTAAAAGTGCTTGGAAGGATTTACATTTGTGCTTTTAAAAGATGTGGAAGCAAAAATAACTTTTTGTCACACCTGCCAATGCTGAGTGAATTTTAAAAATGTAACGTTTATATACATACATATATATATGTATATATATATATATATATATATATATATATATATATACATATATATATATACATATACATATATATATATACATATATATATACACATATATATATATACTATATATATATATATATATATATATATATATATATATATATATATATATATATATATATATATATATACACACACACACACACACACACACACACACACACACACACACACACACACACACATCTTGCCAGCCATGAAACTATATTATGCATTATTTTTTTTAATAAATATTATTTTCTTTTTTCTTATTTCTTATTTATCATTGTCCATATGAGAATGACATTATTTAGAAAATAACATTGAGATGTGATTATTAGGAATATTAGCATATACTGTAAACTTCTATTCAAAAGTATTTAAAAAAAAAAAATTATTTAATAAGAATTGATTAAATAGTGACAGTAAAGACAATTATAGGGCCCTATTTTAACGATCTAAGCGCATAGAGGTGCACATAGGGGGTGTCCGAAATCCACTTTTGATAGTTTAATGATGAAAAAGTGGTTGGTGCGTCAGGCGCATGGTCCGAAAGGGTTGTACCTAGTCTCTTAACGAGTCATGGGTGTGTTTTGGGTTTAACGTGCAATAAACCAATCAGAATCTCATCTCCCATTCCCTTTAAAAGCCAGTTGCGCTTGCACCATGCCGGATTCGCTATTTACATGGCGGAATTTGCAAGCGGAAAGACTGAACATTTCTCCATTTAATTTTAATAATTAAAAATGTTTGTGTGCTACTGCGGATCCCTGTGTGTGTAACAAGCAAAGTGTACGTGCATTGTGCACCCACCTATAGGCACGTGTTACTAACGCGCCCTTTAAATAACAAAAAAGTACTGTGCCATTGACTTTAGACCAGGTTTTTGTTGGTCAGTGGCGCAGTTGTTTTCAGTTGCCTCAAAATAGCAACACGCCAACAATGCACCTGAACACACCTCGTTTTCAGATCAGCACGCCCATGGGCAAACAGATGGCCACGAATGCATTTGCTACAACATGGCGCTGGATGTGAAAATGATAATGCGTTGGGCTGAAACTAGCAAAAAATACTTGCATCGCACCTGGCATTGCATTGCGGCAGGTGTGTACAGGCCCATAATGTTACAAAGGTTTTCTATTTCAAATAAATGTTGTTCTTTTGAACATTCTAATTATCAAAGAATCGTGAAAAAAGCATGGTTTCCACAAAAATATTAAGCAGCACAACTGTTTTCAACATTAATAAAAATAAGAAAAGTTTCTTGAGCACCAAATCAGCATATAAGAATGAATTGTGAAGGATCATGTGACACTGAAGACTGGAGCAATGATTCAGCTTTCCATCACAGGAATAAATTACATTTTAAAACATATTAAAACAGAAAACAGTTATCCTAAAATGTAATAATATTTCACAATATTATTGTTTTTACTGTATTTTTAATCAAATAAATGCAGCTTGGGTGACCATAAGAAATTTATTTATGTTCCTAATTTATTTGTTTTGATGGCATAATGTGACAAATATACCATGTGTTGTCACAGAGAACAGCTTCCTGGACAAATATTCCTAGATAAAAGTTGTTTTGAAGATGCACACTTCTCGCAACATCAACAGCAGACAGTTTAAATGTCTTTATATGAATTGCTTAATGTTAAACACAAAGGGACTGACAAAATGAGACAATGCAGGAGAAATATCTCTGTAGAGTGATGCTGTGTTTTTTGCCCTGTGGGCAAGAGTCAGGTCACGGGGCCCGCACCACCAGCTAGCCATATGGGCATCAAGACCTGCAGGAAACCAACCAGTCACCCAAGAACAACACGGGCGGCACTGCCAAAACCACAGCACTCCAGGGCACAGGACAAAAGAGAGAGGCCATTTTTTCTGGTCAAGGACTTAAATAAACACAAGCACTAAGTCAGACCTGAGAAAAGGAGGAATGTGAGTAGCTAGAGATCGAGTGGGGGGCGAGAACGGCGATCCACTGGCAGTCCGTAATGTCACAACACGGGGGTATTGAGTGGAGAGATACGGGAAGGCTGGTCTTGTGAAGGCGAAATCGATAACATGTTAAGCCTGTCCATCTGGAGAGGCTACTACAAACTACTATACACTACACACAGCCAGAGCCTAAGCCACTGGTGTGTGTGTGTGTGTGAGAGAGACCAAGAAATAAAGTGCTTGCATATGCAAGCCTGTGTGTTTGAACGCTTTTGATGAAGTTAGCCCATTGGTCCACATGTGTTTATGGTCACTGAGGTAGAAATGTCAATGTGCACCAGCCGATTTCATGTTGCTTACAATATGCCCATGTTAGATTACCCATGCTGATGCAAATTGCCCATTTGCCTGTGATTGTCTGTCTGTGTGAGAGTACTGTATGTAATTTTTGCGTTCACTTTTGTCTTACCATGAGTCCGGCAAGGCACGTCATCCCTCCACCCAACTCACACACCGAGGAGCCCCTGTGAGACAGAGAGACAGAAATGGCTTGATGCGCTGTTTAGCGTAAAAACTGAAGTACATGAGTATGAGAGTGAAGATTTTCGGTTTAAATGAGATGAAAACAGGAGGATGAGAGAGATAAAGAAAGACACAGAGAGGGAGATGGCTGTTGTGTCTTGACAATAACGCTAATTAACTTGCTCATGTAGGGGGATGCCATTGATTGGAATGCAATTCCACTGGGCTCATTGATCTCAACCTTCCTCTCCCTTCTTCTCTCTGCATGCGAGCGGGTGTATATGTGTTGACAAAAGAAAGCGCAATTGTCCTTTTTCCTGCTGGAAATGTGGATTTGTGGTACAGCAGGAACTGGAAGTTAATTAAACGTACGGGATCAGTTTTCTTCTTCGATTCTGTACAGTACAGTGATCTATCAGATGGTAATATTGTTGTATTTTGATATGTATCATGGTACTGAATTAGGGCTGTCACAATTTACCGGTATTTATGATAATCATGATTTTTGTTTTTTTTTTTTTTTTAAAAGGGTCACACTTTAGTTTAGGGTCCAATTCTCACTATTAACTATGATCTTTGCCTCAAACTCCTAATTACTGCTTATTAATAGTTAGTATGGTAGTTGTTAAGTTTAGGTATTGGGTAGGATTTAGGGATGTATGGTCATGCAGAATAAGACATGTGCTTCATAAGTACTAATTAACAGCCAATATCCTAGTAATATGCCTGCTAATAAGCAATTGGACCCTAACCTAAAGTGTTACCAAAAAAAGAAATATTGACATTATTTTAATTTGACACACAATAATCCTAAATAATCCCGCACCAGTAACTGACGCTCCAACATAGCAGGTGGCGGTATTGCACCTTAACACTGGTTGCCACCCGTTATAAGATGCAAATAAGAAGACATAGGATGAGTCCGAAACCATATATTCTCTTGAGCAGGTACTTATTTAATTACTTTGCGACCGCTAAAAAAGGTATGTTCTGTATGAGCGTATGTAGTATGAATGTATGGCCTCTCCCACGGCCTCATACACGCATCGTATGTACACTTCAGAATCTCGCCGGAAGTAGTAGGTCATCTGGGTACTTTTTGCTTACTCTTTAATGAGTACTGTGAATTCAGACATACTTATTTTGTCACATACTGTTTTTCGCCTACTATATGGTAGGGGAGTATGCGATTTCAGATGTAGCCACAGTGTGTAGCTACTACTACTGCCAAAGAAAAAAATTTGGGAGATGACCGACACTATAGCAAAACATTATACAAAGCAAGACACTTATACTTGCATCCAAAAAAAAAAAAAAAAAAATAGATTGCTCGCCAATGCATACGTTTTTTGATTTTGTAAAATAAGACAACCCAGTCTGCAGGAAATACACTTGTATTTTAAGATTAATTAGCCAAAGAGGTGAAACACAAAATAAACAAATATACAAGTTAAAGATGCATTTGACTGACATATTTTTTTTTTCTTTTCAAAATGATCTATCGCAATATTATAGTTATTGTGAGTTCTTTTTGCCCTCATAAGCATGGTGTGAAAATCGTATATTTTACCAGTCCAGCACTGAATAATTATATTCAAAAACTATGGCATATATATATATATATATATATATATATATATATATATATATATATATATATATATATATATATATATATATATATATATATATATATATAGTATTTCAAGATACTTGCAAGAATACCATGGTATTACTATGGTAAATGTCCAAAAATATTTACTTATTTTGTAAGTGCTATATTCTATATTTCTGATTTCTGTGTACATCAAGTGGCAAACCAACACATTAGTAAAACTGTTTAATGTACACAAGTAAATATCTTTAAAATCAAACTTTAATCATTTATTAAAATGTCTCATGAATTTTGATAATTTTATGCTCTCAGCTGTCAAAAACTTGTCGCACAAAACATTAAAGTAAGCATAAATGCTTAACCTTGTTGCATGTGAACCTACTTGCAACCACAGTTGTGTCCCAAATGACGCACTACATACTATGCACCTTGTAATGTATGAATTTTATAAAGTTATTCTGTCATTCAACATCGGAATCTGGTAGAACTTCGCTACGTAATTAAAGCTGCAACAGTTGAGTGCATGAAGTGTGCCACATTCCACACTTTGTTTTTCCAGGTAATTACGTGCACTTTTTTCAGTGTGAACACACTACTCACACTCAGGGCCGTCGCTAGCGGGGTGAAAAGTGGAGACAATTTCAAGTGCCCCCGGCCTTAGGTGAGCCCCACGGTTTCAACCGAGGGGAAAAAGGAACATGACTTCAAGCACCGGGGGCCCTGGATACCCCAGCTATGGCTCTGCTCATACTACTTATACTACAAAACACACCACATGTTAGCATCTGGCTAAATTGCCTAGCTACTACAGCAAAATTTTAACTAGAAAAAAAAAATGGCATTCAAACCACAAGTCAACAACTACAGATAGATATCGGAAGCATTTTCCCCACCATTTAAAAAGTTTATAAGCCTAATTGGCTATCCTATCTATACATAATTATTTTATTATATAATTATTTTATCATTTATAATTGCCTTTTTTTTCTCAGAACAAACCTGCCATTTTCATGGAAGCTTGTTTCATTAAAAAAAACATTAAAAAAAATCAGAATTGCGAGATGTAAACTTGTGATATATAAGATTTCTGATTTTTTTTTCTTTTCTGATTTTATTTCTCAAAATTGCGAGTTTATATCTCGCAATACTGACTTTATAACATGAAATTCTGAGATGTAAACTCGCACTTGCAAGAAAAAAAGTCAATTGTCAGAATTTATTTTTCATTCAGTGGCAGAAACAAGCTTCCATAAATTTTTGAGTCCCACCACAACAGTTATCACATACAGACACCTACTTTATATATAGAGACCTACAGCACCCGAATGGAATAATTCATGTGAAAGGTAATTCATATAATTCCCACAGGAACGGAGGATTTACACAAAGACTATAATTTGCATAGAGTTCATTTGTGTTTGTCATACACAAAATATACAGTAGAGAGTCCTTGTAGATCAAAAGCAGTCCACAGCCGCACACCAGAACTGTCCTCTCTCACACACACACACACACACACACACACACACGCACACGAGCAGATTGACTTCATCACTTTGCCAGTCATTTCTGCGCTCCGTGACAACAGTCTCCATGTGTTTGTCTGCTCTCAGCCCGTGATCCGACACCTTCCATTGACAGAGAGACAGAGTGGAGGATGAAGAGAGAGCGATTGTTGTATGAGGGAGTGCAATTAAAAATTAATGCGCACAAAACTGCTAGTATGAGCCGCGGCGGGGACAAAGCCCCAGTGACAGGTAGCTATTTGGCTGTACATTGGGCTAGTGGAAAGAAAGGCGAAAAACCAAAGGGATGAAGAGAAGAGATGGGCGCTCTCTGTAAATTGACTTTTTTTTTTTTTGTTCTGCTTTATCCTCCTCTTTTTCTCTTTTTGGTGAGTGCCTGATAACAGGTCTGGAAGATAGCGAGAGGGTGACAGTCCTTGATGACATACAGGAACAAGAGCACACATCGACACACACGTGCACAAACATACTACACACACTCATGCAAATGAACTTCAGCTTTTAATTTGGAGGTCTGAATATGCACAAAAGCGATACACAGATCAAATCACAACAGAACACAGGTCTTAACATCCTCCATACACACACACACACACACACATACACTCCTGCAGAAGCATTGGCCCAAGGGCGCAAAACCCTGCTCTGTCTCTATATGCCCAGTTGACCTTCAGCTTGCCGCTGTGTGATCGATAAGCCTCTCTTCCCTCCTCTGCCTCTTGAATGTAAAAACAGGAAATCAAAGGCTTGTGTACCGCCTTGAGTGCAAATCAAAAAGTGCCCCTTGCCTTTCTGTCATATGGCCAAAGTGTGTGTGTGAGAGAGAGAGAGTGAGAAAGAGAGAGAGAATGTTATTGTACTTCACACTGCACACATTCTGTACACCGCCCAGCTGCCATTGCATTGGCAAAACAAATGTACAGTTTTTGCCATGCCAATAAAGCACACTTAAATTGAAATTGAGAGAGTGTGTGTGTGTGTGTGTGGGGGGGGGGGGGGGGGTCTCACGTAAACATGTGACGTTTCTTCAGGCAGTAGTAGGCCATCACCTCTTCAGAAGGCCAGACACCTGAAAGAGAAAGAGAGAGATAGGTTAGAAGAAGCATACTGATACTCGCTGTTATGCCGTACCAGCAAGCCTGTTCAAAGTGCTAGGAATTATTCTTGCATACAGATACTACAAGATCGTCCTGTCAATCAAACTAGACAAGTTTTCAAATTAAATTTAGTGCACATTACAGCATAATCTGGCCATGAAGAGTCCATTCAGATATGAGTGGGCCATTTGACTGACATATACCAAACCAAAAGATACCAAACCTAAAGGCACAGGCACAGGGAATCTGATTGGTTGGCATTTATGACGTATTGCATATTTTGAGACGGAACCAGTGTTGCCAAGACCGTGGTTTTCCTGCGGAATTGGGCTACTTTATCACTGTTGCCGCGGATTGTTTTTCCATGTCCGCAGGTTGAATGACCTCAAATAACATGATATTTAGCCCCTGGAATACAAATTTTATTAGGGGAACCCTGTCAAAAACATGGATTTTACCCTCGGAAACACAATTTTTCCAGGGGAACACTCCCTGAAACGCGATTAGGCTAGTTTTGGCCTAGTTTTGAGTAGAAATTGGGTGGGTTTTGTTGTGAAAACCTGGCAACCCTGGACAGAACGTACCGAACATCCAAAACAATGCTGTGTGCTGGGCTAAATGTGCTCGTTGTACAGTATGTGTGTAGCCTACATACTGTATGGTGGTATTTTGACCAGCTGAGAATTCGAGAAGAGCTTATAAAATGTGTAAAGGAGTCTAAACAGTGTCAGGAATCCCTCTGTCACACACACAAATGATATGCATGAGCATTCTGTCCTTTTTAGGTTATCTTCTTCCTGTTTTTGGTTCGTATACATGTCTTTGGTCCGTGTTGCATTCATATATCATTTGAACCGCACCAGAGTTCATTTGGAAGTTGTTTGGCGCACATTCATGCAACGGAGGCCAGCTAGTACTCGCTGTGCGAGTAAACCTCACTCCTCTGATCTCAAGAGATGCTCTAGTGACTGACGCTAGGGGTTGCAGCCTTTAGCCTCCTTGTTAGAGCGTCCACGCCGGAGACTTAGGTTCGAGGCCCGTGCAGAGCGGGGCGAGTAGGACCTGGGTGAGGGGTTACATTCACACATGTTCAAATGAACCACACTAACAGAGCAATCGCACTAGGGTTTGTTAAACATGCTAAGTGTGAACGCACCCTAAACCACCAATCACAACTCATTTTTTACTTGACATTTAGAGACGGGCAATAAATGTGCATTGAAAGTGAGTAAAAACAGTAATATTGTGAAATATTTTTATAGGCTAATTGAAATGAACTTTAGAATATATTCTAAAATGTAAGTTATTCCTGTGATGGAAAAGTTTAATTTTTAACAGTCATTACTCCAGTCTTCAGTATCACATGATCCTTCAGAAATCATTCTAATATGCTGATTTGGTGCTCAAGAAACATTTCTTATCATTATCAACATTGAAAACAGTTGTGCTTATTTATTTGTTTTGCGTAAATTTTGACTTTTTTCAGGATTTTTTGATGAATAAAAAGTTTAATTTATCTTTGCTGTATAAAAGTATTCATTTCTTTTTAAAATATCTTACTGGTCTTACTGAATATACTGTATACAACCATATGAAATACCAATGTTTATATAAACTGTTGTTGCTACTGTTAGTAGTGAATATTCAACTAGTTAATCATGCATGTAGTGTAACCAACACATTTTATCTAACATTTCCTTGCATAGCAGTTGAGTGGGATTCTTTAAATCATTGATAGCCAGATCATGAAGAGACTAAGAACGTATGAAGTTATTCATCATAGAAAGCAAGGAAACATTTAATTTATTACATACTGCATGCTCACACAAGGACAAGCCTACTTGGTAACCTTCACATGATGCAACATAAAGACAATGTCTCATTCTCTATTTGCACTAGGCGCTTTCTCTGTGTTCATGAACACTCCCTGCTCGCTACAGTTCGCTTCCAACACACACACACACATAAGATTCTGGCTACTTAGGCTTGTAAGCTGTGCACAGAGTGAGTGGGGGTCCAGTGAACGATTATCACAAGAAGCAGGCTGGTGGTCTTATCACCCACTGTCAGCCTCTGCTCCTTCTGCTAGCTCCAGCAAGAGCCATAAAGCTGCTATTGTCTCTCAGACACACACATACACACGTGCAGCTGAGGAAAAATAGTCATTTCAATAAACTTAGGCCCCTGAGCTGTCTGCCTTTGATGGGAGCTCTTATGTGTTTGGATTTGTGTGTGTAACTTTACTTTCGTTTGCAACGTATCTTCATGTATAAATTTGTGAAGTGTTTTGAAAGAAAGAAGAAATAAAACAGTGTTTTTGGTGTGCGCGCGCTCGATCATTCTATGAAAAACTGCCTTTTTAGGTTGTACATTTCTGTAAGATTTTAAATATTCTGTCAGACAAACAAGTGTTTAAATACTAAAAAACTTAACTGTGCCAACTTAAGTTATAGTTCACCCAAAAATTCTGTCATCATTTACTCACCTTCATATCGTTCCAAACCTGTATGACTTTTTTTAATTTCGAAAAATATTTTGAAGAAATTTTGAAGAATCCTGGTAAAAAATTTTACCAGTATATAAATAAATAAATAAAAATACAGGTTTGGAGTGAAACGAGGGCAAATAGATGATGACAATTTTCGTTTTGAGTGATCCATCCCTTTAATTAAGGGATTTTAGTATATGTCACAGTATAAATATGCCTTCAAAAACATATTACAAGCTTTATGCAGCAACGTACTTCTTAAAAGTAGAAACTAATATCGATATTTACACAAATACACTTTTTGTTTATCACAAGGTTAAAGGTAATAGAGTTGACATTTTAAGAGAAACTCCTGCTGATAAAAGTAACAAAACGTAAGATAAAGTAAAAAAGGAGACTTCAAAATGTCCTAAAAGGATTCATGTCTGGAAAATTGTGTCATTATGACAGATTTATGCAATAGTTTATTACTCAAAAAGGGGAAAAATATGACAAGGTAAAAGCACAACCTGGGGACAAAACTTTTTCATAATACATTATATCAACTAAAGAGAGAATAAAGCCAAATGCTAGATTTATTTCCATTTTTAGTTATTAATCAAAATGTGCTAATTATGGATATAACAGCAAAATGAGAAAAGGAAAGAAAAAACAAAAATCAAATAAAATTACTGGATTTTTATCAAAAAAAAATTTTTTTTTTCAGAAAAATGTCTATCCATCCACTATTCTACAGCTATCCTTGAAAGTTATTTCCACATAGGTATACAAGGGACACAAAAGGTGTCCCTTATATTGCAGAATGACCCTGCTAATGATTTTGTTCAGTGCATGCAAGAACGGCAGAAATACAGAAGGTTAGAGAGAGAGGGTGAGAAAAAATGTGTGTGTGCATTTGTAAGACAGAGTCGATATAATAAGCAGCTTATGACCTGCCTTTCAGGAAGGCCTGTTAAAGCCTGTCTCTCTCAACCTCTCTGCACCATCAGCTTGAGATTAACTCACCCAAGCAAGATTTAATAATGTCTATTGATAAAACGTCAACATATGCCTCTGCCATTAAAAGAAGGCAGCACCTGCTTGCTATTCCACTTGCTGATGAACCATCTGACATTTTGAGAGGCTAGTGTAAGATTTATCACATAAGGATTGTAGCTAGACAGGGGGAAAATAACACAACTTATGACACTTAGAGGTCATAACAACTACTTCAAGGCTCATCCAGGTGGCCCACCTGGGCCGATTAATTTGTTTGTCTGTAATCTCTGAAGACCCAGCCTCCTCTGTGACTGAGAATTTAAAAAGCCAATAACTGTGAGTTGTGAGAATGACGGGCTAAATCTTATCATTTTTAATTTTGCAGTGATAAATCTAGAACTATGCTTCAGGAAAGTGTAATGCGGTGTCTTCAATTAACTCCTGAAGTGTTATATACATAAAAGAACATTTCTGAAGAAAGTGCCTTCTAAAATAAACTGTACACAATGTATTAATGACATTTTCATAAGGTAGACGTTCTTAAAAATGACATTTGAAATGGATTGATTCAGCAATTGTACAAATGGTGAGATAACACAGAAGCTGCTTAATAAGGGCAAGAGTTTTTCTGCTTTTAGAGGTCTTTTCAATAATGATATGCTGAGATATAATTATGGCAATAGGTGGATTTCTTTCCTTACTCTCATCAGAAGTACACCATGAAGAAATACACTAATCCTTAAATAAAAAATCCTAATTTTTATTCAATATGCGATGAATAGCAAAAATGCACTACCTTGCCAGATATATAGCAAATCTGCAGCAAAAAAATAAAAAAAATAAAATAAATCCTGTGAAGCTGCTTTAAAACAGTCAAAGGCTCTATAAAGAATCATGACTATGAAACACTATTTATAAGTGCTTTTTATGCAACAATAATTCTGTCAGTGTATGCTATGTGTATGTTTTTTTTTTTGTTTTTTTTTTTTTTTAGTTTTCAAGACAGTTTTGTTATGTCAGTTTACTGATTTTCTAAATTTTTATGCAGCCACATAAGAGATTATTTTGTAGTTATCAAAGTTTTATTGAAACCAAGCTGGCAAAATGACTCGTTTTAGATTTTTTTACATTATGATGTAATAGTGCGACAAAAAAACGCCTCTGCAGAAGAAAATCAATGCCTACTTCTACATCATTGCCCACCCGATGAACGATAAATAGCCTATAAGAACGACAGTGAGACAGACGATGGTACATTCACTCATAATTCCATTTACACGAAACTCCACAAGTTATCCTGTCAACTATAACTGTGGTACTCAAAGACCTTAAACTTTATTTTCCACAACCAAGACTTATAAAGCATATGTAATACGCATAAACGTTTCACGTTGACAAATGTTTCAACTATGTAACAAGATATTTTTCAACATTGGAAGTTTTCAAATCAATTCCACACGTATAATGGCGGGGATGTTAAAAATTATTTTATATGCAAAACTATTACCCAATCATAGCAGTGGGCAATTACTTCCAAGTCTTGAATCTTGAATGCTGCAAGGATGCATTAAATTGAACAAAAGTAAGAGTAAAGAAATGTAAAATTTCACAAAAATAAATTTTAAAATATATTTAATAATAAATAATAAATAAATTACATATTAAAAAAATATTCAAATAGAAAAGTTATTTTAAATTGTAATATTTCCCAATATTACTGTTTTTACTGTATTTTTAATCAAATAAATGTAGCCTTGGTGGACATTTCAATAACATTAAAGTTGACCCCCAAGCTTTTGAACAGTAGTGTAGTACATTTAGTACTGACATGAACACTAAAAGTCTTGAATCTAAAACTTGAATCTAAATTAAAGACCTAAAGCAGACATGTGCATGTAAAGGTGTGTGTTTTATTTTGGCCAGGGGTCAAGATGCACTTGAGGAAATGAAGAAGCCATGAGGTGATAGCAGATAAAAGCTCTTCAAGGGGATAATGCAATCTCTTCTCACCATCAATTACCAACTGAGACACAGAGCCGTCTCTGCTACTCTCTTTACCTCCCTTAACTTATCTTCAAAACTTCTTTTTTTCTCTTTCTTCTTTCTTTTTCTCTACTTCCCTCAAATTTTGATGTAAAACCCACAATGTAAAAGTGAGGTTAAATAAAAACGTACATACGCAGCAGCTGTATGTGAAAAAAAGTAAACACATTCGACAAGTAAAAAAGTGTTTTACTTTTTTTTTTTTTTTTAAAGAGTCAATACTTTTGCAATTTTGTTTATTGCCGCTAGTGGCACAAAAATGTCACCCAACTGTGGTCCTCCAGCAAGCAGCCTAAGTGTAAGTGAACTCTTAACCTTGTGAACTTTGGAAAAGTGCAGCGCCTGGCTAATCCTGGTGGAAATGCCAGACACTAATCATATGAGCCGGGATGAGACGCGCAGATGCCGTCCGGCACTTACTTACGCAAATACTATAGTCGCTGTGCACTGGAGCCACTTGTTTGCTTGCATGTACGTAGAGACCCTCAACGTCATGGCATAAACAGGAACAATGAACAGGACAAACAATCAGCTTACCACAACACTTTATGAACTGTTAGATACTGAGGTCCAAAGATTGACATGTCATACAGATCAAGCTAAAAACCTATGAATCACATACATCACAACATTAAAAATCTAAGATACGGCAAAGAGAAACAGAAAAAAGACAAAGTTCTCTCATAATTGTGTGTTCCCTCCTCCCTTTCAGGATGCGGGCCAGCCCTGAGCTTTCTCCAGATGATCTCCACATTACCGCCGGCCTCTGATAATTCCTAAGCCTCCTCCATTTCAGATCCAATAACGGATAAGAGAGCATTTCAGCATGATCAACTGCAATCTGTTCCCTCACACCGCTACTTTACTCCAACTCAGGATTACTGAACACACACTCACTGACTCTAACACGTACATCCGCAGAAAACCAAAGTCACTGATTGGCGTCTCAGAGAAGATGGTGAAAGTTGGGATCTGAAGCAACCAGAGATGCAACAACACAGTGCAGTTCCTGCTAGAGTTCAACAACCATTGTAGAACCAATCAGGGCTGTTGAAAACCAGTTCAAAGTAGGTTTGTCTTTAAAGGTAGTAAGTTATTATTAAAAATCAATTCCCCTATTGAGAAAATGAATGGGATTTTTACTTCCGGAACCCGACTGTTGTGCTCTATGGGCACAGCGTTACTGTACAGTGTTTACAGTTGCTTAGCAACAACACAGTTTGGCAAACTAATTTATTTATAATTCATTATTTAGAATATAATTATTTATTGGCTTTTGGTCTTCATTATATTAAGAAGTTAAGATTTGACAGGACAGTGGATGGTGGGAGAACGAGAATGAATTCAGCTGCCAGATGAGTAAACATACCCCACCTTTAACATAGTGGCTATGTCTTTTTGTAAGTTAGTCAGGCTGATACCAACAACAAATGTCTATTTGAAAAAAAAAAAATGCAGAAAGAGAGATGATGAGACACAATGCAAAAGAGCTCAAAAGAATATCACTGGAATGAAGGTTTATGACTGGGCAAGCACTTTAGGACCCGCTTTAATATTAGAAAAGCTTTCCAGTGCTAGACAGAGCTAAGTGGGAAGGCCTGAAAACAGACACGGAGGCTGCTTTGATTCCACTCCACACGTGAGTAACACTGGGTTTGAGTGTCATTGATTGTCAGTGCACTCGCCTTGCCTGCCAGCAGCGGACGGGCCGGGGTTCGAGACCGACTTGGAGCAGGGTGGTTAGGATTGGAGGGTGAGTTTTGGAGGTGGAGTAATGAAGAGAGGGGTGGGTTTGTTTGGGTTGATTTCAAATATCAACAATGCCCAACAGCGTTGTTGAAAAAATACATACCCCACCTTTAAAGTCCCCGTGAACCGAAAGTTGCAAACGACTTTTCTGTGTTGTGACATATTTCCAAGCGAAACGGAATATTGAATAGAGGGCAGGGTTTTACTTCAGCACTCCTCCTTTCCATCTCTGGCTCATAGCAGACTAACTGTTGGAGGGGAGTGGTTTACGCGTTTTCACCCCAAGCCGTCAAATTGACATCATCTGAGAAGGAAGGCCGTTCCAGACCGGAAGTAACTTTTCAGATTTTGATTAAAGATTACCGCGACAAAAATTTTTTTTCTGTGTATTAACTTACACGGATTAATTGTTCACCACAAGACTAGTAATATGCTCTAACAAAGTAAATAGGGTCAATTTTGATTTCATGCCGACTTTAAGACAGTGTCTTAAAACCTTGTTTGGCCAAAAGTAGTTAGCCAAGTGTTACTTTTCGGATTCAAATTAGACCATTCAAACTTTTTATGTAACTGGCAAAAGTTAGTTGACTAACTTTTAATACTAGTCTAGTCTAAGCAGTTTATGAAACCGGCCACAGGACATGACCCAGGTCAGAATTGAACCAGAGTCCCCATGAGCCAATAGTTCTGCTGTCGTGTCTCTGCGTCACCGCTCTGACATATCAGCAGTTTTATAACAGCTTCAAACATACCGTATACTGCCACATTAAAAAATGTATTACTGTCAGTCTTTTAATTTTCCTGAAACTCAAGTCTGGATCCAATGCTAAAACAGCTTCACATTATGTAATGTTTATTAGTCATCCTATTATGAATAACCTTTGGATTTCCATCCATCAAGTTTCCAAAAACAAACTTTAAATTGAATTCTGAGCCAAAAATACCTATATATATATATAAATTATTTCTGTCATATAATATTACTCATACCATGATGCATTTGGACACACCGCCCACCCCTAAAACACTCAGTTCACATTCGACAAGCTTAATCTTTTACAACACAAACCCACACACGCATTCATACAGACACACACCCCTCAGCAATTTTCAGTGCACAAAAAAGGAATCCTCTAACCACACAGCTCCAGCACACCAAAATGACAGAATACAGAGGGGGAAAAAGCCTTTCCGTCTTGCCCAGCTGCGCACACGAGTGTGTTTTCAAAGCCGCAACACTGTGCCTCGGGTAGATAAGGCCGCCCTCCTCTCTTGGTAAACAACTTTTTTGGATTAGGGGTGGCGGCGTATAATGAGGGGAGAAGAGCCATCGCTGCATTGTCACCGGCGCGCGCGGGGGCCGGGGCAACTCTTTGCTCTGCTATTTATCCGGTGGCCTGATAGCTTACTTATCTGTGAGAGAAAATGCCAAAGCTGGCGGAATCTCATCTTCGCAGTGGCACGGCGCTGACGGCAGACTAATAGATATATCAGCACGCGGGTGCGGGGCTAAGCCGGTCAGATGAGCGGGTGCAGGCCGCAGCTGATTGATTAGCATAGGCTGGAACGGCGCGGGCCGTTGACAACCCCAGATTACAGCCGCCGCGCAAGCCTAAATTGCTTACTTCTCTCTGCTGCACTGTGGAGCAGGGGCCTGCCAAATTACAGCCCTGTCACCTGAACAAGGTCTATTTGGAGAATGTTAATGCATATAAACAATTAAAGCGAGAGGGAGAGAAATGATAGGGATGAATAGAGAGAAGGAGAGGGGAAGAGTTTGATGAGAAAAAAGGGGTGAAGAGACGGGTGATGAGATATTGTAAACGTGCTTGCTGACAAAAACATCTCTCCTTCTAAGCGCAGACCTTTCCTTTGTTAGAAATGAATTGTTTTAGCACATATTGGTAATTACCACTGAGTCTTTTTTTTTTTTTTTTTTTTTGAGGTGTAATGACCAGCCGCCAGGGACAAAAGTCCTTTGAATGAGAATTTCTTAGCGAACAATTCATTAATGCGTCGGGAAAAAGTTCCTATCATAAACCTATTGAAAAGTCAGATAAAAATAGTGTCAGCGCGACCCATTTTCCTTGTTATATAGCATCACAGCACTCTTGTTGGCAGCTATCTTAACCTACATTACTGCATGGCCCTGTAGGGGATACAGGAACAGCACTGTGAGAAAATGTGTGTGCTCAGTGGGTGATAATGTGTGAACAGTTATCCACTGCTGCAGGTGTGTGTGTGTGATTTAATGTGTACAGGTGAGAATGTGTTAACAGCTATAACAATGGACAGGCCAGACCCAGACACACACAGAGATGTCTCAAGTTCGACATTGTCTATCATGTAGACGGAACTTACTTCTGAATTGTAACCATGACAACATGTCATCATGGTGTCATCCTTCTGACATGTACTGCAACCTGTTTTTGTCCCTACCGGTGAATATTAAACCCTTTTATTGATTAAATCATGTAATAAATCACGACATTAAGTTGCTTGGCCCTTTAAGCCCACTACAAGACTAAAACTAGAAGTCATTTCATGTTTGAATAGCCTTCAGCAAAAAGCCCTACATCACACCTAGCCGAAAAGCAGGGCCGTGGCCAGGTGTGTCATTAGGGGCCAGTGAGTGGCCCAAAAATTAATGTCAAGTATCAACTGCCTACTGTGTACATTTGTTGCTCTTGCTTTCCCATAACACCAGGTCTAGGATTTTTTTTCTAAATCCAAATGTAAAACATCTTAAACTATTATTAGTGTGATGGGAAAATCAAACTCAATTCTGGACAAGCAGGCTGGTTTCAGATTCACCTAAACTAAATTTCACAATACACATAGTATGTGTATATATACACACCTACACATACACACAAACACTGCTGTTCAAAAGTTTAGGATCGGTAAGATGTGGTTCAATGTCACATGATCCTTCAGAAATCATTCTAATATGCTGATTTGCTGCTCAAAAAACATTTCTCATTATTATCAATGTTGAAAACATTTTTTTAGGATTCTTTGATGAATAGAAAGTTCAAAAGAACAGCATTTATCTGAAATACAAAGCTTTTGTAACATTATACACTACCGTTCAAAAGTTTGGGGTCAGTAAGATTTTTTTTTTTTGGAAAGAAATACTTTTAATCAGCGAGGATGCATTAAATTGATCAAAAATGACAGTAAAGACATTTATAATGTTACAAAATAATTGTAAACAACTGTTTTTAACATTGATAATAATCAGAAATGTTTCTTGAGCAGCAAATCAGCATATTAGAATGATTTCTGAAGGATCATGTGACACTGAAGACTGGAGTAATGATGCTGAAAATCCAGCTTTGCCATCACAAATAAGTTATATAAATTTTAAAATATATTCAAATAGAAAACAATTATTTTAAATTGTAACAATATTTCATAATATTTACTGTATTTCTGATTAAATAAATGCAACCTGGGTGAGACTTCTTTCAAAAACATAAAAAAAAAAAAACCTAATGAAAATTTTTTCATCCTGTTAAAAATACATGAAAACTAGATAATCCAGTCAACCTCATTAATCAGCCAGTCAGTTGTTGAACAATTATTTTAAAGTTATCAACAAGTTAAAACTAGATGAAAACTTGTCGATAATCCAGTCAACGTCATTAATCGTCCAGTCAGTTGTTGAACAGTTATTTACCGTGACCCTCTCTGACATTTCAGGAAAGACAGAAGAAGAAGAAAAGAGACAGAGACAAGAAAAAAGCAGTAGTATTATTGTCACAACATTATAAGCTGCTAAATTAAAAATAAGCAACGATTAAGAGATAAACATCTCCAGTGCGTGATTGAGCTGAATGAGTCACTGCTTTGCGTTTTACTGTCTGTGCAGGGCATTAAGGTCACAGAGCATTCCATAGGGCACATATGCTGGCTGTACACTTAGCACTGCATACAGCAAAGGCCACTGAATTCCCTCCGTATCTCTCTCTGACTCTCATTCTCTGTCTGAGAACGGACAAGCAGGGCGCCTGCAGGCTGTGCTTTGCGTTGCCGCTTTTCACTCTAAACGGAGATGAGCGTGGTGATATCCCCGGGCCAGCTCAGGGGGCCTCTATCTAACCCGAAATGATTTTTAGCACGCCGACTCAAGCACTTCCCAGAAGCAATGTCAACCCACTGCCAGCGTCTCTCTTTTTCTGCCTCCTTCTCTCTCTTTCCGTGTGTGTGCGTGCGTATGCGGATTTGTGTGAGGAGAGAGAAAAGCAGTACAGACAGGGGGAAGTTAAAAAGCTTAGCAGCGAGGGTCAGCTTGCGACACAAGGGCTTATCGTTTTTCTGTCGCTCCCCCGCCAGCAAAAGAGGGGACCTTTTTTTCTCTTCCTCTTTCAGGTGAAAAGCTTACTACTTCCCCTGCTCGCTCTCTCTCTCGTTTTCTCTGGTGCACACCCTGGCTCCTTTTCACATCTTGATGCCTTTTAAATGTCACTTATTTTACATGAGGTACTTTGTGGAGACGGGGAATCAGGAGCAATCAGGGCTATTATCCCTGTGGGGCGATGTCGGGTCCAGATGCATTACGACACCCTCTCTCCGGCTGGCCACTGCTGCAGTGTGCCACTTCTTGGGGAATTAAGTGGCATTATAGGGGAAGTGGCTGTGATGGGAACAGCATGGGCAGTGCAGGTAGAACGCTACTCTCCGTCGGCCTTAAGTGAGACCTCACCAGCGTCTAATCAGAGAGAAAGCCCAGGACAAAGCAAAGCTCCGGACACAGCAAACCCCGGCCCACCAGGGGAGAGCCAAGCCATTTAGAGCCACACGTGCGCTAGTACACACACACACACACGCACACATTTTTCCCTCAGTATGCTCACACACATATGAGTGGACACGCTCTTTCTATAATTCACATATAATCACATATGTTGCAATGATACCAAGTTCTAAGGGGTGTCATGCATTTGTTTGAAGGGGCACCAATGGCAGTCCTGGGGCACAAGGTGTCCTAGATAAGATAATGATGAAAACATTATGAAAAATGATGAAAAAACTCTATATAATTTAAAATAAAAAGTCATTTAAAAAAATAATAATTCAAATAAACTGAAGATTATAAATACATTATCGCAACTCTGGCCCTCATGTCCACTTTCCTGAAGAGTTTAGCTCCAAACTTGATCATACTCACCTGTTTGTAGCTTTCTAGTAGGACCTGAACACCTTGATTAGCGTGTTCTGGTGTGTTTGATTAGGGCTGGAGCTTGAAAGTGGACCTTGAACACTGAGTTAAGAACCCCTGTGCTAGAGGGTATATAACTGTACTTAACCCCAGGTTACTGTCGTTCTAAACACTGCTTTTAACCTTGGGTAAAAACCAGGTGCTATGTTTGCCCAATCAATCAATGACATTGACACAGCAAATATACAAATAAGAATGTTTTAAATAATATATAAAAAGTAATGTAATATAATCAATATGCTATCTTACAGTCATTATTCTTTTTTTTGTTATTCATTAATCTTTATTTCTTTTATGACTCTTTTTTTCCCCCTCTATTCTCTGTAGTTACAAAGTTAACCAGCTATTTAGCAACTAGCACACTATTGTCCAAAAAGAATATTTTTCTAGTTCGTAACAGAAAAAAAGAAGATGTTACAGTCTATGGCTTGGGGGTTAACAAGGTGTAAATAAAAAGACAAAGGTCTACAGCTTTGCTAAACAACACTACCCAAGTGTGACATCTCAGAGAATCCCAACAGACAGACGCTAACAGTGCCAGAAAAAACATTAGCGGGGAAAGCCAAAACACATTAAGCGAGAACAACACTTCACATAACTTCACAGTGGATCGAGAGAAGTCCAAACGCCTTGACTAAAAGCATTTAAATAAGAACAAAAAGATTGAATGCAGCATTTTCTTTGCCCCTTTTCCCTCCTCTAAAGACTTCAGGCACCCAGCAAATGAGGGTTATTCCTTTAAAGACATAGCCCACAGGGCGAAGATACACTTTCTCAATCTGTGTCACTCCAGATGAACTTGGAGCAGATATTATGCCATCAGGGGAGATATCTGTTGTTGAGGGATCATCTTGAAGCAAATTACAGATAAGATAAACTGAGTGCTGAGTATACTGCTACTTAGAGGCAGATATTATGTGAGAAGTTGAGTGAATAAATGCTTTTGACACAGTCCCCATCACCTCATGTTGTATAATAGTGACTGGGCTGGTAACTGAGGGAAAAATTACAGTGAGGAAGTGCAAAACAAAGTTTGAAAATAATAATAATGATCTACAGATTATTATTACAGATTTGAATCTACAGAGTGGTGATTCAATCCTGTGACTGTACCTGAGCAGCACTGGTTAATAGCCATTGGCCAAACACAGTCACGGGCCATAAAAGCCACAGGTTCCACAGACCCTGCTGCTGTGGATGAGCTATTTCAGCAGGCTAACAGCAGCACCGCATGGGCTGACGTGTTGTCCGCATACCAAGTCATTTTCACCAACGCCATGGCAGGACACACCAAGATATGTGCAGCAACTGCACGAACAAGTCAAAGACACGGGGCACTTTAGATGTGAAAAGAGACACACACATGAACAAACTGTGAACTTTAACCTTTTTCCACTGAAAGTCAAGCTGCTACTCTCCACAGCAAAAGGACTAATCTCCCAACATACCAGAGTACAATTGAAGAGCCTATCTGGTCAGGAATGTATTGTTAGTACCCCATCTCTCAGAGCAGAAAACTATTGTATCCTAGCAAACTAGAGTCACTGTGAGGAATAATAGGCTTGTGTGAGTACAGCACTGCAATTTCTGAAAGAAAGAAAGAAAGAAAGAAAGACTAAGCTGGTTTGCTGGTCATAGACCAGTTAAAAGTTTTTTCAGGAGGGATGTGGTCAATGGAGCATGAATATACAGGCACCCGATGGTCATTCTTTGTACCCACATGAGAAAACCCTAGAAAGCAAACATCTCTTGCATTAATTTATTTAATAGGTGAATATCCTACTTGGTCATTAAAACAATTTAAGGGACTGAGGCCTGTTGAGGAGTACTGTTATGAGACGGCCTTCGCTGCTAGCCACAAACTAAAATAGAAGAGATGACCTGTGATATGCCTCCTGGTGAGGGACAGCCCAGAGATCCTTATTACTCCAATGAAGCTCCTTGTTAAGACACCTCCAGAGGCCAAGGATGAGGAGGATGGGGGAGGCAAGTGTCCCAGTTTACCCCCAGCACTACAGGGCACAGACTTACCGCATTAAGGTACAGTCAAGTTTATCGGAGTAAAGACATCGGTCAGTTACTGACACAGAGCGACCTTGAACATCGTAGCTCTAGTGAGTTGCTTTACAGTCTGTTGTCTACATAAGCAATGACCTTCAAAGGGGCCATTAACAGAGAATACATTTGGCGGTTAAAAAAGCGAGATGCAGGGCAGAACTTGAGAGAGAATGTTTTTAGAATGTTGTGTCATGTAAAAGACACTGCAAAAGATGCAAGACAGTCAAACATGTCAGTCAAACGCATGTTTATATAGAAAACAAATGGAAAAGCAGCAAAGTGTAATGGAAAAATGTGTTCTGTGTCAACGGCCACTAAGATGCATGCTAAGTAAAATGCTCTACATAAGCAGCAAATACACACAAATTGCTATTGATTTCAGTAGTTTAATGTTAGCATGTTGTTAAGATGACAAGATACTGTAATTAGAATAAAAATGCATAGCATACAAATATTAGGTATAGTTCAATGCTAGCACACTAACTAAAACGCACTACAAAGGCAACAAATACTGTGCGTCAGAAATCGCTACTGATTTTTACTAGTTTATTGTTAGCATGTTGCTAAGCTATCAAGATAATGCTGTAATTAAAAAAATGGGTAAACTAGTTATTATTAATGATGTTATTTAAGAGTTTTTATTGATCGTATTCAGCAGTGAATGAAATATATTTATATATGAATTTAAAGACTACTGCAGGAATGACATATTTTTGTAGACCAATAACTGGAAACTAGTTAGCATTTTAGCACTTCTGGTCA
Source organism: Hypophthalmichthys molitrix (assembly GCA_037950675.1). Taxonomy (NCBI): domain Eukaryota; kingdom Metazoa; phylum Chordata; class Actinopteri; order Cypriniformes; family Xenocyprididae; genus Hypophthalmichthys; species Hypophthalmichthys molitrix. The sequence goes on from CM075504.1 coordinate 22,576,083, forward strand.
TCCTGAAGTCAATGGGTTTATTTTGGTGCGTTCAAGTCATGTCGGAAAGATCGTTTTTACGAGTTGAATGCACATGAACGCCACCATAAAGTCGTAAATACCAGTGAGAAGCTCGGGATTTTCTCATATACTCACTAGTCTGCTTTTACAGCCTCATTGTGTTTATAATTGTGCTCTTGCAAAGTACTCTAACTTAAAGTTCAGGGAAAAAGTTTTGTTTTGTTTTAATAAAGACTGAAAGAGTTGTCAGAAGCTTAATGGTGGTGATGTTGAAGTTATGTGACCATGGTGTAATTCATTTAAAGCCTATGTTTAGCTGTTGTATTTAGTCTTCAAAATTGATAAAAGTTGTGTTCACTTGTGGAGATTATTATGATAAAACATGTAAAGTTAATGAAAAACTCCTATTGGGTTTTTGTTAAATCAAACATGGTGATGCCAACTTCCGCGTTGGCCGACAGAAATTCATCATCACTGCAGAACTCTATTCACAGAGCTCATCACAATGCATTCTGGGACTGCCTTCTCCCTGAAGGATACATACAATGCAATACAAATTTCGGCCAAAATGAAATATCTTAGAAGGCAGCATAAAATGTGCCATCTAGGAAGGTAGCTCACTACATTTTGGAACAGAGCCCTCATGTATTGAAGTACAAGAAAAAAAATTATGTTCTTTGAACTCAAGCAATTTGGGGTAAACGTAACACATTTTGACAGCTTAAATGTCAAAAAAATGTTCAAGCTACACCCAAACTAAGCCACTGAAGACTAAAAAAGCATTCAACAAAAAAAGACAGCTCTTCATTCCCTTTCAAGGGGTGGATAAAATCCCTCTGCAGATGAGATATTAATCAGAGTGAGCAGGAGATACACACAGTCTAATTGGAGATGCTGATTTGTTTAAATATTTCATTTCTAGAAAAGCCATGTTTCCCACAAGCATCCCTCCATCTCTCTTTTTTCCGCATGACCTTTCTTTCTGCCATCTCTTGTTGAAGACCCAGCTGGTTGGAATGTAATTTAAAGACTCATAGACTTGTTTTGATCTTCCTCCATGCCTCTCACTAATCTATACATACAAACATACACATCTATATCTGTACACTTAAACAGTAAATATACACACAATCTCCAAAGACTGTAAACCTATTTGATATGCAATGATACAAAGCACACACTGGAAATTAAAAAAAAAAAAAAGGTTGGGGGGACTCCTGTCGGTGTGTAATTAAGCATAATTATGTACCTTGCTTTAATTAGGCTAAGTAATAGGGCCATGTTCTTGCCAAGTAAAACAGCCTTTCACAGCACAGGCACAAACAATGGCTTCACATAAGTGGCAGGTTGGATTGGTGGAAGGCCTGATCTCTGTGCGGTAACCCCAAAACAGATTTGAATCCTATAGGACAAAAAATCAGTATTAAAAGTAGTAATTGGTCATAACTTTGGATTAGGGGAGTCGAATAGTTTATCTACATGTAATTTTTCAAAACTGTTCTTTAATTTGCGTTAGTATGAACAAAAACAGTTCTTCAGAAACATTCTTTGAAAAATTTTCTTTTGTGTTTCTCAGAAGAAAGTAAGTTATATGGGCTTAGAACAATATGAGAGGCTGATTTTGGGGTGAACTACAGTATGGCTATGAGTTGATTAGTTGAGGTTTTTCATCGCTCAAATCAAATTTTTACCTATTTAGCCTCATATTTCGCAACAGTCCTAACAGAGCGCTCCTTACTGTGGATGACACTGATCTGTTGTATGTAGATGTGTGTGTGCGTCACAATACGGAGAAGTACCGCAGTAATGAGTGCTCTCTCTTCTCCGGCAAGAGCATCATCTCACTAACCCTGCCAGCACTAGACGGCCATGCGCTGTGACGGACAGGAGCTATTGTTCGGGCGGGCTGGTATCTCTGGGTGACGAGTTGCCGTGGTGCTCTTGTCGCCGTGACACCGATGGACTAAAATGAAGAGAGCTCATCCCTCCCACTCAATTACTGACCCTGACAGCTTGCCATTGTCTGCCTGGCTCTATCATTAACGTCACTTATGAACTAGCAAGGCATTTATATATAGAACAGCCTTCTCAGCCAGCCACTTTCCACAACCCTTTTACACACACACATTTTTGCACTCTCTATCCAATCCATATACGCATACTATTCGAAGTGGTCCTTCTACATCTCTCTCGCCATTTCAACACACAAACACTAAGGAAAAAACAAACAAACCTCATATGCACCCACACAAAAAAGTCATATTGACAGGATGCACGGTTGAAAATGAAAACACCATACTGGAATATAATGCAGTGGCATGTGCTATTCCGTGGGTTTGATATCACACAAAAGGAAAAGAGCTGAGAGATAAACAGAGGCATTGCAAGTGACAGTAAAAAAAAGGGATGCAGGGGAGAGATAGGGAACAAAATAGAGAGACTGAGAATGAAAGTGGGCCGCAGCGCAAACCGTATCACACAGTCATTTTAACCAGCATGATTGAAACGAGGTGAAGGCTGCGGTGGGCCCAGCCATTCCACTGTTTGCATTCATTCCAAAGAGCAGACTAAATAAATCCCCCACCATCTTCGGGCCAGAACCAAGATTAGAATGTCAAGATAAGCAAGGACATATGGCAGCCATTCAAAGAAAGCGCCAATGAAACCGGGGCTGCCAACAATTCCCAATGTCACACTCTCTTCTTTCTTTCTCTAATGTACCCACTTCTCCCTCCCTTTCACTGTCTTTCACTCGCTCAAACAGAACGTTAGTCACTCCTCTGCTCTAGTGCACACTAAATGAACCCATATGTAGTATATACTAACAGAAGCTATTTGTACTGGCCTGCTTTGAAAGACAATCCTGATGTATGTGATGTGCAAAAAAACCCAGGGTGAACAGGGACTGATTATTAATAAATAGAAATAAGAAAAACCGGGAAAGCAGATTTGCTGGTGTTTATTCGCCTACTTAGCAGTCGATACATTTAGTGGTGCACTTTTCTCTTCAGGACTATTGTAACATTAAGTCATTAGATAAATACCAATTTTAGCTAAAATCTTTTCACTTTGTCGCAGTCACATTCTGTTCCTCCTTTTTTAAAGAGACAATACTTGCACCGGTGTCCTCCTGAGTCTGTACTGACTGACAGCACATGGGAGGTGTGTGTGTGAAGGGGTGGAGGGGATCCTGCCAGGCCTGGTGGGGACCTCATATGAATATTTCACATCTCCATCTGAATATTTTAGGGCTGACATGCGCATGTAAACAGAGGCAGGCAAAGTGCCCAAATCCACTCAGGAGAGACTATTAAGCCGTCAGGCTCTCACTGACAGTCACTGTGCGCTGTGGCAACACAGGAAAGTCAGCAGACGGTGGGGCATCGCTGCCAGACTGCTAATTTAACTTGTCTTCGGGAAAAAGAAATAAAGGAAAGAAAGCAAGTTCACTGCTTCACGAGGATCCCCAGGGCAGAGGCTGAGGTGTGGCTGGTCAACAGGCACAAGTGTTTATGTCTGTCTCTAGCATATGTGAGAGGGTGTTTTACTGTGAACATACTTTTTTTGTGTTGCGGTCACATTAGCAAAATTTTATTTGCAAAAAAGGTCCACTGTCTACTGTCAATAATGACGTACGAAGCACAGCTCAGTTTGAAACAGAGCAGCTTTCGCTGTGTTGACAAACAAGAATCTGGGTGACCAAACTGGACCCGCTGTGAAATATGTGTGGGGAAATAGTTTCATCTTCACGCTAAATTCCTGTGGATTCCTACTGAAATGACTGGATTTCACCTGTGAAAATTCGCCAAACAAATGTAAATGCGACCGCACCATTACTCAAACCACCAACCGGAAGGTGAAGTATGTAATTTGTTTGGTTAAAATAGTTTCTCCTTTCAATTTTTTATGTGTATGGACAACTATGTTAGCTATGTGTAGCCATAGCCAAAATTATGAGTACTTGTAGAATGTCTAAGTATCTTTCACAAATTATACATACCTCAGACGTGAATTTTGAAGCCACAATGTTGTTAAGGACTACAATCGCCATAAACATGTAAGCTTACACGCTTTACGAATCGCACCAACTTTGCAATAACAACTTGTTAGCAACTTAACATTTAAAGGTCACCTCAAAATTCAAATTTCAGGTATGACTGTGTGTAATTTAAGTTGCAAGCATTTTCAAGTAATGTTTACCACAGACACAAACCCCATTACAAAAATGTATTCTTTAGGGTATTATTGAGAAAAAAAAAAAAAAAAGCCAAAAATGATGACTTGAACAGCTCTATAGAAAAGTGTTTGGAAATTTTTTTTTTTTGGCCTACACTCATTATTTTTGCCATTCCATTTGACTGACCCATCTTTATCTATGAAACTATCTGATCCTTCAAGATCTACATCCTGATAGGATTTCTGAAAGAATGTTGTATAGTAGTTTTCAAAGTTTTCTGCAATACTTGTATTGAATAAACTTCCAAAACAGAGTAAACATACAAGTCTGGCATTGAGGACAAAAGAAGCGAAGAGCGATCCATAAGCATCTGTCTCAATCAGGCCATCTTCCTCAATCATGCTCACCATTTTTTATAGCCATTCCTTTATGTCTTCACTTTTCAAGTGATGTGGGGAAAAAGCAAACTCTCAGATGTGACCAACAAACAAACACACACACACACTCACAATCTCAATAAACTCTGAACAAGTGTTAGTTTCTCCTGCTTCCACCCACTGGCTATAGTTTCTTCGAGTTTATATCCTTGAATCAACTGCACAATTTCACACTGAATTAGTATCATTTCAAAGCCTCCACTTCAGCCTTGCTGAGCTCACAGTTATGCCAGTATATGCACCTCTTATTTTTCAAGGTGACAGATATGATGTTGGTAACAAGTAGGAGTGAGTTGTAGACCTGCTACAATGTTGGTAATGCAAAGATCACATTTATGCTCTTTTTGAGGGGTATTGCAATTAAAAATACTAATTTCTGTTATATGTGGTAAAAAAATACATTCACTTTGATGTCTGATGCTCACGTCTTCCCCATTTCAAAACACTGGACCCCATTGACTTTGGGTGGGTGAGTCTCATTTGAGTTAGAGTCAAGACTAAGACCAGAAGACAGTCTCTGCCTTACCTCTTGTTCGATCCAAACTCAAACCAACTTTTGGTCTCAGTCTTAACCTGGACACGAATGAGCTGGTCTTGCCTACAACACTGGGATGGGTAACTGACAGCTGAATTTTAACTTTTGGGTGGACTATCCCTTTAATGACCTAAACCCCATCAGATGGATAACTCAGTGGAATCAAGCTAAGCAAACACCCTTCCAGCGATGAAAGTCAGGTTCATTTCTACTCATTCAACTATGTACCAAACATCATGCAAAGAAGTTATAAAGACAGACATGCAAGGCACAGTGCAGTGACTCAATCAGGGTGTGGATGCCGTAATTTCCTTTGACACTGATCAAAAAGACACATGAACACATGACTCCGCCTGGCACTGATCATGTTGTGGCAGTTCAACTGTATGAGAAAAACTGACTGAAACAGATGCCCATCTAAGTGCCTGATAAAAAGTTAATCAGCAGACAACAATGCGAGCACCGGCCTTCAGCAAGACCGAGGCCCTGCCAGCTGCTCATCTCCCTACAATGAAGTCTCCAGAGCTGGGCACTCAGTGGGGGAGCAGGGCATCAGACACCAACTGGAGAGCACGGGACAGACTTCAGCTATATGAATCAAAAAGGCATGTCAGTGCTGTGGCAAGCAGATCTTGTGGGAAATCAAAACACTTGAATACACTTCCTCCAGGAAACAGTGGCAGGAACAGACCATTAAAATGTAGCCATGCACAAATGAACAGATAAATTAAAAAATAAATTAATTTAAAACAATTCTTGCAGAAGGTGTTTTTTTTATGTTTAAATGTCTAAATGTTTTACCATGGATTTACCATAAATAGATAAAAGGCCTAAATCAATATTAGAGGACCCAGATTCATTCGGTGCAAACACAATAGTCTCTTTAACATTCATTAAGATGCAAGAAATTCACAGCCAACCATGTTTTCAAGTCCTTCATGTGATAAGAGGCCCTAGAGAGTTACTTTCCTTCTTTACTGGCACATATATTTGAGTATCATGAAATGATACTCCATGTTTTGTAAAAATAGACCCAATTGGAAGCATATATAATGAAAACAAAATGGGTTCCAAAATGGATCCCTGTGGAATCCCACATGTAAGAGGGACCAAAGATTGAGCGAATTAACCTAAGATAACAGAAAAACTATTAGTCTAATAGACTTAAACCAGTTTAAAACAGTACCTCGAATCCCCACCAACTGCTCAAGCCATGCAATAAGAATTTCACGGTCAATGGTGTCAAATGCTGCAATGAGATCTATTAACACCAGAACTGCAGCATCCCCTAAGTCTGCAGTTAACAAAACAACATTAAGAACCTTTAAATGTTCAGATTCTTTACTATGATGCTTCCTAAACCCAGACTGAAATACTTCAGAGAGAATTCATATTCAAAGGCTGAAGCCGAATGAGAACAGCTTTCTCCAACACTTTTGAGAGAGAAGGTCATTTTGATATAGGTCCATAGTTGGAATAAACTGTTTGGTCCAAATTAATGTTTTTAATTAAAGGCTGCACCACAGCATGTTTAGAAAAGCAGGAACAGACCCTGATATAAGGCAACTATTTATTACAGATAAATCACTAGGCCCAACTGTATCAAAAGCCTGTTTGATTAGTTTTGATGGGACAGTATCAAGTGGGGAGTCTCAGCTGGCCTCAGCTGGTCTACTATTTTAGCCAAACGAGAGAAATGAAAAAGTTCAAAGTGATTAAACACCACAGGGCAACAGGAAGGGACAAATGGATCACAAATAGCAGGAGGTATTTGAGATCTAAAATTTTCCATGTTTAAAAAAAAAAAAAAATTCACAAGTATCCACTGAGATATAAGGTCCAATCACATTATGTGGATTTATAACAGTTTATGGTGTTAAATAAATATCATTGATAATAATAATAATAAGAAATGTTTCTTGAGCACCAAAATCAGCATATTAGAAAGATTTCTGTATCATGTGACACTGAAAACTGGAGAAATGATGCTGAAAATCCAGCTTTGCCATCACAGGAATAAATCAAATTTTATATTAAAATAGAAAATAGTTATTTTAAATTTTATGAATATTCCACAAAGTTACTGTTTGATAAAATACAGCCTTGGTTAGTATGATTTTCAAAAACCCCAAATGGTTGATCAACAGTGTACGTGTTAAATAAAATAATATATTACATATACATATATTTTATGTTTGTTTAGTATTGTTCATTAATTAATTTTATAAGATACTCTTGACAAAACACAATCTGTCACTCGTTGCGCAGTCTGTTTCTCTGTATGTATATTCAGCAGCACGTGAAATAACAATTAACAGAACCACCTCCTTACTATAAGCACATCTCACACCTTACCACCCATATTCCTGATGAATATCAGTCAGCCCTTAATTATTCTCATATGGAAGATGTTTTTCGATTAGATGTTTCTCTTTTTGAGGACTGGAGTGTTGTGTATCACTAGGAGGAGGGTACGATTCAACTAGAGGCCATAGAAAGCTCAAGGCTGGCCTTGCAGCAGAGACGCATCTGTGGAGCACTCCATACATGAAAACAGCATGTGCACACAATAGTCTCCCTTCTCATTTCCCTGCAGGACGAGATACATGGATACTTGACTCTTTAGCTGGGAGAGAAAAATAAGCACCCTTTAATTCACAGTCAATGACAAGCGCAAGTAAACTACATGCATAAAAACTAAAGGCTTCCTCTTCCTTATTCAAATGCATGGAAACTAATAGTACTCAGGATGCTAAATGAACAGATGATCATGCTCCCAAAAGCTTGTTTTCCATCAATCACTTCTCGTCCGTTTTGAGGGTGAGAATCTATATGACTGCAAAGTAGCACGCGGGTGTAAATAAGTTGGTGGAGAATGCGGGCTTTTGTGCATGTGTGCTTTGAGGAGGTGTGAGTCCCCCAGCCCAGGTCAACAGGCAAGCAGCCAATAATTTACCCACCGACATCATATTTCATCTGTCTACCGCCTCTATCCACTGATTATGCCGTCAATACTCCGTGGATGAGAGGAGCTGACAATTGACCAAGTCGGATCGATACGGGCTAATAAGCATTTCATGGAGGAGAGAGAGAGAAATAGAGCGAAGGAGCGTGGGCCAACTGGAGAGACAAGTTTGATCCAATTCAGTTGTTCTGCATCTTGTGGTGTAAGTGTGATGATTGGGGCTGTTATTGCCAGTTTAATGCTAGGCAATCAAGCTATAGTGGTCTAGATATCAACAAACAACAACAAATTGTCCCTTTTCTTCTGATACCCTCTTCTCTGACTCCGCCTGCCCTCGCGGGAACAATGCCTGAACAATCGAGCCAGGAGCAATGCTTTCAGAACCAGAGGAGGGAGAATTGATAGCCACGGATGAGGAGAGAAAGCTTTTTGTTTAGCATCTTCGCTTTTTTTTCTTCTATCATTTGTGTACAAATGTTTTGCCTCGCTTTTCTCTCTCCTCCCCATGATACCCAGCGGAGGAACCCGGCGGTCCAACTCCTGAGATAATAACACAGCCAGGTGTCGATGGAACGGTGTGATTTGACTTTGTGTAAATCACCATGTTTTTTTGTGCTGGTGTCATTTTCTTTTGCTCAAATTACCTTTTCCGCTGCCCCATAGATCACACAATTGGAGGTGCTCTATGGATACTGATTGAGGCCTTTTCTTGCAGTCGACATGCCGGCGTATCTCCACCACTGTTAAAGACGTTGCTGTTATTACAGGCTATTGTGCCTTAGGTATAGGGAGAGGCATAAAGGGAGGAGAATATTGACTGCATGAGTGGAAATAGCTGGGTTTCCAGTCTGGGTTTTAGGCCAGGAAATGGGTGAGCTTTTTCTCAATGGGGCATTACAGACAGAGCTGGAGTTGGATTAACAGGGAGTCTGTAGAGGAATAAACTGGTAAGAGAGGTGTGATTTCAGGTTGATTGTACAGTTTTGTGTTGTTTTTGAAACAACAAACAGCTACATGATATTGGTGCATCAACAAAAGATCAATATCTGGTTTGAAATATGATTCAGAGAGACTTTGATGGTAATGTCAGGGTTGATGTCAAGAGGAACGTTGTTTGGGCAGCCCTTACCAGCCAACTGTCCTTTCTAGACAAGTTCCAGCAAAGGCGTTGACCGCTGCACTAGCCTGTTAAATGGTTTTTATAGCTGCTTCAGATTCCTTTGCTATCACCAAGCAACTTCATGCTCATTTACATTTTTATAGATCCTCGGTGGGGACGGAGCGAGGACGTGACCAATTATCAGCCACTGCTGCATGTGACAACATCCCTGTCTCCATCACTGCTGCCTCATCTTCTTCCCCGCTGAACATCCTCCACCCCTCGCTGTCACTGTCAGAAGATGTGATGTAGCGGAGCCAATGCTGCAACACTAAAGAGCCACAAATTGAGGTTGCACAGCAGACTAAATCGTCATGGGGAAGAAACATATTTGGAGGTAATTCATCTTCAAGTTCTGGAGGGTTCTTCTAGACACTGATGTCATTGGCGTCCAAAAATCAAGTCTTTCTTCATTGGGATTATCTGGCATATTGTAGGGTATAACTGTTCCTGATTTCTCTGTATGGACAAAGTCCATCTAGGATTCCATTTCTAAGCATATTAGCATTGGGAGTTGTCATGTCTACACAAATTAAATTTATTCATTCTACTATGAACCATCTGGTCTCTCCAGGGCCTCTACGGAAATTACATTACTTATAAAAATGAAAATACAATGGTCTCAGAGCTGGCTCCACATGATGAGGGCTGTTAGCATTACTTTCTGTGGTATCACAATTTTAAACCCTTTAGGATCACTACAGGTAATCGGATAATCTGTGAAATCCAGCCATTATCATTACACTAACACTTGTTCATTATCTTTATTGCATATAGTCTATGCAGACTGTGTTGGAATTCACTTAAAGGGAATCATATAATACATACATCCGAGTCTAGCACACCACAGTAAACCCAGACAATGTTAACTCCTCTTCTGTCACATCTAGAGGCTGTGTACCAATTAGAATATTTATACTATGGCTCTACAAGTACGTACTTGACAAAGTCCACACAACATGTTGGCATTTATTTACCCTCATGTTATTCCAAACCTGAAAGACTTTTTCTTCCGTACAGCACAAAAGAGTACATTTTAAAGAATTTCTCAACTGTTTTTGTCTATACAAAATAACATTGGACCCCAATGACTTTCATTTTATTTGTATACTATATATAAATATATATATAAATATATAAATATATATATAAATATATATATATATATATATATATATATATATATATATTATATATAAATATATATATAAATAAATATATATATATATATATATATATATATTTATATATATATTTTTATATATATATATATATAAATATTTATATATATATATATATATATATATATATATATATAAATATTTATATATATATATATATATATAAATATTTATATATATATATATATATATATATATATATATATATATATATATATATATATATACACCCACACGCACACACACACACACACACAAATTGATTTTTCCAAATATCTTCTTTTGTGTTCAACAGAAGAAAGTAAGTCATAAGGGTTTGAAATGACATGAAGGTGAGCAGATGATGACAGAATTTTAATTTTTGGGTGAACTTTCTCTTTAAAGTCATTATAACTCAAAGTATAACTTCATTTTAACAATATAACCATAACTCTAACTTAGGTTCTCCTGTTTAAAAACTACTTTTGCAGCTTCAGCCTGGCATTTTTTTGTCACTTTTCTTCTGGAAAAGACATTTCTTTAGAAGAAAAAAAAAAACTGAAAAATTAAAAGAATTAAAAAAAATTAAAAAATTCCCCTTTTCTGTTGTGCAAAGGATTGTAGGAAATATTAGGCTTTAAAGTATGCACACATTTTGAATCCAGGCATCTATGCTTTCAATGTACTATGAATTGCACCACAATAATTCTCATCTCACATACTATTAAAAAGGACATAGGGTGCTCTGCCGCCCACTCTCCATGAAAGCAATGATTGACAGCTGATTCCTCTGCTGCAGAACAGTAGGGCTGCTGACACAGCGATGCATTTCATTAAACTCAGCTCTGTTATCATGAAAAGTAATTTACCTAACGTCTGCTCTGCCATCCTATAGTCTGTCAAAAGACCTGATGTGAGTGAGAAAGGAGAGCTGAGGGAAGCAAAGCGGAGAGGGGGTGAAAGAGAATGAGAGACCCTGACATTTGAATAAGACATTCTTCCTGCACCTGAATAACAATAAGGAGTGATTATAGACTATTACATCTGAGGGGGACACAACCTTTAGCCTAAACTGGCCAGCACTGAAGACAAGGCAAATAGAGCCGGACATGGAAATCATAGTGTGATGATGTCAGAAAAAGAAAAAAAAAAAAAAAAGATGGAGACAACATTGAAAATCTGGGATTCAAAATCTAATTTAAACTTGAAAATTAATAATGTTTCAGGACTTTGAAAGAATTAAAACAAAGAAATGCTAGGTTGTAAAATTAATAATAAACATTTTAGGTATTGAGCTATTTCTAGGTCAGTAGTAAATATGTGTGATATTGATCATGTGAGTCTACACAGACAGATATTCATTCATTGAAGCACAAGATCTTTGGATCACCTCAAATCATGCTGGAGAACATGGCCATTTTATACAAACTGCTCCCATCGAAGCAAAATCAATCAAATCAATCAATTAATAAACAATCAATCAATCAAATTTATTTATTTATTTATTTATTTATTTATGATTTGGCCTTCAACTTCATGCCTGTGCAAAGCTCTGGTTCAGACATTTTTAGTGCCCAAGCCACTGTGTTTGAGACCAAACAATATGCATAAAATCATTTCATCGCCATCACTGAAAAAAGTAACAATTTCAACTGCCATGATATTAAATCACCTTATTCCTCTCTCTGATATGCCTGAATATTCACCAGCCCGGCAGAAGAGCAGACAGAGGCATAAATGGATGTTTAATTGGGCTTAATTTGTCCTGATTTCCTCTCATTACAGTGCTGCGTCTGTCAGTCAGGAGCTGGAGTAGAGGTGAAGGGTCAGGAAGAGAGAGTGTCGCTTGGTGTGGTTTTAAACGCAGAACAGCTCTCTAAAAGACAGCCTGACTATCACAATCCATGACACCTGCTGCCCAAGACCTTGAGATCGCCTCTATTATCCAGCTCAAATACACTCCTCCAGTCGCTCTCTTTTTTTCCCCCACAAAAAGCAATCAAAAAAACACTCAAACAGAATCACTGTACACACCGTTCACACACACACACACACTCAGTATTCTGATTTAAAATAAAATAAGCACATTCACATTTATGCATAGTCATATTCTGTCTCACAGGGACATCTTTTTTTTGGAGGGGACATTAATTGACAATCCTGGCCCAATTTGTACCCTAGTTGAGAAAACAATAAATAAATAAACCAGTTCAAACCTAGATTTAATTTAATTTAATTTAATTTAATGTGCCCCCCAACTAAATGTATATCAAAGGGGGAAACAAATTATAAATAATATAATTTTTTTTTGTATAAATACAAATAAATAAATAAATTACTTACATTTAAAAAAAAATATTAAGAAAAAAAAAACTAATAAATAAATAAACAAGTATAAAAATAATTCTACTTTGCATCACTGTATGGGTACTCTGTGATTTTAGCCAGGCCACATGAAGACCTTGATAAGAATTACCAGCAGATTATCAGGTAGTTGAGGGTCAGGGCCTTCTTCAAAGATGACAGGATGATCTCTCAGTACGACACAAAGCTCAGGTGGTCTGTGTGCAGGTGAGCAAGATGATCTAAAGGGACAGCTGATCAAAGCTCAAAGCCTAATCTCAAAAGGCCAAAGAGCAGCCGTGTCTTCACGAGACTCCTCAGCAACGCCTCACTACACAGACACTACTGCCTGGGTCACTCAACAAAATGAACTCCGCTTGGCACTAAGGACTGACAAATCCTATTTTTTGAGGTAAGTCGAGCACCTTGATGAAGATCAGCCCAATGGATCCCGGTCTAAGATGACTATGAGATCATCTGCCTTGTTTAAATCTGCTCGCTAAGTCCAACCAGATGCCGTCCACAAGCCTCTTATACACCTGTGCATCAATCCACACATCCATTTAAACCATTCTGCTGTTGTAATACTGATCTAGCCTCAAGGTTAATGACTTCGATAAGAGCTGGGCCATTGCAGGGAATCTCCAAACTCCAGTTCCCACAAGTCAATGGTACTACAATGGGACCCCTGTGGAAGAAAGTGTCCACTTCATGCAAAACAAACATATCGCTTCTCTCACACCCTGAGAGCAATGTTTTTCCCGCTAAACCTCTTTCTCTCAGAGACAGTTTCTCCACTCTCTCTCAATTTCTCTCCCAGATGACAGCAGTCTGATCATTCACCCTCTTGTTGAACTGCTCTTGGGTGCTGGGCTGGTTTTATAGCAGTCATGGTTGAAAGGCTTTTATACATTGAGTGAGATAGCACTAAGGTGCAGTCATCAGGGGCTTAGGAGAGCAAGTGAGATGTGTCCATCAACAAAAACCGAATCAAACCCACACATACACACACACTTATGTGCTTGTTTAGTCCCCTTCTATACAAACCATGGAAGTATCCAAAAATATTCTTGCAAAAACCTTTTGAAGGATTCCTGTAAACAAAGCAGAACCACAGAGAGCTCTCAGCATCGTGAGGATATAAAAACAAATAAAGCATCTCAGCTCAAACACACCAGTGACTATGTGTGTGAGAATGTAAAAAGAGTCCATTTGCTTAGGTCACACAGCCCTCTGTTATTCTCAGATGACACACTCACTTACTGTGAGTAGACTGATAGAGAGGGATATGATCAATGACGTCTACATGAATTTCCATTTATAACCAGGATATTGAAACAGGATATTCAGCAAGAAAAAAAAATGTTTGTTTTTTCCCAGTGGGATTTGACTGGATCATGGAAAGTGGACATTACATGCAAGAATGGAGACAGTCAGAGAGAGTGTTTGCCAAAACAATGCCTATAATAGCCATCTTGCAATTTGGTTGTCATTGTTAACTAAAACTAAAAAGTATTAAAAATAATTTGAGTTATCTTAAATACTTATAAAATATAAAAAGCTGAAATAAAAAAAAAATGTATATATATTAGATATGTTCAGCTTCAGCCAAAAATGAGCCGGCATTCGGGCATAAACAAGGAAGACTGCACTGAGTTCACTACGTATGACAACGGTTCAAATTGTTGAATAAAGTTGTCATTTTTGTTTTGTTTTTGTGCACAAAAAGTATTCTTGTTGCTTCATAACATTAAGGTTGAACCACTGTAGTCACGGTGACTATTTTAACCATATTTTCAATTACCTTTCTGGACATCAAAAGGTGCAATGATGTTGCTGCCTATGTGTGGATCAGACACCCTTGGATTTCATCAAAAATATCTTAATTTGTGTTCCGAAGATGAACGAAGGTCTTACGGGTGTGGAACGACATGAGGGTGAGTACTTAATGACAGAATTTTCATTTTTGGGTGAACTAACCCTTTAAATGCAGCCTAATTTACTGACAGTGTGTTGAAATACTAGTGACAGAAATAGTAGTGGGATCAGTAACACTTCTAATTGCAACAAGATTCAATTCAACATCAAATGTAACATTCAATGCATCAGTATCGCATATTGAAAAAAAAAAAAATGTGGAAAATATGAAATCTGCAAAGAATGAATCTTTTCTAATAGTGTTTCCTCCCGTGGGAGCAGTAGGGGTATATTTATTTGTGTGTGTGTGCCTAAAAACACGAGAGCTGATGAGAAAGTGTGAAAGGGAGCCCCAATTATTAGTGCTCTGAGGTTAGCCTTTAATAACATACAGGGATGTAAACACATCATTAACACAGTAATGAGAGGAGTGGGTTTCAGGGGAAGAAGGAGGGGAGGGAGCGAGAGAATCCGAGTAGATGGGCAGGAGGGCACGGGGCCTCGGGAGGGTAAAGAGATAGTTTGGGGGTATTGCACCTCACCTCTCGCTGCAGTTACAGAGTCATTAGAACCACAGAGAGGGCGTATGGCGAGCAACCCGATGACACGCTACCAGGCTGCCGAAGCACATGGCTCCCTGCTGAATGAGGGAGTAACTTTATATACACACACACACACAATATTCTCGCCTGGATATTATCGTCCAATGCCTCTAGCGGGCACACAGCTAAATCACACTATTCAACAGCAAAACTGTAGGCAGATGCTAGAAATGTGTGGCACAGATAGGAGCATGCTAAAAAAAAGCCCCATTGAGCATGTGTATGCGTGTACCTAGTCATACAAAAAGGCCAGAACATGGTGGAAGAAAAATATATTTGCCCCTCTGACTCACTGTAACCCTTTTTGTTCTCACACCATGAGGAAGGCTAACCAGAACTGGTCAATTATGGCCAAATGAATAGAAGCACGGTTGTTTCAAATGGATGTGGGTCCAAGGGGCCGACTCAGGCTCTGGCAGAGGGCATCAACAGAATAGTTGGGGTCCCTCGCTTTGGCCCTGCTCATTTTGTACAGAGAAAGAGCCGTTTGGAAGCTACAGAAAGATAGGAGTCCATAAAAACGCAGGGGTTCGCAGCTGTCAAAGCAGCCTAATCAGAGCTGGAGATGGAGGTTGTGATGCGAGGCCGGTCTGGGTCATGCTCACACATAGAATACACTAAAAACATTTCATCTCTGCATTGTACATTCTGAAATAGGCTGACAGCAGGCAGCAATAGCAGTGGACATGCATATTCCACATATGGACACATACGCACACACACAGAGCACAAATTAACACCGCTGTGAACCCTTTTGAAGTATTACGCTAGGCTTGATCTCTGATATTAGCACTATCGTTCTTCAATTGTGGAAGCGAGAAGTATGTACCTTTGAGAGCAAGGTACCCATGTTACCCATGTCGCCCTTCAACCCGGACGCTTTGATCAGAATATCAGGAAGTTCAATCACATGACAAATGGTTGGTCTTTTGAGTAGAAGAGTATAAAGAATGTTGTCATTTTAATAATTTTAAAAAATGTAATAAAGACCAGAAGGATTAAGGGGCCAGTGTCAACCCCCCGCAGAATCCTCTCCCCGATTCTCAACGCCTGATCAAAAACACATCAAAAGAGTTTTTTAACCAATTAGCCCTATGCTAAGCTAGTAGGCTAAGCTATTAGCTTGCTAACCGACAACAAACTGAAAACACAAAGGGAAATTTGTTCTGTTGGAAATTACAATACAAATGTAATACAAATGTAAAATAGAAGTGATACTGTATTTATTTATTTATTTATTTATAAAATGTACAGTCAATATAATAGATATTAATTTTGCTCAAAATTACATTTAACAGTGTTAATAAATTAGTAATGTTATTAGTAAAGATTAAAACTTATAGAGACCGTCAGATAATGGGAAATAAATGTAAAATAGGGGAAATGTATAGTAAATAAAATAATAAATAAATAAATAAATAAAATGTACCGTATAAATAACATTTTTTTGGATATTTGCTAAAATTTTAATTTAATAGTGTTACTAAATTACTAGTGTTTTTAAAGATTAAATTTAAGTGAGCCGGTTAAGCACATCCTAAAGGTACGTAAAAGAAAAAAAAAAAAAAAATGGGAAAAATAGAACTCTAAAACTCTAAAACATCTTGTCTAATATGACAAGATGAATGACGAATGATTCCGATATACTGTGTATTCCTAGTAATTTTAAATTTAACATACATGATTAGACATTTCGTGATTAAATCACAGAAAAAATCTATTATTTTAAATCTACTATTATATACACTGAACAAAGTACATAAAATTTGTCTCAGCCAATAGAAATGCATGAAACAGAGGCAGTGGAAAAAGTGCTCATAGTGGTGCCAGTGAAGTATATTCTCACTGATTCTCATAGGCTTGTATCACTTATTTGTATTTGGCTGACATAAACATTGTTGAAATGCTAAGATCAGTCTGTGAGGGGGTCTGTGTCCTATATGGTGTCTATTGTCTGGCATTGGAAGCGGAGACAATACACTCCTTTGAGCTGACAAATACAGCCAGACAGTGGAAGGTCGTCTGTGGAGTGGTAGAGAAGGCCTTGTCAACATGTCTGTGTAACAATAAGGGTGTATGACGCAGGATGTGCTCAGAGGACAGGCAGGAAGTGTCCTTTTGATGACTGGGTAACCGTATTCACCACTGAGAGAAAACAGCAAAACACATTCAGACGTAAAGATAAACATTTCATGGAAGCGTAAACTTGTTTTCTGAGGCGCAGGCTACATTTTGTTAATGCACAGGTGAGAAAATGAAGATGAGATATGAGAACGAGTAGCAATCATTCAGAGAAAAGTGGAAACCTGTTTTTTATGTTTTATTGTGTGGGAAATTGTCAATGTCTGCATTGAGGCGGTGAATTTAGAAAAGACCAAATTTAAATGTGAAGTGTGTCATTTTTTCCTTGTCAAAATACTTTTTCCTATCACAGTATATTTTGCCGAGAAAACTAGAAGTAAGCCATTCATACAGTAGGTTGATTTCCTGAACACTGTAAACACTTTTAAAAAACTGCTGTTTGTCAGATCTATCCAACATGACAGCTTCAGTGGTGTGCATCTGTAACATGCATACATGAAACAAAATTGAAAAAGATCAGTATTTTTGAAAATTAGTTTGGTACATTGGTGTTTCATAAATCTTCGTGTTCCCAGGCTTTTCATTGAATATGACAAATTATTAATCAAGACATTTGAAGAAATCACTGATTGGTCACTTAGGATTACAGAGATTACGAACCACTAGCTTTTTCAAAGAAATATTTGAAGACGACCTAACACACATTGAAGACATCACTAGCTTTGTTACTAAAGTATCAGAGTTACTATAGAAATACACAATTTTTTTAAAGTTTGGGATCAGTAAGATGTTTTTTTGTAAGAAATTAATACTTTTATTCAGCAAAGATGCATTAAATTGATCAAAATTCACAGTAAAGACATTTATAATGTTAAAAAAAAACTTTTCGAACTGTTCTTTTAAACTTTCTGCTCATCAAATAATCTGGAAAAAAAAAAAACAATATCACAGTTTCCACAAAAAAATATGAAACACCACAACCATTTTCAATATTGATAATAATAAGTAATGTTTTTTAATATGTAAATCAGCATATTAGAATGATTTCATATTAGATAGTATCATGTGACACTGAAGACTGGAATTATGGCTGCTGAAAATTCAATTTTGCCATAACAGGACTAAATTACATTTTAAAATACACTACCTTGAAATCGGCAAGATTTTTAATGTTTTTAAAAGAAGTTTGGTCTGCTCACCAAGGCTGCATTTATTTAATTAAAAATACAGTAAAAACAGTAATATTGTGAAATATTATTACAATTTAAAATAACTGTTTGAATATATTTTATAAAGTAATTTATTCCTGTGATCAAAGCTGAATTTTCAGCATCATTACTCCAGTCTTCAGTGTCACATGATCCTTCAGAAATCATTCTAATATGCTGATCTGCTGCTCAAGAATCATTTATTGTGTACAATTGTACAAAATATTTGTGTACAATATTTTTTTTTCAGGATTCTTTGATGAATAGAAAGTTCAAAAGAACTCATATTTATTTGAAATATAATCTTTTGTAACATTATAAATGTCTTTACTGTCACTTTTGATTGATTTAATGCATTCTTGCTGAATAAAAGTATTAATTTCTTTAATTTCTTTAAAAAAAAACTAAAAAATAAAATTTCTTACTGACCCCAAACTTTTGAACGGTAGTGTATAATGTTACAAAAGCTTTGTATTTCAGATAAATGCTGTTCTTTTGAACTTTCTATTCATCAAGGAATCCTGAAAAAAAAAAAAGTACACAACTATTTTCAACATTGATAATAATCATAAATGTTTCTTGAGCAGCAAATCATCATATTAGAATGATTTCTGAAGGATCATGTGACACTGAAGACTGGAGTAATGATGCTGAAAATTCAGCTTTGATCACAGGAATAAATTACTTTATAAAATATATTCAAACAGAAAACAGTTATTTTAAATTGTAATAATATTTCTATAATAATATTTTTTTTCTGTATTTTTAATTAAATAAATGCAGCCTTGGTGAGCAGACGAAACTTCTTTTAAAAACATTAAAAATCTTACCGTGTCCAAACTTTTGACTGATAGTATATATTAAAAACCAAAATTTAAACTATAATGATATTTCACAATATTACTGATTTTACTGCATTTTTGACCAAATAAATGCAGCTTTGGTGAGCATAAGAGACTTATTTTAAAACCATTTTTAAAAATCTTTATGACCCCAAACCTTTGAATATTACATCAAATAATTTGCTACAATACTGAGCAGGCAACACAGTCCTTTTTTCTCAACAACCCAAAGTCACTGCTCACACATACTGTACATGAATGACGTGCCCACTTGCCCACCTACAGTCACTCATGTGGCTTTTAATGTGCACTAGTCATCTTTACTTCATTACCTCACTCCAGACACAATTATACAGGTAGTAGGCTAATATTTAATATAATAATGCCACACAGTCGCTTTAATGTTACAGACACCAGCAACATGAGATTTGTGCTCTAACTTCTACTTAATAAAATCACTGTGGTACAGAATGGTTACCATATTCATATACCATGATTTTGATAAGGTACTTCAAGGTACAGTGTCAGAATACAATGTTAGTTCCATGGTACACATCTGAAGAAACATGGTATTATAATGATACTGTCATTTTTGCACCGATATACTGTTTGTATTTACAGTCTGTTTATGTGTTCTATATGTACATTTATAATTTGTACATAATGTGCTCATAGTTTAATGTCCCTTAGTGAATATATATACCAAGGTTTCCCCAAAGCAATATTTGAGGGAGCTATATTTGCCCTGCAAAGAAATTACAACAAACTGACTTTGACTTGACACCTTAAATTAGATACATTTTCAGGGTTTACAAGTCAAAAGGCATCCATGTTTCTGAAAAAGGCTCTGTTGTGTTAGTAGGGAATAGTGTAATAGATTAATAATATAATAGTAGATTATTAGGCTAAATTCTGTAATTGAAATTTCATTGTCAGATTGATGAATCAAGATCAATCACCCTTAGTAGGATTTAATGTTTTAAGAACAGGTGCTGTACAGTGTCATGCATTACACCATTATTCCAGTATGTATTAAAAAAAAAAAAGGAAAGAAATTCTCCCATTAATTTCTCCTGATGAAATAATTCACTTGCTCTAGGTTGAAGCAGGGGCATAAATCCCAGTGCATTAGTAGACTCAAATTTATGAAATAATGTAACAGTGAGGAAACCTGGAAATATGCTTTACAAATTTAAAAGGCTCCCCTGCTGACATCTTTCTAAATGACCCTGACAAAGGTTTAACAATAGCTGGCAGTCACTGGAGACAAAGCATTTCATCAGTGGGGTTACATCAGACAAGGCCCATGGGTAAAACCCACAATAAGCAGCTAATCTCCTAATCCACCCAAATTATGCCCAACACCTTTCAATGATGATTGCACAGGAGGAGGGAATTATAATCTCCTGATGAGTTTTGACCAAGGATACAATATGTGAGTGCTGTGATTGAATGCATTGCTCTTTATACATGGAAGTGACTTTTTTTCGACAGGAACAGTGCTAATTGATCAACAGAAACTAGACTTTGAATGAGCCAGAGTTAGCCATAAAGGCTAACATCTGTTGTCCATGGCCAGTTCTTAATAGGCAACCTAATCTTAAAAAAATAACATGTTTTATTACAAAGCACTTAAAATACAATACAATCAAGGAAAAAATTATACATATATATTATATATTAAAAAACAAAAACAAATCAAAGATTGTATACTAATGCTCACATAATTGGTTATTGACAAGCCACAGCTACAATTTAAGAGTAACAAGATGGTAAGTATTAATTTCTCTAATATACACTGGCAAAGAGTTCCATTCTTTCGAAGCAGTTACACAGAAAGTAGACTGACTAAAAGTACTTTTACAAATTGTGACAATACAGTCCCCTCTAGTCATTCCTTTTGTAACTTGAGTATTACTTCTTGCATTATGGATTTGTTAAAAGGAGAGGGAGCAGTATTATCCTGAATCTTAAAAACAAGGCAAAGATTTGCATATTTAATTAAAGTCTCCCAACTTAAAACTCTATATTTAAAATTAAACAAGTATGGAAGCTTTTATGTCTTTGATCTAATATAGACGTTCAGTTGACTTCATAGTTGTTTTTTGGCCTGCGACCAGCAGATCTGACAATATGTAAAATGAGGGATCATTGCATTCATACATATCATAGCAAAACCAGGACCCAATTAATTTCTAATAAATCTAAAATTACTTAAACTAAACCTAACTTGTTGGGACATTTTTCTTACATGTGTCCCAAAAGAAAGATTAGAGTCAATCCAGACACCCAGATATTTAATCTACTTGACAATCTATAACTTTTGCCGTGATAACACAATATCAGGTTCTGAAATTCTACATGGCTGTTTAAGGAAACACACCCTAACAGTTTTATTAACTTTTATCATAAGACATGATTGATATAACCATTTAGCAATACTCATTGCTCTGGTGAGTTTGGAAGACATCCTCACCAGAGCAACTATGCACATATATCACAACATCATCTACATATAGCTGGAACTCTACTTCAGGGCAAACTGAGGGCAAATCATTGATGTTCAGACTAAATAACAGTCCAAGTATGGATCCCTGTGGAACACCCGTATCAAAAATTGTGATCATTAAATCATTAAATTTCACATATAGTGATCTTCCTCTTAAATATGACTTCAAGAGCATTGGTTGACATATTAAAAAAAATTAAAGTTACTTTTAAAAGAAATGTGTTACAATATGTGTTACTCTCTTAAAAAAGTAACTAATCGAGTTACTTTTATGGAATGTAATGCGTTATGTTACTTTTGCTTTACTTTTTCTCTCATGGGCTGGACTGCCAAGGCCCTTTGACACCAAAAGTGAAATGACCAACACTTTGCATCACGATATTATAACTGAATGGATTTTCATTTTAAGATTTGCTAAAGATTACATTCATTTTATTATTAGTGAAGATCACATCTAACGACCATTATATGATGGAAAAGTAAAGCAAATAAAAATAGAGGAAATTAGCCTGAATGATAAATATCCAATATCAGTTGATACATATCCAATATTGACAAATGGAAATATTATCAGGATATTACTGATATAAGTCTATGGCGGGAAAACTTGATCAACAGTCTGTCAATACTGCATTTCAATAATTGCACTAACTGCAATAATAATGAATCATACAAAATGGCAAAATAACTGAATCAAACAGGATCATATGTTATAATGCATAGATTTGAACATCTGCCATAGAAAAATGGTCAAAACCTAAAATGTCTACAGGTGAAAGAGTACTTTCAAAGTGTGCATGAATGAAAACAGAAATCTTTAAATAGCCAATGAAATAACTAAGGACAGTCTGCATATTACACTAGTTATTTAAAAAAAATGTTAAATGTTATAATAACACAAATTAGCTACATTAGCAAGACTAACATAACCCACACATGATTGAGAAATATAATAATTTTTTTTTTTTTTTTTTTTTATTGATTTACCTGTCAATATATTGCAATAGGTGCAGTGGTCAGTGCCACACACACACATATAAGCAAATATACACACACCACTGTAATTAGTAAACTTCCTGACTTCCTTATCCTGCTGCTGTCCCAGCAGCCCACCTATTGAAGTCCTGCTCCAAAGAAGTCCTCTCCTCCCTGGTCACAGCGTAAAGGGAGGGGAAGCACCTGTCTGCTGAATGCTGGGTAACCCAGATAATGGGACTACCAGGAGAGGCAGCGTCTGGTCAAATATTAACCCCCTACTGAGGAACGTCTGTCTAGACACACCTAACATTAGACAGCTAACTTTATGTGAAAGAAAAGTATGAGGTTTCTATGCCAATCTGCCGTAGCAGTTTCTCATTTGTTATTAAAAGAAAATTCTAAAATGTTTTTGCTATAAAAAAAAAAAAAAAAAAAAAAAAAAACACAGCATAAAATGTTTAACGGAGCAGATTTTTTCACCCCAAGCATTAAAGTAGTCTCTGAAAAGCAGAAGCACTAGCATTTATGTTTTTAAGCACAACAGCTTGTAAAAGATGCTCAGGACTCTGTGAGTTCTATTCAACACTAAGTCCTCTTACACTACTGACACACAAACACATTTGTGTTCATTCGGTTGTTATCTAATTGACTGTACTTAGTCCTAACAAAGACACCAGCTGGTGTGGGCTGGTGCACCGGGCAGGTGTCTAACACCCTCTAACACTCAGGTTCACTCATACACATTAGTGGGACACCAGGCAAGGTGGGGTATTACATTAATGACATACCTTTCAGAGGGTGAATAATCTGGTAGTCTAAAAAATTTAGTTACTAACTAAATTCACAAAATATTAACTCGAACAAAGTCAGTCTGGTACTAAGGCTGACTTCTAACTGTGACGAGTCACCATGGTCAATTAATTGACTAGCTTTCCAACAACCGACTAGTTGATTAGAGAGGTCTAGAGATGCACAATTAGTAACTTTGCAAAAACATATTCTTCTAAATCCTAATCATACCCCTAAAAGTCGACTAACACTTAAGTTAGTTGACATGTAGGTGCAACGTTATGTAGAGTCAACAGAATATCTAAAGGGGACCATCAAAATAAAGTAGGGCTGGTACAATACATCGATGCATCGCGAATCAAGAAATGATTCTGGATCGATTCTGATATTTTCCCATATGTATCGCGATTCTCTCTCGATAGATTCTGAGCTTAGTTTTTAACAGCAGATGGCACTGCGTGCTTTAGAAACAGCCGTTCACTCTTTCCATCCAATACCTTACACACACCACTTGAATCTTCTATAAAATAATCATTCTTAAAGTTTGAAAAGTCTGAAGCGAATTACAAGGGTTACAAGGGTGTTTGCAGCTTTCTACATTAATCTTGCGTCATAAAAGCATTCTGGGGTGCAAGGTCATTCTCAGACTCAGCCGAACGCACGAACGGTCTTCTTCATGAGCATTTGACCATGCGGTCAAAAAACAGCCTAGAGCGCCATCTGCTGTTAAAAACTAAGCTCAGAATCGATTTGCGATGGATTTGGAAAATATCACAAACGATCCACGAATTCCGATGCATTGATAGTATTTTCACAGCCCTAAAATAAAGTGTAACCAATTATAATAATAAACCTCGATAACTGATGTGTGTATCCACTGGTGAAATATACAAACCATTTAGAACAACAGTCATTTGGGTAATTCACGGCTATTTGATTTTGTACATTCATAATTTTATACAGGGGTGCCCAGTCCTATTCCTGGAGATCTACCTTCCTGCACTGTTCAGCTCTAACCCTCCCTGAACAAACACAAATGAACCAGGTAATTAAGATCTTTAAGAGCACTTGATAATTACAGACAGGTGTGTTGGATCAGGGTTGGATCTGAACTCTGCAGGTAGGTAGATCTACAGGAACAGGACTAGGCACCCCTGATTTTATACAACCCTCTAATCATCAACATGCCAGATCACCATACTTTCCCACTGCCGTTGGAGGTGACAATGGGCCACACAACAAAAAAAACATATAGATGTTTGTTGCTGGAGGATACATTTGCATAGTGGATTCTGTGGGAGGCTGAAGTGTGTGAGTTGTGTTTGCTGGTGAGTGGATGAGGGTGGATGAGACTGTGTAAGTGTGTGTTTGTCAGGGTTTTGATGATGTGTAGGATCTGGTACAATTGAAAAATGTTACTGATTCCTCCCACTTGATTAATGGTAGGCCCACTAGCGTTTATTTCACAACACTCTGCATAATATGCTGGTGGAGGACAGGATCCATATTCAGTTATACATTGGAATGTATAGGACACAAGTACCAGTTTGAATCCATGTGAAACATTGCCCTGTATAATTTACAGTATTGGCAGAGAGAGATTTATTTGATATGAACGCAAAATGGTCATTTATACTTAAATATAACCAAATGAGTCAGAATTGAAGCAAAATCAAACTGAATCAATTACTAACTTCACATACAAAGCAGGGACAGTGGCAAAAAAAATAATTACCATTGTTCAATAAGAATCCACATGATTTCGCACTGGATTTAAGTTGGTCACCACGCTGACCAATAGAAAGCTGCTTGGTTTGAAAGTGATCTCTGTGTGAACTGTGCTTCCCTTAAATTTCACTAATTCTTCTAAGGACATAAAATAAAACATTCCTTTTAAGTAAAATTCAGTTCACCACATGCTTTCCATGGTCGATAATAGTTCAATGCTAAATGACTTTTGTCAATATGGTGTATTCTATACACCCTATTTGCATAAAAAGAGGCATGTTTATGCTGAAAATAATGTCATTTACTTAATTTAAAAACTTGTGGTGCAGCGCTATTCCAGTTTAAGATAGATTGTGGATGGTTCATGAGCAAGATGCAAGGTTTTATACAATCAAACACCATGAGCAAAAGTGGTTACAGTTTGCCATTTAAGTCTGTGTATTGGTAAGAGAACATCAGAAATGTAGACTACAAGCCTACAAAGCATCAGGGAAAACCATAAAGAACTTTGTAATAGTCAAGTATTCATGTGTTAATGTCGGCAGGAGTCAGGCTGAACTGCATTAGAGGAGGAGAAATGGGCTTAGGGAGGAAGAACACACTAGCCTATACAGCGTACTGCACCCAGAGAGCCAATCACGAATGCATTGAAAAGTCCCCTCACTGCAATTATTCAGCAAGCAAGCGATGATGATACAGAACAAGGTGGAGAGAAAGAGAGAGGGGGCAGAGAGGAGAGGATTACTGTGCAGGCCACTCACACACACATGCAATCCTAAAACGGTAGCACTCTAAAAGTCCACAGTCATGACTAATTCAAAGCTTTCCCCTGCTATTGCTATCTGAGATCTGTTTTTCAAAAACAGAGTTGCTGAAGGGGGAAATCAGTCTGACTGGCACACACACATTAAGGCTCTGTTCCAAAACCTAGTGTGCTATATTGCTGTCTACTGCCTAGGCAGCATCATAAAAAAATATAACCTTCTAAGTGACTAAATTTAACAACCCAGGAATTTTTAGAAAATGTGCATGTGGCGATATTTCCGAAAAATGATATAATGTTGCTTCTTGCACGTTTCACAACACTTTCAAAGTGAAATGTCCAAAGAGTTGCACTAAAAGAGAGTTCTTTTTTTTTTTTTCTAAACAGATGAACGTGAATCTGGCAACATTTCTCTACGATACAGTAGTTGTAGTACGTATTGTGGCAGTTCAAAAATGAAATGTACGGTAAATGGTCTAAAAGATTAAAGGGTTAGTTCACCCAAAAATTAAAATTCTGTAATTAATTACTCACCCTCATGTTGTTCCACACCCATAAGACCTTTGATCATCTTTGGAACACAAATTAAGATATTTTTGATAAAATCCGATGGCTCAGTGAGGCCTGCATTGACAGCAAGATAATTAACACTTTCAGATGTCCAGAAAGGTAATAAAGACATATTTAAAAATTCATGTGACTACAGTGGTTCAACCTTAATGTTATGAAGCGACAAGAATACTTTTTTTGCACCCAAAAAGAAACACCTGCCTTATATTCTGGCCAAAACATCCAATATAATATAATAATCTTTGACTTTGTGAGGTCCTTTACTTGGACCCCAAGGACAAAAACCTTCCCTACACTATACCTAAACCTACCCGTCACAGGAACCTATCCCTAAAAACCTACCCATCACAGGATCCTAACGTAATTCTAACATTCTTATATATTATAAACAGTATATAATATATATATATATAGTGACAGGTAGGTTTAGGTATAGTGTAGGGAAGGGCCATACTAGTGACTTTTAATAATATTTTGTCAAACATTCTTATATATGATTTTTAAGATGTTGTCTTAACTGAAAGACCCCACAATGTCGTAAATTCCTGATCTTACTATCTTAGTGGGGTCATGTGTGTGTGTGTGTGTGTGTGTGTGTGTCATGCTCGGTATGTCTACATTCAAGTGTGTGTGGGTGTGCTTGTGTGGGCAAGCTCCGTTACTTTGTCCAGTCAAAGTCTACCATTATATGTCCACCAATTCACTACACTTAAACCTGGAAAAGGTACACTGAACATGATAAAACCCAGACTGAACCGAGGATCAGTATGATTGTACTTAGCTGTGTCTATCGCTCACTAAGCGAGAGACGCCTCATTCACGTGCACAGACACACACAAAAGCAGGGAGGAGGTGCGTGACCTGTATGACATGGGTTGCAATCTGTGCTTGTTAATAGGAAGTGACATCTGCACGACCCATGGCATGTTTAGTTCACTGCAGTCCTTCCTATCCGGCCAGCCAAACACAGGGCAGCCGGTGCTGGCTTTAAGGCAAGGTGTTTGTGTACGTGTGTGTGTGTGTGTATGTGTGCGTGTGTCCCGAAACCAACCACACTGAAAGCTGCACTCAGACAAGAAAATAACTGAAAATTGCATGGAGAGGACTGAAAAAGACTGGAATGCAGGGAAGACGTTTGGCATTTGAAGACGCTCGCAAAGAGTCGGCACTCGGTGCGCAGCTCAGCTTTACACACTAACACTGAAAAAAAACAAGATGATGACCGAGTGTATTTGCTGCAAGTGTGGGAGTGTCCATTGAACCTTTTCATGCTTGTATTCTGCTGTATGTTTTGCTATGCTATGCAGGCGGCTCCTACCACCTGAGTTGGTTTAGTGCTCAAAGAAAATGTCAAAAGAGCTAGTAGATTGAGACGGTGACTAACCTTCATGCGCACTTTGAAACTTATTGACCCCAACTTGTCATTGAGTCAATCAAACTGTACTGAAGCAACAACTAAAATCACATAAATGACATAATAAAGTGTCAGCAAACAAGACAGAAATGGTTTACTTGGCAGTGCAGATATGAGAATAATAGGAAAGTTTGAGAGGGAACTTTGAGGAATAGTTTACTCAAAAATGAAAATGTTTAAGCAAACTATGTCATCATTTTTTCACCCATGTGACTTACTGCCATTGAATACAGCTGTCAATTTTATCAAAGCCTACTTTTTGAATGAATGAATGAATGAATTAATTAATTAATTAATGAAGTACATTCCTACAGATTTCTGAAGCCATATGATAGCTTTGAGTGAGGAACAGACTGAAATGGAAATTTTTGACATACATTCTTTCCTTGGACAACAGCAATGGTCAGCAGTGTTCACAGCAGTGTTCGATTTGTAAAGTCATTCTTTTGAGTCCGTTCTTTGTGATTGAATCAGTTGATCCAGTTAAAAAAAAAATTCACTGAATGATTTGTTTATGAATCAGACAATGCAATTCTCATGCAAGTTCTCATGCAATTAACTGTGACTCAATCTTATTGCAGCAACTAACAACAAACTGGAAGGGAAATATTATAAAGTAATGCAATATTATAAATAAATGTAATAAAATTTTGTTAAAAATAACTTACATTTTGAATCCTTTTTTGAAGCTTAAACACTTCAGTACCTATTCATTGGGTAATGCGTAGAACAGACTGATCAGTAAATTTAAAATTTCTCCTCTTTTATTTCCACACAAAAAAAGGGTTTGATACGAATTGATGGTGAAGTAATCCCTTAAAACAAACAGAAATCGCTGCCAACCTTCAGCACTAATAGTACACTGAACGAACACACAAATCCTACTATGCAAAGCGCCTACTTACTAACATCTGCCTTACAAGTAGAATCAATTAGGTGTACTGAACAACCTTAAGTCACGTACTTAATATTCACAAGCAAAGCCCTTTCAGATCCTGTCTACAACCCCAACACATTAAAGGCTAAATGAGGAGGTGCATAATGCATATTTTCCATTTTATGGACTTGAATTGAATACTGTACATTACACTTCATGAATGTTTCACCGTGACCTAACCAGGTGTGTCGGGTCAGGGTTCCAGGTTTTTCCCCTAGGTTTCCAATGACAAGTGTTTACTGATCTCTGATTTCAGAGTTATGTCTATTAAAACTTATTGCTTCTGGGTGAACAGAATTTAAGCCACTTCTGAAAAACTGCTTATAGAGACTGTTGTGCCCTTATTTTTGATGCTGGTCTATAAATGTGGTATCATACGCTACCTTTCAAAAGTTTGGGTGGGTATAAGATTTTTTTAAATGTTTTTTAAAAAAAAGAAAGTCTCATTCTCACCAAGGCTGCATTTATTTGATCAAAAATACATTAAAAACATTAATATTGTCAAGAAAGTCACCTCACAAGTCAAGTCACTTTTATTTATATAGAGTTTTATACAATTTATATTGTTTCAAAGCAGCTTCACAATAATAAACAGGAAAATAATGATCCATGATGCAGACTTCATCAAATGAGACAAATTCAAAATCTCTACAGAAGACAATAGTGTCATTATTTAGCTTTTTTTTTTAGAATTGTCATATTTAGAATTTATATTTAGAATTACATATTGTAATTCATTCATTCTGTACTCTGATGAATAGAAAGTTCAAAAGAACAGCATTTATTTAAAATAGAATTGTTTTTAACATTATAACTGTTGTTACTGTCACTTTTGATCAATTTAATGCACCATTAAGGTAATAAACTTCTTTTACAGAAAAAAATGTTTTTTTGAATGGTAGTTCATTTTTCATATAAGATCCTAAATGGCAAAAGTCACTTAACCTGTTGGTAAGAAGACATCTAACTATACACAGTAAGTGTGGCTTTTGACCAGAATGACCACATAAGGAAATGACTATGTCACATAAAAAATGTAAAAAAAATAAATAAATAAACACATACATAAATAAAAATCAAGACCCAGGCAGTCCTCTGAATTTGGTTGGTTCACGTTGCAGTAACAGGAAGTGGGCTCTGATCCCATCTACCCCTCATCTGTACTTTCTAGAGTCTAACGCAGAGAGGCTGGTCTCATCAGTGGTTGAAAAGCCCACCACCGGTGATATTTTAGCACTCGGGAGAGATAATAAAAGGCAAAATCAAATCATTTGATTAAAGTTGAACTAGGAGTGCGGGACCCCTGCCTCTGTTAACGACTGAAGCCCTTCTATCAGGAAATCAGACGGTCAATCAGAATAATTTGGCTGCTGTGATGATGACATCCCCAGCCTGAACATACCCCCAACTGTGTGTGTGTGTGATCATCAGTGAATGGAGTGGTGAGAATGCTTTCCACAAAAATAGTATGCAAACACACACACACACTCTGGGTACTGAATGTTGAGAAGGGGGGAGTGTGTTTGTGTGACGGTGATTTGGAGTATGAGTAGTTGAGGGCAACAAATGTGCGTGATCCACAAATATATTCTGAATTCCAGGGTGAAATAGTGCAATCGACTGTGAGAGGACACACACACACACACACACACACTTAACCCCACAGAGACAAAGCCACGGACGAGCAGGCCAGTGTGCCTGAGGATACTGTAGTTACTATAACACTGCTCAAATAAAGTTGTCTTGAGCACTGTGCTGACAGTGCTTACTACAAAATTTCATTGTAGTAAGCTGAACTTAATATGATTGAGTTGAAATTTCTCAGATTTCTAATTCCTAGCATGCTTTGCATCAGACTGTATAAATAAATGTTGAAATTAAGTGTTACTTTTGTGTGTTTTTGCACAAGATTAACACAGGGAGACATAAATTTGTGTTTAATGTTGTATGTTAGGATTTCCATGGGGTTCTGTTATTTTAGTTTTGAAGGGTTACCATTGTGGTGAACAGTAGAGCCTGTGGTTAGGTTGAGAATGGACTGTAAAACTTTTAAGACCAAGATCTGAATGTGATGTTTATGCAAACAAACTGTATGTAATTAACATTATGATGAGTGGGGCGAGGCTGAGAACTGTGGTAATGCCTGTGACGTGATTGTTAATGAGAGACACCTGTGCACCACACTGGCCCCGCTCCACTTGTCACAAAAATTTTAAGTTCTACTAACTTAAAATAAATCAGTTTGTTTCCTTAAATGTTTTGAGGTAATAAGTTTCCCCAAATGTTTTGAGTATTCTGAACTTATAGAGTTACAGTGTGTACACAGCTCTCTAATGTCTGTTAATGGTCACATGATATACAGGTAAACAAATAGCATTTTTTTTAGAAAGTGCTTTATTTTGATTGTTTTTCATTTAAAATGATCCATTTTCAGCTTAAATTTTAATAATTTAATTAATTGTTAGCTTTCCATCAACTCATGAACCCCCTGGGGTTTGCAAATCACGGTCTTAATGTAATTTTAAAGTTTACAAAATAAATAAATAACAGTAATCTGACACATTTCTGTGTGAAAGCGACAATATGGCTAGAAAATAGGGATAAGGATAATAAGACAATATTAGGCAAAATTGAATTGTGATTGCAGATTGGCTTTGAGCTCAAACTGAGCACATTGCATCATGGGATTTAGTATACAGCAAATGTAGTAGGCTGTCTGTGTAAAATGAGTAAACTGTGTGCAATATGCCTACTGCATACTTACAAAATACAAGTAACATGCTATTCTAAACCCTAAAAGGCAGGAACACACCAAGCCGACGGTCAGCTGTCGGGCAGTTTTTGTTCGTCGGTCGACTAAGTTTTCTCAGTGTGTTCTGCACCGTCGGCTGAAGTTGGTCCTCGTCAGCTTTTTTTCGGCCAATTCAACATGTTGAATCGGCATCGGAGCTCGTTGGTCTGTCGGTCCATCTGATCATTCTGATTGGCTGTTCAGCTACTGCCACCTGCTAATACGGAAAGGCATTTCATCTTACGCAGGCGTAGAACTGACGTGCTACTTGGCTGTCGGCTGTCAAGCGTCGGTTTGGTGTGGCAGGGCAACTTTGGACCCAGACGCTGCCGACGTGAGCCAACCCCACAGTCTGCTTTTGTCGCCACTAGTTTCGTCTGCGTCGGCTTGGTGTGTTCCAGCCTTAAAGGTAACATGGTTACTCTACATACTCTTCGGCCATATAAAATTTTTTCTCCACTGACGGCCCTTCAAAATTAGCTGTATAAAATTCAATTCGCTTCCAGTGTCAAATGACCTGACGAAGGCGTCAACGTCTTCGTCCCCTGACCTTGCATCCTTTAACCTGAGGCAAGAGTGTGCGAGGCTCCAGATAATGAGGGATCGGGAAAGGTCTGAGCACACTAACAATCCTTCAGTCTCGCCCTTTGTTCCCAAGTACACACGCACCATGCTATTTCTGCCCAGGAATTACAGGAAAAGCATTACAGGGAAAGAAAAAGAGGCCAAAATGAGTGCGACATAGGGTGAGAGTGGGTGAGGGAGAGGGGTGTACTCCATATGACCACTTTAATGCACTAAGATGTTGTTGAGCAGGAATATTATTGATGTTTCTGTGGCAACACGGGCTGAAGCTGAGGATTATACTGCCAACACTCTTGAGAGAGAAAGAGAGAGAGGAAAAACAAGAGGATGAGTGAAAATGAAACAACTAAAAGGGCACTGAGGGTGAGGGGGGATGGAGAGAAAGAGGAAGTGGGGTACGACAACAAGAAATGCACGGAGATGGAGAGAGTGTCCCCTCAGCAGAGAGATGACATGGTGTATGTGTGTGTGTTTGTACTGTAGTCTTCCTAGCTTTTAAATCTTCCTAAAAATCCCAGGCCACCTTTCTCTCTCTAATTCTCCCTCTTTTTGCTGCTATCAATCAAATTTGCCAGTAAAATGATCATCTGTTTAGGATTATCTTGGCTCAAGCCATCTCTCGAATTACAATTGCACTACTTTTATTCATCTATCCAGAGGGTCATCCCTTAAAACGTGTGTGTGATGGTTTGTTAATGTACACTGCTGGTGTTCTGCTGCATTTGCATAATTGTATGGTATTATAGTGCAGTCCAATCCATGTTAAAATATATATATAAAGATATAGATACATCTATATATACGCATAATACGATTATCTTCTAAATGTGATGAAAAAATACCAATATCATTTCCAAAATCCATTTTCAGAATGGCCAAATAATGGTATTGTAAATATCCATCCCTCTTTATGTAGGATTTGCAAAAAGCTTTTGTTTTGCCAGACGCTATCGGAGCGCTGAATGAACATTCATTTTTTATTTAATTTTTTTGTTTGTTTCTCCTCATTTAGTCATTGTCGAAAAAACGTTGAAAAAACATAACTCGTTTGTTTGATAAATGCCATTGGCATTTCAATTATAAAACCTAATTACACACTCTCTAAAGATTGTTCAAAAACTCCCTCCCGCTCCGTAAACACCTGCTTCTCACATTACCTAAATTTAATCTCCACACTAAAATTGTCCCCACACTTTAAATTCCAAATAAATTTGCTATTACAAAACATACTAATATGCAGGAACAGACATCAATAAGACAGAAAAGCTCTGGGTAGTTTTTGCTAAATAAATAGCATCATTCATTATCCAGATTAATACTTGCGCCGACTAGCTTCCAATTAAAATAATTTACTCACATTGCCAGCGAAATTTACAGGGGGAGGAAAAACAAAATAACAGCAGGAGGTTTACGTGTGTATATGTGTGTGTGTGTGTATGTGTGGGAGAGAGAGAAAGAAGCTACAGGGTTTGTTTCTAAATGGAGTCTTAAAGGCTGTCATGAGTCAAAGTGCTCTATTTAAGGCTGTATGGGCATACACACGCAAATAAACACAAGCACACACACATATAACATAATCCAACCCAACAAGTCCAGAAAACGAGCTGATGATTGTAATGTTAACAGGCCCAATGCATATCATTCGGTCCAGTTAATTCTAGTGGAGAAAAGACTAATGTAATCCATTCACTTCAATCGCTCCATTCCTTCCTCTCTTCCCCTCCATTTGGTATCAAAAATAATATCAACATGCTTCACTTCAAAAACCTCAGTTTGACTATGAATGGCAAAAAAGTCAATTTTAGGGTTGGCTAAATAATTAGGCAACTGTAAAATAAAACATGATTAAGTAGGTTCCTGAGAGAAAAAAAAAAAAATCATTCACATTCATATTAAAAAACATCCCTATGAACCCACCAAACGTGCTCATCTTGGTCTGACAGGTTTTATTATCCATCTTGACCTAAAGCCTACCAGACAATGATGTTAGACCTTAGGACACATCTTTGAAAAAGAAAACTGGAAGAAAAAAGGCAGCACTCCTTCTCAGACTGGGCTATGTTGGGATCCATTTTCCTATTTTCATTTTCATTAAAATGTTGCAGCTGCTGCCACCTACAGGTGAGAGGAAGCACAGCAAGACAAAACTTTTATATCATTGAGGTTGAGATCTTAAATGGCTTTTCTTCATACTTGAGGTGTTTCTACTTCTAAATTTTAAATAAAGTTGCTTCCAACTTGGGACACTATGTAGGACACAAAATTTTGCACAAAAAAAAAAAAAAGACAACCAATATAGAGCACGAAGTGGAGATAAATAATAAACCATGCTTATTTTATGACACATTTGTGTCAGGGTATGAAATGAGAGAAAAAAAAAATAACTTTGAACCTTCATCATTTATTTTTGCTAGTTTTTACACTTGTCCAAAAGCCAGACTTATTTATTTATTAAAAAATGTAAGTCTGGCTCTATTATGTCTTAAATTTATGACATATTTAAATTTAAAATATGAAAATCTATCATTTTTCTATATATAGAAAATCCATATAATCTATCAAAATTATATAAATAAAGACTGAAATAATCATAAAACATTTCAATATTTATTGTGTGATTTTTTAATATTTTTTTGTCATCAATTTGTTTACATAATTATGACTGTCCTTCAGTTGAGGGTCATTTTCATGATGACTACCAATGTTTCCACTAGTTAAATGGCAGTGGCACTGTCAGAAAAAATAAAGGTAAAATAACTTTATAATCTTTCATATTCACTTAAATATCTCATAATATACATATTTTTATTGAGCTTCATTTCCAATCAGTCTAAATAATTGTATGCATTTAGAACATAATGCCAAGTATGAAATTAGCCATAGCGATTCCACCACAATTCCATCACAGAATGCTATTAAATGCAATACAATAGTGGAAATGACATTTATTCACACAAACATTGATGGTTCAGAGAAAAAAGCAACAAGACAAACATTAAAGAATTGTTCATAGGACCAAAGTTAAAGAAAAATCTACATGCAATGTTATAATAGAATATCCATACTGAGAGAATGAGGGGTTACAGAGGCCTTGTGATACATTATGTGAAACAAGTGAGACTACAGTTGTGTTGGAGCGGATGGGGAACAGGCTGTTTGTGCAAACTCAGTCCTCACAAAGGAAACCCACCTCAGAGAAACAACATCACTAAAATCCTGTCAGACTTCAAAATAAACGGCAAAACAAAGAGTCGAATTGCGTGACTGTAAAAAAAACTGTCTCACAATAACCTCATCTTCTAAACAAAGCTTTGTCATTTTCACAAGCATTTCATGAAAACCAAAATCCACCCGCTTTGTCCCACAACTCCAGAAGATAAATTTGAACTTCCCAAGTTCAGTATCTTGTTATGTCTTGGATGTCAAGAATGCTCGGTATACATAGCCGACTTGTATATATTATCAAATTAGTTAGTTGAAGCCTGAATTTAGGACATGTATACAGTGTCACCCAGACTCAAAGTGCTCAGATACTCAGTTGAGTATCTCTTATATAGATATTTAGAAGTGTATGCATGTGTATTACTGTAAGTACTCTATTCCTCTGCATTGTGTAAACATCTGCAGAAGCATTCAGGCACTCACACACAGAGTATCTGTTGATTGATTTGTTTGTGTACTAGACAGAATGAGCTCTCAGTACGGAGGCCTGAAGAGGACAATCAGCAAGCTTGCTGTATGTGGAGTGCTTTTGAAGGGCAGGAATATTCACCAACAAACAGCTGTAGAAAAGTCAGCTTGTGGGTTTTGTGCACTCACTATGTAAATAAATAAAAGCAGAGTAAGCAAGATAATACCTATGACATTTTGTCATGGTGAAATGTATACCAGGTTACAGAGTAAACTGCAATTGACTTGTGCTCACTGTTGGTAGCTGGTAATCTATGGAAAAAAACAGCTGTTTATGAGTGGAAATTAGTGTTTTTTTTTGTTACTTTTGGGCTGCTGCCTCTTTTTTAGAAGAGATGGGACATAATTGGGTTGCAGGCTGGACTCAAACCAATGTGAGCACCAATGTGTCAAGATCATGTGCACTACTGCAAAAATTACACACAGTGCAACTGCTTATATGTTACCGAAAGGCTCTAAATGACTAGTGTAAGTGGTGCTTGCACATGTACAAAATTGCCATGGTGGTTTCCGAGTGGTTAACAAGATATTGCTAGGTCAAAAGACATGGGAATTTTACTATCCACCAAGCACATATCACAAGTAGAATACAAATGAAAGCATTACAGGTGGACTTACAATAACTCAGGCCAGTATCACATCCATTCACATGGGCATCTCTCCCTAAGACAACACTGCATAACATAATATAATATTGCATCATTTTTTTTTTCTCAATCAAATAAATGCTATAATTGGTCAGCATAAGAGACTTCTTTCAAAAACACACCCAAACGGTATATGACAGCTGCTAGTATACATTGATAGTACCGGGCTGGACCCCTTCAGAACTGCAGTCTGGCCTTCAGAACTGCCTTAATTATTTGTGGCATAGATTCAACAAGGTGCTGGAAACATTCCTCAGAGATTTTGGTCCATATTGACATGACTGCATCACGTAGTTGCTGCAGATTTTTCGACTACATATCCATGAAGCGAATCTCCAGTTCCACCGCATCTCAAAGGTGCTCTATTGAATTGAGATCTGGTGTGGAGGTCATCTGAATATAGTGAACTCATTGTCATGCTTAACAAACCAGTTTAAGATGATTTGAGCTTTGTGCATGGTGAGTTTTCCTGCTGGAAGTAGCCATCAATGGAGAAGTACACTGTGGTTATAAAGGGATGGAGATGGTTAGCAACAATACTCAGGTAAGCTGTGGTGTTTAAACAATGGTCAATTGGTACTAAGGGGCCCAAAGTGTGCCAAGAAAAGATCCCCCACACCATTACACCACCAGCAGCAGCCTGAACCGTTGATACAAGGCAGGATGGACCCATGCTTTCATGTTGTTTATGCCAAATTCTTCCCCTACCATCTGAATGTCGCAGCAGAAATTGAGAGTCATCAGACCAGACAATGTTTTTCCAATCCTCTATTGTCCAATTTTGGTGAGCCCGTGTGAATCGTAGCCTCAGTTTCCTGTTCTCAGCTGAAAGGAGTGGCACCCTGTGTGGTCTTCTGCTTCTGCAGCTCATCTGTTTTAAGGTTTGATGTTTTGAGCATTCAGAGATGTTCTTCTGCATTCCTCAGTTGTAATGAGTGGTTATTTGAGTTACCTTTCTATCAGCTCGACCCAGTCTGGCCATTCTCTTCTGACACCCACAGAACTGATGCTCACTTGATATTTTCTCTTTTTCTGACCATTCTCGGTAAATCCTAGAGATTGAAAATCCCAGTATATCAGCAGTTTCTGAAATATTCCGACAAGCCCGTCTGGCACCAACAACCATGCCACATTCAGTGTCACTTAAAATTATCTTTCTTCCCCATTCTGATGCTCATTTTGAACTTCAGCAGACCATGTCTGCATGACTAAATGCATTGAGTTGCTGCCATGTGATTGGCTGATTAGATATTTACGTTAACGAACAGTTGAACAGGTGTACCTAATAAAGTGGCTGGGGAGTGTATATAGTACATAACTTGTTAGACATATTCTAAGCGTATTTGTGTCCTGTAAAATGGAAGAAAGCATACCGAACGCTTTTGAAGGTTCGCAGCCCAAGGTCATCACCAGAAAGTGCAGAAAGGAATAAAATGCTACCTGAAATACAAAATGGAGTGAAAGAGATGAGAGAGGGAGAAGAGGTAGAGTGGTAGGGGTCACTAGATTGTAGGTAGATGGAGGCTGAGAGTGGAGAGGGCTAGAGTGCCATTACAACTCCAGCAGCAATGATGACCTCGGAGAGAACAACCGGAGTATCTGTATTGACCAGCAGCTATATGTTTCACTCATCTAAACACTCTCGAACAAAAACGTCTGCTTGTACGATTTCGGATTAAATCAGATCTCACTGTACTGTCTGCCATTCAGTTTTAGTGTGAAATGAAAGGTGCAGAAAGACAAAGTGAGGTTAGATGCACAAATCTCTCAGGTTAAATATCTATTTTTTATATGCAAATTCAAAATAATTTGAGCACAGAGTGGAAAAAAGATTAATAATTGTTCAATAAAAAGAGGGGTAAAAGAATGAAAATGCTTATTTTTTGCAATTTATTATTAATTATTGTGTATAATCCAATTAGTGACTGATAAATACTTCTGAATGTCTTTTAATGTTTTATATATATATATATATATATATATACACACACACACACACACATATATATAATCAATTATAGTATATCTGTGTAATATTTCAAATATATACAGTATGTGTGTGTGTGTGTATATATATATATATATATATATATATATATATATATATATCTATATATATATCTATATATATATATATATATATATATATATATATATATATATAAACTTTGTTTTAATAATCGTTACAATGACTTAAAATGTCCCAATGCCCCCTTTTTATGTTTAATTATTAGGGTTAGTGTGCGAGACATCATAATTGACATAATGCCTCTGTAGATGTGTAAAGTTGAAGGAATGATTGGCCATATGGGCATCTGATCAATATCTGTGAGTATCTCTAATGCACTTGTCACTAAGACAGACGGCAAACCAAATTAATAGACTGCACGCTTGTCTTTGATGAGTGTGTACTACAGCAGAGGTGACGTGCTCAGGGCAAGCGATCATACGCTCGGGTCGGTCTTTTAATGTGCAGCGGCATGTATGTATCTGTAAGAGAAGAGTGAGGTGTAAATGCATCATGTGTTTGTGTGTTTCTCTCTAATGGTCCTCGGGGGCAGGGAGCTCCTCCATCAGCAGGGCATTAGCACTCTGTTGCCCCGCCTGGGTATCGATGGGTCGCTGTGGTGATGCCACCCCCTAAGGGCCACCACGCCCTCTGGACTGTCTGGCTGTGTGACCTCTGACCCTGGGGCTGTTTGGCAGGGCTGCGTTGACTGCGACACAGTACTGGCCATTGATCTTCCACTGACACCAGGACAGCACTTAACACTCCAACTGTGGGAGTAATGGAGCCTGCCCGCTGTTATTACTGACCCTGTTTGTGTGTGTGAGTGCGTGTGTGTGTGTGTGAGAGAGAGGCCAATGCTGTGCATCCCTCAACCGTTTCTCTCACTGTCCATCTATATCAATATTAATAATGAACTTCTGTATATCCAGATGAGCAGCAGTGTGTCTACACAAGAGCTTAATCTTTCCTCCTATCTACCCCTCCTTCATTCTCTTCTTCTACCAGCTGAATTAAAGGGTTAGTTTACCCAAAAATGAAAATTCTGTCATTAATTACCCTTATGTCGTTCCACACCCGTAAGACCTTCGTTCATCTTCAGAACACAAATTAAGATATTTTTGATAAAATACGATGGCTCAGTGAGGCCTCCATTGACAGCAAGATAATTACTACCTTTCTGGGCATTTGAAAGTGATAAAGAGGTATTTAAAACAGTTCATGTGACTACAGTGGCTCAACCTTAATGTTATGAAGCGACAAGAACACTTTTTGTGCGCCAAAAAAACTAAATAACGACTTTATTCAACAATATCTAGTGATGGGCGATTTCAAAACACTGCTTCATGAAGCCTTGAAGTTTTACAAATCTTTTGTTTCGAATCAGTGGTTCGGAGCGTGTATCAAACTGCCAAAGTCACATGATTTCAGTAAATGAGGCTTCGTTACATCATAAGTGTTTCTAAAAGTTTCGAAATTTCAATGGCTCACCACTGAGGGGGCGTGACTTTGGCAGTTTGATACGCGCTCCAAACCACTGATTCGAAACAAAAGATTCATAAAGCTTTGAAGCTTCACAAAGCAGTGTTTTGAAATTGGCCATCACTAGATATTGTTGAATAAAGTCGTTATTTTGTTTTTTTTTGGCGCACAAAAAGTATTCTCTTCGCTTCATAACATTAAGTTTGAACCTCTGTAGTCACATGAACTGTTTTAAATATGTTTTTAGTACCTTTCTGGGCATTTGAAAGTGTTAATTATCTTGCTGTCAATGGAGGCCTCACTGAGCCATTGGATTTTATCAAAAATATCTTAATTCGAGTTCCAAAGATGAATGAAGGTCTTACGGGTGTGGAATGACATGAGGGTGAGTAATTAATGACTTCATTTTTGGGTGCATTAACCTTTTAAGTCTGATTCCTAGAGCCCAATAAGAAAGTGTCACTTAAAAAGTACCATGGCTTTGTGACTATCTTGTGAAATGTAATATTTTACCCAAAATCAAATGAAATTCTATTTTTTGAAAGAAAAAAAAAAAAAAAGCCTATTTTTAAGCCTATTTTCATAATCAAAATGTTCCACGACAAATATCTCATTCTCATTACTTCAAAACAAAACAACATATTTATTTATTAAAATATTTTCATTGTACACATCCATCCATCATGTAGTATTTGATGTACTGCTTTGTT
Organism: Hypophthalmichthys molitrix; assembly: GCA_037950675.1. Lineage (NCBI taxonomy): Eukaryota > Metazoa > Chordata > Actinopteri > Cypriniformes > Xenocyprididae > Hypophthalmichthys > Hypophthalmichthys molitrix. The sequence goes on from CM075504.1 coordinate 22,617,111, forward strand.
TCATGATATTAACCACTGAAAAGTAGAAATTACAAAAAATATGTCTATACAAACATAATATGCTTCATTATTATGAAAATATCACAATGCAAAATGACATTAACCCACATGGTACCATAGTAATAGTAAAATATTTGGAGTACCACATCAATACCATATGCACATACACATGAACATGAAAGTCAATTAATACCATGGTATATATGAAAATACCATGATATTATCATCAGATACCATTACTGTACCTTGATACAAGTAGTTTTTGCAAGAGTTTTAGGCCATGACTGAAACATAACAAAGACTATCAACAATAGACAGATGAAAAGAATACGTCTTATATCAAACCAACACTGGCAGACAACAGAACAATACAACAGTGGATCCATTCCACACCCTCACAGTTTCTCTCTCATGGCCACAAGCTTGTGTCTGATCGCTTCATATCTGCAGCCCATCTCTTCATTATTTACAGTAATAGTCTGTCAAAGCCATGCAGCCTCTGTAAATAACGTACACCCACAGTTGGGCAATGTGCATGGTGCATGCACTGGCCAGTTAGAGTTCTCTCCCGGTGGCAGCCCGGGGCTAGCTGCTAAATGGAATGCTTCACCTCAATTGAATGGGAATCATTTCTCCTTTATTTCTCCATGTGCGTGACCTTGTCTTTCTTCCCCTGTGTGAGGTGAAGGACGCAGGGGGCTCGCCGCTGGCTGGTGGGGGCTTAGTAGAGGCTGGAGAGGGACATTAGAGAAGCGGTCTTTACCAGACGCAGGCCCGGAGCCCAGGTCACGGCAGGGGAAAGAGGCTCTTGAGTGATCTGATTGCCTGGTGCAGGATGCGGTGGTCCTTAGAAAGGTTGCTAATAGCATAGCCCCCTTTTAGTGAGCAGGACAATACTGGCTAATTCAATCTGATGCAGAGCTCTTGTATACACACAAGAGTACATACAAATGTAGACGGGCGTTTAACTGAAGAGAAAAAGCAGCAGAAAATATGTGCGCTAACATCGACGTGCACACACATACGCGCATTCCTGCCGAGGTTCAGGCTCATTCGCACATTCGTTCCCCACGAATACTCGCTACTATAGCTACGTGTACCGCAGACTGGAAAAGCCAATGGCACTTGTTTTGAATTGATTGCTAAAACGCTGGGTTTTGTGGCACAGGAGAGAATGGACTTAAATGATTCGCATTGATTAGTGATGCCCCACTTTGAAGCACGCTATGGGTTTCAGCTCACACTCGCAGCGAGGGCAACGGCACATCATCAATGTGTGCATGCGCGCGCGTTAAATTGAGAGTGAGTGAGTGACAGAACAAGTGCAGGAGTTCAGATAGACTGAATTACCTCTTCATGCAATGTAATGTGACACTCCTCAATTAATATCTTCATCAAGAGGGGAATTAAGTGTCAATTTAGCAAGTTAGCTGCTACAATTTTACAAACTCAACAGCGAGTCACTTGTTTGATTGGTTAATACAATCTCACAAAGTTCTAGAAAGTAAGGGGGTGGCATTAGTAATAATCCAGGTGTTTTTTTTAGAACTTTACAAACTGAACAAATAACAAGGGAACATTTGTCCAATCAGATAATGCCAAGAGAACAGTTTTGCGAAGTATGAGAGTGCCCCCAACTGGATGCACAATTAAAAAAAGCTAAAACAATTACAGCAGAAACCACCGTATAACCACCATGAGAGGTTTAAAAATGGCCGATCCCCCCAAAAAAACACCTAAATAAACATGCCTTCTCTCCACAAGTATCCCTCTGAAGAGTTTCAGCAATGTGTTTTTCTCACTATGTCAAAACACAAAGGTCATATGAGAGGCATTCACTGCCATTTCAGAGGCCCCAGGTAAGAGAGATGCAATTAGGACGCTAGCACGATCAATTAACCAGCTCTCCAAATCTACAGTAATTAGCTTCTCCATTGTGGAACAGTTGTAAAAAGCCACTTGGCAAAGCAGCGAAAAAGCATCGACTGGATTGTTTGGAGGGAATGTGGGTGTGTGTGTGTGTACGAGTATCATTGTGTGCATCTTTGTGTGCCACAAACTGTTATACAGAGTGTGATGTGATTGTGTGCTGGAGAAGGGGTGGGTGTTGGCAGGCTCTTTAACTGGTGTACTTACAAAACAAAAGTGCATCTCTCAAACGGCGGTCAGATATTTAAAGATCACGGGCACGGATTCTACCGAAACGTACAGTTGTGTTACATCTGAAAGGCTCTTTTCTGAGACTGGCTTTATAGGCATGCACCTAAAAAGCTCAGTGGGGAGGTTTGGCATCATCTGGCCACTGGACCAGCACTACATCAATCCCCCATAATCCTTTTGGGCCGGATGGGCAGGGAGAGGTGGGTGAAAGAAGCAGCAACGTCACCCCCACAGCACTCCCCTAATTCTGAATTCTGATTGGTCGGCACAGCCTCAATACGTTTTGTGAAGCTTGAACCCCTGGGCTGGGACTAATAAATGACTTCTCCTTTCTGCTGAAGATTACGTCCCCTTATGGCTCCACCAAAACAATGAGACAGGAACCAACCTGCTGGAAAAGAGGTGGGCCGCCCTGAGCTGGGTGAGAAGGTAGAAACGAGGTGCAGTGGTTGAACCAGTGTCCATTCACTAGATTCATTCACAACTTGGCCAGAGTTTACTCAACCTCATGTTGTTCCAAACGTGTATGACGTTTTGTCTTTTGCAGAACAAAGATATTTTGAAGATAGTTTTTCTCTATACAATGAAAGTCAATGGGGTCCAAAAACAACACTGAATTGACAAAAAAACAGAGGCATTTTTAAAATATCAGAAAGTCATGCGAGTTTAAGGCAACATGAGGGTGAGTAAATAATTTTCATTTTTGGGGGAATTCTAAGACAGAAATTTGTACTTTGAGTCTTTGAAAAGAAAAATAAGAGTAGACAAAAAGCAAAAGTGTGGGGCCTCTGTTCTGTCCGGTCCTGTCCTGAAAAGCTAGTGATGTGAAACGGCTTGCGGTACATATGAAAAAGTGCAGACAATAGGCAAGCCAAGCAATCAGCCCGTTTCTACAGTTCTCTGTGCCCCGACCCAAAAGCAGGGGGTGTGGGCTTCTTAATCTTGCTTCTCTTGCCAGAGCTGGGATCTGGAGGTGTCATATTCCTCCAAAACATTCCTGCTCCTTTCGCTCCAAATGGCCGACGTTTTGTCGCCAGTGCAGGGCCCCTGTAATGAACCTGGGGGGGTGGGGGGGATCTTCAGAACTCAATGACTGGACGTAATTACTTCTCTCCTTTTCTTCGGTCCTTTTCTCCGCACTGGCTCTCCCTCAGAGCCGTACCGGCCCCCAGCTTTCGGGCTGGCTGGTCAAATACAAAAGACAGGCTGCACCATGTCCAGCTGGGGGGGTTGGGAGGAGGGGGAGTATTTCAGGATCCAGAACCCCCCGATCAGCTGTCACCGAGACACTAAGCGACTCAGCACTCTTCACCAATGCCTGTGACCTCACAGAACCGACCTTGACAACCATCAAACATATTTGACAAATAATGTATGTGATCTGTGCTGTCAAGGTAAAACATATTGATTCATTCTGATCAAAAATTGAAAATGTTATCAGTGCATCAAAGATAGAATAATATATCTGTTATTGTTTTCACAATAGAATATAAAGTTTTAAATTAAATTAAAATATTTAATATTAATATAAATGATTAAAATTAACATTTGTAAAAACATAAAAGCCTATTTAAAAAAATGCATGTGCATGTTAGCTGCGTTAATTAGGTAACATACATGTAAACCAAGAGACAGCACTTACAAAAATAAGAGTGAGAGTCATTACATTGAGTGTTTTGCAGACGAACATACATTCAGGCAGCGCACACACAAACGCACACGCATCCCGCCCGGGAGTCAGGTTTTTTGGAGTGCTGCCCAAGCTCTGAGTAAGAGGTGGCCATTCACATGGCTTGTTCTCCACCAAGACGCTAATCAGATAAATGATCTATTTGTTTTAAAACATCATCAAGTACATTAGGGCTGCTGGAGACCTGGCATGGTTGCTAGGCAAACCAGGGACTCGATACAGGCGAAAGGGTGAATTCGAGCATTGAGGGGGGTCCACAAATGCACCAATAAAATGAAAAAAAAAAAAAGTGCAGTCTGATAGACCAGATGATCACAAGTCCAGTGGGAGCACATAGACACACATTCACAGAAAAACAGAGGCTTATGGGTAATTTGTTGTTCTCTAAACTAACAATAAAAATGCTTAAAAGTATTTTAGACATGGTACGATGGAACTACCATGGAGAAGGCGGAGGTTGATTTGGCATCAAGATTTTAATTCATGACTTTGTATTTATTATTGATTAATCAGAGATTACATCTGTTTTAGAACTCTGAGATGTCAAAACTGTAATATAAACTATTTACCAACAAGATACTGGTGTCATAAGTGGAAGTTTTAAAGGATTAGTTCACTTTAAAATGAAAATTACCACAAGATTTACTCACCCTCAAGCCATCCTAGGTGTATATGACTTTCTTCTTTCTGATGAACACAATCAGAGTTATATTAATAAATATCCTGGCGCATCCAAGCTTTATAATGGCATTGAACGGGACCAACGAGTATAAAGCTCTTCCATCCATCATAAACGTACTCCACACGGCTCCGGGGGATTAATGAAGGCCTTCTGAAGCGTTTGAGTAAGAAAAATATCCATATTTAACAAGTTATAAAGTAAAATATCTAGCTTCCACCAGACCCCCTTCCGTATTCAACTTACTAAGAAAGCATAACGTGTAAGATGTTTGAGATATTATAAGATGTTATAAGACTTTCTTGAACTTAATACTCGTTGGTCCCATTCAATGCCATTATAAAGCTTGGATGCGTCAGTTTTATTTATTAATATAAATAAGAAAGTCATATACACCTAGGATGGCTTAAGGGTGAGTAAATCTTAGGGAAATTTTCATTTTAAAGTGAACTAATCCTTTAAACACCCTTTACCTGTGGTAAAATCACTGTAAAGCATGGCTTCTCATGGTTTTATCAAAGTAATTAGCATGTTTAGGACAAAAATTGTGTGAACTTCATCAAAGTCTAGTCTTTCTTTTGAGGCCAGTTAGTTCACAGGCAAGTGAACAGCCAAAAAAGTAATGCATGAGGGGGGCAAAAGGTGCACAAAACTTGAAAAATGATGGAGAAAATGTCCAATATTACACAAGTCTAGAGTGTGAATTTCTAGGGTGTTATTATTTTCTTCATTCTCCCTCGCTCCCTTCTAATTCCAGACTAGAAGGGACCTTTGCAACAAAAGAAAAAGTGTTACCTGGCTGCTAAGGTATGTTAGTAATTACTGTGGCATTACACCCCGCACAAAACGGCCCTGCAAAGTCTAGTATTGTAATTTCTTTCCTTCAGAGTTTCCTTTATCACATCTCTTAACTCTGATACAGCTCGCCCCACTGCTGACCCCAGTAGCCATGATTAAGAACATTTGCTTTTACACTCGTGCTTGTATAGAAAAGCAAATCCTTTTATGATGCCATCTTGCACATAGCCAGAAAAAAAAAACATTATGTTCTATAATAATGCTTCCCATAATGACTTTAATCTGGGTCAGTCATTTATCATTCAGCATGGAGACCCGGTCAGTTCTGAGTCACTCAAACACAGACAATATTTCCTGTAGGTGGCTTTATCGTGATAGCAGTTCTTGGCATTTTCACCAGTGGCACTGATTGAAGGCACTTTCACTGTGTATGATGAGCGTTTTTTCCTTTGCAACAATCTCAGTGGCACCTGACGCAATCATTCGGCACGTCACAAGCCACTATCCACTAGTAATAAATCGAACAATAAATCGAAGTTCGAAATATGTGCCTCATTTCATCAGAAGCACAACTTCATTTTCTACTATAAAGCGGTTATCCAGTGTGTTCATGTTTTCACCCATGGAGATCTTACTACGACAGACTCAACAGATGAAATGAATCAGAAAAGCAAGGTCACCAAGTTTTCGCAAAAAAACCCACCCAATTGCTACTCAAAAGGTCGTCTCTGGTAAAAATTGCATTCTGGGGGGTAAAATCTGCATTTTTGTCAGGGCTCCCCTAGTAAAATTCGCATTCCAGGGGCTAAATATCGTATTTTTTGTATTTTTTGGGGTCACTTCAACCCGCAGACATGAAAAACAACCCACGACAACAGTATTAAAGTAGCCCAATTCCACAGGAAAACTACGGACTTGGCAACACTGCAGAGAAGAGTTCCGCAAGAAAGAAGCGCACACCTATTACGTTATCGTCACGGACCAATGGTAGTATGAAGGTGTTTTGCAGCTGGAGCGAATTTTTCCTGAGAGTTCGCTTTGGCAAGCCGTTTCAAACTCCCAAAATGGACACAAAACGAACTTCGTTTTGGCCTGATTTTGTTCAACATGATGTCATGTCAGTTTGTTCTTCGATTTCGTTCGAAGTATATCGGGCCTTAAGCATAGCGGCATGTGCCAATGGTTCTGTGCATAAGATGCCATGCCATTTATTGTTAATAACGCCTCTCGTCATAACATTGCTGAAGTTGTAATATTTTGTCAAAATTATGAAAATAAAGAACATAGCATTATGAGTTTAAAGTCTTAATACTATGAGAATTCATGTGGAAAGTAACAGTGAAATGGTGGAGAATAGCAAAGTGAAAGTTTTTTTCACTATAAATAATAAAAATAAAATAACTCTATAAATAATAAAAAGTATTGTGTTTGTATGTATGTCTATAGTGAAAAATAGTGCAGGTCACCTGACAATCCTGTGTGAACTGAGAACAGTCATAAATATTTCTTACTGGCCAAAAAAAATGTATTTCACATTATTTTTAATTAAGAATAAAATGAAAAAATCTTTGCCCAATTGATAATTTTTGCACATTTGAGGGGAAAAAAATATTAGTAGTAACATATAGTTTAATTTGATTGACTGAATAGTTCACATTGCTTACAACAGCGGGTAGTTCCTATAAAGTTTCCAGCCAACTGGCGAGAAACTGTTTTATTTATTCGCAAAGGACAATTCTGGCTGGCATTCGGTGGTTGGCGAGTGTTAATTTTTGGACCCTGTCTGCACACGTTCAACAGGCCGTTCTGCAGTAATGAGGGCTTGAGTCTGGTCAGCGAGCCGTCCTGTAAACAGTCTGAGAGCAGCGTTAATTAACTCTGACCAACACAGGAGAGCAGAATAAGGCAGAGATGGAGAGCCAGACCTCTGACCTCTGCAGGTCTAACCAGGCCTCATTGGACAGCTTCAATCTGAGCAATTAGTACACCGGGTCCCCCAATCTACATAATTGCCCAAGCAGGGGGTAGGACAGACGGGCATGTGAGTGGAGACGATTGGACACACACAAACAAACACATGATTCAAATAAAAAGAAAGGCACACACACTAATAACACTTATTTAGCTATGAAAAGGCTCTAAAAGTCACCATCACACACGGATTTGTGATAACTGCACTGGTGGGGTGCTCAGCAGAAACCCTGCTGAGACTGAGCGTAGCCCGTTAGTGAGCCTGAATGTCGTGATTTCAGAAGGGATCAGTTCCTCCACCTCATCATGTGACCTCTCTGAAGAATGTTTTAACTCAGGACACAGGATAAAGACCCTGGCTGGACTGGCTGAGAGTATCCTACCAATACCCAATGACGTTTGGTTCTGTTAACAATTCTCACACATGCATTCTTCATCTGGTGCGGACAGAACTACTGTCGCATCAGATACTAAATACTAACATCTTACAACTGAATCTAAAGCATTATCTCAAACTGATCTTTGCAGTTCGATTACTGAATGAATAACTCTTTTTAGTGAATCAAACACATACAGCTTACAGCTAACTTAAATTGGAAAAAACTTTTAAAGTTAAAAAGTTACTGGTGGAAAAAGGGGGGAAAAGCGAAAAAGGGGGGAAAAAAACACAATGCATTTTTGCTTTTAAAAACGTGAGACGATGAGCAATAGTATGTAACTGCCGTCTACACTGAAAAAAATTTGGTGTAGGATTTACTTTACAAAGAATTACAAAGAAATGGCAAGTAACACACTCAATTAAAGGTAAGGTAGGCAACTTCAGAGAGGCTAGCAATAGCAAGCTAGCTTTGAAAGATTCCCGCCCTCCCTTCAGAGCGCTCTCCAAAGGCAAGCCTCCTCCAAAACACATAAACGCGCACAGCCAGAGCAGAATATGCGGGGTTAAATCATGTCTCAAAGCACATAATATTACAATAGTAATGAACACAAACAAAGAGCTCTGTCTTGTACCACCTGACTGCTGCTGATTCATTTCGCCATTGATAGTGTTGCCATAGAAATGCATAATTCAGAGTCTTAGGACGTGAACAGCCTAGGGTAGAACGTCACGGGCTGCCATCTCATAATTACGGTAATTACGACATGGCGTGAACACAGCATAAGCTTGTTGTTTTGGTTCAGGAGAAACTGTAAAAGATGGCTGCTGTTTGTTTGTGGCGCTCTGCGACTGTCTGTCTACAACCCTACATAGCTTCATAGAACATGCTGATGACGTGTGATGTCTGCGCAAGCAGGGTGCACGGAGGTATGGAAATACATAGGTTGACAAGCAGGTAGAACATCCTATCACTGCATTCGGGCTGAATGCAATGATTGGACGGATATTTTTTGGTCCTGAGACTTCCACAGAAGATACATGTACATTTTTTTATTTTATTCAGGCCACTACTATTATTGATTGCTATGTAGCCGTGTAGCATGTCTAGCCATGTAGCATGTAAACTGTATGGAGAAAATCTCTGTCAGAACTTCATGACTGGTCCAAAGCAGACTTCTTACGTACTCATACTGGTAATCTCATGCTCTATTCACACATGACCTCTAAACAGTCATTTACCAGCAATTTTCCAAAAAGACAGTTTGTGTAAAAAGAACCTATTGTCTTATTAGCCCCTGCTGGTAGATGTTACATCACCTGGCTGCAAAGAGCTCCTCTGAAATGAGTATCAGTATTCCAAACTATGTATACTACGACTACAATTTTCTTTAGTTTTTAACCAACTCTGACCCAAGCACATGGTAGCGGAAAAACTGATGTTTGAATCCAAACCAGTGGTCAACAAGCCTCTCTAAACCTCTTCATGTCCACCCAGCATGTTCAGATAAGACCTTTTGTGTCCCTCTTGATCCCTGCTGGAAACAACAGCACTTAAACCCACAGCACCGTCAACCCTTCCAACCCTGACAAGTTGGATCACCGTAATCCATACATTTGGATAGCTAATCCACATTCAGTGCCTCAGAGGACATAGAGACCTTTCGGCTTGTCAAATCCTGAGACGAGGATTTTAAACTGGGTATGTGAGGTGGGTAATACATGGGGCACCCCCCTTTGCAGACAATGAGCCTGCCCAGCTGAGCTGACAAGGACATGGGGGAGATGTTTGGGCTTACCAATGCGTAAGATCAATTAAGGGTGGTTGAGAGGAAGGTCTGAAAAGAGAAGCGATGACCCTGCCGTAGAAGAGAGCCATGCTGCCCCTTTTCACTAATCCAGTAAAAGAGCCAAATATTTGACATTTCATTTCATTTCAAGACATTTCAGTCCACAAAGCAGCATGGGATCAGTCTCCTTCCTATACTAAAACAAGTAATCTGCATTTAAAAAAAAGTTTTAAATATGTTTTCCACTAAAAATGTCTGAGCCATTCCTTCATCCTCCACAACAAAGAACCATAACTGAAAAAATATATACAAATTCCCATTCAGTACCATAATGAGCCTCAGATATAGCCAGCAACAAATTGGTGTATCTGCCAAAAAACTCCTTTAGTGCTCAACAGAAGAAAGGCTTGGAATGGCATGAAGGTAAATTTACATTTGTGGACAAACTATCCCTTTAATGCTGCACTAAAAAGGCCAAAAAAAGTTAATTTCTTCCAAAAACAAAAATCTTACTATCCCCAAACTTTATAATAGTAATCTATAAGATGAAAATGTGCAAGTTGCTTATTAATAATGTGCTTATAAGGCTCAAGTGTGCCTGCCGCTGGTGCACCATGGAGCTGCAGCTTTAACCCTGCTGCCTGCCATAGGTCATGTTCAGTTTATGATTACAGTGAAATATTGTTCATTCATAATCAAAAAGTAAGCAAACTGCATTAAAAGAACATGATTACCACTATGTGATCAGTTTCTGCTCAAAAACTGCATGCAACAACTTAAGTATGAATGTAAAAGATACTCACAGACATTTCCTGTGTTGTCAAAGCTGCTGAGCACCTCATCCACTCTAATAGGGCCAAGATTGTCTCTGAAATGCATAAAGAAAAATGATATAGACATAAATATGCTGAGATACTGACAAACGATTAATGTTAGCATGAAATGTGAACAATATAATGCGTTTAATGTCATACTGACATGACAAAAAAGCAGTTAAACCAAAAGTGAAAATTCTGTCATTGTTTATTCACCCATTCTGCTATAAATAAAAGCTGTTATTATTAGCAAAATGTACTTTTTTCATACAATGAAAAGGAATGATGTCAATGGTTGTGAAGAGATTTTCACAGCAGGATTTTTGACTTAAATTTCATCTAGACTTGGAATACAAGTCATACGGGCAACTTTTATAATGTTTCTACGTTGCTTTCTTTTTGTTATTGTTTGGAGTTTGACACCTTTAGTCCCCATTCACTTTCATTGTATCACAGAAGAAATTCCTTCACAGAAGAAAGAATATCATAAGAGCAGCATGAGGGTGAGTAAAAAACGACAGAATTTTCATTATTAAGTGAACTATCCCTTAAAACGGGTCCTTCAGAGACTATGGGTGTGTGGAAACGAAAACACCAACAAATAATCTGCTCTAGTGTAGTCAACCCTTTCTCCAGCATACCTGAGTAAGGCACTGTACTGGGGAAAGATGGCACTTCTGTACTCCACCCACTGCCCGTCTGATGGGTCATCCGTCTCTGTGGGAGTGACCCTGCTCCTGGAGAACAGGTTAAAGGAGGAGAATCTTCGTACTGACACCTGCTGAACATCTGAACTGTCGAGCTGCTTCTGTTTCAGAACCTGCATTGTGAGAGACACATCCATTTGTCTAACGTGATAACTGCATTACATAACGCATTACATTTACGCTTATTTAACAAATAAGCTGTCAGCTGTACATTGAAGGAGATCCACTGAAACCCCCTCACCTGTCGCAGAAGACCCCATCGTGCACGGGCCACATCGGTTCCACAGTGAGAGTCGTGATTTTGGTGATTATTCGCATGCATTTCTGTCGCAGCTAACGGGGGATCTTTACATTTATTCATGCCAGAGCAACCTGCTCGATTTGATTCGGTTTCATGCAGAAAATAACGTATCACAGTATAACTACAACGACAACGGATTGCAGAGTCTAGGCGAAGGCTTATTTGGCATTTGTTCTCTGGATGTGGTTGAAGTAGATGATACAATTCAATGCCGTTTTCACCAATTCGCCGGTATGTACTGGTCTCTGTTGCTTAGTAATAAAATCCCACGCTACTTCCGTACACCACCTCATCTTGTTGCAGGAGGAAAGAAAATCCAATTCATTACCAGAGTCATCGAACACTCTGCTCTATCGGCTATCATCTATGAATTTTGACTCGATTACTCTTGCCTGAACTAGATGTCATATTTTAGCGCCATTCGTGATAGGGAGTCTGGTTCATTTACACGAATCGGTTCTTTCGAACAGTTCTTTTCAAAGAGCCGATTGATAGCCTTGTTATTGAAATATAGCCGCGTGAAGGCGCATATTCTGTAATAGCGGTGTTTATTTTAATTTCATGTGTTCCAGCTCAGTTTGTTGCAGTCATTTAGCTCATAAAATAATCATTAAGAACATAAATACAATTTAACACTACAAAATTCGCATTTATCAGCTAATCCAGTTCACTATTCGTTCTTGGTTTATTTTCAGTCAGACATGTACGAAACAGTCTGTTTTGAAAGTTTCAAGGTTTAAGTGTTGAGAGAACAGCTCGGACCGATTGATTCCGACTGGTAAATTAACTTCAGACAGGTTTTGTGAACCAATTCAACCGGTTCATTAAAAAGATCCGACTCAAAAGAACGGGCATCGATAGTGTAAATGTCAATGCAGCACAGTTCTGCTGATAAACACATGGGCTTCAGGGAAGTATTTTGAATGTACTACTTACCCAAAATGATTAATGCACTGTAATTTTGACATTTAAAGTAATAGAAAGACGCTGTTCCTTCATAATCAGAAACTAATTAGATAGTGACATCCTTGCTATATTAAATGAATCTGACCACCTCATGTCTGCTGCTTTTGCGATCAGTTTCACGCAATATACATCGAGCGAATATTCACCCATTAATCTCACGTCTTTACACTGAGGTAAGATCAAGTTCATAGATGTTGTGGTTTCACATTTGCCCATGTACTTTTTGCATAACTGCGGTAAAGATATTGAACATTCGTTTGACATTCGCTGAGCAAATTAAGAGACTCATAAAAGTGCATGGTAACAATAAACAAAAATCCTTCATAGATTCTAAAATATATGTAGCATTAAAAATAGAATATAAAAGTGTGAATTTACTGTAGCAAGAAAAAAAATGTGTTATTTATTAGAAACAGTAACAGTATACGTCTATGTATATGCATAATAATAAAAAATGATAAGTAGCAAAATACTGTTTAAATTGCATGTAGATAGAGTATAGCATAATTACACTGCAAGTCAACTTCTCAAAAGTATTTTGTGTTTAACATGTCCTTCATTCAGGGATTCTCACAGACTACAGCAGAGCTTTCTAAAGCCCAACCACAGAAACTCAGAGTTCAGGAGCAGCGTTTTAAAAGAAGATTGCATTCGATACACAGGAAGTTTGCCAATGTGCCAGAAAATTCAGAGGTAAGCAACTGTAATGGTGTAAAGTGTGTATAATACATGATTGATATAAGTCTGAGTCATCATTCCCTCAACATCATCTCAAGTTTCAGGGACACCATCATGTATACTTTGAAGATGGCAAAGGAATCTACAGATCAACCATGGGACACGGTAAAAGATATTAAAGAGGAACCATTTCAGAAAAGACTTTTTTTTTTGTTCCAAGTAGAAACCAGTAAATCTATTCATACAGGTGAGCTGGAGATGGCGGAGGTGTTCAGAGCAGACTGGGGAGGAGATGGATATGAAAGCATCCAGAGGGTCAGACTCTCTCCCACAGAGACCATGCTGGCCGCCACTGTAAAGAAAGACCACCATGAGGAGACCAGATGCGTGTTGGTCCATCTAGGTGGTGTCAACCTTCATCAAAATGCCATGTTGGTTTTAGACAACGTGCTCAGCTTTGGTAAGATCTACTATTCTTTGATAGTAATGAAAAACATTTTTCGACAGAGTTTTCCTCCACAAATGTGTTCTTTCCTGCAGAATGGGCCGCAGATGACGTCCTCTTCTACAGCACACAGGAGGCTCTTCGTTGCCTGTGTGTTTTCCGTCTTCATCTCAGTGATTCTGGTGTCCAAACCACCCTTGTTTATAAAGAAAAGGATCCAGAGTAAGCCCAGAGTGTGCTTAGAGTCGGAATGAAATGGAAGTTGCGATAGTCATTTACAAATAGTGCAATATTCTATAAAAAGTTAAGAATTGTCTATTTTAATTTCATGGTGACTTTAAGTCCTACTTGTTGGTGAAGAGTTATTTTGGCCAGCATTGATGTGGTTTTCTGCCCCCTCCTCAGGTTCTTTGTGGAGGTCAGTCGTTCCAGAGACCAGAGACTGGTGACCATTAACTGCAGTAGTAAGATCAGTTCTGAGGTGTGGTTCGTTGACAGCAAGACTCCACTTTCATTCCCCACCCTCATCCAGTCCCGTCAACCTGGTCTACTTTACCATGTGGAGCACTCTGATAACCACCTGTTCATCCTTGCTAACACTGGAGCACATCAGGAGTATCAGGTAATTCCAGCACCAAGAGACTTGAGCAGTATTTTTCAAAACTAAATTATAACCGTGTAATTTTTTTCTTTCTCAAATCTCAAGCTGCTCAGGGCACCATTAGCCTCTCCGTCCATGCAACACTGGGTGCCTGTGTTCAGTGCTGTTCCAGGAACAGTCATTAAAGATATGGAGCTGCTTCAGGATCACTGTGTGTTCACAGTAAAGGATTCACAGTGTCGACTTCAGATCCAGACTCTTACCACACAAGAGCCCTATCAGTTAAACACTCTCCAGGTATGAAGAATCCCAAATTTACATACACAACAGTGTTTATTAATAATGATGCTTATTTAAAGAGACATGTTTTATTTGCTATTATAGATTTGTTTTACTGGATAAATGACATCTTATTTGATTAATTTCTTATTTCTTCTCATAAATGTATTAGAAAGTCTAAAGCCTTTACTCTCATGTTCTATTTATATAACAGTTTCCACAAATATATTAAGCAGCACAACTGCTTCAAATCAACATATTAGAATGATTTCTGAAGGATCGTGTGACACTGAAGACTGGAGTAATGATGCTAAAATTCAGCTTTACCATCACATGAATAAATTCCACTTTAAAATATATTCAAATCTCGATATATATTGAAATTACTTTACAGTATTAAGGTTTTAGTTGTATATTTGATCAAATAAATGTAGCCTTGATGAACATAAGAGACTTCTTTCAAAACTTCACTTCATTCAAAAACTTGAAGAATAGAGTATAATAATGTTAATTTTGAAATTAACCTCTTATTATTTTGACATATATAATGTGAAAGACCTAAAATATCATTAAACCTTTTAATCCTTTATAAAATAAGCGTTAAATGTTTATGACACTGTAGAAAGATAAAATAAAATCTAAATAGAAAATTATCAGGAGTTAAATGCTACAATTATCATCTGGGCTGGGTCTCTAAAGACCCATAACATAAGTAATGTAACCTTTTTCATGGACCACATTTTATACGTTATCAAATTTCTCATAAAGAAAATGCCACAAAGAACTTGAATGTTCAACTCCATGAGGGTTTACCTGATACATTGCTATGGTCCAAAGATGGGATCCAAAATGCATATTGTACTTTCTAACAGCAATGTTTCTATTTTACCCTTAGCTTCCCCACTGGGCCTGTGATTTATCACCACAGCGTGTTGGGACTGTGGACAGAGGGTCATTTGGTTTTCTCCTGTCCTCCCCAGTGCACCCACCTGTACGTTACCTCTATTCCTCCAGAAAACAAAAGCTCTCCATAACAGAAGACGACACCCGGCATATCTCCCTCCCTGAGTTTAACACTACACGCCTGCAGGCAGCCAGTCAGGTACGAGTTATTTACATATGAGAAGTCGTAAAAGTACAGTGGTACAAAAAGCAGCCCATGTTATTCCAAAAAGCCATAATATCCAAATGTCTGACTTTGTAGGATGGTGCAATGGTGCCTTTGACTCTCCTCCATATGCCTGTATTATCTGAGCTGCATAACGCTCCACTGCTTCTGCATGTATATGGAGCGTATGGTGTTGACCTCAATATGTCCTTCAGTCCTGAGAAGAGACTGTTGCTGGAGGATGGCTGGGCTCTGGCCTACTGCCACGTCAGGTACTGAACTACAACTCTAATAATCTTTTTTCATAGGTATCCTGAAAAATACTTCGAAATGCAGCTTTATGTGTGCTTGTGTTGTTTGTGACTGGGCAGGGGTGGTGGTGAGCGTGGTCTAGCGTGGCATCGAGCGGGCTCTGTGCTGCAGAAGCGGAGGGGAGTGGAAGATCTTGCTGCTTGCATCCAGACTCTTCATTGTTTGGGAGTGTCTCATCCTGCTCTAACCGCCCTCACCGCTCGCAGTGCTGGAGCTGTCCTAGCGGGGGCGTTGTGCAACCATAACCCACAGCTGCTTAGAGCTGTAATTCTACAGGTGAGTCTTCAGTACTTCAGTGACCACACATTCCTTGAGCCATATTTTCACAAGATATATGACATTACAGTTCTCTGCAGGCTCCTTTTCTGGATGTTCTTGGCACAATGCAAGACCCTTCCCTGCCGCTTACTGTTGAGGAGAGGGGGGAGTGGGGAGACCCCCTTATAAGGGAACACAGGGACAACATTGCCTCTTACTGTCCCTGCCACAACATTATACCTCAGGTAAATCACTCAGATATCACATACACTTCCGTTCAAAATTGTAGGTTGCTGTTCTTTGTTTTTCTTATTCAGCAAGGATGCATTAAATTGATCAAAAGCGACAGTAAAGACATTTATCAGGTTACAAAAGATTTATATCTCAAATAAATGCTATTCTTTCTATTCATAAAGAAATCCTGAAAACAAAAATGTATCATTATTTCCACAAATATAACATGATTTCAGTATATAATCATTCCACGTTTTTAACATTAATATTAATAAGAAATGTTTCTTGAGCACCAAATCAGCATATTAGAATGATTTCTGAAGGATCATGTGACACTGAAGACTGTAATGGCTGCTAAAAATTCAGCTTTTACATCACAGGAGTGAATTACGTTTTAAAATATATTCAAACAGAAAACAGTTATTTTAAATTGCAAAAATATTTTACAGTTTTACTGTATTTTTAATCAAATAAATGCAGCCTTAGTGAGGCTTAGCGATTTAAAAAAATAAATAAATAAAAGTAAACTAAAACAAATCTCACAGACCCCAATTAGTATTTTGTGTCTTATGATTCAAAGGCCATTTAATAATTGTTTCTTATTTTTTCACAGCTTTACCCTTCCATTCTGATCACTGCATATTCAGAAGATCGCAGAGTTTCTTTATCTGGGGTCATGAAGTATGTGGAAAGACTAAAGAAGGCCATCCAAATATGTACCCCTCGGGTTGGTGTTAACGGTGAGTGTATAAATGGATTCTCCTAGCACATAAAATAAAGCAATTATAGTCAATGATTAAGTAGTGTTCTTGGGCATAATCAGCGTAATACATGAACTAGATAGATAGATAGATAGATAGATAGATAGAGCTGCAGTATTAAAAACTCTAATAAACCAAGTGAAGTTTAATGGAAATGAACTTGGAGGTCACTGGCTGTAATCCCAGCTCTCAAATAAACCCCTGGGCTTAAGAGAAGCACTTACACTCTCTCCTCAGGAGAGAAGAGCACTGATCTGGAAACAGGTGATGTGGAGCGATTCCTCTCCATATCAACCTGAGGTCACCTTGTGCGCGAGCTGCTGCGTGAGACACTCTGTCAGCACATCTTAGTCCGGACCCCCTCCATTAGACTCCCTCTCCATCTGTGTGCCATTAATTATTTTTATTACAGACACACACACACACACACACAGAAACACCTTCGCTAACACCCCACACACATACGCGAAGAAAAAACGAAAGTTCCTCTAATCTCTCCCATTCCTCACTGGGAGATAAAACGCTGATCACACATGCTGCCAGCTCAGACGATTAACATGTTTATGAGATAGTGTATCAGCCGAGGAGATAAGGAACAATACACTGGGCTGTGCCAAGGTCAGGAGAAGGCTTGTGAAACATGCGGCCCAGAGAAGGAGCGGGATGAAGAGAGACACCGGCGGCCGTACTGCAGATAAGAGGCAGATGACAGAGTTTTAAGGATTAGGCATATGATTTTTACACTCAGCTTCACTTCAGAGAGATCCCATCACCGTGGGGAAATAAGGCAGCCAGGCAAAGGAGTGGGCCAAGTCCACCTACATGGCAGCCTCTCATCATCCACTCTGTTTCAAGAGCGCTGACTTTAAAGTGCTACATGTGATGCCCAGGTGTTGTGATGGAGAGCCAGAGTACCGGATTACGCTTGGATATTGTCAGTCTAGTCTTACCTGTGACAAACTAGTGTACATGCATTTCTTTATCTACTGTATTCATGTGCCCCAAGATCAATTTTTGGCTTACTTATGTTTATTTAAAGGTGCTTCAGTAACTTATTAAAGAAATTTACACCATTGTTGATATTGTTAACTAAAACTATTAAAAATTGTTAATGGATATAAAGCTGCATTAGTAAAATAAAAGTTAAATATTAGACAAAAAAAAATCATTTTAGTTAGTGAAGCCTTTATAACATTGTTTTAATGTTTTAAATATATACACTACCGGTCAAAAGTTTGGAATCGGTAAGATTTTTAATGTTTTTTAAAAGAAGTTTCGTCTGCTCACCAAGGCTGCATTTATTTAATTAAAAATACAGTAAAAACAGTAATATTGTGTAATATTATTACAATTTAAAATAACTGTTTTCTGTTTGAATATATTTTATAAAGTAATTTATTCCTGTGATGGCAAAGCTGAATTTTCAGCATCATTACTCCAGTCTTCAGTGTCACATGATCCTTCAGAAATCATTCTAATATGATGATTTGCTGCTCAAGAAACATTTATGATTATTATCAATGTTGAAAACAGTTGTGTACTTTTTTTTCAGGATTCCTTGATGAATAGAAAGTTCAAAAGAACAGCATTTATCTGAAATACAAAGCTTTTGTAACATTATACACTACCGTTCAAAAGTTTGGGGTCAGTAAGAATTTTTATTTTTTTGAAAAGAAATTAAAGAAATTAATACTTTTATTCAGCAAGGATGCATTAAATCGATCAAAAGTGGCAGTAAAGACATTTATAATGTTATAAAAGATTATATTTCAAATAAATGCTGTTCTTTTGAACTTTCTATTCATCAAAGAATCCTGAAAAAAATATTGTAAACAAATATTTTGTACAATTGTACACAATAAATGTTTCTTGAGCAGCAGATCAGCATATTAGAATGATTTCTGAAGGATCATGTGACACTGAAGACTGGAGTAATGATGCTGAAAATTCAGCTTTGATCACAGGAATAAATTACTTTATAAAATATATTCAAACAGAAAACAGTTATTTTAAATTGTAATAATATTTCACAATATTACTGTTTTTACTGTATTTTTAATTAAATAAATGCAGCCTTTGTGAGCAGACAAAACTTCTTTTAAAAACATTAAAAATCTTACCGATTCCAAACTTTTGACCGGTTGTGTGTGTGTGTGTGTATGCGTATATATATATATATATATATATATATATATATATATATATATATATATATATATATATATATATATATATATATATAATTCTATTTTAAATAAAAGAGTTAATTTAACTGACAACTAACATTGCTTTATGTTGTTTAAAGTCAGCATGAAACAGAAGTTGCAATAGTCTTTTCTTCCCTAATCTGACGTATATATCAGTGAAACAGTGAAAAAGCTTCTCGAACAAGAAAAAAAAATTAAGGTGGGACTTGATTTTATTTTATCCATCTGGAATTGATTGGATCATTGGATCATTGCGGTTTGCTATATTGCTGTGATCTCATGTGAGTGATAGGTTGTCGCACTCTCAAGCCAGTAAACATGTCATTCGAAAAGAGAAGAGGTGTCGCTGCAAGAGGGAGGGGATGTTAAATGGAAGTGCACAGATAAATCATTTATAATAAGTAGTGCAATATTCCATAAACAAGCAAGAATTGTCCATTTTGATTTCGTGGAGATACACGTGAACCTGTGCCTCTTTAATTGACATATGCTTCCTGCACTGTTCAACTACCAGCACGTGTCCCAACTGTCATTCTGGACATGCAGCCAGGAGGTGATCACTTTGGCCCTGAGGATTTTCATCTGTCCTTGAATGAGGTACATAAACAATTATATTCATCCCACACCTTATCAGACTGAATTGTGAAATTACCTGCATAAAACTTGTGCATGCTGGGTAGTATAAAGCTTTGGATTAATTGTCAAGGTTGTGATTATATAATGATCAATAAAAGTGCATTCAGTGTATATATATACATTTTCTCATGAGAATCAGTTGAGAGATCAGCTTCTCTCACAGTTTGATGTCACACATTAACTTATACTGTACTGTTGAATGCTGTTAGACTTTAAGTCATGGTGTATTTTTGCAGGCTATATAGTAATCATATACTTGAAGTGAGCTTTTATTTGTGTAATATCTACTACCTTTTTTTTCCCCTCACAGAGTGCCCGACAGTTAGCCTTTCTTTACACAGAACTTGGACTAGACCACCAAAAAACTCGACGGAGACAAAAAAAAAAAAAAGCTCAAATAACCTAACTAGCAAGTCCCATAAACACTGAAACAAAGTTGTTTGTGTATATGTGAATGAAAAACAAGCAGACAAAAAGTTATTTTTTAATAAACCAAACAATTTTGTTTCATAGATGCTGTTCATTTCTTTTTGAATAAAGGTTAGTCCTGGGCAGGACTAGCCAGCATGACACCACAGAAATAAAACATGGAATAGATAGCCTTTATCATTTGTTGATTCAATGTGTCAGCCTGATTAAGACAAGTATCCTCAACACTTGTACAGAATATCTAGTGTGGGCAAATAGCAGGCTTTCTCAGAAACATAACATTCAGATGCATGGTTAGGGTGAAATCGCTGATTGGTAGAATATTCCAGGAGCAATCCTTGCCCTTGAGATGTTGGAATTTTGGATTTAGAGAAAGTCTTTTGGCTTATTGGCACTGTACTTAAATGCACAGTAAGGGAATCTGGCAGCTCACTAACTGAAGACAAGTCTGTTGTAGTATCCTTGCCGAAGTTTAGAACCACCAGGAAACCTTTTTTGAGCCCATCCAGCTCACGCAAATAAGCAAATACGTTGACATCACTCCAGACGTAGCAGAACCAGCCTCGGGACAGGACTATCTCCGACCCTTTGAGCAAACTCAGAGCACGATACTGTGAAATGGTAGAGTCTTGTTCGGTCTGCTGAAGCTGGAGAGAAAAATATAAGCTGGGATTAGATTTTTCCCTACTTTAACACAGAGATTGTTTTCATAGCAGTCTAAATCAACGTACCTCCACATTGACAGTGCTGTAGTCTGGAGCGATGTCAAGCCATGTGCCGTTTTCACTGTCACTAAAGCCAGCATTGAGTTTATCATTCCACTGCATTGGTGTTCGCTGTGGGTCTCGACTGTTGCTCTTAATGGTAAAATAAAGTAGATTTATTTTTAAAAATAATGCATTAAATTAATCAAAAGTGACAGTAAAGATGTCACTTTTTTAAATAAATTGTTCTTGTGAACTTAAAAAAAAAAAATATCAGTTTCCACAAAAAAATATTATGAAGCACAACTGTTTTAACATTTATAATAATAATATGAAATGATTCTCGAGCATATGATTTCTGAAAGATTATGTGACATTGAAGACGAGTAATGGCCACTGAAAATTCAGGAATATATTACATTATATATTAAAAATAAAATGTTTTTTATTGTAATAATATTTCACAATATCTTTGTACTTTTAATCAAATAAATGTGGCCTTGGATCAAGAGACTTCTTTCATATATTTTATATCCATATTCACTATTATATCCATATATTTTAAAAATCCCCCAAATCGACCCCAAACTTTTGAACAGTAGTCCGTCCACTAAAAAAAAAATAAATAAATAATTGTTGAAGGTGACATGGTAACCCATACTTGGTTGCATTTAACCCAGGGGGTCTCCAAACTCGGTCCTGGAGGGCCACTGTCCTGCAGAGTTTAGCTCCAACCCCAATTAAACACACCTGAACCAGCTAATAAAGGTGTAATTAGACATACTAGAAACTTCCAGGAAGGTGTGTTGAGGCAAGTTGGAGCTAAACTTTGCGGGACAGTTGTCCTCCAGGACCGAGTTTGACACCCCTGATTTAACCCATCCAAGTTATTGCACGCACATTAGGAGTAGTGAGTAGTGAACACAAACACACCCAGAGCAGCCATTTTGCTGTGGCGCCCGGGGAGTGATTGGGGTTTAGGTGCCTTGCTCAAGGGCACCTCAGTCATTTCCCACTGGTATTGCGAATCGAACCCACAACCTTCAGGTTGCCAGTCTGACTCTAACCATTAGGCCATGGCTGCCTTAATAGGGAAACTAAAATGACTTATAAGAGTACAAAAGTGCTACATTTTAATGTGCTTAATGTAACTATTGCTTTAAAAAAAAATAATGGAAGCATTTTACACTTACTGGATCATGTTGTCCAAAAGGATCCTGAATTACCGATACATTTACGTTCACCATGCCAATCTCCTCTCCGTAGTATGTAGTGGGAGTTCCAGGCAGGGTTAACAACAGCATGTTTATAGCACGTACATATTCCTTACCAGCACTAGAGGCTATACGTGGCTTGTCATGGTTTCCCACCTATATATGTAAACAAACATATTTTGTGATTGTAACAAACCAAACAAAATGTATTTAAAGTTTATATTTAAAGCTGGAATGTGAAATTGTTTTTATATTTTAATCTCAATTTGACCATGGGCAGCACAATTTGAAAACAATCTTTATTTTCCATTTAGTGATGCTAGTGTTGCTATAAAGTACGCACTTTAGCTCTAAATATTTTAAATGTTCTGATTCTTAATGAACAGACTGACATCTGGTCACTCACCACCCAGTTTGGCCATTTTCCCTTTGGCATATTTGACATCCATAAATCAACCAGGCCTTTGGCTTGATTTCCTGACAGATCATCAGGAAGATACATTAGATAGAAGTTAAAGGGAAAGTCGCCTTCTGTGGCATAGCTTGTGCCATAGTACCTCATGGTTTTTTCAATTTCTTCATAGTCATAACTCTCTGTAACCATGAATCTAAGTTAGAGAAAACACAAAAGAGCCATTTACAAGAAAGAAACACGTGGAGATTCGTGAAGTAGAAGAAATGAAGATACCTGTAGCGGCCAGGTTCTCTGCTGTAGGCGTCCATCACTATCCTCCAGTCTGTCAGGATCTCATGTAGCCCCTGTTGTGTGTAGGTGTAGTCATGGTACAGCTCAAACTCTGTGTCCACAGTTGACTGAAAGACATCAAGAGAGGAAAGAATGAGGATAACCTTGTAGTTAGATACAATGGAAATCAGATGTGCAGTGTAAGTACATTACTTTAAACACAAACTGAGGGATGAATGAAAATGATTTTCTACAGTAATCCACAACATGTCACAAATGATAAGAGTTTAACTTGTTTTGAACCCGGAATATTTTTCCAAGTTAGTGGTAACAAGTCCATTAGGACCGGAGGACAAGTCATTGAAGAAAGAGGGCCGAGACCACTGAGTCATTCCACGGCCTTCCCTAGATCTTCAGTGGCTTTGTGATCATCTGGAATTAGGATAATTGGCATGACTTGCCAGTAAATCCAGAGAAATATGCACTAGTAATCCTTAAAGGACATTGTGAGAACAAAGAATAGTAACATGACTCTTCCTGAATGCATTCATAGAATAATTGTGGCAGATGAAGTGCTTCAATAAATAAGTGTGTAAACTGAATGTGTATGTTTTCATGAGATTATATAGCATTGGCTTACTGGATCTTGGTCAGGGTCAACCTGTGGTTCATTTCTCAAATGTGTGGCCTCAAGCATGTGTTTCACAGCGTCCATGCGGAACCCGTCCACCCCCTTCTTCAGCCAGAAATGGATTATGTCCTATTACACAGACATGAAACAAAGATCAAAGAGGGTCCATGTTTGCAGTGAAACATGATATGCTATGGTGGATCGCAGATCTGCATGAAGGGCCTTTTTGTTTAAGAGTTTGAAGGCTAATATTCCTCCTCCACCAATATTTAAAAATATTTCACTCTTCAACAACAACGTCCTGTGTAAATGAAAACATAACGGTGTTTAAATGGGTGGTGGCTTCATGCTTAGGTGGTTTAAAGCCCCCTTATATTCATTCATTTATTCAAAACATTCATTCAGACATTTCTCATTCACACACTGCTTTTTCCCACAGCAACATTCACTCCAAAACTTGTGTATCCAAAAATGAATGTTGAAAATTATTACAATTGTTAATTATATGTCTTAACTTTACCATATCTATCTATCTATCTTTAATGAAAAAGTTGGAATTATCAGGAATTTCCAGGCCTGGAAAAGTCATATATATATTAACAAAATCTTAAAAAGTCATGGGAAATGTATATATTTTAAGTTAAGCTCAAGCTCTAGAACGTTGTATTGGCTACAAATTAAATTAATTCATCACCATTCATCAAAAATGACTGAAAAAGTATATACACACTCAAAATAAAGGTCCTTTATTTGGCATCTATGGTTCCATGAAGAACCATAAACATCCATTGAAAATTTTCTTTGCACAAAAAAAGGGTTGTTCTGATTATTAAAATGTTCTTCACTTTAGGAACATCACTTCACACTATGGCTCTTGGATGAACCTTTTGGGTTCCCCAAAGAACAGTTTGGAACCCAAAATGGTTCATCCAAGAACCATCCTAGTGTTAAGTGTTTTTCCTAACCTAAAATGGTTCATCTGTGGCATCACTGCAAAAAAAAAAAAAAACCCTTTTGGAACCTAAAGTCTGCATAATGTTCATAGTCAAGCCATTGTCTGCATGCTTCCTTTAGCTCTGTCTTACCGTCATCTCCTCTATGACTCGAGGGTTACGGTAGTTCAGGTCTGGCTGTTCCTTGAGGAACTGATGGAAATAGCACTGTTGTCGTATTTCATCATACTCCCAGGTGGAATTCCCAAAGACACTTACCTGGATAAACAATGTGACACTTATAGTCAACCACATCAAAGTACTATATGTAAATGTTTTCTAATTGTTTTACTTAATTCAGTTCTAATAGTAACAAAAACATAATGTGCTATAAATAATAATGAGATATAATAGTGAAGCCTGGGACAAACATTCCGAAAAGCACTGATTCATTATGTTGAACCAAAAAAGTCAAGATCCAACTGGATAATGCTAAAGCAGCTTTTACTATTTACTGATTTGTTTGCATCGTGAGGATGGACATTCATACCCAGTTGTTAGGAGGTTTGTCTGCTGTGCAGTTAACCCATATGTAGTAGTCTTTATAGGGCTCTGTGCCATTACGGCTAAGTTGGAACCAGATGTGTTTGTCGCTGGTGTGGTTTGGGATGTAGTCCATAATCAGCTTTAGACCTGGGCCAAAAAAAATACACCTAACATTTTGCGGTTATCAAACAAAGCATTTTATAGGGATTATTGTAATAATGGTGTTATAACATTGTAACAAGTTTGGAACTGTTAATTATTAACCATAATGTTACTCATGAAGCTCATAATATGCTAAATTACAGCCATAAACACAGCAAAAAATGATGACTGCACAATGAGTCATTGTGTTACAAGTTGTTGGTTGACAACAAAGTTGATTGAAATATCTTCGATCACGTATTATAATGCATGCCCACCTCTGTCATGCATGCTTGCTAGGAGGTCATCAAAGTCTTCCATCGTTCCAAAGATAGGGTCAACCTCCCTGAAGTCCTCTACGTCATAGCCAAAGTCCCTCATAGGAGACTTGTAGAAAGGACTGATCCAGATTGCTTTAATGTTCAGGTACTCAAAATGACTCAGTTTCTCCCTGATTCCTGAAATCAAACACTGAATTATAAAACTGTTATCTACACATTTTTGCACATTTGATCTGTACTAAGACATTTGACAATCCTCACAATGGATTTATCTTAATCAATCCAACCTTTTAATATCTAAATATGATCATTTTGGAGAGTCACTAAAATCATTATACGTCTCATTCAAGATAAGCTGATGTTTTGTCTTATCCATAGTGTTTGCTTTGTGTGAACATGTTTCAAAGTAAAATACTAATGACCCTGTAATGTACCGCCATAAAATCAGTTTTATTTTCTTTATGGCATGCGTAGACGCAATTCTACCCGTTATATAAGAGCATTAAACAACCTCCTCCTATTGCATGAAACAGAATATGCGGCAATACAGAACCATCATGAGCCAAAAAACAAGGCTTTTGTGTATCTGTCCAAGACATCAATACACTCACTTCTCAGATAACACTAAAGCTAGAGGGAACTCTCAGCTACTGAAAAGGGAGTTGTTTTTCGAGGCAGCTTGAAACTTTTCAGCCTTTATATTTTTGTTTTAGGCCAATTGTCTTATATAGTTTCAGAATTATTAAAAGTAACCAAATTGTACACTAGGATGTGTGTAGGTACATTGGGTGTTCTGAGAATGATTGAAATCACACTGAAAATACTAGATCCAAACCTGACACAAAGGTTCGCAACAATATTATGTAAGATTTAGAGATCACAGAACAATTTACATGATTACACTATTTGTATGTACACATGCACAAAATGTTTACATAGATTTCAAAATACTATCATTTTATGCAAAAAGAAAATATTGAAATAAATTTTATTTAAATCTTAAAATGTAATTTAATTTAGTCTAATAATTATTACTAAAATAGTTTTTTTTTGTGCTGAATGCATAAAAAGGTGGTACATAATTGCCTATTTTGCATATGTTTGGGGGGCAACTTTTAATACAAAGTACATAACAGAAAATATTGCAATTATCGGTGGTGTTATCATTAACTAAATCTATTAAATATCATTTTTCGGTAATTGAAATAAAGTAAACAAAAAATAAAATAAATGTTAGATTTTCATCAAAAAACTCAAAGTCAACAAAGTTGAAGTACTAAAATTATTTAAACTAAAACTGAAATTAAAAAAAATTAAGCTAAATAGAAATATTTAAAACAAAAAAATAAAATGAAAACTAAGCTATTTCAAAATATTATTAAATACTAACATATTCTACTAAAATAACAATGAGTATAACAACTTTATATTGCTTCATGGGAACATCTTAAAAGGTTTTTTTTGTTTGTTTTTTACCTTAACAACCAAAAATTACCTTTAAGGTCTCCAACACCATCCGCATTTGAATCTTTGAATGATCGTGGATAAACCTGATAGACCGGAGTCAGCTGCCACCAGCTCATGCATCGAGGTGACAGCGCCACGATCGTAATGGTCATGGCAATCAGAGCCAGGGTGCATGCGATGACCAGCCAGAAAATAATCTCTCGAGGTATTCGGTAGCAGGCTTTGCTCGAGTATAACATCAGCACCTCTTTGGGCATCCCAGCATACGGTTTGATCTGAGTGTATACATTTTCCTCCGGCCTGGCGGTGATGGAGATGCTGGTGGCCTGTTGCTCTCGAGTGCTTGATGCATCAGATGTATCATCATCATCCTCTTGAAAGGCTGCATTCTGAGCACCTTCTTGCAGCTCCACCGTGTCGATGTTTGTGATTTTGGTCAAACTCATCGTTCTTCATTCAATCCCAGAGCACAGGAACAACACTTGTGAGAGCCGACACAGCCAGAGTCCTGTTAAATAGAGGCATTCACAAGTCCATAGTGCACAACACTTATTCAGTCTCCATTTCTCTCTCTCACACACACACACACAATAAAACCCCTCCCAGAGGAATGTGGCAGAGATTAGCAAGGCCAATCACACACTGCCTTGGCTACATATTATTGAAAAGTCAGGTAACTCATCATGACATTAGCTATAACTGACAGTTTACAAGGTTTTAGTGTTGCAGACAACACTGTCTACACAGGATTCTCACACCGCTCTGAACAGAATCACAATATTTGAAAAACTAGATGGCAAGCTTTTACTATATGAACAAGCCTTTAGTTTCTTAGCTGACAGATTTTCCCTGAAATCAGATCTCTGTGAATTAACAAAATATGAATCCTGCCCAACTTTCAACGAGTTAAATAGATTGTAAACTGCAGATTGATTATATCATTTTATTGGTTTATGCATACAGTCAAGGCCTGATCACATTAAAATACTATTAAAAATGTATTATTTAACATCTAATAATCATTTCCAAAAAATATAGATTTTGATGCAGAATCCATAAAAAGCAGTACATAATTTGTTGCCTAATTTTCATGTTTTTAGGCAACTTCAAATACAAAATAGGTTACATAACACAAAATATTGTAATAATCAGCATTGTTATTACCTAAAACTAAATATACTAAAAAAAAAAATCATAATTTAGATAAAGCTTCAATAAGATGTTAAAAAAATTAGATGAAAAATGTAGTAACTAGTAAGTTGCCTTGGCCAAATAACGACTAAAGTACTAAAATGACTAAAAATGAAACAAATATAAATTAAAGCTAAATAGAATATTTAAAAAATGAGTAAAAATGACAAACATAAAATTACTATAACTTAAATTAAAAATAAAGCTAAAATATTCAAATATTAATAAATACTACAATAGTATATAAATAATACAAAGTTTTAATGAGAATAAGAGAAGCTTTTTTCACCATGTGACAAATTGGCTGGCAAACTTTTACCTTATAAACAAGGCTAGTTTCTCAGCTGACAGATTTTCCCTGAAATCAGATCTCTATAAGAATTAAAGGGTTAGTTCACCCAAAAATAAAAATAATGTCATTTATTACATTTATTACAATTATTACATTTATCGTTCTACACCAGTAAGGCCTTCATTCATCCTCGGAACACAAATTAAGATATTTTGATTAAATCCGATGGCTCAGTGAGGCCTGCATTCACAGCAATGACATTTCCTCTCTCAAGATCCAGAAAGCTACTAAAAACATATTTAAAACAGTTCATGCGAGTTCAGTAGTTCTACCTTAATGTTATAAAGCGACGAGAACTTTTTGTTCCCAAAAAAACAAACAACGACTTTTCAACATTATAGTGATGGGCCAATTTCAAAACACTGCTTCGGAGCTTTAAGAATCGAATCAGTGACTCGGATCTCCTATCAAACGGCTAAACTGCTGAAATCACGTGACTTTGGCGCTCCGAGTCACTGATTTGATTCGTAAAGCGGGGGGTTGGTGCATGGATTCATACCTTTATGGATCTTGAGAGAGGATTAGGGTTGGGTATCGTTTTAATTTTAGCGATTCCAATTCCGATTCCGATTCTGCTTATCGAATCCGGTTCTTAACGATTCCAATTTTTTTTTTTTTTTTTATGGAGAGAAAAAAAGAACAAATACTTCAAGAATAATGTTTTTTAACTTTTATTCTTGCCACATTTAGGCTATAACCAGTAGGCCGTAACTGTTTTTGTACCTGAGTGTGAGACGCTGCTATTGCTAATATTAGCTGTATCTGGTGCTTTAGGACTCGCGGCTGGGTTAGAGTTCACATATCGCGTCTTTTGCACGCGCGAGTTCGTTATTTCAAATGTAGGCGCGTTATTTCAAATGTTTTCAGGCGCGCCTATATGCTTTCCAGAATGCCTCAAGCATGCGGTGTCACAATTAAAAAAAATAAATAAATAAATAAAAAAAGCATGCGGTGTCACCTGCGGTGCGCAGGTCATGTGACAAGAACCAACCGATCAGCTTCGGCCTTTCCGTAACATCAAAAGCTCAGCCGGGTTTTATTTCTCATCTCCATAAATATACCTAGTAAAGCTACCGCAAGGGCTAGAAATCAGTTAATCCTTTGCTGATACTTCCTCCTCATTCTTGCAGCGCGCAGTTCATGGTTGCATAGCAACAACAGAAGCCACGGGAGCGAAAGCGTTTTGGAAAGGAGGAGAAAGTGGCGCGGCCGCGCTTTCCACGCGTTTTTAGACGCGACATGTGAACGGCCCAAACACGGTGCATTCCTTCAGATTAATGCCGTGTTGAAGCAAAAGTCAGTGCCGATTGTAATGAACTGCGTATGTGCGTGATGAGATAAGGTCCTTGTCGCAGGTCCTAGCACATATATACAACTGTAAAATGCTCACTGCTGTTCACCGTGCGAGAATGTCTGAAAAAAGTCAGGAATCGATAAACAGAATCGAAATGCGCGCATCGTATCGAATACCCGGTTCTTTGACATTTGGAACCGGTTCTCGATACCCAAACCTAGAGAGGAAGTGTCATTGCTGTGAATGCAGGCCTCACTTAGCCATCGGATTTAATCAACAATATCTTAATTTGTGTTCCGAAGATGAATGAAGGCCTTACGGGTGTAGAACGACATGAGGGTGAGTAATAAATTACATTATTTTTGGGTGAACTAACCCTTTAACAAAACAAGAATCCTGTCCAACTTGCAATGTAACTAGTTAACTATTAGACTGTAAACTGCAACTTTATTATATAATTTTATTGACGTTTATGCAGATTAAAGGCCTGATCATACCCAGATGAATATTCGGTGCGATGATATTGAATATTTGAATAAACAGATTAATGTGTCTTTAAACTGGCACAAACGTTTGCATTCTTTCAGTGCGACAGATTTTTTTTTACGGAAAAGTGTTCTAATCTCTTTTCCATTGCCAAGAAAACTAACCTACCAAAAAGATTTGCACTTTTGATCACATATCCAGAGCTGCTGTTATTACACAAAATTAAGACTTGGTGACTATTTTGCCAAGCGATAATGAATAGCTCTCTTGTATTTAGTTTTGTTTGATAAATACCATAGAGTGCTGCAGGGATGGTATATTTTTGTAGGCCAAAACCCAGAAACAAGTTAGCATTTTAGCACTTCCGGTTCCACTGTCCCGAAGCCAATGTTTTTTTGTTTTTGTTTTTTTGAATGGGTATTCAGTTAAAAGACTGAAATAAGGTCTATAGTTAACACAAGCTCAATATATTTTCACATTTTATTCTATGAAATACATCAGTAACAACTTTTTTGTTAAAACTTTTTACTGGTCTTGAAATAGGCGGTTGTTAACAAGTTGTTGAAAGCTGTGTTCATTTGTAAAGATTATTAAGTACTATAAGCGCCACCTACTGTCAGACAGTGATTTTGCATGTTAATTCAACCTATCTGAATTTTACACATTTTATTCAACTTTTTTACACATTGGTCTGAACAGACAAGTTGAATGCAAAAATCAGACCGCATTAGTGTTGGTGTGAATAGGCCTTCACTCTTCAGCTACACAATTCATTCATTGTTACAGGTACAGCAGAATTTTTTTTAACTTTACCTTACTTCTTGATCTAAAAACACATAAACTTGTTCTGCAATATTTAAAACAGGCTTTCATGAAACCCTAGATAGCATAGTACTTGTTATTAGCCATAATATATCTTTAGCCTCAGCCTTAGGTGGCATGGCCACATACCTGACCATCTGATGCCCATTCTACACAACTTTCTCAATCTGAAGTTTTAACACAACATTTTTTTTTTTCTCAGATCATCTGGCAAAGTTGATACAATGAGTAAACACTAGATTTTCAAAAGTTTGCTGGGGTAAGAGACATCAAATCTTTGAAATATGCTCAGGTTTGTTTGTGGCACTTAGTATTATGTTAAATAGATCAACACTGTATATTAATCTTTGTTCTATCATAACTCAGAATTACAGATCACAACATCCAAACATATTTTATGTACAACCTTTCACTGAGAACACCAATATTTAAAATAATTTCTTTCCATACCAGTCTATTATTGCGCTATCGACCCCTAAAGCGCACACAAAAACAAAGAAACCTGCAATTGGTTGCTTTTCAATGCCAGTCTCTTAGAACATGGAACTACTGCTTACTGTTAATTCATAGTGTTGTGTCTCAGCCATTAGGCCCTTTCCCACTGTGATTAAACATAAGGAGCAAGACTGCTTTTTCCTGTAGCTTTATTGTTCTGCTCAATATCACTTTTCAAGTTCTGAGGCCAATAAGTACTGTTGTCCATGGACTGCTGAAAATATATGAGCAAAACCAACATTACACTTGTATGATGAATCAGAAAATAATCTGTAAATTCATCACAAAGCTAGTATTTTCATGTTCAGCTAACAAAAAAAAAAAAAAAAAAAAAAAAAACACCACTTTACAATATACTCTGAAGGAAAAAAGAAGAAAAAAGGCAGGTTGCTGTAAGTTCACATCTGCATTCTAAAGTGAGGGCTGATAAGGAGAGAAGACTGAGATATAATACAAAGAGGGAGCTGAGAAAAGCTGTGTGGCTTTGGTGGGCAGTTACAATCCCTTTTATCCAACATCACCCACAGTTCCTGGGTTACACAAGTACATGAACAATCTCAAAGTATTTCACACAATGTGGCACGCTCATCAGCTGCCACCAACATAACTCTATTGCTTCACACAATAAGCAACAAAGACATCAAACTTGGGAAAAATAAAAAATATATATGAATTTATATATATTTACCTCTATATATTCTATATTCTCTGAAACAGCAGGATTAAAAAGCAATCAAATGATAACCTGCAAAACGAAGCAGAGTCAAGTCCGAGGTTCTACCTACAGGTCAGTCAGCGCTCATGAGGAGGGAAGGGAAGGTGCAAAAAGTCAACAAGCTTCAATCCTTTCCACGCAGGTTATGTAGTAATGAAGCAATTCTTTAAAACATGTTCAACACACATTCATCAGTCAAATATATCCTCAATTAAACCCAGTGATGATCCATAACCCCATACCAGGGGCTGCAGTGGTCTCACATAGCCAAGTTTATCAAATGTATCCTGGACTTGGGGCATCTGGCATTAGCAAATCTCACTCGAATTTGCAGCCGACTGGAAAAGGCACCACAGCATGTACATGGGTCCATCCCGCAGAACATCCTTGGTTTCAAAATTAACACCCATAGCCACCACAAAAAAAAGTGAGAAAAACAGTTTTTTATTTTATGATGTGTATTTTGTTATTTTTGTTTGAGATTTTTCTTTTAAAAACTGGAACTCCATTCTTTCCCTCATGTATTAGAAAAAAAGTGTTTGTAATGCTTTTGGTTGTACTGTGTTTCCATTGTGTTGTAACTCTTGAAAGACTGTCCGTTGAATCTCTTGATTTCACTGGAACAAAAGAAACATGACTGATGTCTTGTGTAGAAAAGGGGCTCTTCCCTCAGATGGGACGACTACCACGGGTCCTCAAGGTCAGCACCGCTCTGCAGAGAAGCCACACAGAAAAAAACATCAGTTTGCAAAGGCATCAAATAAGCATTACCAGAATCAACCAAATCTACCTGCAGTCTTCTGTTATGAAAACATTTACTAAAAGTAATGAGAAAGGCTACATCATAATATCAAATCTAATACAGGAAGTTAGAATATAACCACCAAATGTAACAGTGATTGGGATAATTAAATGAAAAATACATCGCAGAGCATAGAGGACACAGACAACGCGCCAACAGACAGGGCAGGTTACTTTTGGTATGAAACAGTCTCAGCTTTCAAATAGTCATTTTTTTTAAGAAATTCAAAAAAAAAATAATGCTTTTTAGCTCTTCAATGTGTTTTGCTGTAGCGCACTGTAGCGGCACAAGAACCAATCATGTCTTCCTACTAGTTATAGCACAAAATAAACATGAATGAACACCAGAAGGTATGCTTTCTCAACCATGGAAAGATGTCAATACACAAGTCCACTGATGTCTACTAACTTCTCCTGTCTGTTTTGTTTATCTGACAAAATGGCAGATTCGGCGAAATGATTGGTCAGATTGCCTGTCAATCAAACTCCCAGCAAAGGGTGAATTCCCCCTGGTCTCCCATATTCCACTAACCATTACTGTCAATACTGAACCTTGAAACAAGAATTGTCAAGTTCTTGTTTCCTTGTCTAATATTTAATTTGTATGAGTGGAAAACCAGTGATTTAATCATTTCTACACTGCAAGATCAAAGAATTAACTGTTGTACAAGGCATGGACACGATTCAAAAAATTAAAATTATTGGGATTATCAGATCCTGCATTTTTGATTTTGAAGTTTCTTCCTCCACTGTAATATTTCCTTCTTTTCTCAGAAGCCAAAGATACACATCTGCATCAGAGAGAAAAGGATGCATGTGCAAAGCATCAACATGAAAGATTGTGGAAAAATTGATCCAGGCCCTTGTATAATGTCCGATTAGAGATTAGTGAATAATATTTCTGTTCTCTAATATGATTACTTTTCAAGAACACATCTAGGTAAGCCATTTCATGCCACAGATCATACACGTGCAGGACTTGAAAAGAAATCCGAGTTAAAAAAAAGTCTTCTGCATTCATTGACAGGAACACTTTTGCTTTGGTAATGTAAAACACATAAAGAAGTGAATTATCTGCAGGGCTTGAATATTTAACAGGTAAAGTGCAATATCGCACTACTTTGAGAGTTTGGTCACACTGCAAACTGCATAAAACTAACACAGATATCAGCAAACCAGTAATCAAATAAATGGAAAAATCCCTCCTCAACCATCAATGCATTCATAAGATCAGTACATGGGGTGGAGTGAGGTTCTGTCACAATTTTCAAACAAACTCTTCTTCTGCAGAAATCATTAGTATCAATTAGTAATCAACTTACCAAATGAAACAGGTGGGCTGCATTAATCAAAGGGTGAACACATACATCATTAGTTCTGTTAATGTGTATTACCTCTTAATGTGCCTCAAACTAGATGTGTTCTGGATATGAATCCTTTATGTTTGTGTGTGTAAACTATGAATCCTTTATGTTTGCGTGTGCAAATTATGAATACTTTATGTTTGTGTGTATAAATTATGAATCCTTTGTTTGTGTGTGTAAATTACATTAATTTGATCAAGAATATGATTGCTAAATGTTTAGCTGTGAAAAACATGTTATCACTGAGAAACACAAGGATCTAGTCTAGTCTACTCACAACAAGCTTTATAAAAAAAAAAAAAAAAAAAGGCCTAGGGATGTCAAAAGTACCAAATTGATACTAAAATTTAAAACCTATGTAAATGCTGTCTAACAGTACTGATGATTTCTATTATAATAAAATTAATCAAAACACAATATTGACAGGAAAATTCGTATTAATAATCAGCTTTATTAATGTTAACTTGAATAATTACTTGGAAAAATACTATTGACCTATACTTGAAAGCAAAAGTTTGGGGTTGGTAAGATGATTTTTTTTTTTTTTTTTTTTTATGTTTTTGCAAGTCACTTATGCTTAAGGCTGAAACTATTTGATGAAAAATTCTGTAATTTATTTTTTCCTTTATTCCTGTAAAGGAATGCTGAATTTTCAGCAGCGTTTATTTTAGTCTTCAGTGTCATGGTCCTTCAGAAATCATTCTAAAATGCTGATTTGATGCTCACAAAAACATTTATTATTATCAATGTTGAAAACAGTTGTGCCACTTAACTTTTTTTTTTTTTTTTTTTTGTGGAAACTGGTAAATTTTTTCTGAACAGCAAGTTCAAAGGAAAAGCATTTATTTGAAACAAATCTTTTGTAACATTATAAATGTCTTTACGGTCACATTTGATCAATTTAATGCTCACTTGCTGAATAAAAGTATCAATTTCTTTATAAAAAAAAAAAAAAAAAACCCTTTTGAATGGTAATGTACATTCAATTGTGAACTACTGAAAATTTTGGTATCCTGACAACCCTAATGAGAGTCCAAGAGCATAGAGACCACCATCTCTCTCTCTCTCTCTCACACACACACACAAACCACATATCTTGGATCTCCAGTAGGAGAAAAACACTTGGATCAAAATGCCAGTAGTGTCCAAACTAATACTTGAGAATGTGTCACACTAAATAAACACTAAGACACATTCTCCTGGAGGTGTTTGCCTCAAACACAAACAACAACAAGACAGACATACAACTGCAGTCTATACAACATGCAATCCCCAGTGCAGCTTCGCCAGATGACACGGTGAGTAGTGACATCATCATCATGAGACATGGCTGAAGAGTTCATAATGGCATATTAGCAAACCTATTTATAAGCTATTAAAATGACATACTTATTAGGTTACTAATCATGTCTGATTCATCATGCTTACAGGCTGATAATTCTCAGTTCATCTCCTTGATGGGATGTAAGGAGTGTTTGTGATATGGTGACCTCAACCGCTGTGCTTTGGGCCAGAGGATCATTTGAATGAGCTCATTACAGCTGTGATTTGAGCAGGATGTTTTACTCTCTGCAGTAAATAAATTGCGAGTGGGACGGAGAAAGCAAAATACTCTGAGGAGAGAAAGTAACACTGAGTTACTCTTGGTTGAAGGTTGTTAAGAGCAGGTGAAAACGGGTCCAGTGAGGGAGGCGCAGAACAAGGCAACGTCTCATGATGAGATGAATCCAAAGGTCAAGGGGGAAGGTAACATTTCTACACATCTACCTTAATGGTAAGACCAGGGGCTAAATGTACAGCTGTGAACACACCGGGAGGTTCTAGACCTTTAAAAAGCCAGACTCTATTCATACTTACACCATCCTCTTCTCTTTGGGGGTTCAACCGGTTGTACACTGCTTCAATAACACTGTGCCTGCAAAAAAGAAAAGAAGAAAAAAAAAAAAAAAAGCAGACGACGTATTAGAAAAATAAAATGCAAAAAATGTTTGGGTACAGACAGAGTATACAAGTTATAGAGCAAGATTCAAAGTTAAGCTGTATTCTTCTGGGTCAAGCCTACTTGAGATTGAACCTGCAAATGTTTTGTTAGCACTCCAAATCCTTTAAAATTAGGCACATAACCCTATGTCCTGTAAACGTGTTTGTGCAGGTGTGAACCTCTGTGTGGTTTGTAACCATGACATTTACTTACTTGCTGGCAAGGCCGCCCCCTGGTGGGAGATTAGGGATGCTTTCTTGGGACAGGGTGCTCATGACATGCACCAGCTCAGGCACACCTTCTTCCCCTGCTTTCTCTATGAGCTCTGATTAAGAAACAGAAAGGATAAAACCACAGGTTAAAGCTTGCTAAATATTTATTTGACTCTTCTAGTCAATGGAACACTACAATGAATGTATGCATAGGACTTAATGTACAGTGCTTGACAAATTTAATAGAACACCATCCAATGTAAGGTTTGTGCCACAGCTGTCAATCCACACCGGTATGTGTAAGCTCTTTAGTCACAATAGTGTTTCTAATTGTAAAATATAAATATCGTTGGGATTTAATGGATTAAAAGACAGACCGCACAAAAGTTATCAAAAGCAAGTCTTTGGGAACAACTAGAAACTATTTTGAAGACAACAACAACAGAGACTATGGAAAAGTACATAAAAACAAAGCTGTTGTCAAGGCCAATGGATGCCATACAAAAAAATAAAATATATAATTTTATGTGAATAAGACTATTTAGTTGTTTCAGTTTGTTATTTGCCTAATAATTGATAATACAATTTTTAGTTAACACATTTTTGACAGGTTCCTAAAATATTTTTGTTTTCTCTTTATTATGATAGGTGGTCTAATAAATTTGTTATGCGCAGTATGCATGTACAGAGAAATGAGCAATGCATTATGAATACTAGTGTATAGCACAAGTGTTATCTGTTTTTTGTTTTGTTTTGTTTTTTTGGAAAAAGAGAAATGAGAGATAAAGACATAGAAAGAAAGAAGGAAAGAAACAACAGAGACTCTGAGAGACAAGAGTGAGACTCTAGAAGGAAAGCCTGTGGCCCAGTTGGGCTGCTCTGGGCGGCTCTAGGCCTGTTGCCAGTTAGATGTTCAGCCAGCACATTCCTCACCAGAGCAGCAGTGCTGACGACTCCCTCAGGCCCTCTCAGCACCCATCCAAACATTACAACAACGTTCCCCCAACCTTTGCCCAAAACTCAAGGCCAAGTGTTTACATAACCTCCAAAACCCTACAAAACTAACAACCACGTGCAAGAATATGTCTAATGTCCAATACAGATAGAAAGGCCAGTGGAAAAGGAAAAAAAGTAAAAAGACACAGGGTCAGGCTATCGAGAGATATTAAACTAAAAAAAAAAAGAAGATGAAAGGGAGTGGAGACAGGACAGTATGTTCAAAATCACATAAGAAAAAGTGCGGGGGAAGAGGACATTTCTCTTTAATAAAATGCATATATTCTGAAATGAATTAATCTGGACTGTTATACAGTGGCCTCATATTTGGAAAATTAAAATATCTCAAAGCAAGTAGCATCCGCAAACAAAAATGCTTGACCTTTCCTCAAAACTAACTTCAATTGTCTTTAGTGATTTTTTCAGAGAAAAGCACTGACTGCTCCTGGCAAGATAACAACCTTCACTGTATATTATTTAGGAATTTCAATATAGAGTTTGATTTGATTCAGTTTCACAAGCTCTTGATTCAATTCCAGTTCATTTGGCTATATTTGGGTTATGTCCATTTTGCTTACAAATTAAATAATTATTTTCTCTGTTATGCTGTAAATTATAGAGGGCAGTGTTTTAAACCTGTTTCAGATTAATATTGAACTATTTGTTCGTGAATATTTGGCTCCACTGGTGGAATTGTGAGCAGGAGCTATCTAGAGGTTTTAAAGCTGAATAAGGGACAGATGTATGAATGCTCTCAAACTACAGTGGACAAAATAGTTATCGTGTGGTGGACCAGTGAGCTCTTCTGTTTCTCACCTTCCACACGTGATTCAAGGTACTTGTCCAACTCGGCATCTCTCTTTACCGCCTCCTCTGACACCTGGGGTGCATTTGGCAAACAGACTAATACAACACTCATATTATCTCGACTTCCCTAAAGGAGAAAGAAGAAAGAAGAAAATAATCTCACTTAAGAATAAAACATTCATGCTACTTAAGCAGCTGTCACACAAGTGAGAGTAAGGAACTGTACCTTGTGTAGACAAGTATCCACAACCTCATTGCACACTCTCTCCAGGTCGTCCGTCACCTCCAGCCTCGATCGCACAAAGGCACAAAGCTCCTCGTTGCTCATCACATCCCAGATACCATCACACGCCAGCACTACAAATTCATCCTCGGCATCTGACCGAGCAATCTCGAATACCTCAGGCTCCGGAGACACGAGCTGCTCTGTGGGACCCTTGCCCTCTACACACTTGTAGTCATAGTCACCCAGTGCTCGGGATACAGCCAGCGATCCGTTAACCCTCTGGATCATCACAGAGCCACCTGCATTCTGTATACGCTCCTTCTCCCGTGGGTCGCAGGGCTTATGGTCCAGCGTGGAGAAGCAGACGTGCGCGTTGCGGCAAAGAAGAGCACGAGAGTCCCCGCAATTAATGAAGTAAAGATGTTCCGGAGAGAGCAGCACAGCCACCGCTGTGGAGCCGCTGCGATCCATGCCATTCCGCAGGTCTGTGAAACTGCGCATGTGCTCGTCGATCCTCAAGAAGCCAGCACGGATACCCCTCTTGACCGCATCTATGGCTGGAGTCTCAGGCGCCGGAGCACCAGCCTTCCGCAGTTCATCTGCCGACCCCGCGGCGACGATATGTTCCAACAGGTGTTTAGAGCAGTAGTTAGCAACACGTGAGCCAGCGTGACCGTCGTAGACCGCAAAGAAGGACCAGTCATCCAGACCGTGCGGCAGACCTACAGCTGCGGTGTGCGCATCCTCCATCTCCACCCTCCATCCCTGCATGCTGCTGAGGCCAAAACGCAGGCCGTTCCCCTCTCCATGAGCATTATGCTTCTCTGTTTTGGGCTTGTCTAAAAACGCCCCCATGGCTCAGGCCACCGTCTGCAGAGACAGAGAAACAACCATTGAGTAGGTAGACATCAAACACTGAAGTCAGTATGAAAAAGACATGGGAAGTGCAGGACAAAAGAAACATATCTATAGCTTAAATGCACAAGCTAACATTAAGCATCCCCTCACACTGCATCAACACTGTAACACACCAATAGACCTGCTTCAGACATGAAGATTAAAATTAGAGGGGGAAAAAAACAGCACATACGGTCCAAAACATCCAATGCTGATTGAACACAAATGTGGAAGGTTTAGTCTTAGTGCTCAATAGACAGATTTCTATTAACAACAAACTTTGAGTGAAATAAACATGTAGAGATTCTTGGCCCTGAAGCCACAGAGTGGGCGTAGCTTCTGAACATCAAC
The DNA here is from genome assembly GCA_037950675.1 of Hypophthalmichthys molitrix. Lineage (NCBI taxonomy): Eukaryota > Metazoa > Chordata > Actinopteri > Cypriniformes > Xenocyprididae > Hypophthalmichthys > Hypophthalmichthys molitrix. Next base: position 22,656,903 of record CM075504.1, read on the forward strand.
AAACTGCAGCCCAGATAATCCAATTGTTTACTGCTATAGCAGTGTAACCTGCACTGCTATTCAAGTGTTAGCCACTGAAAAATACATATTACACGGGTCCGTAAGAGCAGTGCTGCTTCACTCAAATTCTGCAATCAAATATTTTTGTATATTGAGTTAAACTGTATATTTGACCAATTTTATACACTGTACAATATTTCTTGTGCATTTATTTGCTCAGTAGGGACATTATTGCAAAACAGTAAAAAGTAAACCCTTCAGCTTCACATTAGGTTCTTGACCACCCGAAGAGGGTTTATTTTGTGATAATGACCGGCTGACTGTACATTATGCTTTACACATTTTTAGCTGACTGAACTGTATGCGATGAGAGAGAAAGACTGGGAACCACAACATAACACTGACAAATAGTCAACAGCATTCCATTGTTTTGTCTGCACTGACTGCACATAAACATGCATATACAGTGAAAAGTTAATCAAATTCAAAGTATCATGGTATTGAATTACATTACAAAAATAGGTATAAAATACAAAAGATTGTTTTAAACTGAATAAAGTGAAAAATAATATCTAGAGAGAAAAAAAAAAAAAAAAAAAAAAACAAAGAATCAGAACATTTTCAATGTTCTCTGTGTGTGTGTGTGTGTGTGTGTGTGGAGGAGCTGCCTGAGCCCTGCCTGCACCTTAAGCCCCGTTCATACCGCCAGAATCACATGGCAAAGTTAAGAAAAGTTTAACTTTATGCAAATGAGCAGCGAATTTCACAAGCCACAAACAACAGGAGTGAAGAATGTCAGTGGAGCGCACACGTCACCATCTTGAGTGCAGGCAAGACAGGACAGAGAAACACATTGATGGTTGCGTTTTTAATTTTATGATGCAGCGAGCAGTTTATAGTACAGGTTCTCCTGCATAATGTTGACTATTAGGAACAAGAATAATTGATTATTTATCAAATTCAAATGTTGTTTTAGTAATTTTTGGCAGTACGACTAAGTTTAATTTGTTGACTGATTGATCACTAATCTGGTTAATGATTTAATGCACTGAGAACTGCTGTAGTTTATATAACACTCTCCAACAGAATAATGCTACTTTTAATTCTTTTAAGTCTAATTCCCAGTCAAATTAGAATTATATAGTTTTACCTGCAATTTAATTTGTACACACAAGCGTCTTCACAGTACAGTCTCTAGCGACACAGCGACATGACTTCAAAGAACAGACGAGATGACAGAGGAAGCACGATAGGCTAAAATGTTTGTGAAATTAATTTTTACATCATGCAATAAGTCGAGCGATAGTAATTACAGCCGTCCACGCTGCTGAGAGCAACATTTAGATGTACATGTAAATATGTGCTGTGCGCTTTACTCTCAATAACAAAAACAATAAAAACATTTTTATGCTGTATACATGCAGTGTTGAAAATTTTAACTGGTTTGATGGAAAAAAAGCTAATGTGCACGCCTATTTGAAAACAGTAAATCAAAAACAAGACACAGGAACACTTCACTCAAAGTACTAAGAAATGCCAAAGAATATATTATGTCCAGTTGCCAACACCAAATTTTGCTCAAACAATACTTTTTGCTCCAAAACAAACAGTATAAAGTTGAGGCATCTATGAAGTTTTACTGGGTCCCTAGTGTTGTCATTCTTCTGTGACCGCCTTATTCATTCATAACATCAGTAGTGTAACTGCCACTGAAGTGATTGTAGAGATTAAACTTCTCACCCAGTAGGAAAATAGGATTTGCTCTCCTCAGATAAACTACCTCTTAAGACTCAAAGTCAAGCTGTGACATGCAGCTGTCTGGACTATTTCTACTTTCCAGATGAATCACACTAGACAGTGGACATCCAAAATCTGATCATATTTTTTAAATCAAAACAGAATTCCCCTCGTCTTTTGCGGAGATGAGACAGCTGGTTACTTTGGTGAGTAACATCTATATGAGAGCTCAATCCAGAACCTATGTAGCCATGCAAAACCACACATGCTAGGAAATGGTCAGATTCAGTGAGGAGGAGACAAACTCAAGGATCCATTTACAGGATAGGGTGAAAGTGACCCTATTTACTCATGCCATGGTGACCTCTGTATCACAGGTTTAATCCAACAGTGCTAGCAGTGTTCTGGAACTCAGAGCTCACAGTCAGCCAACGGTGAAAGGAGGTCAGCCACCCTGCCAGATCAGTCACACGACAGCTCTTTTTGTCCACAGGTTACAGCTTCAATTCTCAGCAAACATTACATGAGTACACAAATGTATAACAATTCCAAGTCCATTTGAAATGGGGACAAACAGTTTACTGTGAAAATTTGACTACCGCATAAGCTATTCAAGTCCAAACTAATCAAACTAACATGCAAGTATTATTTTTCCAACAAGGCGAACAATCTTTTATAGTTAAAGCTTTAACAACATGTTGTTAAATGAATAAGAAGTATTTTCATTGATTTAAAACCTCACAAGCTTAAACACGTAACAAAGTAACAGGTCTTGGTTCAAGTTAAGTCTGGAATGACAAAACAAGGGCTTGCAGTACATTCAGTACATGGAGTTCATTCAGTGATTCGTAAGACTGATTCAAGCCAGTAATCCTTGACTTCATGAGTGTTTTTGATCAGTTTATTTCAAGAAGAGTCCATTTTAATCAGACTACACTGGTGGCACTGCATGTTTGTATTAAAGTATTTTTGTTCTCTCATCACATTCAACTCACTTTCCATTTAATTTAAGAAGCAAAAACTTTATTTTGGTGTGGTAAAAAAGGGCATGAAACACTGCAGTGTAAAATAAAATGTAAGTTCAGTTGCGGCCTTAATTCAAGTATAATCAACTATATAAGTCATTTCAACTTAAATTATATTAAACTGACTTAAATTATTTGAATCTTGTATAACTTGTAAAAAAAAAATCTGAAAATTGCTCAACTTATACTGATGAGTTAATGTAAAATCATATGTTGTCATGACTTATTGATCATAAAATATTTTACAGTGTGGCTATATGTAATGGTAAACTGGCTGCCCCTGTGAACATTCAGATTACAACTTTCAGAGCAGATGTAAGCTGATTTGGCCCCAGTAAGAACATTACAAACACTCAAGGATAGATTCTGTTGTGGAGTACAGCCCTCAATTAAAAATTAAAGAAAGACACGGTTGAAGTTTTTTTTTTTTTTTAAAGACTGCAATGTTAATGTGTTAAAATGCAAAACATCAGGATAAACTGATTAACAAAGAATACACAATTTAAATTTATGGGTCAATGACATGACAGGTCATTTTTTTGTCCAAAGGCCTTAATAATAATAAAAAACAAAGATATGACATCCAAAGTATGTAAGGTAGCACAACTAGATCTCTTTTATTGAATCCAAAAGGTTTTAATTATATTTTGCTACATATAAAAAGTATTTTAAAGATCTGAAGTGTCAAAAGGTCATTTGGTTTAACCATCCAAAGGCCAATACAGCCATTTCATTTGTGATTGAAATATCTTAAAATGTAATAAATGTATATTTTTTTTTATTCAGGCATTATTTTATAACATCACATAACATCAACACAGTGCAAAATGGTATTAAAATTATGTGAAGTCGTTGCTTTGTTATGAGAAAAAATGTCCAGAAAAATGAATTTCATTGATGTCATTCAGAGTAACCAATATAAAGAGACCATTTTGGATCAAGTCATCCGGTCAATATCATGTGACAGGATGTGACATCATTCAGCACCTGCGAAGGACCACATGGTCATGAAGCAAAGTAACTAACTCTCTTTTAACTATCTGAAAAATTCATGTTTTCACTTGCTCTTACGCATGTCCCAAAACATCAGGTCATTCGGTACCAGTGTTAATTTTGGCAGCCATTTTTGATTTAGTCTTAGTCTTTATCTTCAGACAAAAATGCTCTTCAGTCTTAGTCACATTTTAGTCATTTTTGTCTTTCATATTTTAGTCTAGTTTTAGTCGACAAAGTCATTGCATTTTGTCAAGTCTTAGTCATTACTTTTAGTCAAACTACAGTTACCAACATTAATTTTGATAGTTATTTTATATGTAGTCTTTAGACAAAAGTCATTATAATTTTTCTCTTTAGACCAATTCATTTAAGCTTATGAAAAATTTGAATCAAGGTAACAGGCTGTACTGACACTGCACTCTTAGCAGTAGCACTTGTGCATTTCTACACATCCTCTTTCAGTGGTTCTCAAACTTTCTAGCGTCTTTCTGCGTACCCACTCTTTTCCACTTAGACTGCAGTTACACCTTTTCCATTAAGGGACAATATTTGCCCTCTTAAATCAATTTTTCCAGTGCTTTTTTTTTTTTTTTACCTTGATAATACCTTAATAAAATAAACAATGCTTTAAATAAAGAAAAAATTCAAATAAAATGATAAAAGCGAAGTGATACTTTTAAATATTACATTAAATCAGTCAGCAGGTGGTGTTAAGTCACTGTTTTTATGAGTGAATCATCGAGTCATTCATTCTTTCATTATCAAAGCAAGCGGCTGTATTTATGAATGGGTCATTGAATCATTGACGATTCGTTCACGAAACAGCTTGTGTGCTGCAGTTCTGCTGTGGCTTCCGTTGCAAAATAGAGCAAAAATACTGACAATACTGTTTAAAATGTACATCACTTAATATTACCCTTTTGATTGTTGAACTGTTGTATAAAATCAATGTCACATTTGAAATCGTGTGGATATTCGGGAAACATTGCATTTGTGTTCTCATAATATGATCAACATTAAAAACAATAACTCACAGAAGGGTATGTTTTTGTATCGAAGAGAGTTTTAATCTTAAATCTCTATGCAGTCTGTGTCTATATTTGTTCTTCAAGCTAGTAAGTGCTAAATCCACACTTTTACAAAGGTATGTCGAGAAAAGCAGTAATGTAGCGCGATTTGCTGGCTTGTGTGGATGCAGTCAGTTTTGACCACGAAAGATGAGGTAACTTGACCGAATGTCAAGTATTTACGGCATTTTACCTGCTAGAAATACATGCTCAGTTTTAATGTTATTTTAAGGTGGAGTAGAAATAAAAATAAATGGCAAAACATTTTGTTCGCGTACGTCAGTTTGAGAGCCACTGCTGGATATCAGCCTGCACTGTAGTAGCAGATTTAGTCAGCAAACGAGCAGCGCAATATTGACTGACCGAATGACACTTTAAGTAGAAAATCTCAAATGAAGATCGCTGAACTCCAGCTTACCTGTCTGTGTTTTCAGATCATCTGCGCTTCTTCCTCAGTGTAGACTAGAGCGCGCGCGTGTGCGTGGTTGCCAGATTGAAAAGATTAAAGGGGGGGGGTATAATGCTATTTCAAGTATTCTGACTTATTAACACTGTTAAAGAGTTGGATTCTCATGCTAAACATGGCCAAAGTTTCAAAACATGAGTTGGACATATGACGGAGTATTTCTGTTCCAAAAATTCTCTTCCAAATTGTCACAGGTTTCAGGTTTTGTTTTTTTTCAAGTATCGGCCTGAGTGACGTCAACAGGGGCGGAATTCCTTGTATGGGCACTTCTCCCGGAAGGGAGCGCACGCACACGTCAACCAGAGCGAGAGAGCAAAAGCACGCCTATCAACACGTGTTCGGGTTTACGGAAGTCATCGGCAGCGCTGCACAGGTCACAGGACTGCACAAAATCAACAATGTCACCAAAGAAGTGTGTTTTTGGTTGTGAGGAAAAGATAACCTTGCTTCCCAAAGAACCCAGTGTTGGAGCTGAGAGATTTGTTCTCACGCATTACATTGATGTGCTCTCGATATTTGTTATTAAAATAACCATAGAAACTGATAGTTACAATCACTTTTTTATTGGTTAAAATGAATGGAGAATGTCTCGTGTTTTTCCGTGGCTGCTCGAAATACTCAGTACAGCATATGTATCTTTTATAAATATGATTAAACTAAAGACTTTTTGGAGATATGAAGGATGCACTACTACTCTATAGGTACTCAAGATTAACATGAGATTGGCAGAAACTGTGTGTGATACCCCCCCTTTAAGTAAAACATGTTCTTTTAACAGAAAAGCTGATTGGGGGTTTAAATTGGCAACCATAAGCATGAACGCTTGTAAAAACAGTCTGTAATGTTTCGTCTCCTTTAAAACAAAAAGTGATTTCAAAAGAGTGATTTTGGTAAAGTTTTTAGTCTTTTAGCCACATTTCAGTCTCGTCTTTTTTTGTCAACGACAAAAAAATGTGTTGTTTTAGTCACGTTATCGAGAGATGACACCAGTGTCATTTAACATCATCTCATCTTAGTCATGGAAAAAAAAGGTCGTCAACGAACATTTTTTGTTTATCCATCTTGTAAAAAAAAAAAATGACAAAAGCAGTGTTAAATGATTATAAAAAACACAATTTTTATTGTTAAGACTTCATAAAACTTAAAAATTAATTATATCTATATTGTTTTCTTACACTTTTAAGAACATTATTCGTCAATGGCACTTTATACTTAATATGTGACAGAACATCAGATAAATTCAAAGATCTTTTTTTTTTTTTTTTCCTAGATTAAGTTTCCTAGATTACAAATGTAAATTTACAAATAAGAAAACCGGTGAATTGTCAATTAAATCAATTCATTGTCAACCCAGGCACAATATAAAACGTGCAGACGTTGGTAAAATCTCCATTTATCAGGACAGTAAAGACTGCAAAAGTTTTACAGCTGCCAAAAAAGAATCAAGCTAACTAACCACAAAAACATATCAAGCAATTATGCACACAAATGATTTTCCTCAAAATATTGTTCATCCAACTGCTGCTGGAAATCATTCAGTGAAAGTGTTCATGTGAACAACAAAAAAAAAAACCTGATTTCACATTTAAGGTGTTTATGTGCTAATTTGTGGTCTCACTGGGAACATGTTGATGAATTCTTCTATTCACCATTATTTCACAGTGTTGTGAAATTAAATTGTGGATCCAGTTTAGAGGATTATCACATGATCAAAGTATAAAAGGGTCTAGATGACAAACAGGGGATTCTGGTTTGTACCAAAGAGACCCCGCTATTGCTCAGCAAGCCGCAAGTATGCAATGATGTCACATAACAGCATGTCTGAGCTGGCCACACCTCACGCCTACTGCACTATAAATAAACTCAGATAGGATTGCATACAAACCCTAATCCTTTTACCCAGAACCTTCAGCTAAGGCTCAACCTTTCAAGTTTTCATCAATGGGAAGCTACTCTAAAGCAGCCGAAGCTAGGACCATCTTCACCATGAGAGCGGACATGTATCTCTAATATGGTCATTCAACCCAAAATTAATTTTTTTTTTAATTGAATTGTGCTCTAAGGATCAGTTTTGTTCCATAAAACTACAACCTTCCTGAGCGGAGATATTGAGGTTTTCGCACAGCCCTGTATAACCAAAATTAGTTGTGGGCCATGATGACAAAGACATTTGCTGTGGTTAAAACAAGTAAAATAAAAATGAAAAACTGGTGGTTTTGCAATACCAATTCACAGAGGTAATCACTCAAAAATAAAAAAAATAAAAAATAAACTAAAATACTCAATCTCCATTGGACCACTTGAGATGGATTAACCCATAAAATATTACATAAGAGTAATTAAAAAAATAAATAAAAAAGAAGTCCACTTTCTTATGCACTTGTATAAATGATAGCGATTAATTGGAAACAGCTTCCAGCACCTGTGCCTTGACTCCAGATTAGCCATGCTTTGATCATGTGCTCTGTTTAGCATCACAGTAAACTAAAAGAGCCCAGATGATAATAACTCATTGCCTATGAATAAGTGCGGATCCAGAGGGCACATTGTGCCAAAGCACTAAAACAAACAAATAAAACGCATCCTGTAGAGACAGGAAGTGGGCTAGACCTTTGAAGAGTATTTCAATATTGGGACCCAACAAAAGGAAAAACAACCTGGTCCTCATCGACTCTCTATTTCAGACCACCTGTGCCCAACAGTGACTTTCATCCACCATCACCCACGTCCCCTTCATCATTATGAATCATGATATCTTCATTACAGACAGGAAAAAGGCATTGTGGCCAATGAATTAAAAAAAAATAAAAAAATAAAAAAACAACGCCAGCACTGACCAGGCAGTTCAGGCTGTCACCCAGAATACATTTTCATAACAACCACCTCTTATCAAGCAGGAACGGATCTAAAGCAGTCCTAGCCAGCCAGACTCTAGGAATTCTATTAATATCCCACATTACCAGCTCCGTTCGCTAACATGGTGAGTCAGTTTATGACCATAAAAAGATCCTTACCTGACCTAACGTTGGCCTGCATTCAAGAGTTACACGTCCAGATGACAGGTTGCTCATTCAAGATTTCCACATTCCAATAAAGTGAAGAGAGCAGTTCAACACACTCCTGAGATCTATGGCACTGCAATGATGTAACCATTGGACCACTGTCATATGTTCCGTTTCCATGCCTACAGCGCCTGGAGTGGCAGCTAAGAGTGGTTTCCATGGTAACAGAGAGCTTCAACAGGGCACTTCAGTGCATCTTTCCTGTGACCAGTCCCTTGGAATTGCAAGTGCAGTGAGATAGCCAACAAACAAAACTAGCATTGAATTTTATTAATTGAACGGAAACTAGGAACAGCTGGCAAAGTGCAGTGTTTGGAAATGAACAAAGTTGTGAGACAATTACAATAACGTGTGAACATATCCATTGCTAGGCTTCACGCACACCATGTGCTCCTTGCATGTGAAACTTTAAAGGCCAGTGTATCAAATGTCACAGCCCCTAAACGGGCAGTGAGTTGTAAACTGCTGCACTGGCCTTGTGTTGCCTTGTTTATAGAGCCCTAAGGACAAACAAACTTATTACATCAGTACAAGAGCAGCTGCATCATTACAGCTGATTCACAAACGAGCAAAGGTATATTTTGAGATGTATTTTAAGACTCTAACAAGACAAGTGCCTGCAACCAATAACAAAATGACGATCCTTTGACTCAGCGTTTTTTTGTTTTTTGAAATGGCTTGAATTGGCTTTTATTTATTTTTTTTACATATTACATTTGGACCAAGGTCCCTATTTTAAAAACATTGTCAAAACTTTAAAGGTTTTAAGGCTTTAAAGGCTTCCCAAACTATCAGGCTAAAGGGCAGTTCACACCAAGGAAGATAACTATAAAAATAATTATAACTATAAAGTTTTAAAGGGGTCATGATATGGATATTTTTATTTTAATGTTCCTTGAGGGCGGCTCCTGTAAGGATTGTCAGTAAACGGCCAATGTTATGATTGCCTAACATCATTGCATAGGAAACAGTATCAACGCCCACTTGCTATTACACACAAGTCTGTGTTTTGAAAATATTATCCATATAAAACCATCATTCATCATCTGTCAACAAAAGTTTTTTGAAGCTCTGTATTACTCTGTGCCTCGTTTGCAAAACAATCGGCAGTCAAATTCTCAAAGCAAGTATATAATCCTCCGACACAACCCATTAAAAATAAACCATACACTTGTTCTTGATACTGGTATCCTTCTTAAGTCTGTACAGAGACGCTACCAAGCCGTTTAAACAAGACGTGTCAAAGCGAACGTTCCTTTACGCTTCTATTTACTCTACTACAGGGCTTTTCACACTGTGCTTAACACTTATCGTCATTCTAAAGACCGCTTTTAACCCCGAGTAAAGCATCGTTTCACACTTGTAATTTAGATGCGGGGTTAGCGTCGCTTTTTACCCGGGGTTATGAAACCCTGCTCTGGAGCATGGCCAGTGTGAAACGATGTGGTGTTAGAATGTTACAACTAGATGCTTAGCAACCGACAACCAATCGCACTGGTGTATATACATATATACACACACACACACACACACACATATATATACACTACCAGTCAAAAGTTTGGACACGGTAAGATTTTTAATGTTTTTAAAAAAAGTTTCGTCTGCTCACCAAGGCTGCATTTATTTAATTAAAAAATACAGTAAAAACAGTAATGTCAAACAGTGAATTACACTGTTATTATTGCAATGTAATAATATCATAAGTGATATTATTACAGTTTAAAATAACGGTTTTCTGTTTGAATATATTTTATAAAGTAATTTATTCCTGTGATGGCAAAGCTGAATTTTCAGCATCATTACTCCAGTCTTCAGTGTCACATGATCCTTCAGAAATCATTCTAATATGTTGATCTGCTGCTCAAGAAACATTTATTATTATTATCAATGTTGAAAACAGTTGTGTTCTTTTTTTTTTTTTTTTTTTTTCAGGATTCCTTGATGAATAGAAAGTTCAAAAGAACAGCATTTATCTGAAATACAAAGTTTTTGTAACATTATACACTACCGTTCAAAAGTTTGGGGTCAGTAAGAATTTTTATTTTAAATTTTTTTAAAAGAAATTAAAGAAATTAATACTTTTATTCAGCAAGGATGCATTAAATCGATCAAAAGTGGCAGTAAAGACATTTATAATGTTACAAAAGATTATATTTCAAATAAATGCTGTTCTTTTGAACTTTCTATTCATCAAAGAATCCTGAAAAAAAATATTGTACACAAATATTTTGTACAATTGTACACAATAAATGTTTGAGCAGCAGATCAGCATATTAGAATGATTTCTGAAGGATCATGTGACACTGAAGACTGGAGTAATGATGCTGAAAATTCAGCTTTGATCACAGGAATAAATTACTTTATAAAATATATTCAAACAGAAAACAGTTATTTTAAATTGTAATAATATTACACAATATTACTGTTTTTACTGTATTTTTAATTAAATAAATGCAGCCTTGGTGAACAGACAAAACTTAAAATATTAAAAATCTTTCCGATTTCAAACTTTTGACTGGTATATACATATATGAAGAGTTTGGTTGCAAACGATGGTTTGCAAAATTTTTTGCAAAATTTTTTTTAAAAATTGAGTTTCCGCCAAAATCAGTATTGTATCTGGTCGGTATTGAAAAGTCATTAATTAATTTTGCGCAAAATGCGATATCCGTTGTGTTATTCTGTCATGTTTTCTCCCTTTCTTTCCAAAATGTGCCAAACGCCAGTCTTCCTTCTATGCAGAATGCGATATATCCGCTCAACCAATCACAGCGTACCATTCCACGCAGTGCTGGGTAAGTTACTTCAAAAAAGTAATTAATTACGAATTACTAATTACATCATCAATATTGTATTTAAAATACTTTTCTAATTACTCTGTCTGAAAAGTAATGTAATTACTCAATAAGTAACTAATTACTTCTTAAAATCCCTATAAACCTTGACCGGGTAGACAATAGAAAGGAAACTCTTTTAATAATTTAGTCAAACATGGAATAGTTTAGCCTTTTATAGCTTTTTAAAATATTTTAACTTTATTAAAACACATACTATAATACTTTTATTTACTTTATAATACTTACATTTTTTTTAGTAACAAATAGGAATGTCACTATACCAAAAATCTAGTAGTCGGTACCGATACCATAAAAGTGCACAATACTCGATACCACGTAAAAATATATAAAAAAAAAATATAAATAAATTTTTTTTTTCCAGGTAGGTCTAATAGAAGTAAGTAAAAATACCAAAAAATTGAGTAATCAAATATAAAATGACTCTGCATAGTCATAACTGTATAAATTAAATATAGACTAATCCTTATTAAAGCTTTTCTTTCGTTGTTTGATTATCATTTATAATACAGACAGCCAATAGTAGACAGTAGCATGTTTTAAAGGCTGCTGTCACTAAGACCTAACAGACATAACTGTGTGTGTATTTGAACGTTTATGTGTAATAAACTGCGAAAAATTGACACTCGCAAGAGGCGGCTATGTGTGTGCGCTGAGAGCTCACTGACCGAAGACCGTCTCTCAGAGAGCGCGTGCAGTTTTTTCTCCCTAGGACATAGCTTACATTTTACCGTAATGTTCTTGCCTACCTGTGTCAAAAAAGTGAAGTAACTGGAATATTTCCATTCTGCAAAACAGCCACTCGCTTCTGCCGACATCTTCAGACAACTGGTGCGAAGTTGCGAACTCACGCGCAACTGCACTACAGCTAACGATTTTAAAGAGGCAGCGTTCACTTTTACCTTTAGAGGACAAATTTAGATTTTAAATTCAATATTGATTTAAACAGAACTGTTGAACTAATTTACAGTATGTAACGCAAGTACATTATAAATAACTGTAATTAAATTACCTAAAAATGAACAGTAATCCCTTGCTCTACTTTTTCAGTGGATAAGTAATTTAATTACTGTAACGCGTTACACCCAACACTGATTCCACGCACTGTAAACAGTAATAGCGGTGCTCTGAATACACCCAGCATCCTAGTTTTCCTTATCTGCTTTGTACTTTATGATCAACAAAAACAGAAAAATTAATAATTTTGATGGCATTGATGAACCTGTGGAGGTTTCTGTGGTGGGGAAGAAACGGAAGTCATCGAAATGTAATCATTTACGTGAGGAGATTAAGAAGATGAGGCACTCGAGTTGGGAGGAGGAAAAATGCCGGTTATTGCTTGTTCCACGACAGCATCAAACTTCTGTCACGGTCCCCAAAACTGAATCATGAACAGTTTTGCGTACCTGTGGCAAATGTGTTTATGTGTTTATTTTAACCTTGCGGTGGCAACAGATACTCTTTCATCGGTAATGACAAACGGAGACATAATTAATTTATAACATTAACAAGATGACCCGTTGAATTCATTTTGGGAGCGATGACAGAATGTATTTTTAGTCAAATGCCTGTATATAAGATTAGTATTGACAAAGTTCAGAGGCTATCATATATGTGAATCAACTTACTTTGTTGAGTATTTTCAATATGAAAAAAAACTTTTATATTGATGGATTAATTGCATTTTGACAAAAACGTGTCACAGATTTATTGCATTTTGGGGAAAAAAAATTATCCGTTTTTATAATAAACCTTTGAAAATCAAAATCTAGATTTGAATTTTTAATGTTTTTATAACCAAAAGATGCTATGTGAAAGTTTGAAACAGAAAATAGTTTTCATCTTGCCACTTTCTTGGTAAAGAAAAAAATGTGTTTACTCAAATTAATCAAAATGGATTTATATCATTTTGGAACCAAATGTGTGTATGTATATTTATTTATTTATTTATTTGCTTTGGGCAGTCATGGAAACACCGCACAATGTATATAAACAGTTGTTTCTGCGTATGACAGGAAAAATGTCAAATGTGATGGAAAATGCGACAAATGGAGTAAAGAAAATAAATTTTTACCTTTATAGTTTAAAAAGTTCATTTAAAGAAAAAACTTGGACGCGCTGAGGATGCAATAAGGACATGCAATGCTAGAGCCTTTATGTAAACAGGTCACGTGCTGCATTTGTCCAGTCAGTAACACTGACACCGCGAATATTCAAACAAGGACTTTAACCCCAGGCAATAGTATGAGCAGTGTGAAACGTGAATAAAGATAACCCAGGATTCCATTTACCTGGGGTTTAGAAAGACCAAGAGTTAACTGGGTGTCTGTATACTCTATCCAGTGTAGACAGCGTCAGTGATTTTAATGGGATCTATTTGCTGCTTTTGACATCCGGTGTAGACAAGTGTCAGCCGTTAAGCGACTGAACGCCAGTAGGCATATGGTGTGATTAAGTGTAACTACTCGTCGATGTCTTGCTCTGGAGGCAGACATATGCAAATGCATTTGCCTGTGTGACATTACAAGTCCCCCAATATCCATGTTTTAGTGCTTGAATAATAAAATGCTTTGTTTATAATGAGGACGTTTTGAACTCTAAAACTTGCAGGAAGTTTCAATGGTACAAAGACCACTTGCGTGTCAAAAGATCAAAGAAAATTTGATTTATAATGTCATGAGTCATGACCCCTATAATAATCATTCTAATTCTATGAGAATAGGGAAGTCCACAATTCAGCTATGACGATAACAGAGGAACAATATAGCTGGAATCCCTTTTAGAGCAATTTTTCTGGCTGATAAAAGATAAAAACATTGACAACTAACCAGAATCCATTTAACTTTTTCAGCCCGACTGAATTTAAAGCAGCAACATAACTGCACCACACACTCAAATTAAACAGAACATTATTATTGGCACTAATATAGTTATCGTTATAATTATAGTTACAGTTTTTGGTATGAATGGACCTCAGCTCACCATTTCAATGAAAGCATTTCCAAAGCACCATAAGAATGCAATTAAACACAATGGTATAACCGATAATGGTATAACACACTGATTTTGATATTAATAACAAACAAGTTTAAAAAAAGAACAATTCTCACAAATATGGCATTTCTGGTCAAAAAATAAGAAAAGGGTGTTCTAGGATAACTTGTAGACTACAAACAAACATAACCCTTAATTTGTTCACAGACTTTTAAATGTAACTGCAAGCATAATGGAAGAGTCTTAAGTAATTAAAATTTAGCAGCTCAGTTAGCTACTGCCTTTGTTATATCAGTCTACATTCATTAACCAGACCCCATCTCTCAAGCCTACAGGACTGCAACATTTCCAGAGACTCCTTATAGTTAAACCTGTAGAGTAGAAGTCAGATCAGCCTGCATGGATCAGAACCAAAAGGCAAAATGTAAATCAATGTGGTTTTTTGGTACAAGGTCGCATTAGATATGGATCCAAGGAGTGCAACATGACTTCTAATGTAATCTTCCTACCATTAATCAAAGAGTTTGCAAACATCAGCAGGTCGCCTAAAGGTTCAGAGGGATTCCAGATAGTGGGGTTAACAAGCTAACTCAATTTGTAAATCCACTCATGAGATGCATGCAGTACTTGATTAGCTACTGTGCAAAAGGCTTTCAAGAAGGATAGATCAAGCAAACAAAGCTTAGTGATATCATATCTGTTGTTCTAATCACCTTCAAAAATGAACAATATCAAGCTCTCGGCTCTAGACTTTTATGATGAAGAGCTCAAATGCCAGTGTCTAAGGTTAAGGTTCGATACTCTATGGAAGTACATTAATGTAGACATTTCTAGAATCATTAATTGGGCCACACATTGGCAGTGCGTTGCTCAAGCATTCACATACAAGTTTCTTGATTAAATTATATAGCCGTAGATATAGTCTACATTCTGGGGGCATGGCTTTAGCGCTGGGGAAAACATATCCTAGTTGCCTTAGTTACCCATTCATTTCCCTGAGGAAAACAAATATCAAACAGATTCTGGAATGGTAATTTTCAGCTACATAAAAATGTATTAAATTTTAAGAGGTAACGATATCTTAGCAGCAGTGATGATCATACCTATTACTTGAGAAACCCGACCAAGGCAAGCCTACCATCAACCAACAAACCTCTCACAAACCATGCCTATTATCAGTGGCCAAGCACTCCATAAACTTTCAGAGTTATTTTAGGTCCTCGCATCATCTGCGCCCATGCCAATGTCTGTGTAAGGTGCCATTAGGGAATGAGGCAGGAGAAGACCTTTGCGTGATACATGGGTGGCAAGCTGCATAGCCTATAAACTAACATGGAATACAAAGACCTACCTTAAAAGCCTTTGATGAAACCATCAGTACACAGCAGGCAAAAGTCCAAAATCCCAAAATCCCAGTGAAAAACAAACTTTACTGCTTGGGTAAACATGAAATGAATTTTACTTTGACAAAAATGGAGTGGTGCTCATCAGTCTAAGTTTTACATAAAAAGACTACTGGCTAAAATCATACAAGAAATTAAATGCTGATTCACTTCACTTATATTTTTCACTCATACCTAGTTAAGGATGCATTTAAGTGAGATTTCATCAAAAAGATCTTCACTTGTGTTCCGAAGACGAAGGAATGTTGCATAAAACATATTTGGAATATTGCATAAAACATTTGTGAATAAAGCACCGTTTCCATCCAGTGAGTCGAAGAGAACAAAATCATCACTTCCTGATAAACTGAAGCTAAATATCACTAAGAAAAATGGAAGCTGCTGCAGTAGAAGCCACTGTATATAATTTTTGTATATAATAAATTACTTGCGCCTCAAAGCACACAGATGAAACCCAATAAACGCTGTCATGTTCTGTAGCATTCAGATGCCTGGCGTTTGTGAACGCAATAATGTGAGGCGCTTCTGGGAGGGAATTATACTGAACCACTTTAACGACAGACTTTGCTCAGGCATTACAGAATGACCAAAACAATAAGATCGTCTGCTGGTTGGTCCAGTTATGCCGTACCATCGCAAAGTCACATGTCTTTTTTGATGCGCATCAAGGAATTTATTTGGCAAAAGTGTTTCCATTGCGCATGTTTTCGTATCACATCAAAAATTTATCCTACTCATTTGAGCGCATACGTTTTTTATGCGCATTTTTAGAGTTTATATGCATCCATTCAGCGTTTTATGCGATATCCCAAAATGCGCGTAAAAATAGGTGGATGGAAACAGCTACTGACGCCTGTGGAGTTTGTTTTGACACAGACTTGAGGCTGTGCATTGCACAGAGCTGGATACTTCAAATGCAGATTTAAAAAATACAGACAACAAAACTGTATGGATAGTTTACACTATGCAGTATACTGTATGTACGTGGGTAAATTTGGATATACTTAAATATAAATATAGCTGTACAATAATATAGTTACAGTTTACACCAACCCTTCATCACAAGTGGTTTCCATTGCCACAGAACAAGCAGTTTAAACAATAAATAAATAAAGAAAATTCATATAATTTCCGATAAAAAAATTGTTCTAGACCTAGTCATACATATCACATCATGAGTGGATGTTCATTCAATTTATATTAAACGAAAGCATTTTACAAGGATGACACACCGTATGTTTAAAATAAGGCCTTCAAGTTCATTTCTGACACTGATAACCCAGCTGACATGGCCTTGTTTTGTGCACTGATTGGGGGAGGAATAACTTTAAAAGCCTGTATTTACATCTTATAAAGTTAAAAATAACCAGGAGTAATTAAATGCCAGGACTGTTGTTGTCTTTGGAAAGAGCGATTTATGCAAGAATTAATGGGCTGTGTGTCAAAACCTATTGAGCTACCCACGTTCACAGCATCTGGGATACCATAAGCGTCTTTTTACGTTAAAATCGAAAACATACGATACCCAAAAATGCTGCCTAGATTGGCAATTTACTAGGTTTTGCGACACAGCCATTAACAGGTCAGATTCCTGGAGCAGGCAGAAGTACGTGCTCACTGACTGGCCCTTGGTGCAGCAGTTACAAAACACGTCCATCCCGGTAGATAACGCTAGCTTGCTAGTTAGTCTGACAAATGTGGTGTGACTTACGTTTCTCTGATTGAAATGTCCTCTCCAGAAGACGCCACGTTCCAGGCGGCCGTCAAATGTGCCTTTATGATCGAGAACACACTCGCTAAACATCGATATTTTGAACGTTGGTGATATAAGCTCGTCTCGACTAGAGCAGCTAAAGGTAAACCCAGCTAGCTGGCTAGCTAATGCGGTTAAATTCACACGGTCAGTTCTGCCCTCAACGTCTCTCGGCTTGGATCACGAGCTGTAACGAACATCTTTGATATGCAGTTTCACTTCGGCTCAACAAAAAACAAGTGCGACCAGAGTGTTGGTCATCTAAGTTGAATTTCGAGCCGTGTTAGCGTTTCTAGCTACATGTTAGAGACAGGTGACGTGCACTACTCAGTGCCATTGACGGCCGCGCGCTTGGGTTCTGTGGGATGGGAGGGGCCATCGCCTCTATGATTGACATCATTATGCTGAATAGAGGGTGAGTATAAAACCTTTGTTTTGGATCAGATATCATGAATCTTCCATTATGATCTGTATCTTGGTTAAAAATATATATATAAAGTCTCAAAGTTCCTGTTACCCTGGTGAAAAAGAAGTAGCCTACACTTCTTCTTAAAAAAAGAAGCATTCTTAAAAAAAAAAAAAAGTCCTTATTACGAAAATAATACTTTTAAGTAAGTAAAACTTAGGTACAACATTATGGCCTGGTTTTACAGACTAAGCCAGGATTAGACCTTAGTTCAATTAGGATAGCCTATTTAAGTAGCTTTTATAAATGTGCCTTAGGAAAAAAAAACAAAAAAAAAAAACATTACTGGTGTGCATCTTGAGACAAAACAATGGCACTGACATATTTTAAGATAAGATACTATTAGTTAAAACAAATCAAACATGCATTTTAGTCTGGGACTGGGCTTAAACATTGTCTGTCAAACCAGGGGAAAATGTAATATAATTTCATAATATAATCATGTACTTGTAGTCTTTAGAGAAATGTTTTAAGGGCTTTTTACTAAGGGACATTTGAAGACTAATAATTTTGTTATTAGTTACACAGTATTCTATAGATGCAAATGTTGTTACTTTATGAATTTTAAAACTCAGATTTTACTTATAGTTGCAAACTAGTTTATCTTTTATATAACCATTGTACTGGCGATTGCTGACTTCACATTTCTACATCAGCTGATTATCCTGCAGATAATCTTGCACCTCCTCTGTTTCTTCACAGGTATCCTCATCAATTATGGATTATTAGTATTGGTTACAGAATCTGGTTCCCAGGGGTCATCTTACCCAGAAGATAGTTTGATACCTCTGTAACAACTTTAGAATTGGTTATTCTGCATTTACATTAATAATTTCAGATAATATTTTTAATATAATTGGATGACACTAAAACTTTTCCGGTTCAAATTAAATAACCATATATACAGCTATCCATCATACTGTAGTGAAGAGTTGGAAAATATGAAGGAATGTCTCAAGTTGCTGCAAAGAGAATTGAGATTTCTGGATGTCTTTGAATTGGACATGAACCATTTGATGCTCGTAGAGCCACTGCCGCAAACTAATGCTATGGTTGTCAATTCCAACTCTCAAGGTTGCCAGGAAATCTGCAATATTGGTCCATCCTTGCATTTCCCCCAGATTTCTAAAGCTGCAGACCACAAAAAAAATTTGCCAAAACAAATTCCTCACCCAGCCATAGTAGAGGCTAAGTGAAAATAGCAGTATTTTGTTTGCACTAGTTATATGCTATTTGCACTGTGTATACAATAATACTACAGTATACAATAATAACAAGTAACAGCATTTTCAGTGTTTATGAAAATCATAAATGGATGCTGCCTTATTGGAACATTATTACTTTAAGCCCTCCTCTACACCTACCCCAAACACCCATTATTCCTACTAATAAATACCTGTTAGGCACTTAATTTCCACTTTTTTTTAATAAATAAACACTTCTCTGACTTGAAATGCGATGGGAAAAGGGAGAAGAATTTTCTGTCAATTTGAACTTAAGTGACTTCTTTATGTCATCATAAAGATGTGTGTGACGAGCAGGGCGGGCGAGAGCCGTGAGGGAACGGCACGAGGCCGGTGACGCGAGTGATAACGAGCGTCAGCTGCGCGTTGCACCGGCCTCGAATCTCTCACGGAGGAGCTCCGGAAGCATAAAAGGGGAGCGACGACAGTGAAAGACGAGAGAGGACCAGGCCTGGACTTTATTTTATGTTTTATTATGTTTGTGTGGCCGGCAGACGTCCGTGAGGGTCTGCCGGCATTACTTTCGTTTTGTATTTGTTTATTTTATATATTAAATTTGTGTTGAACGTTCGCCGGTTCCCGCCTCCTTCTTCCCGTATATACGAACTGTGTTACATTGGTGCCGAAACCCGGGAGGAAGGAGGGACATGCTGTCGGAGAGCCCTCGCTGCTGAGGGGGATCGCGGTGCTGCGGAGGTCGGGCAGCGCGGGAGCGTGAAGACCGCGAGTGGCTGCCCGAGGCGGTGGTGCTGGAGCGATTATCAACAGGTGGGACGGAGAGCTCGCTGCCGTGCTCCTGGGACGAGGTGGGGTGGCTGCCGTCCGAGAGGGAGAGGAGGAGTCGCCGCCGTTCGCCGTGGGCCGGAGCCTGCTGCCGTCCTCCATGAAGGGGAGGAGCAGGGAACGGGGGACTCGCTGCCGGCTGCCCTCAGCCGGAGGAGCCATCGCCGGCCGCCAGGGGGCGGAGGAGGATCGAGCCGTCCACCGAGCGTCCAGTACCATCGCATGGCACCGCGAGGAAGAGCCTCTCGGCTGGCTGAGGACCGAGCGGCAGTGTGTCCGGGAACCGGACCAAGAATTTTTTTTTTTTTTTTTTTCCTCTCTTCCCTCTCTCGTCTGTCGCTCCCTGTGCTTCCGTCTCCTTTTCTCTCGTCTCGTCTGTCCTTACCCCCAGGTGCTGCGGCCGCCGAGACTGGCCCCCGGGGGGGAGTAGAGCGCAGTCTCGTGGGTACCCCCCGGCCTGCGAGGGGCGATGGGGGTATGTGACGAGCAGGGCGGGCGAGAGCCGTGAGGGAACGGCACGAGGCCGGTGACGCGAGTGATAACGAGCGTCAGCTGCGCGTTGCACCGGCCTCGAATCTCTCACGGAGGAGCTCCGGAAGCATAAAAGGGGAGCGACGACAGTGAAAGACGAGAGAGGACCAGGCCTGGACTTTATTTTATGTTTTATTATGTTTGTGTGGCCGGCAGACGTCCGTGAGGGTCTGCCGGCATTACTTTCGTTTTGTATTTGTTTATTTTATATATTAAATTTGTGTTGAACGTTCGCCGGTTCCCGCCTCCTTCTTCCCGTATATACGAACTGTGTTACAATGTGTTCTGTGCTCTGTAATACCTCATCAGTGCACATACTTATTGCCTCTTTGATGACATCACTGATTAGATCATAGCAGGACCAAAGTAGAATGATTAGATTATTGGAGACAGAGTCAGCTGATGAACTCCACACTGATGACACAAAAGATCTCATCAGTCTACCATGAGTTTATATATAGGAGGATAATGATAGACACTGTTGTCAGATAGGCCTAACCCATCAACTTAGCTACAGTAAACAGTCGGCCAAATACAAAACCTGCACCTAGTAAGTGCTGATAAACCATTGCTGTGGAGACTGCAGAGTGTTTTTTATCACCATGGAGACTAGGATTGTCTGAACATTACAATATTGTTATTCAGAAACTGGATAAATGGTAGCTGTTAGCCTAGTGGCTATGGGAACAGCTAACAGGGAACATTCTCAGAACTTTCTCTCTTATAGGATTGCTAAAATCATGCAGTGTATCCCGGGCTTTACTGACCGGTCTGGACGAGTAGCCTAGTTGTCTGTCACATCATACAGTGCGAGAGAGCCGCTTGCGCTGCACTAGTGTGTTGGTACTTCTGTATTTTAATCGTTAGCGTACCTTCACTTTTTCTTGCGTACTGCCACTTCTCACATGTTGTCGGTACTTTGCCTCCAAGAGTCAAAGCATCAGTATCCACTGGGTGACTAATGATGACTAGTGATGAGCGTTTTCGAAAACTTTGCAAATCTTTTGTTTTGAATAAGTGGTTCTGAGCACGTATCAAACTGTCAAAGTCAAGTGATTTCAGTAAACAAGGCTTTGTTACATCATAATTGTTTCAAAAAGTTAATAAATTTCAATACTTTGCCATTAGGGGACAATCTCAGTGAATCACTGAACCAGTGCCTATATGATTTTGATTTTTCTGATCTCGGATCAGTTATATAAAGTTTATAATGACACATTTGTATAACAAAAAAGGAGAGTATAGCTGATTTTCTCTTATTGGCCTGACTAGCCACACCCTCCATAAACCACACAACAATTAAGCCCAACAAATTAATAAAAAAGCACATATTATAGGCTACAGACACTTCATATTTAAAGGTTGGGTAGGCAATGTTTTTCATAAACACTTTTTGTTATACTGATTGAAACTCCTCATATCCTGATAGCAATCAATAATAGTGGTCTAAATATAAAAAAAAAAAGTACATCTTCTGTGGAAGTCTTAGGACCAAAAAATGTTCGTCCAGTTATTGCATTCGTAGGATGTCCTACCTGCCTGTCAACCTATGTATTTCCATACCTGCACTCACCTTGCTCCCGCAGACATCACATATCATTAGTGTGTTCCATGAGGCTATGCATAGTTGTAGACACAGTCACCAGATGCCGTAAACAAACAGCAGCCACATTTTTCAGTTCCTCCTGAACCAAAACAGCGAGCATAATTACCATAATTAAGAGATGGCAACCTGTGATGTTCTACTCTGAGCTGTTCACGTCCTCAGACTCGGAATTATGTGTTTATATGGCAACGCTATCAACGGCAAAATTAATCTGCAGCATTCAGAGCTCTAAGTTGTTTACGTTCATTATTATTGTAATGTTATGTGCTTTGAGACATGAAGTAATTTAACACCGTCTCTCGTGATGCTTTGCAGACTCTGCTTTGGCATGTGTTTTGGAGGAGGCTTGGCTTTGGAGAGCACTCTGAAGGAAGGGTGGGATCTTATGCCTTCAAAGCTAGCTTGCTATTGCTAACCTCTCTGAAATTGCATTAGTAGTTTTTGTTGTATTTACACAGTAAAGTATTGACCAACAGCTGTCACCAGCGTGTGGTGTTTCGAGTGCTTCGAAAAGTGAATCATTTTGCAAAGCAATTGGTTCAATTGATTTGGAGTTTCGAAAAGCTTAGTTTCTCCCATCTCATTAGTTTTTACTTAGTTTCTCCCAGTCTACGTTTTCCTGACATTTTGCCACTTTATAGTCCAGGGTCACTTGTAGTAATAAACCAAGCCCATCGTCCTTCCAGGCAAAATTCCTTGGTGCTTTCAACATCTTGGTTGTTTGTATTCACCGCTCTGTAAAAGAATGCATATGTGCACAGGCGTGTAGTGTTTCTTTACAAAATTACATCGCCAACTACTGGCCTGGCATGCATAATACAGCGTTTTTTTTATTTGACAACGCTGTCGTCTGTACGCAAAACTTTTCAAAAACGCAAAGGAAAAACTGTGTCGTGTTAACAGAATATAATTTTTGTAAGATGGGGAGGAAAACCAACTCCAGAAATGATTTAGTAGTAATTGTGGCCAAGTACACCAAGTGCTTCAATCCTATACTTAGATGTCCAACAGCTTTTAGGAAAATACAACCTCAAATTACTCCAGAGATACTGACATATGGTTTACTAAGTTACTGTTATTGTATTACTTTAACTTAAATGAATAGTACACCCAAAGATTACAATTCCTATATTCCACAGAAGAAAGAAACTCAAACTGGTTTGGAAAGACATAATAAGTAAATGATAATATAATTCTCATTTTCAATAATTCACTACATTAAAATATGAAGAAAACATTGCTTACATTTGTAAAATTGTGTACATTAAAAATATTATTAAAAATACATTATTCAACTTCTATCATTTTATGACTTTTGCTTATATATATTTCACATTCTGGTTAACATTTTTTTTTTATTATTTTGAAATTAATCTGTCCACATATAAAGAATGATTCTGATAAATTAAGGAATAACGCTAAAGGATTGGCCATGTAATTATTGTCACATTTGTCTCTTCCTCCAAAGAATTGTTGTGAATGAGCTTTTTTCTTGTGAATTTCTCTGAAAAATGCAGATAAATGTCATAACCTGGAGATAAAGAGGGGTTGATTGTAGATATCAATAAAGGGTCAAGAAGCAGAAGCAGCATATGACTTGAGCACATATTTTTATTCAGTAGCTATACAAATGATGTCAGAGGAAAGTGCTCTATTTGACAATTATTGTATATAACTTGGAAATATGGTAAATATTATAATGTGTGTACAGTTTAAACCTCTGACTACAAGCTTAACTATGTTCCACTCAAGACAGAACCAAAGTACTAAGGTTTTTGAAGAGAGGTCATTGGTCATGTGATCTGAGTACATATAAACTATTACTGAAAATAGCAGGATAAAAATGAAAAAAGTATTGAATTTTTGATGAGTATTATTATAATTATCATCATTTATCATTGTTGTTTTATACTTCAACAACTTTTATATTTTAAATGTGTAATGTGTTGGCATGGTTTATGTTATTATGAAACATAATTCAATAATATATTTAATTATATTTTAATATTAGTCCTTGGGTTGTCTGAGAGTCTGAGTGGGTGGAAATTGAAAAACTGACAACTTTGTAAATCGCTAAAGATCATTGTAGGCTTGTTGACTGCAACAAACACAATATAATAAAATGTGACAAATGATAACAACAGACTGTTAACACACTCATGACCTCACCAGATGTGTCCTGCTGGAATGTTTTTTTCTCTACAAGTCCCGCTGTCTGCATCAGGGTCAATATATGTGTGTGCATGAAAGAAATTGAAATATTTATCTGGAAATAATATGCCTCAGGTCAACACATCCTCTTTGCTTTTTCTGTATCCTGAAAGAAATGAGGACATATCTGTCCGGACATCCATTTCTCATATGTTAACAGACCACAAAACTAATTACAGAACATATTTTTTTTCTCTGGATACCCATATGCAAATGCAAAACATGCCACACTGTCACCGTCTGTAAATAAACAGCTGTCTCTAAGAGGCCTATTTTTTCTCTCACTGTCTTTCAGTAATGTTAAGACCCTTTTTGGTGCGTGGCAAACAGCACAGGATAAGAGCCAGGTGGGGGAGAGTTAGTGAGAACCACCCCAGCTGCAGAGAGACTGTCTGTCTGATCAAGACTAGCCCTACAAAACTCCAAACATGACAACAATGCCAACAATGACAATCATATCAATATAGGCCTATACAGTAGTGGCCAAAAGTGATGTTCAGATGGGACATTTGTTTTAAATGACCCTACAAGTTTGATCCATCAAACATACCAGTTCGAACCATCAAAATGTGAGGGAAATATTTGATATAGCCTATTTTAAATATGAGGGAAGAACAAAACACAAAACTTGGTTATGGTATTTATATGACAATTATTTGGCAAAAAAAAAAAAAAAGGCAAACTACAGCTACAGACACTACTGCGCAGACATGCCACAAGCAATGTCAGGTGTGAGGTGGTTTTGTTTTTGTTGTTGTTTTTTTTATTTTCAGAAGCTTATAGCACCATCTAGCGGTTCTTAGTAATCCAACGAGATTGAGACTGACAGACTGTACCTGCACTGCCCACACTTTGTGTCCCATTACACAAATGTTTTGAGACCGTGTTTTGTTTGATAACTATTAGACAACTTAGACAAACAATTTTCAAACATAAAACAAGAGCAAACAGGAAAATGGCAGTACGAACTGACGGCGATATGGAGTTTTAAGGTAGGCCTAATCAGCTGACCTAGTTCTTCTTATTGTGAGCGTTTCATTCTATTTAAATATCTAAATGTTAATGAGAAGAAAAAAATTAGCTATCAATCTGCATATGCGATGGACATTGGTTATGTGCATCTTTGCTCGCTCATTTGAAGGTATATCGTGAGTAAAACGGCTCTATATTTAATGAAGAACATACAAGAGACCTGAACCGGAAGCGATGCGACCTGGAAGTTTGTTGCGCATAACCCCCATCTATCCATCTAGGCTAACTTTTGTGCACAACCCTGTTACCACATGATTTACATTATAAAAAAAATTTACATTCCGTAAAATAATCTCATTCCATTTTCTGTTCTATTTAACAATAATGTATTATTGTCTACAGAAGCCCCTGAAAGTTTTTAATATAATAATAGTGGTCTTTGACAAGTCCCAATTTTTGCTAACAGGGTTGCACTAATGGAAACCTCACATATAATGAATTCAAAGTTTCCAGCCCTATTTTGTTGGCCTACCTAATGCACCCAAATGTTCAAGCATCTTTTTGTGTTTATAGAGTTTCTAAGAGAAAGGTTTATTAAGCATTCTTCAGAAATAATATTTCATGCGCACAAAGAGTAATTCCTGCAGTTCTTGGTTGGTAACAAAAGTTTAGCAGTGAACTACTGTATACTTCTTTCACATTTCCAAATGAATGCATGTGTACATACTGTAAAAATATATCTGCAACTTCATCAAAGTGACCCCCAGAACAACATCATGAACCCTTCATCCTTGTATCACATTCCTCAGAGTGTTTCTCGGAAGCAGTTCAGCCAGAAGAAATCATTTGACGATTGAATGCTGCCTCTTTCAGGAGCATTGCACCGGGCCACTTCTGCCTCTGCCTGCCATTTAATTCTCATTGATCTCCACTGCAGAACAAGCCAGATTTGTTTACTGAATGAACTGCAGTGGGGACTGTTGCGAGTGGACTTAGTTTGTACTGAATGTTTATTGTCAGAGTGGAGGAAATGTACTGTGGTCTGTTTTCTAGAAGGTTAGAGCATTTCTAATCCCTGATTATTAGATATAAATAAACTGATTTTTAGTTGCCATTTAGATTGTGCAAAAATAAATTTAAATGTCATATTAACAATACAAACTGCCTAATTTTATTGAAGGTGACAGTTGTTGTTAGTTGATCATAGTTTAGCTTTAATTTGACCAAAAATGTCATGCTAATCCTTAACCACTTTGCATTGACTAAAACTTGTTTAGCAAGCATTTAGCTAATGAGGCAAACTGGGTTAATGAGGCTCGTCTTTAAATTAGTGATGCAAATCGCAGACTGACCCGCAAAATGTGTGTGTGAGAGCCTATATCAGTGGAGCATGGGACACAGTTGAGATGTTCCCTCTGGTCCATGCGGAGCTGTCACTGATATTTACCGTCCATTATTGATGATGTCATTTAAATATGTAGCAGGACAAAAGAGGCTACCAAGTATCATAAGAAGAGTGTCTTATTTTATCTTACTTATTGTTTCATTATAAATTTATTCTAGCATTAAAGAAACTGATTGTTTAGAGATAATGAAAGTTTTGAATAATATTTTCTGTTGAGTGCAGTCTAAACTTTGGGGTCAGTAATTTATTTTCTCTTGAAAATAGTACTCTTATTCAGCAAGTATGCATTCAATTGATCAAAGTGACAGTAAAGACATTTATCAGGTTACAAAAGATTTATATCTGCTGTTCAAAGATTTTTTAAATGGTGGTTTTCATGGTTTCCACAAAAATATTAAGCAGCACAACTGTTTTCAACATTGATAATAATAAGAAATGTTTCTTGAGCAGCAAATCAGCATATTAGAATGATTTCTGAAAGATCATGTGACACTGAAGACTGAAGTAATGGCTGATGAAAAAAATGAGAAATAGGAAGATGTCAAATTTACCATTACTTACTCACAAGTTTTTTTAAAAACACTCTTGCTGAATTTTTAATTATTTTTTGTAATTTAATAGCTATAACATAAAAGTATATTGTAAAATAAATACGTTAAATTTTTTTAATTCTGTATACAGGACATATAAGTTTGTACAGTCATGTAAGTCATGTTATGTTATGATGCAATAAAAAAATGAAAATATATATATAAAAAAAAAAAAAAACCTGCTAGATTTAAGATTTCAGTAACTGTGGACTGTCTGTACAAAGGGCCCATTATAGGACTACCAATGTGTGTATTAGTGAGTGAGAGTGTTTGGGGTAGTGTGTGCACGCTGCCTCAGTCTGTGACCATGGATGTGTGATCTAACAGTAGCTGACAGGGAGGTTGGAGGGCACTCTCTAGGGTCCTCAGGCTGGGAGCACTCTAGACCGCATACAGCTGAGCTGTTCCCTGTCTCACCGAGCTAACAATTAACACACACACCATAATGCACACTGTAAAAAATCCTGTCATTTTCACATAAAAACTGGCAGTTGTGGTTGGCAGAATAATACTGTAAATATACAGTAAACATGTAAACATACAGAACAACCCGTAAGACCTTCGTTCATCTTCGAAACACAAATTAAGATATTTTTGATGAAATTCGAGGTTTTTTATCCTCCATAAAAAGCAATGAAATTACCACATTCAAGGTCCAGAAAAGTAGTAAAAACATTGTTAAAATAGTCAACGTGACTACAGTGGTTCAACCTTAATGTTATGAAGCGACGAGAATACTTTTTGTGTGCAAAAACAAAACAAATGCATACGTCGTGCTGCTCACGTGTACAGCATCAACATCTGAGCCAGCGTTCTGACGTAGAACCCGGTAGCGCTGCGACATAAATAGCGAAGGAGAATGACACAGAAGAGAAGATATTATTGAATAAAGTTGTTATTTTTGTTTTGTTTTTGTGCACAAAAAGTATTCTTAATTTGGAAAGTGGAACGACATGAGGGTGAGTACTTAATGACAGAATTTTCATTTTTGGGTGAACTAACCCTTTAACATATACTGACAACCACTATAATAACATTGTGGTAGTGAAGAGAAAGACACATGATGAATCAAAGTTCATAGTAGCTTTTCCATAAGCTGAGCTAAGTAAATTGTAAGACGACTTTCTATTTTTTTTCTTCCAAAAACAGTGCATTTAGCAGTATTTTACTGTAAAATTACATGAAATGTAAGGTTAGATTTATTATAGTTTATTGTTAACCAACTAAAGGGTTAGTTCACCAAAAAATGAAAATTCTGTCATTTATTACTCACCCTCATGTCGTTCCACACCAGTAAGACCTTCGTTCATCTTCAGAACACAAATTAAGATATTTTTGATGAAATCCGAGAGGTATATGACTCGTCCATAGACACAATATAATCAACACTTTCAAGGTCCAGAAAGGTGCTAAAGACATTGTTAAAATAGTCCACGTGACTACAGTGGTTCAACCTTAATTTTATGAAGCGACGAGCATACTTTTTGTGCGCAAAAACAAAACAAAAATAATGACTTTATTCAACAATCTCTTCTCTTTCCTGTCATTATCCTTACGCAGGTGACGCAGTAAACACAGTGAAGGCTTCTGTGTTTATGTCCGAATGCCGGCTCAGTATTGGCCAATGCTGCACACGTGAGCAGCACTACGCATGCGTGTGATGCTGACGCAAGAGCCGGCCAATAATGAGTCGCCATTCTGACGTAGAACATGGAAGCGCTGGACGTAAACAACGTATGTGAATGACACAGAAGAGAAGATGTTGTTGAATAAAGTCGTTATTTTTGTTTTGTTTTTTGCGCACAAAAAGTATTCTCATCGCTTCATAAAATTAAGGTTGAACCACTGCAGTCATGTCGACAGTTTTAACGATGTCTTTAGTACCTTTCTGGACCTTGAAAATGTTGATTATATTGCTGTCTATGGACGAGTCATATACCTGTCGGATTTAATCAAAAATATCTTTATTTGTGTTCCGAAGATGAACGAAGGTCTTATGGGTGTGGAACGACATGAGAGTGAGTTATTGACCGTTCGCAAAGACCCGCCCCCTTTAGTTACTGTTGCTATGTCCAACAAGCCATCTCTCACCACACATCATGTTCTCACGCAGTGAAAAATACATCGCGGAGCAACGAGGACACTGACAACGTGTCGACAGACAAGACAGAGCAGGTTACTTTTGATATGAAGTCTCAAATTTAAAATTTTGTAATTTTTTAAATAAATTTAATAAATACTGTTTTGTGGCTCTTTAATGTGTCGTGACTTATCGCTGTATCAGTTAAAGCGGCTCGTGAACCGGTCATCTCTACCTACTAGTTCATTTATAGCATCAAATAAACATGAATGAACATCATAAGGAATGTTGTTTCAATCACGGAAAGATGTACACACCATTTTTCAAGTTCAGGTCCACCACGTTAATCTGCTAACTCCCCTGACTGCTTTGTAGGACAAAATGGCGGATTCGGCATTATGATTGGTTAGATCGCCTGTCAATCAAACTCCTGGCGTAGGGTCAATTAATGACAGAATTTTCATTTTTGGTTGAACTAACCCTTTAACAAGTTTTACTGTACAGTCTTTTACAGTTAAAAAATTACAATTTTTTTTTTTTTTTTTTAAAGTGCATGGCCTGAGCAGACAAGTGTTTTATACAACCTACACATGCATTAAATGTGAATGATGTGCTTGTCCTCAATGCATTTTGATTCATGTCTATAGAATGTAGTCATATATGTGGTGTATTTCAAACTGCTTCTACCCATGTGTACACAAACCTAAATGCCTAACACTGGTGAACTGGTGGCTCGATCTGTTAGCCCTTTTACATTTAACATGAGGCCAGTCTGCCTCTTCTTGACTTATTCATCTAGTTAGGAGCTCACTAGCACTAACGTGAGTGGACAGCTATGCGTCTGGTGAAGACCTCTCCATCTCCCCTCAGTCTCGGAGGAATCCACCCCAGAATTCACAGCCTTCAACCCACACACACTTCACAACATGATCTGCAAGCCTTTGCAAGTATGCGTGTGAAGAACTGCCTATTTAAATGGCATACTATTGCACATTAAAGCACAAAACTGGATGGTGTTTCCAAAGTTTTTGGGAGGTGGGGGCAGAGGGATGGTACGCATGAGGTAGAGTGTGTGTTTTGAAGCCAAGGTCAAAGGGTGGTTGAAAGAGATCGATACCATGATTGCTGGTGTGTGAGATGGATATTCACCAGTGACCCTCTGTCCCTAGACGTCGCATGCAGGGAAGTTGTGTGTCCCCTGAGACACTCAGACTGTCTGTATTGTGAGCATGACATGTTTTATCCAGTCATTCTGTGTGTGTATTGGTGTGTGTGTCTATGTGTTGTTTTAGTCAAAGCAGTTAAAGGCACTTCAGCAAACTCAGTGTGCTTGGCAGCAATGCAGCAAGGCAGAATAAAGTTAAAAGTGATCTGACCTTTAAAATATACATACTGTAAACATTCTGAGTGTCATATACTTTGATAACAGTGAAATACTTAATTTGCATTGTTAAAAATGTAAATTCTTATAAATATAAAATACTTTTTTTTTATCTGTATAAGGTTATTGAGTTTGCTTATAGTTGTTCTGAGATGAAAAGAATCTCCAATGCTAAAATAATTTTACTCAAAAATGAACATTCTGCCTAATTTTCAGTCATCACATTGTGGGTTGGGTTTTTCAAGCACCACTTTTCCTTCACATGTCCTCCACAAAATGTAGATCGAAATAGGCTATTGTTTCTCATTTTGATATTTCAATAAGTTTTAGAATAAACTGTTGGGTTGACTAATGTATACTGTTTTTAAAATGTAAAGAAATGATAGCCAATGAGATGCATCACATATATAAATGCAAAGCTGATCAGAAAGCCATCCGCCTGGAAATAAAGCCGCTGTGATGCCAATCCTCCTCATGAAAGAAGAAAGCCATCAATATGAGCGCTTATCAGGATCAAATGCTGGATTTTCAAAAGTTTTACATGCCGGCCCATTACAGATTTTTTGGTTACTCTTTATTTTACAGTACATGTAATGACAATGTACCTACAGTGTACTTACCCAAGAAAGTACTGTAATATAAGGTAACTACATGGGTTAAGGTTAGGGGTAGGTTCAGGGTTAGTACCTAGTTATAACCCAGTTATTGTAATTGCTATAATAAGTACATAGTATATGTACGTGGAATAGGACTGTGAAAGATTTTTTTTTTATTTTATTTTATTTTTTATTGAACTCATGGGAAGCTTGAAAAGGAAAATACTCTGGCAAATAAAAAGTCTGCTAAAACAGCACTAGCGGCCTCATCTGCACAATGCATGCTGATGAACTTACTCAGCACTTCCACCACTCTATCAAGTGATAAACAGCGTGAGTCCCTTGTATCATCTCTACAATATTAACAATATATGGACCTTTTTACCTGCGATGCTTTGCAGAATGTGACAACACCTTTAGTCTACCTAAACCGTGCCCCTGCAGGCATGCATTAATCTGACTCCATTTTGGGGCGTAACCCCCAAGGTCACCATGATTTTGCCAAGTAAGACATGTTTCTAGATCAACATATTTTGCTGATCCTGGAAAACATTTCTGTCCGAAAATTTACTTCTAACCCTATCCCTACCACTAAACCTAACTCTAACCATAACTTATTCCTAAAATCGTAGGGAATGATAGGTGAATAACTCTGATGTCAACAAAGATATTGATCCAGGAACATGTTGAACTTGATGAAATCATGTTCACCTAACAGTCACATATCAAAATCCAATCAACAACTGATTCATAAAAGTCCCCACCCTACATTTTTCTTTTTCGATAATTCCTTACACTCAGATGTATGTCACAATACGTAAGAAAAGATTTGTCACTACTTCATTAACACTGGTCATTTTTCCAGTTCTGCTAGTCACATAGTAAGAGTACGACTGTAAAACACTGTCCATCCATAAGAAATAATCTGTATTTTTTGCTCCATGGAAGAATATAAAATAGTATGGATCACCAAAGGACACCAAAACATGGTTTTCTAAAGAACTAGAAATAAAAAGTTCTTTCATGTGGCATCAGTCTGTAAAACCTTTTTGATTTCAACTGAAACCTTGGAGCATGTGCATGTATCTACGAGTGTAACCTCTCCGACAGAGCTGAAGATGCTCTTTAAAGAGTACTTGTACGTTTGGTAGCAAGTGACTGAAGGTTTTGCGTTGCTCAAGGGCAGGGAGAAGGTGACACCCAGCATATGATCTTGAAAGCCCGTGACGGCTACTGCGACTCCCCCTCCCTGCCCTGACTGACAACCGCCCATCATAAACCCATGCCCCACTCCTCCAAGTAGCCAGGGGCTATGCAAACAGAGAAGTCCTGCAACGGATGGATGGATAGCGGACGGATGAACTGGAGGCCAGTGCACAGACAGATACAGAGACAGACAGAGCACCAAAGGGCAGGTGGCTTAGCAGACAGCTGTCCACTGTCGTGGCCAAGTCACTCAGCTCAGGGGTCAAGAGATCTTTGTGACAAATATAAGAGTACAGATGGAAGGAATGAAAAAGATGAGGGCTGATAAGGTTTGAGACCTCCCTTAGGAGAGGTTCATGGAGTGAGGAGAGGCCGTGACAGATTGGCAGTTTGGATCAACAAAGCCAGTCTAGGCCCTGAATCTAATGTGATTCTTGCCACGAGAACGATATGAGGATCCGGAAATGAAGGACTGAGAGATATAGTACAGAGAGGGGGGACAAGAAATGAAAGAGATGAGAAATTGAAGATGAGTACATGACTTCTGACATACGGGAGCAGACAGGAGTCAAGATACTAAGATTAAAGCATCTGGAGAAGCCGACCATGACCTTGTTCACACTGTACACAAATATCAGTTGGTTTCCAAACACCATTTTTAGGACAGACTCATTCTACAAGTGATGAAATCAGATCCATTTGCTGTGACAGCATAGTCAATATCTACTAGGTTATATCTACATTCATAGATGACATAATGATTTAAATGTGCTGTGATTTTAAATGAATGGTATCAATGAGTTAGGTTTTTTGAAATCTAATTACTTTTGGTAAGATTATTTGTTTTGGCAATCAGAAAAATTTGAGCTGCTTTCTACCTGTCAATCAAAGTGTGTGTTCACAGACAGCAGAGTCCATATAAGGGCAGCAGGAAGCTGAGAGTTAAGGAAGTGAAAGCCATAAAAGAAAAAAACATTATTGTTACTTGAATTAAAATAATAATAATAACTAAAACAAAATAAAATGTAAGTAATTTTTAAACTTGTTTTATTTCAGCTATAGTTGTCAAAGCAAAATTTATCATTTTCATTAAGTTTAACTTGACGTACTAAAAGACTAAAACTCAATTAATATTTGTAAAAACTGTATAGATGTATTTTTAAAAAAAATAAAAATGACAAAAACTTAAAAAAAAAAAACCTTAACTAAAATGAAAACTAAATCAAAATATCAATTAAAAATCTATAATAGCATCCTATACTAAAAAATCTTTACATAACACTACACATATGATTATATTTTTTAAAAAATAATTTAGTTTCTTCTTATTTGGGTTATCACTATTGAACATTACACTCTTAATAATAAAGGTTCTATATTGGATCAATGGTTCCATAAAGAACATTTATCATCCATGGAACTTTTCCATTCCAAAATAAGATTCTTTAGTGGAAAAAGGTTCTTTGGATTATTAAAAAAATTGTAAGTTATCTTGATGGTTTTTTGTGAGCATGATTTTGTGCAACTGCTATACAAAACTGACCATGTTTTATAGACAAATGATTCATGATGAACTCTGATTCATCATGTGGCTTTCAGTATATTTTAACAAATATACCATATTTTGGTAGTTCAAGTAGAATACTATATTAACATTAAATCACTTAATAATATATACGGTTATAAGTTGCAAAATATAAAGGTACCAAGCCATCCTGTAATAGCTGAAACACTGATGCCGTATTTTGTAAAGTGAATTTGGAACAGTGAAAATGGCTCCATTACCCCCTGCCATTAGATGCTGTAACTACACACTCTGGTTCTAGCATCTTTCTCCATTAAGACCATTAAGGTTCTGATTATCACTCATAGTTACAGTAACCTTAAATAACACATACAAGTAAAGAAATAAAAATAATAAAAAAAAAAAACATGATCCTCTCACACCCCAGTCAAAAGGCCCAGAGGGTCATGTTGGTGATGTGCAGGAAGGTAGCAGCATCATGACAGTAATCTCTCTCCCTCGGGACACACAGACTCTTACTGATAAGTGCCAGGGAGCAGGGGGAACCTATTCAGTTAGGGGTGTCTTCAGCAGAGCGCAAGGCCATCCGGCATCCCCTCAGAGCTCAGCCTGGTAATCCAACACGACACGACTGACATTACACACTGACGCCAATGATGGAGAGGATCTCAAACTAACTGCAAGAGAGGATGAAAAGGGGTGTTTTAGGTGCCCTGGCATCCTGTGAGGGATTATTGTGTTTGGACTATTAAAACTGAGATCTGAAATATTTCAACAACCTAAGCAGACAGCAGTAAGACACTGAGAAAGATAAAACAAACAAATAAATACATTTATTTATTGTGTTTATTCTGTAACAAAAAAAAAATGTCTCTGAATTTTTTCACGCACCCTCTTGTGGCCCCTAGTGTTCCTTGGGACATTGTTTGTAAAGGAATAGACAGCCTTTAAGATACTGTTGCAGCTTTTTGGCCTTTTTAGTGCTTGTCAGTATAATAACTCGCCATCCATATACAGCCTCAATGACGTATGCAACCTTCGAATGCGACCTCTGGAGGACGCAGCCTTCGAAATGAGACACAGCTTCTAGAATAACACAAGACGCATCACTTGTATTGTTTTGAGTGGGAAAAAGTGCAACACGTAATATGGCGGAATAAGTCCCGCCTTCTAAATAAGAGGCAATCGTCAAATGGTAAAATCATCGCGTCACTGCAGCGGCCCATAGAAGCTCCGGTTTCTATAGAAACAGTCAGACGCGCGCCTTCGAAATAACGCGCATTTAGGACTGCGCATGCGCATTAGCTTGATCCAGCCTGAAAAATACAGTTTTTTGTCATGATTCAAGCGTTTAGAAACAAAATTTATGAGACAGTTGTTGTCAGATTTCATTGGTGATTTCAAATATGAAATTTAATCAAAAGCTTGGCAAACACCTTTAGAGAATTTGATGTTTCCCCATTCAAAGATGGCCGCCGAGTGAAATGATTTGTCTTAAAGGGACTTTGGTAATAATCACCTGAATCATTGAATCGTAGGCTACAGTGATAAAATGTAATCAGCATGCACTGGTGGTAAACAAAACACCATGTTGAATCACACTTTGACAGTTGTAGTTTTTATATGTGCTGAAAATAAAAAGGAAGTGCCGAAAGAAGAAGGGAAAAGAGCTTGAGGTAAGCAGTGTTAAGTTTTAGTGCCATGTCGCTTTGATTTCATGTCGCATTTTTATTTTCTGGTCAGTAGATGTAGGTCGTAGCAGCAAACACACTGTGCGTTGATCATGCTGAATTTCTGACACTGTCAGAAAATGATCATAAGCTATCTTTGGTCGTAAGGCCGGGAAAACGTCCGTCTTTGAACCTTTCTCACTGTACGACATAGTACCACCGATAAAGAGCCACGATCACAGAAATCGCCACGATTGTGTCATGATGGCAATCTTTCATCTGGGACAGCCAAAAATCGTGCATCCCGGACTTAAGATATCTGAATTTCAGATCCAGAGGCTTCCTCACCACTTACACAGTGATACGAACAGTAACAATGGCCTCGGTTTTACCATATTAATTTGATCTTGAGACCTCATCATTTGAAAGTGCAGGAAAACAGCATCTTCTCGACATGTCGACAAAACAAAACAAACTCTTCTAGGCCTCAGCTACAACTACTGTGTATGAGGGTGGGTCAAAGCCATTTAGGCCATATAGACCATATGGGCTGGTATAATGCAAATGTATTAAATCTACATGTAGGTTCATGCAGGAAGTATGACTGGAATTACTGATGACTCGTTTCAGGCAGTTCAGAATCGGTTCTTTCTTTTAGGAGACAGTAACTCCATTTATCATGCACTTTGATCTTTGAAAATTTGCAGACATTTTAGGCCCCGTTTCCACCTGGTATTAAGATGCATTTTGGTTGATCGGATCACAAGTGGATGAGGGAGACACATACCCATTTCCACCTGCTATTTTAATCCGTCTCTTTTGTCCACTTTCAACCACTTCTGTCCTGAGTGCAATTTACATATTGGGCATGTGCCCAGAGACGATGGAAAACATACATATGTAGATCAGTATGTTTTTCGTCTTCAAACTAAATTTGTGTCTTCAGCCGACAAAGTTTAAATCCTGTCCGGGTCTCGCGCTTCCCATAACGTTTACGCGTTAGGTCAGTAGGCAGAGAATTCAAATTTATTATAAACCAAGAAGTAGCTTTAAAAATAGTAAATACGTTGGGTTTTTTTAATATTGGCAAATTAATACACAAAAATTAATAATATCCCTTAATATAGACTTTCATTATGTGCGAAATTACTTGCACTTGAGTAAATTGTAAATGAATGGTCTGTGTAACCTGCATTTATCTCATGACAGTTAC
Source organism: Hypophthalmichthys molitrix (assembly GCA_037950675.1). Taxonomy (NCBI): domain Eukaryota; kingdom Metazoa; phylum Chordata; class Actinopteri; order Cypriniformes; family Xenocyprididae; genus Hypophthalmichthys; species Hypophthalmichthys molitrix. The sequence continues at coordinate 22,693,743 of CM075504.1, forward strand.
GGACAGCAAACGAGAAAGTGATGAAATTGGAAAGGGCATCATTTCTAATGACTGAGGACGGAAGACGTGTTGCTTCAGGCTGTAAAGTAGAGAGGAAAAGGTCAGGTCAGATTGAAGTCTCCGCACCTACTCCTGGTGTTGTCATTACTGAGATGGAGGCAAGACGGATTTTCTAAACCCCCCTTTAAACACCATGCAAAAAAAAAAAAAAAAGGGGAGGGGGGATCAGAAAGGAAATACAAAGAGACATTTCCAAAATGTCATGTGGCTTAAGGCTGCTTGGGTCAAAAGGCAGAAGAGTTGGGCTAAACCTCTCAGGAACGGGCTTTGACGAGGTGGACATGGAAAGAAGCAAAGGTGATGAAGACCACACAGCTAAAGGAAGAAGGTCAGCACGTCTGTCTCAGTTTTCAGCACCTGGTGTCTACTTTATGGCACTTGATGTCACCAGTCTGTAAGTCTGGTGCTGCTACAGGGCACATGAGTGATTCGGCACATAATGTCAACAAAAACAATTAAGAGTTTCGAATTAAACATTACTTGAAATATATCAAATATATATTTATTAAACTTCTGCAGCTTCAAAAGCCAAATAATAATGGAATTATGCATGCTTTGTCAAAGCAGAGCTTATGGGGACATGTAATGTTTTTATTAAAAAAATTATATTGTAACAAGTTATTGTAACAAGTGTTCATTGCTTGACCACATTATACCATACTGTTCCATTCCATATAATGAATTATTATAGGATTAATTACTTTAATTATTATTAATAGTTTTTTTTATTCATTATGTATAATTATTTTATTTTGTATTATTTTTAATGGTTTTTATTTATTTTATTACATATTTTACATATTACATATTACATATGTTCATTTTAATCGCAAATCTTGAACTTTACTTAAAAAATTTGCTCTTTGAGAATAATTAGATGAACTTGGCATAAGTTTTTGAGAACACCATAACTTTAATAATTTAAAGGCACAGTTTCCCAACCCAGTAGGCTCCTGGTCATACATTTAGGTAGGGCAGATTCAGGGTCTTCGCTCTAGTTTATGATAACCATTTTTGTAAGATTTATATTCTAATCGCTGAACACATCAGACACGGTTTTGGCAGAATTCTAATTCTAATTCTTGACAGACTTCAGTACACATGACAAAAGCATAGAATGCAACAGAATTGCTTAATGTAGTGTTTATTGCTTCCGAACGTTGTTTTAGAATATTGCAAGTTATGTAGGAATTCCAGTGAGGAAAAAAAGTAATGTCTATTCTCAAACATAAAACAAACACAACAGCACTACTGTATATTAAAAGCTATTCACATGAGCATGTTTAAATTAAAGGGTTAGCTACTCTTATTAATTTGATACTCCACATAGGAAGAGCAGACATGCCAACTAGTTACTGACCTGGGCTGTGTTTCCCAAAAGCATTGTATGCCTAAGTTGAACGTAGAACCATTGCCACCAATGGAGCTACGATCAACTTCGGCTTATGATGCTTTTGGGAAACGCAGACACACATGTGAAGCGGACTAATATAGTCTTGTCTGGAGCGAGGTTTACGTAAGGTGTGTTTACCTAATGTAAAAAAATAAGCGGGGCAGCCAGAAATCTGCCCCAATGGATCTCTATGACAGTGCGCTGCAGTTCCATTTTTCACCACAGATTTACATTGGAAATATGTGGGGCACTGTAGAGCTAGGGAGGGCTCTGAGACCGGCTGCCCCACTTTATGAATACATGTCTGCCGATCCTTGCGCTACATTTTATTATATCCTGCTCACTTTACGACTTAAAATAGTCTAGAAAATCCAAAAAAATATTTGTTCCAGGATGAGAAAAACTAATTTTGAAGTTGGAGATTTCATATGAATTAATATGATTTGATTTGTATGAAAAATACCATTTTATTTAAAAAAACAAAACAAAACAACAACAACAACAACAAAAAACCAATTAAGCATGAGGGTCCACCCTGGCGTGACCAGATCATACGAAAAGGTACGAATGAGATCGTATAAATTCACAACCAATCCGCTAAAACTTAAAGTAGTTAAAACATTTACAATATTTGAATTCAGGGGTTACAGTTCAAGGCAATTCATTCTTATGATGGATGCCTGTTGAAATCCCTCTTGAGATGTTGCAGGTTGAGATGTCAATTAAGATGCTGTGACAATCGCATGTTGACGACTCCATAAAGATACGCTGAAGGGCAGCCGTGCATTTTTGGGAGGCTTCTGCTTAATGTCGCTCTCAGGGTTTCCCTGGTTGTTGACACGCTGTTGCAATATGCTTGACTGAGCACTTGCATCCTTTAATGCCTCGCTCATAATTGCTTCTTAGTAATCAACTCCATTACAGCATTATGTTAATGCAGGGTGTGAAATGTGAGGTGCTATGAGGACAGCTGAAAGATGTGATGGAGCTGAATGTTTGTTAAACTGCATGGGTTTCAAGGATTTGCCTCCACATCACATAAGATGCTGAGAACTATACAGTAGGGGAGAGTGGGGTAAGATGAGTCAGCTGGCTAGTTAAAGGTAGGGTAAGCCATATTTCAAAAACACTTTTTGGAAGTTAGTCGGAGCAAGAGGGAGATTTGAAAAGAAAAAAAATCTGCAGAAAGAGAGATGCAACACAATACAAAAGAGCTCAAAAGAATATCAGCAGTTCGAGACCAACTTGGAGCAGGGTGGTTAGGATTGGAGGATGAGTTTTGGAGGGGGAGCAATGAAGCAGCATTTTTGAAATATGGCTTACCCCACCTTTAAAAGAGCAAACTTTTTTTTTTTTTTAATTTAAACACCCCTAAACTAAATATGGAACCCTTGACAAAACTAAGACAACCTGGTATTGAAATAACCTGGAGTCAAACTGGATCAAATGTTTCATTGAAAAGATCCAACTCAAAAAGGATGAACATGAACAGTTCTCACATGCACTGGTATGAACAAACCTTGGAATAATGATTTCATTTTTGGTCTGTTTCTCACAGAAAACTATTTTATGGCATCAGAAACCTTGAAATATACACATATCTACATTTTTTTTTTTTTTTGCATCCTTTTTGAAACTTCTTATTCTTTGTAATTGCATAGACACATTTTCTTATGGTATGTTCCACGCAAGAAAATAAGTCATGCAGGTTTGAAACAACAGGATGAGTAAACAATGACAGAATTTTCATTTTTGGGTAAACTGTCCCTTTAAATAAAATGAAGCCTGTAAAAAAATTAATAGTGCAGTTGTTACTTCTGATGTGAACCTTAAAAATGACTGGTGTCACCCAGTGTTATTTTTCTAACGTTGTTAGTATCATTGAGATACAAATAATTTTATAATAATTTATTAATATGTTGAAATGGTTTTTATTTTTATATTTTCATTTTGCTTTAAATTTTTGTAATTTTGTTGTTTTTTCTTAATTGTGTAATATATATATATATATATATATATATATATATATATATTAGTTTTATTTCAGTGTTTTTTTTTGTTTTGTTTTGTTTTGTTTTTTTAGTTATTTAGTTATCTCTACTTATCAAGTACTCTTCTTTCTAAGTTAAACTAAAAGAAAATGAGAAAAGTTGCCTTGGCAACTGAAATAAATAAAGTTTAAGATTTTTAGATTTTATTTTATTTCCATTAAAGTTAATTTATTTTAATTAAATAACAAATGTTTTTAGTTTTAGTTAACTATAAAGATCCTGGTGTAAGCCAAAATTGTTTATAATAACATTGATAATAAAATAAATAAATAAATAAATGAAAATATTTTAGCTATTTTGACAACTTTTTGTGTGTACACTGCAACAAAGTAACAGTTATTAGAATAGCCACACATAAGAAGTGCTGTCTGTCAGAGTTTTTCACAAAACAAACCATGTACAAACAGTAAAAAAAAAACATGAAATGTAAACACTATATGTAATGCAACAAGCCTCATTTATCATCTTACAGTTTGCTTTTTCAAGCTATGAGCATCTCATTTAGGGTGACAGCCTCCAGTAAGGTTTGCACACTTCATTGCATCACATAGGAAGGGGATAAAATGCTAGGTGTGTGTGTATGTGCTGTCAAGCCCCTTACCCAATCAGTGCCCAAACACAGGAAATGCAGCAGAAACAGTCCTGTCACTGATCACAGAGGCATGTATAATTCTCAGGTGATTATTCCTCGGCCCGAGGCATCATTAGAGTAGTGTATCACATCATTCCCGCCTGGCTCAGGCACAGCTCTCCTACACCAAAGTCACAGGATCCCAGACTGTCATGAGATCAGCCAGGCAGTCTCATGTGAGAGTGTGCAAATATATGATTTCTCCTTTACTGTCACGCTTGAACAGGTCAGTGGCGGGATGGAGCTGGACGCCACACACTGAAACAGAGATGGAATCGGACAGACTGGAGTCATGAGGAGCGGAGAGGGAAGTGATGATGCATGAAAGGCCCTGGATGACAATAAAAACATAATGATAGAAGTAATGATACATGGATGATGGCAAATGCCACAATGCAGTCTTATCAGTCAGATTACTATCACTGTTTTGTATACAGATGTACACTTGCACACAGAAAAAAAAAGGGAGGATGCAAGTTTGTGAGTAAAGTCTTGCAAAGGGAGAAGGCAACAGGGGCATTTATATATATTATATATATTTCTCTGTTTTCTTATGGAAATGAATGTTGTAGTATTTATTGCATTCTTTTCATTGAAACACGGTTGAATTAAAGCTGTGGTTGAGCTTTTGGGTCAGCACTTACAATGTGAGAAAACATCAGCTTGGAACTGTGAGGCTGTGCGCACATGTTCTGCTGCCTCTATGTCTCTCAGCCCCTCGAGATTTCCATGTGTTTGCGGAGTCGTTTCCTGCCAAGGTTCTGCCTTCTATCCTCATGTGTGACATTCAAGTTCACAAGGATCTCAGAGAAACAACACTCTTCACACCAGAGAGCCCTGCAACTGCCATCACATTCACACTCTCTGATCCACACAGAAATGGACAAATCCTCAGGGATGGCCTGTTTTCTCTCTTTCCTCAACACTTCAGCTCTCTCTGTAGCTCCGCACAGTCAAGTCTCTGAGCCTTTGATTTGCAAATAATTGACATTATCTTTATTTAATTTTTTCAGAAACAGTAATCTCCACAGTATAAGAAATATTCCAGAAGTACTTGAATTTTTGAGCTTCATAAATGAGCTTCTGGGGTCATAATCTTGGGCTGGTTAATAGGTAAGTCAACTGTGAAGTTACCTATTGCTTTTGACAACATGTCTTCCTGTCATATTGAGAAATAAGGAATGGCAGAGGCCTCTGGACATAACCTACAGGTGACAACATACTGGTGCCTTGCCTTGTTGGGCAACCTGACAGACATTATTAAGTCATAAACAATACAAGATTCTTTATACCATTATCTAAAGTTTTCTAGATGGTTGCCGAAAAAAGTATAATTGTATTTTGCTGCTAAAAAAAGATGTTGGATAAGAAAATGAGAACGATATATGGGGCACCATTTTCAATTATGGGTAGGAGGAAGAAAGATCAGCAAAAATCTTTTGTAAAAGAGGGAAAATAATCAGTTAATAATTGATAGTTTTGATGAATAATAGATCACCAACACAGATGCATTCATGCTGCAGAAAAACAGAACAGACCCTTCTTGAGTTCATTCAGCAAACAGAAAGGGGGAAAGGAGCGGGCCTTTCCTCTCAGCTCACCTCATCTCTCCTCGTCTATAATTCAGTGACCTTGAGATATTTCTTCCCCTGAGCTCACCACTTTTAGCTCTCATGCCACCGAAAAGCAAGGGCTCCCTTCGGAATAAGAAGTAAACTGACGGCACGGGTCTCTGGGAGTGGCACATGCTCAATGACATTGCAGGTGAGGGTCGACTGGCTAAAGCCCAAAGCATACTTCACTTTTTACGCGTACGCGAGGGTCAACGTACACAACCAATGACGCATGACGTGACGCGAATTTCATGATCAGAAGAGTACGCGCACTGCCGGATTTTTGTAACCGGTCGCACATGCGCATTTTTTATTTTTATTTTATTTATTTATTTTTTTGCAATAATTAGTTTATCCACAAGGAGGCAAAGGTCGATTCACAAGATAGTCAAAGAAAAACTGCATAAACAGAACTGAAAAGAGCGCATGCAAGCAACAGCGACAATGGAGGCCTTCATAGACGAGAGATTGTGCAAAAAGGTTAGAAAGTACCCTCATTTGTACAGCTCTAGCAGTGAAGAATACAAAGATGTTTACGTGGAACTCGTGGCGAGAGATTCCTCAAAACTGCGCATGCGTCGAACAACTGTGTATGTGTATGAGTCAAATGAAGTATACTTTCCAAAGCTGTGCATTGGACTGTGTGCGTACACTAGCTTATGTGTAAAAAACGAAGTATACCCAGGGCTTCAGTGAGACAAACAAACTTTGAGATATGTGACAAGAAATTAATATTGAGTAACTTACTTTTTAGACACAGCACTGCAAGTTATTTTATGTGTATTTGCTTCAAAATGAACATAGATCCAACTTCCAAACAAAGCCAAAAGCAGGACATACTGTTGCGCATCTCCAAGAAACCCACAGTTTAGTTCCTGAATGAATCAGCGTTTTAGAAAGAATCGTTTGGATTAATGATTCAACGAGCCACTCATAAGTCACTTGTTTTGTTCCTGAATATATCAGTGTTTTTGAAACAAATTAGCTGAGTGAATGATTCAGTAACTCACTCATAAGTCACTTGGGGTGCTTCTCAAATGGAAGGCTGCATCCTTGTGAGGCTGTGTCCTTTCAGTCCAGTCCTAGGCTAGAGTCCTCCTCAGCATTAAACACTAGAATGAGACGGTCTAGTAAATGAGCATGGCTTCATCTAATTGTTTCCACTATGTAAAAATACTATTAAAATTCTTACTTGAAAAATACTTTATATTAAAAATCTTTATGTTAACTGCCTTTGTATTAATGCAGGTCAGGTAATGACAACCATCTGTTGTCTCCCAGTCGTTTACATTATACTCATAAGTCACTTGTTTTGTTCCCGAATGAATCTGTGTTTTTGAATGAATCGGTTGAGTGAATGATTCAGTGACTCACTCATAATCACTTTTTCATCCATGAATGAATCATTGTTTTGGAACAGACCGGTTAAGTGAATGATTTAATGACTCACTTCTAAGTCACTAGTGCTGCATCCCAGTTTGCCTACTTATACTATGCCCTAAAAGTATGTGCTCTTTTTGTGAAGAAAAAGTACATACTTTTGAGTGTGTAGCAGAAGAGTAGACAAGCTTTAGGACATAGTATCACGTCATAAAATTGCATCTTAAATGGATGCTCTGTCGCATAATTATGTGCATTCTGTCACCGTAAACTGGCCTGCCAAACATCTTGTCACAGTTACCATCCTCCACATTTCATTTAATTTAATTTTCCTTCCATATTGGAGGAAAAAGGTGTAGCACGTTGATCTGCCAGTTGTGGGTCTCTTAAATGCGGAGAACTCTCCTCATATTTTTGCACAATGATGCATTTAAAAGTTAATGGCCAAACGGATCTTTATAAAAGTTCACATTGTTGTTGAAGATGAAATATAACACAAATTGCTAATAAATTGGAAGTGCCCACACATTCACAGAAAAAAGCTTACTTCCTCATTGTAACATAAAGTGAATACTGTATTGATTTATTCATTTTTTGTCAGCTACTGGTGTATCAATGTAAAAGTTCAGTTCAGTCTTGCTTTAATAGATATATTCCTGTTGCCTGTCTACTTTATACACCCAAAGCATTTGCATTATCCATTTATTTATTAACCAAGCTCCACTGTTTAGTTTTTGACACACATTAGCATTACTCTTGCTGCTCGCCATGCCATGCCAAAGCAACTCAGCATCGTCCCTACCCGAACATCACCCCACTGCGGGTGGGCTCAGCAGACAGGGGTTGACAGAGTGAGATCCAGGCAGGAATGGACTCTCAAATGGGTGAAACAACATGCCTGGCAGGCAATGCCTGTTCACTGTCACCTGTCAGCTGTGTATTGTGTACTGCTGTGCGGGTGGCTTGCAGTGTGTGTCAGCCATAGAAATGAGTTTGGCATGGCACACGTCTGACAAATTGGGGCCCCCTGGCCCCTGATGCCCGGCACGAGACTGAGTGGCCCAGTGGGCATTAGTCCATGCTTGACAACACCCCACCTAGCTGACCTTTTCCAAAACTGACCTCAAGCTGCCACCAATCAGCTTCCCGCTTCAGTATGCTTGTAAACAATGTGTCTAACTAAAACACATGGCAAAATTAATCCAACACACACATTACTGAAATTTAAATTAAGTTTTACTCATGAGGACAATATAATCCGGAATGAGTACAGTCATTAAACAAGATCAGGAATAAATTGCAAATTTTGGGGGAAAAAATGCAATTGTGTGTGACATGTAGTTTTCAGAATATTGAAGGCAAAGCAGTTTTTTCTGCACTTGTTTTTGCTTAATTATAAGCTTGTATGTTGACATGTTGTGTAACCAGGTTTGTTATTTTAAACTAAAACTATTAAAAATCATTTTCAGTATTTGAAATAAAATATCAGATGAAAATCTGAAACTTAAAAAACATAACCAAAAATTATAAATGTTGCTTTGGCAACAAACTGAAATACACTACCAGCAGCAAATCATCATATTAGAATGATTTCTTAAGGATCATGTGACACTGAAGACTGGAGTAATGATGCTGAAAATTCAGCTTTGCCATCAAACAGAAAACAGTTATTTTAAATTGTAATAATATTTCACAATATTACTGTTTTTACTGTATTTTTAATTAAATAAATGCAGCCTTGGTGAGCAGACGAAACTTATTTTAAAAACATTAAAAATCTTACCGTGTCCAAACTTTTGACTGGTAGTGTACATACTTTTAAGTTAACTTAAACTGAAGTACTAAAATTACTACAACTAAAATGTAAATAAAAAATAATTAAAGCTATATAGAAATATAAAAAAAAAGAGAAAAGTGCAAAACAAAATTACTGAAATAAAAACTAAAATTTAAAAAATTAAAAATAAAAATAAAAGCTAATTCCAAATATTAACAAATACTATTATAGTATAGGATATAAAAAGTACTAAAATAACACTGCAAAAAACAAACAGATAAAGAAACAACAACAACAACAACAAAAAATAACACTCAAACTGTAGCCTATATCCATCTAAAGTGTTTAGCTATATAAAAATCTATTTACATTTTATTATTATTTTTATTATTATTATTGTACTTACACTAAATTTTTTTGATAACTTTTATTAGAGGGAAAACTCAACTGATATTGTTTTTAGTTCAGTTATTTTAAGCACGTCTACATCCCAAGGACAACTATTTATTCATTTTTAGGGACTTTTCATATTCATAAGACAGTGATACCAAGTTTATTTTCCTGAAGAAATCAAACAATACAGCTAGTTTCATCCAGAAAGTGATCTAATGATGTAGGGTAGTTTAATAGGCTATAGCCTATTTATATAATTTATATCATTTTTTAGTTTATGACTAGCCTAACATTCTATATTTTGTAACCTGCGTATTATTTCTAGAATTACCAAACAGCTGAACAACTACATCTGGGTAAATTAGGCTATTTGAAGAATGACGCGTGTGAGGGTTCTGAATCCCCCTATGAATATAATGGTCTCGCCCGTTGATCTCTGGCCTGTCACGTGGTGCGGATGTCCTTCGCTATTCTCTCTGCAGGCTAAACATGGCTGCGCTCTTAAGATCAGCCCGGTTCCTCAAATATTCATCGGCTTCATTGCTTCAAGGCATTGGAAACAGCAGACATGCACCGGTAGCTGGTCGTCTTTACAGCGGAGCGGTCGGAACTCCACATATAGGGTTTTGTGTGCGTCAGACAGTCCCGGGAAGGTTAAATGTTAACAGGTATAACGCAGCATGACTGCCATGCGTGTTTAGATCTTGCAGTTGTCATTGAGAGGTGAACACTCCACTAACTGTACTGAACGGTTATAACGCATTCATGATGCGCTTTATGCGGGTTATTAAACTAAATATTTACGAACATATCTAAATTTAGCCATTTGGTCATATAATGATGTTGTATGAGAGAAATATGGCTTCCTTGCATAAGCTCATAACCTGCAGTGTGTCCATGAATATCACTGCAGAATATATGAATGTAGCATTACACTTTTTTCAGCTTCTTTATAATACTTAGAATTTATCAATCAGTTATTTTTAAAACGTTCTTATTTGGAATCAATATATCCTAAAGCATTGGTCTAATTACATAGTCATTAATCCTACTAACAATTAATGTATATGTCCATATAACAATAGTTGTGCTAACGTTAACTAACGTTATTTGAGGCTATACTAGTGTTACTGTGAACTGTATGTTAGCATGGGCCAAAAGTCAAGGGTCAACATGTCAAGGTCATTTTAAGCCATCTGAGAGTACTACACATTTTATTGGCCAACATTTAATTTGTCATTTTCTTGCATGTCATTTACTTAATTTAAGGACCACAATGACCTAAATAGCTAAACTGTGACCCTCATCATCTATGGTAGTTAACTTCAATCTACATAAAGTTAAGTACTTAAGCATAAGTTGTTTTTCTTAAATCCACATAAAGTTAAATAAGTTCCAAGGGTAGAAATATTTTTTTATTTTGCTTTGTTACTGAGTATGTTTTTGTATTGGTATCTTGGCTCAGAATTAACATATTTGTCCTCCCACTGTAAATTGTTTTCCGGGGGCATTTTTACTAGGGATGCACCGATGTATCGGCCGCCAATATGTATGTACTTCTGTGTAAACTGAGCAAAAATCGGCCGATGTAGCGGACCCCATCCGAATGATGACCAAAACTTTACTGATGTTTTGTAAAGTTTATTGTGTCCGTTTTCACTCCAAACAAATCACCACAAAAGCTAAACATTACAGAGCACAAGAAGTGCGCATTAAACTCTCTCTCTCTCCATTGCATTATCATCAACATACAGCGAATTACACAGATCTTATGCCTTTTCGAGGGGTGCTTAATAAACGGACAAACTTTAAATCTGCAAAATATCTCAGAAGAACTTGCTTATTTAAAACATGATCAAAATACTATCTATGATGACAAAATTTCAAATAAGAGAGGAAGTGACAAATATCGGTATCGGGATCGGCCAATAATTGTTTGTTAAAATCCGTATCGGCCCAAAAAAATCATATCGGTGCATCCCTATTTTTTTCCTGAGGACACCTTAATTTTACCTTAATTAAATGTCATCTTTCATGTCCAATTCTTACATTTAAAAAAAAAAAAAAAAAAAAAAAAGCCAGTATCAACAAAATCCATCTTTGCATCTGAAGTGGAATTTAGGTTTTAAATATTTTAAATATGGAACTAAAAATGTCCCAGTTTTAATAAGTGAGTCTCTGAATCATTAGCTAATTCAAACAATTAGTTCAAACAGCTGATTTTTTCAAGAAAGAAGCAAGTAACTGATTACTGACTAGTTACTTAATGACATTCAGTAACAAAACACTGCTATGTTGTTCAGTGACCCACAACAGTTCTGCTGTGGTTTTGTTTGTTTGCTCGTTCTCATTTTTAAGGCAATTCTAATAGGCTACGTTTTGATATTGTCAGCTCGCACATCAGTAAAAGAACAATTACGATATTATTATAGACGATACTTATCCCACACCTACTTATACATGAAACAAGAGCAGGATTTCATCATAAATCATTGTGTAAATCTTTCATAAATTGTTCAATCCGTTTAATTCATTCAATTAATTTTTTTTACAGTAAGCACCTTAACATATTAATTTCTTGTAATGCTATGGATGTGCACTTATTTCAGACACTTCTTCTGCAGTTTGTTCTCATACAGATCGGCTTTGCCCTGTGTGAGTTGTCGTCAGTATGGGGTTGTCCCGGAGCAGAGGGACCTGGTTAAGGATGAGCCCAGTGTGGCAGTTCGCTCCAAGCAGGCTCAGCAGTTTGACTGGGCTCTGGCGAAACTAGACAGCTCAGTCCGAAGGACAGGCAGGGTCACCAAAACACTGCTGCTTCGCATCTTCCATGATATGTGCAGAACAGGTACTTGTCTCTTTGTTTGAGGATCTTTCCTGGATCCATTTCCATATATAATTCTCTACTTTTTCTGCATGTCATCTCTCTAAAATCACTCCAAATAGGATATCCAAGTGGAAATCAAGCCCTGTTGTTGCTGAGAAGCTGTGGCTCACTGCTTCCTGAGGTTCCCCTGACTGAGCGCACAGAGCTGGCACAGCGGGTCTGGGATAAGCTTCAGGAACTTGGTAAGAGTTAAGGACCCTTGAACAGTTACTGGTTGTACTTCTAAACCTATGATTTGAAATTTCATATTGCTGTTCTCTGCAGGCGCCACCTATGATGTGAGCCATTACAATGCACTGCTCAAGACGTACTTGCAGAATGAGTTCAAATTCTCTCCAACTGACTTCCTTGCTAAAATGGAAGCTGCTAATGTTCAGCCAAACAGAGTGAGTATAATTTTAAGTATAAGAAACAATATTCGGGGTAAATATTTATTTTAGTTGACCAGAAATGGTGAGTGGGAAAAAATTTAGTATTACTGCTGCTGCACATATATTAGCCAAACAAATCGAAGTCGGCATGAAATGAAAATTCACCTTACCTGATTTCTAAATGTATGTTATTTATCTGAACGATATGAATGAATCATCCATTGTTTTGTTTTTTTATAAATGTTTTGACCTTTAATTTTTAATCAAATTCAATCTTCTGGTGAAATGACAGATTTCTCTCTGGTGACATATTCTGGACTTTTCCAATCATTTAGTCCACTTACTCCCCTTTATTACAATCAACCTCAAGCTCGCATTTAGATCTGCCTCGATCCAGTCAACAGATGGACCAAACCAAGTCCCCGCCCTACATTGTTTTTTCTTTTTTTTTCTGTTTAATCTGTTTAATTTAGATGATGGTCACAATAAAAAAAGAAAAGATCCCTTGCTACTTCTATTAGGGACCTCTCAATCAAGTTTTTTGTGCCCCTGATCCTATCCAAGAATTTGATATTTAGTATCATGATACAGAGTCCTATCCTATACTGGTATTTTCCTAGTGCTTTTTGGACACTTCAAGTACATTAAAGTTTATTAAAATCAATCCAATGTATACAGGGACGTACAGAAAGTTCCTCAGGGGCAGGGACTCAGATGTAAAATAGGTGCATTTAACACTAAGCAGTAATTCCAATATAAAAATGTCTCTTTTAAATATGTACAATAAGCAGAATAATTGCAACAAACAGGAAAAAAGTCAAGATAAGGTTAGAAAGCAAGCTTGCAGTGTCAATGCCAGTCTGTCAGTCAAGCAAGCCATATCAACGCATTATGGCAATGACGTGTCAGACAGTCTGACGGCAGATAGAAATAAACGGTAAATAAACGAATTTGAGTAAAAACCCACTTAAAGGTGCATACCGTCAGGTACTGCATGACACATGCATGACAGCTGACCTAAAATAAAAGATCAGGCTTAGGATAGCCGATACCGATCATTTAAAAAAATGCTTAATCAGCCTCCGATACCATTCTTTGAGATCGTCTCGGGACATCCCTAACTACCATTACATTGCAACTTTAATGAAAGAAAAAATACTTGTATGAAATGAACAATTATTTTAAATATTTACTCAAGATACACTATAAGAATAATTTATTGAAAAGGCTTTAGACTTTGAAACTGACACAAAGTGCAAAAACAATGGAAAAAAATGAATTTTGTCAATCACTGATGCTAGCTAGGGAATTTCATTGGATACCAAGTTTATCTGTATTTGTAATATTTTGTGACTGTCTAGGTGACCTATCAGAGACTCATTGCAGCATACTGTGAGGATGGTGACATTGAAGGTGCTAGGTGAGTTTTCAGCAAATGAGTTTTTCTTTATGGTGTGAATCTTGTAAAAAAAAAAATTGAAATAGTATTTACTTGGCTGTCACAAGAAAAACATTAAAAGAAACCATGCTTATATCACAACTTATTGCAGTACAATCCTGGGCTTTATGAAGGGCAAAGACCTGCCCATCACAGAGGCTGTGTTCAACTCCCTAGTGACAGGCCATGCCCGGGCAGGGTGAGTGGAGAGTGCCATTGACTTGCTTTTTCTATTTGTTTGGCACATGTGTTGACTGACTTGTTTGTGCAGGGACATGGACAGCGCTGAAGGGATCCTATCAGTAATGAAAGGGGCGGGGATTGAGCCTGGCCCAGACACGTACCTGTCTCTCCTCAATGTGTATGCTGAAAAAGGCGATATTGCCAAAATTAAACAGGTCTGTAATTGAAGGAGATGAACTGGACTGATTAAGAAAATTATTTTATTAATTAATCATTTATTTTCAAATGATTGAAATCATGTATTGTCTGGTCATTGCTTATTATGTAGCTTGTAATGCATTTTATATTTACATATTTTTATTATAATATAATATTGAATATGTGCTGCCATTCAAAAGTTTGTGGTCTAAGATTTTTTTTTTAATCATTCAGATATTACTTGTATATCCTGATTTAGAGCTCAAGAAGCATTTCTTATTATTATCCATGTTGAAAACAGTTCTACTGCTTAAGATTTTTCTTTTTTTTGCACTCTGATGAATAGAAGGTTAAAAAGAACAGCTTTTATTTGAAACTGAAATCTTGTTTAACATTATAAATGTCTATACTGTCACTTGACCAATTTAATGTGTCCTTGCTGAATAAAATAATTTCTAAGGACAAAAAATAAAACGGACCCCAAACTTTTGAGTGGTTGTGTATACATTTCACATCTTTTATTTTTTTTATTTTTAAGAGCCATAACGTAATCAAGATTTTCATTTTGTATTGTTTTTAGCTAATAATTTAGCTCTTTTATATCTTTGTATCTTATGTATCCTCTAGACTCTAGAGATGATGGAGAATACAGATATCCATCTGATGGACAGAGATTTGATGCAGGTGGTTTTCAGTCTGACTAAGGCCGGCCATCAGCAGTATGTGCCCGAGATTGTGGAACGCATGCGTCACGAGAGGGGATATGTGCCAGGTATGCCTGCTGACAGCAGTTTCATGTCATGGAAGAGAAGGGAATATGGAATCAGTAGCTTTCAATTTTGCCTTAAGCACTTAACATAGTGACCCATAGTGAGCCATAATGGTCCCATATGTATTCATAGCAGAATTCTATTTTAAGTGTTATAAATATGAACCCAGCCAATTAGAGAAATAGGATGCATACAATATTGATGCACTGAGGTGAAGTTATGGGATTTTGGGAAAGTTATTAATGATATATATATATATATATATATATATATATATATATATATATATAAAATTTTTTTTTTTTTTTTTTTTTTTTTTTGATACTGATGCACTCATTTGTTTCAATTTCCTCAGACGCTATGAACCTCTGCTTGAGTCTGATTACCCACGGACATGAAGAGACAGCGTTTTCTGTGCTGAAGAGCTTCACCGGCCTCTTGGTAGAGTCGCAGACCAGTGACTCCCCAGACTTGGGAAACTTCTTTCTTCGCCACTGTGTCAATATGGACAAGGTAAGGGGCCCGAATCTAAACATTTTTATGAGTGAAGTGTTACCTAACTGTATGTTGAACTTTTGTTTGAATTTTAGGCTTGTTGTTGTGTTGTTAATTTGTTTGTCTGTGTCTTGCAGTCTGTGGAGAAAGTGGCCGGGTTTTGCAAAGATCTTAAAGATTCAGGTCTGCACTCATCGCCACTGCAGTTCACCCTTCAGTGTGCCCTGGAAGCCAAGAAGACAAGTGAGTACAATGAAGTAGATTTAAAAGACTACTTAATCCTTGGTTATTGTCTTTTAAAACTCCAGGCTTTTAATTTAGTCTTGATCTATTCAAGCTTATTTGTCTGTTTTTGTTTTAACATACTTGGTAACACTTTACAATAAGGTCTTGAGTTAGGCTAGTATTAGTTTTTGTGGTATTGAAATTGGTGACAAGTATTATGAAATTTCAATAGTATCAAAAATGTTGGTATTATAACCTTATTTAAAAGCGATAGTTCACCCAAAAATGAAAATTATCCTGTGATTTACTCACCCTCAAGCCATCCTAGGTGTATATGACTATCTTCTTTCAGACAAACACAATTGGAGATATATTTAAAAATATCCTTAGTCCTCCAAGGTTTATAATGGTTGTGAATGGCTGCCCAGATTTTGAAGACAAAAAAATGCATCCATCCATAAAAAAAATGAATCCATCTGACTCCAGGGGGTTAATAAAGGCCTTCTGAAGTGAATCGATGCATTGGTGTAAGACAAATATCCTTATTTAAAATTTTATAAAGTAAAATAACAAGCTTTCGGTGCGACAGCCATACGCATTCGACGTATGTCAAAAAAGGAACACTTCAAAATCTGGGCAGCCATTCACAACCATTATAAACCTTAGAGGACTAAGGATATTTTTAAATATATCTCTGATTGTGTTTGTCTGAAAGAAGATAGTCAGTCATGTACACCTAGGATGGCTTGAGGGTGAGTAAATCATGGGATAATTTTCATTTTTGGTTGAACTATACCTTTTAAAGCAAACATAACTATTTCATGATATAAGTCGTTATTGTGAAATAAAATTACTCATATCGTGATATAAGATTTTGGTCATATATTTATACTCATATATTTGATAATGGCACAGCTCAATTTGTGTGAATATACTGTTCTTCATCATTTTAAGGTATGGCTGTTGAGCTCATGAGGAGGATGAAGGAGGAGGGCTTGCCTCTCAGACCTCACTACTTCTGGCCACTGTTTACTCACCACCAGAAAGACAAGAACATTCCTGGTGAGTCCTGAGCTTCCAGCCTCATTCTTAAATGGTCATTTGTGCATGTTGCAACCAATTTTACTTCCATAATCTGACGTGTTTCTGATTGATATTCAACAAGGAAAAATTTCTACGTAGGATTTGGTTTTATCCATTGCGATTGAACTGGATTGTGAAAAGTCTGAAAGTACGCTGGGTTTTTTTGTATACATTTTTGTATAATTTGTGTACAAAAAATTATGTTTTCTTTGACAGCTCAATTAAAAAGTCTGTTAATTTAGTAATTTGGATAAATTATTTTTTCTCCATACTTCATCTGTTCCACAATTACAAACAAATGTTCTTAACAAAAGAGCATGTCCAGATAAATCTTGCTGCAACTGCAACAGCGAGTATAAAAACATCTCATTTTCTTTTTTTTTTTTTTAACCAATAACCTTCATGAAACATGCAGGATCACTCTCACCTTTATGTTCCTGTACAGGGTTTTTTTTTGTTTGCTCAGTGTTGAAGTCTGCACTATGTGAAGGTTACATGACAGAATTTGTAGTGACTGGTTCTCATGTAAATGCGAGCGCTCTGAGGGAATTCACTTTCAATTACGTGCGCCACTGTGCACGGCCATGAAATATTTAGCGCCATGTCACATTCTGTCCACAGGTGTCACCAGCGGGCAGACGCCCACCCCCCTTTCCACCCACCGGTTTTCCGTCTACCCATTCACGAGTGTGGAGATGGGGAAAAGTTTGCATTTTGATGAGGTGTGGATTTGGGAAGGCGAGTTTGAAAAAGCATATGCTAGCTTTGTCTTGGCAGCCGCGAGCGAGCTGTGCTTGTCAGTTTCAAGAAGCAATGCAGCTCATTGCTTGTGACATGGTGCGAGAATAATGCCTCAGCCCCTCACGTAGCACACAACAGGCTCTTTTACATCTGCATCTTAAATGCTTTTTACACTAGTGACATTTTGGAAAATCTCTTTTTGCCATTCACTTGCATTGGATGCTGGGTTCTTTTAAAGGGTCGTGAAACCCTGAAACATTTGAGATGTTAACAGACATATACAGGTTGCACATAAATGAAAACAACAATAGCACTCATTATGTTTATTATTAAGGGAAAAAGCACTTTTTTTTGTTTATTGGAGCCATTTCGTTCTTCCGGTTTAAAAAGCAAAGTTGAATCAACATCATGAAAAGTGAGGTATGTTAATTCGGAGTGGTGATTGGCTGCCGTGGCTGGAGAGTATGCATCTATGTCATCAGTTTTTGAGCTTTTCTCTGCATTATTTATGAGAATAAACACTTAATTCAATCACTGCGCTGTATTATGCATGAGATCGCATTACAGTGGGGAATATATTATTAGACCTTTTAAATGTTCTTCCTCGTTTTTAGACCAATAGCTCCGCAAAGTTATAATGCTGATTTGTTTATATTCCAAAGAATAGTTTATCAAAACATATTTGAATTGTTCATGATAGCTGTTAGTAGTTTCGAATGATACGATTTTTGTGAGTTTGTTGTCATAGGGTTATATTTTTTTAAAATTCATCAAGATGCCCTAACTTGTTTTTTTTATACAGACAAATCAGTATAAAAATGTGTTGTAGGTCTGTTTTATTGGTTGTCTCCACTCTCCACACCCTCTAAACTCCCACTTTTTCACAACTTTACACACCCATTTCTTTTTTCAAATCTGAGGTGTGAACGACCAGCAGGGGTTTCACTACAGTTTAAATCTCAGTAACTGCATAAAGCTACTTTAGTGCCCCCATCAACTCTATGCTTATGAGGGGAATCATCTCAAGGACTTGAGATGGGACGTGAACTGGCCTTTTAGTTCCTCCCTATTTCTTCTTAACATCTCATTCCTGGACCTTACTTGAACTGACACTTTTTTTTCTTTCTGGATTACATAAATCAAGAAGACTGCAATGGCTTCACCATGTGGTACATTGGTTAAAGGATTAGTCCACTTTCAAATAAAATTTTCCTGATAATTTACTCACCCCCATGTCATCCAAGATGTCCATGTCCTTCTTTCTTCAGACGAAAAGAAATTAAGGTTTTTGATGAAAACATTCCAGGATTATTCTCCTTATAGTGGACTTCAATGGCCTCCAAACGGTTGAAGGTCAAAATTACAGTTTCAGTGCAGCTTCAAAGGGCTTTAAACAATACCAGACGAGGAATAAGGGTCTTATCTAGCGACTCACCAAGGCAAGGCTGCATTTATTTGATAGTTATTTGATAAATCTTTTGTAACTTTATAAATGTTGCTGAATTAGTGAAAAATCTTACTGACCTCAAACTTTTGAGCAGTAATGTACATGTGCTTTCTGTTTCAACAGACCCAAGCACACTCCCAGTTTTGCTTGTAGCAAGATATACTATTTTGCTTTTTAAAATTTTATTGCTTTTCTAAAATCCATTTCATTTTAAAATTGAGCTTGTTTGGAGATTTAGCTTCTGTTGACAGTTTGAACCCTGACCTCTCCTTTTAGTTCCCCTTTAGTAAGAGACCGCAGACTCGGTTACTTCTCACACTTACAGTTCAATCATCAAACCCAGTGATGTAGCAAACAGAAATCTGGAGGTCGCCCGAGAATTCATTGAACCAGATTAGTTCCATAAAAGCCTTCTCACACACTTTCTGAATTGAGAGAAGTCTTGAATCTGCGAGTGATGTGACTGGCTATCCATTTTCCATCCCCATTCACATGCAACCTATCGGCCTGCGCTGTCTGAGACAACTTTTATGGCTGACAAATGGATTGTTGGATTATTTAACAGCAAAACAGGTGTGCTCCTCTCATAAAAATGAAAGAATGAATAGACAGACGGCTCTCAGGGTCCATTGAGAAGAGTGTGTCTGGTTGACTGTTTACGTTTGCTTGAAAGCAAAGAGCTACTGAATTGCAAGAAAGGATGAATGGAGAAAAATGCACAGATGAGAATGAAATGGAGAGATGGGATAGATGGGTGGATGGATGGAGCCTCCAGGTGCTTTACCTGGCTAATGCTCTTGCGCACCGGTGGTCGTCCGCTCCTGGTGCCAGATGCAAGTTTTAATGGCAGATAAAAGCAGCTCTTATCTTTTATTCAGGTGTGTAGGTGTCTCCTGAGCATTGCGATACAGAGTGCTAAGGACCAAGGTGAAGAGTAAACATAACAGAAATCGCTGGTTCACGTGTTCCCACACACACAAACGTTTGCCCGAGTAGGTCGAGAGACTATTCCATATGCATGTGGTGCTTTAGGCAAGAGTGAAGGGCCCTGCTGGAGAGCCGGGTACAGGCCTGAATCCTCTTCATTAAGGGGGTGTTCCTCCAGGCAAACAAGGAAGACAAATGTGATGAAATTCTAATTATCCAAGTATTTTATTTCTTTTTTTTTATTACTGCTTTCTGTTTAAAACCTGGTTGAGTGAATTGTAAACAGCCTTGGGCTTTAAATCATGTTGCTGGTTTAAAAAAACAAAAACAAATCCAAGAACCAGTATAGCATTAGTCCTGTCCTTATGAAAAGATGGCTTGTGCTTATTTTTTCCCCACATAATGGGAAAGAATCTTGCTCATTTCCTCAGAAATCATATTTCAAATATTCAACCCTTTACATACAGCCAGTACCATTGCTTGAATTTATTGTGTTTGGGACATGTTTATGGGTGGACTGAACAAACAATAATCATGGTACACAAGACAACAATGGGACTTTTTTCATCCATACTTTATAACCTGAGAAGTATGACCCAGATGAATTGCTCTGAGGAAGAAATGCTGAATTTGCTGAATCTACGACAAAACATGCACAAACCATCATCCCAAATTTGTAAAGAGAATCGTTCATGAATCAACAAAATTTGAGTTCTCCCTGTGGTGATTAAATACTTGTTTTTTTGATGATAATAACAAAAATATTGTTGTTATTATTGTTGTATAGTCATAATGAGTGGGGGTAAAACAGGTTTTTCCTTTTTGTACTTGGCTTATCATATGCCTGAAAAGACCATAGGATGTCCTATTTGTCACTTTTTAGGTATTAATGAGAATTAAGGGGCCATATTTGGCTCCATAGACATGCGTCATCCATCCTTTAGTCTCGCATAGCCGTAACTGACTGACGGCAGAAGGTCACAGTCACAGTGCATTTTGTTCAGCTTCATGTTTAGGGGCATGAAAATGTGAAGTCGATGTCCTTACAATAGCAGGCTGGCGTGTAAAACTTTTGGATGTATTTTAAAAAGTTTATGCCCTGAAATTCACATACTTTGAAAATCCAGCATTTAGTTGATACTGATCAGCTGTAAACACAACAGCTTTCTTTTTCCATGAGGGGGTTTGGCCTCACGGCAGCTTTGTTTCCAGGCAAACCATTAAAGAACGTGCCACGCACATTTCCTGGAAATCTTGTACAATTCAGCCAATCAGATGACGACTTTGAAACTCCTGAAGTGTTTCCAATTTTGTGTGCCATATGCATCAGACGTTCAGCCAATGGTCTGTGGGCGTGACGTCTGAAGCTGAGACTATCCATGCTTGAACTTACTTTGGTGCAGAAGGAACTCTTTCATGTCCTTGAATTACATTTTAAGGTGCACATGTCTGAATAAATCCCTTTTTGTTTCCTTTCAGGTATTATGGAAGCTCTGAGAGGCATGCAAGATCTAGACGTCCCAGCAGACGTTGATACTTTTAGTAACTATATCCTGCCGTCTTTCCCATCAGTGAACAGTGCCCGCTCTTCTTTTAAGGTAATTATACTGGATATGCGTATGGTTTGTTGTGACTGTTCTGAAACACTCTAACTTGGGTTGATAATTGCAGGAGGCTGGTATTGACATGGACACAGAGAGCATGATTGCGGCAGAATTACGAACTGAAGCAGCACGTGGAAACTTCGCAGGGCTGCTCTCTCTGAGTAAGCATTAGCTTCTGTGAAAATTGACCTCTCTTCTTTTCTCTCAACCACTCTCTGTACATTTTCCTCACATCTATACACACACACACGTGTATATATTCTCTCACAGACACAACTCTGTAGAGATTTTATTTTAGATGTACTATGTATGATAGCGTTCATCACTTGGAGACTAATTGCTGCCCATCAGGACTTGGATACATAGCCACTCAAACATGCACACTCTCTACCAAGCAGCTGTGTCCCCATTAGGCTTTTTAAGTCAGAAGTGTTCAGTAAAAGTTCCAAGAGGTTCAGTCTCTATATTTCCTTCCCAGCAGAGGTTTGGACATTACTTTCTTTGAGTAGTTATACATTTATATGTGGACAGCTGTAGTACTTGCCCATCTGTGTCAGAAATGATGACATCTCTAAATAATTTTCCCAATTAGAACATTGTTTATTATGAAATGTTCTTAACATGCTGAAATAATAATTCTAAATGTTGACAAAAACATTCTTGTGTAAAGGCACCACATCACTAATTTCTCACAAGCTTGGTGTAGTTGAATGGCTGGAGTCATGTTTTAATGAAAGTATCATTCTCTTTGCCGCTCACCACCGTGTCTGCGCTACTGTTGTAAAATATCTGCATCATCTGAATGAAGCTCTCTTTTTATCAGTAATGTGGCGCTTTACACCTTTAGTGGAGGAGAGAAGCAATTCACATAGAAAGGGCTTAAAAGAAGTGCATTTAGAGCTTGATAAAAATATTAAAGGATATAGCGCCAAAAGATCATTACTGAGTGCTTATGGTGTGTACAGCTCTGTTGTTTTGATACGCTGCTCACGCACTGTACAAATGGTGCAACTGTTGTCTCACAGTCCGGATGGAACCAAATCGGGGTCTGGAACCAATAATATTACAATATATATAGGTCATTGACGAATAAGGTTTTTAAAAGTGTCAAATATAATGGAGATATAATTCATTTTGAAGTTTTAATAAGTGTTAACAATGAGATTGTTTTTTTTTTTTTTATAATCAGTTAACACTGCTTTTGTCATTTATTACAAGATGGACAAAATTGGACCAAAAAAATCATTCAGTTTAACAAAAAATTCGGTTTTACCAAATGACACTTTTGGTTATACTGAATGAATATTTACCGAATATTTTCAAACGATGTTAACAGGCTGATATCCAGCTAGCTAGCAAAAGGACAATCAAACATTTTATATTTAGTACAAGTTTTTAAAATAATACAACATTTTCCATGTTTTATAGTGGTTGTACCGAATGACCTGATGTTTCGGGACATGCGAATGAGCAAGTGAAAACACAAAGTAGTTAAGAGAGCGATAGTTACTTTGTTTCATGACCATGTGGTCCTTTGCAGGTGTCTGAATGATGTCACATCCTGTCACATGATATTGACCACATGACTTGATCCAAAATGGTCCCTTTATATTGGTTACTCCGAATGACATCAATGAAATTTTGCAGACATTCTTTCTCATAACAAAGCAACGACTTCTACACACTACACACACTGATATCAGGGCTGCACGATATCTTTTTAGCATCAAAATCGCGATGTGCGCATCTGCGATATTCACATCGCAGGATGTGCGATGTTTACTATAGGGATCGTTAATCCGTGCGGACCAGACACCACGGTTCAAAACGCAGGTTGATTCTCTGATTAATTGCAAAGTTTGACCATCATCAGCCCTAACTAAGGTCCATATCCATAATGAATCCACATGCATTGCAGTTTAAAAAATAGCTTTAGTTACAATGTTAAAAAAAGAAAGATAATCATAAATGAGGTGAAATGTTTCTGTTTTCATGACGTTCACTCATATTCTCACTCTTGCAGTGTCTTCACCTGCTCTGCCAGCCATTGACCTCAGTGCTTTCAGATCCAGTCTGATCTCTGGATTCAGAGGGTAAGTAACGAAAAAAAAAAAGTGTGTGTGTGTGCGCCCCCAAGTAAAATATTCTGCCTTCTGGCTAGACAGACATTCATTCGTCATCTCATGCATATGGACGCAGTCATCTCTAGCCCAATTACAGCATGGGAAGAATGCAAATAGTTTGTCCTTTTTTGTTGTTTTGCTTCTGATGCCTCTCTGTCCGATGCTGAAGGACTACTAACTATCCTGATTGCCACTGATGGCAAGATGCAAGTGCTCACATTGGCATTTTACCCGTCAACATGGCTGTCAACGTTTGTTTTTTGGCTAATTCCCTCGGACGATCACTGCTAACACGTACTCATAAACCTGTCATGGTATTTTATTTATCACATCATTTTCTTATGGTATTACTTAGTGCACTCACTCAGCTTAGATCTAAAATCAATCCCATCATGCACAATACTTAAGGACCAGCTCTGTTTTTAACTCAGATTTGAACATCGAGGCCGTAGGGCAGCAGATGCTGCTGTCCTCTGTATTTAGCAAAGCATTTAGATGTGAAAGAGGAGCAGGAAGGTTGCCGGCAGCGATGGATGTCAGGTTTGTAATTGGGGTTGTCAGAAGGGTAGAAGGGGTTGTCGGGGCCCTGTCTCCTTAGCGACCTGCTCTTGTAATAGTCAAGGTCACTAGATAATTTAATCATTAAACAATGTTGAATCTTTTTTCCTTCCTCGTCTCTATGCTTTCTGCCGTCAATATTCCCTACTAGCACTGCATCTTGATTTAATAATGTGTGTGTATTTGCATATATGTGACCACTGAGGCTCTAGAAAGAGTTTTTAGAGCTATTTAAGATCCATAGGATATACTATAAATATATTATAATGATATTAAATTATGATGAGTATAATATTATGTATTCAAAACAAAACATATTACGATCTTGAAATGTATACTACCATTCAAAATTTGGGGTAAGATTTTTTTTTAATTTTTTTAAAGAAATGTATACTTTTATCCATCAAGGATGCATTAAATTGATCAAAAGTGACAGTGAAGACATTTAGAATGTAGAAAATTTCTATTTCAAATGAATGTTCTTTTAATGCTGCTCTATTCATCGAAGAATTCTGGGGGAAAAAAATGCATCACAGTTTCCACAAAAATATTCATCACAACTATTTTCAACATTGATAATAATAGGAATATAATAATGTTTTTTGAGCAGCAAATCAGCATATTAAAATGATTTCTGAAGGATCATGTGACACTGAAGACTAATAATGATGCTAAAAATTCAGCTTCGCCATCACAGTAAATGAAATAAAATACAAAAGGTATTTTAAATTGTAATAATTTTACAGTATTACTGTTTTTACTGTATTTTTGATCATATAAATGCAGCCTTGGTGAGCCTAAGAGACTTCTTTCAAAAACATGAAAAATGTCTCACACATATTAGATTTCTTACAAAAAAACTACTTTATTTAGAGGCCAAGTGTATTTTCAATTCACACTGTCATCAGTGTCATAACAGACAATAGCACACATGATTTTATTTAATTTTTTTTTTTTTTTACTGTATTACATCCAATAAAGTAAACTCAATGTTACATATAAAAATACATAAACCTCAAAAAAAAACTATTCAAAAAATTGCATATTTCAATAGCATAAAAACTATGTATGTATACTAATATTAATAAGTATAGCAGACTGAAAAAAAAAAAAGTATAATTACAAAAAATTACAAAAATGTACATTTATTGGATGTAATACGTAAAACTTTTTTTTTATATATATAAATAGAATCATGTGTGCTGTTCTGTTGTAACTGACAATGTGAATCGAAAATGTTTTGTCTTTGCATTTGGGCCCTAAAAGTATTTTTTGTAAAATCTTTTTTTTTTTAATCTGCCATTTGGCATAGGCGTTCTATGGCCTTTCAGCTTTTTTTTTTTTTTTTTGCCTATTTATATGATTTCTTAGTTATGCTTGGCTATAAAATATTTTGACTTAATCGCAGTCTCTATATAACTGTTTTCCTTATGCAATTAAAATAGGTAACTACTAAACAGTGTTAATGTCGTTAACGAAAACTATGACGAAAAATGTTCGTTGACGACCTTTTTTTCCATGACTAAGACTAGACGATGAGAAATGACACCAATTTCATTTAACGATA
This sequence comes from Hypophthalmichthys molitrix, assembly GCA_037950675.1. Lineage (NCBI taxonomy): Eukaryota > Metazoa > Chordata > Actinopteri > Cypriniformes > Xenocyprididae > Hypophthalmichthys > Hypophthalmichthys molitrix. Next base: position 22,719,658 of record CM075504.1, read on the forward strand.
ACGTGACTAAAACAACACGTGCAATATCGTTGACGAAAAAAGACGAGACTGAAATGTGGCTAAAAGACAAAAAACTTTACCAAAATCACTCTTTTGAAATCACACTTTGTTTTTGTCTAATAAAGGAGACGAAACATTACAGAATGTTTTACCAGCGTACATGCTTACGGTTGCCAGATTTCCAAAATGTAAACCCCCAATCAGAGCTTTTCTGTTAAAAGAACACGTTTTACTTAATCTTGCAATCTGGCAACCCCACACACGAGCCCTCTTCTACACTGAGGAAGAAGCGCGGATGGTCTGAAAACACAGACAAGTAAGCTGGAGTTCAGCGATCTTCATTTGAGATTTTCTACTTAAATTAAAGTGTCATTCAGTCGGTCTATATTGCACTGCTCGTTTGCTGACTAAATCTGCGACCAAAGTGTAGGCTGATATCCAGCAGTGGTTCTCAAAATGCTGAGTTTTGCCGTTCATTTAATTCTGCTCCACCTTAAAATAACATTAAAACTGGGCATGTATTTCTAGCAGGTAAAATGTCGTAAATACACGACATTCAATCAAATCACGTCATCTTTCGCCGTCAAAACTGACTGCACCCACACAAGCCAGCAAATCGCGCTACATTTAGTGCTGTTCTCGACAATATACGTTACCTTTGTAAAAGTGGGGATTTAGCACTTACTAGCATGAAAAACAAATATAGACACAGACTGCATAGAGATTTAAGATTAAAACTCTCTTCGATACAAAAACATACCCTTCTGTGTGTTAGTTTTAATGTTGATCATATTACTCCATCAGGAATATTGACCTAATATATAATATCCCGAATATTGATTTTATACAACAGTTCAACAAACAAAAGAATCGTATTAAGTGATGTACATTTTAAACAGTATTGTCAGTATTTTTGCTCTATTTTACAACGAAAGCCACAGCAGAACTGCAGCACATAAGCCGTTTCGTGAACGAATCTGTTGCTTTGAACGAATCGTCAATGATTCAATGATTCATTCATAAATACAGCCGCTGGCTTTCCGCCACCTACTGGCGGTTTTAATCTAATATTTAAAAGTATCACTTCGTTTTAATCATCATTAATTTTTTAAAATTTTATTTAAAGCATTATTTATTTTATAAAGGTTAAAAAAAAAAAAAAAAAGCACTGGAAAAATCGATTTAAGAGGGCAAATATTGTCCCTTAATGGAAAAGGTGTAACTGCAGTCTAAGTGGAAAAGAGTGGGTACGCAGAAAGACACTAAAAAGTTTGAGAACCACTGAAAGAGGATATGTAGAAATGCACAAGTGCTACTGCAAAGAGTGCAGTGTCAGTACAGCCTGTTACCTTGATTCAAATTTTTCATAAGCTTAAATGAATTGGTCTAAAGAGAAAAATTATAATGACTATTTTGTCTAAAAGACTACATATAAAATATATATCAAAATTAATGTTGGTAACTGTAGTTTGACTTAAAGTAATGACTAAGACTTGACAAAAATGCGATGACTTTTCGTTGACTAAAACTAGACTAAAATATGAAAGACAAAAATGACTAAAATGTGACTAAGACTAAAGAGCATTTTCATCTGAAGATAAAGACTAAGACTAAATCAAAAATGGCTGCCAAAATGAACACTGCTACTAAAGCAATCATGGAAAGAAGGCGTAAAGATTGATTGGTCAAAAGGTGTGGGACCCCTGCTATATGTTCTCACTGGTCAAATGAAGCCCTGTCACACCAAATGTATACTTGATCTTGAAATCACTGTCTGGCAGATGTTAGATTTGAAATATACTGTTTCAAAGTTGCATTTGAAATGTTTTTATCCATGTCTGAATGCGTGTCATCTCTGATCCTCTACTGCCCCCTACAGGTTTCATGATGTGGAGATCATGGCAAAGGTAAGAGTGAAACTAACAGATTTTGAGAATGATGATGGAATACAAATGAAAAGAACCTTTGTTAAAGTAACCTCATGTGCTGTTGCAGATCACAGAGCTTCTCTATAAAGACGCCCGGTTCAATCATGCTGACCCTGAAATGTCTGGTATGTTGCTTGTTTGTACTGGTTTTTTTTTTTTTTTTTTTTTTTACACCCCTTAAAGGGACAGTTTACTCTAAAATGAAAATTGTCTTCATTTACTCACCCCTTAAGTTGTTTCAAACCTGTATGAATTTCTTTCTTCTGCTGAACACAAAAGAAGATATTTTAAAGAATATGGGTATCCAAACAGTTGATGGGCCTTATTGACTTCCATAGGATTTTTTCTATACTGTGGAAGTCAATGGGGTCCATCAACTGTTTGGTTATCCATATTCTTCAAAATATCTTATTTATGTATTTTTAAATGTTAAATATACTTATTTAACATTTAAAAATGTTATTTACAGAAGCTTAAAGTAAAACATGGCATAATAATCTGTTTATATGCTGCATAAATGACTTTCTCTCAAAGTTTTATTTATATTTACTCATATTTTAAATTGCTATAACGTTCATGATAATCCTCGCTAATAGCCAGTATAATACCCGTCCTGGTGCTTGGTCGATATATAGTATAAGACAAAGAGGTTGGGAAACACTGCGCTAGTATATCTCTATGCCTATATGTCCTCTGAGCTGGATTCACTGATAGTATCGTGTGTGTGCGTCTGTAGGGTTTCTGGCAGTGATGGAGTTTATCCTGACAGCCGTACTTTGCATTAAGTGTGTGTGTGTGATGCAGTCTGAAAAGTAGCTGTATGCATGTTTGTGTGAGTGCTGTCTGCCTGCTGACTCTGCGCTGAGTTAACAGAGCTTCCGCGAGTGTCTGTCGTCTCGCTGCACTGGAGCAGGCCTCCATGCTGGTGTCCGAGCAGGTGGGAGCGATGGAGACGGTCTCTCTGTCTCATCCCATCACCATGCACAACGCAAATGTGTGCGCGAGGCTGTCAGCTGCCAGCCACTTGTTAAAACAGACTTCAGTCAAGTCTGGAGCAAAGCTGCCTGTGCCAGCACAACACACATGTACAGTTTAAGAGCTTATTTGCTGGATTGCAATATTTTTGTTGTTATGGCCCTACAGAAGCTCCTTTTGTGATTTTATTTGACTATTAGTCTATTTATGAAAAGCAGGAAGTGTCAAATTCTCCTTTCTCCTTTTGCAGAAAATGTGGCCTACTTCCTTTACAACCTGATTGATTCAATGAACGAGGGGGAGGTGCAATCCAAAGAAGAGAAGCTTAGGGAGTACTTCAGCCTGCTCAAGAACATGGTACATTTGCAAACACACAAGCATAGTGTCATTAACAGTTTTTCTGCCTGTTAAATCAAGTCTGTCTAGGGGTAGCCATTCATAATACCTCATGATCAGACAAAAACATGATAATATGTACACTAGCATTCAAAATTTTGGGGTCAATAAGACAAAGCTAAAGGTCATTTTAAAATAATGTTGCTGTCCTGTGCCAATTTAGTTAATTCTTTATTTATTTTGATGAGTGGTTATTTGGTGTCAATAAGTTCTTTGCTTTTCTTAGAATATCAACATCTCACTGAATATCTTCAGAGGAATCAGGAATATTTTGGAGTCCTACCATGTTCCAGAGCTCGTCAAGGTATTTTACAATAAGTGGTGTTTTCAAGTATAATGTTTCTAATTGCCATAGCTGACATTTTTTGTCTGGCGGACAATAAATTGGTCAAAAAAAAAAAAAAAATCAGTAAGAATTTGCTTAACAGCCACACCTATTAACTGCATAGCGACCACCCACAACACCCGAAACATCATGATAACAAGTTTTGCATGGGCAAACACCACTAATATTTTCTTCAAAAACTTTACAAATCTGGTTTTGATTGTTTTATTCAGCTTTATGGTTATAGTACTGTTAATACAGCAGGTCATATTTTTTCTTTCAGGATGTCCTTGCTCTTGTGGATAAAAAGGAAAATGTATTGGCGACTGATGTGCCACTGCTTAGAGTAAGTTTTTGTCTTTTTTTTTTTTTTTTTTTTAACCAACTCTGTTCAATGCATCAGGTGAGCTGTGTCAGTCAAATATCCTCATGTTTGTGTCAGGGTTTGGAGGGGAGATATTCGTTCTTGGAGAAGACCCTGGCAGAGCTGAAAGCTGAGGGCAAGCCCGCCAGTTCCACCCTCAAAAAAATGATAGCTATCCTGTGTACAGAGGAGGTGAGGGCTGTTTTCCTCATAAATACTCATGGGATTTGTTAGTGTTCTGGTCTGATTGGTTTTTATAGTCATTTATAGTGGTCAACTTATATAAAATTAACCAATTATGTGCCTTATTTTTGATGTAAGAGTGGGCTTGGTCATTTTTAACTTCCTGTGATAGCCAGTTATTTTAACTGTACAAAAGCAGTGCTTGATATTGCAAATTTATTATCTTAATCATATACACACTGGTTTGTAGCGCAAATTGCTTTACTGTTTACTGCACTTTATTCTTCTAGTCATATACCTATAAGCGGCTACTTAATCGGAAGTCTCACACTTTCACAGGAAATGGCTTACTTTTGCAAAAAAAAAAAAAAAAGTGTATGTCACCAGACAAATGTGTATATATGATTTTTTTTTTTTTTTTTTTTTTTTTCCCCCACAACTTTGGCTCTCTCATCAGAAACTGGATCAAGCTCTGGAGCTTAAATATGAGTATGAAGCGGATATGACTCCTGCCACATATGCCATGCTCATCAACCTGTGCTGTCGCCATGATAATGCTGAGGAAGCCCTCAAACTAAAGAGGGAATTGTAAGTTTGATGTACACATCATCATACAGACATCTTTGGTGAACTGTTCCTTTAATTGTCGACAAAGCAAAACAAGTAACTAAAAATAATCATGATTTACTTTCCCCCATATGATTCCACACCCATAAGACTGTGGAACAAAGGCAATTTTTTAAGAATGTTCTGGTTACTTTTTCCATACATTGAAGAGATGGAGCTTCAAGCCTCAAAAAGGACACAAGCACCATAAAATTAGTCCATATGACTTTCACATCTTCGGAAGTCACACCTAAATTTACATTGTTGTTCACTGATAATTCTCCCATTCAATGAGCTGTTAAAGTCTCCATAAAATTCACAATTCTTATTGTTTTATGGAATATTGTTTATTATAGATTATTTATCAATCCAGCTATCCATTCTCCAAGCCGCTTCATCCTTTTACAGGGTTGATTTATTGATTTAAAAAAAAAAAAAATGCTCTCGTTATCTTTATTAATGTCATTAACATCCCCTCCCTTTCACAACGACGTCTCTTCTCTGATGTGTGCACTGGTGCGAGAACGGGACTATAATACCTCCCCTCCAGCAACCTGTCACTCACATGAAACAATCTTCCATTTAGTTTTCACGCCCACTTTCTACGATCCCTATGGACATTCCCTAGTCCCTCCCTCCTTTTTTTTTCTCTTTCGAGAATCTGATTTACGTCACAATAGGGAAGAAAAGACAACCATAATTTCTGGCCCTGTTTACACCTGGTATTAAGGTTTTGATTGATCAGATCACAAGTGGACGACGTTAAATACAGATGTAAATGTTCTGAAAAGTTTTGAGCTTGTCCACTTTCGCTCACTTCCAGAGGTAGTCGAAAATGCATTTGACCGGATTGCTTTCATAGTGTAGATGCTCATGTGGTCAAATGCATTTGAAAAGCCACAAAAGGCCGCCTACTCTCTGCCTACTGACTTAAAGGGTTAGTTCACCCAAAAATGAAAATTCTGTCGTTAATTACTCACCCTCATGTCGTTCCACAACCGCAAGACCTTCGTTCATTTTCGGAACACAAATTAAGATATTTTTCATAAAATCCGATGGCTCAGTGAGGCCTGCATTGCCAGCAAGACAATTAACACTTGCAATGCCCAGAAAGCTACTAAAGACGCATTTAAAACAGTTCATGTGACTACAGTGGTTCAACCTTAATATTATGAAGGGACGAGAATACTTTTTGTGCGCCAAAAAAAAAAAAAAAAAAACGACTTTATTCAACAATATCTAGTGATGGCCAATTTCAAAACACTGCTTCATGAAGCTTCGAAGCTTTACGAATCTTGTGTTTCAAATCAGTGGTTCATGTTCTCTCACCATTCCTGATTTCTAACATGCACTTACCAGGCTCGGTATGGTCTTGCGGCTATCAGGGCATAAATGAAAGCTGCTGCTCTCTGTATGTTTTTCAGTCGTCTCCGTTTATATGTAAATTGTGCGAGCTTATTTCATCCACTAGATCGAAAGCCCATTTACCCGACCCTCCCCTCAAAGAAATCAGGACAGAAGTGGTTGAAAGTCGACAAAAAAGATGGATTAAAAAAACAGGTGTAAACTGTTATGTCTTCCTGCAATCCGATTGACCAAATGCATTTTAATACCAGGTGTAAACAGGACCTCTGTTTCATGCCAGCTTGAACCGCTGCAACTAGATCATTGAGTCAGTTGAACTTGAGCTGAATCATTTAGATTCGTATTGTTCCAAATAAATCATTCAGACCAGTTTGGTGAACTGCATCGATCGATTTATTAAGATCTAGCTCCATAGAAAAATTCGTTTACATTTGTCTCTCATAAGCTCTCATTAAGGTGCCAAGTAGAGCTATAGTGATTGTCAAGATGATTTTTTTTTTTTTTTTTTTTACAGAACTGCTATAGTATATTTTATATCAGTCATATTAACCACATTTATGGTGCTATTATTTTGGAGCTTAACAGCACAATCCTGATTTACTTTAAAGTGGCCAGGATGCTCTTAAATATATCACCTTTTTTCTTCCATGAATGAAATAGTCATATGCATTTTGGAACAACATGATGATGTGAGCAAATAATGACAGTTTCATTTTTAAAGTGAACTATCGCTTTGAATTTAAAACATTCACAGCACAAGGAAAAGGACTTGAAAATTCACATTTGTCAGCCTGTGTTTACTTTCTTCTTTGGCTTTTCAGAGCTCGCAAGGACTCAGAGGTAGCGCTGGATGCTCAGAAGTATGTGGCCTTGGTCCGAGTGCTATCCAAACATGGCAAGCTGGAAGGTTAGTGGCCGCGTCTATATCCATGTGAAAGCTTTGGTCCATATTGAAATCATTGTAGATGCCCTCTTATTTTCAATATCTCGGATTAATGAAATAATTTAGTTTAGTTTGACACAAATAATGTGGGCCATCACATTAGGTGTGCCTTTCCTCACATTTTAAACCACTTAGGATGTCAAGGTACAAATGAGAATTTTGTATTACTTATCACGTCGCTATCAAAAGCTTGCCACTTGCTTAATTAGATTCGTAAAGGCGCCGCTTAGAATCATACTTGGCGCGAGTGCATCTGTGTGTGAGAGTGAGGTCCGAGACACCTGTCTATCCACAAGGGGACATTAATCAGCCATTATCTGAATTCCACGGTGGATTTCTCCATGCTCATGTAAGACGCAATTACAATAAAAGTGTTTCCTCTTTGCTTTGTGCACACAGTGATGGTGAAAATACACGCTCCATCTCTCTTTTCACGATGTGTGTCACTCTTTGGCTGCCCCCTCCCTCTCGCTCGGACTCATCCTGTCACCGAGCGAGGGAAAATTACAGGACCGGCTGCACTTTAACAGAATTACCGAAATCCGTCCTGATACTAATGGCATATCATGTCGGGGAAAGTGCTTGAGTATTTCACACACACGCACATTTGCATGTGAATTCAGGCGAAAGTGTGTGATGAGGGAAGTGTGTGTGTATGTATATGTGTGTCCATCAGAGCGAGCCGGTGGCCATTAGCCCGCCGGTGTGCGCTCGGAGCTTGTCATTCACATTAACACACCTCAGCGCCCCAGCCTGCCCGCATCACCGCCGCAACCCGATCCGCTTGAAGATCATGACTCGTGGCACCGTAGCGCACCGGCTGCCCCGGCTTTTAATGGCCTTGTTTTTGTTTGAAACCTTTTCCCCGCCTGTTGTTCCTTCCTGCGTTTTTTTTTTTTTTTTTTTTTCCCTCGTGTCCTCACATTTGTTACAGAGTTCGTAATACGCTGTTGCCGGTTCATGGGCTGGCAGAAGGCCGCAGAGTGAGCCGGAGGACTAATGGGCTGTGTGATATTTGTTTACCTCAGTGTGTGTGGTATCAGACAGTGGGCTGGGATGCTCCGCTGCTAGTCGTCCATTCGGGCCCATTTACCACCAACAGCTGATTGGGTTTGATTAGTGGTTCTGTCAGATAGGAAGAATTTGAGCTGTCTGCCATCACAGAGCTTTCTTATATGGCTGAAGCTCGGTTCAGCTCGGTTGCTGTTTGTGGTCCAGCGATGTGTGAACTGTGCTCCGTATGACCAGAGAGTGGTCTAAGGGCTTCATTAGCAACTCAGAAGTCTGTCTTGCTCGTTCATCCGTAGCCTCAGGACACAATCATCAACAAGTCCTTGTACTGTGCAAAAGTTTACGCACCTCAGAGCAGTGACCTAGCGCATGTGCACTGTCACATTGAGCTGTGACATTTCCATCCTGTTCTACTCATAATTTTATGCTTCTAAGGCAGGATAAGTAATTGTTTTGAAACACTATATATTGCCAGCATTTTCATTTAAAGTTTCTCACACATCATACACATTGAGCTTCTCATTTGAAGTGCTTGATGGACTCCACTCATGATTGATTCAAATATAGTGCAACAGTGACTGATTACTTCTTCAGAAACCTCATCTTAAACTCTGATAAACAAGACTTAAAGTTCTTTAACCCAGAATCTACCCAGAGTTCGAACCACTTCCGTCTTGTTGACGTTTCCATAAAATTGTTGAATTCTAGTGTGCATGACATGACTGTGTGATTGTTATTAATGTGTTGTCTTGTTACACAGCTTCATATGTATGCCCATAACACATTTCCCAGGACAAAGTATCATTATCATCATCATCATTTGCCAGCTCTGAGATGAATCATGACACTACATCAAATCTAAACCAAAAACTTAAGAAAAGATGTGCACTAAATACTTTTATGCTTTTAATTACTCACCCTCATGTCGTTCCACACCCGTAAGACCTTCGTTCATCTTCGGAACACAAATTAAGATATTTTTGATGAAACTGCGTACGAGCCTGACAGGGTAGAAAAGAGATTGTTGAATAAAGTCGTTATTTTTGTTTTGTTTTTGCACACAAAAAGTATTCTCGCCGCTTCATAAAATTTTTTCTATTTTAACAATGTTTTTTGTACTTTTCTTGACCTATAATGATGGTAATTTCGTTGCTTTCTATTGGGGATAAAAAAACAACAACTTGGATTTCATCAAAAATATCTTAATATGTGTTCCGAGGATAAACAAAGGTCTTTGGGTTTCAAACGACATGAGGGTGAGTAATTTATGACATAAATGTCATTTTTCATGATTTTTATGATCACACTTATGATATTTTTATATTTTAAATTACTAAATGTGTGTGTATATATATATATATATATATATATATATATATATATATATATATATATATATATATATATAGTGTATGTGGTCAAAACGATTACTCGCATCTAACATAAGTGTTTACATAATGTGTATATATATTATATTTATATATAATGTGTGTGCGTGACTGTGTGAGAGATATACATACATATATATGTATGTGTGTGTGTATATATATATATATATATATATATATATATATAATATAAATATATACACACATTCACATACATGTATAAATGTATATATACAGTATATACACACAGACCTATATAATAATATATACAAATATATGTAAACTTATGTTAGATGCAATTAATCGCGATTAATTGATTTGACAGCACTAAATATATATAAATATATTTGTGTGCATCTAGTAGAATTTATCTAACATTTTAATATTTACATGTATTTTAAAATGTTCAAAATGTTAGAAAAATAAAATGGATAGTTTAATAGTTGTAATAGTTTAATGGATCTAATTAATTTACAAGGTTTGGATATGGGAGTGGGTGGTCATTCCTTTGTTTGGTGGATCTTGCCCCAGGATTATAGGTAATGTAATATTTCAACAGTAATTAATTTTTTTTCATAAAGAAGTAATTACCCTGACTTCAGACTGACTCATATCATCGCTTAAACTCTGTGCTCATTGTAGGTCTGTTTAGAAAGGTTCATTTTGAATGTAAGAGTCCATTTTTTTCTATAGAGAAAATGAATAGAAGACCCCCAAAAAAAGTGTTTTAATTGGCGAGTACTTCAGTTGAACTCTGGGAGGTACATTAAGGCAAATGCATCCTTCTCTGCATGACTTTCATCCAGCTTTAGCACATAGCCTCCTTTTATATGGCTTAAACGTTGTCCTCCATCAGTGAGCTGCTGTACAACAATGCTTGTTAAAGCCCTGGGCTATAAGGAAAGTACATGGTTAAGTGCTTAGAGCGACGGCCCAAGAATCAAGAGGTTGTTAGTTCTAATCCCCTCGTGGGTATCGCTGTCACGACGCCCTCCGGCGATCCACTTAACCTCCATTGCTTCAATTCATATCCAGCTGTTAACACATAACATGTGGCACTTTTTAGACAAGAGCGCTTCTTAAATGACAAGCCTCTATTTAAATGGGCTGACTGCTGGGATCTTGATAAAACAATCCTCAAAAATTAAAAAAGCAGTAAAGGATGAGATCTGTGCCCTAATAACAGCGTGACTGAGTAGATAAGTGAACGGAGCTTTATCATACAAAAGCAGCCTCTTAAAAACTCAGCATGACCCTGCTGAACCTCCTGTTCCCCGCTTCACTGTTCCTTTTGGCTCATCACTTTTTCTGACAGTATGGAGCGCTGTGTTGGATTTGCATAACAACAGGACAAAAATTGCAGGGTGATGAAGTGACAGATTGGAATTTGTGGGCTAAAACAAGCTGGCTGTCTCTGTTTGAGTGTGTGTGCATGTGTGTGGAGACTGAAGTGAACTGTGTTGTTGTAGGTCGACCTACATCATATATTTCCATATGCATGCTGTTACTCTCCATACTTGAGGTCCTTGTTATTGTCAAAACACTGTAGGAATACTCGTTGGGTTTTTTTTCCCTAAATGGTTTTTCCTACTGAAATCCAGTTTTATATGCAAATATACTATAAGTAGGCATTTGTAGGTTGTTTTCCCTCTGCACTCTCTGTGACTTATTACAGTGTTGTCCAAAATCATGGTGTTTTTATGTTTTTGAACAAAGTCTCAAGGCTGCGTTTATATGATCAAAAATACAGTAAAATCAGTCATTTAAATAACTGTTTTCATCATTAAAACAGTCATTAACTGTTTTAATTTTAAATATTTTAAAGGGGATCTATTATACAAAATTCACTTTTGCATGGTGTTTGGACATAAATGTTTGTTGGCAGTATGTGTACACAACCACCCTATAATGATAAAAGACCAACCACTCCTTTTTTTTTTTTTTTTTTTAAATCCCCATAAATCATAAGCAGTGTCTCAGAACAAGCCGTTTCCAGATCCCTGGCAGTGTGACATCACATTAGCCACAGGCCCCCGCCCATGAATGTTGACAGACACTGTCGTTTTAACATAGAACCGCCCTGAGCGCGTTCACAGCCAGTTGTACAGTCCGCCATTGCTGCACTGATGAGAATGTCTCCCAAGCGTTTTAGGTGTTCTGTAGCTGGATGGATTAATCCACATAGCTCTCTCTCCATTTCCAATGTGTTACTCAAGGATAGATCAGTACAAACTGTTTGTGATCCAGCTTACAGTCTCTAGAGTGATACTGGATATGGCAGTAATGAAGGTGAGATTAATTTATTAAGCACCACCCGAAAAGGCATAAGGTCTTTATATATTTGTTTACTGTTAGTTGCAACGAGTGTTTCTTTGTACTTCGCTATGTATGTTGATGATAATGCAAGGGAGAGAGAGAGTTTATGGATAATATTTTAATGCACACTTGCACTGTTTTATTAAGCTCTTACAGTGATTTTCTAGAGTGAAAACGGGCACTTCTTATTTTGTGTGAAGTACAATAAACATTATAAAACTCATCTGTAAAGTTTTGGCCATTATTCGGATGGTACAACAGGCTTGTACTGATATAGTGGATAAAAACAAGAAGACAATATAAGTTATAACCGTAATTGAACTAAACTATACCTGTTCTATCTCCATGCAGCATATATTCGCTGTTTCTGACATTATTGTATGTCCTGACTGAATCCTGTTACCGGAGAATCAGCTCGTGAAGCTCCGCCCTCTTAGGCCGAGTGCAGCAGTGCATTTGCATGTAAAGGGCCCACACTGAAACGGCGCAGTTTTGGTCAACGACAAAAAGTGGCAATTTTAACATGCTATAAAAAATTCTGTTAGGTATTTTGAGCTAAAACTTCACTTATACACTGTGGGGACAACAGAGACTTATTTTACATCTTAAACCTAAAATGGGGCATAATAGGTCCCCTTTAAAATGTACATTAACATATTCCTGTAATGGCGAAGCTGAATTTTCAGCAGACATTACTCCAGTCTTTAGTGTCACATGATCCTTCAAAAATCATTCTAATATGCTGATTTTCCACTCAATGAACATATCTTATATCATTTTACAAAAGAATCCTAAAAAAAGTACTGATAATGTCTCTATTGTCACACTTCAATCTAATGATCAATTTAATGTCATTGGTGAATACAAGTGTATTAGTTAAGAAAATAAAATTAAAATCTCACCCCAAACTCTTTAACGGTAGAGTATAATTGCAGCCTGACATAGCAACATTGGCCCAATCAATGTTGTGATTTTGCGGTGGGACTGTTTGTTTGGCCAATGGCAGATGGGCAGTGTTTAAGAAACTTGTTTGGACACAGTCAATATTGCAGTTCTTTTTGGTGATGCAGTTGGGACAAAAATTTAATTTGTAGTTTCCCAAGAAGTGTAAATACTGTGTGGTGGAATTAAAACATTGCTCTGTGTTTGAGTATCCCGACAATTGCTCATCCAATAAAGTGAGTTTTGGCAGGACTATCTGTTTATTAACCAATGGAAGATAGGGAGTGTTCAAGAAACTGTCATTATTTTTGCAATTCGCTAATGGCACAGAAACTATCACTTTACTTTAAGTACTGTGAAGGAATAGAGATGAACAGCAGTGCTGCTGTGAGTCATGGGAATTTGGGAGTTTGTCTGACTGCCTGTGGCCAACACAGACTCTCATATTCACACAGCTGTGATGATGGTATCCTCATTCTCTCTCTTTCGCTCCCTCTCGGTTCTAGATGATTAGTATCGCCAGTGCAAACAGGCCCTATCGGTATCAGCCCATTAGCTAGCCTCTAAACAGCGCGTAAACACATCTTAATTATCTGGCTTGGTGACAGAGCAGCTGTGGAGGTGGACCCTCGCCCCTCTGCCAGATGGGAGCATCGCCCAGTAAAAAGCCTCCATTACGGCAGCGGAGCTGCGGCGTATCCACGACCAGAGCCCGCCGAGTTCACACCGGGCACTCGTCGCACACCTATAATTTCCCGGCATGCTTTTGCAGGGAACCGTGAAAAAAAAAAAAAGCCTACTATTGTGGGGGCCTCTGTAATTGTAGTCTCGTTTAGAAATGCAAGTAGTAATTAGCGGCGAATTGGCATTATACGGCAGCATTTGCATCCCCGCTGGGTGTAAAATGTTGTTTTAATAGCGGTTTGTTTTCCCCACATGAAATTATCTAAGGGGGCTTTTATCACCTCTTCGCCTCTCTCGCTCTCTCTCTCGCACTCTCTCGTCTGGCGCTGGCCCATCAGGGGATGGCAAAGCGCACAGATATACAAATAATCTCCACAAGTCTATGAAACAGTCAACGAGACGGTTAAACCTTTGTATGAACTTGCAGTTTATCAGACTGCGCCCTGAGTACCAAGTAGCCACTACATATAATGGTTGCATGCCATATATCACTAGTTGCATTATGTAGAAGTTTCAAGCATTGATGTGCAAAATTTGGTTGTTGGTTAACTAGTCAAAATGTCTGATTTTTGCTAATCTATCTATCTCTCTCTCTTGTGGCATCATGCAGAGGCGATAGACATGCTGAAGGAGATGAAGGAAAAAGATGTGTCATTAAGGGACAGCACGATCAGTTTGCTCACGCTCACAATGAACACAGCTGCAATGAAAGGAGAAGCCGACACTATTCGACGCCTCCAGGAGACCATCTTCACCTTGGGCCTGGCCAAACCATCCACTAACCTCTGCTCACCCCTCATTACTTGCTATCTGGAGAGGTAAGTAAACTCACTATACTGAGAATCTTTCCAAACGTTGATGCTGTTCCTGTATGTGTAGCACCTACAGCTCTGCATTTTTTGAAGGATCCCAGCATTGGAACAGAATGCCTGACATTTCTTTTTAACAAGGCTGCTGTTTAACCCTCCTTTTGCATTTTGGTCAGTATTGAAGCAGAAGAGGGACAAAATTGTGGTAACACTTTATGTACTTATTATAGTAATAACAGTAAATTATACAGGACACTATTACAAGCAACTAAACCAAGCCATATTTGTGTAAGGACACCACAAAATAAAGTGAAACCAACTTTTTTTATTTAAAAAAAACAACAACATAGTTTTTAGTATGGGATAAAAAAAACCTTTGGAAATGTCAAGACTATCAATTTTTTAATTAACAAGTTAGCAGTTAATGTAGTAAAAACATGGTAATAACATGGTAACTTTAAAAAACATTTAAATATTTGCACATTCACATGTTGCTAAGAGAAATTAATCAGATACAATGTGGTTTTAATTGAAAATGATTAAATAATTAATGTTTAATAAGCTTAAGTTCCACTGGGTCATAACTGACCCGGGAATGCAAAAGGTATATGCAGATGTTGAAACCATTGAGAAGGTCAAGTTTAACCTTAACAGTTTTAGCAGCACATTTCAGTGCAGATTGTTTTGTGAACCTGTAACAATGTAATTCAGACTTCAATTAATTCAGAGTCTGTTATCAAAAAAATAGGGCTGCACAAACTACTGGCCCCAACAGCGAAACCGCAGCCTGTAAATATGCTGTAATTCATTTCACATTCAAAGATGTCATTTACTCAGAAGTGAGAAAACACTGGGCAAGTGATGTAAAACTAAATTCTGACTGATTTGCAAGAAACCTTGACTAACATTTATTAGAGGTCTTAGTCCAAAAATGATGGTATGACCTCTCTAAGTAGCCAGTTTGGAAACAACATGAATGTAATCTGAAAACAAACATTAATAACAATGTTAGATTGTAAAGGGCAGAGTTCCGCTCCTCCCTAAGCTTGTCGTCTCCCTGTTCATTTCATATAATCTGTCATTACCTTATAGCAAAATGCAGCATGAGGGGAAAAGGAATTAACTTCCACAAGTTGGGCCCCTCTGTTCCGCCCCCCATTCGTTCAGGTCTATTTGTAAGAGCGGCTTTTAAGCAGATCAACTAATTTGCATGTTAATTATGCACCCTGTGCTAATTACTGGATTTTCCTGGGCCATGCGGTGCACTGCGTAAGTGCCTTTCCCCCTCGCCACTGTGGAATATCGAGGTTGGCAATACACCTTCACTGATAGCTCTATAGTCAACACACACATACACATTCAGGCTTCCTCGGTGCCCCTCAGAGACTGTTTGTTTTTCTGTCACTTGAGTGCCGCAACCACACTGGCACGTGCATGCTTTAATTGCTGCCTTGTGTGCGATAAGGTTTCCAATTTAGCTCAGGTTCATTAAGGAGCAGATACGGAGAGATCAGAGCGACTCTCAGCAGAGACTCTGATAAACCGTGAACGTTCACGTCACGTCACACACACACATGCTCTGACTGGCAGCCACACATCCCAGTGGAGGAGAGCCATCTCAGAGTTCACAGCAGCCAGGCCTGTTTGGATACGGCCTTCGTGAGGAACTCTGTAGTACCTGTCTGATTTGTCTATGATATTGTACGACATGCTGTAGTCATATTTAATGTCATATTATATACAAGCTACTCTGAATATTTTGGTTGGAGACAAAAAAAAAAGAATGACCCAGGTGAAAGGCCCAAACCCTGATGAGATCCTTGTTTGTTTGTTTTTTATAACAATATTTAATTTTACATGTTTGATGATGATTTCTAGGAAAATATTAAATTTATTTATGCTTGTGAAGCAGGAAAATGGCTAAATTCTGCAGAATGGATTTAAACATGGTAAAATGTTACTCTGTGGTTCATGGTGGCTTAAAGTGTCAGGAAATTAGCTAAAATATAAAATAAAAATACAGAGGGCGAATGATACAGAACTGTGTGGATATAAATGTGTGTGGAGTTCTGAGGTGTGTGAAATCATTTTGAATCCTGCTTGTATGTGTATATATCCTGCCTGGCCAAAAAAAAGGTGCTGTTTGGATTTAAATAGGGAAATACTCAAGAGTCTATGATTGGATCATCATTGCTGTGATTAATATGTTTCGATCATGTTAATATGTTTAGGAATAGTTCTTCTAACCCTAATTGATGGAGTGTGTAGCTTTTCATTTCTTAAACAACCATGTAGGGAAGACACATCATGGCCATATTCTAGGATGACAATGTCAAGATTCACCAGGGTTAAAATTGTGAAAGAATGGTCCAGACCTTAATTTCATTGAAAGTCTTTGGGATGTGCTGGAGGAGACTTTACAGAGTGCTCAGAGTGTGTGTGTGTATGTATAGATAGATAGACAGATATAGATAGATAGATAGATAGATAGATATAGATATATACACACACATTAAATACATATATATATTGTTTACGCTCTTCATGTAATATATTTTATTTCAGTTACTGAAAACTATTTTTAATAGTTTTAATTTATTATATTTAGAATACTTATTGGTCGATAAACATGATTATTAGATATATGGTTATATTAGTACTAATTTAGCAATGATGGTGTTTTGGCTTAATCTTTAATGCGTAAAGTGATTTATTTTTCTTTCTTTTAATAATTTTTTTTTTTTTTTACAATATTTTTCCCCTCACTCTGTAATTGTTCAGTTAAGATTAATTATTAAAGTTAGTTAGCAGTTAGTGTTTTTTTTTTTTTTTTGGTCAGTATTGTTGTTTGATTAATATCTGCTTAATTTTGTACTTGGATGTAGTCAAAGGACGTTGGTAAATGATATTACTAGTAAATTCCTTTTGTTTTATCCAAATTTTGGTGAGTAAAGCAGCATGAAGTTGAATCAGGACTTTATTAGCTTCAGAAAAGCATGTGTTGTGCATACACACCATGAATACACACACACAAAAAAACCCGGATTAAGGTTACATTTTGTCCAATCAGGCTTTCGACCTAAAATGTCTCACACCCCTTCTGTAGACGACTCTTTTATCATCTCTAGAATGATAGAATGTTCTCTCCGTTCTGCCCTCATCCATCTCTCTCCACTCATCTCTGTCTCCTCTTTGGTCTGGGCTGCGCTAAAGAGGACAAAGCGGTGTGTGTCAGTGTCTCGTCAGCATGTCAACTGTAATGACTTAATGAACACTTCTCTATGGGATTAACTCTGACAGCCATCAGCCCGTCTCCACGACAACAGCAGCCGCCGCTCCCAAACCGTATCCTCCATCTCTAATGAGCCTAACAAAGGGAATTGCCATAACTTTTTTGTGGAAGGGATGTCTTTGAGGGACAGGAACTCTATAAAGAGGGAGAGGATGTCGAAGGCTATCGGATGTTTGTTATAAACTGTGTCACTTGCATAAATATTGAGGATGCGCAGTTTTTGAAAAGTTTTAATTGGGACTGTTTACTTTCCGAAATCATTGCCGTATCCTATTTTGTTTGATCAGTGTATTTGAGTCAAACCACTGAGCATTAACCCTCCCTAACTACCAACACAAGCACACACACTTCAATGTAAAGGAAAAAGGAAATAAAAAAGCAGTCGTTCTCTTTTGAAAGTGGAAAGGGTGATAACATGGGTGCCAATCTCGGTAACAAAAGAGATGGGAGTCAGGGATGTAGGGAGAGTGTCACGAGAAGAGGAGGTTCAGAAGAGGGGTGGATGAAATTAGCTTTCTTGTCTAATCCTTCAGGTTCCTCGCGCAAAGCACTCGCATTCGCTTTTTTATTCTCCTTCAACTTAATTGGCTGGAAAGTGCTTGACATGCAAAGTTAGTGACATTAAGAGGAACATGTTGCAGTAAGCCTGAGCGCCACTGACAGCTAAATTGTATCCGGGGAAATTATGAAGCCTTCAACATGGTTAATTCTTTTTTGGGGGGCTTAGTTAGGCGAGGATGGAGAAGGGGGGTTGGGTTTTGAGGGAGGGGGTGGGGTAATTGCCGTTGTGGGCGACTCATCTCATATTGATGGGAATTGTGAAGAAGTCTTCTGGTTTTATGCCGGCTATGCTTTGGGGGGCTGGGAAGCGTAACATCTGTGTCACATCATATTCAAGTGGCATTGTAAATAAATGTAGTTCAAGGAATTTCTGCTTCCATCAGGCCTTGTTGGCAAACAGAACCATTTAGAAGTTCTGTTCAGTTTAGACATTTTAAATTGTAATTTTATATATATATATATATATATAATAAATATATATATATATATATATATATATATATATATATATAATAGTTGATATATTGTAGTTTCTGCATTAATATATTGTAGCCTCTACATTGTTAATAGTGAGGTCTTCATTCATTGTCACTGTAATTAACACCGTTATTAGGAGTAAATAGTTCTCACTTTAGATTAGGTCACGGAAAATGAGAAAATGTTGTTAAGTGCTTTAAACCAAACTTTTTTAGACATTAATTGCTTTCATATTCAGTGATCCTTAAAATGTTTACAAATACATTAAGCACACACATATACCTGTTGGCATATGTTGTTTATGGGAACTCTCTATAGGCATAATGATTTTTATACTGTACAAACTGTATATTCCATCCCCTTACACTAACTCTACTGCTAAAACCTACCCATCACAGATTATATATATATTTACTGATTTACTGGTTTAAAATAAAAATTTACTGGCTTAATACTGAATACTGGTTTAAAGCATTTAATGACATTTTCCCATTTTCCATGACCTAATCTAAAGTCAGAACTATTTACAGTTAACAAAGTGGTCAGGTATGTTTGTTAAATGACTGCAAAACTGTACTGTATAATCAACTTTTTTTTTCTCAAATTTTGAAGTAATTCAACTGATTTTCACTTGCACACAGAGATGGAAGTTCATGCTGTGCACACAGAAACTTTCAGGAGCACAGATACTTATCAATGCTGACCCGTGACTTTTAATAAAATAGCTTTGCTACTGAATCGCTACGTTTATACCTTGACAGCGAGGGATTAATGTCGCTGTTTTTGAAGTAATTAAACTCATAGTTTAGAAAGAGAGAGACGCTTAACAGATGCAGTTAATTCACACACACATCTCTCATTTCTCTCTCTCGATAATTAATGCAAATAAATGCTATAATTAATTTACTCATATATGTAATCTTACTGCACTACTTCATCTCTGTGTCTGATTTAAAGCAGGCAGAATACTAGATCTAATAAGCCATAACTGACAACCCCCCCCCCCCCCAAACTTTTTATCCTTCTGATCAAATATTTCACTGCAAACATAAATAACAGCTTTAAGTTGTCAATGCTTGCAAATGAAAATGGCATAAATGAGATAAGCTTCCACTTCATGCATTAAAATTGTTTATTGCACAGCTAGCCATGGATTGTCCCTTACATATGCAGTGTCCTCAAAAGCAGCACTTTAAGAATGTCTTATTATATAACAAAATATCAAGTAGCATGTATGATGAAGGAAAGCAGAAACATGCTTTTAAAGCAAGTTTTCTAAATTATAACACAATAGATATGTGATCGGTTTTGAAAAGTGCACTCTAGCTTTACTTGTTTACAGATGTGTTTATCTAATAAAACAAAAAATCATGCATTTTTAACTGTTACATTTTGGGGCTCGTATTTATTTTGCATTGAATAAGAAATGCTATAACAGACTTGTGATTCACAATCAGTAATTTGCAACAAAAATTACAAAACAAATTTGAAATTTTGAATTGCAGCATTGACTGTGGGATAGCTTGGTTTCTCACAAATGAAACACTGTCCAAATCCTCTCTCTCTCTCGCTCAAGTGCATTGCGCAATCATCCAGCGTGTATATGAATTGGCTCTTGACTCCCGCTTGATGAATAATATTGTCGCTCTTCATTCCAATTAAGTGCGATTGCCTAAGAGCTGGCGTCACGTTCCGGCTCAATCACTGCCCTGTTTTTTGTCCATCTCCCTCAAGCACACACTCTCCTGCTTCCATTCAACCCACCTTCCAAGGTCATCTCTCTCTAAGGCACATATTCCTTCCCTGACTGTATAATCTCCGGGGTTGAAAACACTACTGAAATTACACCTGTTAAAACCCCACCGGTTCACTTTCCCTCCACACCCGCCCCTCCTGCCGGTGCCCTCTCTGCTTTGACCTCTGTGTGATTGGCGTGGTAATTACCCAATCACTCGATGGCTGCCACAGCAGTCACAATAGAGTGATTGGAGTGGTGTTTTTCTCGTCTGTTCCTTTGCTTTATTCCTCTGTCAGGCCTCTGTCAGCCCCAGCACTGAGCTCTTTGTTAGAAAGGGGTAGAGATTGAGAGGAAGAGAGGGAAGAAGATGTGAGAGAGGGGAGAGAGCAGATCTAATTTTGTTGCCATATTCTGCCAAGCGGCCCGGTTGGGGGTGAGGGCAGTAGGGGCTGTAGAGGAAGGCGGGAACCAAAGGAAGTTGCAAGAAGTTAAATACCTTTGTTGCACATGACCATGAAATATTTATTTAAAAATATATATGTTTATTTAATATGTGTAATATGTGTGTGTGTGTGTGTATGTGTGTGTGTATATATATATATATATATATATATATATATATATATATATATATATATATATATATATATATATAATGGCACATGCTTAGTGCTGTTTTGGTGTAATATGTCATGTTCTTCTGCAGTGGGAACTTTGCGGGTGCATTCGATGCCGTCGTGGAGTGTCATAAACAATACAACCAAATGCCCAAAATCCATGACCTCATCTGCAGCCTGGTGGAAAAAGGAGATGCTGCGCTATTACAGAAAGGTGTGTAACACTCACTTACACGTACAGCCCATTAATTTCTCTGTCACTTGTTAGTCACAAGTAGTTTGTCTGTGTGTGTCTGTCTGCTGTCTGTTCAGATGGTCATATGTAGAAAGTGTGTGTTCTGTGTTTTCAAGAGTGCCACCCACTAAAGGGCAGGTTGGACAACCTACATGATGGTGGTTTCAATAGTCTCTGTCTTTGTCAGGGTTAGTGGAGGGGTTAAGTGCTTTGTGTGTTGGGGGTGAGTGGATTTGAAGTGTTAAGGTAGTGAGACCTCTACGGTGGAGGGCCACTTTACGGCCCCGATGACCCAGCACTCTGCATGTGCCATGGCAAACTCATTCATAGACATAAACGTACATATACCTGCATGAGTTCACCCTCTTTGTGTTGCTGTGGCTTCTCTGGACTATTCTGAAGTGGCAAGCAATGAGTCCAGATCTGTATGTCATTGAGTGCCAGTAGAGAGATCTGAAATGGGCAATTTTCACAAGTTATCTCTTAAATCTGACTGCATTCAAGCAATACTGTCAATATTAGAGAGATGTAGGAATAGTATCTGTAAGAATGGTAGTTATTTAGAGAATATTTTACAAAGCTGCACTACCAAATAATAAATCTAAAAAAATAATATTGCCAAAATTTTAACAACTAAATCTACAGTACCAGTGTTTTTGGACATAACTGTGTCTGCACATGTGAAAAAGGAATCAGAAAACCAAGACTAGATACACAAACATACTCAGCACTTTACTTGTAATTCACATATACCGAATGTAGGAAGCTTCTGTTTTTCCCATACACTTACACCTGACTGATGAAGTGTGATTAAATGAAATGTTTTACTGCTGAAAGCACTCTTTTGAAGACATTTACTATGCTTAAGGTTGATGGATTAGCTTTAATAAGAGTACTCAAATGTGATAGTTTCTTCACCTTCCCATCTCTCTCTTTCATTTAACAGTCATGGAGTTTTTGAGTCAGGAGCGGGGTGAGATGATGATGCTCTACGACCTTTACTTTGCGTTCCTGCAAACGGGCCGCTACAAGGAGGCACGCAAAATCATCGAGGTGGGACTGCTGTTATTGTGTTCAAACCACACAGCTATTAACAGCTTTAATTACCGCCACACTGATATTTCCACTTTTAAATTAGATTGGCTTCAAAGCCATACTAATGCCATTCATGCAAGACAATAGGTACAATGTTTTTTCAGAGGATGAGAGTTTGTGTGACTGAAGGAGAAAATGACGACTACAAAGACCACTCGTTTTGGAAACGGCTTACTGGGATGTATTGTGATATTGTTTTTGTCGCTATATTGAATCAATGCACTCAATTGCCAATTGCTTTTATTATTATTAATTGGCTTTGGCATGATAAAACCATTCTCATTTGAAAGCAGAAAATGATGAGAAAAGTTGACAGCAAAGTAAGATGAGCAAAACTGAGATGTCTCTTACATACTAATTTAATATTTTTCTCAATTTTTATGAATTTTAAATTTATCATTTTATATTTAGTTTATAATTTTACATTTCTGTTTTTAAATGTATATTTTTACATTTATTGTTTAATTTTAGTAATTTATTTTTAAATATATAATATTGTATATTATTTTTTATCTCTTTACCCATTTTTTCAGGACTTTTGTTTTATTTTCTGACAAATTTTGCAATAATAGCAGGAAAATTATGGAATACATTGCAATTGGTTTGTAATTTTCAACAAATTCTTCCAATCAAAACATAATTATCTAGGTGTTGGGCATAGATTTTACCTAGCTGAACCTTTAAAAAGGTTTAATTTTGAAAGGCAAAATTCGTGTACATGTGAGGGAGAACAAGTAAGCTATAGCGCTCACACTGTCCTGGTCTTTATTGAATGAGAAGAGCATTGGCTCAAAGTACAACTGGCAGCAAAACTTCTCATCTTGTCTCAGTACTGTGAAGTTTTCAGCATGTGTAGATGCCTTTAATTGTCTGGAGAGACTGTGCATCTCTGTTCTCACGTCAGGCATTTCAGCGAACGCTCTGTCCGGGTTGTAACTGATTTTGAGACGCTTGACGTGTTTTGTGCGCTTCGTTCAGGATGGGTCTTCGGGGATATCTTTAGGCTGTGTTCCGTCTTGTTCTTTCAGAAGACAGCGTCTCGGGAGTCTACACTTCCACTGCGAAACAGCTCTGACAAAGCCATTTAGATGTTCAATTAGCCAACCGCTCTAATACGACGCCACTCAACTCCCTCAGTGCTGCCATGTGGGAGTGCGGCGGAATGTCAGGACTAGTCAAGCCACTTCTTGCTGGTTTATCATGCATACTCTTTGTATGAGGTTGTTTTACCTTTCCGTGTCGTTTTATTTTTCCAACCTTATGCAGCATTCTCTTTATCCTCGTCTCTCTGCGTCTGTCATCCACAAACCCTTATCTGTGCTAATTCTGTTGTATCATTGTCTGTATGGAAGAAAAATAAGCCTGAGCTTTGGATATTATGGATCCATCAGTCAGGGGCTTTTAACTAAGAAAATATCCCTTCTCCAGACAATGACCAGAGTGTCTGCAAATCTAGAGCATGCCATTTGGCTCCATTTTTCATATATACACCGGATCATAACAATTCCTCTGGGACATTACTTTAGCTGATAAGCTATCGATGGTCACCTCAGGATACAGCGATCTCAAGCAGCTTTGACTTGCAGCTTTCATTGTTTTGAGAGGTTAATTTAGGATACAATTTAAAATCCCTCTTAAAGCATTTTCTTTTTTTTTTCTTTTTCTTTTTTTTCTTTTTTTTACGGAAACATGCTAATCCAATACCACTCTTATATCATCTTAGGTTGATGTCAAATGAGTTTAAAATCATTCATGTTGCATGACTCATACAAGGCACAGTTTAGATAGCCCTTGTCTCTTTGTTTTGAACCAATACACACAAAAATGCTTGAATATTTAAAGAAAAGTCAGTTTTCACACACTGAAATGTTTTTTTCATGTTCTTAGCTGGACTGATTTGTAGTATTGAATTGATATTAAATCAATGCACTCAATTGCCAATTGCTTTTATTATTATTAATTGGCTTTGTCATGATAAAACCATTCTCATTTGAAAGCAAAGTAAGATGAGCAAAACTGAGATGTCTCTTACATACTAATTTAATATTTTTCTCAATTTTTATGAATTTTAAATTTATAATTTTATATTTAGTTTATAATTTTACATTTCTGTTTTTAAATGTATATTTTTACATTTATTATTAAATTTTATTAATTTATTTTTAAATATATAATATTGTATATTATTTTTTATCTCTACCCATTTTTTTCAGGAGTTTTAGTAGTTTTATGTGCTTTGCCTTTGGACTTGTATTTTTTTTTTTTTTTTTTTTTTTTGTCTTTTTAATATTTTTTATAGCTTTAATTTATTTTAATTTCCATTTTGATTTATTTTAGTACTTCAACATTTTTTTTCAGTTTCTAATTTTTAAGTTTTAAATTTTTAAATTTTTTTCAGCTTTATTTCAGTTACTGAAACTTTTTTTTAAAATGGTTTTAGTTAACAGCACTTTAACAACCATACAATAACCATTCTGGTATTTTATCATATTGACATCAATCTAGAGGCGTCTTTTCCATGCATATCTAAATTTTTGTCTAAGCAGCTGTGACAAGATGTAAAATCTGATTGGTCCAAATGCCAGCTTCATGTAAATATTAAAGTTTGTTCTAATTGGCTGCTATTGTACCACATCAATGCGGTATTTTACTAGAAAATGATTAGGCACTGTTGGAAATGTATACATTTTTAGCTAATTTGTGCTCAATATAAATTCTTCATTTTGTCCTTTTGGAAAGTTTAGGTTTTATTTTTAAATAAATTGAGTAAATGTTGTAATCATTTAAACTATAGGGTCCTAGTGTTGAATAGATATTCAACTAGTGTTGAATAGATATTCCTAGTGTCTTCTCTAGATATTTGCCGTCAGTCACTGAAAACAAAGCCCTCAGTGATATCTTTATACACCTGGTAGCTACAATAGTTTTATACCTCTGGAGTTCCTCCACTATAAACTCTCTAAAAGTTAGTGTTTAATGGTGGCTCGCTGAGCATCCTTGTGCTTGACGGGTCAAAAGCCCCTCTCGTTCTGTGGAGCGTTTTCCACATGGCCTCTCTTCCATCCAGAGCTGGATAATTAAAAACACTGATATCTAAGTAGCATTAGCAGACACAGAGCTCTACTCCACTCTCTAATAGAAACTTTAAGTGCAGTGATGGAGTGCTGGTCAGGAGATTGTGCTGTCTATAATTGTCAGATTATTAATAATGGTGGCAATTAAGTGAAATGCTGGTTAAGGTTTTGGTGTAATTAAAATGGTTGTCACATTGTGTGTGAGTGTTTCTGAGTGTGTGACCTTTGTTTGAGAGAATGATGACATCTTCAGCATGATAATAGGTGTTTTTGTTCAAAGGTCTGAATAAATGGGGAGTTTTAGTTTACTGTAACTTTGTGAAGGCTATAAATATGATACACTTTGGTGCCCCTGATTATTAGCTTGCTTTATTTGCTATTTATATTAATTTAATATGGCTAATATCTTGATTTCCTTTTCTCAAATTTTATAGTTTAATATTTTAGTGTCCATGTGCCTGTGTTGTGTAAAGAATATATTTCACTGCAGTACGTCATCTGTCACTGTATGTCTTTACATGTCACTGAGTTTATATTGCTTCAGACTCCAGATTTTCTTAATCATCTGACCTAGATGTTCTTTTGGGTATTGGCTGTGCAGTGAGAGAGAGAAAGTGTGTGTGTGTGTGTGTGTTTGGGTCAGATTGATGTGAGTGTGTGTTGATTTGCTCTCCTATGTAGGAAGATTGGAGGCTGGGGGTGCTCATCATCCTGGATTTACTTAAGGGAAGATTTGCCCCACGGGGCTTTATGCATCAGGACCAGAGGCCGCTCCTGCAAAGAAATAAAAAAAAAAGACTATGACTGTGTAGCGGTTTAATTTTGGTCTTATTTGCTAAAGAGATTAGGCTTGAGGAAGGCTGGAGAGATTTTGAACTTAGCCTGGAGGCTGATTTGTAGGAGAGTAATTCCGTTTGGATGCTGCTGGTACAATATCCTCCAAGAAGAGAGACAATGCAAATTTAGACATCTGACTCTGTGTGTGTGTGTGTGTGTGTGTGTGTGTGTTTGTGATCTGAGATTGTTTAATTGGAGATCTCATACATTTTCTTTTCCATGAGCAGACTCCTGGTCTAAGGGCACGAGCGACCCGTCTGCAGTGGTTTGCAGAAAAATGTATCTCAGCCCAACAGGTCAGTGTTTCCCTGACGTTTTCTCTGAGAAACTGATTTGCTATTGATCAATAGAGTGTGTATCACTGTTTGAATCTATCTTCCCCAGATGGAGCCCCTTGAGAACATGGTGGACATGACGGTCAAGCTGTTTGAGTGTGACAGAGATGACATGTACCACTATTTGCTCCGGCTCTGCAGTAAGTATTTTGTGTTGGACCTGAGATTCCAAACAGTGGATGAGCATTATAACACTGTTTTCTTTTTTCTTGTCAGAGGAAACCAATGACTGGCGTAAGGCTGAGGCAACCTGGATGAAAATGCAAGAGGAGAATTTGGCTCCAAGAGAAAGAACGCTGCGTTTGCTTGCTGATATCCTCAAAAACAATAACCAGGAGGTGCCCTTTGAGGTGCCTGAGGTAAAAGAACACACTCAATGTCCAGTGTAAAATCTGAGTCCTGAAACAAAAGCAGTTAAAAAGCCAGTGACCTACAGTGTTTGGACCTTTTTCTTTGGTCAGATTCATTCAGCTCTTTTCCTGTTTCCCTGGTAATTACTGTAGGGGGTGGAAACCTTGACGAAATTAAACTTAAATTAATATCCAGAATTAAGGGAATCATTATGTTGTATTGATATGGCTGTTTTATGTGTAGGTGTGGTTTGAGGAGGTCAAAGGTCATCCTGAGACCTTCTTAGAGGAAGAATCTAGACTCACGGCTTCTCGTAAAAGGGTCACTGCTTCACCCTCTAAAGAGGCCACAGTTGAGGACTACAAACTCAAACTCCTGTCTCTTTGCAAGAGGGGCAAAGTTCAAGGTTTGTTCTTTAAAGCTACTCTTTGTAACATTTTTTTTGGTTCAAAATTAACATTTTAAATAATGAGTGAGTATATCATAAAACCATCTTCCAAAATCTGTTTTTACCTTGCCCTAAATTACTATGGTAAGCCTACAATAATTATTTATATTTTAGAGTTTTCGGGACAGATTTCCTGGGGAAACGTTTGTCGTTTGTCTATGCATGTTTATGTCATATTCATAAGTAAAGGAAAGAAGGGCAGGCTATTACTATATGCAAAGGAAGGTGTCGTAGTACCTTGAAGCCACAACAAGTGAACCTTGAACCAAAAACAGTTTGCGAGCAAAAAGGGAAAGCAACAGTACCGTAATAAAACACAAATCAACTTGGTTTGTATTGCATCGTATTTGCTGCGCATTGACTGTTCACAAAACTGTTTATTTTGGTAACAATACCCATCTCTAAACAGGTTATTGCTTTGGTCTGTTTGCCTGTAAATTGCCTTGCCAAGTTATAATAGTTTCCACTGTTTTACCTTAGCTGATACGTATGGAAGCTTGTTTTCCGCCACTGAATAAAAAATAAAAAAGGTGATTGCACCTTTTTATTTCACAATTCTTACTTCTTACAATTGCAATTCGCAATTGCAAGTTATAAAGTCCGAATTGTAAGATATAAACTCACAATTCTGTGAAATAAACTCGTAATTCTAAGATTTAAACTCTCAGTTCTCAGAAATAGTTGCAATTCTTTGAAATAAACTTGCAATTTTAACTTTTTACAAGAGTTTATATTTTTTAATTTGCACTTTTTTCTCAGAATTACAAAATATAAACTCGCTATTGTGAATTATGAAGTCAGAATTGCAAGATATAAACTCGCAATTTGCGAGTTATGAAGTCTAATTATGAGATAATCAAAATTTGCGAGAATGTCAGAATTGTGAGGGGGGGTTCTCTCAGAATTGGACTTTATCTCGCAATCCTTTTTTTCACAATTCTGACTTTATAACTTGCAATTGTGTTTATTTCTGAGGAAAAAAAGTCAGAATTGCTAGATGTAAACTCGCAGTTGTGAGCAAAATAATAAAGATAATATCTGAAGAATATCCGTCTGTTTCATTATTTGAGGGGGTATAACAATAAAAATATTCATATAATAAAAATATAATGTTGCTTACAGTAAAAATCAGGGTGACCATCTCAATTAATTTTCTTAGGAATTAAAGCTGAATGTTGTTTTAAAGGAT
This sequence comes from Hypophthalmichthys molitrix, assembly GCA_037950675.1. Lineage (NCBI taxonomy): Eukaryota > Metazoa > Chordata > Actinopteri > Cypriniformes > Xenocyprididae > Hypophthalmichthys > Hypophthalmichthys molitrix. The sequence goes on from CM075504.1 coordinate 22,748,142, forward strand.
TCTTATATGCTTTATTGTCTCTAGTGATCTGATGTTGTAGGGTAGATTGTGTACTCTTGTTTCTGATCCTTAGAGGCCTATGCCATCCTGAAGGAAGCAGATAGCAGGAGAATGGTGCTCGGCCCTGCTACATATGATACCCTCATCAAAGCCCTCCTGGCCAAAGGTGACATAGAGGATGCCATCGCTGTCAAGAACATGTAAGTCTGTCTATGGGGGTCGCATCGCATCCAATATCTTTACATTTGCATGGCAAAGATGTTCAAATTGCAGGTTGCAAAATTACAGGTTTTAAGGTCACAGACCTTAGCCATTGTACCCGTTTTTGCAGAATAAGTAAATCTTCTTGAGTTGAAACGGATGAATGATGATAAGCTCCTTCTAGTCAAACACGCACATATACATACATGCAAAGCGAGCAGTCTTATCGTTTAAGCCCTTTCAGCGTTACCAGATAATCTCTGAGTTCTCAGAAGAGCTTGTCAAGATGCAAAAATGGCAGTCCTTTGCCGATTAGTAATAGATCTTTGTGTTGTATTAGTGTTTGCGCTGGTGATCTCTTATTTATCCATAAAGCTCTGAAGGTTTACTGGGTCACATTGTTCATCTGATGGTATATCCTCATAAAAAAGAAATCCATCGCCCCTATAATCTTGTGCGTGCTTTCAGGAAGCATTCAGAAACATCTTTGTACCAGGCTATGCACGCCATAGCCATTGCAGTGGGTGTTGACTGACCCTATTCATGGACTTGTATTGCATGTACATAACATTATCTCCCACTAAATTACATTACAAATTATAGCATTTGATGTTGCAAAAGTACTTGAAACCTCAATACTTTAGAAGCTTTTGTGATACAGATAATGTGTAATATCCAGAGTTCTGCGCACCTGAAGGTAAATGTCTGTCTTCAGTTACAAGTTATCATATAAACAGGGCTTGACAATAACACCCGCCAAATGCCACGCCAAAGATTGTGCGTATTGTGCATAATTTTACTCATTCCCGCAGATTTTTTGCTCACACCCAAAGTGTGCGCACATAAAGCCACCTCTCTGTACTAAATTGAGTTCAAATACACACACAATAAGGTCAAAATGCTGGTCTTGGCAAGTATTCATGTTAACACAGTGAGTTATGTTTTAAGTGAACATAAACAGTTGAGAAAGAAAGCGCATGTTTAACAGAATAATGGATCTGTGTGTAAGATCTTAAAGTGACAGCAGCCTAATATACCTGCTGCCAAATTATGAGAAAATATTAAAAACATCTGTATATCAGTTTTTCAAAATTGTGGACAGTGAAAATGCTGAGTGGCTAGTAACTTTGGAAAACCACTAGCCACAGTTGCTGGTGAGCAAAAAAGTTCATATCGAGCTCTGCATGTAAACATCCATTCAGTAAATTCTGCTCTGTTTCAAAATCTAGTGAGCTTCATTGCTGTCCACTTTCTACATAGACAAGCTGTTTTCATAGGCACCATCTTAACTAAAATGAGAACTCATAAGTGACATAGTTGGAACGTTTTTGAAATATGACTTTTCTGTTTTAAGATATTTTAAAATGTGAAAAATTCAAAGCTGAATGTTCAGCAGCCATTACTTTGTTACTCCAGTCTTTAGTGTCACATGATTCTTCAGAAATCATATGTAGTGTGTTTATTGCTTAGAAGGTGTGCATATGTGTGTGGTGGACTCCAAGCAGATGTTTGGCAGGACATTGGTCTTGGCCTAGTGGGGTGCTTTAAGGACAGATTAAGGGGATTTGGAATGGAGCAGAGAAGCGAGGGATGGGATTGCCCAGCACTTAAGAGGACTAGACGAGAGGAAGGAGAAGGACACAAGGATTTTCTTAGGATTGATAAGAGTAACTCCGACTATGGTCGCTGGGCCAATCTGCTGTGCGAGCGGCTGTTGGCCGGTCGCCGTGGAGATAAGGAGCGGCGGCTGATGCTCAATTGGACGGCTGGATTAATCTGGCCAGTGAGGGTAATAAAAAAAGAAGACTTTGATTGAGGTTTAAGTGACGGAGGAGGGGAAAATGAACGGGGAGAGTGGATCGAGATTTGTTGGATTTGTTCAGTCTCACACACTTGCATGCACACAATTTTAGGCTGACCAGTGAAAAAATGGCTCTCAGCGTCAACATGCATACAACAACATTATGTATTATTCATAAATACAGCTGATCCTACAAAACACTGTTTCACAAACTACAGATGTTCAACCAGTACCCATCTTCCTTTTGTCTTCTCAGTGCCGCTGATCATATTCCTAGGTTCAGTTTAAGTGACATTGCCAACAACCTACTCATCATCTCTGAAGTGAAGAGATGCCAGATGAAAGGTGAGTACAATAGTTGATTTGTTCTCTCAGTTCAGCAATTCGTGATGAATACTGTGGATTGTCTAGGTTTCTTCCTGGGCTTTGTTTTATTAAACCTGACCACATGATCTGTCCCTGCTCACAGATGCCATGGAGATTTTTAAGGGCATGTTACAGGCTGACCAGGTGCCCAGTCAGTTGGCCATCACTCGACTGGTCCAGGGTCTCGCTAGTGAGGGTAACATGCAGGACATCCAGGGAGTGGAGGCCTTGGTGAAGACTTTAGGCTCCGTCAAGCTGTCCAGCATGTTATTTGTCAACAATACTGCTCTCGCTCATATTAAAAAGTAAGTTTTTTTTTTTTTTTTTGCTAAGGCAAGCATCACTATTATTGATCATAAAGGTGTTTAGAAGTTACCTCAAGTGATCACAACTTGTTCTTCACTGTTTGTAATCTGAACATGGATGGAATACCTCACATGGTGCAGCTTGTTGATAAAAGATGTTGCTATTATTTTTTTGAGCAATCTATTTTTCAATTTATGTTTGATAGTGAATAAAACTGTTGAAATATTCATAATCTTTAAAGGGTTAGTTTACCCAAAAATGAAAATTCTGTCATTAATTACTCACCCTCATGTCGTTCCACACCCGTAAGACCTTCGTTCATCTTCAGAACACAAATTAAGATATTTTTGATAAAATCCGATGGCTCAGTGAGCCCTCCTTTGCCAGCAAGATAATTAACACTTTCAGATGCCCAGAAAGGTACTAAAAACATATTTAAAACAGTCCATGTGAATACAGTGGTTCAACCTTAATATTATAAAGCGACAAGAATACTTTTTGCGCACCAAAAAGTATTTAAAATGGCAGACGACAAAATTACAGCACGCTTAGAAGAAACAGAATGATGTCGTGCATTAGTGTTATCGTTATAGTTAACGTTCTTGGTGTGAATGGGCTTTTACTCTACTGTTCAAAAGTGTGGGGTCTGTAAAAAATGTTTTAATGTTTTGGAAAGAAGTCTCTTATGCTCACCAAGGCTGCATTTATTCAACCAAAAATACAGTAAAAATATTATAATAAAAAAAAAATGTAATATTATTGAAATATAACAGTGTTTCACTGCCATAGAAAAGCTAACAAATATCTGGGAGTTTTTAAATTCAGGCTTATTTTCACAGAAAGCACATGCAAATGAACAAAATCTTTAAGACATTTTTTCAAGGATTTTAAAAAATCCTCATCCAGTAATTATAAACAACTTGACAAGTCAATTGAAAAACCATGGCAATTCATTGGTCAAAAGGTGTGGGAACCCTCTAAATTGGGACATGAACCACATCTAATGACCAGAATATCAAGACACTTGTGGAGGCAACCACCTACAACACCCTGTCATCACAGCAGCAATGCCATGCATGTAGCTACAAGACTCAAAGATCTCCTAATTCGTTGGCTTGGCTATTAAAGCAAGGCTTACAGTACTTGAGATGAGCAGTCGTTCAGATGTTTTTAAACTGGATGCACAGTAAAACTAAATGCAGCAAAAATTCGCACCGCATACCTTGCAACTGGAGGAACACAGATGACATAGAGGTTAAGACTGTGATTGGCTATGACAAAGACTTGATTGCATTGTATTGTTATCTGAGAAACTCTGAACTACATGCTCAATGTTTCTAACAAAGGGAGCACTAGCAGACTGTCTGGAGGGTGAGATTAGATTTTACCCGCATACTTTTCTTAGTTATTTTTGTGAAAACAAATTCACGAAAAAAACAATGAAGCACCCTTGTTTCTGTAAATACCATGAAATGTGACCTTTTAGTGGTTTGACCTTGACTAAATTGGTGTCATCAAAGGTTTGTTGTGTAACAAAGGACCGCCCGCTCACATGGCCTTTTCTCCCACCTCAATTTCATCTCCCTGTTCTTTCATCTTACCTTTCCTCCATCCTCTTCACCCCTCTTCCCCCATTATTATTAAAAGCTCAGATCTGCTGTGATGGCTATGACTATGTAGTCTGAATAATTCACAATGGGCCATACTAATGTGGTGCCCGGGTTCCGGAGCCCCTATCTCGCCTCTTAACCAGTCAGCTTGGCTCAGCTGCATACAGCACACGTGTCACTGTTGCTTATGTCCGCCCGGGGGTCAGAGTTCACCCTGACAGGATGAAGCTGTGTGAACGGGGAAGCTGCCCAATCAGCCGTGAGGAACGCTTTGCTCTTCCGCTGTCCTACAATGTCTCAAGACTTTGGGAATGGCGAAGAATGACAATCGATGGCTGGGCTGGGAATATTAATGTGGCCAATGAAAGTTTTATGCACTTACTGTTCTGTAAATGAAAGTTGGGGGATGGAGGGGAGGCAGAAATGGAATGGAAATTTTTCCATGTCTTGCTTTTTTCTGCCTGCCTTTTAGTTTGAACTGTAAAAGTATGTTTTCTTGTTCATTCAAGAAGAATAAACCTAAAACTAGTTGTGTGAATTAAATACTTGGGGTTAGGACCAGAGGTATATATTTAAACAGTTTCTGTGGGGGATTGAAAAGTCATTAAGTGAATTTTGTGAAAATTAGGGCCTTAAATTGCATTAAAAAGCATTCAATTTTATTCCTACATAAAAAAATTTTTTAGATAGTTTTGACCAAAAAATTTTACCTACTTATTTTGAATATAGCCCTTATAATTAATACCTTTGATTTGCTGTCACAAAATATGTATATTGGTGTGATGGACATGCGGATCCAGTTTAGTAATTGCCTCCGGCCGGTGCATTCCAACAAAAGTGGCTGGAAGATGATGAATTTAGGACATGTTTGCTGCCCATTGGTGGTCAACATGGAGAAGCTCTTTGCAGTGTTCATAAAAAAGTATTTAAGCTATGAATGATGGGTGTCAGCGCTGTGTGTGGTTGTAAACCGCATATACATATATATATATATATATATATATATATATATATATATATATATATATATATATATATATATATATATATATATATATATATATATATAAAAATATAAAAACCTGATGGGGTGTTTTTTGGTCTATAAAGGGGTTTGTTTAAATCTCTAACACTATGAACTCTCCTTTCTCCCTCTGCAGTGGGGACATTGACAGTGCAGTGGAGCTGTTGGAATCAGTTTACACACAGAACACAGAGAATCAGAACACCAGTATTTCTTTTGTCTTCCGCAAAGTTCTAGATGCCAACAATGATGCTGCACTAGATAAATGTGAGACCCACACACCACCTCTTCATCTATATCAGTGGTTCTCAACCAGGGAACCTCAACTTCCAAAAAAGTGTTTGTAATTCCTGTTTTAATCTGTCCCATCAACAACAGTTTTTTTTATTGAAAAACATACAGTTCTTCTCAAAATCTCTATAGTTTTCATTATTTTAAAAAATATTTATTTTTTTGACACCCCTAGTTAAAATCAAGAAATGGAAATTGCAAGCAAGTTTTCTTCCCTATTTTGATACATCCGACTAAAATGATTTGAATGAGAAAAAAATGGAGCAGGACCAGTTTTGGTCATTTAGGAATTAATTGAATCGTAGAGTGTAGAAAAAGGTTGAGAACTACTGATACACAGCAAGTTATTTGAGTACTTCTAAACTGACTTCTAGCTCTTGTTTGTGAGTTTCTGCTTTGGAGAAACATTAGAGCACCTACTGATGTGTTGTAACATAGTAATCACCGTGTAAGCATGTGATTGATTGACATCTCTCTCTATGTCCAGTGAGTGCCATGGCAGAAAGGCTTTGCAATCACTTTGCCTCCTACAGAGCCGCTACAGACCTCTTCCTGATTTACTTGGACACGGGCAGGACAGAAGAGGCCAAGTTCCTCCTGCAGGTACCGTCTCTCACAAACCAAGATGTGCATGAGGACTCTGTGACCTTGCTAAATTGCTGAATCTATTGAAACTAGCTGACCCTGTTGCTAACCACAATTCCAACTCAAGTGAATGCTGCTCTTTTTGACCTCTTGCTGTCTCATATTTTAATCATTCAGTCGTTTTTACTTGCTTAGATCCTCTTGTACAAGATCTTTCCTCCCTTTTTGAAAAAGCACTTTAGCGAGTTGAGGAACAAAATGGCTGCATTAAGGTACCACTAAACCCAGGAGTGAGTAAAATCCTTTGAGACGTCAAAATAACAGGAAGCTTTGCTTCACAGGGTCCCTGAGATGGAATGTTAAATATCAAAAGATTATTATTTTTTTTTACAGAAAGTCTTAGATCAGCATGTTCGGTTTGGTCTTGTTCGTCGTGTTGTGAATCGCATCAGAGAGTAACTCTCAGGAGTGAAGCTGCTGGGCTGCAGTTTTAATTGCTGTGATTGTCATGAAGGCGCACTGCCCACCTCAGCCTCGGTTCATTTTAATATAGCAGCCTGTTAAAAGCCTCCCAGGCCCCTCGGCTTTTAATTCAGCAGATGCAAGAGAAACGCACAGCCTTCACGATTGGCTTGTAATGTGACCTCATTGCCGCTGAACCCAGAGAAAGCACAGGGCAGTCCAGCAGTTTCAAAAGACACATACCAACACACACACAAGACAGGATGATTCAGACTTTTTCAAAGCATCTCAGACATTTACTGGGTTAAATACAAATTAATCTTTACTGTATCAGAGTTTGTGGTATAATCTTGAGGGCGACAGAAAATTATTTTCAACGAAGGGAAAAATTGTGGTTAGAGTAAGGAACCTGCAATGGAAGTAAAGGGGGCTAGGCTTAAATGTGGTTGGAATGTATTTTAATGTTTTGACAAGGCTTAAAAGCATAGTTTATCCAAAAATCAAAGTTTTGTCATCATTTACTCACATTCATGTCATTCCAAACCCATAAAATGTTCATTCATCTTGGAAGCACAAATAAATATATTTTTAATGAAATCTGAGAGATTTCTGCCCCTCATGTTTTAAAAAGAGGTCATAAAAGTAATCCATATAAATCAAGAGGTTTAATCCAAGTCTTAAATGATGAACAGATTTAATTTGGGCTTTCATTAACATAAAAAGATTGATCCACACACATACAGTACATTGAGCTCAACAAATATGGTAAATGGAAGCTCAAACGTGCTCACTTGATCTCCGAGAACAAACTGTGTGAGGTTTGTTCTCGTGCATCAAGCAAGTTCAGTGAAATTGCTGTTACCTATTTTTAAATATCTATCACTGTTACAATGTCTTTATGACCTTTTTGAAGCTTGAAAGCTTTGGTTACATAGTTTCAATGGAAGAAAAGAAATCTCTCAAGATTCATAAATATCTTTATTTGTTTGTTTCACTTATGAACAAAAAGTTTTACAGTTTTGGGTGAGTAAATGATGATGTTTTTTTTTTGTGAACTTTCCCTTTAAACCTTGTTTTAACATATAACTAAATAAAACTATGTAATCCAGTTTTCAACTCTCTGCTATAATCATGTCAAGATGCTAAACCTAGTAAGAAAAGGACTTTTTATGTAGAGAAAATTCTAATTTTTAACCAGAAGCTCATCCACCAAGATTAGACCATGGTCATTTAATGTTTAAACTTGGAATGGTAAATAATCCTGTCTGTTTTGAAAATAAATACTTTAGCTCAGCACCATTTTTAGTAACTAAAAATTGTTCTTTTTGAGTTCAATCTATATAAATGTGTTTAAAAGTCTTCATTTCTTAACCAAAACAATTGGAAATGGAAAAAATGGACAGACTGGACATTTTTGAAAACTTTACAGCTCAAATAACACATGCAGCACATGTAAGTGCTTTATAATACAGGCTTCACAATTCTTGTTTGATACATCGTAAATGCCTATAACATGATTTATAAAATTGCTATTATGCCACAAATGCATGTATTTTGAATAGCAAATTAAAATGTTTAGTTTAGTCCTTGCTTGCTTTAAAGGTACCCACAATATCCATAAAAGGCCTGATTTCTTTGTACCTGCTAACTTCCTCCATTGTGACAAAGCTGCTCAAGGTTGTTGAGTCTTCTCAAGACCTACAGTTTCTGTACAGCACAGTTTACCCTTCTAGAATTCACTGTGCCTTCATTTAACTTGTTATATTGTCCTGATTAAATAGTGTGAAAATTGCACACCGGCGCTTGAAAGCTCAGGAGCACGCTGATGCAATTCAAAGCCTTTATACGGCTAAGTGTAGATAATTGTACTTTAAATTGGGCAGACACTGTACATTTTAATTTTCATAAAGAAATAAGTGGTTATTTGCCTGACTCCCTTATTAGCTGTATAATTAACCCTCAACTATAGAGCGCTACACTGAGTGCTAAAGGATGTAATGGAAGATAGATACATTCAAAAACACATAGTCCCATCATGCTGTTACACACGCCTCCATACGCTCCCCTCTGCCTTCTTTTAACTGCATGCTGTGTGCATACAGGAAATACGAGCAGTTGTTTTTATACCCAGGGTTATGTTTTGCTCAAGGGCAAATACTGTGCATGCATGTAAACACACACCTTATGATATGTGGTAAATGTTTGTGTTGAGAGTTTTTAAGGTCTCTTGTGCTTCTTTGCTTTAGCGCTGTGCGGCTGTCAACGAGCAGAAGGACGTAATGTTCACATACATGTTACGAACGGCTCAGCAGCCGGGACAGGTAAACAAACCCAGTTTGTTCTAGCTTTCATGCTCTAAACGTTCATGAAATGTATGCACATAGTTATTCCACAAAATTAAGTACAATATTGGTGTCACACAGATTGTGAATAAAGATGCACTCTATTTTCCTTCCTGTATAGGCTGATAAAATCAAGACTCTGACTGAGCTGATTCCTGACTTCACAGAGAAGGAGAATATTTATTCACACCTGATTAAATGCTACAGTAAGACCACCATTTGTATCAAAACTAATTTCCAGTTTGATATACAATACTGTTCAAAAGTTTGGGGTCAGTAAGATTTTTTTTTTTTAAAGAACTTAATACTTTCATTAAGCAGGAGCACATAAAATTTATCAAAGATGACAGTGAACACATTTATAATGTTACATAATATTCAAATAAATGTTCTTTTTTTCTGTTCATCAAAGAGTCCTGAAAAATGTTCCCGTTTCCACAAAAATATTTAGTACAACTGTTTTCAGCTGATAAGAAGAAATGTTTCTTGAGCAGCAAATCAGCATATTAGAATGATTTCTGATGGATCATGTGACACTGAAGTCTGGAGTAATGATGCAGGAAATGCATCTGTCAACATATAAATAAATTGCATTTTAAAATATTAGAACAGAAAACAGTTATGTTCAATTGTAATAATATTTCACAATATTTCTGCTTGTTTTTTTGTTTTTTTTAACTTGTTTTTGATCAATTAAATTCAGCCTTAGTGTGAATAAAATCTTGCTGACCCAGTAGTGTCTGTCTATCTATCTATCTATGAAAATGAACAAAAGTAAATGTGACCACAACCTAAAGGGTTAGTTCACCCAAAAATGAAAATTCTGTCATTTATTACTCACCCTCATGTAGTTCCACACCTGTAAGACCTTCGTTCATCTTCTGAACACAAATTAAGATATTTTTGATGAAATCTGAGCGGTATATGACTCGTCCGTAAACAGCAAGATAATCAACACTTTCAAGGCCCTGAAAGGTACTAAAGACATCGTTAATATAGTCCACGTGACTACAGTGGTTCAACCTTCATTTTATGAGGCGATGAGTACTTTTTGTGCGTAAAAAAAAAAAAAATAAATAACGACTTTATTCAACAATATCTTCTGTTCTTTGTCATTCTCATTAGCTTGTTTACGTTTAGTGCTTCCAGGTTCTATGTCAGAACGGTGAATCATTATTGGCGGACACTGTTCACGTGAGCAGCACGACGCATGCGTGTGATGCTGAGGCAGGAGCCGGCCAATAATGATTCAGCGTTCTGACGTAGAACATGGAAGCGCAGTGTAGGTGAATGACACAGAAGAGGAGGATATTGTTGAATAAAGTCATTATTTTCATATCAAATAATATTTTCGTCGCTTCATAAAATTAAGGTTGAGCCACTGCAGTCATGTGGACTATTTTAACAATGTCTTTAGTACCTTTCTGGGCCTTGAAAGTGGTGGTTAAATTGCTGTCTATGGAGGAGTCAGAGAGCTCCCGGATTTCATCAAAAATATCTTAATTTGTGTTCCGAAGAAGAACGAAGGTCTTACGGGTGTGGAACTACATGAGGGTGAGTAATTAATGACAGAATTTTCATTTTTTGGGGGGTAAACTAACCCTTTAAGAAACTATTAGTGCTATTGTGTCTTTACTCACTTGGAGCAGCACATGTTGTTCTGCCTCTGTCATTGAGTAGTGTTTTATTTTTAACATGATCACTGTTAAAAGCTACATGCTTCATCTGGTGGACAATGGCATTAAGTCTGTGCTCATCTCACTGGCCTGTTTGAGTCACCCCACTGTTTTGGCACACAGCAAAGCTAGTCAGTTAATAGTCTACCAATTAAAAATGCAGCAAGCGGAACACATTGACTGACTCACAGGAGGCACGTTCGCTAATACAAACACATGTTCCCTAATGAGGGGCTACTTTAGCCATCCTACCGTGAGAACTTTGACATGTTTCAGTACTTAGAGACCTCTGCAGCATCACTATTTCATGAGGCCTGATATTTGCAGAATGAAAAATTGGTTGTCTAACATAGCTGTTTTTCTGCCTCACTCTCAACAGGTTTGGATAAAGACCTCAGCTCAGCGAAGGCTCTGTATGAGCGCATGCAGGCTGAGGGGGGTGACGGCTGATGAGTTAACTCTCAAAAGACTGGCGCTTCTATACAGGGAAGCTGGAGAAACTCTTCCCTTCCAAGAGCCCCCGGTAATCATCCACATTCATTAACACTTAATACATATTGAACGTGTAATTTTAGGGCATTTTTTTCTCTCTCTTAAATACAGGAATTATTTAAACCAAGTCGATTTAAAATGTTTAAAAAATGTTTTTTAAAATGTTTTAAAAATTTAAAGTCCCCCTGATCGGTTGGTTCTTGAGGCATTCTGAAAAGCATATTCAGTTGTTAAGTCTGACGTCATGCTGCAGCGCTTCCGGGTCCAAACGCTCTCTCATACCACAAGAAAACAACAAATGGTGCTAATATACACACACGATGTGGTGTAATACTTCCAAAAAATTATAATCATAACCTTTATCTCCATACCAAAATCCCAGATGGCCAGACAGTGATTCATCTTTTATAAATCATTTAAATATTAATGTCTGTGACGCTATGAGCACGGGGACTGTTGTGTAGACTGTAAGTATTTTAAACGTTTAACTTTAAAATGTTAAATGTTTCATATGAATAAATAGCGCTCATACACAGCCGTGGAGATGCCATTTTCAAGTGAAACGAGTCGAGGCTCGGACCTAGAAACATTTTTGGGTTGTAATAATATTTCACAGTTTTTACTGTATTTTTGATCAAATAAATGCAGCCATGGTGAGCAAAAAATCTTACTGACTACAAACTTTTGCACAGTAATGTAGATGTTTACTTAAGTGGTATTATGCAACAAATTGCCCTCTTCATGACATGAGCTTTCTTCATGAACCACACATGCTGTGTGGGCAGTTGATTTTTTAGCAAAACTAGATGTCAAGATTTTTTATATAATAACCATGTGAAGTTGGTCAAGCACTAATTGATTAGGGTCCAGTTTCAAATCACAGTGATAACCTGAAATCCCCCTACTTTTACAGTAGTGTAAGAGCCGCTTCAGTCCGGTGTTTTTGAACAGCTTTAGAGGAGACTGCCAGCCATCTACAAAACTCACCACACCACTGCGCTCTCAGTGCACCTTTTAAGTTCTCACAAAGCAATCTCAGGTAGCACTCCATCCCGCTCCATTCAACACCGCTGCCTCCTTCGCTCCCGCGACCGCTGCTAATACCACAGTACAAAGAGTCTCCGGAGAGAGGCGATAAGGAGAGATTTGAGGTGCCGTTCACATCTGGCCTCATTTCTCGTACACAGCAGCTGTTATTTATCGACTTTAATTACCCAATTAATAAAGGAATATACATTGTTGGAGAAATGGTAATCTTCTAAAAGCACTCACCTTCCAAAAATAGAGAGCCGGTGCTGCTTAATTACGGGAGGGGGAACGAGTAAATATGTTATTTGTGAATTAATACGGTTTGTAAGATGAAACGAGAGCGCCGGATTTGTTTGGACCGTGTGGTTGTTATTAGTTTGCCCTAGAGGGCAGGAAACACACAACTACACACAGGAAAAGAACACAACACTCACTCAAAGTACAATTGTATTAGAGAACTTTGGTTTGTTTTGCCTTTTACTGAGTAAAAATATATGAAAAATGCTTTGTTTTTTGTCCTGCAGGAGTCGTTTCGTTTCTACGCAGAAAAACTGAAGAAGCAGCGCTTAGAATCCGTAGGGCCGGCCGACGATTAAAAACACCTTCCCTCATTTCATTATTCTTTTTTTTTTTTTATAAACAACAGATGTGCACAGCTTTTGTGTTATACTGTGATTGTTTGTTTTCGCCCTTCATTATGATGTCATGATATAGTTAATGTGTACATAAATATTTATGCAAATAAATGTAAACCTGAAACTTTAGTGGTTCTTTCATTAGTTTCTTTTTTTAATCTTATCTTTTGTTTGTTCTTCAGAGAGTCACACAATGAGCTGTTTTCAACTAATGCAGATATTGACTTCTAAAAATGGAAATGTGTTCATGTAAGATGCATTAAATGACAACATGGAGGATTTGTAAAATGCTCAGTAAATTTCTTTAGCAGTTCATTATCCATATGCTTAGTTATGTAGAAATATATACAGAGCTGTACAGTATAATAAACATCTCATTTGAACACTCATGGATCAGCTGACATGCATCCTGTGTTTTTTTTCCCCTTCAAAACATACATTTATCAGGATTTAGCACAAGTGCAAAAAAAAAAAAAAAAAAAGCGTACATTATCTTAGCTTTTAAAACAAGTGCATTTCTGGTGTGACTTACAAAACCTTTCAAAAGATTTTTGATATAGCCTTTTTGGTGCATGCTTTGATGAGCGGTAAAATCTTCTACATATTTGAATAAATAAACATTCAGACTGGAACAAAGAGAAGCAGTTTATGGATATTTACCAAAGCACAGCTCTAATCTCTTGCCAAATTGAACAAAAGTGTGGAAGGAAACGGACAGAACATCGCTGCCATCAAGTGGCAGTCAACTGAAGTCTAAAGAGATCTCGGTGTGACCGTCAGAGGACCAGCCCTTCTGTTCTGGTGTCTTTACTAGTGTGAGTTTGACCTCTGACCTCTCTCTCATGATAATATTGTGGCTGCAAAAGTCACTGAATACTAGTAATATGTTGGAGCATGTTCCTCAATTTTCTAATATAGACAACATTAAAAAAAATCTTTAAAAGAAAAAACGTTTAGATATTAAACATAAACCTTGTCAAGCACTGTATTCCAACATTCCCAATTCCAATTCATTTTTTAAAAATGTATTTACTGTCACTTTTGATCAATTTATTACATCATGTCTTAAAAGTATGAATTTAAATTTATACTATATAACTTTATGTAACATTCCTGCATGTTTTCATGTTTTTTGATGAGTAGTAATGCAGTGGAGCTCATTCTCCTGCAGTTGTCTGTCTCAAAGGGAGGTGGATGGCTGTTTTCTCCTTGGTCAGGAAGCTCTGGAGAAGTGGAGAAGACCAGAGGATTTATTCAATCCAAATTCAGATGCCTGAGTTAAAGATGATGAGATGCCTTAGAGGGATGACATTATCTTTCAAGAGCTCTTAGCAAGCTTGCTATAGCATCATTACATTTTAAAATGATATATAAATGATATGATATAAATATACTACTTCAAGTGGATCTAGCCTACCATTTTTGTCTTCACAGAAACTCACACTGTAGTCTTATACAAACGTTTCAGTTTCCTCTATTTTAACAAACATTATTATTGACACTTTTCCCTGTCACACATTCTAAGACTAGCCTACTTCAAATGTCATGTATCCCCACACTGAGATACTGTAATATGACAATATTGTTTGCTGTTCAATCTGTTTCAAAGGTTAGTTCACCCAAAAATGAAAATTCTGTCATTTATTACTCACCCTCATGCCGTAAGACCTTCGTTAATCTTCGGAACGCAAATTGAGATATTTTTGTTGAAATCCGATGGCTCCGTGAGGCCTGCATAGGGAGCAAAGATGTTTCCTCTCTCAAGATCCTTAAAGGTACTATATAATGAATCAGCGTATCGAATCATGATTCGGATCGCGTGTCAAATCGCCAAACTGCTGAAATCACGTGACTTTGGCGCTCCGATCCGCTGATTCATTATGCTCCGAAGCTTCCTGAAGCAATGTTTTGGAATCGGTCATCACTAAATAAGTCGTTATTTTGTTTTTTTGGCGCACCAAAAATATTCCCGTCGCTTTATAATATTAATATTGAACCACTGTACTCACATGAACTGATTTAAATATGTTTTTAGTACATTAATGGATCTTGAGAGAGGAAATGTCATTGCTGGCTATGGAGGCCTCACTGAGCCATCGGATTTCAACAAAAATATCTTAATTTGTGTTCTGAAGATTAACGAAGGCCTTACGGGTGTGGAACGGCATGAGGGTGAGTAAGAAATGACATTATTTTCATTTTTGGGTGAACTAACTCTTTCACTCACGTGACTTTGCTGCTTATGCAACATACAGTAGATACTAAGAAAAAACTTTGATCACTGGATTTGATCCATGCCAGGTCATAAAAAACATTTTTACAGATCTCAAGTTGACACAGACACTGCCAAATATACTAAATACACAATTCTTCTCCATATTCACCTTATTTTTCAATGTGGAAGTAAGATATTTCCTGTGAATGCGCGAGACTTAATGTGGAAATAACTAGACGAATATCAAAGTGCGGTAAGCGATAAAACTATTGGATTGTGGATTAAATGCTCTTCCCTATTGATGGTCATAAATATGGAAGATCATTTCTGCCACGTAAAAAAAAAAAAAAAAAAAAAAAAGAAAAAAACATGCTTTGGTAAATCATGATTATGATTTTTTTTAATGATTAAAGTAGCTATAAATTGACACAAGTAAATTATGATATAAAAGGTCAATTATGGGATAAGTAATAATTTTGACTTGTTATAATGGACTTTTTTTGTCATAATTTTCACTTTTAATGTCATAATTATAACTATCTCATACTTTTAACTTTTTGATATAGTGACTTATCTCATAATTAGTATGTCGTTATTTCAGCTGTTTATGTCGTAACAATGATGCGACAATAATTACTTTTTATGTCATGCTTACGATGATTTACCAAAGCATTTTATTTTCTTATAGACTCTTATAGGATGAGCGAGAATGTCACGTGACTGAAACAGATTAACAAGTCTGATAAAATATCTTGCTCTTAATTTTCCAGAAACTTTTGGCTAAATAAATTTGTTCCTGTGACACTGACTTTGACATTAGGTTGTTTATTTAATTGTCAAGTAATGTTTGAAACATCACATCAGTAGTTTTTCTTTTTTATTTCTCTTGTAGTTGTAGTTATTTTTATCTCTCAAACATTCAAATGTGTTCAACATCATGCTCCATTAAAAATATAACAGCAGGCATGTGGAATCAAACACAAATTCATTCTGAGTAGCAAGTTCTTAGGCCTAAATCTTAGCATGTAGATCTGTATATTGCACCAGTGCAGTGTCTATATTAAAATCATTTTAAAACAAGCATTTAACATTTAACAAAGCTTTCAAAGCTCCTGTAGTACACTGTTCAATAATAACTTTATACATACAAAAGATTATGCTTTACAAAAAAAGGTAATACATAAATGAAATTCACACTGTGACATGTTACAGTAAATTTATTTAAAGGTATCTACCAAACGTGATGTCTAGTGGTTTACCTAAAAAGTTAATAATTAAGTAAACTTTAAAGAGTGAAAAAAAAACATAGTATGTTACTGCCATCCAGCGGCAGTTAATGGTAGTACAATGAAACTCAATATAGTTGACGTAGTTTCAGCCTCAATCACCAACTGTGAGCTCAGAAGCCCTCAATCTCCACTAAAAGCAAATGAAAACTTCTGAGGTTATTCTGTTGTGAATGAACTCAATAGATGAAATGCATCAGTACACTGAATAAACTGTCTGTAAAGAGTAAAATGATGAGATTCCATACTTTGAATCTTCAACATATTTGGCATAACATTCATTTTGGTGACAGAGTTGTTTTATAAGATCTGTGGTTATAAGATTGGCTTCTTGGCAGGAACAAGCTGCAATGTGGACCAGATTTTACAGTATGCTGCTGATTTGATCTGTCCTCCTCACCAATCCTGACTGGATTTCTGTTTAATGAATCTGAGTGACAGATAATAGAGCAGTATGAAAACCAGAGCAACAGCAATAAGCACCAGGTAGCAGGAATACAGCGGATACTGGTTCATGTTCATCATCTCCACAACCTGGAAACAAAGTGGGACATTTTAATGTAATGGTATCCATGATTATACCATATAGTTGTTCAGTAAGGTCAGTGTTGCTCACCTTAATACCATCAAATTCTATAGTGAGGTTTCCAATAGAGATTGGGAGTCTGGTCCCACGGAACTGAACCTGCAGCATTCCCTCAAAACCCCAACGCATGAAGGATATGTAAGAAAACCAAGACGCCACTGTTGGTAAGGAAAATCAGTATTAATACAAAGAATACTAGCAGATTTGTCGCTAGTGTCAATTCTGTTAACTCAGTGATGTTTTTACCCAGCCACATGTTTTCCAGACTAATGACAAAGCCACCAGTCAAGTAGAAGACGGTGAAGAGAGCGTTGCCCATGAAAGATGAGGTCTGCAATGTTGGCAGGGCTGCCGCCACAAATAGGGCCATGCAGCGACTGCAATACACCATCAGCCACACCAACAGGAAATTGAGAAAGAAGCGGTCGGGAGCGCTGTTGAGCCCAGCCAACCAGTAGATGGGCACACCGTATACCAGCGTAAAGGCACAGTGCTCTGGCAGCTCACCGAGGACCTGAAAGAGACACTGGAGCTTGAAGTATCTCATTTAATGTCAAGAGCTGACAAAGTCCTCAGGCCAAACAGGAGCTAATATTCAACTGGTGACCTTTCCCTGTCATGTCACTCACTTCTGTTTGAATTGTTATGTAACTCAGACGTAACTGCTGTTCAAGAGTTTCAATTGCTAACTGTCTTATTAGAAACATTTAGGCTTATATACTAATAAGTACAATGATTAAAGTCTATTAAAGTCGACATGTCTCATTTTTTTTTACAGAATGTTGCAGTGTTTATTATAAATGATATATCTGTGCACATCATTATTTTTTAAAATTTAAATGCCCTCATAATCTTTAATTTAGATCCAATCAATTCCTGAAATAAGAAATCAAGTCCCGCCCTTTGTTTTTTCTCATTCCAGAAGCTGTTTTCATTCATATATACATCACAATAAGGAAGAAACGACTATCGCAACTTCCATTTCATGCCGACTTTAAATTCAAGACTGGTACATGACATAGAATATGTGTAAAAAATAATATGATCAGTAAGTCATGACAACAAGAGTTTTTACATTTAACTCATCAAAATAAGTTAAGCAATGTTCAACTTTTTTAAAAAGTTATACAAGATTCAACTAAACAAAAATTTAAGTAAGTTTAATATATTTTAAGTTGAAATGACTTATACAGCCAAGTTGATTGAACTTAAAAATTTAAGGCAGCAACTTTTTTTACAGTGAGGAAATTACTTTAATAAACCAGAAGTTAATATAGAGCAACACAAAAACATTTCTAATTTTCATTTTAGCTTTTTAAATTTTTTTTATCTAATATTTATATTTAATTTTAATTAAGCTTTATTTTAATTATTGAAAAAAAAAATTAAATAGTTTTTTAGTTTTGGTTAACAACAACAAAACCGTTGTCCCTCAATGAATCAGTGTGTGAACAAATGGGTTGAGTGAATACTTCAAATGACTCACTCATCACTTGTCACCACCTACTGGTATATTATGTAATTCGTGGATAGAGTCACTGAAAAATCCCCACTACTTCTAATGGACAAACTGACAGTCTGTCTGAAATGCATAAACACAGAAAAGCGGAATGATATGATGAATACAGCATGGCTAATCAAATTCGAGGAATTACATAATTATACCAGTAGGTGGCGACAAGTGACGAGTGAGTCATTTGAATTATTCACTCAAACCATTTGTTCACACACTGATTCACTGAGTGACTAAACAACAGTGTTGTTATTGTTAACCAAAACTAAAAAACATTTTTTTTTTAGTAAAATAAAATTAAAATAAAGCTGAAATAAAATTAAATATAAATTAGAAATGTTGTTTTTGTGTCAAAAATTTAAGCTGCTCTATATTAACTTACGGTTTATTAAAGCAATTTCCAACTGTTGTATATTACTAACTGTTGTATATTACCAAATAGAACTAACTGTTGTATATTACTAACCACACTGTGCATTGTTCAATCATGCATTTTTGTAATACATTTTACAAAACCCAAGCCAAAAAAACTGATCAACAGTTTTGACTCTGTAACTGCATGTTCATAAAAAGCAAATGTAGAAAAAATATTATCTTATATCTGTCCTGAATTTATAACAATGTGAAATTTGTATATTATATTCAACAAAAGTGATTTTATTGTGATGCTTTGCTGTTCCAAAGGTCTACACATGAACACTTCTGTCATTCCTGAAGCTCGTACACAATGCAGTTTATTTACCTTGGCAAAAAAGTATGAGGTGACTGAGTACATGCCATCTTCCAGTTCATGATAAAGCATGGCTCTTTCTGAATGACCTGTGAAAAACACCATATTATGCCACTGGACTTCAGAAGACACTAAAACAAAAATCTTCCATAATTTACCCACACTTTGCGATGACGTCCAGCACCACAGCAAAGGGTGTCAGAGCTCCTATCATGTACAGCAAAGCCACTGTATCTTGGACAGAAAGACCCTTATCCCCAGCTCCGAAGTAAAGGAAACCGATGAGCAGTGACATCAGCAAGGCTTCCAAACCATGAACAACCAGCGTCACCAGGTTCCGGTAGTCGTTAAATACCTGCCGCCTTAAAAAAAAAGAAGCTTTTAGGAGACACTTTGAGCTAAACATTTTACAATAAAAAGTGTTTTCCAGTTTATTCACCTGATTAGGAATGTGAACTGTTGTACTTTACCCGGCAGGCGATCCTTCTGTTTGGAAACTGTGATCACCGATTCCTTCTTTGAGACAGGAGGAACACAGCTGGGGTAGAAATTGTATTATCAGCTCCTGTGCTTTTCATTTTCATTGTGAGGTTGTTATAAATGCTTATAATAAAAGCTTCAGTATGAAAGAACAAATAACTATATGAATATCAAAATTTACCTTTCAGTGTCCAGTGCTGGAGGACCACAATCTTCTGATTTCCACATGAAATCCTCTGTGTTCTTAACCTTCTCTACAAACTGGGCTGCTAATATCCTGGCTTTCTCCAAACATTCTGCTTCTTTTTCAGGACTGCGCCTATCAATGCTTATCAAATCCACTGTAAGAGAGGTTCACAGTTCAAATACAACAACCAGACCACATGATCAACTATAGACATCGGTTCTCCGTCCCACTCACCGTAGTAGTCAGAGGGGTTGCAGTACCGTGGACACGGGTACCCAAGAGCAGTGAAATAAGGTACCATGTCCTTGGCCTGACCACAGTACACGGCTGAACCAGAAGACAGGAGCACCACCAGGTCAAAGAGCTGAAAGATATCCGAGCGAGGCTGATGGACTGACAGCAATACCAGGCGGTTCCCTCGAGCCAGACGGTACAATGTAATGACCAAATTATGGGCTGTGAAGCTGTCCAGACCTGAAGTAGGCTCATCTAGGATGAGGATACCTGACGAACATAAAATTTAACCAAAATCATGATTCTGACCAGTGTTATTTTAGTATCATTGAGATACTATTACAGTTAATAACATTTCATAAATTTTTATTTTTTATATTTTCTAATTTCATTTTAATTTTAGTCAAAGTTGTATTAATCTGTGTTTTTGTCATTTTTATTGTTTTGTTTTTAAATTGTTTTTATTCATTTTTATTTTAGTACATCAAGTTAAAGGGTTAGTTCACCCAAAAATGAAAATAATGTCATTTATTACTCACCCTCATGCCGTTCCACACCCGTAAGGCCTTCGTTAATCTTCGGAACGCAAATTAAGATATTTTTGTTGAAATCTGATGGCTCAGTGAGGCCTGCATAGCCAGCAATGACAAGATCCTCTCTCAAGATCCATTAATGTACTAAAAACATATTTAAATCAGTTCATGTGAGTACAGTGGTTCAATATTAATATTATAAAGCGACAAGAATATTTTTTGTGCACCAAAACAAAATAGCGACTTATATAGTGATGGCCGATTTCAAAACACTGCTTCATGAAACTTTGGAGCGTTATGAATCTTTTGTGTCGAATCAGCGGTTCGGTAATATTAATATTGAACCACTGTACTCACATGAACTGATTTAAATATGTTTTTAGTACATTAATGGATCTTGAGAGAGCAAATGTCATTGCTGGCTATGCAGGCCTCACTGAGCCATCGGATTTCAACAAAAATATCTTAGTTTGTGTTCCGAAGATGAACGAAAGTCTTACGGGTGTGGAACGGCATGAGGGTGAGTAATAAATGACATTATTTTCATTTTTGGGTGAACTAACCCTTTAAAATGAAAATGTGTAATGCTGTTTTGGCAACTATTGTACAATAAAATGTTTTTTTTTTTATGTTTTATGGTCTTTGGGTTTCCGGACAAGACTTTAGAAATAATTAATTTACTCATCCTTTTCGTTCAAAAACAGTCAAAATAGTTCACTCAACCGATTCGTTCAAACAAACTCTTGCTGCCTTCACGTGCTATCGGAAATTTCGTACTTCCCACTTCTGAAGTCGTGATTACGAGCTCACTGCATTCAAATTTTGACTTGAGAGGCCGTTCATGTCCAATTTTTTAACTAGGAAAATTCCAACAGCACGTGAAAGACGCGACGGTTCGGCCGTTTGGCGAAGCAAAGACAGAAGGAAAGGCTTATGTCTATAATGTAAGTTACTTGATATTATCTTAGTTTATTTAACTGTTTCAAAAATATCTCGCTCATAATCGCACGTTAATCTAAAGATTCGATTCGCCTCTTTTCTAAATCCAAATCACAGACATGCTGATATTCAAAACAACAGCACTATTGCTCGTGATACTGCTAAATTACGATTATTTTTTATCTATAATAATGTGCATGAATTATCAACAGTAATATTAAGAATATGTTTTAATGAAATAAATAGTATTCATGAAGCTCAAACAGTAGCATGGCAGTGGCACTAGCAACGCCAAGGTCATGGATTTGATGAACTTATAAAGTGTGTTATAGGCTACCTTAAATGCAAAGTCACTTAGGATAAAAGCTGCTGAATGTATAAATGTAAATGTAAATAGGGTCACATATGATTTCCTGTTGACTTTAAGCATGAGTCTCCATTTCCTGTTGACTTTAAGCATGAGTCTCCATTTCATACCTACAGTATGTTGGTGTGTCAAGACTCACCTGGATTCCAGAGTAGCTGTACAGCGATGCTGACCCTCCTCCTCTCGCCACCTGACACTCCCCGCACATACTCATTCCCCACGCGCGTGTGGGCACACTGCCTCAGACGCAGCTCCGCGATGACTTCATCCACCTGTAAAGGTCAAACACACCCCCAACAGATGAGTTGGGATGCTGACAGTCACGCATAACCTTTAACTGGGTGATTATGTAAGTATTTATTGTATGATCTGATCTCAGTTGCTCACCCGTTGATCTCTCTGTTCCTGTGTGAATTGCGCAGGCAGCCGCAGTTTTGCCACAAAAGCCAAAGTCTCTCGTACTGTGAGATGCGGTAACAAACGATCATCCTGCCGCACGTGAGCAATGCTTTTCTTCACCAGGGAACGTGTGGAAGGTTTCCCGTTAATCAGAATCTCTCCTGAAATAATTGAGCCACCCTCATCTCGACATGTTATGATGTCTAGTAAGGAGGTCTTCCCACAGCCTGCAACAAACACTTTGTTTCTTTCTGGCTTTTTATGATGCTTTTATTCACTTAAAGTGCTTTGTTGAAGAATTCTGCACATATAAATTTTGACGTACCCGAGCTGCCAATGACAGCAAGCATCTGACCACTGTGCACACGCAGGTTTAGATCCTTTATAACAGTTTGCTTGTTGCTGTGCATCTCCCAGGGCATCTTAAACTCCGACAGCCTCTCATACCAGGGTATCTGTGCCGCTGTGTCCACCTGTGTGCAAATATAAATTAAATTATTTGGGCCCTTAAAAATGTTTGAATGATTATATTAGATTTGGGGACTTCAACCTTTTTCAGACTTTCTGACCCCTTAGTGGACAGAAAAATGGAGCTTTCTTAAAATATTGTATTTGGTTGAAATTAGAAATTAGTATTGCATTTTTGGTTAACAGATTTATATATATATTTTTTTTCTTTTTTTTTTTCCAAACAATAATTGCCAGACCCCCTGTTAAATCGAGCAAAGAGGTAAATACAAAGTGGCAACTAACTTAGTATTGTATTTTTGGTTAACAGATTTTTATATATATATATATATATATATATATATATATATATATATATATATATATGTGTATATATATATTTATTTATTTATTTATTTCAAACAATAATTGCCAGACTAACTTCAGTTTCTGATTCCGAGCCATTCTTCAGCCTTCTGAATTTTAGTGGATAAAGTGTAACCATTACAGTAACTATAAATGTTAATACTAACATTTGACAACCAGAATTTTTTTTTTTTTTTTAAATGTCATTTTCAACAAAATATTATTAATGTAAAATGTCTTGAAAAGTGTTTTTTGCCACTTAATTTGATACTTATATATCTACTGTATTTAAAACTTTGGGGTCACTAAGATTTAAAAAAAAAAAAAACTCTTATTCAGCAAGGATGCATTAAACTGTTCAAAAGTGACAGTAACATCATTTATAATGTTACAAACGATTTCTATTTCAAATAAATGCTCTTTTGAACTTTCTATAAAAGAATCCTGAAAAAAATGTGTCAGGTTTCGTCGCCACAAAAATATTAAGTAACACAACTGTTTTCAACATTGATAATAATAAGAAACATTTCTTAAGCAAGAAATCAGCATATTATAATGATTTCTAAAGGATCACGTGACACTGAAGACTGGAGTAATGATGCTGAAAATTCAGCTTTGACATCATAGGAATAAATTATATTTTAAAATATATTCAAATAGAAAACATTTATTTTAATTTGTAATAATATTTCACAATATTACTGTTGTTACTGTATTTTTGAACAAATAAATGCAGCCTTGGTGAGCATAAGTTTTTACCGTCACCAAGTAGTGTAAAAAATGTTTTGCATACATTTTAAATATCTTATATGTCTAAATTCTTTTTGGGCCCTCTGCATGTGTTTGTATATCTACTTTGTGAAAAAAATCTAAAATGGTTGAAGACCTTCTTTCAGTATCTAAGTACTTTAGCAGAAGAAAAACAGGAAGAAAATTGTAATTTGAGGAGTTATTTTTTTGTAAATGTAAATAAAACTGAAAAGATTTCTAACCTCATAATTCAGATTGCGAACTTCTATTTCATTGCGACCTCCGCTGTAAGTAAAATACAGACTGCTGTCCTCCTCTGCAGATGAGAAAAGAGTGTCTCGACCCTGTGTGTGTTGAAACATGCAGTAAATGCACAGTGTAAATGCCTTTCACTTATAATACCAATTTATTTGATTATCATTCATTTATATTTAAACAATTGTATTTCTATTTTATATTTCAATTCACATTCTATTTATCAGATTAATCAAATGCCAGCAGATAAGAGAATTGGACTGAGTTGTCTGCTTGGTTCAGGGTTCATTTATGTAATAGTGCGATTTGTACAGCAATGAACTTGACTAAATAAATCAATAGCATAGAAATCCTATGCACTTGTTATGAATGTGAATTTGAAGACAACACTATACAATGTGAACAAGTTCCTCTGGATACAGGTTAAGTTTTCTGTAGCGACTGTTAGTATATTCATAGTTCATTATAAACTCACCCTGCTCTGTTCATTGTCTAGAGAGCTGAAGCTGTCGGCTGAATGAAAAACACTCTGGTCTGACATGGTGGATGCGGAAAAAAGGGGTCTGTGTCCTGCTTAGAGAAGTACCTGCTCCTCTTGTAGTCCTGGACAAAACTGAGGACAGATGGCAGAGAGAAGCTGCTCTATATAGCAAATGGAGCAAAGTTCCACTGATAAGAGTCACTGTTTATGGTCCCAGCTTAATCAGTGAAATACAAGCTGGAGAGTTCAGACAGCCAAAGACGTGGACCTGACTGTCACATTGATTTTCAGGCTAGTTTGACAATTAATGAGAGACAATGAGACAATCTTATTCCATGCAGGACATTTTCCAGAAGAATGGGTTGAATGGATCTTTTAAGGGGGTGTCAGAGATGGGGACGGCCCATCCAAACCCAGACTACACAGATCCGTCATGCTGCCTGAGCGTCAAAAAAGTGTCCTATACTGTGAGGTAGGAATATCTCATTGATATGAAATGAAACCAGTAAAATATATGATTGTCTTAACTCAGAGTCGATGCAAGTTAGCATTGAATCCTCAACCATAATTTTGGACCAGGTTATTGGTAAATCTGTTATTAAGTGTTTGATGAACCTTGATGAACACATGCGTTTGTTTCTGAATTTGCTCAGGAGCAAATATGTTGAGTCTGGCTGTTAAACTCACCACTGCACCTGACATATATATATGAGCAAACATACATTTTAATAAAAGATAATCACTTAAGATCATGTCAAATGTCAATGTTTTAGAACTTTCGAAGTTTAGCTTTCTAATACTCACTTATACACTTATAAAATACATTTTACCGCTCCATTAAAACTTGAAACCTTGAAAGAATCACAATATTATTTAATATTATTTATGGTAACACTTTATTTTACAGTGCGTAGTTACATTGTGATTATTCAAATAAGTACTGAGTACTATTAATTAATTACATGTACTTACTATAGAGTTACAGTTAGGGTTAGTTGTAATTATGCATAATTTTCTGTTATTACTATAGTAAGTACATGTAATAATGTGTAACTACGGCACTAAAATAAAGTGTTACCCACTTTTTTTTTCTCTTTTTTTTTGATGGTCCACTTTAGACATGCTACTAACTATAAGTAACTTTGCAACTACATGTCAACTAACTCTCATTAGATTATTAGTAATTAGTAGTCTACAAATACATTTATAAGAGTTAGTTGACATGTAGTTGCAAAGTTACTTATAGTTAGTAAAATGTCTAAAGTGGAACATTGAAATAAAATGTAACCTTATTGGTTACTAAAATGCTTAAATATGTTTTGTACATGATATATAATACACAATATATAATCTTTGATATTATTCAGTTAATTCATCAAAATGTGTATAACAGGAAAGAATTTTCTGATGTAATGTATCATAAAAATACATTTAAGATCTTTTAAGTGAATTTTAATGAACATGTTAAAATATAGAAGCTTGTTGTTTAAGATGTCCGATAGTAATATATATATATATAAAAAAGCTAAATACACAAATATAGGACTATATTTATTCATCTCTCTTTTTTTTTTTAAATTAATGATATGCCAAAATTTATGCAGAAGCCTAAATTAAAAAAAAAAAATCTACATTTCTTAAATGTGCAGCTTTATTCTGTTGATTAACCACTTACAGAACATGTGCTTATTGACAGATTACTGCTACACATATATTACTTTTCTGTGTAAAAATCCACTCATAGGCCAGATATAGCAACATTATGAACTTATAATCATTATAATCGTTAAGCATGCAGTTACCATTAAATGATCAATGAATAAACGTTTTAAATGCCATAGTACTCTCGTCATCTGACTTTGTATGGCAACAATTATACAACTGTTTCATTAAAGTATACATATTCACTCTAAAAATGCTCAGACAGATTAACCCAGAATGTGTTTGGTCCTGTGTTTACTCAGTACTGTGTTTGTTCAAGAACGACCCAAACTGTGATTTTAGAGTGTATCATCTTCACTTCTGTGTTTTTCTTTACTCATTTCCATCCTGCACTTTCAAACAAAATACTGACAAACTGAAAATTACTTCTTGTTCATTTCATAAACATTTTTATTTGCTGTGTGTTACAGTGAACGTGTAGGACCCTGGTGGGACCTTTCAACTTTTAGAAAAAAATGGACAAGGCAAATACTGAATGAAGTGTCATTTCACGTGGACAGTGGGCAGATAATGGGAATTCTGGGAAACTCGGGTAAGTGACTGAAAACCTGGGCGACAAAATGACTGCAATGCTAAAAATACACATTTTCATTTCAGAGCCCTTACAATATTGTGAAATAAATACTCAGCTACAGTGTGTGTTAATTTGTGTTATTTACAATGATAATGTAATGGTCAATGTGACATTTTAAGGAATGTAGATTTTCTGTTTATTTACTTAAAGGGTTTAAGTGCATGACCACTAACAAAACAATAAAAAATGTTATTAATAAAATCGGTAACACGTTACAATAAGGTACATTTGTTAACTACATTAGTTAACATGAACTAATAATGAACTGCACTTAACTACAGCATTTATTAATCTTTGTTAATGTTAATGTCAGCATTTACTAATACATTATTAAAATCCTGTTAACATTAGTTAATGCACTGTGAACTAACATGAACAAACAATGGACAACTGTATTTCATTAACTAATATCAACGAAGATTAGTAAATACAGTAACAAATGTATTTCTCATGGTCAGTTCATGTTAGTTATTGCATTAACTAATGTTTAACTAATAAACCTTATTGTAAAGTGTTACCAAAAAATCATATTCTGATCAGATCTTGCTAGCATTGTTACTGTATATGCATTAAGACACTAAATTGAACAAACAGTAAGCAACAGAATGAACAAGGCAACTTTTTATGTAATTGTACATTACGTAAGGCTACAAAGATAATTTATTTGAATGTCAATTCAGATCATATCTTAAAGTAATAAACGTGTTGACCTTTTTCTCAAGGCTCTGGAAAGACCACTCTGTTAGATGCTATAGCAGGACGAATTGGGAATTCTGGCAACCTTCTGGGAGAGATTTTTGTAAATGGAAGAAAGCTAAAAACAGAGCAATTTCAAGACTGTTTCTCTTATGTTCTTCAGGTGAGATTTGTTTTTGGTAAGAATATGAATATAATATCCAACATTAAACAATGTGACAACAAATGTGTATGTGTGCGTGTCATTCTAAATGTCACAGGCTACATGTGACTGACCTTTAGTCAACTGTAGAAGATATATATATATAGATAAAAAAGCCATTGATTAGGTATCTAGAGGTCATGTCTGCCACAACCAAACTTAAACAAATACAGTAAAGTTTGCAGTAAAGTTCATCTGGAGTGAACTCTGAATTTAGCCATTACACATGAGTTCATTGTAATATTCTTTGGAGCTATTCATGCATATCTTTCAGTAAATTAAATAACCGTGGCAAGACTTCCATTATTACAGGTAATTTTTACAGATTAAATTTAAGACGCAAGGAAGCTATAATCTAATCCAGTAATTAAATATGTCTCAGGGGCTAAATGTACAGATATTGGCTGAAAGTGAAGTTATGAAGAAAGTACTTTTAAGCATTTCAAACTTTTTTGCCAAATAGTAGTTTATTTCAGGAAACACATACCTTTCAACTCTGCTTTCAACAGCACTGTAAAAAAAGAAAGTATTTATGCTGCCTTAAAATAGTAAGTTTAGTCAACCTGAAATGTGCAGTTTTCTTAAATAACATCTTGAAAGTTTAGTTAAGTTCAAATCAGGGAAGTTTTAATCATGATAGCTAATTGCAGCAGTAATTTTTCTGGTGAACTTTACAGTACAACAATTACAGATATATATATAGACATGACGCACAAACTCAACAACCTTTTGACTCATCTTTAGAGTAATAAGCCTAATACTCATTAAATACAAGCCTTAAACTTCAGATACGGATAAGAACTTAAAACAGTGACATTTAAGAGCACTCGCCAACTCAGGAGCAAAGTTTACAAATTGTGAAATGTTGTATGTCTCGATAATGTCAACTATTAATAAATACAGAATTATCTTTAAGGATGCATATTATAGCTGATACACATCACTATTAATGCATACCTTACAAAACACTAGATGTCAGCTCTGATTGGATAAACATGGGAGCTATTTAAAGGACAATTCACCCAAAAATGAAAATTTACTAATAATTACTCACTCTCATTTCATTCAGGAATTTCTTTCTTAGCAGGTTTAGAAACTGAGGTTTTTAACAGAACGACCAAGCTGCTCTTTTTCACACTATTTTGTGCTCCATCAATGAAAAGCCATAAGGGTTTAAAATTGTGGTTCTCAACCTTTTTGACTCCAAGGCCCCCAGTTGTCAAAGACAATATTTTCTGCTCATTTTCAAACTTTTTATTTACAGAAATTATGATTGGCAATATATTAAAATAATAAAATGGTTATAAATTAAAATAATACAATTCTGTAATTCCAATAACTGAATGTTCTTCAGAATATACACTTCTATACACTTCAGAATATACTAGTAAATGTACGTGGGTTATGTTTTACTCACTACGGATCCCCGGACATGACATGCAGGAAAAAAATAGTAGGCTGTTTTTCAATATATTTTCAATATATGAGTAAAAAAAATGATTTAATAATTAGTTCCCTCGATTTACTAAAACGTGCGCATTTTAGTAAATCGAGGGAACTAATTAGTAAATCATTTTTTTACTCATATATTGAAAATATATTGAAAAACATCATTATAATACCCTATAAGAAAATCTCAAGGGAACCAGCGGCAAATTAGTCTTCAGGGTTTTGACATCATCCCTGCACCACTCTATTAAGGAGCTTTACAAAATTTATATAAATTTGTTTGTATATAATTATTATATTCATTATAAAATTAAATGACTTAAATTTTAAAGGTGTGATTTCTAGAAAAATTATAAAAATTAATAAAATCTTGAACTATCCCTTTATATTGGACATAGTATTGATAGTATTCTTGATTTGGAAATATAACCTTATTTTGAATGCTTAAATAGAATGTTTTCTCTCTCTCTCTCTCTCTCTCTCTCTCAGAGTGACAATCTCTTGAGCTACCTGACTGTGGAGGAGACTCTGACATACACTGCTCAACTTGCTTTGAGAAAACACTCTGCTGAGGCCATACGCAAGAAGGTGAGCTCATTCCTTTCACAGATGTCAAAACACACCCAACTCATTTGCCACATCACCACAGAATCCATTTTTTTTTAACAATTGTTTATATTTGGAAAAACTCAAAATTGATAATTAAATAAAATTAAATGAATAAATCTCAAATACATATTTTTGTGGAGAATTATCATAACATTATCATTCATACATTTTTAATAACCTTATCCCACTCTGACCTGCCATAGGTAACCGCGGTCATGGCAGAGTTGAGTTTGGGACATGTGGCTCACAGTGTGATTGGAGGCCGCATTTTTGCAGGCATTTCTGGTGGAGAGAGAAGGAGGGTCTCTATTGCCAGCCAGCTGCTTCAGGACCCAAGTGAGTGCTGAATACTAGCGTAATGTTTGTTTAGTTATGATGTACAAATATAGTGTGTGTAGATTTCCTCAGATGATGCAACCCTCACATGTGCTGCGGTAGCTAAATGTTATTAAAGACTAAGTGTTATTTAAA
Source organism: Hypophthalmichthys molitrix (assembly GCA_037950675.1). Taxonomy (NCBI): domain Eukaryota; kingdom Metazoa; phylum Chordata; class Actinopteri; order Cypriniformes; family Xenocyprididae; genus Hypophthalmichthys; species Hypophthalmichthys molitrix. The sequence continues at coordinate 22,778,453 of CM075504.1, forward strand.
TGCAGAGCGACCAGCGCGGTGACCCAAAGCCCCTCAAAGGATTATTGAGTAATGTACAAATGAGTGAAAGGGACTGAAGTAGAATATTAAAAGTGGCAGACAGGGTTATCACATTTTTAATATTAAGCTGAGGTCTATGAGGGTCCCTCTGGATCCTTTATCTGGCTCTTTGGACCTCAGGGTTCTCCTGGGACCGTGGACTATGGATTAGTTAAGGCCACTCCAAACTGAACACAAACCAGCAATTATAAGGGGCTTTCATCTGCTGCCTTCTCCAATCAAGCAGTAAATTAATTCATCAGCCAATTAATTTGGCTCTAACTTTAGACAAAGCCAAATCTATTAATTGCTTTAATTACTCGAATTAATAAGACACTCAAAGTTGTCTCTCAAAAGACAGAGAGTGGACTTTGTGGAAAGTTTCACATTTGTTTTAAATCTTTTGCGTTTTGTCATGGCAGAGGTGATTCTCCTGGATGAGCCAACCACAGGACTGGACAGCATGACGGCTAATCAGATAGTGGTGCTGCTGGCTGAGCTGGCCAGAAGAGATCGAATAGTCATAGTCACCATCCACCAGCCCCGTTCAGAACTATTCAGAGTGAGTAGACTTTTTACTGTTTTAACACGGGAAGGTTCTGCGATGCAGTGGCTAATACTTATTGCCCTTTTGGGGCCATGATGCTTATACTGTATATGCTAGTTTACTCCTTAAAGTCGACAAAGCTAACTTTGAGCTGACATTTAAAATGTCTCCTCTGAAAAAACAGACCAAACAGGTTGATAACTCAACATGAACTCATAAAAAATGATAATAACAATAATAAAATAATACATTTATTTGTATTAGCACCTTTCATACATAAAATACAGTGCTTCAAAAGTATTAATATTAACATTTAAAGTAAATAAATAAAAATAAAACAGTCAAACAGTAACAAGCTACAAGAGCAAAAATAAAAGCGTAAAAATAATTAAGGAAAACACAAACATCCTATGACATAAGAGACGTATATTCAAACTGTAAAACTGAATAATGTTTTATTGTGAATGCTTGGAGTTTGTCTAATTTCAACTGGTGAAAGGTTTCAGATTTTTGAGTCATTGGCTAAAAGCAATTCCACCTGATCTCCTAAGGTCTACATTACAGTATGCCATATGTTGCTAAATACTATTAAAAGTTGCTTTAAATAAATTACTCATTACTCTATTAACTGAACATGTTCCGTTACATAAAGTTTTCAGTATATGAACGCCTCAGACAGTATATCATTACCAAGTACCTCAGTATATCAAGTACCTCAGTATATCAAGTGTATCAGTATATCAGTATATCAATACCTCAGTATATCAAGTACCTCAGTTATCAAGCTGTATGGTTCATATGACAATAAAGCGGTGTTCATTTAGTATATTTTACATTCAACACAGTGATTGTGGCATGTATTGTGATAGTCTAAATTATGCAAATTCTGAAATGACTGAAAAATGTATAAATATCTACAGGTCTTTAACCGAATAGCAATCATGAGCCGAGGGGAACTGGTGTTCTGTGGGCAGCCTGAAGAGATGGTGGATTTCTTCAGCAGCTGCGGATATGAGTGTCCTGAGTACTGCAACCCCTTTGATATTTATGGTAGGACTTTAGAAGATGACCCAAGATCTTATTTTTTCTGGTATGAAAAAAACGATCACACTTTAGATTAGAGTCCAATTCTCACTATTAACTAACTATTAACTTGAGGCTTTTGCCTCAATAAACTCTTAATTACTACTTATTAATAGTAAGTAAGTAGTTGTTAAGTTTAGGTATTGGGTAGAGATGTAGAATATGGTCATGCAGAATATGGAATTTATATGTGCTATTTATAAGTACTAATAAACAGCCAATATCCTAGTAATATGCATGCTAATAAGCAACTAGTTAACTTAATTGGACCCTAAACTAAAGTGTTACCGAAAAAAAAAAAAAATTATCTTTACTGCTCAAAATGTAATATACGATTCTGCTTTTATTAAAACATCCTTTGTAATTGACAGTTGATCTGACTTCTGTGGATACACGCTGCAGCGAGAGGGAAGCCGCCACCTACAGCCGCATGCATGACATCACATCAGCCTACCAGAACTCAGAGATCTATAAAAGCATGCTGGAAAGGATTGAGCAAAGCTGCCAAAGACCAGACAAACCCATGATCCCCTTCAAAAGCAAGGAGTCCCCCAACTGCCTGTCCAAACTGAATGTCCTTCTGAGGTAAAACAGTAGCCACAAAACTGACTAAGAATGACTATTTTTAGTTGGTTAAATCATGAAAAGTTTTAATGAAGGGACCTGTAAAAAGTGAAAGTGTGCCGATATCTTAAAGAGCAATGACCATTAAAATGATTTTGGTTGTTTTAACCTAATATTTATCAAGTAATATTCTAGTAATATTATCTTTAATATTAAAGAGTATTTTTTTCAGTTAAATAAAAGCAGCTAATTTAGATGTCACCACGTGAAGCACATATTTAGGTCACCCTTTTCCCCCAATTTTTCATGCATTTCTCTCTCTTTTACACACACACACAGGCGGACCATGCGCAATGTCTCTCGTGACAGGATGGGCATTCTCATGCGCCTCTCTCAGAATCTCATCTACGGCCTCTTTATTGCTTTTTTTCTCATGAAGCTGGGTAAGGATGTAACAAAAGGTGCCGTGCAGGACAGAATCGGCCTAATATACCAAGCCATGGGTGCATCACCATATACAGGCATGCTGAATGCTGTGGCTCTATGTGAGTATCTTATCCACAGTCCCCAAAATAACTCTGGAGCCAGAAGACACATTACCTTGAGAGTAATTTTCTTCTTTTTCAAGTGAAATAATTACCCCTCACACATAATACAAAAATGAAGGCATGTGCGATATTATAGAAAAATTAGAAAATTATATTATAGAAATGAGAAAAAAAAAACATTTGTGGCATTGCATTTCAACAAGGCAGCAAGAACTATAATTATTAAAAATTATGCACATATTTTTGTGATGTATCAAACAAATGAGTGCATAAACAGTTCTTATATATTTCCAAATCACAGATTATAGGGGAGAATTGATGGTAAAGGTGATGCAGTTAGACCAATTAAGTCGATGCTTAAGGAAAATATAAAACCTGTCCTTTATAAATTAGTTTATGAGTGATAAGATATCACATCTCACTGTAGGTCACCAGATAAGAGAGAGAAACACACAGGAGGTGTATTGCCTCACAAATTACTCCAGCATGAATATTGCTTGACCTTAAACAGAGGGCTCTTTAGATAGCATATAATTAGTAACATAAGATGTGTCTGCTACTGTATTTTCACTTTTCATTCATGCAGTTTAAATAAATAGAAAGTTGTAGATAAGTGGATAATAATCGAATGTCATTTATCACTTTTTTTTCTTGATTGAAAACAGTTCCTGCTTTAAGGGCCATTGCTGACCAGGAGAGTAAAGATGGTTTATACCAGAAATGGCAGATGTTTCTGGCTTACATCATCCATATCTTGCCCTTCAGTATTATCAGTGTGTTCATCTTCACCTCTTTCCTTTATTGGTAAGCATGGGTGTGTGTTTGTGTAAAGCTACTTGAGTTCATCAGAGCTCAGGTCAGGGTAACTAGGGTTCAAACCCAGGGGAATGTCCTCAGGATCAAATAATATTGACTGGTTAATGGATCGTGACATGCTATTTGTTTGTGTGCTTTGGTGTTTTAGGGTTGTTGGCATGAATCCAGATATCCTGCGCTTCCTGTGTTTTTCAGCAGTGGTCATGGTGCCTCACATCATAGGTGAACTCTTAACGCTGGTCTTGTTGGGTGTCGTTCAAGACCCCAATATGGTCAACAGTGGGGTCGCTCTACTCAATGTAGCTGGAATCATGGTGGGCTCTGGATTTCTGAGGTGAAGAAATGATTTTGATACCCACTTGCCAATATGTTTTTTTTTTTTTTGTGCCGAAGGAATACACTATTGTTCGCAAAAGCATTTTGCACAAAACTGATTTAAATTTACTCTTAGATAGATTATAATGCAAATGTGCAGTTTGTTCTGAAAAAAATCTTTTTATTATTCTTTCAGGGGTTTTCAACAAATGCCTGTAGTATTCCAGTGGCTGAGTTATCTAACTTTCCAGAAGTACGGCTGTGAGCTCCTTATCGTCACTGAGTTCTATGGCCTGAACTTCACCTGCAGTAAGAAAAATCTTCTTCTTCAATCTCATGCATTCTCAAAATGGACCCTATGAAATGGCTTGACAAACACATTTTTCATTTCCTGAGTTAATGAATTTCCTATTGAAACAGGAAGTTGATATGGGACATATCGAAGGGCTTGTTCCTTTAATTGTTCCTTGTACATTTTAAAAGCTTATACTATTACTCAAAAGTTTGAGGTCAGTAAGATTTGTTAATGTTTCTGAAAAAAGTCTCTTATGCTCACCAAGGTTGGATTTATTTGATAGAAATACAGTAATATTGTGAAATATTAATACACTTTAAAATAGCTGTTTTCTATTTCAGTAAATTTTAAAATGTCATTTATTCCTGTGATGGCAAAGCTGAATTTTCAGCATCATTACTCCAGTCTTCAGTGTCACATGATCCTGAAATCATTCTAATATGCTGATTTGCTGCTCAAGAAACATTTCTTATTATTATCAAGGTTTAAAACAGTTCTTAATATTTTTGTGGTAACTGTTATGCATTTTTCTCAGGGTTCTTTGATAGAAAGTTCAAAAGAACAACATTAATTTAAAATAGAAAACTTTTGTAAAATTGTAAATGTTTTTAATGTAACTTTTGATCAATTTAATGTCTCATGAATCAGAAATTGTCTTTTCTTGCCTATTGTAATGAATAGCTGAGTGAAACCACTTCTCAAAACGAGAAAAAAGTTAATGTTTTTGATTAAACATTAAAGATTATGAGGGCACATGAAGTTTAAAAATGATGTGCATGGATAAATAATTTTCCATTAAAGTAAAAAAAAAAAAAAAAAGTACTGAGCCCAAATCTTTGAACGGTAGTGTATATCTGTGTATATAATTTTTGTCTAAATCATACAGATAACCTGGACTAACATGGATAGACATGGATTAACTTTTGGTTTTATGGGATCTTTAACACATAATGAATAAGGTGTACATATGGAAATCTTCTGACTAACCGTTTGTCTCTCAGCCCCTTTAGCTGGTATGCCAGGAACTTGTCTGGTAGACAGTGGAAATATGATCATAGATCAGGGTTATCCTGGAGCTCTGTCACGTTACACACTAGACTTCCTCCTGCTCTACGCCTTCCTGCCTGCGCTTGTGATACTGGGCATCATCAGCTTCAAGATACGAGACCACCTTATCAAACGCTAAGCTTCTGCGTGTGTATTATTTTGCATGTGAGCAAATGTGTATAAAATATTATGTCCTTTATTTTGTACATACAGGATATCTCAAGATCATATATGTCAATTATATTCAAAAAACAAATGTAAAAGCTGTTTCTGTGTTTCTACAGTTATAGATCCATTTTCTCCACAATGTTCACCATTACTGTTTGTGGTTAGGTGAATTCAGGTTGATTGGGACACTTTTTCAATGGCAAAAAGCATCCCAATCACCCTGAATTCACCCAATATATTGTGATTTGTAATCTGACTGCAAATGCTCTGTTATACATATAAATGTTTAATAAAAAAAATTAAAGCATGTATATCCTGATATTTTAAAATGTATGTCGAAAGAAGCGGCATATTGTATAGTGTTTAAAGAGCCACTGAGTGTTTACTTAATTTAATATAAGCCATACATTTATTAAATTTGTCAAATAAATGGTTGCTTTTATTTAACAAATGCACATGTTCTGATCAGTATTTCTATGCAAAATATACTTAAGTTATTATTTGTGGATGTTTCATACACCAAGATCATATTGATGGCATAAAAATATTAGATATTAGAAATTAGAAAAATATTATTAGAATAAATAAATAACAATGAAAAGCAGTTAAAAAAAAATAAATAAAAAAGTAATAGAAAAAAACTACATTTCCCATAGTGCATTAGGTGTCGTCGTCATCAAACAGTGACGTTACCCCTCGCAACAGTAATCAAGCGCCCGTTCTTCAGTAGACAAAACAAAGTGTCAGTAGTACAGGACTATACTGAATCTAAACTTGCTTCTTCGATGTAGAGAATTTTAAAAACTTGTGATAATGCCTAAAATAAGGTAAGTTGCCGGTTGGGTTATTTACACACATTATTTTACCCCTCATTCCAGTTTACTAGCTTACTAACTTAGATACCCAATAAGGGAGAATCGAGCTACCGCCTTATTAGTAAACATGCAGATGCTACTATTCAGATGATTTCATCTCGTAGTTCGGACACATTATGGGATGTTGCTGCAGCAGAAGTGCGCAAAAGGGAGAACAGGACTGATGAAGAGGATGCTGAAGAGGACGCACACTTCCTCACACAGAGAACAGTCTTCTTCATGGGCAGTAAAGCAGGGGTACGCCTACAATATATCACTTTAAACACTCACTTAATGTTTATGGTCTTGAGAATGTAACGTTATGTTCTAATGGAAAACAGGTAAACTATTAACCATGTAAAGCCTGACATATGAAATCTTTGTCTTTTTTTTCTTTCTCGAAATGGAACAGTTTATTGAAACTTTAGACAAAATATTTAATACAAATATAAACAAAAATTGTGTCATATTTGATTGGCTTTTATTGCCCATATACAGTTGTATTATATAGTGAGAATATGTAGCTCACTCAAGGAGAAGTTGCTTCGGTACAGTAAATGTTCATGTTAAAGTATTACTAACAATATATAAGTTAATGTTAATATGTATGTTAACTTTACACTTATAATCAGTAAAGATTTCACAGCAAGAAGACATGTACAACAACCTGAAGAATTATACTAAAAGGCCTTTTGCTTGCTAAAAAGTATGAACTATGAGTCAGAGTTCAGAAGGCATGTAGTAGATTGTGTGCAACAGGTTTTTCAGCAGTTTTGGTCATGTTGATAATTTAAATACCTTATAAATATTAGTCTCTTGTCAGAAAACTACAACACACAAAGACAAAAACATTTGACCTTATATTTCAGGGCAAAACAACAATATTACTGCGGTTTCTTGACAGGTAAGTGTGAAGTGTCATGTTGTACATTTGAAGTTTTTAAGAGTCTTCATATCGCCTCTTATAATTTTTTTTTTCTCTTTAAACCAGAGATGAGGCAGCTAAACCTACTCTTGCACTGGAGTACACTTTTGGGAGACGAGCAAGAGGGCATAATACGGTACGAGTTAATTTTTTATAGGAACTGATTTCCCTTTTAATTTATATTAAAGCATCCTTGGGTAGATGTCTATTTTCTCCTTCTCTGCAGCCTAAAGACATAGCTCATCTGTGGGAATTGGGAGGGGGAATCTCCTTATCGGACCTTGTTCAGATTCCCATCACGGCTGAAAATGTCAGGTTAGACTCACAGACACTACATTCATTCAGGATGGTAATCTGAGAGTGCCTTTAAATTCTGATATATACCTGGATCTGAAATAAATGTAAAATGTGGAAGCAAACATTTTGCAAATACAACTATTTTTGCAGTTCTTTATCTATAGTACTTGTTCTGGATCTGTCTAAACCTAATGCTCTGTGGGAGACCATGGAAAAGCTGCTCGGATCAGCTCGAAGTCAGGTGGAAAAAGTGTGTGCCGTACTCCAGAAGACAGGAGAATCCAGATCAGGCAAACAACGAGTCCCACGAGTCCTCCACAAGGACTATCCGGTAGAGAGGATGACACAGTTGCTCTAAATCGAGTGTGTGCATTTATGTTGCAGTGTATTACATGAAACAGTCTCTCTTCAACAGGACCGAGAGCTCATCAGCCCGTTCCCTGTTCCTCTTCTCATAATTGGCAGCAAGTTTGACATCTTTCAGGTAAAACTTCACTGCTTTGGAACGTTCAGATTTAGAATAGAATAGTAGCTTACTGCATACTGCTGACTGTTTTTAACGAGGTCATATTATGCCCTTTTACAAAGTCTTGATTTTGTTTTTGGGGTTTACTAGAATAGGTTTTCATGTTTGAATGTTCAAAAAACATACTTTTCACATATTTTACATTGTTGCAGTACTTCCTTCCCAGTCTGTCAGTAACGCTCTGGGGTTTCCTGAAGCCAACAATCATCGAAATTCCGTCGTTACCAACACAATTCAATGGAACTTGTGACCATATTTGGCTAATGATGCTTTTGGGAAATGCACCCATTTAGTTCCGGTCTCTATGAAGCCCCTCCTTCCGAAAAGCTCATTGTGTTCTGATTGGTCGTAGTGTGTTCTAATTTGGTCGGCTGGACAAGTGTGTAGTGATTTGTCAATGCCCCTTACCTTAAATGCTAGCACTTGGACATGGCAACAACACACTACTAATGCAACTCAACTAGGCCTTGCACCCTTTTTTTTTAGCGAAGATGATGAACAAATGACAAAGAAGAACAAAAAATGAACATACAGTACAGATTTTGTTGTTAGTTGCCAGCAGCACACCAGCTCCATGACACAAAAATGTCCTGTTACTATAGCTAACATTACAACAACAGCATGTCTTAGTTCTGTGAAACACAGCAAAACCAGTGTAACTGATGTATGGAGCAGAAACAACGCAACCTCGGCATCCATTTTTAGGCCTTCCCGCTTTGGTCTCTCCAGCGCTGGAAAGCTTTTCTAATATTAATGCGGTCCTGAAGCTCTTGTCTGATCATAAGCATTCTTTTTCCAGTGATATTCCTTTGACCTTTTCTTTTTTGAAATGTCTCTCAGCCATCACTCTTTCTACAGTCTTTCTTCAAATCTCCCTTTTGCTCACTCTCTCTCCTCCCTCATCATGAGTGTATATGCCCACTACTGCTGATTGGCTACAAGTGTGTTGTGGTGCTTGGTTCAGTCCACTTTCAACAGCGTTTCTCAGAAATTACTTACTGTACCTTTAACACTTCAAACCTGGATTTTTGACCTCATATTGAGAAAAATGTTTTCCAGGTTAACCAGACAAAAATAAATAAAAATAGTTGTTAGAATAGTAACCTACTGTTTCATTCATGCTGAACTGTCTTTTTTTAGGACTTTGATTCAGAGAAGAGGAAGGTGATTTGTAAGACTCTACGCTTCTTAGCCCACTTCTATGGAGCGTCATTAATCGTAAGACTGAACTCTTACTAGAGAATTTCAGAATTTATCACAGTTTGAAAAATGTTCATGGATTATAACTTTCAGAAATGTGACATTAGATATCTGAGCTGACATTACCCTTGTGTGGCATAACCCTGCTTTACTAAATCAACTGTTCAGCTTTTCTGTTTCTGTGTTTGTCTTCAGTGTTGTATCTGAATGTCTCTGTCTCTCCATAGTTCACCAACAGCAAGTCAGAAGCCACAATGTCTAAAAGCAGGAGTTTTGTTAATCAGCTGGCATTTGGGACTGAAAGACCGTATGAACCTTTCATTATTCTTGTGCACTTTTTTAGGTTATTCTTTTTTTTCTTTTCTTTTTTTTTTTTTTTAAAGAAATGATCTTCCATTTTTTTTAGAAAGTCATTCTCTACAGACCACAGCAAACCTCTGGCTGTTCCAGCAGGATCAGACTCCCTCAGTCAGATCGGTAAGATATGCATTTTATTGTTGTTTTGGTTGAAGTCAAACAAGCTTTTATGCATCTTAAATCAGCATAATTAATATACACTTCCATTCATAAGGTTAGGGTCAGTAAGATTTTTTGAAAGAAGTCTCTTATGCTCACCTGCAATTTTTTTTTTATCAAAATAATAATAATTATAATAATAAAATATTAAATAAAATATTTTTACAATTTACAACAACTGTTTTCTATTTGAATATATTTTAAAATGTAATTTATTCATGTGAGGGCAAAGTGACATTTCTTATTTTTTATCAGTGTTGCTGCTTTTGTTGATACATTTTTATGGATTCTTTGATGAATAGAAGGTTAAAAAGAACAGATTTCATTTTGAAATAGAATATTTATAAATGTCTCCACTGTCACTTTTTATCAATTAAATATGTCCTTGCTGAATAAAAAAAAAAAAAAAAAATCATGCTGATTCCAAACTTTTGAACTGTAGTATATTTCAACTGAAACTTTATTAAGAAATATATTTTTTTTAATTGTTGAATATATAATTTATTAATATATACATGTTATACATGCAATTTTTATGACATCATACTAAATCTTATATCTTTGAAGATTAAACCTGAAATATGTTGTTTCACTTACGAATTTATATAAATTGTATCTTAAAACCTAGATAAATTCTCATTTGCATGGATTCATTCATCCTCTAGGTCCCCCTGTTTCCTCTGAGGTTGATATTGGGACCCTACATGCCAAAAACCCCTTAGACCTTTGGAAGAAAGTTTTTGAAAGGGTTTTCCCACCTGAGGTACTTCTTGCTATAAACAAAACCCCCCACACACTAATATTAAATATCTGACTCCAATCCTTTTTGTTTTTCAGAACACCAAGGAACGCAAAGAGCTGAAAGATCCTGCCAAAGACCCCCAGTACAGTGAGCCCCTAATAGACTCTATCAGAGCCCAGAAAGACCAGGTATAAAACACATGTTTATTGCCACTTTAAGATCACTACAACCTTCAGATATTTGTCTTCTAGTAACCTCTAGTCCTGTGTGTTTATAAACCCTGCAGTAAAGCTGAGTTATGTACTGTACTATACTGTACCATTAACCGATCCTCCAGACTGATATATGCCCTGCTTTACTTTAGAGTGCTGTATGTGACTGAAAGTTACCCTGTACCTCACACCCACTGCCCTTCAGTAGCCTCTCACCTGTTCTGATTTAGACTGTTATTGCTGACTACCAAGTGATCGTACTAATCAGCCAATATAAGTGACAGAGGGTCACTGTTGTATACTATTGTACTTTCACTGACTGCAGTTTTCAAACTCTAAAAGTCTAGAGTAAAACATATGTTTTTATGAACTATAACAAATGAATATACAGTCAAACCAAAATGATTAAGACACTAGATATATTTTTTTACTAGTGGGTGCAGGACACTATAGTTCATTTATGTAAGTGAGGATAAAATAAACTGTGACATATTATACCCAAAAATTCTTCATACAGTGGACTACCAGTAAAATTGATAAAAAAATTGGAACCAAAAATTTTTCAGACACTTTGACCTGACCATGTTTTGCTTAAGTGTTATCTGACATAATTAAGATAATTTTTTCTGACACAGTTTAACTCTGAGATCTTGTCATATTTTATTACCATTTTTTTAAACTATAGTGAATAAACTGTAATAATGAATGAAATGTTCAAGGTGTCTGAATACATTTTGGTTCGACTGTATATAGTTTGACACACATGTATTTAATGAGTCAGAGAGACCACATTGCAAAACAATAACTATCTTTTTCCTTGTCTATTTTCTCAGGAGCTGGAGCAGTACAAGAGAGAACAAGCAAAGTCCTGGAAAAGTTTGGCTCTGGATCCATAGATTTCATTCAAAAAACCTCAGAAGACCAGCAGGTTCAGCATTAACTTACTGTACTATACCGCATGGTCTTAAAAAATAATGTTTCCATTATGTACCATATATTATAGCTATAACGCTGTATATAATGGCAATTGCGCTGTCTATTTCAACCTTTTGTAGTTCACATTTCCACAGTTCAGTATAACTGGAATGTATTTTGAAATACTACATCCATTTCTTTTTATTTTCCCTAAATTATTTAAACTGGACACAACACGCCACTCTGCTTCGGAATTAAACAAAAACTTTTATTTAATATGCTGTCCCCCCTTTATTGAGAATATGCAAAATTATGTAATAAAAAAAAGAAGAAAAGTGCCATAACAATCAAATGAATCGAAATAAACAAAAATAAATAAACCATACATTAAAAACAATAAAAAAGAGAGGAAAAACACTGATATGATACACAATGTGTAAACCACAAAGGTAAAATCTATGTACCAAGCACTTTATCTGCCGCTCCACCCTCTCATACAGTGGCAGATTGTTTTCTGCCAGAGGGGCGTCCCACTGTAAAGGCATCTTGTAGTGAGTACAGTGGGGATATAGTGGTGTCTTAATCCTTTTTGTGCTCTGAATCATTCCATTTCACATTACTCCTTTGATGTGCAAAATGAAACCATAGCACAATGAATCAAGTCTTTCATCCTTAAAAACCGAAAGAGTAAGATGAGAATACTGGGCACTTAGTGACATCATACATGTATAAAACACAAAAAAGCCCACTGGATGTATTCTGTCTGGTACCTATCTGCACTATCGTCTATATCTACAGTTATACTATATGCCAGAAATACTCTTCCTACAGGGCTCCTAAAGAAAGGCCAGGTAAGTGGTTCAGGTTTACTCCTACATCCTCCTAAAAATACAGATAAGCAGCAGAAGGAAAGAAACGGGTAAACAGTAAATGTACACAGAGACGTGGAACATGTAAAGAAGGCTAGTAAGTATCAGAGATGTACGTCTATGCAGAATGTTAGTACACACACACACGCTTACAGTCATAAGGCTGATTCAGCGATCAACAGTGCTGATCGAGGGAGCATAACGGCAAAAAACGATTAAGCCAGGTTGCAGTTTACCAGTCCATTAGTGCATGCCATGCATTTTTCTGCAAGTTCCCTCTTTATGTTTTTGTAATCAAAAACTACAAAATTACGCAAATAATTTCAATGAATAATTCAGCTTCCAATGATACAAATTCTTTACATTCCCAAAAAAACAAAAACAAGAACATTATTATTATTAAGCTAATTTAGAATAGCTTGAATGCACAAAAATCTAAAACATTTCCCAAAAATTGCAGTTACCTAAATAGACAAATTTGAAAATACAATTACTGAGTTTGCGCATAGTTTGGGTTGTTGCAATGTGCAGAACACAGAAAGGTAAGCTCAGAGGAGAGCAGACAGGCACTGGAGTTGCTTTCGTCCGTTCATGAGGGATTTGTCTGGCAGTTCATTGGGCTTAGATGGCCACTTGCTTCCTGTCACATGCAGCTGTGTGTGTTTTGGTGCGGTTTTGCTTAGCCGAGGCAAGCAGTCAGTCCAGATACACAGGTGTGATCCTTAAGGTTACACTACAGGGTGAAACAACAAACAGACCTCATACAGAATCCTGTAGAAGGGCACATAGGAATAATTACATTATACATACACATAAAAGATCCATTCAGGAACAAGCTACAGTATGTAGTTAGTCCAGTTTACTAAAAGAAAGTTTGTTTTTTTTTTTTTTTATTTGCTAGCGATGGCACTCTCCTCTCCTGTGGGGTGTGTGCGGTTGAAGTTGAGTCCCACACTAGGTTTCTCTGGGCTGGGGTTGGTTGTGGTTGTTGTTGGTGGTGGCTGGGGGGCTCCGTTACTGGGCAGGGGCCCCCATTTGCTCTGAGATCCAGGGCTGGTTCTGGGTTTGGGGGTGGTCGGACTGGTCAGGCCGAGGCTGGTCAGAGCGTCAAGGGTTCCATCAGGGTCCACCATGACATTTATAACTGCAGGGATAGAGAAACACAGCAGAAAGTGTGAATTTATTCATCATCAGTTGAATGATGTAATAGTAAGAAGTTATTTAAATACATATATCAAATAATAATAATTAAAAACAAAACAGCATGTCAAAAATAGAAATGTGCTGCATGAATTGCTTGTGGACAGTTTAGATGATTAAGGCAAGCTAAATTTAGTTACATTGTGCAGCTGTTGCATTTAGTGTAGACATGTAAGAAGTTAAATGTAAGTCTTACCTTGAAGCTGTTTTTCTACCCTTTTCAGCTCTGTCAGTATAGATGAAATGTCCTAAATGACACAAAGAATAATTAGAAAAAGTACAGATCAACATCAATTACTGTAAGATATTCAACATTAATGAACTTACCTTGTTTGTAGTTTTGGGAAGTGGAACTTCACTGTCCAAACAGAGTTTACTCTCAATATCATCCCAGTTCCTGTCCTTGTCTTTGAACAATATCCTTTAAAATAGTGAATAAGAAACTACATTAAAAAAAATTCTTTTAAATGTTATAACAGGTAAAACACACACACACACACATACACGTATATACACACATTTAAATAGTCTGGTTCACTGTTTGCTGTAAGTTAGTCCTGCAAGTTATATATATATATATATGAGATTTTATAATATTTACAATTTCATTTTTTTTTTTAAATGAGCTTTTTAAATTAGAGAACGAAAATATGCGTTACTGTTCCATTAACCAATTTTCCAGTTCAAAATAACAAGTAGCAAAACACTTTGTTGTAAAATATAGTACCTTTGACAAAATGAAAGTAAAAAAAAAAAATCTACATTTAGTGTAGATATATAAAAACCCAAATTAAATGCTTAAAGTCCCCATGCAGTCAATAATTTTATCCCTTAAAATTCATGTTTGATCACCAAAATGTCATATTTAAATGTTTTTTTCCTTGAAAAAAATTCTTCATGCCTTAAAATAGCTTGAATGTAACTCGACACCCTTGCCTCATTTAGTATACATGGTTCTATGAGTATGCAAATTAGCCCCGCCTCCGCTCACTCACACCAGCTCAGAGATCCACTCATTGATGATCACACATTGATGTGATTGGTTACAAGGTTGTTTGTGACGCACCAGCGATTTCAAACCAGGTTTTTGAAACCGTCTTTAGATCATTGCAGTTAAGGAGAAAGGAGAATTTGGTTTGATGAGCAACACTGTACACATTTCATTCCATGACTGACCTTATTTTGCCGGCAGTTTTATCTACAGACTGTCGGATTTTGGAAGACAGTTGGGAAACCGACGTCAGCAATAAACTGTCTAGCACCGCCTACAAAAGAAGAACCAGCAGGACCTTGTTAATCAATAAGTTATCAAACAAACAATATCCAGTCAATAAAACACAGAGGTAATTAAACTTAATGACACCATATCGGTTTTCATATCACCACTAACACGCCATGCTATACTGAGCAAGCTGTTCTCAACTGGAGCCACAAACACACGTAACAAAAATAAACAACACACCCAGAAGTGTGCTGAATTTCATCAAACATATTCAAGATTATGTACATTTAAGTTAAGAGGTTCATACCGGTCTCACCTCATCCCGGTTCCAGGTACGTCTGCGCAGGGCCGCCTGAGGGTCCAGGCTGTCCGGGGCCCGGGGACGAAGCTCCACTGGTCTGCCATTGACCTCTGTGGGTTTGGTGTGAACTACAGGGGGAATCTTCCTGAAGTTTAGACTTTCGTCAAAAACTCTCTCTACCAGCTAAAGACAAGGAAAAATAATGACAAAACTTATTAAGAACAAGCACCTTGCCAACCAAATAAACTTTTTTGAAACTGTGTAGGAAGTTTAATGGAAGGCAGTACCTCCTCCCTGGTGTCGATGGCGGAGCCTGGTGTGGTCGCGGCTGTGCTGACGGTGGTGCTGGGTGCGGTGCCAGAGGAACTGACTGAGTCAATTTCGCCTGCCACGTCATGGATCTCCCGTGCCAGGATAGCCAGGTCCTTGGCGAGGTCCTGACTGATCCTGCGCACACAGGGAAATAACCTGTAAACTTTCAGATGGGTGTCTAGAAACTAGGGGTGCACAAATACAGACACATCATGCAAATGACACGTACAAATTCACATTAGGTAGTCCCTACTCAATTCATGCACATGCACATATATGCAATCCCATACCAAATTAATGTACTGTATGAATGACATGCATCACATGCGTGCCACATACATTGATAATAATAAGAAATGTTTCTTGAGCAGAAAATCAGCATATTAGAATGATTTCTGAAGGATCATGTGACACTGAAGACTGGAATAATGATGCTGTAAAATTACAGGGATAAATTAATTTAATATATTTTTTAAAAATACAATTTTAAATTGTAATAATATTTCACAATATTACTGTTTTTACTGTATTTAACTTAAATAAATGCAGCCTTGGTGAGAATAAGAGAGTTTTTAAAAAAACATTAAAAAAAATCTTACCGACCCCACACTTTTGAACGGTGGTGTATATAATAGTATAACATGTTAAATACATTAAGGATAGTTAATTCTTATGGTATTCTAGTGTTGAAAGGGGTTTCAGAATAACCACAAGGTGGCAGTATTGCTACATAAACAGATCACAAATGTGGCTGATGAGGCACACAGTATATGGATGATTAAAAATGCAATGTCATTTCATTTTTGGTTAAAAAAAACGTGTATAAAATGAACACAGTATTTCTTTCCTCATTAAAAACACATAGAAACCCATTTTACTCAGAGAACAGTATGAATAGTGCTTTTAAAAAATGATTAGCATGTCCACTCACATGAGATAAAGACCCCAGTCATATTGAGAGCCTAATAAAAGCTGTTTAGCTAAAAGTCTGTAGATAAAAGCTGTTTTACATTGAGTTGGTCACCTCGTGCTGAGATCATATGATCAGCTGAATTATACTACTTGCTTTATTTTGCTAACTCAAACTAACCATGGCTAATAGTGTATTTCTACAAGGGCATTGGTAATTGAAAACTTTTGCTGTTTAAAATTGAGAGAGAGAGAGAGAGAGAGAGAGCAAGAGAGAGAGCTTGTGATCAGGATGTATTATTATGTGCCCTGCAGCAGTAGATTTGAAGACAGTCTCTCTTGTTGCAGTTCCAGCTGTGACTAATGCTATATGAGGATATCTCCTGAGATAACAGACTATGTACCCACACATAACACCACCTCTGAGCACAGTGACTGGCCACTTTTTCAGCGGCTTTAGTTCTCAGTGTATTTTACCCATTCATTTTTCTCCATAGGGATTTCAAAAGATTCGTCAGTAAAGTGATCTAAACCTTGAACCAAACAAACCAGTTCCGAGATAAATCACAGCCTGTTTTTCCTGTTTTTTTGTTGTTGTTGTGTTTACTTCAAATCAAATGAATATATATATATAAATATGTGTGTGTGTGTGTGTGTTTCACTTCCTACTATTAATATTAATAAATAACTGGGAATTTTGTAACAAACATTTATACATTTTATTTATCTTTTACAACTTTTATGTCGTTTCCTTTTTTAAAGGGTTAGTTTACCCAAAAATGAAATTTCTGTCATTAATTACTCACCCTCATGCAGTTCCACACCCGTAAGACCTTCGTTCATCTTCGAGCCAGCAAAACAATGAACACTTTCAAATGCCCAGAAAGCTACTAAAGACGTATTTAAAACAGTTCATGTGACTACAGTGGTTCAACCTTAATGTTATGAAGCGACGAGAATACTTTTTTTGCATCAAAAAAAACAAAATAATGACTTTATTCAACAATATCTAGTGATATCTAGCATATTGTTGAATAAAGTCGTTATTTTGTTTTTTTGGCGCACAAAAAGTATTCTCATCGCTTCATAACATTAAGGTTGAACCACTGTAGTCATGTGGACTATTTTAAATACGTCTTTAGTAGCTTTCTGGGCATTAAAAGTGTTAATTATCTTGCTGTCAATGGAGGCCTCACTGAGCCATCGGATTTTATCAAAAATATCTTAATTTGTGTTCTGAAGATGAACAAAGGTCTTACGGGTGTGGAACGACATGAGGGTGAGTAATTAATGACAGAATTTTCATTTTTGGGTGAAGTAACCTTTTAATTATATAATGTTATTACATTGCTGTCTTGCCAATCACTGCTGATCATGGTCTCGAGTATCGATATATCTGCCCTTTCTAATGAACACAAGAGCACAGAATAATATAAGACAACTTAATCCAGATATTCAAATCCGCAAATTTGTTTGTTAGCCAGAGATCAATGTCAAGGTTAAAAGATCTGGCATCTGTCAAATCATCTCAGGGCGTAGTTCACCAAAAAAATAAAAAAATTCTGTCATCATTTACTCACCCTCAAGTTGTTACAAACCTCTATGAATTTCTTTCTTCAAAATATCTTTTGTTTTCAGCAAAAGAAAGAAATTCATACAGGTTTGGAACAACTTGAGGGTGAGTAAATGATGACAGAATTTTCATTTTTAGGTGAACTATCCCTTTAAGCGAGGTACGAAGAACAGACCCCTGGACCCTACTCTAATTCTACATAAAGATGACTACATCACATGATTTTTCTATAAAGTAACCATGGGGCATTTCAGAAAAACACTTTTTCAGACAAAAATGTGTTTGTTTGTTTGTATGACAAGGACATAGAATTGATGAGTACCTGGCAATCTCCTCACTGTGAGCTGTCCAATCTCGAATGTACTCCTCCTGTTCCCTCATCCTGTTCTTAAGGAGGAGACCCCCAGGGCTGGTCGTGACCGGAGCGGGACCACTCAGCCTGCTGGTGCGAAGGGTGGTGCCCGGCCGCAGGCGAACGTGTTTGGGAGAGTTCCGGTTGGAGCCAAACTCATCCTCAGAGGTAGAGGCATATTCAGGAGGCAGCCGTCTCCACCGGTTATTAGCTGAAAGGAGAGAGAGATATGATGAAAATGTTTGCAGAAATACAATTAATAGTGAGCAATAAAGTTCCATATGAATTGGGGGGTGGTTAGGGGTATGTACATTTCAAAAAGGCCTCAAAAACATTTAAAGGTGCAATATGTAAAATTAGAGGTCGCTAGAGGCCTATTCAAAACAAAGGCGTAGCTTGATGACGGCAAGTTTGAGCGCGGAATCTTGGGACATGTGGTCTTTACATCACAGCCGGTGGAAACAATCGGGATAGGACTCGGGAAGAAATCATGTTCATGTTATAACGTTACTCTGTGCGTTCGCTCGGCGGCTGCTGTGAGACACTTGTTTGAGACACACTGCAGTAAGATAGATCGATTTTAGAATATCATATTAAATACTGGATGGCTTGTGTTGATAAATGGCATGCAATTCATCATATTGTATGATGGAGAAAATTCTGTTTTACTGTTACTAAAAATAAAGCTGCATCTGATTGTGCTATGTTAGCTACTTGACAAAATAGTGTTTTTCTCTGAGGCATGGTAAAGCATGGTACTCGCAAAAAATCAAGAAAACTAGATTTAAACAATAAGACTAAACGTGTAGAACAACAGTTTTCTGTCTATAAACATAAACAAACAGTTGTTCCCATGTCTATTAAAATGTAATATATTAAAGCGGCTTTGGTGTTTCCATGGTTTTTACAAAATAAAACCAGAAACCGAGGGTAACGCGGGTATGACGTGATTGACAGGCGACTACTCACACGTCCCGGAGCCTTGGTTAAAATTGCAATTTTCTCACGATTTACAAATAGTTGGAAACATTTGGGATATTGTAAGTACTCAAGTGAACAAAATATATAACACTGGCTTAGTGGTTTTTGGATATTTTACTGCAAAAATAACATATTGCACCTTTAAGAGCAGTTAATGTATCAGTATATTTGTCAGTATTACACACACACACAGTCTCCAAACTTCTTGCATCTCTATTACATGATGCAACAATCTTCTTCCCCACTAGCTCAAGGTTTATTAAAATATCAACTAAAACATTCTGTTATAATTATATTAAATGATCATTGTACAACAACCTTGTTGTTGTTTCATTTTAAAGTTTGTATTTGTACTTTACACTAAATTATACACTACAATGATTCCCATAAAAACCTTGTTTCAAATGGGGATGGAGCAAAGATAGGTGTATTTATCAAAATTATGTATAAAAAGTTTAAAACAAAACACTCAACACAAAAGAGGCTGAATATTGCAGTTACCCCTGCAGATATCAAACTTGTTAAAAGCAAACAGCAAAGCTCTTCAGACCAACTATCTCTAAAATATGACACTAGCAAGTGATGAAAAGGACATTTGAGTTGATGTTTTAGTGGTTAAAAATCTGGACTTGCATTGCAATTCAAAAGAAGTGTCCTTCATGATCTGCGACGAATGTTTTCTTTGCGCCTGTGAAGCTGTTTGCTGTCATGTTGTTTTAACTTTGTGCCACCAGGGGGAAGGTGTTTAACATCTGCTCTGCTGACCCTCATTTCTTATTGCTCAGTGCTTGCATCAGCATATGAGACAACTTTGCTCTGATTTTGACTGTGTGGCAGTAATGGACAAACATCATTTCAATATTATCAGAATTCATTAATTACTCAAAGTTTCCTCAGAGCAACTTTACTCTTAAGCACTTGAGTATTAGAAGGCCTACGTTTTTAAAGACCTGATATCTCTCTCTAAATGTTTATTTAAAGGGAAAGCCAATGAACTTAACTCCTTTTCATCACTGCTGAGTTTGATAAAAATGCATAAATAAAAAAAAATGAAATGACACATTAACTAGAACGGCATGCTGAGTTTCAGTTTCTACTGTTTTCATTGTATGAAAACCCAACACACACACACACACACAGCCCAGAGATGGTACAGTACCCATGGGCTCCTCCTCTGCGAGAACACTTTCAGGCTCAAGTTGAATTTCTGTGTAAAATGGGATCTTTATAAATATCACAGGCATGCAGAGACAGACAATTACAGACATACATTACTAGTGGTGACACCGATCCAATCCACATGAAACATCACAAAATGCACTACTGAATTCTGCCGAATGCTAAACATATCATTTTAAGCTCATTTTAAGCAACTATGCAGTTATTAATAAGCTGTAGAACTTTCATCATACAACCGTTATTTTAATGATTTTAATAAACCCTTCTTGCATTCAAATACTATTACCATTTTTTAAGTTGGCATGAAATGGAAATTCACCCTATTCATTCATCTATTCACTAAATGCATGTAATTGATCTTATTTAGTTAGAGTAAACCCCGCCCCTTTCTTACAATATACCTCAAGCTTACATTCAGATCTGCCTCCATCCAATCAACAACTGATGGATTGAAGTCCTGCCTCATATTTTTTATTTTCAACAATCCATTTCACTTGGATGCACATCAGAATATGGAGGAAAAAAATGCTGTTACTTCATTAAAAGCTATTTTAAAAGCTAAACGATTACCAATTGACAGTAAGATTCTGTTTATTATAAGCACACGCTGCAGTGCTATCTTCTGCTCCTTTAAATGCTCAAGCTCCTTATCGGAAGGATTCTCATTGGCTGTCAGTGTTTTTATTGTTCATCCGTGTCATTACAGTTTTTACAATTGCTAGGACACATTTCTCAATACTTGGGTCACTTTTTCAAAACTCTTCACACATTGATTACAACAGCAGTCTATGCTTTGGCACAAAATGCATTCAATGACAACATCTTTCTCTTTGCATGAATTCTTTTCTCACTTTGACTGTTAAACTTAACTAGCACAACACAAAAATGAACAAAACAGAAATTTGCAACATTTCTACAATAATAACTTATTGAAATATATCCTGAATCTGAAAAATCAAGCACCATCAAAGTAATTAGATATAACTGAACACCTAGTGTTAGTCTTTCAATGTCATTACTCATTACCACCCATTCAAAAGGGAAAAACCTAGGAATACTGTAATGTAAACATGGGATATGTAACACATACTGCAGTGAATTACAAGCAGTAGAGAGTGTCATTCTTGTTTTGTAAAGAAATTTGATTTTAGTATTTTTGTTAGTATTCTTTAGGTCTGTGTTTTATGATTGACAAAGTGTGCTTGTTGGGTGAAAACCTTTGCTAAGAATGATGATTTGAGACAATGTATGAAGTGTTTTGGTAGTTTTTGTGCATTTTGAATGTGAATTTAACTGCTGTGCCAAGTTGAAAGTTGCTTAGGAGAACTGTGGGAAGAGTTCTGAAAAATGTGTACTGAGACGTGTCCTAGCGATTGTAAAAAAACTGTAACATTATAGTCATGTTGTGGACTTAAATTAAAACTTTATACTTATAATTATCATTATGGTCTTTGCACACTGAGTCCGAAATTCGCGTCCGATATTTTCGCACTTTAAAAAATAAATACGACCTCACGTTGTGTCAATCACGTTTACACACTGCCTCCGAAACTTTCGTCCGTCATAAAAAAAATTTGGAACGATTTTCTGCATTTTTTGCATCCGTGGCACGCGTTTTGATAGACGTTTTGACAATTCAGAGCCACTATATACAAGCGAACGCCAAAAATCCCGATTGCCATCTGACAATTTGATCCACGTCGTCTACAGCACAAAGCAGCAGCACTGTATGACAATCAAAGTGCGGAATACAAAGAGACAGAATATGAAGACAGATTGTGCCAGTAGCAAAGCATCAAACTGAGCCACTGACATCCTAAACTTTGAAACACTCGGGATAATCACGCAGCTCCTTGATGAGGTAAACTCTCCTTTCTCTCTATGGAATCTCAGGATTGGATGGACCCAATAATTCCTCTTTCTTTTTCTGTTTTTAAGAAGACAGAGGACAACTAAATCATGCTCAGTGCTTGAAGACTCCATTTTTGTATTGTTTTGCGAATTTTTTCGCAACGGATTCATTAATACGCATCGGAGTCAGTGTGCAAGGTCTCTGTGCGCGACGATTTTTTAGGATCACAAATATGAAAAAATGCATACGAAAATTTCAGACTCAGTCTTTGGTGTGAATGGGCCTTTAAGGCCTTTGCACACTGAGTCCGAAATTTTTGTATGCGTTATTTCGTATTCGCGATCCTAAAAATTTGTCATGCTCAGAGACCTTGCACACTGACTCCGATGCATATTAATGAATCCGTTAGGAGAAAAAAAAAAAAAATTGCAAAACAATACAAAATAGAGTCTTCAAGCAGTGAGCATGATTTAGTTGTCTTCGCTCTTCTTAAAAAGAGAAAAAGAAAGAGGATATATTGGGTCCATCCAATCCCGAGATTGCGTAAAGAGGAAGGAGAGTTCCACCTCATCAAGGAGCTGCATGATTATCCTGAGCGTTTCAAAGTTTACTTCAGGATGTCAGTGGCTCAGTTTGATGCTTTGTTAGCGATACTGGAGCAATCTGTCTTTATATTCTGTCTCTTTGTATTCCGCACTTTGTTTGTCATACGATGCTGCTGCTTTGTGCTGCAGACGACGTGGATCAACTTCAGATGTCATTCGGGATTTTGGCGTTCGCTTGTACGGCGGCTCTGAATTGTCAAAACGTCTATCAAAATGCGTGCCACAGATGCGAAAAACGCAGAAAATTGAACCTGATCTGATCATTTATGACGGACGAAAGTTTCGGAGGCAGTGTGTAAACGTGATTGACACACGTGCGGTCGTATTTATTTTTTAACGTGCGAAAATTTCGGACGCGAATTTCGGACTCAGTGTGCAAAGACTTTAACTATTAGTCTACTGTTTTTTAGGAACTTTTTTTTTTAACTTAACAAGCTGACCTAAAAAACCTTCGCAAAACTAAAGCATGCAGCATGCTATCAGCATGCTAATTAAAGCCCTGCTGCTAAAAACAAATATATATCTAAATCTAAACTAGTCAACCTCACTAATTGAGTAGTCAGTTGTCAGACTTCCATCGCTACTGCATACTCAGTACTCAGATTTGTTTCTTTATCTGAAATGAAAAGAAGATATGGCATCCAAACAAATTACCTTACTTCAACTGGCTTCAGCTAAGCTAGCAGGAACAACTAACAATTAACAAACATTTCTGTAACATTTCCAATCATGCAGCAGCTATATTAAAATTACTATTACATTCCTCCTCACCTGTTGGGGTGCTGTTGACAGGTGGTGTCTTCGGCTTGGGGTCCGTTAGCTTTGAGACACTATTAGCCCTCATGCGTGCCGTTAGCTTGCTGTCCGCTACTTGTTGAGTTGTGCTTCTCAGCCCCAGACGAAGCGCCGTCTCTGCCGACAAGCGTGTTGCTGTGGTCCGACTGACCGTGGCCTCCGAATCGCTCCGCGCTGAAAACGAGCCGAGTCTGGTGCGTCGCGGTTGCGCTAGCATGTCAATGCGTGACTGCGCCTTTCTTCCCGATGGTGGTTTAGAAGTGGAACTGGTGGTGGACACCTCAGACGCCACCGAAACCCTGTCCGCATCCGCCAGGTCTGTGTCCGACGTGTCTCCGAGCCGAGCCCTGCGCAACAAAGATGCCCTCGTGGGACGGGGCTGAGGAAGACCAGCCTGTTTCACGAGGGCCGCGGTGCTAGTTTGCAGCGTCTTGCTGGGCTTTGCGGACCTTGCGGATTTGCTGGTATCAAGCTTGGACTGCAAGAGGTCATCAGTGGAGGTGAAGTAACCTTTGGTGTGTGAACGGCTGGAATACGTCTCCTGGTCCGAGGACAGGATGTCTGAGATGGGTAACGAGGACGTCTGGTCGTCATCAGTGAGATCTTGGGATGGTTGGCGGCCACGGGAGGCTGTCTGTACTGAACGGCGAACATCTGAGCGGCTTTCTGTAGTCTTGGTCTTGGTCTTCCTCTCCAGACGCTCTCTCGCACTGGTCGTGGTTTTTGATGTGGTGCTCACGTTACTCTTCTCTCTATAAAGGCTGCTGAGGGATCGTCGCTTCTGAACCGCCTTACGATCGGCCTCGGCTGCTGCCTGGCTGACCGTGCTGGCCGTGTCGATATCAGACTCTGGGGATAAAGGGCAGGCTGGGGGACAGGTAGGTGGCGTTACGGGGTCCAACTTCTTCTCATCCCGGAGTTTAGCCTCAAGGAATGCCATGACAGCTTCAGTGTCTTTGAGAAGAGTTGCCGTATCCATGCTGCCCACCGAGTCGCTTCGCTCCCTCCCGCCGTTCTGCCGGTTGATGCGAGGAATCAGTTCTATGGGGACGTTACCGCTGGGCTTCTCAATGGTAAAACTACCCTGCCTAACCAGCGGTTTCCCAGACCTCTCGCTGTCACTTCCTTTACTCTTGTCCTCAGAACGCCTCCTGCGACTCTCCTCTGACGTTCTCCTCTCTCCACTTCCCAGGAGGCGTGCAGAAGACTGTTTTCCGGCCTTCCCGTCCTGCTGGATGCTCTTGGATTGGCTAGACTCAATGTCCTTGTTGTCCGGAGTGGTGAGGCTCTGGCCATCACCTTTATGGTCATTGTGGCTTTCTTTTTCCTGGGGTTCTGTGTCCTGCTTCTCACCGATTTCAGAGCGCTTGATCTTCTCCTCAGTTGGAAGCTGCGGAAGAGTCCTTCTTTTGCGCTCAGCTTGGCTGGAAGTGGTGGAACCGGTGCTCTTGATAGAGATGCCAGCATCACCATCTGAAGTAGGAAAAGAAAATACATATTATCATAATGCAAACATATATCCACTACTGTTCAAAAGTTTGGGGTCAGTAAGATTTTCTTTTTTAAGAAATTAATATACTTTTATTCCGCAAGGATGCATTAAATTGATCAAATACTGTTCATCTTTGTTTAGTCTTTGAAAAAATGTATCAATATTAAGCAGCACAAGTGTTTTCAACATTGATAATAAGAATGTTTTTGAGCACCAAATCAGCATATTAGAATGATTCCTGAAGGATCATGTGACACTGAAGACTGGAGTAAAGGCTGCTTAAAATTCAGCTTTGCCATCACAGGAATAAATTACATTTTTAAATATATTAAAAAAATAGAACAGTTATTTTAAATTGTAATAATAATTCACAATATTACTGTTTTACAGTCTTTTTTTTAATCAAATAAATGCAGTCTTGGTGAACATAAGAGACTTCTTTCAAAAACATTACAAAAGTTCTTATTGACCCCAAACTTTTAAACAGTAGTGAACATATACATTTAGAATAGAATCATATAATGGATAATCCATGGCTAGATGTGCATTACACAATTTCAATGATCAATACCATACACGTTATTGGGTAATATTACAGATTTTTTAATTTAGCAGTATTTTTTGATATTGGATATATACAATTCACTAAATTACCTCGCTCTTGATGAACAAAAGGCGGTGGTTCGGCTCCAGAGCCCTCTGGGTCTGTTCGTGTTTGATTAGCAGCTAAACTGGCCCACTGCGAAACCCAGCGAGGGCTGCCGACTGCAATCGAATCCTCCACAAGTCTCTAAAAATGAAGTAAAGATGTTTCTAATCACTTGATTCATCCCTGCAATGGTTGTCTGTGGTACAGTCCTGCATACAGTCCTCTGGTACAGTCCAGAGCTGATGACCTGGGTTGTGTGATTGGGACATTACATTTATAATGTCTTTTCCAAACAAACTACACTTATTTGATTATGTTAGCCTGAGTAAGCACCACTATAAATAGTAATACAACAATAATCAGAAAACTCGAGTCTCTGCTCATATTAGAGTGAATACTGGGTGTAAACATGGCATGGATCCACAACAAGGATTCAAAACAAGGACTCTTTTGTAGCCTTACTCTTATGTTTGAGTGTGTGTGTGTGGATATTGCCTTAAGGCAGCAGACTACTACTTCTCATTCCTGAACTGGGTCAGTGAGCAAGTGGCCAGTTTTCTGCCTAACAAGGAAATGGTCAGTGGAGGGAGTGACTGACAAACCACTGTGTCAGTATTTCTGAAAGTCCTTTCCAAGTAACATCAACCCGAATCTTTCAAACTAGAATGTAAAACATAGTTTCTGGTACATCTGCTTATTGATTTCAACAAACATCATGCTGCAAATTATGAAAACCTGTCTTTGTTACTTTGACAAAAGACAGCTGTTTGTAAATTACACAAAACGCATAATAAGATAACAATGGATAAAATAAAAGGTAGTTTATCATACAGAATATATGTAGACATACAGTATGTTTACTTCAGCCTTTACCTCAGTTGCAGTCGAAC
This sequence comes from Hypophthalmichthys molitrix, assembly GCA_037950675.1. Lineage (NCBI taxonomy): Eukaryota > Metazoa > Chordata > Actinopteri > Cypriniformes > Xenocyprididae > Hypophthalmichthys > Hypophthalmichthys molitrix. The sequence goes on from CM075504.1 coordinate 22,805,243, forward strand.
TGAGCTTCTTGCCTTCCTTCACTTTTCCACCTGCTTCCCGTTGCTCAGGACAACCAGGATCCTGAGAGTTCTCCACCCCAAACACCTACGTATGACAAACACAAAAACACACGTAGAAGAATCAAGAACTGCTGCTCTCATCAGCGAGCTGTGGCACAATGGCAGCACCTATGTGATGAAAAGAGGTCAAATAAACACAGCTGCACAGACTCCATAGCAACAGAGCCAGAACAACATCTTAGGAGGAACGAACAGGAAGTATTAATATAAGTTCAATAGAGACACCTTTACAACACAGGATGTTTAAAAGTAAACTAATGTCAGCTTTACTAACAGTCACTCAGTTTAAAACTAATATTTCTGTCGATCTATCCAACTATTTACTTGGGTGATATATATTGAATATTCACCATATATTTTAAAATATTCTTGTGCCAATATAAAATGAAGCAATATTGGGAGGAATTTAAACTGCTTTTAATTTGGTTTTTAATGTCATTTTAATTTTTTTAAGTTTCCTAAAGACTTACATTAAAGAAATGTTCTTTTATTCAGCAAGGACGCATTTAATTGATCAAAAGTGACAGTAAAGACATTTATAATATTACAGAAGATTTCTATTCCAAATAAATGTTGTTCTTTTGAACTTCCTATCAAAGAATCCTGAAAATGATCATGCAAATTTATTTCACAAAACTATTAAGCAGCACTAAACATTAAATAGTAACATTAAAATTAATAGTAAGAAATGTTTCTTCAGCAACAAATCAGCATATTAGAATGATTTCTGAAGGATCATGTGACACTGAAGACTTGAGTAATGATGCTGAAAATTCACAGGAATAAATTACATTTAAGAATATATTAAAAGTTATTTTAAATTGTAATAAAATCTCACAAGATTACCGTTTTTATGTATTTTTGATCAAATAAATGGTAAGCATAAGAGACATCTTAACGACCCCAAACTTTTGAACAATAGTGTAAAACGTGAGATATATATTTAAAATCACCAGAAGGCTGAAAAATGTTAAGAATTTTTTATTCACCCCTCATTCATTGCTGAAAACCACAAACTGCGCATTATTGTTTTCCATGGTATTTTATAATTAAATGCATGAACATTCATAAACACTCCTTAAGTAATAGCACCCAGGCGTGCATTAAAAAGCAAAGCTTTAAAACTCCCTGAATAATGGAGGAGTTGATTGGTTGGCCACATGAGAGCCATTATAAAGCCATTAGACAGAGCTTCGCAGCAAGATGCGCTCAAACTGCTTGATGTTCAGAGACAGATTTCCAGGATTAACACAACATTCACAATGCACTCAGCAAAACATGTTGGAAATCATTACAGCTCTTGTAATGTTGTATAATGATTGATATTCTACTATTTCTGACCTCTAACCTAGTATTAAACTTCTGCATTCAATATAGCTATCTATTTTTTCCTCAAAAGGGAAGTGACTCTTATCAGCACGAGTCTTGTGAATAATGATGAGGTTTAATGACAGGGAAACTCCACCATTCCACAACCAATGGATAAGCACTCAAGTGTTTAACAGATGAAAACACGTCAATATGGTTGTGTGTCAGACAATATCTTTAGGGTTAGGGTTAAATAGGGTTAAAAATGAAGTTGTCATACCTTATCGATCATTCGCCTTGCTTCCTCTTCCTCAGGGTTGCTTTTATCCAGTTCAATGGTATACGTGCCCTTGTCACTCTGGTCGTCGTCTTGTTTCTGAGCCTCATCTGTGGGACTGGGTTGACCAGTAGCAGCAGGGTTCTGCACCACCTTTGGCTCCTCCGATCTCTGCTTGAGCAGGAGTCGAGCAGCCGTGGGGGCGACCGCCGCCAGGGACGATGACATGCCCTTGCTGCCGTCCGCTGCTGTGGCGACGACCTTAGGATGTGAGGGTGGTGCAGGGCAAAGTCCTTCCCCTGCCACGCCTCCGAGCAGCGGTGCGGTCTGTGAAAACGAGTAGGAGCGCCTTTTGCGTGGGTTATCCTCGTCATAGAACTCAATCATGAAGGCTGTGCGGCTCACAGAAGACGACCCCTCTGTTTTGACCCGACCAACTCCTGCAGCTCTCAGGCGCTCCTCCAGTGCGGCGTGGCGTTTGCTGCCAAAGCGCAATCCCAGGCCGTTCTCGGAATCGCTCTGCGTGCCATCCTCGTGTTTACTGCCTGTAACGGAAGATCGTTTTGAAGGGTTACAGCAAATCCGAACACAGAACAGGGCAGTGCTTTCAACCAAGTGTGCAACTTCAGATGTAAACCTAACCAGAGCTAACACAAAACCCCCCATACGATTCACCCTGAGGCTGTGATGGGCGTTAAAGCTGGGCTACAAAACCAGTTAAGTCTCTGGACGGTAACTAAGCCCTACTCTCAGCGAGAGCACAGGAAAGAAAAGGCAAGGAAATAAGAGGTGGAGGAGGGGGTCGTCTATTCTTCAGCTTCGTCGGCTGAGGAAGCAGCATGCAGTCAGAAGTGACAGCTTCTGCTCTGCGAGACTGGGAGAAACAACTACAACACTCCAACAGTGGCCTTTCACGCACAAACCGTGAAACAAAGCAGCTCTTCTGTGTTGCACAGCATGTTCTTTGAACGAGGAGAGCTGGCCCCACCAGCCCTCTATGAGTCAGACTGCATTTACTCCAACTAGTCCCATAACACCAAACAAACGTGTATTAAATTATACAAACATGGGAATTAACTTTTATTATTAACAATTAACAATTATTGTTTCACTGCCTCTAGTTCTAGCTCTGTATAATGTACACTACCGTTCAAAAGTTTGGGGTTAGTAAGATTTTTTTAAAAAGAAATTGTTACTTTTATTCAGCAAAGACACATTAAATAGATAAAAGTGACAGTAAAAACATTTACAAATGTTATAAAATAAATGCTTTTCTTTTGAACTTTTCATTAATCAAAAATCATGGTTTCCACAAAAAATAATAAGCAGCAAAACTGATTTTTTTAAATATTGATATTAATAAGAAATGTTTACTGAGCACCAAATCAACATTTTAGAATGACTTCTGAAGGATCATGTGAAAATTCAGCTTTGCCATCACAGGAATGAATTACATTTTAAAATATAGTCAAATGGAAAGCAGTTCTTTTAAATTGCAATAATATTTCACAATATTACTTTTTACTGTTCAAATAAATGCAGCCTTGGTGAACATAAGAGACTTAAAAAAAAAAACAAGCTACAAATGGACTACAAATTCAAACAGTAGAGTATCCATTTAATCATCTGAAATCCAACTTTATTATTAAAGGGTTAGTTCATCCAAAAATGAAAATATTGTCATTAATTACTCACCCTCATGTCGTTCCAAACCCGTAAGACCTTCGTTCATCTTCAGAACACAAATTAAGATATTTCTGATGAAATCTGAGAGCTCTCTGACTCCTCCATAGACAGCAATTTAACTACCACTTTCAAGGCCCAAAAAGGTTCTACGTCCAAATGCCGGCTCAGTATTGGTCAACGCTTTTCAACCCGAGCAGCACGACGCATGCGTGTGTTGCTGACGCAGGAGCTGGCCAATAATAAGTCGGTGTTCTGATGTAGAACCTGGAAGCGCTGAACATAAACAACGTAGGACAAGAACGTAGAGAAGAAATTGTTGAATAAAGTCATAATTTTTGTTTTGTTTTTGCGCACAAAAAGTATTCTCATCGCTTCATAAAATTAAGGTTGAACCACTGTAGTCATGTGGACTATTTTAACGATGTCTTTAGTACCTTTCTAGACCTTGAAAGTGGTTGTTAAATTGTAGTCTATTGAGGAGTCAGAGAGCTCTCGGATTTCATCAAAGATATCTTAATTTGTGTTTCGAAGATGAATGAAGGTCATACAGGTTTGGAACGACATGAGGGTGAGTAATTAATGACAGAATTTTCATTTTTGGGTGAACTAACCCTTTAACAAACTATCATAAAGATGAAAACAAAAGAACAAAACAATACTAACGAAAACTAAACAGACTTACAGAGATATATACAAAAAAAAAACAACAACTTTTAAATATTTTCAGTTGATGCTGTACGGTCTGATTTAATTGACCTCTCAAGCCTGACTTCAGACTGTCTATCCTGCCCAATTAGACAGGAAGGGGCATGTGATCAATATGCAAAACAACCAACCATAGTTTGCTTTTTGCAAGTGAATTTTAAGGGCAGATAAATCTGAAATCAATGACACCACAATAATATAAGAGAGTGCAGCAAAGCAGTTACAGCAAACAATAAATAACTTACACAATTAAATTGTATAACTGAGTATGTTGTAATGGAAAACTATACTGAAAACATTTTATAAATAAAAACAATTTCAGCACCATTAAAACTAACTAAAAATAAACTGAAATTGAAAACCAAAATACTAAATGAAAAACTATATTAACTCTGCTGAGATCATGAATTTTAATATTTATATAATATTTTACATTAATTTTAATATGTACGTAATATTTGAGTTTCCATCTCCAGTTCTCCAAATTCCAATAGACTATTTTCCCACCTAAAACAAGAAACAAGCCCTCAAATGATCAAAACAAAAATTAAACTCACCGGCAATTGAAACAACAATTGAACTCACCAGTTCTCAGATCGCACCCAACAAAACAAACAGCACCAATGCAGTTCCCAAAAGACAACCGCAAACACAAGCACTAAAAAAAAACCACGCCTGAGACTGGATAAACCGCATAGTCTACCAACCTTCAGCAATTATCAGTCCTGCTTAGAGCTCACACGTGGATTCATAGGCTTTCAAATTCATATGCACTCCTTTGGCTGCAAAGCACGCTCCTCATAAATTAGCACCCATTTCATTACAGAATCAAGCGATGGAGAGCTGAGCGGGCTTTCCTGTCCCAAAGCGACATGCTGCAGTTTTCACAAAGAAAAGTCCTACCGGAGGGAAGCATCCCATAGAAGGAGATGATGATTTTGTTTTAAATCAGGTCTTGCACAAATGTAGATCTCATTCTCAAAGACTAGCTAAACCACCACACAGACTGATCAATAGAACGTAAATAAACGCAGTTCTGCTACGGCTAGAAAAATGGCTCCCTAAGGAGAGTTTAAGGAGAAAGTGGAGCTCTAACTGCAATCTTTGCTAAGCTCTGTCAGTGGGTGCAAGGAAAAAAAGGGTTTTAAAAGTGCTAGTTGGCAGATAATCCTCTGGAATGGGAAATGCAGCTGACGCTACACAACCTGTCTACCGGCTGGAGAGTTCAGTACAATCTGCTGATGTCATCATTACTGCATCCAAATAACAGCCTTGAGAAATTCAGAAAAATGTAGAAATTCGGCAGTCTAGCTAATGAAAATGAGTGGATGGCTATAAGATTTCAGAGGTTATGCCTCACACGGCATCTTTCGTTAATCTATATGATTCTGTACATTTAATTGTATTGAATGCTCACAAAAATGAATCACTGCATGATTCCACAGCACTTCTCATACATTTTTGAAACAGAGAATGGCAGAAGTGAAAAAAGAGGCATTATCTTAGGAAGCTTCAAAAGTCAAAACTATTTTTTCCCCCTTCAGGGCTCCTGAAATAAGACACTGTGTACTTCCTCTGTCATATACTCATCTCTTCTGAGTACAAATAATCCATCTGATTATTTTATTATTAATAAATTAAATTAAAAATATAAGTTGAATTTCATTTTAATTAAGAATTGACCATTGAAATCTCCCTTATGGCTTTGAGACAAATTCATTAGGAAATTTCCTGCGAATGCCTAGCGGTGCCATCAAAAAGTGGTACAAGGTCTCTTTTAAAAACCTTCACACTCACTATACCTCAAAAGACAAAAACTGCCAATCTTTACCTGAACACTGCATCATCACAAACCATCTGCAGGCACACTTCTTTTAGGATGACATGACTAACTACTGTAACAATCCTTAAATTGTCTTTATTTACCCACCTCCATGTGTTATTTTTTCTGTGGAACACAAAAGTAAACATTTTAAAAGAACTGTTTTGCAGCTCTTGTCGCACAATGACATTTCATAGTGAAAAAAAAAAAAGGGCACAGTAAAAGTAGTAGAATAATGTCTTAAATTTTGCCTAATGCCAGTTTATAGTCTTCATTGGCTGTCTACTTTGACCCGCTCTCAAACACTGTAGTTGTAGCTGAGGCCTGGAAGAGTTTAGTTCGTGTTGTCGACATGTCGAGAAGACACAGTTTTCTGCCCTGTGACTTTGCATGCATGCTGGAATTGATACGGAAAAACCGATACCATTGTTCATATCACTGTGTATCAAGCTCTGAGGAAACCCCTGGAGCTGAAATTCAGATATGGTAATAGGAGTTTTGTTTCCGACACACGCTATAAGCGGTAGACCAATCGCAACAGACTAGGCCATCTGACCAATCAGAGCAGAGTAAGCTTGCGGAAAGGAGGGGATAAGAGAGACTGAATCTTCGAATTAACCGTTTTCAGACTCTTTGAGAAATTAGGTGATGTGCAATGTATATTAAGAGAAAATATATGTTTTTTTGACCTTGGATGTATGTAAACCTATTGTAGGAGACCTCCAAAACAAAATTAGGAACTTTTAAAAGCATAATAGGGGCACTTTAATAAGTTACATTGATAAAAGTGAATAAATGTATATAATGAATGGCATACCTTTAAGCCTCTTGAGGTGAACAGGCACATCACTCTTGATGCTCTTACTGTCCTCTTCTGTGGACTCACGCCTCACTAGAGGAGGGTCATTCTGGGCAAGCCAGTCAGCCACCTTGCTCTCAGATGCCATGATGGCTGCCTGCAGAGTGCTGAGGTCTTTACCACCAACATGAGGTGATTTTTTAGGTCGTGGACGAGACACATGATCTTTAATGGTGACCTTCCCTGGGGAAGTATCGTCAAACTCAATGGTGAATGATGTGTTGGCCTGTGAGGCGGCATTGCCAGTGGCTGATTTTGCAGCCCCAGCACCCTCAGTGTCCTTTGTTGGGATCTCATGGATGCTGTTCTGTGCCATTTGTCCCTCCTTGCTGGGAATCTCAAAGTAGCTGGGCTCAGCGCCTACAGGGCCCAGACCATTTTCCTTTGATTTATCACCTCGCTTGGTCTCTTTGCTCTCTGTGGGGCCACAGAAAAAAAGAAGAAGAAAAATAAGCATCATCTATGAGTTAAGGGTCACAGCCTCAAAGGGAACAAAATCAGATCAGCTAGCTATAAATGTCAAGGCTGTGGACTTGAATCACTGTCAGGACAAAGCCACTGTTAAATTTATGTCACATGACAAGAATTAATGGGATGGCTAATGGCACAATAACAACTTAATTGGCTGAGGAAAGATGCTCTGAGACCCTAGACATGGTGCTAAATTCTGGAAATGACAAACAGTATGACAAATGCTACAACATATTAACAATGTACATTCTATTAGCTGGTTTAAGAAAAAAATGACAGTGTCTGATATACATATCAGAGGTTCTCAACCCAAGGGTTGCCAGAGATGGAGATTTCTATGAATTGTACCTTATTTAAGGCAAAATTTTAAAATATTTTTTATTTTTTAGCTGTACTTAAGTCCTATATATACACAGTATTAGATATTTAGCTTCTCTTGTGTTTAAAATATTAAAATATAAAAAATATCAAAATATTAACTGTACACTACCGTTCAAAAGTTTGAGGTCTGTAAGATTTTTTTTAATGTTTTTCTCTTATGCTCACCATGGCTGCATTTAATTGTTCAAACATACAGTGAAAGAATGTTAAAAAATTAGTAAAGGAGCAAAAAGTTTGAGAACCACTGGTTTAGATTCTCATTTTAAACTGATATATTTACAGGTCAATCTGAATCAGTTCCACTTAAAGTTCCACAATTACACCCCAACATTTATGTCTAGTTAATCCTCTGACTAATACAACCTATCAGAGTGCAGCTGAAACTTCCTATTTTTAAAAATAATTTGCACTTCCTCTTCTAAACCAAAAGCAAAATTGCTTCTCTTTATCCTCCCTTCAACAATTAAATCTCTGGTAAACCAGAAAACTAGCCAGTCAACAGAAAAGCACTGAACATTATTAGAATTCTACTTTACTTAACTACTGTGAAATCTATTTAGTTGAACCAAAGAAACCAAAGAAAGTTTTTAATGAGGCACAAGGTCTTATAAAGGTTTTCTAGCAAGTTAACATAAAATTAACTATGCTTAATAAAGCACAACAACTCAAATACTCAAAATACTTACACATCTAGCATATGTGGCTGCCTCTGTGATGAACGGCGCTGGTGTCACAGAGGAGAAAGCAAACACGCCTCCGTGACAATGGAGATGGAGGGGGCTGGGCCTGTCTACAAATGAACCTATTCACTTCTTAAGGGAGACGGTTCCCTTTACATTCTCTTCCTCTTTCTTTCCTACGCTGGCTTGTGAGTCCCTGCCTTCGAAAAACCAACCTTGACTGCCGCCTAAAATAGCCCTGGGAGGTGTTGGAACTTTGATGTGGTGGACTGTTGAATGAATGATTCTCTCTCTCTCTCTCTCTCTCTCTCTCTGTGACAGCACTGAGGTGTATCAAGTCTAAAACAAATAATGCTGATTAATTTGGAGCCTCTGCCAACTCTGCCATCTCCTGAACCTGAGTCTGTCTTCATTGCCTGAACAAGACTGCAAGGTTTTGTCAAACAATGCCATTCAGTGTGCCAACACTACCCCTTCGAGATATATTTACCCAACATTCCCTCAGAAAGAAACAAGGCTTCTTCTCGGAGTAGATTTTGTGTCTTTGAACAGAGACGGTGCTGTTTTGAGTGAATTAAATTAAGAGGGCTCAAGGGCACAAGTGCTTTAAGATCTTTGATGGTCTATTCTGGGGTCAATGATAAAAGCAGTACACGTGATAAAGAAATAAACCTAAAAACCTCATGTTTATGGTTATCTTTGTCTAATAACTGTTATTGTGCCTTGTTCATAATCTAGACATGTAGCACTCATTCAGTACATTTACATGTGCAGTTATAATCAAGCTACAGTGGGTTACATGGGCTAACTCTCTGTTTAAGTATATATGAACAAATATTTGATGGATAAAACACTTTACCTGTTACCTCGGTCTTTACCTCTGGCCATGTTTACATGCTGGACGAAGCTGAGCTAGAATTACTTTATCTAGACCTGATAGTCTGACTTCACATAAACCAAAATGGTATGATGATGAAGTGCACAATGTTTTTTCTTGCTGTATTTTGAGTGCACTTGTCTGGTTTAGTGTCTATAGCAAACGTGTGATGTCCTGCTGTGGTAAAGCCTCAGTAATTACAATCCCATTACTCTTATACAGAGTAAGTTAATGGGATTTCAGACCTCTGGATCAAAGCACGCTACAACACGCCAGTTTCAATCGGCAGCATATTTTATGCTCACTGTTTTGATTAAACAGCAAAAAATTCAAACGCTTCATTTAAGACAACTGTCCTTTTTGGTCTACATCTGCTCAAACTGTGTTAGTGAGCATCTCCATGTGGCTGCCTAAGCTATGTGTGGAAAAATGACTTATTCTCCGCCATATATGGACTAATCAGAAATGTTCTGGACATTTACGTATATGTAAAGATTGACAAATATATTTTTGAGATTAGTGTTAATCTTTTTTTCCCCCCAGTAAAATACCTAAATATCCAAAAAACAAACAAACAACAAAAAACAACAAGATACATGTACTTAACTTAATTCAAACTTAAATGAAGATACACTACTGTTCAGATACACTACTGTTCAAAAGTTTGGGGTCAGTAAGATTTTTAAAAGAAATTAATACTTTTATTCAGCAAGAATACATTAAAATGATCAAAAGTGACAGTAGCATTTATAATGTTACAAATGATTTCTATTATTTCAAATAAATGCTGTTCTTTTGTTCTTTCTATTCATCACAGAATCCCGAAAAAAAAATCTATCATGGTTTTCACAAAAATATTAAGCAGCACAACTGTTTTCAATATTTGATAATAATAAGAAATGTTTCTTGAGCAGCAAATCAGCATATTAGATTGACTTCTGAAGAATCATGTGACACTGATGACTGGAGTAATGATGCTGAAAATTCAGCTTTGCCATCAAAGGAATAAATAACACTTTAAAATATATTACAATAGAAAAAATGTATTTTAAATTGTAATAATATGTCACAATATTAATGTTGTTACTGTATTTTTTATCTAAAAAAAATGTAGCTTTGGAAAGCATAAGACTTCTTTTTAAAATAGCGTACATTCTTTAAATTAATTTTGTTTCACAAGTAAATTTAATTAGTGACATTTGACAAAATTATATTTTTTTATGAAAAAACAAGACAAAAAGGCTGTGTGTCCACCAAAGCGTTTTTTTTCCCCGAGGCTAATGTATTTTTCCAATTGTTTTGAACGGGAGCGCTGCGTTTTTAAAACAGCGTGAGCGTCTATTTCAAGATGAGCACTGAGCGTTCTGCATTTTTTACCAGACGCAGAGAGTTGAAGAATGTTCAACTTCGGGTAAAACGCAGCGCTCATCACTGTCACTTTTTACATAGCCGTCCAATCACAGTGGAGGAGGAGCGGGACAAATACAACACAGACACACCGCCACATTCTAACAGATGACAACAACAAGCATAATAACAGAACAAAATAATTGTACATTGTATTTGTATATAGAAACAATACAGAAACAAACTATCTGTGAAATGAGGTACTAGTAACACTTTTGCAGATATTCTGTATTAAAGCAAGAAAAAAAATAAAAAAAAAATAAAAAATAAACGGTGCGCCCAAAGCTAGGCACTTGCAGCAGAGCACCTGGCATTTTCAGGTGGCTAAAAACGCTTTGGTAAACACGCAGCCAAATACTAGATAATTGAACTGTATGCAAAATCAAATACAAACTATTCTAGTAAAACAATCCAATTAAAAAAATATTTTGTGTAAACAGGAAATGTTTAAAAGGATTCTGGGATGTCTTACCTGTCCCACTGTTCTCCTGCTTCTTTCCAGATGTTTTATTCTCCTGTTTAAAGGAATTTTCATCATCTGCATCCCCATCGCCCCACCAGGATGGCTGTCCATACAGTGGGGTTCCCCTGTGCAAGGCAGCTATATCGCCTGTTATAGAAAAGAAAATATTAGCTGTGCTTTGAGGACACAAGAATTATTGTACATACAGTGTACAGTACACAATGCTCATTATACACAATTTATTACATATACATTCACAATTATATTTACATACAGTATGTCACTGATCACAACATATTTGAATGAATGAATAACTTAACACTTTACAGTAAGGTTTCATTTGTTAACATCAGTTAACAAACCTGAACCTTAATGTTATAAAGTAGAAACTAATAAGTCTGTTTCTGATTTGTGGAGGGCAGAACACTTTCCATTTGCACAGGATCACTCCTAAGTCAAAGGAATTGGGAAGAATGCTTTTGTTGTTCATAATATTGATTCAGCGCTGCAGTGGGTTTGATTCTCTACAGAACTAGAAGTACAGAAGTAGTTTTATTCATATGCTATTCACAGATGCATCATGCAACTTTAACAGGCAGGGGTTAAGGGACTTTTGAACAAGCCTGACAATTAGCAGGATGAAATAACCAGGTGGCAATGAGATAACAGCGCATGTTAAATGCTACCCACCCTTGAAACACTGATGGCTGGAAAACAGGCATGGGCGTAGCGCTGTTCCCTTCTCTATTATTAAATACCCAGCACTTCACGACAGGGCTGAACCACTGTTCTAATTACATAGAGTAACACATAAACTGCATGTGTGTTCAGATGGGTTAAAGTCTCAAATAAAACCCATTAAGCTGTGGTTTACAGTGATTTTAGAACAGCTAATAAGGGCTGTTGTTAGGCATGATGCTATATATTACTACATATACCTGGCAAGGTTTCATAAATAAACACACAGCAACAAAAATGTACTAATCTATTGATAACAAATAATAATTCTTCTGCAAAGCAATGTACTTCTTCAGCAAAGCTTAGAAGAACGGTCGCCAAACAACACACAGAGCAGCAGCAGCGAAATAATACTGATGTAATGAGGTCACGGATGTGTGTTTATAGAGTATTTTACAACAGCTTTGAATGCTGCTCGGCCAATCATAATCAAGGATCAGAACTATCCATTTTATAATATATTTTTACACACTTTGAAGAAAAATGAGTGGTGCTAGATGGCGCTGAACTCGCCACCATCAATACTAGAGTGTTGTGGGTGGTTACCAAGGTCTTGCTATGTGGTTGCTTAGGTTTTATGAGTGGTTTTTATCATGTTTTTTAGGTGGTTGCTTACTGATCAAGAGAGCTCATCCCAACTGTATATTTTCTAATATGCTAAAACCTAGATAAGACTCTGTGAATAAGTCTATGTGATTAAAATGAACAGAGCTCCTCTCCTCATCAAGCATGATTTAAGGTATCATTCATGTCCACAGCACAAATGGTGCGACCACCAATGCATGTGTGCAAGCCATTAAGAATTGACAATGTCATCCTTAATTTTCCATTTGTGACAAGCTTTTATCCATTTTCCATTACAGGGAAAAATCAGATGCAATCTTCTTTTTAGCCAGAGGGCCATTTTATCTTTCACAACTGTCATATGTTTATGTCGTTACTGTGTGAGGAGAATTAATGTTTTTTTTCTGAATCCTGCCCTGGTGCTTGACCTGAGATGACAGAAGGTCACTTGCACCTGCTACTAGTGTGCCTTGATAAAAATAGACCAAGCTTATTTATGTCACCTTGCTCTGGCAGAGCAGTGGCTAGTCCAGTATTACTCATTTAAAGAGTCGCATTATTTAATGATGAAACATTGTTTTGCATCACCTACAAAGTAGTCTAAAAGCTCCAGACACTAATATAATTATCCATAACTTACACCCTGACATCATGAAGGTGGTTTTTACCTGGAATCTTGTCATCTCCTTTGTTAGCCTCTGCAGGTTTGACTGCTGGTTCAGCAATGGGCTCTGTGGGTTTGTTCACTTTGGCTTTGTCTGGGGAAGACTTGGGTGTTTTTAAGGGCTCTGCACAGGTGGGCTTCTTGCCCAGTTGAAGTTGGCTGGTGAACTTCTCATGCTGACAGAAAGGAGGGAGAAGAACACAGTAAGTGCCAAAAACCTGTCATCAGACATTACTTCAGAAAAATTAACTACATAAGACAAGCACATGCAATTCTGATAATACAAGTGCCAACATCTTTATAAATTGATGAACCAGCATAAAGATGTATTGGTTGTTTTACCTTCAGAGCTTCCTCTGGCACATGCAGCTCTCCTCGCACCACAGTGAACAGGTTGGTATGTGAGTCAGGTTAAGGAAGACTGTCTCATAAATAGCTAAAACATACTGAATGTCCATACACATTCACACAAAGGGTTCAAAAGTAACTTTCTGCCACCCTTTTAGACAATGTTCACACACATGGGCATCACCCGCAAATACTAGTCCATGAAACCATTTATGTCTAGGTCTACATTTCATTCTTTGCCATGCACATGCACACAAATCTTCCTAATTATGAGTAAATTAACTAACTAAATTGCAATAAATCACATAAGGATAATACTAAGAAATACAATGCGTAAATTAAAGAACACAGACGAAGCCAGCTCATTTCCATTATGACTAACGCAATCTACCAATAGCAGCGCAAATTAAAAATAACGTGGCTTATTAATTGGTATGTTCAGATAATATCTTCCTCTGGCATTCCAAATAAATTAACACGAGTGAAGAGTTTTCTTCCTTCTACCATGCGCTCTCTGTTCTCTGTTGTGCCTCCTCTATGGTGCAAATACCAGTAAATTGACTACCCCAAACCTTATGCTGCATGATTAATTAAATACGTCTGAGAGGGAAACTCTTATGCATATGCAATAAGGTTAGCTTTTTTTAAACACCAAAAGAGGGTTTGCGATGGCGCAAGCTATTAGTAAATCTGGCCCTAGATCTTAAAAGCTTTCAGAGGTGTGTTCAGAGGTGTGCAGAAGTGCATTGAAGGATATCATATCCAAACCTCAGTTTGTCATCAATCTTTAAAGTGATGTACATCTGTTCCTGGATCCTGACATCATTTACAAATGTCTGAAAATAAAAAAGACATGTTCAAATGATACTGGTTGAAATACTCATGTAAAAAGTTCAAATCACAGACACAGAAGTTAATTTGTAGTTCACAATATGTACTGTACCCTACATAGGACAAGCGGTTTGGAGAATGGATGAATGGATATGAACTGTTTTGTATATCGAATCTTTAAAGACCATGTCAATTAAAAACATTAGAAACAAATGTCCAAAGCACTTCTTCTAGTACAAAATTTTTAAAAAGCCTTTATGAAGCCTTGATAAAGGCTTTTTAATTGTTTGTACTAGAAGAAGTAGGCAGATTGTATTAGAGGGAAGGATGTTCTCGTTCATTCAAAAAAATCTGTGGAGTGCAGGATGAGCGAATCAATATTTTTGCTGTTTGCCCCAGAAGAGACTGTAATTTTTAAATGCGGATATACGTATGCTAAGAGGAAATTGTCAACATTTAGAAGTATTTAGAAGCATACAGACTATAGATGATCTCAAAGGTAACACACAAACTAAAAGTCACAAAACACTTAATTACATTGCATGGGGTATTTTATACAGGAATAATGAAGTTTAAAAAACAAAAACAAAAAACAAACAAAGACTTTCCGAATTATCAAAGGATTAGACAGCTCAATCTGGGCTTTTTTTCAAAATCCACTTTTTACAAATTGAGTAATAATGACATACTTATGGTTTAATCTCAAAATCTCCTTGCTCTCCAAATCCCCATCAGACTGTACCTATACCTAAAGATCACCATACACTACACCCCATTAACTTGCCATTCATTAAGGCATCAAGACGTTTGTGTATTTAATGAGTTCGACTTAAAAAGTTCAGTGAACAAATGTTTTACAGATCCCTCTAAACATATCACTACATTTAGAGTCACCTCATAAAGTCTGAAAACCTTCAGGATGATTATAATGTACTGTAAGGTCTGCTCTGTCTCAAATATCACCCTCTTCCTGCAAAGCCCAACAAAGAGGGGGAGTTAATCGCACTGACAAAGCACTTTCTAGAGCATTCAAGTTTAAAATTTCCATTGAAAAGCTAAATCAATCTCCTCCTCTTTCCTTTTTTCAATATCCAAAGACCTTAAGATATTTTGTTGGAATGTGGGGTCACAGTAGGGGAATTTGTGCAGTGGCTGACTGTACGTTATTTCCCTTCATTCTGTGCAGTTTTCAACATGTGCCAACTTCAACTAAAGGAATATGGTAGTCTCATGCAATGTCTAGGCTTGTTGTGTGAGGGTTTTGTTGAAAATGGATCCCTGGTCAACATAAGTGTAAACAGGACTGAATCTGCTAAAAAAAGGATAATATGCTGCACACACTAGAATAGTCATTTCCTGCCAAAGCAGGACAGGAAGAGGAATTCTTAAGCATGACTCAACAGGAAGAGGTTGTAATTTATGTGAGTGGCCCCA
Organism: Hypophthalmichthys molitrix; assembly: GCA_037950675.1. Taxonomy (NCBI): domain Eukaryota; kingdom Metazoa; phylum Chordata; class Actinopteri; order Cypriniformes; family Xenocyprididae; genus Hypophthalmichthys; species Hypophthalmichthys molitrix. The sequence goes on from CM075504.1 coordinate 22,820,818, forward strand.
TGAGTTCTGATTTAGTCATAGAGATTCTACTGACCTCAAACAGACAGACATAATCTAAAACAAACACATAGCACAGTCTCAGGAAAAGCAAAGGTTTAGAACTACCACACAGTAATAGACTCAAGTATGAAGAGGGAAGTTTAAGTTTATTTAAAATGAGCAAGGAAATATGAATCTATCGAGATTCAGCAAGAGGCTGAACATACATAAAATGGAAGTTAAAAACTTTTAAAGAACCTAGCCTTTATATTTCACAATAATGTTTGGCTGACTGTACATTATCCTGCATGTTACACACTGACTGACTAAGTGCAAAGTAAATGGCTAAGTAAATGGATGTGATTAATTTAAACTGAAATTATTTTATTATGAAAGAAGAAAGAGACTGTGAAGTAATACAAGTGACAGGTTTTGTAGAAAGCACATTTATGTAGAAAATTGGCTGCCTGGTCAAATATATATATAAAAAAATGTCTGACATCAGAATGGCATGACTGACCAATCCCAATCAAGTATTCTAGAGAGTTGTATAAAAGGTTTTATTTATTGCTCAATAAATATTTATTTAATATTATTGAACTTACTATAATTTACTATAATTTAATATAATTTACTATACTAATGTGTTTTAAGTATAACTTTTCACAATTTGTTTCTTTAAAGTCAGTGGCATTTATCAGATATGTACCATTTTTATCAGATATTTACCATTCCATTCACTTTTGCTGTTACTCACCCCATTCAAGCTTCCTAGATCCTTCACTTTGTGCTCGTCACTGCTGGACTCATAGTTGATAACAGCGTGCTGCTTGTCTACACTGCGAGACTGCAATCACATACAGGTAAAAGCAGGAGTTACAAACCTGAGACAGTTTGCACTGAGCATTATCACTTCATAGATTTGTTATTTTTGGAAGCTAGTTTATATGCAGTCACAGAAGTATTTCACCTTGTAGCAATGATAGAATTTGAAGGTGACATCTCACGTTTGCAACATACCAGACATCTGATGAGAAACATTCTCTCACACAAGTATTGCAGATTGGTTGTAGCCTCAAGTTGGTCACATTAGCGAAATTTTGTGGACAAAAAAGTTCCATTGTATGAGATGTATGAAGCACAGCCCACAAAGATCTCACTTTCAAACCAAGCGGTTTTCTGTTGGTCAAAACAGTAAATTTACGTGACCATCTTGAAGAAGTTGCAAAATCTTAGTGGGGAAATCTTTCGCCCATTTGAGAAATTCTTTATTGTGTGGATTCCTATTGAAATAAATGGATTTTGCCCATGAAAATTCGCCAAAGTGGTAAATGTTTAATGTTAAATGTCAGAATGAATTGTTTAATTAATTTTAAGGCACTTTTTATCTTCATTTAAATAATGGGATGATCCACTAGAGGAAAGACCAATCTCCACATCTCTGGTTTGCAGTCATAGTAATGACAAGTGAACAAATAAATGCAAATAAAAGCAAACACAAAAGTTTAATGTGTAGTCGAACCTATATGTGCTGACGATAAAACACCTAAAATGAGTGTACATGAACACAGTGCTCTATTTTAAAAGAGAAATATAATACTTTACCAGTCTATTTTGAGACAAACCATGTGACCACTAAACATATTGTAATGCAATCACATGATCAGATCGAGTTTGATTTACGCTTGACCCTAACATGGAAAGGTCAAAGAGGGAAATGGGGGTTTCCTGACTAAACAAAGCCTTGTTTATGTCTACCAGAGACTAGTGTTTAAACGCCTGAAACCCCAGAGTCAGTTAGTTCATCTACAGTCTACTATACTCACAATTTTAAAGGCTGGTGTATGAGCATAGTACAGCTAGCCTGTGTTCATTATGTACCGGCAATTGGATTTAAGAAAAGGCTTTTTGTTATTGTTTTGAGGTGCAAAGAAGATATTTCCATTAGAGACTTTTGACCAAAATGTTTCTTCAATACCTCAGAAGGCCCTTTTCACCTCAGAGTTGCTATGCAGTTACTAATGTGTTGTGAGAGGTTTTTAGCGCCTTGTTGCTAATGATTTTATGAGTTACACAGTACACAGCTTTTCTTCAAGTGGCTTATATTACATTTGCAGAGTTTGTGTTGTGATACGTCAAGTTTGTTTTGGAGTTGGACGGGGTTACTCACCTCTCCAATGACATGACTGATACTCTCTCTCTCTCAATGTTTGGCATTACAGTGTATGGACACTGTAGTACATCTAAAAGTACCCTTTGAGCTGTTTGCCCCACTTTCTATTAATAAAGCAGCATGACTAACACGTGTATACTGATGCTGAGGTAGATAGTAACAGCCATGCCACTTAGCTGGAACACAACTTTCCTCCTGGTTATGACTTAATCTGTCTCCATCCTTCCTATGATCATTACACAGAGCTTGTGAAGTACACTACTATTCAAAAATTTAGGTTCAATAAGATTTTTTTTAAATGTTTCTGAAAGTCTTTTGTGCTCATGAAGGCTGCATTCATTTGATTAAAAATATAGAAAAAACAGTAATATTGTGAAATGTTTTTTGCAGTTTAAAATAACTGTTTTCTATTTTAACATATTTTAAAGTGTGATTTATTCCTGTGATGGCAAATAATTTTAAGCATCATTACTCCAGTCTTCAGTGTCACATGATCCTTCAGAAATCATTCTAATATGCTGATTTGCTCAAGAAACATTTCTTATCATTATCAATGTTGAAAATAGTTGTGCAGCTTAATATTTTTGTTGCAACATGATACTTTTTCAAGATTCTTTGATGAATAGAAAGTTAAAAATAACAGAATTTGCTTAGAATAGAAACCTTTTTGCTTAGAACAGAAACCTGCATGTAAACAGCATAAGAGAATGACATAGAAGAGAGGATATTGTTGAATAAAGTCGTTATTTTTGTTTTGTTTTTGAGCACAAAAAGTATTCTCGTCACTTCATAAAATTAAGGTTGAACCACTGCAGTCATGTGGACTATTTTAACGATGTTTTTAGTACCTTTCTGGACCTTGTAAGTGGTGGTTAAATTGCTGTCTAAGGACGACTCATAAACCTCTCGGATTTCATCAAAAATATCTTAATTTGTGTTTCGAAGATGAATGAAGGTTTTATATGTGTGGAGCGATATGATGTTGAGTAATTAATGACAGAATTTTAATTTTTTGGTGAACTAACCCTTTAATAGTTTCAGTTTTAACACTGAGAGACACTCTTCCTGACCTGTAGCATAAGCTCGCAGTCATCACGACCCACAAAGATCATCTCACGGGGCAGCCGGTGCCGCGTACCCCCGCTGCTCACGAGGAACCAGGACGTGAGGCTCATCTCTGCACTCTTCTCCAGCCTCAGTCCCTACGTCATCCTGATGGACAGATAAAGAAAGAGAGACATTTATGAAAAACTTTCTATCAATAATATTCCATTTCTCACTCCATACAAACATTTATTAAACTTTTACAAAACTTAAAAAAACAAACAAAAAAAAAACAGTGGACTTTTATAAAGAGATCATGTCCGTCCCACACAGACGTTTAAATTTGAACCAACAGTGGAATGTGGGTGGAGGGAGAGAGAATGATCTGTTTGACCGCGCTGAAATCTGCTGCATGCTGACTCTTTTCTGAAGCTACAGAAGCCTGGGACGCTTCCCTCCTCCCTCGCTGCTTATGATCATTGCCAGATGCGGCAGGAAGTGATGTAGGCAACTTGGCTGTACACCCTACTGGGCTCTGGGATTTTTTTTCCTTTCTATGAAAAGGAGGTCACATTCAGCTGCTCCGGGCTACAGCTGCAAATGGTCTGGGGAGAGGAATTTAATGTATCCTCCTAACATACAAAGCCACTAGGTAACCCAGTGAAACTCTTCTTGTACCTCTTTTATTTTACAAAATACATGGTACTCCAAAGTATACCATGGTAGAACATGGTATATGTCCAAAAACATAGTATTTCAATGGTATATCAAGTCAGGTCAAGTCACATTTATTTATATAGCGCTTTTTACAATGCAGATTGTGTCAAAGCAGCTTTACAGTGATAACTGGCAAATAACTTTGGTTGCACAGTAGCTCTAGAAGAAAATGGTGTCATTGTCCAGCTTAAGTAAATTCAGTATTGATACATTCCTTTGTAAAAATCAATAGTTATTAATTTAGTTAATTCATCTATACATTGGTTTTGGAGAAAACAGTAATGTCATTGTCCAGCTCAGTTCAGTTTGCATACAATGGTGTCAATGCAGGCAGATCAAAACATTGTTGAATATCAAGTGTCCCCAACTAAGCAAGCCAAAAGGCAACAGCGGCAAGGAACCCAAACTCCAATAGGTGACAAAATGGAGAAATAAACCTTAGGAGAAACCAGGCTCAGTCGGGGGGCCAGTTCTCCTTTGGCCAACAACGAACAGTGCATGATTATGATTCAGGCAGCGTTACAGGTCATAAGTCAGATTTGGGATTGCAACAGTCAAAATATTTAATCCAGTTTCATCTAGTTAAAGATCGGATTCATCATGCTGGTATGGACATTATTTGGTGTCAGAAGAGTGGGATTTTTTGGATGTGCCTTTTGGACCCAAGAGCAGGAGGTGGCTGACCACCTTGAACACAAGTTTCAGCCCTACCCCGACTAGATTGAGGGATGAGGGGCCAACCGCCAGGGTCCAGAAGGGGACACCACTGGAATCAGTAAACGAAGCCAGGTGACATCAAGACTCTCTGGTAAGAGATAAATCAAAATTTTATGGGCTGGAGATGTCCGACAGATTATTTAGGCACGTGCCGAACAGAAAAATTAGGGACAATATGGGGAAGTCCCAGAGCAAGCTCGCAAAATATGATACACTGGTGCAAGAAATAAAACCTTTGAGAGACAACTGGACGTGTTTGTAAGAGTCCTTTTGATTTTTGCCACAACAATTTGGTATATGTCTAAAAAAAATCATGGAGGTTGTTGTTTGTGTAGTCCAAGTTATTTACAACAATCTACAACCTCAAACACAGGGACAAATGAAAAAGAGTAGATCTCAGAGACATCTTTAATTATTATTGAGAGCATGTCTGTGTTACCTGGAAGACCCTCACCACTAATATCATACAGCATTCACAAGCAGCTAGAGCTACTTCACATTGGATATAGTGAAAGCCTTTTTTTTAAGCAAATCACTATGACAACATCTTGATCAATAATGTGTGCCGTTTTGATAAATGGGCTCCATATTTGCTGAGAGTGCACTATGATTATACAACTTGAGGAGCTGGAACACAATATCCACTCACTAAAATCCAATTAGGCTGACGTCTACTTACAAATTCTAAAGGTCCACTTATGGATGTAAAGTAGATGCAACCAAGATTTTTAAAATTTACATAATATAACACACTTACTATGGAAATCTAAATAATAATAAATTATTGTTTAGGGTTTTTCATTTTTTTTTCAAGTTTGTAATGAGAATGGTTTACTTTTGTCTATTTTCTGTACTTTTAGACAAATATGTACTTTCGTTGTATGTTTTCGTATGTATTTCTTACTTTTATAACTTTTTTTTGTATAATAAAAATAAAGGGGAAAATAAGAATGTATTTACATTTATTGTATATATGTAACTCTTATAACTCTTTTGTCATTTACATAAGTACAAAAAAGTATTTTGTTTTAAAAGCAAAGTACTGCAAAAAAGAAATTTCCAAAACTTAATCATACATGTGCTTTTATTCAGCAACAGCGTTGTGATATTGCTTGTAGGTTTGGGACAACACAACAGAGATAGATTATATCTTGGGAGCTTGCAAGGAATAGCCGAATACTAGCAGCTGGGTTTTCTCCTTTCTGGAACACAAGCATTAATCGAGCAACCACAGGAAAGCCTTTATACCCGTCAACTACCCACGGAATTCAGGAATAAGCACAACGTGGCAGTGGCACTCTGATGTGGCACGATGTAAAACTTTTCTTTTAATAAGTCATGAAAGAGCTTTGGAAGCTGGAGAATGTTGGTCGGCAGTACCTTCTGATGAACACGTGCATTCAAACCAATCTCAGTCTTCAAACCCATCACAATCCCTGCATGGCTGCTGAGACAATCTTGAGAATAAGAATACTTAAAGACTTCATTTAAAAGCTTAAAGTGAGAAGGCAAATCTGCCGACTTTACTTGGAGTGAGCTTCACCTTCTTAGAGGCACATGCATGCTTAAGATTTCAAGAGTCGCCGAATAGACACATCACTTTCTATTGAACAAGCTCTGTGCCCCAAAAAGCTCCCCCCTTCTTCCAAACTGAGCGACATATGGTGTTTTTAATGGGTGAAAGGGTGATTTCACCATGCTGGCTGTGAGTGCATCCTCCCGCCTCAATGTCTGAAGAGATGGATTGTTTTGGGTTGACTGAGTGAGTTTGAAATGAACAGGAAGTGTGGCTAACGCTTCCTCCCGCTCATCTCAGAATCTCTGTCATCTTTAAGAGGAATAAGGCACTGACTCACTCTGGAATAAAAGAAGCAGTGAAGCTGGAAATCACCATTTTAATAAGGAATAACAACTGGAACAACTAAAATGTTTTTGTTGTACTACACACAATAGTAAAACATTTTCAGACTGGTGTTTTTCAAGTATGAAGCTCTTGCATGACTTTCTGCATGAAGTCTACACCCATCTAATGAGATCTCCAGCCAGATGATGACACAACCGTGTAAGTGTCCTCCCTAATTCCTCTGACCATATATCATGACCCATGAGTACTAGCCTGACCCATCTCTGCTACAGCCTAGTCTAGCAAACAGATACTCTTAAAGGAACAGTTCATCCCAAAATTAAAATTCTGCCATTTATTTACAAACAAGTCAATAAATGACATATAATTAACGACAAGCATGCAAAACATGAACAAAGTGCACACATTTGGATTCGTGCCGAATGAGAGAGCCCAAGTTTATTTGTAAAGCGCATCTCCTTCGCTTTCAATAAATTTGCTCTGAGGGAAAGTACTATTTACATTATTTCTGAATGTAATAATAAGATGTGGCTTATACAACACAATGTGACTTATCAGTGTTTTTTTTCTCAACAATGCAATTTTGACCCGGTGCATTTATTTTCCAAAACATATGGTACATGGAAAACAGCACAGGAATATTTTGCATCTTTTGTGCTCCACAATAGAAAGAAAGTCATACAGGTTTGGAACTACATGAGGGTGAGTTAATGATGAGAGAATTTGCATTGTGGGATGAACTATCCTTTTCAAACTTACTATGTGAAATTAACACTTCATGACAGACAGGGTTTAGGTATAGCTCTAATGTCGCTCTTTCAGAAATGTAATGTTTTGCAATACAGTGATGTCTTCGTGTCTGTGAATGCCAAGTGAAGGATACAAGTCATTGGAGGTAACATGATGTAGCAAGGAAAATAAACACTGTGAATTATAACAACACTGTTAAACTGGTGAGTTAAAAAGTCAAAGTCCTCATTGCTGCCATCAGTATTCACTGAGGCATCAAAAACTGCTCATTTTATTGTCTAGGTTCATTGCTTTTATCTCACCACACTCAGAAATTAAATCTTCTTCATTCAGTTTCTCTTACAAAGCATTTGGTTTGCATTATCAAAAAATTGATTCTAATTTCCAAAAACAGATGCTCCAACAATAAGCCTGAGGGCATCTGAGCCTTCTGTCTCAAACCTAGGAAGGCATCTAACTACATTTCTGACTCTCCAGACAGTATACGCTAATCTATTTTAAGTGCATCTCTATATGCTAATGTTGGGAGATAAATCGATCCACAGACATCCTAAATGCTTGAGAAGAATACAGCGAGTGGGCTGGACAGAATGAACAGTGGACTTTCATTCAGATAATTCAAGTTGATGTTTGCACTGGAAGGGAATAGATTTAGTGTCTTGTGTGCGAAAAATGCATGTGCCATTCACCTTACTTCATGCACTCTCTCCACAGTCAGACCATATCCTTCTGATGCTGATAAATGAGACACAATGCATTGTGCCTTTAGCAGAATTGCTTTAAAAAGGGTGATTTTAATGATGTCGTTCCAATAATTATCTAAAGGTGCAGTCACATTAGCAAAATTTCAGTCCAAAAATTCAGGTCCATTGTTCATTATCAATAGTATAGTAATATATGAAGCACAGCTCACGCAGAAGTCACTTTCAAACCAAGCAGCTTTCTGTTGGTCAGCGTGCTGAATTCATGTGACAACACTGCATAGGTTTCAGTTTAATTAAATATAGATTAATCCTAAATATACTAAATAACAGCGAGTAATTTTTTCTTTGTCTTTTGTTGTTTGATTAACATCAAGGACACAGACGGCAGCAAGTATATTAGGCTGCTGTCACTTTAAGACCAAATGCACGGATCCAATCTTGATACACATGCCATTAATTTCCCAACTGTTTATGTTCACTTAAGACATAACCAACTGGGTTTAAGCGAATACTCACCAAGCCTGGCATTTTGGCATTTCATTGTGTATTTGACCATTTAGCACGAACCCGAAGCCCCAATTATACTCCGCTTTTCCGTCTCGGAGCATGCGCACAGAGCTGCTTGAGGAACAGTATCTCTTTCACAGCTTAATGCAGTTTTAATAACTCTTTTTTATTATCGAGCACGTCCTGCAGTTTAGCAACAGTAGACTGCAGTTTACGAAAAATCACTGATTTAGCTGATTTGGACGTTAAGTTTCAGCTTTTAGGGAGGAATAAATGCGCTATGCTATGAAGTAAAGAAATGCACTAAAATCGCACAGCCCTAGTTTCTTGCTGTAGGGTTGCTGTCATTGCAGAGTCTCTGAAATGCCGTTGCAAATGTATTGTCCTTTTCAGACACCTAGTAGAACTGCCAGACTGGTGAATAGTGAAGCAATTTTAGCTGTGCATAGGAAAGTTTAGTTTTGAGTCATCTGTTCGCCTTTAGAGACCGATCAAACAATAAAACGATTATCAGTCGATAATAATAAATCGATTATCAGATCACCCCTTTGAATCCGCTAACTAAACTACTATACATTATACAAAAGACAAATAGAGTTCAGTTTCTTTAACATGAAATATAAATAAAATTCATTAGCTACAGCCACATCTCTGAGCAGAAAATGAGGCCAAAGCAGTAAAAGGCTGAGAAAGCAAATTTGGGGATGCTGTAAAAGTACCATATGGCCATGAGAAGCAGACATCTCATTTACATCATCAGCATGTGGCAGCAGGAAGAAAGATCCATCATTAACCCAAATCTAATACACTTGTGACTAGACCTATCAGAAACAACAAAATGTGTCCGTTGGGTGGTAATAAACATACATAATGACATTCTTGACCCAACAGACCTACTTATGCAAATCGACAACAAATAAATGTTTCTGACTAAGGGGAATTTCTGCAGCATGTTCAGACGCCAAATCAGAATTACAACGAGCTATTTATTTTGTGAATTAAACTACTGTTTAAATGGTCAGTAAGATTTTTAAAGACAAAGTTTTTTAAAGACATATTATGCTCACAAAGGCTGCATTTATTTGATCAAAAATACAGTAAAACACATTGTGAAACATTATTACAATTTAAAATAACTGTTTTCTATTTTAAAATTTATTCCTGTGATGACAAAGCTGAATTTTCAGCAGCCATTACTCCAGTCTTCAGTGTCACATGATCCTTCAGAAACACCTCAAAACACTGTGTTCGTAGTCATCCAGTTTGAAATGTTGACTACAAACACAGAAGTTTTTTAGGTTTTCAATCGCGGCATTTTCTCCCCAATTGTTTCCAGCCTTTAGCCACTGCCTACAATTCACTGGATCCTTCACCGGGAGCCGAGAATAACTCACTCCTGATGTTTACTCTTTGAATTCTTGCACCCAGGAACAATAAACACCATTATTCATTTAGTATTTCCCACTAAAGCAAGGTGGTATTTGCATATCCATAGCAGACTAGTGCACAGTGCAATATGGGTGTTAAAGTTTTCCTACGTATTCGGCAAAAGGAAAGACAACAATAATAAAACTTTTTTTTTGCCTTTCTACTGCATAGGCAGCCAAATTTTATTGAAAGCCCATTTTGCCATTGTATACCTACTGTATACTGAACTGTGTTCAGAAACGTTTACTCTGACTCCCATTACACACCTTTAGGGATCTACTGCACTTCAATTACCAGTTACAATCAGTAGACCAGATATAAGCTGGGGACAACAAATAATGGAGCACAAATACAGGTCAGAACTAAAGAGCAGGATTAAGCTAGCCAGTGGGCATACAGAATCCAGACTGGCCAGAAGATGATGCAATAGTCTGATCGTCACACATAGACAGCCATTTATATGGATTTACAATGTAGCACTGACAGCATGACTCCCAACAAAAAGCTTACGATATGAAATTTAAAAAATACAAATGCAAGGTCATTTTGTAAGGTTTATTAAGAATGATCACTTATATACTAATTCTCTGATAATATAATGGACTGCGAGCATGTGATTCTCTCCGACTTCTTTGTAAATCCACATCCAGTTGGTACTTCCGTTAAACAACAGGAAGCTCACTGGATTGGTCAGTCAACATGATCCAACTGAGGATGTGATGCTGACTTATAAATAATTAATGATTTGGGGCCCGGGGTTCACAAAAGAAAGATTTTCTTGTGAAAGCCCCAGACTCAGTGATATGTTTTGGTCTGGGTCTAGGATAGTTGTTGCATTTTCTCTTTTAGTGGATTTAAGTGAGTCAGACATACCCTGATGTCTTATGAGCCATAAAACATACCATAAGAATATTAAATTAATTCTGTTCAAGTATCTGTTTTTCTTTGTTTTAGCGTTTTCTTTGTTTTATTATCTCAAGAGAATAAATAATTAAAAGGCAGTCAACAACAACAACAAAAAGACCTGCCATAACAGTCTACTGTTGCTGTGACATTACAGTGACAACTTTGCATTTTAGAACCCCCCCAAAAAAAGATGGATTGAAAACAGGATCTGGACCACAAACAGCTAGTTCATAACCTAGATTGAAATACTGAGGGGAAAGTTACAGATTATTCAATCAAAATACACTAGAGGAAATGTGCAAAGCAATAACAGTTACACCCAAAAACACCACTGACCAAAAAGACGATAAAGGTAAAAGTAAACACACCCTGTCCGTAACTTAATTTTGTGTAATTTAATTTCTGTTATCACTGTTTGACACTAATTTTTTTGATATTGAAATTAAGTACCCATAGGTAGGGAGAATTCAGGTTGATTGAGACACTCTTCTCCAGTCATTTCAATGGCAAAAAGTGTCCCAATCACCCTGAATTCACCCCTAGCTAAACGATTCAATAAAATCGGTTGCGAAATCTTACAGCAGTTTAGAAAAAGGACTAATTTGTCAATTATTTTTTTGTTCCTCTACAGATATTCGATAATAAAACAATGAAGCAGGGTCAAACTAAAGGCTTACAACTTTGGTCCGGCAGAAAGAGGTGGAGACTGCAAGGAAAACAGCTATTCATTTAACCCGCTGACAAATTCAAATAACAACTGAAATGCTCACATTTATGGACACTGAATATGTCTGTATTATACCCGAAAATGCTAAGTAGGCAGCTCAACTCACTAGATTTTGAGAGACAGTCTCTTTTAGGTTTTTTAGTCTCAATAATGTACTTACAGCAAACTCTGGGGAAGAAACAAATACCACAAAACCCCTTGTTCAGCTATTAATCTACATCATTTAGTAACAACTCCTATTACATAGGACAGTTTATTGTTAAAAAGCCTGGCTATTTTGACACTATACAGTTTTTCTCTAAAACTAGATGTAGCAAACATTTAATAACAAGGTATAAACAGTTTGCAGAGCTGAAAAGTGTCATTAATACTGAAATCAAAATATATGTAGGCCAGATGTAGCAGAACAAAACAAGAGCCTTTGTCAAAACAAAGGATTCTGCGCAGTGCCCTTCAGAGTGTACAGCAGCACCCGGCAAATCATCCACATCTCTTACACATCCGACTTACAGTACTGAATTATTGTTGTTTTTGATGGTTCGCTGCGTTTGAGAATAAATATTACGATACTAAGCAAGATGCCATGCGTTTGGGCAAACTGGTGACCAGTGCTCGTGTCCTCTTCGCGCACCATAGTCAAACTCACAATTATATTTAATACACAAATTAATACCTCCGTGTATTCGAATATCAATGAAGTAACGCGAGCTTTAGGACGCATAGCGTATGCAAAAACACACATAACGACATGCGGTGTTCGTGCTAGTGTATTCATTCAATATGACAGAACTGGCTAGCAGTGTCCTGCTCTTACATTTACGGTATCCTCCTGACCACACGATAAGATCAGATCACAGGAAACGCGTGCAAAATCCGTTTAACACGAATATATGGATTTATACGTTATCTTTATTATACATGCCGTATTGTTATGTGCATTAAATATAAGAATGGCTCTTTATAAGAATGCTCACTCACCCTTGCTCTTCTTTTCGCTGTCAGTTTTATCCCAGGCTTCAATGCAGCAGCTAAACGGTTTTTGTAGCCCAACCCAGTGTGTATCCCCACGTCTCCTATTTGCCTCAGTTGCTCAGCAGCAATAACGTTATTCCTAACAAATAGCGGCGACATACGGCAGCCTGGAATCAGGCAAGCAGGACAGCGTTTGCAGTTCCAACACAGTCCGGTGGGCGTGTCCTCGTACAATTACTGACGTATAAAATCTTTTATAGATTTTTTTTTTTTTTGTTGTTGTTTATTTAGAATGTACTTTGGACGTAAATATATTTTTAAAATAATACGATTTTTTTTGACAGTGAACGATCAGTACAATAACATCGTGGGTAGCGGAAATGCCCATCTTGTAGTTTTTTACTCCACCAACCTAGCCAATTTGACGTCTTAAAAAACTACAAGTTCCGGTTATCTTTGCGTGGTTTACGGAAGAGCACTTCTGCCATGCAACCGTTGACGTCTTTTTGGACGTCGTTCATTGATAAGTTACTCTACACTTTCAGTAACACTGAGCCTGAGAAATTGTGTGGAATATTCACAAACATTATTGGCTTTATTACGCGTTTCAGGCAACAATGAAACCGTCATTGGACTCAGACGAGGAGGAGGAATTAGGAGCATTACAGAAGACATTGAGAGGTGATGTTTTTATAGATAGAACAGATGATGCTGCGCTTCAGCCTAGTGTAGCTCTCCACAAAGCTGTAATATTGAAAGTAATACTACAGAAAGCAAATTATGCAACGTAACTAGTTTATTTACATTTTAAGTGACCCTCTGACTGGGTATTGAACACTGGCAAGAAGATCATTTGTTTTTGTGTAATATAACTTAGTAAACCACAGAAAATAACACAATTAGATACACAAATACTCAAGCTTGTTACTACACATGTGATACATTATAGGTTACTTAAGTCATGTTATATTCTTCTGTATAATTAAGCTATAAAATCAATGTATTTGTGTGATTTCACTGTTTAAGAGCGAGCCAACCGCAGTATCCAGCACCTCTCCAACATGTTGGCCAGCCATGGCTCTGACTCTGAGTCTTCAGAACCAAAGCAACAGCAGGAGATGCTCAGTCCTCTGCTGCAAACCCCCTGTATGCCAGTTCAACAGAGTGAAGCAGGTACAGATCATGCTGGAAGACTTACTTTTATGATAAATCATCATTATGAAGGGCTTTTTGCCATCCTGCTGATTTTAGTTATGTATTAAAATCCAGTCTATGCAGAGATATTCTGAATGAGAAGCCTTATTTTTGTGTGCAACTGCTTTATTATTATTTTTTTGTTCATGTTTTTTTTTTTTGTTTGTTTTTTCAGTCAATCAGCTGCGTTCCTTGCTTCAAAAGCAATCCAAAGATGCAAATGTTCAATCACCATCTCCTTCTAAGAGGAAATTGGCAGGAAAGGTACTCTGGTTATTGTGTATTGCTTAATTCAGGGTTCAAGTTGGTGAAAAGCTAATTATTAATTAAATCATAAAAATGTAAAATTAAAAATAAATAATTTTAAAATTAAAAAGTCAAAATTAAACTTACCAAAAAATGCATTAAAATGTTATTTTCTCATATGTTATATTATATTAGTTTGTAATATGTTTAATAATTATAATGTGTAATAAGAACCATCAGCTTTTGTTCATTATTTTTATTGCTGTTTTTTATAACTTGCACAATGTTAACATTTCAGTGTACTTAAAAATCTAATATGGGACCAATTTAATTGTGCTGTCTAGCAAAGAGTCACAGATGAGGGCAGTAGCAGTCTGCCTGGTGTTCACGACTTGGTTCCCATCATCCACAATCAATCTGAGTACATTCAGCATCTGGAGGCTGAGGTCAAGTTCTGCAAGGTCAGTCCTGTTAATTAACATGAGATATTATCAGTGAACCCTGTGGCTTGAAAATGGGGGGATTCCCCAGATAAAGCAAGTAGTCTTCAACTGGTCATGTGATTGCAATTATTTTGCACTTCGACTTTAAGGTAGTTGTAATTGTGTGTTTGTGTTGTTTCCTTTCTAAAGGATGAACTTCTTGGAATGAAACAGAGAGTGAGAGTGGTAATCGTGGAGAATGAGAAGCTACATGAGGAGCTTAAAGCAAAAGCGGTTGAAGACACTCTTAAAGAATACACATTTGTAGACAGCACGGTACTCTTTTCCTTGAGGCTTTTCGTTATGGTGCTGATAGATATGGCAAATGTGACACTATAATGACACAATTTATGAAAATAGCTTGCAGTCTGAATACACATACAATATAGACTTATTGTATTGTTTTAAGTATATACTTAGGATTCTGTCTCGACATCTCATATACTGTGATTTTTATTTTGTTGCCGGTGTCCTCTATTTGATCATCTTCAGTTAAACATGGAGCATACACCAGAAAAGACTTCAAAGCAAAGACTTGGCTCCATTAATCAAGCTGAGGACCACAAGTGGAAGAAAGAAATGGTATTTGTGGTTAAACATTCATGCAGATGAAAATGTGACATGAATAACGGACTGAATATGCACCAAAAGTGTGATTTCCACCTCTTTCTCTAAGGAGCAGCTGAAGTGTCTCTATCAAGCACAAACTGAGACCCTGGAGGCTCAAGTGGTCTCCCTGAAGTAAGTGGGCTTCAATCAGTGGCCAAGCCTGAAATATTTTCTCACTCACTGAATCAGACCACACTAAAATACACTCTTACAATCTTATTGAACTACACATTTTATTCATTTGCATTGCTAAAAGGAACAAAAATGTCACAAAATATAATTTTAGCATGCATTCTGATTTGAAAGGACCTCCCTGATTATAAATGTCTATTGCTAAAAAAAAAAATTGCTGGAGTGTAGGTCAATGTGTTTCATAGTGCTTCTTTTGCTCTTAACAACAGTTATTGTACTTATTGTGCATCTACATTATTTGTACTTTGATGCTGTCCACCAATAGAAACAGTCATATGATCAGTCATCATCTATGCATAATGTAACAATCTGCATGGGTTTGTGTAGGAAAGACTTGGTGAGCATTCAGAAGGAAAATGAGGAAACGAAAGAACGACTGAGGCACAAAGAAGCGATGGCTGTGGTGGCAGCCAGTGGTCAGCGTGTGGGTGGTCTGTGTCTGAAGTGTGCCCAGCATGAAGCGGTCCTGGCAGAGACGCACTCCAATGTCCATGTACAGAGCATTGAAAGACTTACTAAGTAAGTGTGTGTTTTTAGTGTTTTCAATGTAAATATGAGTCTGAGACCTTAAATAATTATGTCATTCCGTTAGATATAGATTTCAAATAGTTAGGCTTTTTTTTTTGCTCATTTTTTTAATGTTAAACAAGTTGGTGAGATTTTGTTTTTGAAAGATGTCTCTCATGCTCACCAAGGCTGCATTTATTTGATTGAAAATACCGTAATAAGAGTAATATATTGAAAAAATTATTGCAGTTAATTAAAATATATATATATTTTTTTTATTTTAATGTTTTAAAAAGTAATTCCTGTGATGGCAAAGCTGAATTTTCAGCATCATTACTCCAGTCACATGATCCTTCAGAAATCATTCTAATATGTTGATTTAGTGCTCAAGAATCTTTTATTATTATTATTATCAGTGAAATATATGTGTATTATCACATTTGTGCTGCTAAATATTTTTTAAGAATTCTTTGATGAATACAAAGTTCAAGCATTTATTTGAAATAGAAATCTTTTGAAACATTATAAATGTCTTTACTGTCACCTTTGATCAATTTAATAGGTCCTTGCTGAATAAAAGTATTAATTTCTTTAAAAAAAAAAACATACTGACCCCAAACGATTTGAACAAAATTCTAAGTATTTTATATTCTAAAAAAAAATGTAAAAAATAATTTACAGATTAATTAAAAAATAAAATATTTGTTAGTTGCAGTCTGATATTTTTTATAAAACTGTTTTACAGTTTGATTTTCAAACTCATACTGAAATAACTTTACATGAGAAATGCTGATGTAACTGCCTTGGAGCCAAACATCTGGGTTAATTAACACTGGTAGGCTTCTTTGACCACCTTTATTGATTTCTGATGATTCAGTCAATTATTGTTCCTCACAGCAAGGTTGAAAGAAGTCTTGAGTTGGTCATAAAGCTAATCTGCTGCTTTCCTGATTATGTGTCAGATCAATGCCTGCTTTCAGTATCCTGATGAGATGCCCGTGTTTGTGTCTTTATTAGAGAGCGGGATGAGATGATGACCGTGCTCTGCTCTCTAAGGGCCAGTCAGACTGAGGCCCAGCAGAGAGAGTGGGCAGCCTATCAGCAGGTCAAACAGGCAGTGGAGATGGCAGAAGAGGCAAACCTGGAGAAGACGAGAGTATGTGCCAGAATCATTTGGATATGAGTTTTACTGCTTTGCATGATCATAAATGCTTATGGAGTACTGTGTAGACTAGAGATAGCTATAATCATTGACCTCGACCTTCGGTCTGTCTCTGTACCTGCAGGCTCTGGTGCAGTGTGAGCACTTCCATAATGAGCTGACTAGACAGCGGGAAAGACTCGAGAGAGAACTGGCATCTGAACAGGAGAAGATCTCCCAGGCCAGGGAGGCAGCGCGTTCAGAGAGCAAGAAAGAGAAAGAAGAGCTCGCCC
Source organism: Hypophthalmichthys molitrix (assembly GCA_037950675.1). NCBI lineage: Eukaryota > Metazoa > Chordata > Actinopteri > Cypriniformes > Xenocyprididae > Hypophthalmichthys > Hypophthalmichthys molitrix. The sequence continues at coordinate 22,837,970 of CM075504.1, forward strand.
AGACTGTTAGTTCCCTTACCATATTAAGAAATGTTTTCTTACTTTACATTCTTACTTTATATTCAACTGTCTATTCTGACTGTCTATGTTCACAAAGATTGGATTGTTTGACAAAGCTAGTTTATGCTGCCCTCTAGTGTCATTTTAATTGTGGCACACAACTACAATTTTGAAAGATGAATTCAGATTCAGTGCCCAATCATATAGAGTTGTGCAGGTATGACGTCAGAACCAAGACTAATTCGCCACTGGTTCCCTTGAGATTTTCCTATGGGGTTTTATAATGGGGTTTTTTAATTTACAAGTAAAAGTGTTAAGTTACTTCACGATACTTGGATGTTTTGTTCTACAACGTAAATTGCACACACTCCAAATGTTCTTATCTAGATCAAAACATCCAAGTATCGTCAAGTTACCACAGACCTTATTTTACTCATAAATTTAAAAACCCATTGGAAAATCCAGAGTTTTTTTCCAGGTTTTGACGTCATCTCTGCACCACTCTATTTTGCACTATTGTTTACTAATTATGAGAACTGAATTAAAGCTTCATGTTTAAACCAAACTGAAGAGAACCCCCATTATTTTTTGTTGTAGTGGGGTCTGAGACCACTAGTGAGACCACTGTTTTGCATTCTTATATTTGCATTTACTTATTAATTTGGAAGACACTTTTATCCAAAGTGACTTACAAATGAGGAATACAACTTACTTTCAAGCCTACTTTCTTTTGTTTCTAATCCAATACATTATTACATTTAAAATTGTAGTAATTACATAATAATTTGAATGAAAAGTTTAATCGAAAATATATTTCAGAATGTTGTATTATTTGGTTTGTGCCCCTTTTGCTTTAATGACCGCAGCACCTCAGCGGCATCTCCAGATGTTTGTGTAAAACCAGATGATAATTTTCTCCAGCATCATTTGAGATGATCCAAAGAGCATCTTGAGCTTCAATTATGTGGCCGTCTGCACAAAGAGTCACATGATCAGTGTCATTAACTTTATTTGATTAGTGATCTAGAAATAGTGCAGAATCTAAACTTTTCTTGTTCACTCTAGTGCCTTATAATTGTTTCTTTGTTTGAGAATTTTTACATTCTTAACACTTTGTTAATTTTTAGGTTTAAATATGTCTGAAAAACTCTAATTTTAGTGTGGTCTCGGGGCTTTGAGCACTATACATACTCATTTTAAGTGTGTAAATAGTCCTATACAGTGGTCCCAAAATTTTTAGACACGCAAGCCATACAATTGCCATTGTATTTTATATAAAACATTATATTATAATATAGCTAATATCACTAATATAGCAAATATATTATTATTGTTCCAAACTGTAAGGTGACCAGCCTGTCTCAGAGAGTGGCCGAATTGGAGGGTCTGCAGGAGAGGGGAGAGAGAGACCGGAACTCTCTCAATGGCCAGCTGGAGGAAGCTTATAAAAAGCTCACAGCGCAGGAAATGGACAGCAGCAAGGTAAAGCCCACTGTAAAACCTTCTCCACAACAGTCAAAGATTACATAGAATTTCAAATGATTTGGTGGTGATAGTGTTATTTAGGGAGTCCAAAGGCCAGGGTATACTTCATGTCTGTGTCATTTAGTGGATTTTGTTTTCAAGTGCTCAATTCGCACATGCGCTGTTGTACGTGCACCCTTCTAATGATAAATTATGTCATGTGGACTGTCACGGAACACAGACGGTCAAAGTATACTTTAGACTTAAGATTTGATCCCAAGCATTTTGAGAAAGCAAATCTACTGAATGTTTTTGTTAATGTCAGAGTGAGTGCTTTCAATGTCAATATTTAACAAGGAAATAAATTTAGTACAGGACTTTTTGTTCTTTGGGATAACTTGCACCTGATAAATCATTCATAATAAGATTAGGAATGTGCATTAAGAAAGCAAATGGTGTCATTTTTGCTTTTAGGTTCAACATTTATTTTAGTGCCATGTTTTATCTTACTTCATATAGGTTAATTGGTACAGTCATCTTTGTATGGAAAATGTCTAGGCACTAGATGGCAGTAGAACTATATTATTAGCAAAGCTAATGAAGTTGATGCAGCAAAAGCTCTAGTAGAAGTTTATGGAGCCGATAGAAAGACGCAGCAAACATCTCCTCAATGAATCAGTATAGAATGTGTGAATTAACTGTTTTCTCCTGAAAAGAGGACAGGAGTATTGAAACTTACCTTGGATTTTGCGTTATGCCGCATGTGTGCTTGTGTCAGGTATGTGCGGAACTGCGTTTTCTGTTGAGCCAGGCCCAGCTAAAGAAAGAGGAGGCAGAGAGAGAGGTGAGGGACATCAGCTCTAAACTGGGCCGTCAACTAGAACTGGTTGAGCAGGTAAGAGAAACATTTTTTAATCAAAAATTTTGCAATTCACAGTGTTACTGGTATCAATTGGTATTTACTTTATATGTGCAAAAAATAAAGCCATTTTTAAAAGTTTTGGTGAACGATAAGGAAGTGTTTTAATGCCAAAATGAATAATTGCTTGGTCTCTCTCTCCTCTCATGGGGTTCAGGAAGTACAGAAGTTGGGTGTGGAGCTGAGCGGTTACCGGCAGCGTTTGGAGGAGGCCCAAAGGGCAGAGGGCCGAGCCCGGGCGGAGGCAGCCGGCCTGGCTGAGGGGCTAAGCCGCGCCCAGCGCCAACTGCACCTCACCAGGTAACCCCCTTAATCCTATTACATGCCACAACACTGCGCCCATCCACTGGCCCCAGTGCAGTGCCAGCACACCGGCAGGAGGGCACCCGCACTTTATTAAATCGCCACTAGCCACCGGCTGCCACCGCCACAGTCCACCACGCACCAGGAGAACAGGGCTGGAGAGAGGGGCACATACTGTCTCTCTCGATTACATCACTCAATTTAAAACTAAAATCATTTAAGACTTCTGATAGGTTTTCTCTTAAGAACTTTATTAATAATCTGACGTTATTTGTGTAATTCAGTATGGAGTGAGTAGTGCATATGTGGCATCTCATACATTTATACATTTTCCACATATGTACACATTTCACTCGTATTCGTATCCATGATAATGAGCTGGCGTTAAACATAAATATAAATATATTTTGGTTGTTAAATTAAATTCACACCATTTAATTAAATCAAAAGCAGACCCTCTATGTGGAGCTATCACCATTTTTTTTTATCTAAAGATATTACAGCAAAGATGTTGTCTTATGAATCAATGCCACCTTTTGTGTTGAATGCATGTTGTCATGTGATCAAGCTTTGGACTTCTAATTTTGAATTTTATGTGCGTCTTGTAAAAATCTCCTCAAACTTTGATGAAAATTGTACCAGAGAAGGTGATAAGCGAATAAACAGTGTTTTTCAGTAACATTTGTTCAACTAATCCCAGTTTATTAGAAGGCAAATAGATTATAGCTCCAGATTAGGAAGAATAGATCACATTTAACACCTCCCTCCCTTATTATTATATATGAGAGAGAAAGTTTTTGGCACAGAAAGACACTTACATCCCCGTTAGATGCAATTTAACAGTTTACAGATCATTACTATAAATTAGAGTTACTGCCAGCAAAGCCCAAAGGAACATTCTTTATCTTTAATTTTTTTTTAATTGCTCTATATATAGTGGCCCCAAAAAGAATTTGGACACTTAAGTCACTTAAAAATGTATGAATGTCATTGCATTAGATCCAAATTTTCAAACATGTCATCTGCAAACAATCATGCTAGACGTTTTTCTCAGAACTAACTTTTTTAGCAATTTTTGCAGTTACTTTTAATTAGCTGGTATCAATAAGATGATTTTAGTGGATGTATGAAGTCAGTTCCCCTCAAGTTGACACAGGTGTCTGACAGTGACAGTAAAGACATGTATAATGTTACAAAAGATTTCTATTTCAGAAATTCCCCCTAAAAATTTATCGCAGTGTCCACAAAAATATTAAGCAGCACAACTGTTGTCAACATTGATGATAATATGAAATGTTTCTTGAGCACCAAATCATCATATTAGAATGATTTCTGGAGGATCATTACTGGAGTAACGATGCTGAAAATTCACAGACCCCAAATTTTGAACGATACTAGTTTATATTATATTGTATATTAGCGTATATATTATATCCACTGACAAGCTGACCCACACACAATATTTATTTATTGGTTTATAGACAAAGCTAAGTCGAATTCTTGCCAAGTACCCCCTGGAACCTGATGTATATGTGCCCCTAGTTAGGAATCATTGCCTGTTTGACATTTCTATGCCCATTGAATGATGACCCACAATGAAGTCATCCATTTCCATGTTTTCGTGGATGTGTCCTACCCCAGTGGTAAGCGTAGGCAGTGCTGAAGCCTCAGTGGGTTTGAATGGCACTGGGGTCTCCATTCCTCTGGAGGAAGTGGAGATTTTACAGCATCTGCCACAGAGCCGCACAGCTGCAGAGGAGGGACAGCATCTGTTCACAAGGGAATTCAGTACTTAAGTATTAAGACTCGGTCATGTATTGTTTATAAATTACCATAAAGATGCATGCTGTTGCAGAAATATTAGTGAATAATTCAAGTCATTTGTTTACATTTGGAAAAGTACCACTGTGCATGAAAACGATCCAGATGGTTTTTATGGAGTATAGATTATTTGCAACAGCAGGTCTAGACAAACTCTTGCATTTGACGTTATTACACAGCAGATGAATGTAGTCCTGCATTGTTAGTTCAGTACACCTTTTTAATGTACATTTATTATCATGTAAACACTGTAGTTTTGTCTGTGCCATGCATTTTTTTTGTCTTGATCTATTAATTCATTCAGAAAACAGAAAAAAAATGTAATTCATCTAAACAATAACTTGAATACACCTCCTCTGTGATGATGTTTTCAGTTTCTGAATTAAACTTCTTTTTGACATGTTGGACATAAATTCAAAAATGTCAAGCTAAAACCACCCTGTGGTCATAATGATGAAAAAAGTAATTCTTTGCCGTAATTTTGTATTATTATTTCTATAAAAGATTGAGTTGTAGCAAAACAGTTTTCACTAATTTACAATATTAATAGTATTTAGAAGAACTTGCAGTCAAAAAGACTTCCTTTGGTGTAACCAACAAGTAGAAAGCCATTTGCTGTCATGTGACAAGAAATTCACAAAAAAATAAATAAAAGGGCCCTTAAAGCTTTGTGCCAAGGTCAGTAAGTCTTGCAAAATATTGTATAATCTGACCTCTTCATGACTTAGGTTGTGTATATTCTTATATGTATGGGAAATGTATTATTTTTTTACTGTATGAAACAGATTTCTTTGTACTTTACACATGCACTGTGAACTAGATTTTATTATCATTTTATTATCATTTTATTGACTGTGTCGTGGAGGTTGACAGAGATGAACAGATTATTTGCTTGTAATGTCCATGTTATGCTTATCTATTTCTAAGTTTTATTTCTGGTGTAATCAGAGATTTAGTTGTCTTTGACAACTTTTTGTTGTTGATTTATTGAAGAAAGTTTTGTGTGAATAATATATTACAGCGGATCACTTTCAAGGGGTGCAGTCCATAATTCTGTTTTTTGATCAGAGCATTATTGAAATGTAAGATTTTGCAGCGATTAAATGAGGCCGAATTAGCATTAAAAAAAGCTCGGGCAGGATGCTGGCCTTTAAACGCTCTCTGCTTCTTCTAGATGAGGCAACAAAATGGCCTGCTGAAGATCAGAGTGGTTAAGCTGCTGACAGGCCCTGCTTTTGGCAGCAGAGAGTCTTTTAGCCACTGTATGCATGGTGTGGATGTGGACTGCCAGGGCAGGTTCTTTGGGCCAGGCATAGTGCACAGATGCAGCAGACATCTGTGCATTCTTTTTCTTTTCCTTGAGGCTAATCCCTCTTTTTCCCATCTCTCTGTTGTCTTTACTCTCCTACGCCACCTATGCATGTACATAAACACATGTGCACTGACCTGCAGGGGGACCCTGTGACTGAGCAGACCAGGGGATGGTCATGTGGGGACCCTCTCTGTGTCACTTCCCCTTTGGTGGGTGCTCATACAATCAGACCCTCTGAAGCCAGACTTTGACTTTTCCCGTACTCGTCTCACAGCTTGGATGATCACAGCTCCCACCAAATGGATGGGCAAAGCAGTTGTCTTTTGGTTTTTTCTGTTTTTTCTTTCGCTCTGGCCCCCAGGCCCCCCGTGCACATGCTGGGGAGGGCCGGCGGCTCCAGTATTGGATCATCAGCCAGCTGTGCGCTGGGCAGCAGAGGATCTATCATAATCCTGCCGCTCTGTTCTCTGCCTTCTGACGGCTTTGAGCCCAGGCTTTATTCGGTTTGTTTGTTTGCTTTTGTGCGCTCGTGCCTTTTTGTCATCCCTCCCCCACTCCTTCCTTCTTGTGCACCCACCCTCCCACCTCTCCCAACATTCGGCAGACCCCATAGGGTGTGAAAATAAAGAGAGAAAAATGTGCGACGGTATAAAAAAAAAGTTGCGTTGTTTTGCCATGCCGCTTTACCAGCCGCAACAGATTTTCCCCTTTGCTTTTCTGTGTTTGCTGGAGTTCACTGTGGTTTTGGAACATGACACAGGGGCTCGCTTTGTTCCAAATTCCCTCTCTTTTTCAGCATCACAAAATTTTGCAAGCAAGCGGCGACGCTGGCAGCGGGGCTTGAAGTTTTGATCCAACAAGAACCATGTTGCGGTTTGTAAAGGAGAACCTTCAGGCATAAGTATGGATCTGAAAAGTAGGAAATATTCACAACTTCTCTGTCGAGAGCTTAGCAAAGAACCTGGCCCTCTACGCACAGTAAACCCTCGTACTCGAAGCTACATCCACCATATTGGCTAGTGATTGGTTAATCGGCGCTGTTGTGAGAGACAGAGAATTACAAGAAAAAAGCCTGCTAGAAGTTTTTGGGGATATGAAATGATCAGCCTTGTCTCTCTTTGGCTTATCTTTGTATGTGAAGTGGAATTATTTGAGCAAAAAAACTCTCCATGGTGATTGATTGTCCACATCAGTAAGGCCTCATTGTGAGCTGTGAAGGAATCTGGCTTATATTGACATCTGTGCTGTTGCTGTAGCACAGAGGAAGACTGGACATGTCCAGACATTTTGCTTTTTTTTAACTTTTGTTTTGTAAGAATTTCAATGACATGGTGATTTTTGTCCTGTCTATTAATTCATTCAAAAACCATTTAAAAGAAAGAGAGAAAAAAACAAGGGCTTGAATGCACCTCTTCGATTATAAGCATTTTCATTTCATTTTGATATTATTTGAGGGACATAAAGATAAAAATGTGAGAGTGATACAACTGTTCTGATATCATAATAAAGAAAAAAAAATCCTCATTAAAAGATTGAAATTTCTTACAAGAAAAAAGTATCTTAAAATATCAGATAATTTAACCTTTTTAGAGCAAGGTTAGTTCAGTTTGTAAGGTGTCATGTTGTGTGACTCCCCAAAAATGTAATTTTTTTTAAAATTAATAATTCATTATTTTTATTAGAAAATACCTTAGTTAAAACATTAAAAACTTTATATATGTATATTTAATTTTGAAAATGATTAAGATCTGTACAATCACATGTTATGTAAGGAAACTGAGTACTTTTTACTTGATGGTTACACCACATTTTTATTAAATTTAAACTTTTTTTTATACATGAATCCCAACATTAGTAAAAAAGAGTATATTTCTAAGAACTTTGCAAGTTTTTTTTTTTTTTGTATGTCATTGACCCAGAACTTTTTGGGGTCTGTCATTGACTCGTCCTCTCGCTAAGTTCTTGTACAAACTAGCCAACAAGAACCGTGAGACCAACTGCAGTGTTGGCATTAAAAAAGTTGTTCATCCCACCCCAGAATTCCATTAAACTTTGCACGCCTCCCTGCTTTCCCTCGGCCGAGTGTGAGCACGTGGAGGATGACAATCCCCTGAAAGGTGGAGAATCGGAAAATGAATAAAAGAGTGAGCAGATGCAGCCCCACGCCAGAGGGAGGCTGCCGCGGTGAGCAAAGTCTGCCGTGCCACCAAACTGCTGCAAACCAAGTCGGCGGGAAGCACATGTACCATCCGACAGCAAATAAAAGAGCGTAGCCCGCCACCCCTTGTCAGAAGTAGTAGCGATCGAAACGGGGGCCGCCGCCAGCCACGAGAAGCCGTGTTAGCGCTTTGGGGTGAGTGCGGGCACGGGCACTGGCAGGTAGCGGGGCGGTGTGCACGGTGCTGGGCGGCAGCCATCTTGTTGGGGGAGCAGATGGCGATGGGGCATGGAGGGGAGGGGCTGCTTAGCAGAACTAATCAGACAGTAACGGATGGGGCAGCTGGGACCGCTGCCGGCCATGCGGGAGAGTGCCGGCGAGCCGCCCAGTGAGTGTCATGATGTTGACAGTGGTGTGCCCGTTGGCCTGGGATGAGACCTTGCCACGTCTTCACGCCTCGCCGGCAGGGCTGCTGGCCTCCGGCTCCTCCTCCACTTCACACGGCAGAGGGCAAGAAGAGGGCTTTTGTCTTCTGTTTTTCTCAGCGTCTTAGAGACGACATTGTGGTGTTAGACTTAGTTCACCTGGGTCACGCGGTATAGCCATGTAACAAGCTTAAATGGTCCAGAAGTTGATCCATCAGATATCAAGTGATACTTTATGATTGGAATTTGGCTATATTGTATGTTTGACTCATACTTAAAAACTCATCTTCTTTGCGATTGAAAAACAAAATTACTTATCCATTTTTCCACATTAATTTAACATATTTTATGAACAAATTAATTAATCTCTCAGTGAAAATCATATAATTTATTGCACAAGTTAAAAATTGATGATTCACTTTAGAATAGTGGAATAAAGTACTAAAGAACTTGTTATTTAAAAGCATGTAGAATACGAATACCAAACTCTGTGTGTTTGTGTAATATTTGCATCGATCAGCAGTGATTTCTCCCCTCCCCTTCTTGTCCATGCATTATGTTTCTCCACTGGCCTATAAGACCAGATGCAATGCCAGAGGCTATGCCCCTCAACCAAGCAAGCCCTCAACTCATTGCCAGCAGTTTGCTCCATTATTTAACAGTGTAACCAAGTTCAAGGCAATTACATATGTGTCATTTATTTACAGGCCCCTAAGAGGACAATGTAGTGTACACAAGAGAACACACACTCTCGTTTTGAATACTGCGGCTACAGCTAGTTGTGTTTGCCAACAGAATGCATATGTTTGAAACATTGTGCAATTTGCACAGAGGGGATAATATGTCCAAACATGGCACATACTTTCCATTAAAAGATGAGCATTAACAGTTACAATGACTGTGATTGTGAAGTTGCTAAATTAAAGAATTCTTCATATTTAAATGTTTCTCTGAATATTGTTAAGCAGCTATGACATGTCACTACTACTGTTACTGTTATTTTGGTGTGTGATAATTGCGAAAATTCAAAGTGGTTTCAGAATTTAATGATCAATTATCAGTTCTATAATAATAATCAAAATAACATAATTATGGTAGCACATGCATTAATCCCTTAAAAAAAAATGATCTTGAGATATTTTCAGTTGTAACAATCCAGAAAATTAATTTGTAATTGGTCCCTACAGTTACATTTCATGGTTTGAGGATATTTTTGTAAATATGAATATGAATTGTGTTGTGAATTCAATATTTCAAATAAACCTTTTAAAACGTTTGGGGTTCGAAATTAATACTATTATTCAGCAGGAATACATTAAAATGACCAAAAGTGGCAGTAAAGACATTTATAATGTTACAAAAGATTTCTATTTCAAATAAATGCTGTTTACTTTATACATCAGGGAAACCTGAAAAAAATGTATCATAGTTTTCCACAAAAATATTATCAGCATACCTTTTTTCAACATTGATAATAGTAATATACATTAAAATCAGTTGAATTAAATTGCAGTAATTCACAAGCTGTGTTGAGCATAAGAGACCCAAACTTTTGAATGGTAGTGTATTTGATACATTCTTCATCTTATCCTTGTGTGAAAAATCATAATTTGCAAATCGAACTACTTGTCAGAGCAAATATTTTTACCAGTGAAGTTATGGTCAGAAAGTTTCAGCACTTCATTATATTCATGATCAGAAATGATTTCATTGTAAATGTTCAATTTGAAACTCCCAGTCCTACTAAAACTATATGTCCGTGTGTCTTGAGAGCTGCTCCAGTGCCGTGGCCCAGCTCTGTGTCATGATGGTACAGGACAGAATGTTGCCAGTCCCCAGGCAAAGTGGGAGCAAATCTGTCGGGTGCAACTGTTCTCACTTGGGCCAACTCTGCCCAGAGAAAGTGCCCTACTTACTGTTTCTGGAAGCTGGGTTGTTCTCCTTCTTTTCTAAGTCTCCATGGCACTTTTTTTTTTTTTGGTCACCACAAGTGCAATTTCAATAATAGACTTCTATCTATTATTATTCCAATAGGTTCCATATTAGCAGTAGCGGGGGCAAGAGTGCTGATTTTTGATTAATGGTGCCATATTTTCTAGTGTGCTCGGCTCACTAGCTCAGCTGTATTTGAATTTCTTCTCACTTTTGGAGAAGGTTTAATCAAGTGTCTTTCTTCTGTTTACCCAGAATGCATCATTTTTGTGTAGTCCATTTGTTAGGTCCAAATTCATTATCAGTAAATTTATATTAACATGCTTAAACATACTGTAGAAAGGCCCATATCATCATGGCTTTCTCTCTCCTCATCTACTCCACTCTCCAGATGGCATAAGGAGTCCATCACAAAGCGGGCATCCTCCCACAAAATCCTGCCATGAAACAGGAATGGAAGAGACGGGCACAACCCTAAGACCCGGCAGCCCGACACCCTATTGGGTTAAAAGCGCTGTTTGTTATGCTCTTTGCTGGCCATGCGCTTTTTGTGGGCACGTTCGGCTTTTGGAGAGCATATTTGGTGTGTGATGGAGGGATGATGAAGGCAGCACGGTTTAGTTGGGCCTCCTGTGTGAGGTGACACCAGTGGGGGGTCTGGCACAAGCCCCTCCAGGTCAGCCCGAGCTGTGGAAATGCGTCACGCGCTCAGAGTGCGAGCCTCAACAGCGCTGTCGCAGGCTGTTTCACCCAGGGATAGCGCTCTGTCTTGTTCTCTTCCTCTCTTCCTCCTTCTCATCTTTATGCTTTCATTTCTGTCCAGTTTGTGTTTTTTTCCCAGAATGCACATTACAGAAGCCTCTTGAATATTTTTAAACTTATATGTAGTTCATACTAGGATTGTTTAAAGGGATATTTCCCTCAAAAATTAAACTTCTGTCATCATTTACTCAGTCAAAGTCATCAGTAATTTTTGTTATTCACTGAAAATCTTTCTTTACAGCTTTGGTCACCATTCACTTTTATGGAAAAGAGCGGCTTGGACATTCTGCTAAACTTCTCCTTTTGAGTTCCATATAAGAAAGAGTGATATGAGAAAATCAAAATGACATGAGGGTATGACAACATGTATGAAAACATTTTCTTTTTTTTTGGATGAACCATCCTTTTAAGCAGAGATTTTCTTTCTTCAAAAAAGCTGTTCAAAAATCCAATATTTTTTTTATATTCCTGTCAAAATGAAAATCCTTGTCATTGTCATAAACACACATCTAAAATCTGCAATTTCTTGACCTACCCTGAAAACATGGATATTTATTCAGCATATGTGAACACATCTCAGCTTCCTCTGTGTGCGTTTTCAAATCACAACAGATTCTCTATGGATACATAAGAAAAAAATGATTATCGTGATTAGTTGGTTTGTTGATAGGGGTGTCTTATAGAAAGGGAGGGGGTTGTTTGTAAATTGGTGGCGTCTGCAATTCGTTTTGCCTCTGACCTTGAGGGGGTTTTGCGCTTCTTGAAGAAGAAAGCAGAAGCTGGCGGTAAACAAAGTTCACTTCTGACAGATGGATTGAATGACAGAGAGGTTGCGAGTGCCAGAATAGCCCTGGCATCCGAGGAAATGTTCAATGCGGTCCAACAGGAGAGGAGGTGTGAACAGGTGCGGGGCTGCTGAAGGAAAGGGGACCAGATGGAGGGAGCCAGAGCCAGTTTAGTTAAAGGAAAAAGGGTGGGAGGGAGCAGCGAGGGGGGGGGGGGATAAATGAAGGGTGGGGGGGCGATACAGGGCGAGCGATGGAGAGGCTGACGTGCACGCTAATAGAAGCGGTTTGGATGTCGTGTAAATATAGAGTGTGCAAGTACTGCAGACGAGACACGGGCAGCTCAGGTTGGGCCGTTTCATTCGCTCCTGGAGGGATGGGGGCGAGCGTGTCAGTGGGAGACAGGAAATAGGAGTGCGATTGACACTGAATGAGTGCAGCTGAATAAATGCTATAAAACATCTTTGTGAGTGTGAACATTTTGCAGTACTTTCTGTATTAGTGTTTCAGCAAAGTTTTCTTCAATATCTTAATAGCAAAACATACTTTTTTACTCAACTTTTTGAGCATAATTTCATATACTTTTAAATTGAATTGTACTCTTTCTACTGCCTATGAGAGATGAGTATGTCATCTTGAAGTCCGTCTAACTGTAATCACAAAACCGGGATGAATGTTAAAATGCCAGATTAGCGCCTTCTGTCCATTTCCGTTCTTACCCCGCAGTGCAACCTGTACTTTTTTTACTTTTGAAAGTTTTCCTCGCACATATATTAACATACAAACGGTGGCAAGTGTCCTTGTGTACTGTTGAGTGCTCATGAAGCCAAACGGCTGACTCCAATTTGCGCACATTTTAGGAACGGTAGCATTTGGTCATTTTTGGCGTGGGATCACGGAGCACCACAGGGTGCTGCAAACTCTGCGCTCGAGCGGTCTGTGGTAGTCCAAATCAAATGGGCAACAGCTTGAATAGTACCCACTTAGGCAGCCCTCGGCCCTCGCGCTCCACCAGCACCCAGCTACGGAAACTATTTTCCGTGGCTCAACGCTGCTCCCTACCAGGCAGACCGACCAACCCGGCTATGGCTCCTAACCGGAGGACATTAGGCCTCGCTCACATCATTACCAGCAGTGAGCAAACACTCACTGACCTGCCATTGTGGGGTGGCTGGAGAGGGTGCGAGGTGAGTCAGAGCTGTATGACCTGGCTTCGAGACAGTTCATGCCCGAGCAAACATTCGAAACGGATGACATTTCAGATTTTTGTTGGCACAAATGAAACAGTTAAGGTATTCATTCAAAATGCATCCAGAAGTGGTTCCTACCCAAACATACACTACTAGTCAAAAGTTTGGACACGGTAAGATTTTTAATGTTTTTAAAAGAAGTTTTGTCTGCTCACCAAGGCTGCACTTATTTAATTAAAAATACAGTAAAAACAGTAATATTGTGAAATATTATTACAATTTAAAATAACTGTTTTCTGTTTGAATATATTTTATAAAGTAATTTATTCCTGTGATCAAAGCTGAATTTTCAGCATCATTACTCCAGTCTTCAGTGTCACATGATCCTTCAGAAATCATTCTAATATGCTGATCTGCTGCTCAAGAAACATTTATTGAAACATTTATACAGTTGTACAAAATATTTGTGAACAATATATTTTTTTTCAGGATTCTTTGATAAATAGAAAGTTCAAAACAACAGCATTTATTAGAAATATAATATTTGTAACATTATAAATGTCCTTACTGTCACTTTTGACCGATTTAATGCATCCTTGCTGAATAAAAGTATTAATTTCTTTAATTTCTTTTCAAAAAAATAAAAATAAAAATTCTTACTGACCCCAAACTTTTGAACGGTAGTGTATAATGTTACAAAAGCTTTGTATTTCAGATAAATGCTGTTCTTTTGAACTTTCTATTCATCAAGGAATCCTGAAAAAAAAAGTACACAACTGTTTTCAACATTGATAATAATCATAAATGTTTCCTGAGCAGCAAATCAGCATATTAGAATGATTTCTGAAGGATCATGTGACACTGAAGACTGGAGTAATAATGCTGAAAATTCAGCTTTGATCACAGGAATAAATTACTTTATAAAATATATTCAAACAGAAAACAGTTATTTTAAACTGTAATAATATTCCACAATATTACTGTTTTTACTGTATTTTTAATTAAATAAATGCAGCCTTGGTGAGCAGACGAAACTTATTTTAAAAACATTAAAAAACTTACCGTTTCTAAACTTTTGACTGGTAGTGTACATATTATATAAACAATACTTTTTAGGTGGCCTATATTTTGATAATGATAATAAACTGATAATAATAAGAAATGTTACAAATCAGCATATTAAAATGAGTATTGATGAGCTAAAAAAAAGTTTTACAAACCTTAAAGTAATATATTTATTCAAAATGGAAAATTCTGTCATCAAATTCTGTCAATGAAAATACTTTTATCATTTACTCACTTTCATGTTGTTCCGAACCTGTATGACTTTTTCTTCTGAGAATCACCGGAGAAGATATTTTAAGAAATGTCTGTGTTTATTTTTGTTCATACAATGGAAGTCAATGGTCACCAAAACTGTTTGGTTACTGACATTCTTCAACATATCTTCAGAAGGACAAAAGTCATAAAGGTTTGGAGCAACACAAGGGTGATTAAATGATGACAGAATTTTAATTTTTGGGTGAAAAGTACTCAAATAAGTTCTTGCTTCATTTTGAGTTGTACGTAGTAGACAGTAATGACTTGAAGTTCACTGAGCAATTAAAGGCTTTACTGATTCATTGAAGGAATCAGCTAAAAAGAGTCATTTGTTTGTGAGTCAAAATACACTTCTCACATGTATTTTGATTAATTTATGTATGTTATTTTGTGGTACACAGTCTCTCTCATCACATTCAGTTCAGTCAGCAAACTCAGTTCTGGAAATATAATTTTATTGGCGCCACTGAAACACGGCTCAGTGGAATATTTCTAAGATGAATAAATTTAGCAATAGCAGTGTTTGATACTTTGCTTGGTGCACACACAATTTCTTATTAAATCTACATATGACATTTTATTGATATTTCATATTAGGCATTCATTTCATTGATACTACTTGAGTGTATAAAAATCGGTCTATGAAAATGTTGAATTATATTATTTGTGTACTTAGCAATCAATCCATGATAACACCTCTGTTCCTCTGCTAGCCACATGCAACTTAAAATATTCTTCGCCTTTAGATACATAAAGTTTCGATCTCGTTGGTGTCCACAGTATCTCGCTCGAAGGCCTCTCGCTTAGCCAACTTTTTCCCTAAAGTGCTCGCGGTAACTTTCTGGCGGTCTCTCTCATGCTAATTGGTCGACAAACACCCGACCCCCCCCCCACTCCATCCACACCCCCGCACCCCAGTGAGTGGCTGGGCCCCCTGGAAAGCCACAGTAACAAATGGCTGGCTGTGAGGCCTTTGTGAGCCCCTGCTGAGCGCTGGTGTGGATGGTGTTTTAGGCCGCTGTTCAAGCACAGCGGGGGCCGAGCGCTCTCCCCCTGCTCGCTCTCTCTCACACAGCTCTCGCAGGCGGAGCGCCTTCACACTCCAGACGACAGCAGGCCTGCAGAGACGGTCACTTCTCCAGCTACATTCCAAACCCAGTGTGCGAGAAAAGTTTTCAGGCTTCACTGTTAATTAACACACTTTGACTTGAGTTTTGTGGGTGTTTTTTTTTTCCTTCTCGTCTTACTTTCTTTGGCCTGCATTATGTCTGCTCTTTTGTAGTGTAGACTAGTTATTTAATTCATGCTGATCATTAACGTGATGCTTTTCAACCTGGCGGTTGAGTAAAGAACATGCTTTTGTTTCCAACATTGAGGTGCTTTAATGTAGATCTGTTGATCAATTTCATATCTAATCTCCGATATCATTCTGTAGTCTGTTGCACGTTTCTCTCCCTTTTGTCTCTCTGTTTGAGAGTCAGAGTCAACAAAGCTTTATTTGCATAACTGTAGGAAGGATTACAATATTGCCAGAGCGTTTCAGTAATTGCGTAGCACAGGTGAATGAAATCAACAGTAAAATAACGGAGGGTACAATAAATGAAGCGATATGTCAGGTGTGAATATGGTAAAGTGACAAGATGTAGTGTGACACTGATGTGTTGAAGTATAATGTATAGTCTATATGTTAGATTCAAAATAAACTTGTTGCCACACCTGCCAATACCGGGTGAATTGAGTAAATTTATCAGCCAAATGTTTCTTACCGACCGTGCTGTAATTTGATTTAAAAAAATAATAATTTAATTAAAAAAATATATATTTTTGCCTCTAAGACAATAGAATTACATTTTTCCTTGCATAATTGTGGCAAAAGATCATTGTGTCACTTGCAGCTTCATATATTCACCACTCTGTACTGTATGTGAAATGCTACTTAAAAACATTTATACACACATTTTAGTGGCTTAATACAAGGAATGTTCCTCAATTTTTTTTGGTCGATAAAGCTCTGGAGAAATAAAAGGGCTCACCTAAAGTAATTACGAAGAGACAGAAGCTCCATGTTTGGAAAGATCAGAGAAGGGGACTCTGTGTGTATACTGTATTAACACAAACACTTACATCATTATTAGGCAGATAAAGTACCAACGAGGCTGAGATTATCTTTCCATGCATTTTGTTGCCTTTTCTAATAATGATCAAATGGCCAGTAGGCTAACTTTTATTTAGGCCAACTTATACTCTTTTTGGTGCTTTGTGAGTGTTAATTTTGGACCTCAGTATGATAGTTCTGGTTTTAGATTTAGATTTTTCAGAGTAGTGTCAACCTTGACACAAAAGACATAGTTAACAAGGGATTGTTCACCCAAATATTTATTTATTTATCATTTACTCAGGCTGTCCAAACCTGTATGTCTTTCTTTAACCAAAAAGTTTTGGTGACCACTGACTTCCATTATATGGACAAAAAACACTAAGGCCCTATCATAAGTGTTTTTTTCCTAATTTCAGCCCAACACAGTTATCATTTTCACGTCCTGCGGCACGTTGTTTAAATATGCATTTGCACCCATTTGTGCACCCATGGGCGTGCTGGTCTGAAAACGAGGTGTGTTCAGGTGCATTGTTGGCGCATTGCTATTTTCAGGCAACTGAAATAGACTGCGTCATTGACCACCTGAAACCTGGTCTAAAGTCAATGGTGCAATATTTGTTTTGTTATTTAAAAGCGCGTTAGTAATATGCGGCTATATGCGGGTGCACAACGCACGTACATTCTGCTTATTATACACACAGGGACACACAGCAGCAAACAAACATGCCAAAAATAAAAGGATTACAATGTAAAAGATTATTATTGTATGCAAAAAGATAAAAATGTTTTGTTGGAATCCGGCTTTTCCCTGTAGATTTCCTCACTAGAGGAGCGTTCAGTTTTTCCGCTTGCAAATTCCGCCATGTAAATAGCGAATCCACCATGGCACGAGCGCAACTGGCTTTTAAAGGGAATGGGAGATGAGACTCTGATTGGTTTATTGCACGTTACGCTCGAAAACACACCCATTACTCATTAAGAGAACAGGGACAACCCTTTTAGACCATGTGCCGGGTGCGCCGACCATTTTTCCCGTCCTTTTGGTTGGGCCCATCCTTAAACTTGGATTCAGACACGCCCTAAGCAGACTTGCGCCATGCGCTTTAGACCATGCGCTTAGATCGTTAAAATAGCGCCCTGAGACATTTCTCAAAATGTCTTTTTTTATGTTCTACAGAAGAAATAAAGTCATACAGATTTGGAACGACATGAAAGTGAGTAAATGATGACAGGATTTTTGACATTAACCTTACCTAATTTATTAGTTTAGTAAAATTGTGTCCTAAATATTTAATTGTGTTGTAACATTTTTATTGTGCTGTTATGTTTTTGCACATTGCTCTATATAGCACAGCTTTTTATATCTTATTGCATAAATGTGCTTTGTAAATATGCAGAGACAACTATTAGTAATTTTAAAGGTTGATTTTCCCCCAAAACTATAAACACTGTTGCTTTTTTAAACATTGTTCTGTTTATATGAGCATTCCTATCCAGCACAGCACAGCAGTATTGGCTCAACAAGTGCTGTGAATTTGGGGCGGGACTGTCTGATTGTCTGACCAATGACAGAGGGGAGTGATCAGGAAACCTGTTTGAAAACATTAATTTTGCAGTTCCGTTTGGTGATGCTAGTGGCACAGAAATACCATGTGTATCACTGATCTACATGTGTATCTTTCTCTCTCTCTCTCTCTCTCTCTCTCACTCTGCAGGCAGGAGAAGGAGGCGGTAGAGCGCTGCTGTGGCGAGGACATGGCCGCTCTGACCTTCCAGGCACAGCGGCGCGAACGTGAGCTGACACAGACGCTCCAGCAAATGGAAGCGCAGCACGAGAGGAGTGGTGGGTGTTCACCGGTGCGCTGCCCCTTGCCAGAACAACCGCCTCACCCGCCCTTCCGCCTGCCTCACCCCCGCACGCTCCGGGCGTGAGCCACACTGTGCGGGACGGCATCAGGAACACCTGTAACCTTTGGCTGGCCGAAGGGAGCAGATGCTCGGCGCTCCAGAGCTTCAGCGCTACGTATTAGTTAGCGTTTAAAAATGGGGGGGCGGGCAGCGCTGCCCACTGTCTGCTGATTTCAGAGTGCTGCTCTCACATCTGTTGCACCATCTGGATGGGCGAGTTTAGTTTATTTACCTGTGTTTCCAGAAACTTGAGGCATGCTGATTGCCAGAACAAAGCGCAGAAAAAACAAAGAGCTTCTTTTTGGCGCGGCTGCACGGCACACATGTTGTCTAAAGAGAAATGGCATCAGAGGCTCAGCAGGAAGCTCTCTGGGCTTATGGAATTAGTCCTTTAATACCACAGACCACTTCCCTCTCTAAGCATATAATGGCCATTCTCGATAGCTAATTATTTTTGTCCTGCTTCCCCCCGTATCTGTCTTTCTATCTCTAAACGGATTGATTTTAGTAGTTAAGACAGAATCGCCTCTAGATGATATCACTTTTTTTTTTTTTTTTAAAAACACTGCCCTGTTTGTTTAGAGTCCAGTTTGTTTCTTTTATCCTGCTTTGTGTGTGGTGTCTCTGTGGCCTGCACATGCCCAGCTAGTTTCAAAGCGCATAAACGCAGTAGGATTCTTTTGGTGAACTGTCAACAGCTTCTGAACTTTTTGAACTTGATGAAAACTAAATTTAATGAACACCACAATCCACGTTGTTGTTACTTTCCTGCTTTCTGTCTGTCTCCTTTGTGTAGCTCAGATATACAGTATACACAAAATATACAGTGGGGTCCCAGACCAAATCTGAGACCACAATGAAAATTTAGAATTTTAAATACCTGGAAATAAAACATTAATTATGTTAAATATTTCAGATTCTGCACAATTTCTAGGTTATTATTCAAATAAGTAAATGTGTGACATTATTCATGTGACTCTGTACAGACGGTCAGATGTTCTTCCATTGAAACACAAGATGCTCTTTGGATCATCTGAAATCATGTTGGGGAACATGTTCATACAATCTATTAAATGACAACATTAATATAATTAAGCAAAACATGGTCAGGTCACAGTGTCTGAAGAATTTTTGGTCCCAAATCTTTATCAATTTTACTGGTAGTCCACTGTATGAAGAATTTTTGGGTATAATTTGTCACAGTTTACTTTATTTTGCTATTCTCACTTACATAAATTAACTGTAGTGTCCTGCAAAAAAATTATACCTAGTGTCTGAATAATTTTGGTTTGAATTTGGTTTGACTGTGCATATAATATATTAATATAAATACAAATTAAAATAATATATTAAAATTTAAGTAAAGCATTTTAAGTAAATGTTACAGAAACTTGGACCCCACTGTACATAACATCATTGTAAGTGTCTCTCCTTATTACACTGCACCCCCTTCATAAAAATATTTTTTTTCAGTCATCAATGAAAATCTTAATGGAAGAATAATTGAAAAGGCCGCACTTTACAGTCTTTTGTTTTGAACAAAAGTTAAGCACATATCAAAGACAAATCAAAAATTTCTGTTTTTTTGTGGCAGATTATCATATGTCCATCCATCAAGTAACCACTTTCTGATTTTGTCACATGACCCTGAACACAATAATTTTTTTTGCTCTACCTGTGTTATATATTTTAGCACATGTATGTGTTTGCTGTTAATGGGTCAATACTTTATCTGTTCACAGTCAGAGAAACAGACGCTCTGCTGAGTGCTCAGAACAGCCTGATTGGGAAACTGAAGGAGGAGTGTCAGACACTTGGGGCAAAGCTGGAGGAACTGGCCCAGAGCAGCAGGCACGTAGCACTTTCAGTCCTTTAAGATCATGTATACCGTATTCATTTTTTCATTCATTACAAACTCAACAAAAAATTTAACCCAGTCAAGTTCAGGCCATTTTGTGTCCAGGGTTCCTATGGTCATGGAAATGGCAAGTTGTTGAGTTTTAAAATTGTTAGTCTTACATTTTTTTTTCCTACATTGCTCATCTTTGAAATATTTTATTGACTGGAAATTGCTAGTTCATTAATGACCAAAGCAATCATCAAAATTTGGTAAATAATTAAAAATTCAAAGGTGTAAAGATGTGGGAACACTGGCTGCCTTTAAGGCAGTCTTCAGGGCTTCTTTGGTCATGACTCTCACGTCTAGCATATCTAGAGCTGAACTAAACATAGTGCTCACTGTAACTGTGCTATTCCTTGCAGTGAAATCAGTGAAAATCAGTTTCCATGTTTGAAATGCAGATTGCCTGACATCGTCTTCTCAACTGTTTGATCTTGTTGATGCTTTGTGAATTGTGTATCTTCGCGGAGTCCGACTTTCAGCGCAGAACCACTCGTGGTGTGTTATCCAGAGCGTGGCATCCTTTCCGTGCCATACTGCTCTAGTCTGTGCCCCAGTAAGGGAGCTGTCACTGTACCCTGGCACACGCCAGCCTGTCCTCCGTGCAGGCTTTGCTCTCTGCCCATCACATGTGCCTCTCACCTCAGGCCTCTGGGGTAGTCAGCTGTTAAAACAGTGTAAAGCGCATTACTCACATCGCAGCTTGCAATCTGCCATGGTCAGTCAGCCCAGCTTGGGAAGGTACAGGCCACTGCTGCTCGCCCTCCCCCTTCCGCCCGCACGCTGAACTCAAGAAGACCTCTGAAGAAGATGGATGCGGCAAATCATCTCGGCATATTTGTGATCATACTGTAGTTTTACAGTTGCTGTTGACAGATAAAAACACGGACATGGTTAACAAATGCCAGATAGTGTTCTGCAGTGTGACATATTTTACTTTACATTTTTTACCATTCTTTCATATGCCGCTTTTATGACCTCATATTTTTATGACCTGATGGGATATGTACTTCTAAATATTAATGTCACACTACAGGACTATTTAAGTGAACCACAAAAAAACCACAAAAGGTGAAGAAAAGTTCTGCAAACAAGGTGAATGAAATGAGTATAAAAGGTTAAAACAAACAAGGATGGGATGTTGACATACAGTAAATTACATAAGGGATAATGTTCGCATTGCCTCAGGGTCTTGATCATCCTGTCAGGGATTATTTTGTGATACATCTTGCATTTTTGCATTTATTTCAAAAAAATAATAGCAATAAATAAATTACCATGAAATGAGTTATAATTGTTTTACAATCTAAGAAGAAAGTGAGATGTAGAGAAAAAAAAAATAGAAATAGTGACTGGTCTCTTTACTTTTGATTTAATTTAACGGTAACACTTTACAAGTAAGGTTACATTTGTTAACATTAGTTAATTACATTAGTTAACATGAATATATATGATATAATGTTAACTAATGGAACCTTATTATGGAAATGTTACCAATGTTAATGATCAACCGCAGACATACAGAATCTCAGCAAAGTCTAGTGTTAATGTAATCTAGTAGCTAAATATATTTAATATAGACAGGTTTGTAAAAATTTTGTTGCTTTTTAATGTACTATGTTTAAAAAAAAAACTAAAATAATATGTTATTTAATAAGAGCAGTGTATGGACTGTGTATATATACACTCATACACTTGATTCATTTCACTCTACTGATCTCCCTGTTGTTTTATGTCCGGTGACAGTGTGGCCTTCTGTTCAGTGTTGTGTTTTAAACCTAAAGGCAGATGAGCACGCAGCACGCTGGCGAAAAGGTTCATTCTGCATAAGACTCAGGTGAAGGTTGCTCTCGTGTCTAGTGCAGCACATCCAAGCGTGTTGTGGTGGTGGATTTAATTACTTGTACCTTTAACAGTTTGATCAAGCACGACCCATTAGAACGTCTGCTGTTAACTTATATGAGCACATTAAACAAGTTTACACATTAAATCAAAGACATGTTTTTGGGAGCTGATGTCTTCCGTGTAGGATCTTTAACTTTGGAGAGCGGGGTGTTTACAGTGCTAATGGAGTTGACTTGGCAGGGCTATACCTGATGGCAGAGTGCTCAGGTGTTTCTGGTGCAATGAGAGTGTGGTCTTGTTAAGAAACTGTCATTGGAGCCATGGCAAAGTGATTAGTGCAAGTTCAAATCTGGATGTGACCCATTCAGTGATCTCAACCCTGTTTCCTCGCTATTTCTCCTTTTTCTTGTACTGATTTTCTTGTTCTTCCTTATTTTTCTGCCTTAAAATTGTATGGGCATCAGAGACAGTAAATCGCAGGGACCTTAAACTCGACAGGATGGTCCCAACATGTAAATCTTTTCGCCATTTTGGATTTTCTTAAAAACCTTTTTTTTTAAACTTCTCCTAGGCCATTGGTCTGATCTTCACCAAAATTGGCAGACAGCAGCTAGGGATGGTGCTGGCAAAAAGTTATTAAAAGAATTTTGATTCCTTGAAGCATTGCAAAGGTATAAGTTAATTAATTGGTCAGGCAATGCCCATTTTTATGAGTTGACCTACTTGACACAAAGACAACAGGACATTCTGAGGATGCACACAGTTTTTTGTAAAATTCTGCCAATAGGGGGCATTACAACTAATAAGCAACTTTATGTTTTAGCTACTCTGCAACTATGTGTGACAGAATCAAAATTCTTGTTTCTTCTGAATCCTTGGTTTAAGCCAGAACAATATTAAATAATTCATAATTTTATGATTATCTAAAAACTTTATTCACCATACTAATTGGTTAAAAAAACGCTATTTTTTCGAACTCCTCTTAGGCTTTGTCAGACCTTCATCATACATCATTCTGGCAAAAAGTTAATAAATGAATTTTGATCTTAATTTAAACTGTTTAGCAGATACATTTTTTTTATGTGTCTGGTATGACCCATTATGACTATTATGTCTATATCTTGTGTGCACTTCTCAAAACTTTGTACATCAGGAGAACAAGTCTGCACATGTTTAGCAGCTATTTCAAATGAAAGATGAAGGCTGTGATATTTATGTAGTCCACTAGAGGGAGCCACAGGATAAGCGTCTTTTAAGCTTATTTTTTTTCTTTCTTTTTTCATCCCTTTGAATGGAAATAAATGCATTGATCTAGTTCATTTGTATAACTATGGTGTACTCACAGCATAGTTTTATATAATTAGTGTACAGAAAAGTATATGAAATGCTTATAGATCATTAAATGTTTAACTTTTAATATACCCCAATAAAACATATTTTTTGCAATTTGCTAGACATGATTAAATATATTGCTGTCCATTTAAAATGAAGAGACAATTTTAATTGTCTTTTTCAAGATAATATATATTATAACATTTATACAAAGAAACGTATTTACTGTTATGGTATGAATAATAAAACAAACACTTATGTGTTAAACTGCAAGCATAAGGTTAAAAGGCTACACGTATTATAGAAATAAATTATAAAAATGAAAATAGCCTTAAGATAAATGCTTCAGATAAATACGATTTTGAGATTCACATTCAAATTGTCATCTGGCATCTTATGACATGCGATTAATCTAAATTTAAATGTTGAATACGAGTCCACACTTACACCACATATGTTATGATCACATGCCTTACAACAGTAAACATTTTTATCCAGGGGTATTTTTTTTACTTCTCTTTTAATCTAACAGTAAGAGGGAGTCATTTCCTTTGAAAGTCAGTTGCTGCTTTTGACACCTGTGTCCTGTTTCATCAAACCCTTACTTTCAGTGAAGCATCAAGATGGACTTTGCTTTTTAAAACTACATCATAAGATACATTAGTGCTTGGACCCCAATGTTTGCTGCTTGCGGCTGTATTTTCCTTTACTTTCTTTACTCTCTTTTCAATAAAAGTGGAAAAACAAACAAACGAAGAAAACATTTTCTGCTACTTCCTGACAGGCCATTGTACATGCTGCATTTAAATATGGTAGTGAAATCTGAATTTATCATATTAAAATATTTATATCAGCTGATAACTGATAGTACTGATATACTGTGTATTTAGATCCATCTGTTTTAGTAAAATGCGCTGTTTTGTTTATGCCCTGTAAGCTGCTGCTTTTAAAACTTTGTGGTTTGAATGATCTAATGTCAGTTCAGGTATTATTAGAGTTAAAGTAGCTTTATTTAACAGTATTGAAATGTGGATTATAAAACTTAAGCATGTGTTTGTGTGTGTAGAGCGGAGATAGAGCAGTTGTCTCTGGAGAGAGAGCACCTGCAGGAGAGCGCTGAGAAACTGCGAGGTCGCTGTGAGGAGATGGAGGAGCAGTGTGTGCAGCATGGCAGAATGCACCAGCGTATGAAGCAGAGGTACGCACACCTGCAGCACTGACCTCAAGTCCTGCTCGCTTTAGTATCACATGTACAGTCTCTATAGGAGCTTGTGTAGTTTATAACACCATGACATCACTACATTTGCATAATGAGGGACGTAGTTAAAACCAACAGCAGTTAGGGGTGTGAATCTTTGGGGTGTCAGTGAAACAATTTTACTTATGATTCACAGGTTTTCAATTACATTTCAATTCAGAAACTTTTTAAGATTCAGGCTTTGTTCACACGGCACACAAATACAGTTTGGCTTTGTCATTTTGCATGTTGTGAAATTTGATCTCTTTGTTCAGGTTTGTTAACACTGAATTTCATGTTTATTTATGCTGTTCTGATTACAAAAAAACGATTTTAGTTGGATATGGCAATAAAAACAAAATCTGATTTTTGCTGCCTGTCTGAACAAAGCCTTCAAAGACTTATGGGAGGCATGAGAAATAATCAAAAACTAGATCAAGGTCAATGAATTAGTGAAAGAATAATGAACAAAACAGGTTGAAATACACTACTGTTCAAAAAAGTTTGGGGTTGGTAAGATTTTGTAATGCTTTTGAAAGGAGTCTGTTATGCTCACCAAGGATGTGATCAAAAATACAGTAAAAACAGTAATATTGTGAAGTATTATTACAATTTAAAATAACTGATTTCTATTTTAATATATTTTAAAATGTAATTGAGGAGTTCAGATGCAAAAGCTGCTAAACGCCTACATTATTACCCCCCTCATTGAAGTCACTATACCTGATTGCCTAATCCTACCCCCTCCCCACACCTAATCCTAAACCTACCAATACTAGGGGAGTAATAATTTGGCGGGGATCAGAATTTGGCACAACACCTATTTGTTGGCAGAAACCGCTAAACGCCACTTCCCTTTGTCAGCAAAAGCCTCTAAGTCCATAGAAGAACCAATCGGAAAGCGTGAAATGAATCATATGATTTCAAGATGAATGGCGGTGTGCGTATGAGCCGGGTTTCAATTGCTGAGCTGAAAGTTTTTATCATGTTTTGTCTGTTGTTACAGTGGCAATGACAGGATTTCGCTAGTAGCAAGTAGGGGTGTAACAGTCCATGTATTCATACCGAACTGTTTCGGTACAGGACTTCTGGTACGGTGCGCATGTATACCGAATGCATTACATTGCAACATTAAGGTCTCCTGTTTGGGAACACTTCAGTTTAAAATAAGCTCTGCGTTTTGCTACTTTCTATAAGAAAGAAAGTGTCATCTTTCAAATTCGATCCATTTTATGAAATTCAAACAGAAAATGCTGTTTTAACGCTCTTTAATGTGGCGTGACAGATCACTGTATAGGCTCCACAAGCGGCGTTCAAGCTGTAGCGCAGAGCGCGAATGAGCACGATTATCTCTTCCTCGTTAATACTAATTACAGAATAAACAAGAATGAACATTCAAAGGTATGTTGGAAGATACAGTACAACTTACAGAAACGTATAATATCTCGTGTAATCGCTCAATCAGTGTTTCAACGGCGGAAAAACATCAATAAAACAGCTTATAAACAATGTCACATAGCATTTACCTCAGAAAAGCCATTCAGTGTCCACAGCTTGTTACCAAGAGAGATGAACTCTTTTGCTAATTATATGCACTAATTTAGCCTATATATTCATTATATTTTACTTAACCTGTTAGTGATGTATGTTTAAATAATTCTGCTATGAAAATGACATGTGTATAAATATATTTCAACAATGAATTGGAGTAAAAACATAATTTTATAATTAGATTTATAAGTTAATGTGAAAAGTGCCTTATGTGCAGCTTACATGTTTGCATACAATTTGTTATTTGTGTGTTGATTATTATATCTAAAAATAAATAGCAAATGAATTTAGTCTAATAGTTTGGGCTCTGAACCTTTAATATTATAGTAATGTTCAAGTAAGGGCTCCCTATATAGTTTACAGCATTAGCAGACATAATTGTTTTTATCCTTTTAGTTATAATTTAATTTATTTAAAGACAGAGACAATTTGTTCAGTAAACCACTGTTTAATAAAAAAAACAAACAAAAAAAACAAAAAACAAATTTATGTTTAATTTTCTTACCCCTACTGTACCGAATCCATGACTTCAAAACCGAGGGTCGTACCGAACCGTCATTTTTGTGTACTGTTACACCCCTAGTAGCAAGTGAACACAACAGTGTTCCTTTTGCTGCTGTAAAACAGACAGAAACGGACGTTTTACTATGTCTTGTTGTCCAAAGAGTTAAATACCAATGAACTGACATTTTTGAAAATAAGCCATTTCAATAACAGACTAATAACCTTTTCATTGCCATTAAACTGGAATTACTGAACCTAAACATAGGAGCCTGGTAAAAAAAAAAAAAAAGCTAATTTAAAAGAGTCAGAGAGGTTTTTGCAATGGAACTGTTCGAATTTGATCCTGTGATGGCAAAGCTGAGTTTACCGCAGTCATTACTCCAGTCACATGATCCTTTAGAAATCATTCAAACATGCTGATTTGGTCCTCAAATAACATTTTTATTATTATTAATGTTGAAAACAGTTGTGCTGCTTAATATTTTTGTGCAAACCGTGATGCATTTTTTTCAGGATTTCTTGATTAATAGAGTGTTTTAAAACAGAAATTGTTTGTAATGTTATAAATGTCTTTACTGCCACTTTTGCTCCGTTTAATGGTTCCTTGCTGAATAAAAGTATTCATTTCTTTTTTAAAAAAAAAAAAAATCTTACTGACCTCAAACTTTTGAACAGTAATGTATGTTGCTCATCAGGAATTAAATTTTTTCAGACTGAAATAAGGCTGGCTCTTCAAGAAGCCATTGATTGGATTTGCAGGATGCAGCTTTGTAACCTCTCAATATGTCTATAATATTAACTGGAATCAGATACTGGCTTTTTATATCTAATACATGTGAGCAGTGCCCTCGTAACACTTCATACTGCGTGTGTGCGTGTTTCAGGCAGGGGCACATGTGGCCACTGAGTGTAGGGTTGAGGGGCGTCTGGCACACCGCCCGAGCCAGCATGTGGGCGAGTGAGTGAGTGTGGGTGTATCCACAGTACCTCCAGCCTGAACTGAGCTTCTGCTGGGAGCACAACATCCTTCTGTTTCTTCCACAACTTTACATATTAGCGAATATCCACCTCCTTGAACCAGAGAGAAGCAGATACAAAGAAAAGTTACATTTCCTCTGCCGCCCCGTAATGAAAAGCATGTTGTTTTTAGATAGTTGTGCAGTGTGGGCATGTAAGTGAGCTTTCCTCACATAACTGGAGCTGTTAAAATGGTTTGTCACCTTTGCAATTACGCAACATTTCTCACAAGAGCTCACAGACCGAGCTCAGAGGTGAGATGGAGCGATTAGAAAGAATCTATATGTGTGAAATATATATAGTTATGTTTACCATAGTGAATATACAGAATTTTTTATTTGACTTGCATACAAGCTAGAAATCGTCAAACGATTTTTTTGCAATTAAATCTTTTTTGTTGTGCCTTTCTTGAACCATCCTCAATGGATTTAATGTTATAGCTAATCTTTTGAGAAGAATTCAAAACAAAGATAAAGTTTCAGTGTGCAAGAAGGCAAATAAAACAATTTCGTGTGCTGGCCAAAATAGAGAAAAATCAATTTGTGAGAGTTTACCGGATCACACCGTTCCTTTCTCGCTGTTTACATGCTTTGTTTATTGCAACGCTGACACACACATTTCTCCTGCTGTTGGTATGTAAGACAGAAGGTGCCAGAGCCAAACTTCAGCCTTCGGCTCTGAGTAAGAGACTGAGAGGTCTGGTCCCTCCCGCGTCTTCAGTGCCCCGGGTGTCTCTGCTCTGTAGGGCACTTCACCCCACCGCCCGTGGGTTAAGGTGTACGTGTTAATAAGTTGGTGCAAATGGCTTCGGCATACATGCAAATAGCCGGGGCCCCACCTCAGATATTCTTGATCGGGCGCACAATCTGTGCTGCGAAGAGCTGCAACAGCGTGGCACGCATGAAACATTTGGAAAATCAGCTTGATTTATTTTTACCATTCGAGCCAACGCCAAGCAACACAGGGGTTTTCGGCACACAATGTTTCACTCCTGCAAGTTATTTATTTATTTTCCACGTGGTATTCGCATATTTTCTGCCTAGAGATTAGGGCCAGTGATATATGAAAGGCTCGTGTGTTGGCCAACGATTGTGCGTAATAGCCTCGGCTTTATGGAGAACATCAATAATACATATGCGTATCAATCCTATTTTTATTTCATAAATGCATTCTGGGCATCACTTCACTGCTGTGTAAGATGGTTGATGTTAGTGTGGTAAAAGCCACTTTGGGATGAAGTAATCAGAGTTTATATATATATATATATATATATATATATATATATCATTAGCATACAAAAATTTATTTTTGAGTGTATTGATGAAGAATGTAATTAGAAATGGTTTTGTAAATAATGTAAGAATACTGTTCTTATAATTACATTTTAATTGAAATTTAGGTCAGAATAAACAGACTTTATTTTTATATCTATCTTTAATCGAATGAACGTACCTGATAAGCTATTTGAGCCATATTTAAGTCTGCCTTTAGTATTAAATATAGTATTAATGTTATTATTATTCATATAGGGTGCACAACATGTATTGTGAATTCTTAGTTTTGTAATTTCTTATTGCTGCTTAAATTTGTCACCATTTGTGGGTGACAAAAATTATATAAATAGGCAGGGTGCCCATGGAAAAAACAGGGAGTTTTTTTTTTATTTATTTACAAGCTTGGAAATCATGGACATTTCTATAATGACATTTCAAAATTAATTGCAGAAAGCATTAAAGGACATTTAACATGAAAAGCTTTTAGTAAGATGGCAGGTCCTGCGGCGTGGCATACTTAAACAGCATTTTGCATATTCTCTTATAATTATTATGCTTGCTGCTTTTATGAACATATTACTTGAGAGACATACTTTTCCTGCTTTTTAGAATTTATTTGTCACACCGCAAAACTATGTTTAGGAACTAGTAAAGTTAATTACTAGAAGGTTATTTAAAAAAAGACTTGTTACAGTGCCTAAAAAAACATCCACTTATACATTCAAAATAAGTCTTTTTGTTGATTAAAAGAGAATCATTTTGGGTCGTTTAGAAACAAAACCCGGCTTGATATCGGATTATTTGTCCAAAACTTCACCTGCTCCGAGTCCCTGCTTACACAAGCTCCTCAAACATTCTCTCATCTCCACTCAGCCCTACAAACACGCATCTGCCAATGAGCGTCTTTACCAATTATCACTCCCTCTCACCAACACACACAGAAGCAAACACGCTCCTGTTCCTTAAAGGAGTGTTGTAGCATATACGCAGATGTGTGCCTAAATCTACAGGCTTCTGTCAGCCATATGGCGGCATAAAGAAAGATGGTAGTGGCGTGTGGATGTGCGCGGAGGGGAGCGTGGATGGAGAGCCATGTGTAGCGGTAGCTGGAGCGCTGCTGAAAAGGCTGGAGGAGATGGTGCAATGGAACAAATGTCCGCCTGCACCGGGGCCGAGAACAGCCGCGCTGCTGCCGGGGAGATGGCTGGGCCTCGGGCGAGGGCTGCTTCATCTGGTTCCCTGCCACCCACCCCCGCTGCACACCCCATCATTCTCTTACACACACAGACGCGCTTTTAAGACTCTGTGCGTGTGTGTGTGTGTGCCACTTTTCCCAAAAGCAAAAAAGCTTAGTAAACTTTTCACTTGCAAATGAAGTTGGCAAGGAGTTAAGGAGATGGCATGTGTGATGTGGATGATGCTTGTCACTGTTTCTTTAGCATCCGTATGCTGATTTTTGTCTTTTCTGGGTCAGATGTACCTTTAGCATGTTTTGAATCAGTCTGCATGAAAAGAGGTCAGATTTATTTGGACTTCTCTTCTTCAAATGAAACAATCTTTTTTTATAATAATAGTGCTTCAAGTGGCATTATTTAATAGTGGGTAGGTAAGCACAACAGATTACAACCATAAATCTGAACTTTGCTGACAGACCCAAAAGGCTAAAGATTGTAATAATGTATGTGGAGCATATTATATCTTTCCAGCTTCTCTTTAGTCATTAGGGGCCAAGCACCGAAGGTGCTTAGGCACCTATTGTATCCGTTGGATTTCTTTTTTTTTTTATTCTTCTTCTTCTTCTTCTTCTTCTTCTTCTTCTTCTTCTTCCGCTCTGGAAGTCTATGGTAGCCTATAGAACCACTTGCGGGAAAGTTGTGAAATTTGGCACACAGTTAGAGGACAGTCTGACCCTGGTCCATAGCAAATTTGGAGTCTCTAACTCAATCCCTCTAGCGCCACCAGCTGTCCAAAGTTGCACTTATGTTTATGTTAATAACTTTTGAACCGTAAGGGTTAGAAACAAAATTCTTTTTTCCTCTGATTCCTTGGCTCATGACGAATCGATTGCACCCTATGACGTCATTTTCCGTCATGAAAATTTTTCCGCCATTTTGAATTTTCTGAAAAACCTACTTTTTCGAACTCCTCCTAGGCCGTTACTCCGATTTTCACGAAAATTGAACCAGATCATCTTCAGACCATGCTGACAAAAATTTATGGAATTCAAGTTGATTTCTCAAATCGTTTTCGAAAAACACGCGAATGAATTTCACGTAGCGCTTGCGAAAATAGACATAATGCTGTATCTCCGCAACGCTTTATCGTATTCAGACCAAACTTGGTACATGTCATCACAAGCATGACCTGAGGCAACATGCAGCGTTTCGGCGCAGCGCCACCTACTGGTCCGGAGATACGAAAAATTGCTATTTTTGCTTATAACTTCTGATGGGTTTGTTCAAAAATCATAAATATGGTCTCGTTGGATTCGGGGCATCATGCTGAGTCGAATGCTATCCAATTTTCCCATATCAGCCATTTTCACCGTCAGCCATGTTGAATTTTGTGCTAAAATGCTGTATTTTACGAACGCATTAGCTCATTGTTACGAAACTCGGTATGGGTCATCAGGACAATGCCCTGAAGGAGCCTGAGAAGTTTCGGACCAACGCCACCTAGTGGAGAATTTGTTTTTTCATATGCTTATAACTTTTGATCTGGTTGGCTTATTTTCACAGCATTCACATTCTTAGACTCCTGAATCCTTGCCGAATCCAACGATACCAAACATGATGGATTTCAACTTACGGTTTGTGCGGCGTCGTGTTTTAGCGCTTAAAAAACAATTGCGAATATCTTTGAAACCGTTAGTCCGATCAAGACGAAACCACCATAGGAAACACGGAACCTAAGCTGGTTAACTAAATGTTAAAGCCCAAATGTCAAAATTTTGATAGGAAGTGGCAAAAAAATCAAAACAAAGTCGTCAAGAAGTCATTTTTTATGATCTCTTACATGTAAATGTCTATAACTCCAAAACGAAATGAGATATTTGCACCAAATTTGATACACACATGTATGGGGTCACCCTGAGGACACACAAAAAATTAGGTGGGATTGTGCCTCTTGGTGGCGCTATAATTGAACAAAACATGAAATTTCATTGATGTACCATTACAAAACTCAGGATGTGGCATCGGCATCATGCTCTGAAGGTACACAATAGGTTTTGAGACAGCGCCTCCTTGTGGTCAGATTTTATAACGATATATTTAAAAAATGCTAATAGCTTTATAAAAATGGGGCCTATTGTAATGAGATGGTCTTATTAGATTCCGTGGGTCATGCTGAGAACATTGATGCCAATTTTGCCACAGTCAGCCAAACTTCCTGTCCGTCATTTTGATTTTCTTTAAAAACATACTTTTTCTAACTACTCCTAGACCGTTGGTCCAACTTTCACCAAAATCGAATCGTATCATCTTCAGACCATGCTGGTAAAATGTTATGGATTTCATGTTGATAGACATAACCTTTCTCCCATACTGCAGCAACGAATCAGTGGCATGATGCCAAAATCACTGTTGAGTCTGTATCTCTGCAATGCTTTGAAATATTGACACCAAACTTTGCAAGTGTCATTGTCACCTCACTCTGACCATACCACATTAATTTGGTCACAGCGCCACCTATTGGTCGAAAGTGATGAACCAGTAAATCCTCATTTTTGATCATTTTTCAGCTCTTTTGCCTAAAATGATCTTAATAGGTCTTTAATTGCTCACTGTTGGAGTTGGTCTGTTGCTCCCAGCCGTGTTGGCTGGCATCTTGTGCTGCTTTTGTGCTTGGCCCCGTAATTGCTGCTTGCAGCTATATTTTATGTTTGATATTGTTAAGCTGTATATTCTAAAACAGAACTGTTCAACTGTTCAAAACCTCTAACCTAAGTATTAAATTTCAACATCCAACCCAACCCTCAATGCTACACACATGAATGAAGCCCCAAATGGTGCCGCTTGGTTGCACAGAGGTGTGCTATGGATCCTTTTCACATTTCTGTGTTTAGCAGAGTAAACTTCTATAGTGGAGATATTATATTTGCTTTCCCATTTGAGAGAAATGGATTATGACAGTCAGAAAGGAGAACAATGTCAAAGCAGCTGTAGTAGAAACCCTCTAACAGAAGTGTTAAAAAAAAGATTTACAATGTTCATTATTGTGAAAACTCTGCTCACATTTTCTTCAGAGTATATCAGGAGAAGAATATTATAATCTCTCTTTTATCCTGTTGATCATAATCATCATCATACAGTACAAAAAACACAATAGAAAATTTGGGGTCAGAAAGATTTTTTCATGCTTTTGTAAGAAATCTCTTATGCTCAAGGTTGCATTTATTTAATCAAAAATACAGTAAAATAGTAATATTGTGAAATATTACAATTTTTTTTTTTTTTTTGAATTATTACAATTCAAAGCTAAATTTTCAGCATCATTACTCCAGTCTTCAGTGTCACATGATCCTTCATAAATTATTCTAATATGCTGATTTGACAGTTGTGATGCTTAATATTTTTTGGAAACTGTGATACATTTTTCGGCATTTTTTTTTTTAAATAAAAATAGTTTTTAACATTATGAATTGCTTTAGTGTCACTTTTGATCAATCTAATGCGTCCTTGCTGCATAAAAGTATTAATTTCTTTAAAACAAATCTTACTAACTTACAAGCTTTTGAATGGCAGTATACAGTAAGAACTTCAAACTAATCCCACAGTGACATTTGCATTTTCAGAAGCACACATGACTTTCTGGGCTCAGTGATTATTGATCTGTTAGAAATCAGTGATTGCTCTGATAACATTCAGTAGATACTTCTGACACATTCAATTCAGTTTTAACAAATTATGCTCTATATTTAAAAGCCATGGTGTAACATCACACATATTTGCACTCTTTGTTTTGCAGCTAGGGGGCAGCAGGGAGCCTCTCTACCCTAATTTCCCTCTTTCCTCTACCCTTCCTGGGCCAGCTGGCCCACACTGCTGGGGGCAACAGCTCCATGGCCTGCTGACAGAGCCTTGTGGAGCGGTGGCTCTACTGCTCCTGCTTACGCGGGTGCTGGGCACATCCCAAGGCATGCGAACTGTAAAACGCTTCGTGGTGCATCCAAGCGCTTCCTATCCAGTGCTAAGACCCCATTTATAACGTCAAAAAGTGCTCACTTAGCTCTTTTCACAAGCTCTGTATGTAGTTCTCGCAAGAAAGTACAAGCTGATGGTGGTAACAAACTTTATGATGTTTGTGGAGAACTGACATCACATATGTTGTATAGCTGAATGTATTTTTTTTTTTTTTTTTGTATCTTTTAACAGCAGATTCTTGTTGTAGCATAGAGTCTAGTTGATCAAAACTTTGTTGATCCAGTCTTGAGCTGCACAAACCAAATAAGTAAGATGATAATCATAACCACTTCATTTTCAATGTGTTCCTTATTCTAAAGCCTTAATTTTAGCTATAAAAAATCAGATTATAAATGAAAATGATTGATTTGGTTTAATTATCTAAAAAAAAAAATTTGGTTAACATTTATATTTAAAACCAGTGTCATATCTACATCCAACCATCCAACCGGGAGTCCAACCTCAGTTCTCTAAATAAAAACACAGACAGAGGGAGCCGAGATCATGTGCAACAATAGACATTGGCGAATCTGTCAGGTTAGGGCTGTGAGATCCAAGGCCTGCGGTCAGTGGAGCTGTGTTTGGCCCTGGCAAAGCAGGAGGGTTTATGGAGGAGTGAGGGACCGCGTCTTTGCTGCCGCTGACAGGCCTGTTTTAACTAGGCAAGCCAAGACAGATTGCATATATTCTATACTGCTTATCCTTCCTCCAAGCCTCGCGTACCCCTTTGCCGACACTATCCGCAGCATGCTGCTGATGGGAGCCTCGTAAATTCACTGGATTTAGTGATTTGTCGTTCCATTTGTTGAGATCTTTTTCTATTGGTTTGTTTGTGCATTGAAGGAACTAAACCTGCCTCATTTGTTCTGATATGCTGTACTAAGTAACTGCTATTGTTGCTGTTATCCTAAAACAGATAAATGGTTTTATTTTTGTAGCTGCACTTTTCAGAAACCATTTTCACAAATGAGATTTAAATACTTTTAGTCTAAAACAATTTGACTGCCAGGGTTTTTCTTACATTTTAAATTGTATTAATTTACATTAAATTAATTTTTATTTTTTTTAAATGATCTAATTTTGATATCTTTATTTTAGTATCACCAGATTTTTGGGGTTTGGCTATGGTTTAAAAAAGACAAAATTTGACTGTTGTGATTTGTTTTGTCTTTCGCAAGAGCTGAGAGTGTATTCACTGCTTCTTGCCAATTCATTTGGCCAACGCTAAACAGATGCTAAGCACCGAACATCACTCACAAAAATCACATAGCCTGAGGCCACAGCAGGCCACACGAGCAGAGGAACTTCAGTTCCGTCCATCAGCTGTACAGGTGGCAGCACTGCAGGCCACTCGCGCTCTCGTACCGTTCATTATACAAACTCACAGAGCGCCTCATCACCTGCAGATCATTCACAAAAAAAACATTTGTATATTAACCAGAATATTTCCACCTATCATTTGAGGGTTGTTTCTTGAGCTGCCAACCCATAGCTAGACTGTAGTTTTTTTTTTTTAGTTTTAATTTAACTGGAACTAACTACTGGACTGCTATTTAGCCAGTGACACTTACACACAACAGTGATTTATGTTTCAATAAAAGCACTTCATAAAAATAATGGTGACACAAGCAGATGACATAAAATTACACTTGTTCAAAAGTTTGGATGTCGTCAAGTAATTTTAAAGAAATTCATAATTTTATTCAGCAAGGATGCATTAAAGACATTTATAATTTTACAAAATATTTCTATTTCAAATAAATGCTGTTTGAACATTCTATTTAGCAAGGAATCCTGAAAAAAGCATTGATAATAGATGTTTCTGAAGGATCATGTGACACTGAAGACTAGAGTAATGATGCTGAAAATTCAGCTTTGCCACCACAGTTATAAATTGTATTCATTTTAAAATGTATTCAAATAGAAAACAGTTATTTTAAATTATAATAGTATTTCAGAATATTACTGTTCTTACTGTATTTTTTAAACTTTTGAACAATTGTGTAGGTTTAGTATATTATTTTTGGAATTTTTCAGTTTTGGAATTATTCATTACACCTTTTTATATTAAAACCATTCAAATTCAAAAAACTTGAAATCCTTCATGGACCACTAGTGGTAGTCAGATTGAGCCATTTGAGAACCTCAACTTTAAGATTGTGCACTTTAAACAGTTATGTGTTACTTGTACACCTTTTTCATTGACTTACCCCCCCCCCCCCACCCCCGAGTAAGTCAGTTATATATATATATATATATATTTGCAAGATTCTTTACACTTATCGGCATTTTATAAATATGCAAATGGCCAATACAGTTACCTGACCGTTCTTTTCTCTCAGCGCATCAGCAGTCGGGTTAGCCGTATCTGTGTGTTGCGCTGGCTTCAGTTAGCCTGGGAGCCAGCAGATGGTGTCCTTTCACCAGGGTCAGCGGGGAAGCTCTACTCTCCCTTAAAACCCTTCTCCAGCTCTCTCAGTAGCGGGCAGAGGCAGCAGTGTCCAGGCCGGGCCAGCTCAGCCCAGCTCCATGCACTAAGCTGTATTAAAAACCTAATTAAGTTGCGTGCCAGTAAATGGAGGGAGGTTATTGGATTTGCAGCCTTAGCTGCTGGACAGCCTTCTAATTTAATCAGACTCCCGTTGTGAGTCCAGCTTCAGAGATGACTACGGGAGTTTTCTCTCTTTTTTTTTTTCTTCTTTGGGACAGTTTATGGGAGTCAAAAACAAACTAACACGACCCTGAACAAGTGCACGGGTCGTGCTCATTGGATGGTAAAGCAGATAAATATGGGGGAGATTGAGAGGCATTTGACATTTGCTGATTAAGGGGTGGTGTGATTGTATAATAGGTTAATGCAGCATGTCTGTCTCCAGAGGTGCAAAGGTGCTGCAGATGGCTTGTGTGTGAGGTGAGGGAATTAGCTGCTGAATTACACAACCTGCCTTAAATGCTTCAGGATGCCTGACATTATACTGGCTGAGGCCACAGAGCTGATTCTACTGGACATTCAACATACTGACACTCTCAGCATAAAGAACAAACATTGTTTTTAGATTCAACAAGAAATATATATTATTAATTTCTCTGGAATGTTTTAGTGATATCATGTCAGGCTTATAATTTGATTTTGCTGAATCATGAAAAGATATTAAAGGCACAATATGTAAGTTTAAAAAAAAAAAATTAAAATATGCAAAAACCACTAGAACAGTGTTATATATTTTGTTGACTTGTGTACTTACATTATTATCCCAAATGTTTCCAAGAATGTTTAAATCCAGAGAAATAAGCCATTTTAACCAGGACATGGACCGTGTCTATGTGTCACCTATCAATGACATCATACCCGTGTTACCCTCAATTTCCAATTTTTTTTTTTTTTGTAGAAACCATGGAAACACCAAAGACGCTTTAATATATTATGTGTTTTATTAGACAGGTGAGCAACTGTTTGGATACATTCATCGACAGAAAACTAATCATGTTATATAGCTCAACAGAGTAAGTCTTATTATTTAAATCTTGTTTTCTTGATTTACCATGAGTACCATGTTTTACCATGCCTAATATCGATCTAGCTTACTGCAGTGTGCAACAAGTGTCTCATAGCAGCCGCCGAGCGAATGCACAGGTGATCCTTCAGAAATCATTCTAATATGCTGATTTGGTGCTCAAGAAACATTTCTTATTATTATCAGTGTTGAAAACCGTTGTGCTGCTTCCTTGCTGAATAAAAATGTTAATTTCTTTTTTTTTTTTTAAATCTTACTGACCCCAAACCTTTGAAAGTTTGTGTACTGTATATTAACATGTATTAACATTTAACATTTGTCATTTTAAAGTTTGGGGTAAAGGGGGACTTATGGGGTAAGGGGACTGTAAAGTCATGTATTTGGATCCATAAGCTCACTGTATTTTTGTTTCAAAAATCTTTATCTAAATCATAGATGTCAAAGTCATGTACATTATACAACTCATATGTACTCATATATACATAATAAGTCATGCCATATGTCTGCACATAGAGTTAATACACGCTTTAAATGAACATAAGCTACATATAAATTATTTTTTTACTAATATGGAATCAGTATCAAACAATAAACATTTCGGGAAGAAAAGAAAAAAAAGCAGATGGTCCACTAACAGAGCTTAAACAGGTTTACAGATAATGGAGATGTTCTTGCAGCTCTCACTTCTTAAGTTTTTCTTATTCTTCCATTTCTTATTTATTTCTTCTTTTGGTAAACAATGGCAGATGAATGGTACTTTGTGAAAGACCTGAAGAACAGCAAAAATTGTAGATAAAGGTTTGGATGAGTGCACTAATACAGAAGAACATTTGGAGCTAAGTAGTGTGTGGAGGAGGTTAGGGCCAGTGTCAGAGCACTGCCAGACTCTGGAGGTGGGCGGCAGCAGTGGCGCCAGCTCCCTACACAGCAGGGCCGGAGCATGGGACAGGATGCTCACCACAGCCCTATGATCAGCCCTGTCCAGCTCACGCCAGGAAGGTCAGCAGAGAAATCAAAGGAAAGAAAAAGGATGAGGGCGAGGGAGACAAAAGAACAACAGCGCTCAAGACAGCAGAAGAGACTGAGGCCTGAGGACAGGAACAAGCTGTCTAGTGCAGTCAGCAGAACTATTCTGCTCACACTCCCAAATTATAAGATGGGATTTAAGGAATCAGAGGTGAATGACAATTATTGTGAAAGGCAGAAACACTGTTTCACCAGACAGAGACAAAAAGAAAGCCTTTAAAAATGGCTCTGGCACTAATCAACAAGAGAAGCTGGAGGCCCATGTTCTCCAATTCACTTTTGTTGGAATCCTGTACAGCAGCACACGGACATATACTAAAGTGTGTAATTTGTGTGTAAATTTCAGCTGATGAAACATCTTTCTAAAAGACATTCTGAAGTGAAGTGAAAATGATATGATCTTGGACTTTATACAGTGCATGCCATTGAAAAGACAGGCTTGTTTTTGTTTCATGTAAAATTATATATGGTGTCTAACCTGACTAAGGTCTGTACTTGCTCCTACCCCTAGCTGAATGTGGACAGAGTAAGCCATTCATAGGTTAATTTCCCTGGAAAATGTAAACATGTGTGTGATTTATGGCACTTTAAGAACATTAATAGCTCCAGTATTTACTTTTTATGTATGGAAAATCAACTTAGACATTCTGATACATGTCTATTTTTATGTTTTACAAGGAAAAAAAGTAATATGTTTGAAGCAGTGTAATAAACAATGACAAAAATTATGGACAAATTTTCATTTTTGGGTGCATTGTCCCTTTTAAGTAAGTGATAATCTGTTAAGTATTCACTTTGTGAAAATGATCCCTTAACAGACAAAAGATTTTGACAGATTTTCTGTGAAATCGCTGACCAATTGTGCTCTTCTCTCAACAAACATCCCAAAATTCAGAACATGCTGTTGAAAAACAGCCAGGCCAAGAAAACCTTTGTGAAGCTCAGTCTGGTAGAGTTTGTTTCATCTGTCTGTGTTTTGTCAGACTGCAGCAGCTGGACCAGCACTGTCAGGCCAGCTCTCAGCAGGTGCTGCAGCTCCTCAGCAGACAGAAGCAGCTCATGCAGGAGCGCCAGCAGCTCGCGCAGGACATGCACAACCTGCAAGTCCAGGTCAGTCTCTGCTACAGAACTCCCTGTAACTTAAAACCTGATGATTGGCTGAAGGTGTTTGAAACTGCTCTACCAACTGTCACATTACTATAATGCAAAAAAAGGATTGTTCCCATTATTGTAAATATCTTTTGATATATTATTTGTAAAATACTTACAAATCGTATGCCATATTTTTCAGACATGCTGAGCCACGGAGATGCAGGTTCAAATCAATCTATTTCATATCTTGATCAGTTTCTTTTGTCATAATACTTTGTCTTTTTTTCTTTTATTATTAACTTATTGTATAACATATGTGCTGTTTAACTGTTGTTTATGAATTCTGGTTGTATTATATTGTTGTTATTTATTTATTTTTCTCTTTTTTATGTTTTATGCCTAATCTGTCAAAGGGGCTACCAATTTACATTCATGAATGTTGATTTAAAGTACATTGTTTTTGTTTTGCTTTTTTAGATAAATAATAAAAAAAAAAGATCTTGTCATCTGTCCTATTTCATCTGTCTTAAAGCCAGTGGAGAAAAAAACTCAGCATAGAAGATAAAAAAGTGTAAAAGCTTAAAATAAGTTAGCATTAAAAATAGTCATAAAAATTCTTCAATAGCACATTTGTTGTCCTTCCATGTTGTTCTCATGTTATAGAAAAATAACATTATTATTAAATTTATATTACAATTCATTTGGCCCGCAATAGGCTAATTTTATCGCCGCAAACCGACACGCTGCGAGGATAATAAAAGACTTCATAGATTAGCTTACTCCTCACTGAAAATAATTTAAAGATATTTATACAATGAATATTTACAATTATTAACAATAGGCCTATGTGTCCGAAGACTGCAATAATCAGTCAATGAAAAGCAGCTTCACTTCAAAAACAACTTGTTTAACACGAAATACTTCTCATTTTTTCCCACTACGTAGCTACAGTATATGGGCCACAAGAGAAATGGTAAGAAAATAAATTAAGACATAGCCTACCGTTATCAGCATGTTGAAGTTGGATTTATCTCTCGTTGTCTCTGAGAGAATATGCACCGAGAGCTCGTCGGTTTTACTTTTATTTTCAGTAAAGGAATAATTGGATTGAGACGTCTTCATCGGCATAACTCTCGCGCAAAGTTTGCACATTGCTTGTGTGATATACAGTACACTGACTCGTCTTCATGGTTTAAAATAAAATAAAATACAAAATGTTAAAAATTAAAAAAAAAATCCAATATTGCGACGTGACATTTTTCTTTAGGCTATCACCAATTGCCAAATGATGGACAACGGTTCACATTTCCTCATTTACAATGATAATAAAATTAAGTAAATATTGAATAGCCTAGGCTACATGAGTAAATAGAAAATGAAAAGTGAAACAAGTAAATGAATGATTAAGTAAATTAATACAAGAGGCACTCACCCTCTTTTCGTTTTCTTTCTTGCTGCATTGAAGATGAAATGGTTTAATTTCTGGTTTTGCGCAGGCGCAGTGAGGGAAAAAAACACAGTTTAGGGCAATCGGTTCGTAGCTCTGCTTCAACTGTGCGATATCCACACGAGGGGCGACCAAAATTTCTGACATGCCAGAAATTCATCCGACGATCCGATTGCAGGTCGGGAGAGGTTTATCGCCTCTCGTTTCCCCATGTACACTGCACGAACACTGCGCGACAAACATGAAAATCGGCCAGACTCAAAAAAGAGTCGCACGGCTCAAAATCGGACGAAAATCAGTTTTAAAAATATTCAAAAATATTTAACGCAAACGCAGCATCCGTTTTTTCTGTCATCCTTTGGCTAGCATTACAATATATGATCACGCTCTTATTCGTGCAAATGCTTTTAAACCATTTAAGCGCGCCAAAAGAGAAAAAGAGAACGCGCTGTCTGTGAATGTCCTGTCACACACGACACACAGAAAGATGCGCGCCAGAATGTCACGCTTGAACGAACAATACCACACCCAATAATGCCAAAAATGTCCGTTTTGTCGAGTATCCTCATCAGAGCACCCTTGAATGAGTTAAAGTCTTAAATGAAAGTAAACAGTTGTGAGAAAGTGGGACGCGCGTGAGATCCGCGTCATGTGCGGCAGATCTTAAAGTGACAGCAACCAATGCTGTCTGTCATTGAAGAACAAATGTAACAGAGAAAATTATCACATTTAATTTTTTGCAGGTGCAATGCATTGTAAATGTTTATTCACTGTTTATAAGGAAATGTCAGCTTTTTTTTTTTTTTGCAATAGCACTTAGTATGTGTACAGTGTCTAATAATTGGTATTCAGTGTTAGACTTTGAGTGAAAAGCCTATTGATAGTTTATGGGGATGCACATAAGTATATTGTATACACACACACAAACTAAAACAAAAAACAAACTTGCAAACAAACAATAGACTTTTCACTCATACACGCGCACATACATTCACTCACAAATATTAATGAATCACACTCAATCAAATCACCTCTCTCTCTCTCTCTCTCACACACACACACACACAAAACAATCAAATTTGCAAACAAAACCATGCACATGCAAACAATACACTTTTCACTCATAGTACACACGCACACATTAATTAATTTATTTTTTATTTTTAGATTTTTATTGACAGCATGCAATTTATTTGTTGCAAATAAAACTCCCATAGTCCATAACTACTGTAGTTTTAACTTATTTTAATATAAATTCAGTCAAATCATTAAACATTTGTATGACTTGCCAGTGACTTGTTTGACCCAAGCTACGACTTGACTTGAATTGCTTGACATAAAGCAGTGACTTGACTTGACTTGCTTGATTCTCACAAAAATTTATTTGGACTTGCTTGAGACTTACTTGTGACTTGCACATGTGTGACTTACTCCCACCTCTGCGTCACATAGTGCAAAAATACCTGTATTACAGAAATCTGATAAGAATAATCATTGAGAATAAGGAGAAATTAAGAAAAAAAAAGTTAAATATCTGGATGCATTGTGGTAATGAGAATTTTAGAAATGTGCTTAAATTGTCATTAAAAAAAATGTCACAATGCCTAAAAATGTAGTAGTCATAAAATAGGCTTTGTTTTATTTACGCTGGATATAATATTGTTGAATCTTTTGATTTTGTATTGATTCTGCGAGATTCACCCATAGAGAAAGAGAGAAGCGCACACAAGCACCACAGCAGCTGGTAGCCATGGCTGCACATCACGCTAGACTAGGCACCCACAGATGCTCATCCAGATTGCTGCTAGAGGCACGTCAGCAACAGACAGCGAATCGCCGAATGCTGACATTCGTTGGAGATTATTGCAAATGGAGTGATGCTCCGCAAAGCGCCGGCGCTTTCGGCTCTGTTAATACTACCATGCTGTTGTTTTGTTATTAGAACGAGTTAGTAATTCAGACTCTCCC
The DNA here is from genome assembly GCA_037950675.1 of Hypophthalmichthys molitrix. Classification (NCBI taxonomy): domain Eukaryota; kingdom Metazoa; phylum Chordata; class Actinopteri; order Cypriniformes; family Xenocyprididae; genus Hypophthalmichthys; species Hypophthalmichthys molitrix. The sequence continues at coordinate 22,881,258 of CM075504.1, forward strand.
TCTGAGCATTTGTCTAAGAACACCCACATGCTGCCTCGCTGACCGCCACACTGAAGCCTTCAGATTGCGAGAGATGATTATACAAGGCCAATTAGGAATTATAGGAAATAAACGAAAGCGTCATGAGATAGAAGACAGTGTTGTTCATTCTTCTTCGTCGTCTGTTGAGATGATTAGTGGTTGTCAGCAGTGGTACAGTGTTTTTTATTGAGTCTCAATCAGTGTTGGGTAAGTTACTTCAAAAAAGTAATTAATTAATTACATCATCAATATTGTATTTAAAATTCTTTTTAAATTACTCTGTCTGAAAAGTAATTTAATTACTCAATAAGTAACTTACTAATTACTTCTTAAAATCCCTTGACTGGATAGACAATAGAAAGGAAACTCTTAATAATTTAGTCAAACATGGAATAGTTTAGCCTTTTATAGCTTTTTAAAACATTTTAACTTTATTAAAACATATACTATAATACTTAAATTTTTTTTAGTAACAAATAGGGATGTCACAGAAGCTCACAGAAATGGTTTGACCCAAGTTTTCAGCAGCCAATGACACTGACCCCTTCAAGCAGACTTTTAATGGTATTTCACGCTTGAAATACACATCAAATACACTTATTTAACGCGTTGATTTTTCACGCGTATTTAACGCATTTCACACGTATTTCACGCGTGAAATACACGTCAAATACAAGTATTTAACGCGTTGATTTTTCATGCGTATTTAACGTGTGAAATACGCGTTAAATACACGTATTTAACATGTTGTTGACGTGTTAAAATTCACGTGTTTTTGGCCCTTTTGGCCTTCCATTGACTGAAGACCGTCTCTCAGAGAGCGCGCGCAGTTTTTTTCCCCTAGGACATAGTTTACATTTTATTTTGCCTACCTGTGTCAAAAAAGTGAAGTAATTGGAATATTTCCATTCTGCAAAACAGCCACTCGCTTCTGCCGACATCTTCAGAGAGCGACTACACAGCCAACTGGTGCGAAGTTGCGAACTCACGCGCAACTGCACTACAGCTAATGATTTTAAAGAGGCAGCGTTCACTTTTACCTTTAGACGACAAATTTAGATTTTAAATTGATTTAAACAGAACTGTTGAACTAATTTACAGTATGTAAGGCAAGTACATTATAACTAATTAAATTACCTAAAAATAAACAGTAATCCCTTACTTTACATTTTCAGTGGATAAGTAATTTAATTACTTAGTAACGCGTTACACCCAACACTGGTCTCAGTCATAGTTGTCTTCTGTGTGTCAATATCTCCCCAGATGCATGTTGAGAAAAGAATGGACACGTTGACCACGTGAGGGCCGTTTCCATGGGGTCATGTGATCACTGCTGTTCCCATAAGTTTACCTCACTCATTACTTTTCATTTTGTGGATATATGGAATGTATCACGTAATGATTGAAGTACTTTGATTTGGTTTATAAGTAACAGTTCACTTATTTTAAAAAAGTAAATAAATAAAAAGCGCAATCTTTTTTTTTTTGTACAACCGAGATTTTTTTATTACAGAGCACAATCACTTATAAAAGTAAAACAGCATGAGGTTCATGAGGGGTGAATGTGTGCTTAAGTTTTTCTTCCCCTCTCATTTTATTTTTCTTTATACTTTATACCAAAACAGGGACCTTTATTATTATTTAATGTGTTTTTGTATGACAGGGACAAATTTTTTATTTTATTTTTTAATATACTTTTTGTAAACTGTATTAAATATCTATAAATGATTTCCTAACATCTGAATGTTGACTGTAAATTCATCAGCAGGTTTTGAGGTGTGTAATGAATCATGAATGTTTTGTCTGGAGCAAATAAGTCAAACAGACACGACTCAACCCAAAGCAGATTGACAGTGCTTTATTTAAGCAGTCTGTAAGAAGGAAAATAATGTGCATCCCTATCATATACATTTACGTGTAAAAATACTAGGATGTACAGTGTACAAAAACAGTTTCTTGCAGATAAGCTTCCCGCATCCGTGTGGGCCCTATACTGTATTTAAGGAAATAAACTTTTTTTATTTTTTAATATGATGGATGGTAATACAGTTCTTTATTTTATTTTTTTATATTTTTCTGTTAATCCCTTCCATGTAAAATTCTTAACCACATGACTAGTTCTTAACATGGATCTAATGACAGAGCTAGCAAGGTCAAGAAATGTCACAAACTCTAAAGCTACATGGACATAAAATGTTTTTGTTTTTTTGTTGTTGTCGTTTTTTTAAGATTTGTCTTTTGTTTTTAAATAAATACTTTACAATTCATGCTCATTCATAATACACTACCAGGAGCGCGATATAGAGAAAATCTGTTGTAGACAGTACAAACAGTAGCAGCAGTGGCACACTGAGGTGCGCTTAAGAGGGATGGAGCCCGTGCCGCCCATGTCTCCATGGGTCCCTTCCTCACACTAGTTCAGTATTCAGGGAATAATGACTTTAGGTTGGGTTGGGTTTATTGTCCTCTGAAACTCTTGAAGTGGTGACACTGGAACAGCTCAGCTTTTCTACAACACTAGAGCATTAGGAAACCTTGGGAAACATTAGTCTGTCTGTGTCACCAGGCAAAGGTTGTGTCTCCTGGCAGCATTTCATGTCTATCTGCATCCACGCTGTTACATATTACAGAAAAGTAAAATCTATGAGCATGAGGGCGAATCTGTGCTTTCAAGTATTTTCTTTTTTTTTTTCTTTTTTCCTTTTGTTTAATTTCCTGTATTCTTTTTCCCCCCCCAAAGCAGGGACCTTATTTTCTTATGCTGAGCTTTATAAAAAGAGCAATGGGTATGAAAGTGCTACTACAGGCAGATACAAAGCCGAGTGTTAAAATATGGAGTTACAAAAGTGTGTGATTGATTTGGCCAAAGCCAAAGGCCTTTCTGCTGTTTAAATAAAGTACTACCAATGAATGTATTTCACATGCAAAGTATACCGCCCCAATGAACATCAACATTCTCTGCCTCTCCATGTCTTGAGGAAAACACTTTGGTCCCTCACAAGTGCATATTAAAGATAATGAAATGGATGAAAAGCATCACAGTATGATTAAATAAAGAGTCGTACAATCACAAATCAGTTTGTCTAAAGTTTAAAAAAGAAAAGAGCAAAAAAAAAAAAAAAAAAAAATTACAAAACAAGTGCTTTCATCTCCTATTCAATATAATTTTAAATTGTAAATGTTACCTAACCAGAAAACGTAAAACAAGACACAAAAAGTTATTCTGTGATAAATAAAAAAAGTAATAAAACAAGCAAACAAACAGAACTGAACACCAAAAAACTAAACAGTCAGCAGTACAAGCCTATTAAATTATCAGGTAGTGGCATTAACCGCTTTTTCTGTCTCTTTCTCTCTCTCTCTCTCTCTCTCAAACAATAAATAAATAAAATAAGAAAAAGGAATGGGGAAATAGGCAAGGAATGATCTAAAGGAAAACGTTTAAGTTGGAAGACAGAATGACACAAACAGCGAATCTTCCTGCAGTACCACAGCTGTGCTATCAGAAAACATTATTGGGTTGGACATCACAGTTTTAAATGAAAAAAATCTGGCAATAGAGCAACAGTACCATACTACGGCATCACACATTACACCACTGGAAAATGAACAATGCTCACAATCAATGCAGGCATTTTGGCGGAAAGCTATGTTCGCCGTGAGGAATGTGGACAGAAACTCTCTGAATCGTCCTTAACCACTCGTCATCAAATCCACATCAGACCTTAACACACATACAAGAAACTCCAGTTCAGACGCCTCACTCTATCAAACCTTGTTCTACTTCCCTTTTCATATACACACCTTTAAAGGATTAGTTCACTTTCAAATGAAAATTACCCCAAGCTTCACTCACCCTCAAGCCATCCTAGGTGTATATGACTTTCTGATGAACAAAATTTGGACATATATTAATAAATATCCTGACGCATCCGAGCTTTATAATGGCAGTGAGCGATACCGACGAGTATGAGATGAAGAAAGTGTTCCCATCCACATCCATCCATCATAAACGTGTACTCCACACGGCTCCGAGGGGTTAATAAAGGCCTTCTGAAGCAAAGCGATGCGTGTAAAAAAAAAAAAAAAAAAAAAAATCCATATTTAACAAATTATGAAGTAAAATATCTAGCTTCCGCCAGACCATCATCCGTAATCGACTTACTAAGAAGGCGCAACGCCTCTCGCAGTTCAAAAAGTTACGCTACATCCTACGCCTTCCCTATTCAACTTATAACTGACGTGACACCATTTCCGTTTTTTCCATAACTTGAAAATGGAAGGCAGTCTGGCGGAAGCTAGATATTTTACTTCATAACTTGTTAAATATGGATAAATTTTTTTTTACACAAACGCACCACTTCGCTTCATAATGCCTTTATTAACCCCCCAGAGCCATGTGGAGTACGTTTATGATGGAGACACTTTCTTCAGCTTCATACTCGTTGGTCCTCGTTCACTGCCATTATAAAGCTCGGATGCGTCAAGATATTTGTTAATATATCTCCGATTGTGTTCATTAGAAAGAAGAAAGTCATATACACCTAGGATGGCTTGAGGGTGAGTAAAGCTTGGAGTAATTTTCATTTAAAAGTGAACTAATCCTTTAACACCATTCTTATCATTTTAGTGACAGTCCTTCCTCGTATATCACTTCCCTCTTTATTAATGTCCCACCTCAATACGAAAATTCTTATCCCAACCTCATACAGGGGCTGCGCACTGGGCCACATTTCAAGGCAAATATAAATTTAAGTTTTTGCCATTCCTGCCCAAATTAAAAGGACACATTAAACACAACAGCAACATGCACATAAGCCATCTTTACACTCAGACAATAAACACCACATACTGTTTTTATTGCCGAACACTATCAAGATATGTACTGCATATATCAAATTATTACTCTATATTTCCCTTTGATCTCATTTAAAGAACACTGTCCATCTGAACTCCTTCATCACTGTCCTGGTTCCCTCAACTATCCTCTTATCAAGCTTCATTCAAGTAAATCCTCAGTCTGCAACCAGAAACATTTTTCACACATAAGGGCTTTTCACACTAAACGGAATCCTGGGTTATCTTTATTCACATTTCACACTGCTCATAATACACCTGGGGTTAACAGTTAATCCTTTATAAGCTTGCGTTTCAAACTGCACATTCCTAAACCTCGGGCTAAAGTCCTTGTCTGAATATTCGCGGTGTCAGTGTTACTGACTGGACAAACGCAGCACGTGACCTGTTTTTACATAAAGGCTCTAGCATTGCGCGTCCTCATATTACACATTGGTGACTGTAATATCAAGTTTGTCTGAGTCAAGTTTTCAGACTATAAAGGTAAGAATGAAACGGTCTTTTCTTCAGTCCAATTGTTGCGTTTTCCATCGCCGTTTGACATTTTTCAGATCATACGCAGAAACGACTGTTTATTATACATCGCGCGGTGTTTCCGTGTCTGCCCAAAGCGCGTAAACATAAAGCGGTTGTCGGTTGCTAAGCATCTAGTTGTAACATTCTAACACTGCATCGTTTCACACTGTACAAGTTTGGCACCGCAAAAGCGGTCATTACCCCGGTGTTTAGAACAACGATAACCCGGGGTTAAGTGCAGTGAGAAAAGCCCTCTAAATGCTTAATGTTCACTGAAGAATTTTTAAGCTAATATCTGATTGCCGCACGGGGCCATGATGGAAGGATTTGATTTGTGTACTATAATATTTTAGGAAGGAATGTGAACATGATATTAGATGTAGCGAAGCACATCAACGCTCAAAATAACATTTAACTTATCCATACCTACAATTAAACAAAATGATTCCTTAATTTTCACTCTCCTGCCTTGAAGCAACAACGATAAAACGTTAAAAGCTAACGCTAAGCACAATGGAGCATGTGTCCTTCTCTGTTACAGACTTTCACATACAGTAACCTACTGCCAGAGGACAGCTGAATGAATCAGTATGGTCTTTTACAGCCCTTTCATTGGTGGAAAGACAAGCAATACATTTCAACATCACTCAGACTGCTCACAATGTTGAGGAGGAAAATGAAACTCCTTAGAGAACAACACTACACTGGTGTGAAAAGAAAACGGTTAAGAGAAAACAAAATAGAAAACAAACGAAGGCCTTTGCATTGACCCATCTACATTCGTAAGCCTTTTTAGGTGCATTTGTTTTATTCAAAAAAGGAGACTTCGAAAGCACTCTTAATAAAAGAGAGGACAAACAAACAAACAGAAAAGAATAAATTAAATTTGCTTAAATATATATATTTTTTAAATCACTTTTTTTTCCTTATTATAAAACAAATAAAATAGTGCTTCCTGACATTTTTTCTATTAATGCTGGCTTTTTTTTTTTTGTTATACTGTGATTGCACTATTGAGCGTTGAGTGGAAAGAGTTTCTCACAAAAAGTCTGGGGGAATTCATTCTGAGCATCATAAACTACATCACAGCCATTTATCACTGCATAAAACATTCCAAATCAGTCAAACGTGCCATCTTTTCTATAAAACACTGAGACATTTTTTCTTAGGGAGTGATATGCAAGAAATAAAGCCTTCCGTGAATACATTTATGGTCGAATTAATCTGAGTAACCATTTCTAATGGCTAGTTTTAGTGATGGTTTAGCACTGCATAGCTCAGGTTCACAGGGCTTTATATGAAGGAATACTGTGTTGTGGAATGATGAGGGGTAAAGCTAGTCCTGATGACTGAGTTGAACACAGATGTCCTCTGTGAAGCCTGAGTAAACCGTTTATGGCAGTTTTAAGTTTATATAACAGAAGGTGAGCCTTAAAAAGCTGAGACTGGAGCGATTGTGTGTAGTTACACTACATGTACCCGAGAGATTGGAATCGTAAAACCCATGTGAATCTCTAGCCATGCAGTTATATGTTTTCATTTGAACTGAATGGATGTGTCTTGATATCAGTTCCCATTGAATAAGGAATGTGAAGCAACATCTCAAACCAAAAAGAGAAACACAATAAATACAAAACTCCTAACAACCAGCAAAAGTTCTCCCATCTCGACCCAACCTTTGGGCTGGAGCTGTGAGGACGTTTGAGCGGGCTGGACCTCAGTCCGACCCCACGTGCAAATTCCCATCACCCTAAATCAGAAGTTTCCCTTGGTCTAGCTAAACAAATGACATAACCAAGATGGACGAAGGAGGGTCAATCGGGCCGGGGCTGTTAGAAGCTGAAGACTTAATTTGTTCCAGTGGTGACCTTGATGAGGATGAGGCAGTGTCGGCTGTGTGGCGCTCACTCTCTCCCGCTGGCGGAGTAGGAGAACTGGGGGAAGTGTGGCCGTCGCTCGTTGTCCATGCAATCCATCCCATCTTCATCAACTGAGGAGAAGGGCACAGGGATAATCGGTCAGGAGTTAGCGGTCATTTTCAGCCAGGCGTATGCAAATAAAATATTTTCTCCAGTTAGCTGAGAAGAAAACTTTCAAGTCACAAAAAAAGCCTACAATATGCCAAAAAACTGGCACCCACACACTTACAGGAAACAAGCTGTTGAATATGGAGTCTGTGGAAGACTTGACAGTTTGCAGGCGAAAACAAGGTTGTTACTTTTATTAAAAGGGTTATGAGGACAAGATTTTATTCGTCCCACACATCCTAAATATCGACCAGACCTTTTATAAGCTTTGGCTTTGATACTGAAAATATTACTGTCTTAGTTTCACCTCACACTCTCTAGACCTTTTTAATTTAGCATTCAGAAGAGTTGATGGGAAGTACTGTAACAAACATTTGCAGAAAAAGCACAAAAACGATTCAAAACGTTTTTGATTAGCATATCATTTAATAAATGTTTATACAGTCAAGGTCGCTGATGGAAAAAGTCATTTACCTCTACAATAATGACCTCCAGTCAGTTAAAATAATACAAAAAAAAAAAAAAAGTGTTGGCTGCTCTTCTGATTAAGAGAGATTTCAGTGGACTTCAGCAGAAAAAAAGAAATGACAGAACTGTACAAATGAGGGAAATTTAAAGCTGCTGTCTGTAACTTTTTTTGTGTTCAAAATTTACAAAAAATTTGTAATAAGAATGTACATCATGAACCTATTTTTCAAACTGTGTTTTTGTCTTACCCTGGATCATTATGGTACACTTACAATAAGTGTTTATATTCTGACTATTTTAGACAGGTCTGGTAGGAAACCCTGCGGAGTAGCACAGTAACTGTGTGACTCGTCATAGACATAAACGAAGAGAAGTAGCTCCGGCTACAATATTCTTCCGCAAGATGCAGCAGTTCTGTTTATTAACCACTTTCAATTTTGCTGACGCTTTGTTTGTGAAGAGTGCTCGCACATGCGGCTGTGCGTGACTCCGTGTAAGTGGTTTAATGTACTTGCGTCTCAAAATAGTTTTATGACACAAAATTAATGTAGCCTAAACACAGTTTTGTCTTAAGGGATTAAATGGACAGGACAGACCACATTACTTATTATATTTCAAAAGAGATCCGTACGTGAATGCAACTTATCTCCAGCTGTCTATGATGTAACAAACGACAGTAAACATGAGAAAGAAGATAATCTTAAATACTGAAAGCACTCTTTGTTTATTGCTTGTAATATGTTTCGTTGCTCCTCTTTATTGTTTGCTACTTGCTTGTATGTTTTAAAGTTATTAGTTTAAAATTCTTAAAATATTTGTAATTATTTTAAAAGTAGGCCTTATTATATTTACTTATGTAAGGATATGTAAATGTAAGGATTTTAAGGTTTTTAAGTCGGTAAACTAATTAATTCATAAGAAAAAAAAACAGTAGATCAAAAATCGTTTTGGAATCGGATCATGACTCCCAGAATCGGAATCGGCTCGAATCGTGAGGTGACTAAAGATTCCCACCCCTAACCATCATACTAATCATATGGGTGTCCAAGATGGGGGGAGGGGGGGGATTAAGTTTAAAAGATATGTAATAAATGCTTAGCATTTATATTGGTTTTATATGATTTTGAAAAACTTTTTGAAAACAATTTCAACACAAGTTTATGTATTAACAGACAAAAGGTCAATTATACACTGCAGTTCATAAGTTTGGGGTCGGTAAGATGTTTTTAATGTTTTTAAAAGAAATCTTTTAAAGTCTGCATTTTTTAAAATAAAAAATACTGTAAAAAAACAAAACAAAAAAAATAAAACAGTAATATTGTGAAATATTATTACAATTTATAACATCAGTATTCTATTTTAATATATTATAAATAGTAATTTATTCCTGTCACAAAAAGCTTAATTTTCAGCATCATTACTGCAGTCTTCAGTGTCACATGATCCTTCAGAAATCATTCTAATATGCTGCTCAAGAAACATTTCTTATTATTAATATTTATCTTAAACAGTTGTGCTGATTAATATGTATGTGGAAACTGATTTTATTCAGGATTATTTGATGAATAAAAAGTTCAAAAGAACAGCATTTACTGTACTTGAAGTAGAAATCTTTTGTAACATTGTACATGTCTTTACTGTCACTTTTGACCAATTTGATGCATCCTTGCTGAATAAAAGTATTAATATCCAAACCAAATGCAGAAATCTCAACTTCCCAAAATATGTCATTACTAAAATGCTATAAAACTAAAAAATATCTTGGCTAATTTGAAAATGCTTTCAACCAACTGTATGCAGAAGCTTTGTTTGAGATCTTCAAATCAAATATTCTCCAGATTCTGTCTGGATCTGTGTGTTTGAGATTAAGATCAGATTAAATGTATTGAACAACCAGATAACTTCTTCACAAACCTTCTTAAACAATATTATGTGCGAACAAAAAGTAACACCCGTAGCTTTCTTGATTTGTGCCAAAAAGATTTTTCTAGTACACAGCACACCTCTCACCACTAAGATAATTAATTCAGCACAATACTACATGAAGGCAGTATGTTTTCTGAATGCACGTTTGTATCATTACAGAATTGTCAATGTATGCAGAGATAAACAACAAACGACAGACAAACTCACATTTTTCAGGAGGGGTTATTGTAATCGTCTGAGCTGTGAATTCTTCATCGAAATATCTGGTATCTGTCTCTGACGACACCTGAGGCTTGAAGGGAGGTATCAGCTGAGGAAGGAGGAAAGGGGGATGAAAAAAAAACACGGAGCACCTGTTTGTGCAGATCTGACACTGCATATAGTGTGGCGAGCTGGAGGGCTCAATCTAACGCCTCTGAACCGCACCTCCTCTGCCAGCCATTGTGTTATTTGAGAAGGCAGTTTAAGTGACAGTGACCTATTATAACATTGAGTTGCACACAACCTCTGTTTCAACATGTACTATTAAAAGTATTCTGTTGTGTACACTTTTAATGAACTATGTAATTGAAATAGCATAAAATAAGAATGAAAATCAAATTGACATACAAAACTTAATTATGAGATAAAACGTCACAATTACAAAAAATAGTAGCAAAAAAAAAAAAAAATCTTTTTTATATTTTTACTGTGATGCAGAGGTCGACTTCAATATCCAGCACAACATGAAAATATTGAGTGCACCTTTATGTGTAGTGAAGAAAGCAGGACAGCATAAATTCTAAGTTACCTTTTTATCATAGACATCCTGCCAGTCAATTCCAGCAAAGAAACTATGTCGCATAATTTCCTTAGCATCATCCGGACCTCCACCAAGTCTGACAGGAAAAATGATATGATGGGACATGTATTTAGCCAGAACACAACTAATGATTTTACACCAGTTCCTGTCTAAATAAGTGAAATATAAAGAAATCAATCTGATCTGTATTGTGATGAATGTTTCTGGGTTCGACCAGGTGTGTGTTTTGTACCTCTTATTGGGATCTTTGATGAGCAGACCTGACAGAAGGGACTTGGCATCAGCAGAAAGCGTTCTGGGGAACTTGATGTCCTCCATTAGAATGAGCTCAAAGAGCTTCTCGTGGTCCTGATTGTAGAAAGGCAGTCGGCCACACATCATCTCATACATGACCACACCAAGACCCCACCAGTCCACCGCACGGCCGTAATCATTGTCTTCCAGCACCTAAGGACAAACACACATACACAAACATTCCTGCATGAAAGCACTCAAGATCGACCCTCAAAATATCAAAGGTAGACCCCAAAATGTATCAGGACTCTTTGTACAGAAAGAAAACCTCATTATCGAATGTTAAATATGTTAAAGTGTTAACTTGTTCAATGTTTAATGAAGGATAAACACTCAAAAAACTGATGGAGCACATATGGAGCAGGGATGTGGAAGATTCAGAACTGTCTCTCTTTTAATTCATTAGTGTGAATTTGAATTGAATTGGCCACACCCCACAAGTTGAATTGGATGACAGAAAGAGGAATTTGCAATTTCAATAAATTTAACACAGGTAATGCATTCTAAAATCCATCCATCCATCATCCACCTACCCACTTATATATCTATCTATCCATCTATCCATATCTATCCATCCATCCATCCATCTATACATCTATCCATCATCCACCCACCCATCTATCCATCCATCCATCGACCCATTCATTCATCCATCCATCCATCCATCTATACATCTATACATCATCCGCCCACCCATCTATCCATCCATCCATCGACCCATTCATTCATCCATCCATCCATCTATACATCTATACATCATCCGCCCACCCATCTATCCATCCATCGACCCATCCATCCATCCGTCAATCATTCTGTATATCTATCCATCCATCCATCCGTCTGTATCAATCTATCTAAAGATACGTCTATACATCTATCATTCATCGACCCGTCCATCCATCCACCCATCCATCCGTCAATCATTCTATATCTATCCGTCTGTCCATCCATCCATCCATCCATCCGTATAGCCATCCATCATTCTATATATCTATCCGTCTGTCCATCCATCCATCCGTCTGCATCTATCTATACATACGTCCATACATCTATCCATCATCCACCCATCCATCGACGCATCCATCCATCCATCCATCAATCCACCCATCATTCTATATATCTATCCGTCTGTCCATCCATCCGTCTGTATCTATCTATACATACGTCCATACATCTATCCGTCATCCACCCACCCATCTATCCATCCATCCTTCTATATATCTATCTGTCCATCCATCCATCTGTCTGTATCTATCTATACATACGTCTATACATATATCATCATTTATCAACCCATCCATCCATCCATCCATCCATCCATCCATCCATCCGTCAATCATTCTATATCTACCCATCCATCCATCCATCCATCCATCATTCTATATATCTATCTGTCTGTCCATCCATCCATCTGCATCTATCTAAACATACGTCCATACATCTATCCGTCATCCACCCATCCATCGACGCATCCATCCATCCATCAATCCACCCATCATTCTATATATCTATCCATCTGTCCATCCATCAATCCATCCGTCTGTATCTATCTATACATATATCATCATTCATCAACCCATCCATCCATCCATCCATCCACCCGTCCATCATTCTATATATCTGTCTGTCCATCCATCCATCTGTCCGTCCGTCCATGTAACACTGAATCAATTTCATGTCCATAACAGTCATTACAGCTGAGAGTTTCAAAATAAATGGCAGTTATGAACAACAGTGCTAATATATGAATATGAGTAGCTGATAATGGCAGCACTTCACACACTCTTATTGTAGTGCTTCTCATCACCAAAATCATATCAGTGCAAGCCAGCTCCGTCTCTCTGGCCCATCAGCTCTAGACTGATAAAAGTGACTGAATGTTCATTCAGCACCAGCGGATCGGGTCAAAGGTTCAGCACAGGATACAGTTGGAACCTGGAAGCACAATCCTAAAAGCCTGATATCGTTGGATCAAAGCTGTGCTTTTGGGCAAGCATCCCGGGCCCCAATTACCGAGGATGCTCATACACACCTTACCGGTAGCTCTTAAAGTCTAGGTGGCAAAAACAAGGTGGATGGAGTTAGCATGTGATGGAGAGGAGCTCTTCAGAGTGGAGATTAATACGTCTGACTAATGACAAGGCTGGCTGGCACTGAGCCAATTAAGCATATGCTCAGAGTGGTGTTATAATGATGTCTCCTTTCTGATCTTTAAAATCAGGCAGACCTGCATGAGTCAACAGCAGCATTCATTACTCTATCTGATTAGGGAGCACAATATGAACGTCCATGTGTGAAAGCAGCGGTAACAACCTCCATACAGTGAGATGGGTGTATATGACTACGCCACATCTAAATGTCAGAGCGAATGTGCTGAAAGGTACATTGCACACTGTGTGTTTTAAACTACACTACAGTTCAAAAGTTTGGGATCAGTAATTATTAAAGAAATGAATACTTCATATTAGAATGATTTCTGAAGGATCAGCTGGCACTGAAGACTGGAGTAATGATGCTGAAAATTAAGCTTTGCATCACAGGAATAAATGACATTCTAAAATATGTTGAAATAGAAAACAGTTATTTTAAAAAATTTTTACAGTAGTTTTGAACAAATTTTACCGACCACAAACTTTTGAACAGTAGTGTATGTTACTTGGTGGAATAAATAAATGTCATATCAAATGTGCTGCATTGTGTGATTTCAACTATATTACATGGTGGAATAATTATTTGATGCAATTATTATTCATAATTAATTGAATTATACTGAACATGGGCATCATTCATTATATTTCTGTTGCAGCTGCTTCATACAATAAAGTTCAAGTGTTTTTTTTTCATAGTTAAGGGTGCTTTTCATCAAAGTTATTGCTTTAATTGTGAGTGTGAGTTAAAGTGTGTTTGAATTCCACAGACAGAATGGGTGTATTTGTGCACGTCTATGCGAAGACAGGACTGTGTGTTCTGGAAGCAAACAGGAGCGTAAGCATGCACAGAACCACGAGGACACTGTTCAGTGTGTGCGCGGCACGTATGGCCGGATTGTGCTGTTTGTCCTGGGAGTGTACGTGAGCAGCTCGGCTGCAGGCGGGGATGCGATTAATGCACACAGAGCCAGTTGGGGTCTCCCTGTTCCAGAGCCACAGGCGAGGAGGAGCGGCCGCAGGGGAGGAACAGGCCCCTGCTCGGACAGCCATGTGGCAGGGCTGCTGCTCCCAGGACTGGGCCCTTGGCAAGGCTGGCCGGGGAGGGATGGGACAGAGAGCCTGTGGCTCCACCAGCCCAGTTCCCCAGCAGGGCAGTGGAACAGACAGCCTCCATGAGCTTATCCCACTTTGGCCGGGCTACACGAGGACGCTTGCGCACAATCACACAGATAGGGGTGTGCAAAGTGCATACAAATGTATGCACACATACTGTAAACACGCACGGATCACGGTATGCACACTTACCTGCTGCTAAGCACCTGTACGCATCCTTCAAGATGACGAACGCTAACCACAACTGCATGCTGACAAACGCACGTCCTGTAGGCTCATTTAGATAAAACTAATGTGCTCTGAATCACACCTGGAAACCAGCGATGTTTTATTGGTTGCAAACATGCTGCATAAACGCTGTAATTACTAAACGCTAAAGATGTGACAGATGAGAACTCAATGACAGATGACATACAGCTTGTGAAAAAGAACTGTTATTAGAGAAGTATTTCTGTAAATGTATCTTCATTCATTCTCATTAACACTTAAAACATTTGGTGAGGGCCAAATTTAAGCGAAACTATTCCAATTTCACTTCTGTAACCCTAAAAGAAAATATTTTTTTTCCTTAAAATATCTTTCACACTCTCTCTTTTTCTTCTTTCTCTCTCTCTCTCTCTAATCCCCCTCTACTTTGCATCTCCAGAACTTGGCTCAGGCTGTGCTCTGTTATTTTTACACCAGTACGGCAGTATAGATTTCCAGGTTTCCCAGCCACCTTCTTCCAACCTTCCCTATCTGCCACCATCTGCCTCTGTTTAGCATGTACTTTTTTGTGCAATCACATACTCTTGTGAAAAATAACCAACACTCAAATCATCTCCTGGCACAGCGGCCAGGCTGAGCAAAACAAAATGTTGCGCCAAATTGTCTTCCGTACTTTTTCGAGTGGAATCTATATCCCCCTTCACTCCCGCTGCCGCCCCCTGCCCGCTCCCCCCTCCTGTCTATAAATATGGATTTAGCCACTGCAATCTGGGCACCATGTACACCTCTGGTTGGACAGAAGGTTGAACAGCAAACTACTGTTCAAATGAAAATAAAAGTGATACTTATTTTTGCTATTTATTTTATTTAAGACATCTATGCTTTGACTTATCAGGGTGTGCATTATATTACTGATAAAAATATCTAACACTTATAACACTTTCAATGAAGCCTACACATGTAATGGTAATGAAATGGAGCGGTATTAATGTATTAATATTGTATTTATTTACACTACCTTTCAAAAATTTGGGGTCAGTAAGATTTTTTTGTAAGAAACAAAAATTACTTTTATTCAGTTGATTGAAACAAAATTGTTACAAAATATTTCTTTTTCAAATAATTTTTTTTTGCTCTTTTGAACTTTATATTCATGAAAGAATGATGAAAATGAAAAGCCGTTTTTAATTGTAATAATATTTCACAATATTACTGTTTTACTGTATTTTGATCAAATAAATGCAGTGTATAAAGTGTATTTTTATTTTTATTTTTAATATATATATATATATATATATATATATATATATATATATATATATATATATATATATATATATATACACACACACTACCAGTCAAAAGTTTGGAATCTGTAAGATTTTTAATGTTTTTAAAAGAAGTTTTGTCCGCTCACCAAGGCTGCATTTATTTAATTAAAAATACAGTAAAAACAGTGATATTGTGAAATATTATTACAATTTAAAATAACTGTTTTCTGTTTGAATACATTTTATAAAGTAATTTATTCCTGTGATCAAAGCTGAATTTTCAGCATCATTACTCCAGTCTTTAGTGTCACATGATCCTTCAGAAATCATTCTAATATGCTGATCTGCTGCTCAAGAAACATTGTGTACAATTGTACAAAATATTTGTGTACAGTATTTTTTTTTTTCAGGATTCTTTGATGAATAGAAAGTTCAAAAGAGCATTTATTTGAAATATAATCTTTTGTAACATTATAAATGTCTTTACTGTCACTTTTGATCGATTTAATGCATCCTTGCTGAAAAAAAGTATTAATTTCTTTAATTTCTTTTCAAAAAAATAAAAATAAAAATTCTTACTGACCCCAAACTTTTCAACGGTAGTGTATAATGTTACAAAAGCTTTGTATTTCAAATAAATGCTGTTCTTTTGAACTTTCTATTCATCAAGGAATCCTAAAAAAAAGTGCATTTAAACAAACATCAATGTTTTGCCTGATAAGGACAAATAGGTATGGCTGATCATAAAACATTCACCACAGAATTTGCTGTTTGTATACGAGTAAGAACTGTTTAGTGAACGTGTCTGTCATTAACAACAAAATAATGACTAAAGCTGCAAGATATAACAAACAAAATAATAAATTATGATTGTATGTTAACAAGCTATTGTAATTAGTGCTGTCAAGCGATTAAATTTTTTATCTAACATTATTTTCAGAAACTGCATCTGAAGTGGCATTTAGGTATATTTACACAGACAATTTAGCTCAGAGCAGTACCATGAATGCAGTTAGAATTGCATAAACAATGATACTGACAAATGGGATTAATGAGTTCTAAATGGGTATTAATGGGTTTAAAAAAATTTATATTGAAATATGAAATATGAAATGATTTTACAAAAGAAAATTATACTCTAAATATAAAACTAAAACCACAAGTAGGTGACGGCAAGTCACTGTCTCAATGAATGAGTCATTCAGTCATTCATTCAACCGATTCATTTAAAGAGCTGATTCATTCAGGACTGTCTTTATGAATGGGTCACTGAATCATTGACTCACTGGATTCATTAACAAAACACGGATTCATTCAGTAATGAAACTGCTGTGTGTTGCTTGGAGAGGCACAACACTTCTGCTATGGCTTGGTTGGAACTATTTTCATTGGTGAAATAGAGCAAAAACAGACAATATTGACAATATTGTGTCTAAAATGTAACAATATTAACTTCTTGTTTATTTAACTGTTGTATAACATCAATATCACATTTGCAATTGCGCATATATTTGGGGAAAAAACAGCACTCTTGCTTGTGTGATATTGCTAAACTATATCATATGATATAAACATAAGACAAAAACCAATACAGGGGCATTTTTTGCCCTAATTTCTTGAATTTTAGGGGCATTTAACTGCATTTTAATAGGCTTCATCACGAAGTCAGTCGTTGCCCTGCATCATGTTCGTCAGTAAGCAACTGCATGCAATGTATGATAACGTACAGGTCAGGGTGCATTAAATGAAGGCTCTAAGCTCTAAGTGAATGAAAACATCCTGCAAAATTTTAAATCTTAAAGTGCACCATATATAAAGTTATTGTCTCTCAAAAGTAAGAGTCGAATCGGAGTCAATTAAACGAGTCATTTGTAAAACGAATCCCAAGCCGTTTCGTTGTGATGTCACAACGAAACATTAGCATATCACCCGCCCACTTAATGCGCATGCAGGCGCCAGGGAAAATTCAGTTTTTCAACAATACCACAGCAGTACAATCTTTTGTTGCGTTTCCGTCATTTTACTGACGACTGCTTCTCAAACCTCGGAGAGTTTGACACAGGATTCACAAAACGCTTGGTCTTCTGAATCTCAACCTGTAAGTATGATTAATAATTGAAGTTTACATTTTCTAGTGATCGTTCAAAATTCGTAGTTTTGTATGTTATGTTCTGTAACGTACACCCTAGTCTGTATGTCTTCTGCTGACCAGCTAATTCACATTTCTGTAGTTCTGCTATTCAGATGTGGGTCCAATATTGTCTATAAATGAGACGATTAATGAAGCTTGTCTGTCTTATTACTTGGAGTAATGATCAAGGATGGAGCAGGACTTTTGTTCATCAATGATATCTTTTCTGTCCATACACTGTGAACTGATAGCTGTCATTCAGTTATGGCAATGGTCACGCAGTGAGCGCAGTAGACCAATCACAAAGGATTGGGCCATCTGACCAATCAGAGCAGTGTAAGCTCACGGAAAGGAGGGGTTTAGAGGGACTGATTCATTGAACTGCTTCAAACGAATCGTTTACCAATCTTTGAAATTAAATGTTTATTATGAGAAAACTAAAGTGTTTTTTGAACTTGCATGCATGTAAACCTGTTGTAGAAGACTCCCGAAACAATATTAGGAACCTTAAAAAAGGCATAATACGGGCACTTTAATAAATTTAACGTGTTATTTTTTCCACAATTAATCACACCAAATTACTGTGTAAAATCGACAGCCCTAATTGTAATATACATATCTATGATATATACAGCATTACAGCAGGTCTTACTGCCATCATCTTCCAATCTAAAGGAATAAGTATGGTTAATGCTGACTGGGCAATGCAGCTGTCAACAAGAAGTTCCTTTCACCAACTAGAAAACTTTCGGCACACCCATTTCTCTGACCTACAGCTATCCCTCTCTCCTTTCAGGGTATTCCAGAAAGCAGGTTATGTGACTTTGGTAAGTTTACCCAAAGTAAGCGAATAACCTCAACTTTCGGTTCCAAAACCTGAGGTAACTTTGAGTCTAAGTAGCCATATTTTCTGAACATTACCTGCTCTGAAGCAGGTTTACTTCAGAGGTATTCAGCACATACATGCCCTATTGAAGAGGCTCCAGTAATAGGCCCCATAATATTATATGATATAGTTATCATATAATAGGTTAAGATGCTTGAATTTTATTGATGCTCTGAGAGCAGTGTTTGTTCTTCATTTTGCTCTAAATTACATAGAAAGCAAAAGGTTGAACTTGCAAGTTTTAAGTTTTATTTTATTCAACAAGGCACTCCATGTCATGACAGCTAAGGCTAATGTTTAAATAGGACCATTCAATCATTCTAGCCATACTTGACTCTCGTAATATTTTTTGAAATCATAAATTTGTCATTTAAAAATTGTTGAGCATGTTCATGGTCTACTGCATATGCTCCACTGATTAATACTGACAGTGTTTGGGATAGTTGCAGGTTTTGTTAACCATCAGGGGTTTCTTTACCTCTGGTGCCAGATACTCTGGAGTCCCACAGAAGGTCTTCATGGTAGCAGCATCGGTGATTCCTTCCTTGCAGAGGCCAAAGTCTGTAATTTTGATGTGACCATCTTTATCAAGCATTAAGTTCTCCAGCTGGGCAAAAAAAAAAAAAAAAAGTGTGAATTTATCGACTTTTTGTAACACCATAGTTTCACAAAACTTTAAAGCTCTTTTCAAATCTGCTTCAAACGCTTTGAACTGATTGGATTTATTTCCCTGAATTAATATGTAACGGTCATTAAGTTTATTTTATGTTTCATTAAAGCATCTTCATAATACAAAGAACAAGTATGCCTTCTACATGTATTAAATTCATGGGTGAAATAACAAAAATCCTAGAAAAATGTATTTAAAGTGTATATAAGTTTTCTCAATTCATGTTGTTAATGATAGCTAAAAAAAAGTTGACAACTACAAAAATCTATTTCTTCCCAGGAAGTGGAAAGAAACTTCAAGCCACATTAATTTAACCTTTCAATTTTAATGGCTAAGCTGTTTGTCCAAGTTTCTTGGCACTTTCACAACTGGCTTGGTCCAAGGCTGCGAGCAAAAAAGATGTGTCATCATCCACAGCCGCCAGAGTTTGATGTTTCCAAAAACCAAAGAAAAAAGCCCCAAACTCTAGAGCTTTTAATTACATTTTCAGCGTCCCCTGACATACATTCAGATAAAGGCATCACGACTGAACAAAACCTTCTCTCTAAATATATGAATTCTTTCCCCTTTTTCTGTTTACCTTGAGATCCCGGTACACAATCTTGGCAGAGTGCAGGTAGTCGAGGGCGGAAACGATCTCGGCGCCGTAGAAGCGTGTGCGGTCCTCGGAGAACACCCGTTCTCTCGACAAATGGAAAAACAGCTGCAGGGTAAACAGCAGGGACAGGATTGCAATAATTACTGATTTATTGGAGGAAATTAACACAACACAAACTGCCTCACATCGCCATATTGAGATGATAGATGGCGAGGCCCTCGGAGGACGCCCAGCGAACCCAGACAGCAGCTGGCACATCATCCCCGGCTTTCCAGAGACAGGCCGGCGCGGCCTGTTAAATCAGCATTTTAATCAATACACCAATCTTGTTAAAGGCAGCGCTGCGTGCTCATGGGCTAACGCTCCATTAAAGTGGCAGGAGCACCCCGTCCCCTGCAATCATCTCAGCCGTAGGTTTTATGGAGTATCTTCCCTCTCCCCTCGCGAGTCAATGTCAAGGGTTCCTGTCAACTATCTGGCCCTCAGCACCACTTGAACCCCGGCTTATAGAAATTACCCAGAAGCCCAATGAGGAGAGTCTGTCTATTAATTGCTGTGGGATGTTTGAATATGGCTGTCCGGGGAGAGCTAACGGCTTCGCTGATCAGCCGAAGGAGGAGGTAAGCGGGTGGCGTGCAGGGGACCGGGGTGGCCGAGGACAGGTGTGCCTTCATCAGAGCACTGGCAGCTGTGAATGTGGCGAGGCTGAAAGGGGAGAGACGGATGGGCTCTGCGCAGCGTGTGGAGGTTAGGGGCTCTGGCTGGACCAGGCAGGGGGAGCAGGTGACATTGCAGGCTGAGGGAATGAGAGCGAGATTGCCGGTTCTCTGATTAAACAGCACCGTTGGTGGTGGAATTTCATTTATCAAAACTTGAGTCCCTCAAGATGGAATCCTGCGCTCTGCCATATCAACAGAGCGACAAACTTCTACCAAGTACATCCTGAGCAACAACAAACTTTTACCAAAACTTACAACAATACAATCACAATTTTGAGTCTGCAACAGTTATTAGAGGTAGACCAAAAATCAATTTGACTGACATTTTTTACTGATATTCACACTTTTATACATGTAATTGGTTGTTCAAAAATCAGGTCTACTGAAAATAGTACCATTTGGTAAGTCTCTAAAGAAAAGAACCCAACAACAGCATTACACCACTATGATCAAACAACTGTGTTTACAGGTAAAACCACTTTGTCCTTTTTTTGCATAATTACTCAATGTTAATTAATTACTTTATGTAACAGCCATTCATTCACAAGTAAGAAACGTGAAGAATTTTAAGTTAGACCAAGTCCAAAACAAAGATTAATTATTAAACAGCAAAATAATAAGGAATAAAAAGGACTACTACTACTAATAATAATAATAATGTTACAGTAATGATTTAAATCACATAACTTTGCATAAAATAATGGAATAAATAATAAAATAATATTATTGCTTGCAGATATTAATGACAGCATTACTACAGAAATGGACTGTCTGCCAACACAGACAATAAGACACTCAAGACAGACGTACAAACAAGTGCAGACACACACGTACCTCTCCTCCATTGACATACTCCATCACGAAGCATAGGCGGTCTTTTGTTTGGAACGAGTACTTCAAAGACTGAAACAGCAGGTGAATACACCATTAGAAGAAAAACAAAAGGCAAAAATCCCACAAAACTAAAACAAACGCAACGTGAGAGATGCTCATCAAAATGTATGCAGTGAGAGAAGTGTTTGTCTCGAGAGAAAATGAAAGGAGCGTTTTGAAGAGCTTTGCTCTTTCTCGTAGGCCTTGATGCTAACTTTGAGGGAAGGTGAAGTTTACGAAGGAACACCAGCTTGAGTGACAGTAGTAAATTGTTTTTGCTAAACCTGCTGTGTATGTTGCGTGGCATACAACAGCATCTGGAGTGTCAGAAAATTACCTCTCACTGGCGAGTTCTCAACAGATGCACAGCTACATTTAGGCCGTTAATTTATTACAGTTTATTCTCTACATTATAATGAGGCTCCAGGGAAAAGCCAATCATATATACAAAAGCATTGTGAAGCTTTAAGGTCTCTGTAAATCCACTCTGAATGATAGTTCATTATAAAATGTACACTCACGGTTAAAAAAGGATGTCTCGTGTTTTTTAGTACTCTGCTTTCTGTGAGCGTGTGGGCCACTTCATCCTACGGGAAGAAAAAGAAGGTGGCTTGTGAATTGTTTTTTCTCGAGATTAACCGTATTTGCTAACAGCACATGTGCACAGTGAAGACATTATTTTGAGTCCTGGATATAATGAGATTGAATTACAAAGCATGGGATTAAAATTACACTTTTATAACTGTTAAAAATGTCATTAACCTAACTCACAGAATACAAAATGCCTTATTTGAAACATTAACATCCTGAATAAAACGATCATAAATTCATTTTCAAATATAATTCATTCAAAAAATATCCCTGATAAATCTTACCTTTGCTATAATAACCTCTTTCTTTAAAATTTTCATTGCATAATATTTCCCGCTGGCCTTCTCCCTTACGAGAATGACTTTTCCAAAAGTGCCTTTTCCCAATAATTTTAAGTAGTCAAAGTCATTCATTGTCTGCAAAAAAAGAACAAGCAATAAATTGTCAGACATACTGAAATTCAATGCATATAATTAGGGTCTACATTTCAATTTTGTTAATGTAACTCAATCAGAATACGTCCACATCTCTATATCTGCTGCGAGGATGTAATCCTTCTGCTCAGAGACTCCACTGCCACCAACACACTGACATGTTTGTACATTAGCTTGCTGTTAAAAATGATGAAACTCCCAGAAATACACTGCCTAAAAACACAATACTGAGAGAGAGTTTCATAATTTTCTGAGTCGTATGGTCTGTTTCATACATTATATCCTGAATCTGCGGGCTGCAGCGTAACTTCAGCTGTAGGTGTGCATTGAGCTTTTACACTGACAGCGCTTCTTCTGCAGCTCCAGAAAGAAAATGGAGTGATTTCTAGGTTACTACATTGAGTATTTCCTGTATAAATTGTACCATTATGTGCAATTGATAACTTTAACAATGGTCAAACAGCCATAAACTGCTTAAAACATGTGGATTCAAACAATGGCTTCATTTCAATTTATGTTGCTCTTATACAGATCATGTTGATAAATAGGTTTAGAGTGAACATCTTTGCTGCTTAGTTCATTGTGTGAAAAGTATGTGACATAAAAGGCTCAGCACCCAAACTCTACTTTCAGACATAGAAACAAGCCTTAATTGAACTTTTTCTGCCTTTCAGCTTCCCAATGTTTTAGGTTAATGATGTCCCCAGCAAACATCAAAATTTGTATTTGAAGGCACCTTGCGTTTATGGTGGCTGATAGACGTGTCCATCTCCTCCTCTCCCATGTTGTCTATCTGTGAGGTGGGACTACACTGGATACGTTCCTCTTCTTGTCTTTGGAGTTTATCTGCCACCATCTGGATCGCCTCTGCCCACTCATCCCTTTGGAAGCACACACAAAACTCATGTTTCTAAGTAGAAAGCATAGCTTCATACTTCATGAAAACTCTTGAGACACACTTAACAAACATGTAGTTCAGTTATAAATGTAAACTTGACTTTTTTACTTTGTTGAAGACATTAGGCCGGACCATCTGATTAAATCACAAGGCCATTCTCACTAGCTGACAGTATAATCTAATATGAGTGGGGAAGCTGCCCCTCTCTGCGAACGAGTGTCTCCCTCCATTGAGTTTTCATTTGTCGTGCAGCACAACATCTGTTGTGAAGAATCAGTGGTGCATTCATGTTTTTGAGCATGTGTTAGTTTAATAATGATGGATTCATTTGAGCGAAGCTAGCGGTTTCTCACTGTTTCACAGCACTGGACCGAACCAGAGAGTACGGATGCGTTGTCTACTGGTACTCTGTACCGCAGTGCTACAGTTTTACAGTGGTACATAATATTGCAATTTAGCAAATCTTGGAACTTGGCTTGAACAACAATGTGCCACTATTCAGCACATTTTGGCAGTTTGCCATGCTGGAAAAAACAGCTTAACCCAGTTTAAGGTGGTTATCTCTCCCACCCTAGTTATGCTGGTCTATTTTTTCTACAGTTACAAGAATTGCCTTTTATAGGAAACACTGATATGCAGATATATGCACATATGCTTCTGTTTAAAAGTGGATCAGTAAGATGTTTTTTTTTTTTTTTAAGAAATATGCAGCAAGTATGCATTAAATTGATCAAAAGTGACAGTAAAGCCTTGTTACAAAACATTTATATTTCAAATAAATTCAGTTCTTTTCAACTTTCTACTGAATTCTGAAAAAAAAGAGAATTTTTTCATAAAAATATCAAGCAGCACAACTGTAGCAGCAAATCAGCATCTTAGAATGATTTTTGAAGGACCATGTGACACTAAAGACTGGAGTAATGATTTGCCATTACAGGAGTAAATCTAATTGTAAAACATATTAAAAACAAAGACTTTTTTCAAAAACAAAATCTTTCTGACTCACTTTTGAACAGTAGTGTCATCCAAAGTGAACTAATGAACATTACTTTGTTTTCTTTTCTTACAAAGAAACTGAATATTTTAACAAAAAATAAAATTATAACACTTATTTACATATTATGACATAAATAATATATAACACGTATATATACACTACCAGTCAAAAGTTTGGACACTGTAAGATTTTTTATGTTTTTAAAAGTAGTTTCGTCTGCTCACCAAGGCTGATTTATTTAATTAAAAATACAGTAAAAACAGTAATATTGTGAAATATTATTACAATTTAAAATAACTGTGCTCTATTTGAAAATATTTTAAAATGTAATTTATTCTTGTGTTGGCAAAGCTGAATTTTCAGCATCATTAGTCCAGTCTTCAGTGTCACATGATCCTTCAGAAATCATTCTAATATGATGATTTGATGCTCAAGAAACATTTAATGTGTACTTTTTTAGGAATCTTTGATGAATAGAAAGTTCAAAAGAACAGCGTTTATTTGAAATATAATCTTTTGTAACATTATAAATGTCTTTACTGTCAATTTTGATCGATTTAATGCATCCTTGCTGAAAAAATAATTCATTTCTTTAATTTCTTTTCAAAAAAATAAAAATAAAAATTCTTACTTTTGAACGGTAGTGTATAATGTTACAAAAGCTTTGTATTTCAGATAAATGCTGTTCTTTTGAACTTTCTATTCATCAAAGAATCCTGAAAAAGAAATATTGTACACAAATATCTTGTACAATTGTACACAATAAATGTTTCTTGAGCATCAAATCATCATATTAGAATGATTTCTGAAGGATCATGTGACACTGAAGACTGGAGTAATGATGCTGAAAATTCAGCTTTGCCAACACAAGAATAAATTACATTTTAAAATATTTTCAAATAGAACACAGTTATTTTAAATTGTAATAATATTTCACAATATTACTGTTTTTACTGTATTTTTAATTAAATAAATGCAGCCTTGGTGAGCGGACGAAAGTTCTTTTTAAAACATTAAAAATCTTCTACATATATATATGAATCTATTACCAGACACAGGTTCATTTCATCTGCAGGCCAAGGTTTTTCATTTGTTGCATGAGGTACTGATTTAGTATTGATACAGTGGTACCAGAGGCTGGTATCGTACAAAAGCAAAAATGTTGGTATTGATCCAATCCTACCAGGCAGAATATGAAAATTTGCACTCTTGTGCATTGCCATAGGTTAGTGGAAACCCCTCAAAAAGAATAAGAGAAATATTCATTATTGACATAATGTATGGATTTACATTCATATTCTGGCACTTTTTTTTTTTCAGTGGAAGCTGCAAACCCCATGGTGAATGTTACATTCCAATCGTGGTGCATTTGAAAACCCAAGGCAAATTCAAGATCCTTTGGGTTAACACAGTAACATATACGTAGGGCCCCACGCACCCTCTCAAGGTCGTGCGGATGAATGAGTGTGGAGTGGTTTGGTGTATAATGAGCGGTTTTTGCTAATGAGAGATAAAGGCTTTGAATACAGTCTGGCGTTATGCCAGCTGCCGCCACATCTCTCCTCCTCACATGTAGGCCTGCAGTTTCTGGGCCTCTGCCAGTACGCCATGTCCCACTCCTGTTCAGAGCTGTGTGTGTGGGGGGGTAAACAAAGTGCGCATTGGACTGCAATGATGTCTGTGATAGACAGACAAGTAAGTTAGGAGTGCATGAATAAATGGCTTAGTGTCTGTTCATATCTTTTGCATTATTAGATGCTTTGCATTTTAACAATTTCTATCAGTCTATTTCAAACACTCTTATACAGTCTGCTCAGAGTGAAAAGGATACTGACAATAATAATAGGCAAATATTTCTCAGCTTTTTGGACATGTGGAAAAACAAATCCTATGAACGATGTTAAAATTGAATAGATTTAACTATATTTGGAAAGAAAAACCTAAGCCTCCTAAACGTTGTTGTGTGGTTTCTTTGCACATCAAATGAAGAAAAAAGCATATTTGTCAGCCACCTGAATAAAAGAAACTAAAAGAGGACTGGACTACAGTCTGTGAGCCTAAAGTCACTGATCAACATCACAAAATTAAAAATATGACGAATCATTTAAGGCATTGTTTCTCAACTGGTGGGTCGTGACCCAAAAGTGGGTCAGAGTATATAGTCAAAGAAACAACAATAACAAAAACTTTTTTCTAAATGTTTTCTGATGTGAAACTTTTATTTTGAAAGACGTGCATGAAAGCTGTTGACTCTTCTGCAAAGGCTTTGCTCTTCTGTCAGACAGAACGCATTTCTATTCCACTGCACTACATTTCCGTTGTTTTTCTATGTAAACACGCTAGATGGACATGTTTGACCATTGCGCTCGCATCTTTTGCAGAGTCTCACGCATGACACAGTGTTCTGAAAGCAAAGCACTCAAGTTAAAAGAAGTTAAACTTTTAAAAACACGTCTCTAGACCTTGCAGGGGGTTATTCTGCTCCACTGACCTGCTTCTCGCGTTGTTCCGATTCAGTATCTGCTGTCAGACAAGAATAATGTCAGGCTATTTGTCAGTGTCATTATTCTAACATTATTTTCGTACCTTGTTAGGGCCGGTTCACACAGAATGCATTTTCTGCAGTCAAAATTAAGAGCATACAAAACGTAGTTTCAAAAAGTAACAAATTATGCAAATGGTACATTGTTTGTTAGCTGGGAAGGATTAGCATGTAGGTATGATTTTCATTCTATTCATCAGGACCAGTGTCCATTTGTTTTATTAACAGTTCATGTTAAAATTGTGTATTTACCATGGCAACTGTATTTTCTGTAGCCTTAACCCAAAGCTCCACCAATTCCATATTTTTGATGCCTGTGGTGGCTCAACTTACTAACTAGTTTGGGACTGCTATTTAATAGCCTTACCCTAAAGTACTGTTTATTCATCAGTGTTAGTGAAATTATTACAATTTATGTGCAATGTGCATGTTAAGTAAAGTGGGGCTGTACTTACTGTTAATCATTTTTGGGAAATAAATTTGCTTGATTCAAATTCCTAAAAATGTTGGTCGTGGCTTAACAACCATGGGAAAATCGGGGTCCCATGGCAAAAAAAAAAAAAAAAGATTATTGGAGGATTATTGACAATGATTAATTTCTGGAAAATTAAAGCGCATTATAAATACACCAAACAAAATTAATGTATATGGACACTGTCATAATCTCTAAAATGATGCTGTTAATAGTTGTGTTTTCTACATCAAAGAACGTTCTCACCTCTCCTCTGGCGTGTCCACATGGAAGGTCCTCTCTATGACTGTAGTCCATTGTAGACATCTAATAATAAAAGTGTTCGGCTTTGGTCGTTCTGTTTTCATCAGCTGGCATTCTGGAATGACAGACCAAAAGAAAATGTAGCCACTTTAAATTTCATGTTTTCCAATACAAAAAAAAAATAAAAAAAACACACTAAATAAATATAGACTTAAATCACAGGCAGGGAGAAAGCTGACCTGAATTCTAGAGTAAACTCAGCCCATTTCCTAACACTCCGGCTGCGAGTGTTTGCCATTGTCAGAGTGTTTTATTTGATAAACAGAGGGGAAGCAGCGAGTCCGATGTAAAACAAATGGCCATTAGCAGAGAGGAGGCAGCGGGTGGGAGAGTGCAACGGTGAGATGAACGAGCGAGAGGTACATTTGCTGGAATGTGGCGCAACATTTCATATACAGCACTTAGCTCTGCCACATCAGCCACTGCTCAGTCAGAGGGAAATAATGCACTTCTCGGGTACTTTATGAAAGTAGCAGGGAACAGAGGTGACGTCCATACTGGGCTCATCGCCGCTGCAGATTTTGGGGACAATGCCCAGACGACAGGTGAAACGCAACAGCAGCCTGAGCTGCCAGTCCCATAATGAGGGCCCTCAGCTGGCCAATTTCAGCCACTTCTGAATGACGGCAGGGCCTAAATTTAGACTGGAAGGTTAATGACGACATCGCTAAGGTCACGAAGTCACGCACTGTACAGAGCGTCTACCTGGGCAGTAGAGGGAAAATTGAGTCCCACGCAGAGTGCAGAAAAACAAGGTCACAGCAGCCAGAATGTGACACCTCAGGAAGAGAGGAGGCAAATCTGACAGTATTGTTTGCTTTGCCACATTAGATCACAGATGACGAATACTGCTTCAAGTAAGAGTCGCTAAGGAAAGCTAGCATGCCAATTAAACAGCCCAGAAGCTGCGACTTCCGCTGCTCGCACCATACAACATCTCTCAAAGGTTTTCTCAAGTCCAAAATAAGGTTGAGATGTCAAAAAACATCAGGAGACAAAATATGGCAGTCAGCTCCGTAGATGTTAGTGAGAATTGGCTTTTAAGGGAATTCAGGTTTAAAAACAATTAAAAGTTTCCAAAAAATCTTTTAAAATCTACTTTAAACATCTTTGTATTTAAGTTTGTTTTCAAAAACTTTTAAACCATTTTTAACAAAAGTTTTATATTTTCTTTACACTTGAATATAGATATTGTAAAGTACTGTTCAGAAGTTTCTAAAGAAGTCTTTAATGCTTACCATGGCTGCATTTAATATATTTTAAAATGTAATTAATTCCTGTGATGCCAAAGCTGAATTTTCAGCATCATTACTCCAGTCTTCAGTGTCACATGATCCTTCAGAAATCATTCTAATTTCATGAAACATTTCTAAGTATCAATGACACTGAAGACTGGAGTAATGATGCTGAAAATTCAGCTTTGATCACAGGAATAAATTACTTTATAAAATATATTCAAACAGAAAACAGTTATTTTAAATTGTAATAATATTTCACAATATTACTGTTTTTACTGTATTTTTAATTAAATAAATGCAGCCTTGGTGAGCAGACCAAACTTCTTTTAAAAACATTAAAAATCCTACCGTGTCCAAACTTTTGACTGGTAGTGTATATGCAATATTAACAACATTTAATTCAGAAATATGTCTATACAAGTCACTGTATGTATGAATGCATTTGAATGGATTATGGATCAAAAATGGATCAAGAGCATCATGTAATTAATCTTATAATGTTTACGTAGATGTAAAAATCCAGCTGTACTCATAAGGCCGCGTTTCCAAATTGGTGGATTTCACTGTGCAAAGCGATTTGTCATATGCTGCAATCATTGTTAAAAAAGACAAATTGGTCAATATGGAGTGTGGTGTACTAGGGAGCAGATGCAGGGCTGGTCAGGCTGTGTACAGGACTCGGTGAGAGCGGTCCGGAGGAAGGCAGTCTGGTGGCAGCTCATTGCACAGGGGGTGAGAGCGATGCCATTTCAGAGAGTGCATTAGGCTATCAGCCTCCCAGCACCACCTGGTCTCCCAGCTTTCTGCAACAGATGTGGCAATCCTCTCCCACTGCCAAGCGGCCCAGGCCGGATGTATGGCCACCCCTCGCTCCTCCAGCCTTTAGATTAAAACCTGGCCGGGCCTTTTGACGGATGAAGGGTTTGGGAGCTGCTCGTAGCACGTGTCCAGAAACCAGCACTGAAAGCAGGAAATCCACAACGTAGCGCGCTAGAGATTGAGTTGCGTTTCAGAGGAAATAAGTCACTGTTTTTGATGCTTTTATTCCACTGCCCCCAAAAAAACATTTAAAAAAACTCAAACTTAGGAAGAATGAGGTCCCTGATCATTTCAGATCTGCCTTAACAGTTTGACTGGCATATGTTTTATTCTAACTGTCAGAGAGAATTTAAAATTAGGACCAACATTATAATTTGACTTCATGAAAAATAAAATGAGAAATTACCACTACAATAGACCATTCAAAACCACATTGTGTGAATCTGCGCTAGTAATTTTTAGCAAAGACTGTCACATTAGTATATGGATATAATTTTAGATGTAATACAGGTCAATGAATCCATTCTTTTGCTAATTCATGGAGATTTACCTCTCAGTGGCTCATAAAAGATAAAAAAAGGCATCACTTACTTGCAACCGAGAAGTTATTGAGAGGGTAGGGAAGATCGGCATCCTGTGGCTTCTCCTTGTATCCAATAAAGGACCCATCGGTTTTTAGCAGGAAGTAGCGAGGTCTCCAATTCTTAATATATTCACCTGGGGAAAAAAATAAATGTACATTTAAAAGGCAAACAGTAAAACAAATGACCTCAAACTACTTATGCAAAAACAGGCACACTAAAAACTCAACCTCACATTCACACTTTCTTTTCTTTATATAAAATTGGGGGAAAAAAAATAACATTATGACATTGGGATATTAATATCACAAGATTAATATCCCAAACACGCAGAATGAACAGGATTAGACAGCGCTTGAATTGACTTAATTTTGACTTTGCATATGACTAATCACAGGATTAAAATGTTAACATGTTTACCACTGCTAGTCCAGCTGTCAGCCACTGCATCATCTGCCTAAATCCGAGGGCAGGTGTTAGAACAACCCAAACTAAGGCCAGTGGCACCAGGTCGGCTTACAATAAAAAGTGTGCGGAAACGCACTACGCAGGGGGTCAGACAATCCTCACAGGGGGCAGCAGAGACACCTTTAACCTTTCTATGCTAAAGCCGCAAAAAACAACATCTGCTGAGCAGCTGGTCATGCCATATTATCATGCAAAACTTCTGGTGCAACAGCCTGTGCTATCTAATAATAAACAGCAGGATTACAAGGGTGTCAGCATCACCACGCAGGGGGCAAAGCCGCACGCACACACGGTCCAATAACAGGCTTCAAGAGTGATAATGCACATAACATCTGCCTGCTGAGTGATGCATGCTGGATGCTGGAACCAAACAGACTTGTTCATTTGCAATTTTGTACATTTAACAATGGAAAGTTCATGTTCAATTGATATTTCCTGAAAAGTAATATTTGTGGGATACAAATAAATTTAATTTTGTCCATTATATGTCAATCGCACAAACACAAAGGGACACAAGAAAATTTGGTTACACTTTATTTTTAATGGTCCACTTTAGACATTGTACTAACTACATAGAACTAACTTTGCAACTACATGTCAACTTACTCTCATTAGTGTTAGTAGACTCTTAGGTTAGGGTTAGTTGTTAGGTTTAGGGTTAGTAGAATACAGTAGGTTGACATGTAGTTGCAAAGTCACTTATAGTCAGTATGTCTGTTGGTGGGCCAGTCTACCAATACTCTAATGACTGCTAGTTAACATGTAGTTGCAAAGTTACTTATAGTTAGTAAAATGTCTAAAGTGGACCATTGAAATAAAGTGTTACCGAAAATGTTATAACATAGCAAATAGCATTTATACCACAAAATTACTATTCTGTCAAAAATTTTGCTCCTTGTGTCGTTCAAAACTTTTCATAAAAGTAGTCCATATAACATGTACATGCTATATTCCAAGCATTACAGTAGTTGAGCAAAGTTGAAGTTTTTCACAGAAAAAGAGAGTAAATGATGGATTTATGAAATAATCATTTAGTCATTATTAACAAATAATTAATAAATAATTAATTTAATGGTCCTATAGATGAAAATCTTTCAGTTTTTCTTCAGCATGTATTCAACATGTGTCTTCACCATTGTCCTTTCAAATAATGGCAAAATTTTTAAAATTATGTAAATTTATGGATATCAAAACAGAAAACAGAAACACGTCCAACTTTTGTTTTTATTTAAGCCAAAAAGCTATGCAATCCTTCAAAAAAAAAAAAAAGTATGCTGAATCTAACCTCAGGACTCAACTGTTTAAATCTGTTCTTGCTGATTGTATTTATTAAGATCGACAATCTGGTATTTGTTGAAGCGCAGACGCAAGAGAATCCGCAGACATGTACTTTCTGATTCTGAACTCCTGGTAATTAGCCACGATCTTCTCTAAGTGACACATGAGCCTCGTGACAGCTCTGATCACTTTTTTTCAGCAGAAGAGAAAATAAACAACATGTTCTATTTGTAACATCCACTTAAAGCATAATGACACCAGCTTCTCCTAATTAACACATCAGAGAAAAACACCTGCTCATGTTAATTTGAGGAGACGGAGGTCTTTGCCGGTATGCCTCAATGAGGAAGAGGAATCGCTGGGTAGGAGGGAACAGCTGAACAGAGGCATCCACCTTCCAATCAAAAGGTACAAATAAAGAAGGGAAAAGGGATGAAGGAAAAAAGTGTGCTGCGAGTCGACGCATAGATGGTCGTCAAAGTGACTTGTGACCATAGTATTTTCTCTACACATAAAACTTTAGGGCTTGTTGATTTTTCAAAGATTCAGCTTAATATTTATTAATTAGAAAGGCATGGTATGGTACTCATATGGGAAACATAAGTTTGAATCCAGCCTGATTCCATTTCACCCTCCTCTCACCCCATTTTAATTTTCTTTTTCTGACAATAAAAAGTAGCAAAAGCCTCAAAATAATAATAGATACGAATTTAAAAAATAATATAGTATATAATAATAAAAAAAAAAAAAACACACTTTTGTCTTCTCTAAAGTGAGCATAAACTGTCACACACAACATTATTACTATTATTGGTGGATCAGTTATGGACAAACGCAAAGCAAAGAGTTTAATCAACGATCTGATCCTGGATCAGCCATGGTGTCTTGTTAACCAGCGTAGAGTACAATCACTGTGCCGCTGACAGAGCCAGGGGTTGAACAGAAGGGGCTGCGTGACTAAAAGCAAATGTCGCTTAAATCCAGCCAGTGCTGTTTCATCAAACCATTTTTACTGGCTTCTCAATCGTGAAATTTGTTTCTTTAGATCCAAAACAGTAGGCGGACAGTTGGTCTGGCAGGCGCTGGTGATGATTCTACCCTCAAGTTTCCAGAGCATTTGGTCAAAGTGAACAGTCCTATTGGTTACCATTATTACCAAGCACCAGGGTCGTGAACACCTTAGACGTTCAGATTAGTGGTTGACCACTTTGGTTGATTGTTCAATGAATACGCTTGGTTAGAGCCTAAGAATCTGCATAACGATACACTTTCTCAGACTAAAAAGCTTGCAGGTAATACCTGAGCGATCGACGGCAAATATGCAACAGGACATCCAAAGTCCCTCCTGCCCCATTCCAATTAAGTTCTGAATCCAAACAGCTCCAATTGAACAATTAAAATATCATACTGGGTGCCATTCAATTACAAGCCCAGATTAATTGTTCATTTGTCTGTGGTCTGTGACAGCCTGATGGCTGTGGGACGGAGAATTGGACGGGCCACTTTCGAGACAGACGCGATCCTGAGCAAACTTCCCCCCAAAACATCCGAGCCACTCCTGAGACTTCCCGAAGGCTCGCTGCCTCTGCCACGCTCGTTCCGACGTGATGGAGCTTCAGCAGGACAGGAGGAAAAAACAAGCCCACGGAACACAAAAAAACAAGGCCATTTGTTAATCAGCCCAAACAAGGATTTAATTTAATGCTTTGGCGGGAACTGCTCTACTTTGCAGATGGCTTAAAGATGGGCATGTGATGGGTGCCCTGGGACCAGCGGGCTGTCGCGTTCCAGCACACGCCGGGCACTCCAAGCGGCACCAGCTCGCCTGGGCACGAGCGCCCACAGCCGCTACAGCGCAGCCTGGGCACCGGCACGTGGTCCGAGACGTGGGCAGCATTAGGTGGTGCAGTACGGATGGAGAATGCGCGGGAGGGAGAACTGGCCGCTTATGAAGATTGGTGTGTTTTGTTCACCATGTACCGCAGCAGCTTGCCGGAGGAGAGCGGCTGGAGTCACTTTGTCAGTTTGGCAGAGACGGACGCAGCATGGACACACTTACACTCTGACTCATTCACACACACACACACACTCGCACAAACAGTTGCTCTGAGAAACTATTGTCAGAAGTATTGCTTCTTAGTCTGCCCCATGGTCTAATGGTTAGCACGGCAGCACTTTTACGCTGCAGATGTTAAGTCGTTAACTGTGATATGACTACAATGAATTCAGTGAGCACTTTGGTACACTGATGATTCAACTACGGCCACTTTCAGCCCTGTGGACTTTCAGGAAATAAACTCCCATAAAACATAGTTTTTGCACTCATTAGTTTCATTTGTCCACTAACAATTTCCAACAGTGGATATAAACATCACTGGAGAATTCAGTCATTTGTCTGACACATCACGAACATGTTTACTGGGTTGGACAATAAAAAATATAAAACTTAAGAGTTATTTACCTTGATTTTCTTCACACATTTCACATATATTAGGCATGGTCTTTTTCGGACTATTGAAAAAAGTTATTAAAAAGGCAAAAAAAACGCTGATTGTGGCAGAATTTGTCATAATTTGGGTAAAAAAATAATAAATATTCAAATGGATTACTTCACAGCTTGTTAAGATTTAAATCATTTTAAGAATATAGAAAATAATATTAAATAATAATTATATTATTATTTTATAATGGAATTAATTATATTAAAATATAATTTAATATAAATAATTTTATATATTTAATATAATTAATATATTTAATTATATTAAAAATGAACACATAAGTATACTCTTTGTTAAGATTTACAGTTTTAAAATGATAAAAAAAAATAGTAAATAATAAAATCATAATACTTTCATAATGGAATTAATTCTATAATTATAATAAATATCGAACAAAAGTCGTTACTATAGCAATAACAATACATTTTGCATAATTAAAAGCAACTAACCCAACTACTAAAAGCAACTAAACCCTAACCATATAATAAATACATGTTGTTAATTAATATTAGTCAGTATTATTTGTGACTCTAGACCACAAAACCAGTCATAAGTATATTTGTAGCAATAGCCAACAATACATTGTATGGGTCAAAATTATCAATTTTTCTTTTATGCCAAAAATCATTAGGATATTAAGTAAACATCATGTTCAATGAAGATATTTTGTAAATTTCCTACCGTAAATATATCAAAAATGTATTTTTGTAAGTGGATGTGCATTGCTAAGGACTTCATTTGGACAACTTTAAAGGCAATTTTCTCAATATTTAGATTTTTTTGCACCCTCAAATTCTAAATTTTCAAATAGTTGCATCTCGGCCAAATACTGTCCTAGCCTAACAAACCATACATTAATGGAAAACTTATTTATTCAGCTTTCAGATGATTCAATTTCAAAAAATTGACCCTGATGACTGGTTTTGTGGTCCAGAGTCACATTACACTGTAATTACACTGTAACAATTATCTTAAAATAAAGTGTAACCAAATTTATGCATAAAAAGCATTTGAAAGGTGTAATAAATAAATGATAAAGGCAGCTGTAATGTGTTCTTTATATAACAAAACAGATTTCAACAGTTTTCAAATCAAGCCCTGGGATAAATAAATAACCATTTTCTGTTTGGAACCCAATGTAAACGGCACATAGACCAGTCTCAGCATGAGTCTATGGGTGAGAAAGAACAGTAATGACCAGAATTAAGCGAGAGACTTTTACAGAGACCAATCTGGACAATGTCAGTGACTTTCAAATGACTCACCAGCTCCTTATGTAACTGTACTTGGTCAAACGTGACCAACACCAGGACAGACTCAGACATGCTAATCAGCTCCACTGGAAAGGCGATGCAGCTGTGAAGTTGTCAAATGCAATTTCAGGGCTTAGCCAAGGTGGGGTGGAGTGGAGTAAAAGTGACAATACTTAGTGAAGCTCTGGGGATTTGCTGTATTTTCGCCTGAATTGCCGGCAAAGACTTAAACACTGATCCCCTTACAGAGACTAAGGTCATATCACCTGTTAAGACAGCCAGACACAACAAGGCAGATTGGCGTCTGATTCACCACCGCCACAACAACCAAGAAAAACCGTAAACAAGGGGATACTACCCTGCACTGACACCAAAGTGATCCCTTAAAGACATGATAAATAAGAAGACGAGGCCACATCCACCAACCCTGAAGATTTCTGCATTTTCTGTATTTTTTGATCACATAAATGCAGCCTTGGTGAGCATAAGACTTCTGATACATGAACAAATTTTACCGACCACAAACTTTTAAACGGTAGTGTATAATTTCTATTTACTGTTTCATCCACCACAATAAGGTCTTTGACATCTTATTTAAAGGGTTTTCAGGAAGTAATGATTATTATATCATCAACATGTAGCATTAATAATCATATTAAGCATATGTAATTAATTCAATTAAATTTTTCAATAAAAGCAATGTTTCAGTATGGCGTCCAGCGCAGGCATTAGTGCGTACGTCCTCTGTGCGTCCTCAGGGAGGGCATCAGGGTGAGCCAGTGGCGCTGCAGCCATGGACTCGACACGAGGCTCTCAGACAACTTAGATGCAATCCAGGGCTGGCTCAAGCCAATCCACTTAACCTGAATTAGTGTCATTAGACCGCAGCAGGAAGGAGTGTCTGTGTGGATGTGCACATGGAATAACCCTGACAAACCCCTTCTGCATGATACTATTAAGAGCATGTGTGTAACAGAGACTATATGTATGGTTGTGAACACCAGGGGTTTATGGTCTGATGAAATAAGGAGGTTGACCGTTTGAGAGTAATAAATGATTTGATACTACACATCACATCCAACAACTGTTCAACATCTGTACTTAAACTTCATGTATCACATACAACATACAGTTCATTTTGAGTCTCGTTTCCATTGGCCAATTGATTTTACAAACGTAATGCACAAACATGTAACCTCATTCGATATTAAAATACAAATTCTAAAACAAAACAGTTATAGGCTCTGTTTGAAAGAGCTGGATTTTAAAGCTGCGAAAGAAGCACACATATGAGCGCAAATTTATATATTCAGACAAATGCAAACAGCCTAAAGTTAAACTAAAGAACAATACCATGTTGGCAGGAAAATGTATTATTATTATTATTTATAACAATTAAGTTTTTTAAATATTATTGTGGGGGGATTATTTAACATAATACACTTTTTTTTATATTTTTATAATAATAAAAATCATTTAAAAATATGAATGTAAGTTTTTTTATTCATCATAATACACCTTTCCTTTTTATTATTATTATTAATATTAATACGTTTATAACATTTATTTGGGGGGATTTATTTAACATAATTATTAAACATTGATGACTAATTTTATTGCTATTGCTACCATTTAATAAAAGCTTTGAGCCTTAATAACACTCAATGGTAAATTAACTTCATAAGCTGAGATCCCACTGTAAAAAAACTTTTCAAAACTTTGTTTTGTCAATTTAAGGGTCAACTGTGCCAGTCGAAGGCCAGGCTAAGGAGGGGCGATAGGTGTGTGTGGAAATCATGTTTGCAGAAAAAACAATCTCTATTTTGTTTTCTCCTCAAAAGACAAAATTCACGTTTTTAGTTACTACACATAATACAAAATAGAGACGAGGATGAAACGGCATGTACCGCAGCCAAACTTCCTCAAGGCCGTTTAGTCTGTTTAAGTGAGTGCAGATGCCTGCTGCAGACTCCTGCTTGATGGAGGCATCAGACAATGGGCGGCAACAGAGCAGAGAGATGTCAGGCCGGCTGGGTGGGGTGGGGGGGGGGGGGTGGACGAGGGTGCCCAGGGACAGGAGGCTCCCATGAGGCCTGCACAGATTTCAGTCCGCCAGCTGCACACAGCTTGCCCTCCTGGTGCTCCTCCAGCCCCCCAGCTGGTGCAGAGAGCTGCCGCACTGGGCCCATACAGAGAGGCCATCCCGCCAACACACACATGTACATCACACACACACACTTGAATGTGTAACAGGATAGTTTGAGCATCAGCAATCTATATGTGACAGCACTGCAAATACATGATGCTGTGTCAAAGGTTTAACTCCCTGTCTATTAAACACAGACTGACTACAGAGTGCTTTTATTCACACTACACTGAATCTGCTAAATGATCTTTACTGAATGATTGCGTGTTGTTATTTAATACATTGTAAGATATAAGACAACTATGTAACTGTAAATACATTGGATTACTATGTATATATAATAATAATAATACATACTTTAATAATTAAAATAAATACAAATTATAATAAATATAAAATGAACATAATAATAAATGAAATCAGCTTCTGAAAAGAAAGAAAACAAACATTTCATTAAAAGGAATCTTTCTTGACGAATCAAAGTACATTTCTGACCATCCATTGAAGTCAACTCTACACTGTTAACAACTTCAGCCACTAGATGGCACTAAATTACAGATACAGATAGTCTGACGGTTCAGCATGAGTATGAGAAACTGAGTTACACCTTGTGTGTGTGTGTGTGTGCGCGCGTTTTTGTGACATATCAGGACACAAATTTGTATAATGACATGGGTATGACATAGGTATTACAAGGAGAGGGTGACTTATGAGGACATTACCCCATGTCCCCATTTTTCAAAAGGCTTATAAATCATACAGAATGAGTTTTTTTTTTTTGAGAAAGTAAAAATGTGCAGTTTTCTGTGATGGGTAGGTTTAGGTATAGGGTTGGTGTAGGGCGATAGAAAATAAGGTTTGTACAGTATAAAAACCATTACGCCTATGGAAAGTCCCCACAATTCACAAAAACAAACCTGTGTGTGTGTGTGTGTGTGTGTGTGTGTGTGTGTGTGAGAGAGAGAGAGAGAGAGAGAGAAAGAGAGAGAAAATTTCACAATTTCACCCATGATATGACCAAAATTGATCATGCCACAAACTACACATATTTTGGGCTGAAAATAAGTGCAACTGTACAGCTAAATTTGGCCGTGAATAAACTGAAAGAGAAAGCAAGAAGGGCCTTTTATGCCGTCAAAAAAATCAATCCAAATTGAAATACCAATCAGAATCTGGCTCAAAATATTCCAATCAGTCATAGAACCTATTGCACTATATGGCAGTGAAGTTTGGGTTCCTCTTCTAAACCACGAATTTGACAAATGAGACAAAACCCCAACAGAAGCCCTGCATGCCGAGTTCTGTAAGAGTATCCTGAGAGTACAGAGGAGCACACCGAACAACGCATGCAGGGCAGAATTAGGCCAATACCCTCTATTAATCCACATTGAGAAACAAGCCAACAAATTTTGGAAACATCTAAAAACGAGTGATCCCAACTCTTATCATTTTAAAGCCATTAAAGACCATGAAGTGAACACTGAAAAAAGCCCCTGATTCAGATGGTCCTGAGGCTGCAAAAACAAACTAACACGACTAACAACAGCCAACCTCAGGACACTGACACCCTCATCCACAGAATTAGGCCCAACCAAATTATAAAAGCACAAAAAGAAAATTACCTGACCTATTGGACTGAAACAACAGAAAAACAAAGTAAACTTGAATGTTATTTGGCCCTAAATAGAGACTACACCACAGCAGAATATCTGAGTACAGTGAAAGACTGTAAATTAAGAAGAATAATGACGAGGTACAGACTGAGCAATCACACGCTGACTGTAGAGATGGGCAGATACAGACAGAACTGGCTACCCGTACTGTGACCTGGGAGAAGTGGAGACAGGGCAACACTTCCTCACCAGCTGCCCTAACTATGAGGAAATCAGAAAGACATTTTATCCAAAATTTGAAGTACTTTGCCCTAACTTCATAAAATTAAACAATAAAACACAAATTCAACATTTATTAGGTGAAAAAAGAGATTGTATCCTACTTGTAGCAAGATACTTGTAGCAAGATACATTGATGCCTGTCACAAAAAGAGGTATTTGACTAATCAGTAATGCGCTCACACACGCACACACACTCACTCACTCACATAAACACGAAGACTCACGCACATACACACTGAATTCTAAATTGTTCATAGAATTCTAAAATGCTGACTGATTGTTCTACTTTTTTTTTTTGTATATGTACATGTATTTTGATTATTTTGCTTTGGCAATACATTGTAACAATTGTCATGCCAATAAAGCACACTTTGAATTTGAAAATTTTGAATTTGAGAGAGAGAAAGAGTAAAGTAGTCCTCCAACTAACAAACACACACATACAGAGGCAAATCAATACGAGTAGCAATCTCAGTATATAAACAGACTCTGCTGAACAACAGAAAATGAACATGAGCAGCTAATAACATTCTCAAATAGTAAAAGTATATGGTTTTACACTACAAAGAGAACTGCAGTTATTAAAAAAGGTTTAAAACACTCACTTATTTTCTATTGCTTGGACAAACAGACCCCAAATACATTCATCGAGATGAAGCCAGGCCATTTTTGACCAAATAAATGCAGCTTTGGTGACCATAAGAGACTTCTTTCAAAAACATAAAAAAAAAAATCTTAACAACCCTAACATTTTAAACAGGAATATACACCAAATCACAATGTCAAGGATAATGGTATTGTGTCAGTGTCAGTACTGAGATGAATCGCATGTACCTGCCCTTCACCTCTGATTGTATTTCCTGCATAAAACACGCCAAATTAATGAGATTATTGGAGGAACTGGCAGCAAATTTGATCGGTTAATCAAATATCAGCAATTGAGCCCAATCAGGCCATCCGTTTTGCAATCTAATTTGCCTGTTGTTCACGTTAAATGGGCTGCAGCATTTGCTTGGTAATGTGCAGTCCTGCAGTCATGCTCAGCGGCCACAGTCGCACAGGAAAGGTCAACTGAATTTAAATAATGGGTGACACAAGCTTACCTTTGCATGTCATAAAGCAAATACACATATGAAAAGTTCATCATAGCACATTAAGACTTAATGCGCATTTCATGCCAATTAGACACAGTTCATAATGCGTGAGTGAAGGTAAACGTAATGGTCACATGAAACAGAGGTTTGCTGTGAAAAGCCTGACCCATGAATCATTTAGAATAAGAGACGAGCGCAACAATGAAGAACTTCCCAACTGTTGCCGTAGCAGCCAGAGGTCAGGGAACGATCTTTAGTGAAAGGCGTGTCCCCCAGGAGCAGGCTGGTTTATTTTACACTGTGCCATTGTGAGGGGCCGCACTGACAATACGTCTGTTCGCGTGTGTGTGCGTGCACTATGGATTACAGGACTCTCCAGTGAGAGTAACACTGCTCTCTGTCAACCCTTTGAAGCCGAGACAAGATCAAAGGCATGAGGAGCTTTCTTGTCCATTTTACTAGTCCCATTTTAATGGTCGATTCCATTCATGAAGCGGCCCACGCCGAATATCAACAAGTTTCCTAAACCCACACAAACGGCCTGATGGGACTGTCATCATAGCCATAATTAATTCATAGAGTCAGGACGGTCTCGCAGG
This sequence comes from Hypophthalmichthys molitrix, assembly GCA_037950675.1. Lineage (NCBI taxonomy): Eukaryota > Metazoa > Chordata > Actinopteri > Cypriniformes > Xenocyprididae > Hypophthalmichthys > Hypophthalmichthys molitrix. Next base: position 22,922,896 of record CM075504.1, read on the forward strand.
GTGACTTACACATGTTACCGTAGCCTCTGGAGCATGCATAATACATACAGGCTCCAAACATCTGAAACTCGGGGAGCATTTGAAATGTAGTTCGTATTCAAAACACACAGTCAACATTGTGAGCATCATAAATCAAAACTGTCAGCTCTGTCAACTACAACAAGGCTGATAATAAAGTCTGGGTTAAATATAAGTTAATCTCTATCGATTGTGGCATGCTGTCAGTTACCACAGAAAATAAGAGTTTCTCAGTAAAGAAATCAACAAAAACGGGTTGACAGTTATGCCGTAGACGTCTAAGCAGCAACAAACAACAACTGCCCTGAGGATTTTAAAATAAAATAAAAGTAAATTAATTAAAAAATAAAATATAAAATAAAATAAAATACATATTCTGAGAGAAAGTGATTTCCAGCATTGCATTGATGATATCTACCGTTCAAAAGTTTGGGGTCAGTTAGAATTTTTTAGATATATTTTTGAAAGAAGTCTTTTATGCACACCAAGACTGCATTTATTTGATCAAAAAAAAAACAAAAAAAAAACAGTAATATTTTGAAATATTATTAGAGTTTAAAATAACAGTTTCCTATTTTAATATATTTTAAAAAGCTATTTATTCCTGTGATGGCAAAGCTGAATTTTCAGCATCAGTACTCCAGTATCACATGATCCTTCAGAAATCATTCTAATATGCTGATCTCATCCCAACAGTTGTGCTGCTTTATATATTTTGTGGAAACCATTTTTTGTTTCAAGACTCAGTGATGAATAGAAAGTTCAAAAGAACAGTGTGTATATGAAATTAAAACTTTTGTAATATTATTTAATGCATATATGCCAAATAAAATCTTTAAAAAAAAAATAAAAAAAATCTTACTGACCCCAAACTTTGAAAGATGGTGTTTATTTAAAGAAAATGGAGGTGACTTCATTAGAAAGGTCTCAGTCAGAGGGAGATAAAGGGCAGGGGCCACACACAAGCAGACAGGAACAACAGCTCAGGTCTTAGAAGGCTGCAGCAGCGAGTCGCACCATCAGGACAGTGGTGAACAGGTGCAAAGGCTCTGAGCGTGCGCTCCCCAGTCCCAGCCTCTGAATGGCCATTACAGGCGAGTGGCGGGGTTGCTCCTATTATTTATTCAGCAGCGCATCCACCAGAGCAGGCCACTGTGCTGAGAGACAGCTGGCAATGGGGGGACAATACAAGAACCCCTCGGCCCTATTGTCTGACCAGCCCCTGTCTCAGCCTCTGCTCCCACACGTACAAACACACACATCTTTGTGAAGCATCCCCGAGCCTCTATTCTTCCAGAAACCAACATCACCTCCCATCTCCCCCAGAGACACACACCACAGCTGAAGTAAACAACTATAGCCATGTAATTTTGCCTGTACTCGGCCATCCCACCCTTACAGCCCCCCCCAACCCACCAGACGTTAGCACACACACAACGCCAAACACATCCCAACACTTCAGATTAAGACAAACACAGCCACCAGCTTTCATTTAGAACACACCCATTGAGACGCTCAATGGAGGCTGGACAGATATGACACTTGAGTTCACAAACTGCTGTTTTACTCTGAGCTGCTGTTCTTGATGTGTTTGACTTTCCTTCAGCTGTAAGTGCTGAATGGAAGCCTGTTAAAATAGTACTGCCAACTATAGACAGACAAATCATCGACTCATATTTGATGATTTGGAGATTATAAGTGATAACTGTCCCCACTTGGGCAATAAGAAAACAAGAAATCAAACAAACAATAAATAAATGTTTTTAGTTTGTGTTTTTTTAAAAATATCCAAAAAATAGCATTTAATGACTCAAATGTCAAAATGACTTGGTCTAACAATTAGGTAAAAAATATTTTCCTTAATCTTCAATACATGTGAGTGTACATGTCATTATTGTCATCATTATCATTTTCAAAAATATTTTAAGGTAATATTTTTTAAATATTTATTTTTTATATAATTCTAATATTAATAATAATATATTATTTCATAAATGTCATTAAGTTTTTGGGGAGTTGCACCACATGACATTTTCCAACATGAACTTATCTTACTTTTTCAAAAAAGTCAAATTATCAGATATTTTCTGAGACCTTGACACAATAACAACTCATAAGGTCTGCGGGGGGCCTCTGTATGATATCACTTCCTGTTTTATGTTGTTGTTTTTGGTCACACTTTATTTTAAGGTGATGTAGTTACATTGTACTCACTCAAATAAGTCCTGAATAATATTAACTAACTATATGTACTTACTATAGTAATCATGCATAATTTACTGTTATTACTATATAAGTACATGTAGTAACGTGTAACTATGTCACCTTAAAATAAAGTGTTACCTTGTGTTTTTTTTTTTTTTTTTTTTTTTTTGCATGTTTCTGTTTGTTGGTTGCATCACATGACTTTGTTGGACATTTTAAAATAAACTCTTGAGACAAGTCAGTCACCAAATCAACTGTTATGAAAAGCATTTCATTTACATATATTGAACAGGGTAAAAACATTCAATATTGTTTTTATTGGTCTCTAAAATGTCACTGAAATGGTAATATGAAATGCAATGATCTGTACAACTGTAGCTGCAAAAAAATCATTTTGGCGTAGACTGCAAACTGCCTTTCACTTAATTGCAGCTGGCAAGCTGGTCGACTAGAGTCGGGAAAATCAGCAGAACTGAATAATGTGCTCTATACCGTCAAAACAATCCTGTTTTAGCACACAAACAATTATGAATAATGCTACAAAAAAAAAAAAAAAAAAAAAAACATGTTCAATCATTCAGCTGGCAGGCACATAATGAAAATGGAAACTTACAGATGCTTTTTTTTAAGTTCCTTCTGTTTGCTTTAGTGGGTATTAAGAAGGAAATTGAATGCGCAGACAAAAAAAAAGAAAAAAAAAAAAAAAGCCTGAGTCATCAATTACTACTGTGATCAATCTTAAGGCTGTTGATAAATAAGTTATTAAAAGCCTGGAGCTGCTGGTGTGTCTTCGTCTGACCTTTATAAGCACATTGGTGCAAGGAAGAACACCCAAACGCGAGGCCCCTCGTCTTAGCCTAAACTCACGTTCTGAAAAAAGAGTATGTAAGTGTGTATGCGCATCTGTGTTGGTCTGAAATGACTGCTGTAGGTGACACAGGGGCTGTGGGGTAAGCTGTGCAACTTCAGATGTATTATAGGCAAAGAGAAACGAGATTGGAATTAAACTATTACTCATGATTATATTTAAGCATATCTGCTATCAACTGAAATTAGACAAATCTATAACAAACTGCCAAGGAAATACGACTTCTTAAAAAAAAATGGTCCAGTGACTTGCCCCAAAATAGAGGTACTGTTAGATGTGTAGAACCATTGAGGAATACAGTCAAGCCAAAAATTATTCAGACATTTTTTATATATTTTTATTAGTGGGTGCAGGACACTATAGTTCATTTATGTAAGTGAGGATAGCAAAATAAAGTAAACTGTGACATATTACTCAAAAATTCTTCATACAGTGGACTACCAGTAGAATTGATAAAAATTTGGAACCAAAAATTATTCAGACACTGTGACCTGACCATGTTTTGCTTAAGTGTTATCTGACATAATTAAGAGATCTGAGATCTCGTCATATTTTATTACCATTTTTTTTTAAACTATAGTAAATAAACTGTATTAATGAATGAAATGTTCAAGGTGTCTGAATAAATTTTGGTTTGACTGTATGTGAATGATCCACATTTCAAATAAAATATGAAAATTAAAATTAAAAATTACAACTTACTAATGCACTATCCCACGGCAAACTTTTTTGTAGCACATTATTTGCATTTCATAAATCAGTCAGGAAAAGTTTAATATATGATATATGAATGCTGTACAACAATTTTCAACATGTTCTAATAGTAATATTTACAGTAATATTATAATCATTAATTATAAATAATTATAGTAATCTGCAATAGTATTTTATTCCATTTAAAAGAAGAACTTTTAGTTGAGCCACTGGCACAGCTTACCCCGAAGCATCTAATACACCCAACATCTAACATTTTGGGGGAAATGCTTTATTTAAAAATCCAAGGGTAGTCTTTAAAGCAAAGTAAAACAATATTACAAAAAAGAAAGTTAAAATTAATTAATTAAAATTACTTTAAATTTATTTTAAAAATCCATGTGCAGTCTTAAAGGAACACTCCACTTTTTTTTCCAACTCCCCTAGAGTTAAACAGTTGAATTTTGCCGTTTTCAAATCCATTCAGCTGATCTCCAGGTCTGGCAGTACCACTTTTAGCATAGCTTAGCATAGTTCATTGAATCTGATGAGACCAACAGCATCTCGCTCAAAAAAATTACCAAAGAGTTTCAATATTTTTCCTATTTAAAACTTGACTCTTCTGTAGTTACATTGTGTACTAAGACCAACGGAAAATGAAAAGTTGCGATTTTCTAGGCCGATATGGCTAGGAACTATACTCTCATTCAGGCGTAATAATCAAGGAAAGGCTGCCGTACCATGGGTGCAGCATGGAGACATTTGTGAGAGGCGCTGCGTAATATCATTGCGCCTGCTGCACCCATGGTACGACAGCAAAGTTCCTTGATTATTACGCCTGAATGAGAGTATAGTTCCTAGACATATCGGCCTAGAAAATCGCAACTTTTCATTTTCCGTCGGTCTTAGTACACGATGTAACTACAGAAGAGTCAAGTTTTAAATAGGAAAAATATCGAAACTCTTTGGTCATTTCTGAGCGAGATGGAAAATGAGCCTATTTTCAAAAAAAGTGGAGTGTTCCTTTAAAGCCAGAATAAATAATTAAATAATTATATAAAATAAACACGAAACTAATTTAAAAAAAATAAACAAACAAATTTATTTAATTAATTATTTTCTAAAGTGCATCTCTCTATTACAGATAACTGTATATGATGGACTTTTCAAAGTAGTAATATGACAAAAATTATGCAGAATTAAAGGGGTGGCACTTGCTTACCCCACTCTCGCTTACTACAGAGGTGGCCAACACCACCATTGCTTCAACAAAAAACAGTTTCAGTGGGTTTTTCAAAAGAACCTTCTGATGTAAATGATCATAATCAAAACATCTATACAATAACCAGCATCTATGTAATTATCAAATATGGTGAGATGATGTGTATGGTGCAAACACGACTCTAGTATCTCACACACACCAAATCTCCCAGTCTCCTCCCACACTAGTCATGCAAACAGCGGCTCGAAATTCGAGTTCCAGTCATTATGCCGTGCGACATCTGCATGTTTATGCGTCTCTCTCTTTCTCATTCACTCCTTCCCTCCCACCTCGTCTCTCCGCGACGCAGACTACTCAATACCCAGCTACGGGGAGCGCACCAATACATGCACTTTTCTTGATGGCAGATGGCAAGTCAACAATCAGTTCCAACAGCAGCGGTGGCACATCACCCAATCAGAAGCGTCCCCAGGAATCACACACACACACATAAAGCCCCCGTTTCACCCCTCATAACACCATCTCACCACAGACACAATAATAACTCTTTGTTTGTTTCCCACAATACAGCTGCGCAAGAGGCCCTCAGCTGAAACACATGTGCCCTAAACGTCCTCTCACACACACACACATACCTTCTGTCAGCTCTGGTGTGTTACGGAGGCCAGGATCATTGCACAGCTGGACAGAGACTCTCAGAGAGGGTCTGGGCGTGAAAGAGAGGCCATTAATGAGTGTGAAAGATACGTACCCACAATGCTTGAAAGTCCTTGTGAGAGACTGTGTTAATGTAGGGGAGAGCATCAGTTGGAGGGGATCAGGTGAGTCTGTAACAACTTCGCGAGCAAATTCAAATGTGAGTCCCTAGTTTTTAACAGTGTCACACTCCCTGTTTCCCAGCATACAGTGAATGGGGCGTGCCGAGACATTGATGGATGTGGCAGGAGGGTGAAGAGCGGAGGTGTTTGACCCCAGGCCGAGTTCACCAAAACACAGCTGCATTGCACAAAGTCCACCCCGCTGCAGTACGGGTCTCGTCTCAAATGACCTGCTGTTCCCTGCTGAATGGACCGCAACCTGCATCACGATGCTGATGATAAAGCATCTAGAGGATCCATCTAAAGGATTTAGAGGGAAGTCACACAAGACTGAAATGACACTCGCTGATTCAAAAGCTCCTTGTGCTCATAATCCAATCATCATATTGTGATATTTACAGCAGATATTATTAATGACACTGGTTGTATGATCTTCTTTAGTATGTATCATTAATGCTGTTTTTTTCTTTCAGGAGAATAGCCAACAATCTGATTTAAAGATTTTTCCTTCTTTTAAAATCCTCTTTGTGCAAATAATCTGATGTAATCTGGATGCTTTGTGGTCTGTATGGAGGGGGGCAGGGGGGGTGTTTAGGGGTTTTGCTCACATATAAAAAAATCCTATCAAAGTCCTATTTCAGAACTACTTCCTCTATCCGAGTATACATTAATTCCTTTATTTTCCAATGTACACCAATTATAGCACAAAGTACAATTTACTCCTGAGACTGAATTCACCACTCAGGTTATATAATAATATAATATAACATGATATAATATATAAAAATATAGTAAACAAATATTAAGCAAATAATATTTCATGTTAGTCACAATAACTATAGCATCATTTAGTTAACAAAATGATAATATAAAAACTGCAAAAAATGACAACTACTATGAATATTACACATTAGTACTGTAAATAATAACTGTTTCATTTATAGTGAAAAATAATCAATAATTACATAGTATATGAGTAAGCAATAAGGTACGAGAGCCTGTGCTGTATCGTGAATAAGTTTCGCGTCGTGCCTAACAACGCCCTTCAGCCGTGACTTATTCACGATAATCAGCACTAGCCTCTCGTACCTTATTGCTTTTATAAAACGGTTACAACACAATAAAAATATTAAAGCCAAAAATATTTATCAATGCAACTTTCATGAGGTAAACTTTCACCAAAAACCTTCCTTCTGGCAGAAAAAAAATAGTCCATGAGACTCTGATCGTGAACAGCAACAGAAGTTACATTATTACGCCATTAGATGGCGGCAAAGACTGTCTTTATGAGTGTGTCACTCAGTAGCGAAGACTTTTACATTGAAAAGACTGAATTGTTGCGAACAAGGAACAAGACGCAACTGACAATTGCTTTGACTAGCACTGTCAGTCAAGGGTGAACTTCTTAACTGTTAAAAGGACAGGATAAAACATCAGACATTTAAACAGATTTTTTATTATGAACATAGGGCTGACCTGAAGGAAAACGCTAAATCTGAATGCAGGTAATAAACTCGCTCACTCGATCTCTTTCTCACAATACTCTTCTACATAATACAGTAAACATCGATGAACAATATCAATTGAGAATAAACAGTTTACGTTGCTAAGAGTGGTTGCTAAGAGTGTTGTGTCGTGATACACAGAACCGTTGGGTGAAGCGGTCATAGCCGTGTTTTATCGTGAATAAAACACAGCTATTGACCAATCAGAATCAAGGACAGGAACTAACCGTTTTATAAAATTAAATATAAATAATATAAATATAAAAGATATTAGATTATTAGATATAAAAGATATTAGATTATTAGATATTAAAAATAATAATAGTAAACAAAAAATAACTATGAATAAAAATATATAAATAAAATGAATATTTTTAAAATACTTTTTACTATCCCCGTTTAAAGTTTAAGCAATCGTTTTTGTCCATTATCATTTTTGCCCGTCGATTTTCCCATATGTGACCAGCTGCAGGTCTTGTGTGTGAGATCAATATTTTAAAAATCTCAAAAAAAAAAAAAAGAAAAAAAAAAACATGGTTCTATTTCCATCTAACCTTAAGATCTGTAATAGCCCAGTATACCCAAAAGCTGCAGGCAGACCTCAGGAGCTTCCAGAATGAGTTAGTGCCAGCGCAGCTTATCTGCTAATTTATGGTTGCGTGTTTATCATTCACACTCTCAGGGAACAGACTAGTCATTGGACGAGGGAACGTCAGCCTCCACCTCACTCGTGCAGAGGACAACCCCCCCTCCTCCTCCTTCCATTAGGAACAGCAGTAATGAGAGGGATGAGAGCTGCTAATTTGAAAACTTGGACATGGCCAGAAGACCATATGGCAAGCATTTATCCCTCCTGAAAGCCATGCTAACCGTCATTTACATGGTTAGGGAGGAATCTACTATTCCTCTTTCCCATCTCTACTTATAACTAGGAGCCAAACTAATAACTGCTTAACTGGCAAGTGATGCAAGGAAATAATTGTTAAGGGACTTCTGTATTCCTTATTTAACTGCTCCTTATAACACCAGCTCTCCCTGAAAAGGGTGCATCAGATGATAAAACCTGAACCTGTCTACTACATTGCTACACTGTGCCACATTTAAAGTGATGGTTTACAATGATAAAACTATTGTGTGTGTGTGTGTGCATATTATATATCAACTAATGCTATAAGCTATATTCAGATTCAATAGCTATTTATTTTTAGATTTTTAGATATAATAATCAACACTCAAAAACAATTGTATACAAAAATTTAAATAGTGCATAAACTTTTTAATGTTTACATCTATTTAAATTCGTTATTGATATACTGTACAAACATTTTACAGTAACTGTCATAGGAACTTGTTTTTTTTTATTCCAAACACAATAAATGAGTCCACTAAGAGGGTTAAGTGAAAATATAATGAATATGTAATGTAGTGCATACGTTTAGTAAAATGCTCCTCTAGTCATTTTTCCAAGTGATCCAAATGTTCAAGACTGAAATGATAACTTGCAGTTCAGTGAGTCAGATGTTGATTCAGTAATCGTTCTGACTGACTGATTCAGTGAAGGATGTGTCAGGCTGATTTGAATCAGTAACTCTTGTTCAAACAATTCACTAAAATAACATTTTTAAAAAAGAATAATTAAAATAACTAGATCAAAAGAGTAATTTTATGTGAATCAAACTACACTGGTCACGCTGTAGTTTTCTTTTTGCATGCAGCTCATGAAAAAAAAAAACTCAACAAAGACATATTCATGCCATTATCATTTCATCTCACCACATTCTTACTGCATCAATGCCCAAAAAAAAAATGGTTTACTATGGTACTATGGTAATGTCATAATCATAATGTTCTAAAATGTGAAATAAGTAAATGAAACCAAAAGAAGCCAAACGTTATGCATGGTCAGATGTATGGGGGAACTGTGGGCGCTGTGTAATACTGCACATAATGTACATGGAGAACAAAGCTTCTTATGCAAAGCATTTACTGTAAAGTTAGTAGCTACAATATACAACACACAGCACTCACTTTGTCCAGCCTACAAGCTTCTCTGAGTGCAAACATACATGTCAAATCTAAAGGTTTCATTCTCAGCTCTTCTGCTTGTAAAACTGAACTGTGCAATTTGGATCACAAATCATTTCTAATTGCGCTTCAGTAAAAGGTGATAGAATTCCTCTCATACAAGAGTCATTTGCTGCCTCACTAAGCCACCCAAGCAAGTGAATGAGTAAAGCAGAGCATTTTTTTTTTTAAACACAACACAATCAATTTGGACATAATATTATGTTATGTTGTAATGTACAATATTAGAGTTAGTAAATGCAGCAAAAGTCTAGGAAGAAGGTTTATGGACATGGCCATAGGAAAAGCCTCTGGCAGACCAATTCTGTCACTGAAAAGAGCACAGTCACCGAGACCCACCAAAGAGACACTTCACAGCAGAAACGAAATGCTCCCTCAAGGCAGCGAGTGAAGGCTGGGTCAGGTAATGAATGTTACTATGTGAGAGTGTCACAGTGACCATCACTACTGTACTGGGCTGATCAGCGTGTCCTAACAGGAAAAGAAAGATATTTGGTGAGTAATAGGAAGTACAGAAAGAAGAGGAAGAAAGCTAAATGGGAAACACTCTCAAACTCATACTCGTTTCCCCTATTTTTACATTCAGATGACCTTTGCAGTCATCTAATGCTTACTTAAAGTTTGTTTAAAAACACTAATAATAAAATAAAACTGTTAAAAGTAATCTTCATCAAACTGCAAACTGAATACTCATTTTCAGACGATAAAGACGCTGACACATTTATCGTTGTTCAACAAACAGTTTCATGTAAAATCCAATCTTTTCAATAAGAATCCACACTATCTGGAATTTCACGAAAGATTTCCCCATGCAGATTCTGCAATGGGTTCATTTGGTCACACAAATTTGCTGCTTGGTTTGACATTCATTTCTGTGTGGGCTGTGCTTCATACATCACACTTTGACAATAGACATGGACTTCTTTTTTCGGCAAAATTTTGCTAATGTGATCTAAACTTAATACTGAAAAAAAAACATGACAATTCTGTCATCGTTTACAAAACCTGTATGACTTTCTTTCTTCTGCGAAACAAAAGAATGTTAGTAACTAGTTTGGGTGACCATCGATTTTCATTGCAAAGTCATATCTCAAAACATTTTTTTATGTTCCAGAGAAGAATGACTGTTAAAAGTCATAGTTTTGGAATGACATGAGGGGTGAATAAAGGATGACAGAATTTTTATTTTGGTGTGAACTATCCCTTTAAAGGCTAGAATGCTTTTCTATGCGTGAGACACAATAGCAAGTGAAAAACGGACGCATACCCCATGCATACCCTCTTTTACCTGGTTACCAGCTACTAAATCCCCTTCCCTTTGGCCTAATTACTTGCACCTTAGGCTAGACCTACATGGACCACTACACCTCAAATCAAATTACTATCAACACCCATGAGTGACAGGGTCAAATTTTGCTATGACAGAATTAAGGTCGGGGACCGGGAGTGCTAATCTATCACTAAAGCTCTGCTGTGTTCCACTGAGGGGGCGTATGTTAAATGTAATTACATTTGCACCCACAGCAACGCAACTGAAATGTCTGGCTCTTGTATTGATGAGAAATTTCCATCATCCTCCATCCCTAAACAAGCTTTGCATCCAACAAAGTGCAGACGAGCAGCAATAAACCTGAGGTCGACGTGCAGACAGTATAGCACACACTAAAGTAAAGCCTCTCTGAAGCCCCTGCTTGATACTAATCCCAGCAGCCACCCACACACCTGCCCACCCCGCAGCCGGCAGGATTGGCCGCTGCCCTTTATTCTGCTGCTGAAATTAGCCTGCTCAAACATCCTGGATTACCAACCTCTCTGTGGTCTTTGCAATGGCCACTTTTTCGAAGGTTAAAAACAGATTCTACTCTCCTAATCTACCCCACACAAACTGTAGCCTTTTAATCCCAGGATTAGTCTAGCTTTTCCTCTTCAGACGTGCTCTACACGCAGCTCACTGAAGACATCAACCTAGTGATAAAGAGTGATGTAAAAGCATGCAAAGTATACAGACACTGAGGGTAAGTCATCAAAAACAGCCCTGCTGTAAGCAAAAGAACAAGGCACAAACGTGAAGCAGGGAATCAGTTTGAGAACTGTAATATAATCTGCCTGACAGCTGAGCTGCACTGTCAGGACAAACAATATGGAATGTTTCCTATCAATGTGGATGCGAAACAGAACTGTCAATCCAAAAATGAAGATTATTTACAATATTAAAATTAAAATTAATAATAATAATAATTAGAATTATAATAATTAAACTGCTTGACCCTCTTCATCATTCCTGCTATCTGGGTCTGATTCGGGTTCAAATGACAATGGAGACAGCGGTCTAGAATAAAGGTAAAACATATGAAAAATACAGCATTTTTTTAAAAACTAAGCATTAAGATATGTTAAACTGTGCCCCATAAACACAATCAAGCTTAGAAAAAAAAAACAGTGAACCACCCCTTTAAACTCTCTATTCATAAAAGACTCCTAAAAGAATGCATCACAGTTTCCACAAAAATATTAAGCAGCACAAGTGTTTTCAACATACATTTTTCCAATAATATACATGGTTATGTGAAAAATCTTGGAGTAATCTTCAATTCTGAAATTCCCTCTGATCATCAAGTTAACAGCGTTGTGAAAACATCATCTTTCTTTGTCTAAACTGAAACCTATCCTTTCAAATAAGGACTTGGACATGCCTTTATTTTCACATGGCTGGACTATTGTAATGCTCTTTATCTAGGCATAAGTGAATCCCTGGTTGCTCGTCTTCAGGATGCTCAAAATGCTGCAGCGAGAATCTTAACAAACACCAGAAACTGGGATCATATAACACCTGTATTGATATCTCTTCACTGGTTACCTGTAAAATATAGAATACAATACAAGGTGTTAATGTTTGTCTATAAAGCATTGCATGATCAGGCTCCTGAGTATATAAAAGACTTGTTAATTCCTTAACAGTCTCAACGCCAACTGCGCTCCTCTCAGAGTATGCTCCTAACTGTCCCACGGTCTTGATTGAGGCGTAGTGGAGACCGCGCTTTTTCTGTTGCGGCTGCTGCACTCTGGAATGTGCTACCATTATCTATAAAATCCTCATCAAGCATGGCTATTTTTAAAAAGGACTTTAAGACCTACTTATTTTATCAAGCTTTCAGCATTTGATTAAATCGGAGAACTGTGAGTGACTGATGGCATGATTTTCTTGGTGTTATGTTTGGTTGTTATTTTATGTTTGTATGAATTTTACAGTTATTTACTGTTTATGGACAGCACTTTGGTCCACTCTAATGGTTTTGAAAGTGCTTTATAAATAAAAGTTGAGTTGAGTTGAGTTGAGTTGATAAGAAATCTTTCTTATGTATCTGATGTCTAAACAACTATATTCTCGCCTAAAAAACTCTTAAAACTACATTCTGCTACAAAATAACAGTAGTATCGATAAAAATATGGAGAGTTTGCTCGTCCGCCATAACACACACTGTGAGAATGCTGACAGCGGAGTGATTCAAACTGTGAAACAGTACCCGTGGCGATAGAAAGAACTGTTATATATATATATATATATATATATATATATATATCCATTTGTTTACAAGTGAAATATAATATTCAAGGTAAAAAAAAAATGAAGGGTGAAATTTGATTTAGCTATCAGGAACTGATTGGTGTGTGAAGAGTGAATGTTCCATATGTTCTATATCAGAAACTATTTTTTCTTCAAAATAACATGCACAGATGAATGTATAACTATCTTCAGTGGTCTTGACAAGGCTCACTAATAAAAGGGCAGTCTTTATTACTTTATTACTTATAGGGTCATAACTGCACAAGAAACATTGATTATGAATGAAATACTAAACAGTATACAAACCAAAGTTTGATTCAACCAGTCATATACAGAATTTTAAAAACACTGATGGATATTATAATATGATTTCCATCATTTTAACAGATTAAAAAAAAATATTAATTGCGTTCCCCTGCTTTAGTGACGTTCCTCTAGTATAGGATGTTAAAAGTGAAGAAAAAAGTGTCTGTTGTCTTTTTCACTTGCTGAAAGCAGAATAAAAATAAAAAGCCAAGAGCGCTTGGTGAGACTAAAAGAGCTCTTGCCACAAAAGTTCTTGTGATATTAATGTCACACTTAAAAAAATAACAAGCGGTACAACATTTTACAGAGGGATAAAAAAACAGAGCATGGCAAAAAATATACAACCAAGTCTGTCAAAGTGACGGATAATGAATATTAGTAGAGATGCGCCAATATATCGGCCAATAATCGGTATCGGCCGATAGTTTAAAAATGGCCAATAATTAAAAAAAAGCTGATAGTCAGGGACGATATATGCTGTCAATCAAAAGAGGGCAGGAAAATGCACTGCATTTGGGCTTTGTGTGAAGAAAATGCTAAGAAACCAGTTTGATGTTCAATATTAATAGTAATTATATGAATTAATAATAACATTCAGAAAGTTAAAAAATTAATTTAATCTTCAGAATTTAGTTAATGTGTGTTAATATTAATTTGAGTAATATGTTTTTTTTTTTATAACTGGCACCAGTTATTTTGAAACAAGTTGATGAAATGAAGAGAATAAAGTTTTTATTTGCATTTCTTTCAAAATATTATGATTAATTATTAATTATAATAAAAGTAGCCTATCATTTATTCTAAAGAAGGTATAAAAGGCAGAACCCCCCAACTATCGGTAATCAGCTATCTCTAATTATTAGTAGAAGTGCATCTCTAATTATTAGTAGCGAAACCTCTGGTACAGACAGAGCTTTAATAGTCTACTAGCTTGTTGATGACCAAAGATGGCAACTGATCAGTGGTGCTCATCTTTTCCACATCGTTACCTGATTTAGTTCAGAAAAAAAAAAATGTAATAAGAAAAAGGTGCTCAAATAATCTCATGGGTATATTCACTGTCTTTTGGATTTACAGTATGGGACGTAGCCAGAGAAAGCGAGGGAGGAGGGAATAGATGACAAAAGCCGAGTCTGCTGCGGTATTTCTGGGGTGAGCCAGCTGACCATCTCATTCTTTCTGCGAGCGGCCGCGAGACGGATCAGCAGGGAACCTGCGCTAGAATAGTGAAGGGGTGGGAGCCGAGTCCCCTTCGCTTTCCCCCATCTGTGGGCTTTGACAACAACAGTCATCTGGAGACCCCACAACAAACAGGTGTTCCATTTCACACACACACACACACACACACACACACACACACACACACACACACACACACACACACACACACACACTTCCATAGAGAAAGCTGTTAGGGAGGCCACTCTGTAAGCAGCTGCTGCTATAATTACCAGGAGAACAGTGGCTGCTGGAGTCTTTGTGTAAAAGTTGGGTTAAAAGATTTCAAGAAAAAAGGGAAGTGAATTATTGATAGCCAGCCATGCAGGAGAAAAAGTACATCCACAAAGAGTTGAATGACTTGCTCATGAAAGGAAGAACGGCAGTCTTGGAAATAGAATGAAGCACCTCATACACAGCACAACTAAATGATATCATAATTAAGAAAAGTTTATTATAATACCTGCACTGATTTTATATCCTGCTAAAACAAATTAGACAGTGAATAATGTGTTGTATCTTGCATGTAATTCATAAACAATGCCACAGATGAGTTTAAATGAGTCTGTATGCTTTATGATTCATGTCCTCAAGCTCTTCGCACAATAGTAATTACACTTAGTGGTAACCTATAAAAAATGTCTTGCTGGAAATTTAGGCTATCATCAGTTCTGTAAAAAAGTGGCATTTCCTGATGACATACCTGTCAACCTCTATGCAACTTTTATTCAAAATGTTTTTTACCTTGTACTATCGCTTCAAAGTAAGTCACAAAAGTATTCAAGATAAAACCATTTAGACTATTTTGAGAGTTGGTTTTTAGTTTCCAAATTAAAATGAATTTTGATATTTAGGGGATGGACAGGCCAGAAATATTACAAGCAAACCATGAAACTGTATTTTGCATAACTTATTTAAATATTAATTTTGCTCAGAATTAATTATAATTATTATATATAAATGATAAAATAAATGCATTAAATATTAATATATAAAAATATATAAACATAATATTATTAATCATTTTAAAACAATAACTAATGATAATTTAATTATTATTATAAATGCATTTATGTACCAAAGTCAATTTTACTTCCATTTGACATTTGGCACATAAAGCAAACATTTCAGGGTGATGTTCAGTGCTGATATCATAATGAAGAAAAGCAGTTTTATATTTAAATGTTATAGTATAAAATAAATATATTTAACAAACTAAGGAAAAGTATATATTTGTCTGCCAAATCAAAGTCAAGTGGTGTGACCAAACAAAGATATTAAATTAGATTAGATGAAAAAAAAAAAAAAAATTAAACAAAATTATTCAAGTTGCATTTAAGTTGTAATGAAAAATTTTAATATCATCTTTATTTACTTGATATACACTACATGATATTTTTAGAGTCATTAAACACCCTTATTTGTCACTGACCCGGCTACAGATGTGCAAGGCGTGAAGATAAAGCCCACTCCAACAGTCCTGCTATAGCACATCCATAAATTTGTGTGAGGGTTTACTTGGGATGGATAGTAACCACATGCAGAGAAAAATCGCTGTAGTCAGAACACTTTCTCATTTTTATGTTAAAACTGGCCACCTTGTCCAGGCACTAGCTTGTGCAGGAACAGCACCTTCTGTTCCAGTTCTTGTACCCCATCATCTTAACGCTGCTAAACAGGACAGGCAGTTCTATACAGCATGACATGAATCAGCTGTCCTATATACACTGTACTAGTGAATGAGGTCCAGGACTTAAAGGGCCATTAGACACAACATCACCCATCAAACCATAGATCTAAATCATTTTTGCCACACGTAACAATGGCGGGTACATTTACAGGACAGAAATTGTACTAAACAACCATAACATAGATAGTTTTTATTTAAATATTTAGATTTAAGTAATTATTAATATAAAACATATACTGTATATTATTAATATAAAATAATATATAAATGCATACACAAATATATATAAACATGACATTAATAATAATAAAAATTCTAAAATAATTATCAATAATAATTATTACTATCATGCATTTATTAATAAAGTGAGTTTTACTTGCATTTGACAACTGGCAAGCATTTTTGGACCCAGAGAAAGGAGGGATGTATGAAAGAAGAACAAGAACATTTTGCATTGTTCAAAGTGTATAGATTGCAAGTAGGTGATAACCATGACATGATATTTGAACTATATGAACAACTGGCAAGAAATTTCTCCAAGCATCCGACAAGCTTGCACACTTGACTCTCAGTAGTAAAGCGAAATACGGCGTGTCTTTTCAACAGCTTGGACAAAGCAAGGGTGATAAAAGAGGTCTGTTGTTTTACCCCCCTCTACAAAAGCCCGCTTGTCTGTGCACACTTAACTGCCATTAAAATCACATTGACCCCTGTGTGTGGACGGAGGCACGCGTGCAGCATCAATGGCTGCCCAAGCAGGCGTGGGCCAGGGCTGAAGCCAGGAAGGGTGTTTACCCACACCACCACTGCCCCTCTCTCACACACTCAATGAAAAGGCCTCACATTCCTCCACACGCTGTCAAACAGACCTTGAAAGATGTTGTAAATCAAGCTGAAAACATTCTTCTGACTTACATTTTACAACAATTATTTTGTATTATGTTTGTCCCTATTGTACCCATTCTTTCCCTTGATTGAAATGATTAATAAAAACTTCAAAAGATTTTTGCAATCTGATTATCTACAGAAATGTCACAATCCTAAATCCCAGGACACACCAAGCCAGCGGTCAGCCATTGGGCAATGTTGGGTCGTTTTTGAGCATCGGCCAGCTTAGTTTTTCTGGTGTTGTTTCCTCACCGCTGGCTCTAGTCGTACGCCGTTGGGTTTTTTTGGGCCGATTAAGCAAATTAAATCAGTGTCTGGCCATCAGTGAGAGAGAGACCTCTGATTGGCTGTTCAGCTTAGCGAACGAGTCAGTGCAGAAGAAGAAAAGCGAAAGTGATGAAAGCACGCAAAGAAGTCAAGGCAGTACAGACAGAAGACTGTTATAATTTTGCATCATCATACCTGAGCACTGGATCATAATAACATAAGTCGACTGGAATGAAGAAAGTGATCATCGTGATAGATATTCAAAATGGTAAGCAAGCGCTGCATTGCTAACGGTTTGTATATCTGCAATCCTAGTTTCAGTTTCCCTTTTTAAATGACAAAAACAGACTATTGATACCTGCTGAAAATAGACAGATATTTACTTACACGCAGGCACAGAACGCATGTACTAGTTGCCTTTAGTCCTGTTGGTATGTTCAAGCGCAGCTTTTTGGCCGAGATGCAGTCGATGAAAGGCGCCAACACAGTTGGCTTCCTTCGCTAGTTCTTTGTGATCGGCTTGGTGTGTCCCGGGCTTAAGGTGTTTTGGGTAGTCTGCATATGGTTAATTATAATATCTGCCATATGGTCATTGCTGTATGGTTAATAAGGTGTTCTAAATATTTTTTTACCATTTTGCTACAGTAGGTGATTGCAAACTGGCCCAAGTCAAATAAAGGTCACCAACAAGTCTATGGTCTCTACCCATGGCATTTTTTTAAAATTCTGTCATCATTTAATCAAGTCGTTACCCTCATTACATACACATTCACTTTACAGCTTAATAAAGCATCCAAGAGTGTCAGCAAAAATATTCCAAGATTATAAAAAAAAATTGTTACAGCCACCATTGCTCTCCTGCATGAATATTGAATTCACTGGAACCAAATATTCATTAACTTAATTCTTTTTGTTTTCCATAAAGTGCTACAGTTTTGGAATGACATGATGGTAGTAAAAGATAACAGAGAGTGAACTAATCCTTCAATTGAAAAATTTGCAAATCCAATCATTTTGAACAAACCAATGTGTCTTGGAGCAAAAACATGTGGAACACGTTACACATATTTGATGTGAATTGTATTTATATTGAAATTAAGCAAACAATAGTAATAGTGATGTTTGCCTTATTAAAGACCACTTATTGGAAGACCCACACTGCTGTAGTTATTCTTGCACACTCAAAATGGGCATCTGTTTCCCTTCCTGGACTGACGGTGGCGCCGTGCATTACTCTTACTGTGTTGAGTATGATGACTCAAACTCCATTTACTTGTGGATGTGAGGTCATGCAGAGGTCAACCTCTTTTTATTGATTTTACATACAGGACTGCTATGCCAGCAAATAACAAAAATAAAGGGTTACTTTATAATAGAGTATCATGTCATAAAGTTTCCTATCTTATGTTAAATGATTTGGACTAGATCTTCTTGTACATGCTAGTATGTATTCATATAATCCTGAATATTAAGATCCTTAAAGGGATAATTCACGTAACAATGAAAAATCGATCATCATTTACTCACCCTCATGACGTTTCAAACCTGTATGACTTTCTGCTGTGGCACATAAAAGATGATGTTTTGGGGGAAAAAAATTAGACAGCAACTTAATAAAAATAAAAGCTTTCATTGTGTGGGGAAAAAATGTACTGCAATTTTGAAAGGATGTGTGTGAGTAAATGACAACCATTTTTTGTTTCTTTGATGCTCAATGGCTGCTGATTTCATAATTGTCTATAGAAGCAAATTACAGTGTCCTCATAGGCTTTGAGTTTGAGACTGAGGTTTGAAGTTGGTGCTCACTCAAGGTCACAAGCAAACAAGGACCTTCTGTTTGAGCAACTTACGCACATCAATCCTCACTCTTGTAACATGAGATGCTGATAAGAAGGATCTCTTCACTATCCAAGGAGCCTGTTCAGCCTGCTTTTGGGGGCCATATTGAACTGAGACCACAACACTGGAACACTGGTTTATTGTTCTTGATGTTTTTCCTGTTGTCTCCTTCATTATAGTAAGTCGTCTAATAGTGGAGTCCCATTGAAATCAGGAAATCGTGATCGAAGTATATAAAAGAAACATTTGTTTTGTTGAGTTAGACTGGCACCACAGACTTCCTCATTTGCATCACAATGAAAAAACCTCTTGTGAACACAAAAAGAGTTGTATTTTTATAGGGGTGGGGTTTAATGGTATATTGGAAATGAAGGGGGGGGGGGGGGGGGGCTTCATGCAAGAAACACCGCTGCTTTTGAACTAACAAACTAACTCTTTGTCTACTCTGCCTCATCCTTATTGATCGCTTCAAGGTAGCAGGGAACAGTCAAGCCCAAAAATGGTTTGAAATTACCAATACAGAATACACCCATTTTTCAAACTGAAACTTTCATGAGCAAGGCCCAAAACAACCACTTCTCATTCAGATACTTCAGCAGTGAAATGCCCATTTCCTCTTTGATGCTCTCTGCATGTCATTCAGAATAATCAGCATAACCACAAAGTTTTACTCTGCTACGCAATCATAAAACTGGTCCTGTACACAGAAATCATCAAAACATACTGTATTGTTGCTAGCTGAGTCTGTTTTTTGCTTTATTACACAAATGCATTGTTGTTATATGGCATTACACTCCCTGGCATAGCTTATGCAACTTTCCATATAGGACAGTTTAGTATAGGTAGAGTCTTTGGAGAATCTTGTCAGCACAGGTGCGATCTATATTTAGATGCCATTATCATATTTCTGAAAACAGATTTCTTCACCTGAGATAAACTATATGAAAAACAAAATGTATAGTGTAGAGTTTTCAAAACCATTATATCTGAGCTGTACATAGGCACGATATTTTTTTTTATTATTTATATGCACCACTGTTCAAAAGTTTGGGGTTAATAAGTTTTTGTTGTTGTTGTTTTTAAGAAATAAATCTTTTATTCAGCAAGTAAGCATTAAATTGATCAAAAGTGACAGTGAAGACTTAAATTACAAAATATTATTTTATTACTATTTTCAAATAAATGCTGTTATTTTGAACTTTCCATTCATCAAAGAATCGTGAAAAGAAAATGTAACACGGTTTCCACAAAAAACATTAAGCAGTACAACTGTTCCTTTAGGTTTCTTGAGCACCAAATCAGCATATTAGAATGATTTCTGAAGGATCATGTGACACTGAAGACTGGAGTAATGATGCTGAACATTCAGCTTTGTCATCAAAGGAATAAATTACATTTTAAAATATTTAAATATAAAAGTTATTTTAAAGTATAATATTTCACAATATCATTGGTTTTACTGTATTTTTTGATTAAATAAATGCAGCCTTGGTGAATATAACTTCTTTAAAAAACATTAAAAAGTCTTATAAACCCCAAAACTTTGAATGGAAGTGTAGTTAATAAAACTATCAAGTGGCAAATCAGTTCCCAGGTACTTAAAACAGCTTAAAAGCTGAAGTGTACAATTTCTGATACGCTTCCATTTACGCTAAGCAAAACTAATTTTGTAAATATATTTCAAGAACACACCTCTTGTCTGCCATTGGCCAGACAAACAGATAGACCCACGCCAAACTCATGCCATTGGTTGAGCCTGTTCTGATACTGTGTCAGAAAAACAGACCACTGTTTTGACAGACTTTTCTGTTAAATTAACCAACAAATTATTTTTAAGCTAAGATAAAGTATTTCAGTAAATGTTTTTTGTAAAAATATGTTTATGGTATTAGGCACATCATGTAGGTGAGAGATGATTGGTGGTTTTATTGTTGTTACTTAGGGAAGATTTCCTTCATTGAAACCCTGAAAGCTGTATAACGGCAGTTGTACTTCCTGACACTGAGACAGTGAGGTCTTGTGGTTTCTGAGAGTAGGACAACAGCTAGTCCAAAACACAGCAGCCCACAACTAACAGGAAGTGAGAAACAAAGAGGTGAAGAGACAGTTTATGAAGCAACATGGATTTAAACATGCTAGTTTGTTGACCAACCTGAGGTTTTCAAGAATCTAACAGACAACCTTGTTCTCCAAACATCATTCTATTCAATCAATTCTCATGACAGTAGGACACTTGTGAGTTACAGGTTCATCAGTGGAAGCCAGAGTACCTCAAACACATTACGTTTCCTTGGTGCTGCCTGGAAACAATAGACGAGGATGTGCTTTGCATGTGCGTTATAGGTGCTAATCTTCAAGCACCTGGATTGAAGAGGGAATTGCAACTTCCAGGAAACATACTATTCTAAGGCTTATTAGTAGTTGTAAAAACAAACAATACCGTAATCATACTCACTCTTTGCGACACCTTTAACGACCACAGTAAAATTAAAAAAGTTTAAAAAAAATAAATAAATAGTCAACCACAAACTACTACAGATCACTACACCAACTTTATTTCTCTGTAGCTCCCCAGCTGCCACCTGGCCAGCATTCTTCCCTCAAAACTGCTTTTGTGCTTTCCTCTGTAGTGTGCTGGCGAAAGAGCCGTCTGGCACCCCTACAAGGGACACTAGGAAACGACAAAGACTGCTCATTTCAATGCATCCGTTTTTTCAGTGGCAACACTCACTTTAGCTAATAGCTCTGGTGATTTAAAGCCCACAGGACCTTTAGAGGACTTTATCAAGTCTACAACAACAAAAGTCCATAAAAATAAACTCGAAGTATTTGTATTTACAACAGTGAAGGAATATTTAGACATCAACGTCAAACCGTGCAAGACTCTTGGGTTCTTGAGAGAAACGTGGTATGTCAAGCAACACCAAACAATGCACAAGTGAAACTGTTTGTGTTGTGAATTCAGACACTTAAAGGGAACAATAGAGTCGAACTCTGGAAGACTAAGCATCTCCTTGGCAACGTCATGTGGCGCATAATGCAGCAGAATTCCGGGCACTTAACGCACACTTTTGGCACATGAGTTGGCTGAGAGCAGATGCGCTACGGCGCCCTTGGAAAGGGGTTAACCCCATCCCAGACACACTGTACAGGAGTGAAGGAGGCCCAAGTGGGCTTAATCCTTACAGAGGCCCAGCTTTTTGTCTGCTGTCCATTATTATTGATATGGCCCCTTCGCTTAGTGCCATCTGTGGGCTTTATACATCCGGCTGCCCGCTTTGTTCCTGGAGGAGCTGTTATTCAAAAGGGGTCCGTGTGCAAGAAGCAGGTCGGCCCCTTCGGCGCTAAGGGGAGCTGTCCCATCTCGTCTCTCTAGGGGCCTACCCACCCTCTCTAGACCTCGTCGCGAGGCCACAACAGCCCGGCAGCTGCCATGCAGCTCCAAAGCCAGGCCCAGACAAGGTGATGTGACGGGGGGGCCCAACCTGCCTAAATGATGCAGCTGGGTCAGCCATTAGAGGCAGGGTGCTCCTCATGGGGTAGTGGATGTTAGAGCCTGTGCCTGTTTATCCACGTGATAGGATTTGTGATGGAGCAGTTGAATAAACAACTGTGTAAATTAAGTCGCACTACTGAATAGAACAGCAGGGTTAAACTGAACATCCTGTGCAGTTAATGCTGATTCCTTATCCCCAGGGAGCAGCCCAAGTCTGATTTGCAATGCAAAAAATGAATATGGTATTAGAGAAGAGCGAGCGGAGAAGTATTTAAAAAGGTACAAAACGACTCAAAAGTCATCAGTGGAAGTTCAGCATATTCCCGTCACGCTTTCCTGATTCAGGACTCCAGACCTTTGGAGCAATCCGTATGAGACTTCAATCTTCAAGCGTGAAGTGAGTGCTGCAGCAGAGTATACAGCAATAATAATCCTGGCTAAAAATAGCCCCCCACAGACAGAGGCACATATCAAAACAGCTAGCTTAGTGCGCTTGACAAAAAACACCATGTCAAAATCCTTCAGTACACTATAACGTTCTATTCTCTCTAATGTTCTGTAGTTTAATTCTGTCTGACTGATTTCACATAGTGGTTTCATCGAAAGCAACATCAAGTTGAAATGGTGACCTAGCGCAGACTGAACGCTGTTGTACTAGAATCTGGAAAAGCCCAACATGTGAGTTCCTGTAGCTCAACTGGTACACAATGAGCAAAGTTGCTAGTTTGACTCCCAGGGAAAACAGCCACCGATAAAAATGTATACCTTAAATGCACTGAATGTAAATTGGATTGGATATTAAAGAAAATGATTAAAATTCAGGTCAATACTGATAAGGCCATAATTATTTTTGTCACAGCTGAAAACCAATAAACAGCCTGTATTCTATATTATTTTGTCTAAACAAAACAATTGTAAGTATCAAATCTTAAAATAAATCAATAGTTTAAGTTCTACAAGTGAATTTAGGCATCACAATATTATATTCATTTATTATATACGTATACACAATATTATCATTTTAAGATTTGCTAAAGATTTAACAGTATTATTAAATTAATAGTGTTTTTAAAGATTAACTTTAAGAAGGTTCGATGAAAGCAAATGTCATATGAATGTAAAAATAGAGGGAATGAGCATGGACAATAAATGATATAATATAAAAAAAATAAAAAAAAACATTAATATTGATGGATATGGTACCACTCTATATTGTTCATTCAAATGTGTACATGTATGAATAAGTATACAAACTGGATTTGGAAACATTGTACAACTGGGGATGTTTTATTGTCCTTAATTTTTAGCATAAAAA
This sequence comes from Hypophthalmichthys molitrix, assembly GCA_037950675.1. Taxonomy (NCBI): domain Eukaryota; kingdom Metazoa; phylum Chordata; class Actinopteri; order Cypriniformes; family Xenocyprididae; genus Hypophthalmichthys; species Hypophthalmichthys molitrix. Next base: position 22,946,894 of record CM075504.1, read on the forward strand.
GTCAGCATCAAATGAAAATTCACCCAATGTTCTAATTGCACGCTATAGATCTTATTGTGAACGATTTATAAATGTGCATGTTTTTTTTGACCCTGTAATGTAAATCAAAATGTTATAATTCTGTCTTCTCTGGTTATGTATGCAGGGTTTTTCCAATAATTTAGTCTGCATCCAATCATTAACCAATAGATAGATCCCGCCATACTTTTTTTTCTCAATAATCCTTTTCACTTGGATATATGACAAAATACAAGAGAAAAGATGTGTCGCTACTTAAATTTCATCACAACTTTTATCTTGATACATGACTGTAAGTGTGCCTCATCTTAAAGTGGATTTCTAAAAACACAATGACAAAAAAGCACTTTTTCAGAAGCGACACGCTGTAACTTTATTTTGCCATTCAAGCCCTTCTAGGAGAACAGCAATGGCCTATATTGGTTAATATTTCATGAGTGCTCCTCAAAATACTACCTGATGTCTAAGAACGCTGAGCTCAATGTTCCGATGTACTGTGATGCGTCTCAAATATACACACACCCTTAAGGGACCTTGCAGGCTCTCTCGGAGCACTCTAGACTTTTAAGTCTACAGCAGAGCCTTAAGTATTCAGAAAGCCTCCCGGCCAAAGGGAACGAGAGGGATCAGCCTGACAATACTAGGACAACAAAATAACGAGATGATGAAGTCTGCTTGTAAAAGAAAAACAGTCAAACAACAGGAAAATAAATTTGTGACATGGCCTATTTACTAGAACTTCATAGGCTACGTTCACACTGTCAGTTTTTGGGATTGACAACCGCATTAACTTGATTCTCGAAATGTCCCGAGCCACGAGTTCATGTGTCAAATCTTCATTAAAGGGATAGTTCAGCAAAAAATGAAAATCTGCAGTTAATTTACTCACCTTCAGCCCATCCACGATGTAGGTGTCTTATTTTTTCAGTAGAACAGTAAAGATTTTTAGCTGAAACCGTGGTCCTTGGTGATTTATAAAATGCAAGTCAATGGCTACAGTCACTTTGAGAATCAAAAAAATGATATACAGGCAAAACAAAATAAATACCCATGGCTCCTGACAATACATTGAGGTCTTATGAAGCGCAATGAACATAATTTAAAACATTATTACCTGTAATCCATAGCCTCTGCAAACAGCCCTAAGCACATTCACGACAGTCTGGAGTGCAAGCTTCCTGTTGCATAATGACAATGGGAATCTGTGAAAAATCAGTCTTCCTGATTGAGATCGCACAAGCGAACGTGATCTTAATTTTTTTTAAATAGGTTGTGGCATCCAGGATAAGCACGAATCCATTTTGATGAACAATATAACACATGTGTCTTCCCTCTACATTGTAAACGAACACAGCGTCAGCTCACGTGCAAGTTTGCTCCCCGCATACGTCATTATGCGACAGGAAGCTTGCGCTCCAGACTGCCATGAACACGCTCAGCACCGTTTATAGCTAAAAATCTTCTTTACTGTTATACAGAGGAAAAAAAGACACCTACATCTTGGAGAGCCTGAGGGTGACTAAATTAACAGCAATTTTTCATTTTTTCATCCTTTAATCAACAGCAGCTTTTATATCTGGGCAGAGAGTGGAGCATTTGAGTCGCGTGTAGAACACAAAACTGACGGGAGCAGCTCCGGTGAAGAAGACTGGATCTAAAACCTTCAGATGACACACAGCTCATATCTCCATTGCTGTAAGTTCCCGAAAGCGAAACCACACACGAAAACCCACAACACACATTTGTGCAGCGCAGACATTACAGAAAACTAGTTGTCCAGTCCAGTTCTGTTCACACAGTGCACATTTTCCGAGAATGCAGTTGTGAGTCTTGAAAATTTACGGATGTGAGTTCCGGTTATATGCGGTTGTCACTCCCGTAAATAACTGAACTGTGTGTGAATGTAACCATATTAAGGACTCAAAAACAGGACTGACAACCATATTCTGTTACTGTGTGAACGTGGCATTAGTATTAAATACATATTTACATTTAGTTTTTTGTTTAAATAATAATAACCTTGATGACAGTGTGATGCTAGCAGGGAAGTAATGAACATGGCTGAAACAAAGTCAGAATAAAGGCACATCTGGTGAATAACCTTCAGCGGCACAAGACGCGTGATAGAAAGTGACAGTGGATCATACCATGCTGTGACTGTGAGAGGAGTGACACATCACCGCGCACGGCCCCTGCAGCCTGCTGGGATGGACACATGTTGTAGGGTCAAGTGACCTGAAAGTCCCTGTAGCTAATACTTCAAACATTAGTAGAAAATCCTATGGGAAGATACTGAAATACACCTTTGTCTAATCAGCAAATCAGGGAAGTATACTTTTACTGTTACAATCTGCCCATAAATCAAAATGGCATCTTAATTATTATGAGATAAATATGTTTATTTTGAGTTAATAAACTCATTTAGCAGTAATACAAAGCAACACATTATACACATTATTTATCACATACCATTAAAACTGCCATGAGAAACACACACACACACACACACAAAAAAAAACACAGAAAATACTGAGGGCTTTCAGATGATCAATGCATTAAAAATATAACTCATAATACAATTACTACATTTAATACAAATTATTTTATTATTTAATTTAGTTATATTTAGTTATTTTTTTATTTACTGTGTTATATAATTTAATGTGTTTAATTTTAATTTAATGTGTAATAAACAACATTTACCAGTGTCACTCACCATGTTACAAGAAAAAAAAAAAGTTTAAAATAAAATAATAAAAATTCAGCTTGAAAGCATTTCTGTTTCATCTCCGGCACAGGAGGAAAACAGCTTCCTGATGGCTTTCACAATGAGTGCATTTCCTCTGCGCTCTCTTCATCATCTCACTCTCTCTTGCGCTTTTTCCTTCCTGCCAAGCGAATTAGATCAGTTAAGAAGGAGGCGTGGCTCCCTCAGGCATTGCCCCATGGGATTCTGAGGTTTCACAGCTTAATGGACTCTCTTCCTTCAGCCTAACCTCAAATGACTACACATTTCTGGAAAGAGGGATTTCCCAAGAAAGCTTTCCAAGAGAGACTACATCTGCCTGATCAGTGAGAAGGTGAAGACAGGACGAAAGTTCATGAGATGTCTTGCATCTGTCAGCAGTTTTAATCTCCCTAAATGCAAATAAAAGGTGTGAACAAGGTTCTAGGATATTCATAACTTCACAATGTGCCAAGTGTTTAAATCAACATTGAGGAACCTTGCTTTAGGATGAACGCAAACATGTGGCCCACTATCTCAGATGTTTAAAGCATGTTGAGGCTACGTTCACACAGCAGCAGAATATGGTGGTCTATACAGTTTGGTTATAAAATGACATTAATGTGATTTTGTGCATGTGAGGTGTTTGATGATGATCAATGATTATGACAACAACAAAAAAATAAAATCCCAGCAAAAGCAGTCCTCCTATTGATTGAAAAAATTAATTATACCCATTTCTGAACAAACTTTGATTACCAAAGTTTATCAAAGAGACTCCTCAAGACTTTTATGACTCAGAATCAAATGTTGAGAATGAGTTTGGTTGAACAGAACAAGAATCAACTCCTACAATTAACAAACAGCATGAGTTATTATTAGTGAGGCTGGAGGCTTGATATTCATTATTATTTGTCATCTATGGTCAGAGGTATTCCTCAAGACTATTTTGAGAAAGGGATTGACTTCTGATCCTGTTTTTACGGGCAATTTGAACATCACACGTCAGTAAATATGGCTGTCACTGACTGTATGACCGTAGCCAATGAGTAAATGAAATGTTACTGAAGGCTTGGAGATGCACAAATGAAGCTGGCAGATGATAGCTGTGAGCTCAGATTGGGAAACACTCAAGAGCTCTAGCAGGTAAGGTGAGCAGAGCAGGTAAGCAGATCCTGGGCAGCAGGTTGGCTCGGGTCAACACTTCTCCTCCATCACATGCCTCACACTCACATGAGAGTTAGTCCAAGTAAAGTACTGCCTTCAAGTACTCTCAAATACACCAACGTGATCTGTGCTAAGAACTTCCCATCTGCCATTAAGCTTTGCCATCACAGTAATAAATTACATTAAAATAGAAAACAGTTATATTTCACAACACTAGGGAACATAAGGGACTTCTTTCAAAAACTTTTAAACGATAGTGTACAAATCACTGTACATTAAAGTCGGCCACTAATATTTATGCTGTCTTGCAGTAAGATATTAGAGTGACTACATGAGAAAAATGTTTTTATTTTTTTTTCAGTGAAAGTGTTAGATTAGTAAGAGGAGCCGTTCAGAGTCCCGGTGCTCTATATTGAGCGTGTGGTGCCACGGTTGCCAGGGGTCAATAAGGAACAGGCTGAACATTCGCTGCCCTCTAAATCAGAGCAGGACAGCTACTGACGTAAATGGAGCGGCACAGGGAATTTAGCATTAGTCTGACTCTATGGTACCTAGAGAAGGCCTTTCAGTGACTGCAGCGTGAAGACAATAGCATGTAGTTGAGTGTTTGTGTAAGACCAGACACTACAGAACTCCACTGCTCATTAACCTGAGACATCACAGCTGGAGCCTCCCCCCGACTTAATGTGAAGCTGAATAATACAGCACACTTCAGTTATTCAGAGACCTACAGGCTTATTTATGTTTGTATATTTGCGGTGGGGATGGGAGAGAGAGTATATATATATATATATATATATATATATGTATATAAGAGAGAGAGAGCCTGCTGACCGACCACAAGCTCTACTGAGTAGTCACAGTTAGATGTGATAAACCCACAGAAAAGGCATCCCACACACACACACTTTTCCTTAGTCAAAGCTGAATAGGCAAAACAGCCTTTTACTTTCAAATAAGTTGCGTATTCAAAGCAACACTGAACCAACACTTACATTAAGCGTCACAGGTTTACTAGACTAATAATAAATTTGTCCATACAGGGGGGTGTATTTCCCAAAAGCATCGTTAGCTAACTATGGTCGACAAAGTTGTTACAACTATTCAAGTGTTTTCTGAAACCATAGTTTTATCGAACATTTGCAAACAACATCACAAAGTTGTATGGTTGGAACTACAGCTCTCAACCTGTGGATAGAAGAATAGTTTCTATGTATTTAGCATGACGTGGACTTAAACAGTTTACGCTCTTCAGCAAAATATCTTTCATTCCATATATAAATTTCATTCTACATCAACGCATGGTCAAGAGAATGAAAGTGCCATTTTTGAAGAGTGCACTGGCCAAATATGCTCTAGAACCCCGTGGAACCCTGGAGTATGACGTAAGAGGGGACCTGCGATTGAATCAATCATCTGGAATTAAAGCAAAACAATAAAAGAACAAAAACAGTAAAGTAAACCTCCAATGTCATGTTCGTTATTTACAGGAATAATCTGAAATTAATTCGATCCTGAACGATTAATTAGCTTAAGTTATTACTCCACCACCAACCGTTAAATATTGTTGAACAAGCGTAGTTTGAACAACAAATGTGAAACAAAGGTCGATTCAGCATTATCAGCAGCTTTATCATGTTGCTCAGGTGCCCTCCTCCATCCCCAGCTCCTCCTTTCTTCCAGTCAGAACTTGGCCTCTGATATACCTCTTTGAATCAGACTCATTTTTCTCAAATCATATTGTTACATTAAATTATTGTCATTAAGAACATTAATGATATCTGCATATGTTGGTTCTGTTCTGTTACCATAAGGGGGGGTTATCCATGCTAGGCTGCATGGATGGGCAGGGAGTTCTTACCCAGAACAGAACCATACCGCCAAACCAAACTGTATGCTAACTGTCAATCATCTTTGACAATAAGTGGTACTGTCACAGAAGTAATCATTATGCATCACTTTGAAAGACTGACTTGTAAAGTTCCTCTTTTTAATCCATGTATTTTCACATGGGTGCTTTCTATTTAAATCTAATTCATACTTTACTGTGGGAATGTTTGTAAAGTTGCTAAATTTACTAAAATTCTGCAATAATATGTAAAATACTACTACTACTACTAATAATAATTTCTTCAAATAAAATAAATTTAAATTTGGATAAAACCAAAATGTTGCCTGAGACACAGCCAGACGAGTAGTGTGCATGCTCCCACAATTCACGCTGATTTCATGGTCCCACTTACTCCTCTTTCCCTTATCGTCTTAGTCCATTTTTGTTAATAAAACGGCAGAAATAAAAATGAAAAATGACTGCGAGATGTTTTCTTCTTCCTGCATCTTAACAAAGACCAATCAAACCAACTGCGATGTGCAACAGTCTTCTAGAGACAGAGAGAAACCTGACCACCTGGCCAAATATGTCCCTCTAGATCAGTGCTAAGGTTATCAACTTGTAACATGTATCTGCAGAACAGCAAGCGTCGTAAATTTGACAGGTCCCTCAATCTCTAATGACCCTGTACGAGTGCTCCCGAACAGCAGCCACCAGGCCAGCGCCGTGATGGATGTGTGTGCGGCCTGAGCTCTTGTTTTGAGTCGGGCTGCCTGCAGTGGCTAAAGCCTGCTACCAGGGCCTGTCCTTGTACCTCTAGTCATCACTTTAGCTGGTGCGTAAACAAGTTGACAGGCATGGCCAGTGGGCCGTGCTGGACACCCATGCCCTGCTGAAACACACAAACACACACACATCAACAGCAGCACCAGCAACTGGTTCCGTCCTTCCGGATGGCAGCAGCAGCCCTATCGATCGATGAGCCCCATGCCGTCTGCATGCTGATATGAGGTCCGGCCTGTCCCCGTGTCGCTCTTTGCAGAGGAAATTTTCCCGCCACAGTAATGGGCCAGTAAACTTTTAGTGCTCTGGTGATTGAAATTTAAAGCATAGTCTTTTATAAGGGCAAGAGCCGGCAAAGTGAGGAGGGATGGTGAGCAGATCCTCCTCCCCAGCAAATTTTATACCAGGTGCTTTCAGCTCTTCTTGTGCTATCTAAATTCTATTTTCTGGCCAGGACTGGAATAGAAATTGCACTGTGGGTGAGAGGAGATGAAGGTAATTTAATGTGAGGGTAATGGTGATGGTCACAGCAGCCACCCAGGCAACTGAAGGCTGCAGCTGAGATGATGTGTATTTTTTCAGGGGTGAGTGTGTGTGAGCGCAAAGAAGTGAGCGAAAGGACAAGCAGAAAAAACAAACACACACAATGGCTGAACGATTTGACATTGCGATTTATTTTTTCCAAACATTTTAAATTGTTTGTGAAAACTTTGTCACTAAATTTAAGCGGTAGTTCAGTTCAACATGAAAATTATTTACTCACCCTCATGTCATTATGAAAGTTGTTATTCATGGACAATTTCCCCTCTGCCAAAGATTAAAGAGATTGTTCATCCAAAACAAAAGATGTTTTGAGGAATGTCTCAAAGTACATTTACACAACAACAATGTACTAAAAACGGAAGAGTTTTTCTTTTGCGTTTTTTGCTTACAGACAACAACGTTGTCAAAAAGATCCCCACTCACACGGATCGGTGAAAACGAGTAAAAACGCTGTATTTTGCATGCCAGGCCAGTAGTTGGCGATGTCCCTTTGTAAAGAAACACTATGCGCCTATAGACTGAACATGTAATACGCATAACGTCACAGTTTTAACAAATTCGTGTTTGTAGTTTACACAGAGACGATAACAGCATAATTTTCAAAAACTTGCACATTCAATCCTGTTTTCAAAAGTTTGCGTTTTCAGGACCCCAAAATGTTGTGTAAATGAATGGCCAAAATTGCAAGTTTTCTATTTTTAGTTGAAAATGTTGTCATGTAAACGGCCACTCTGTGTTTCTTTTTACTGTCCATACAATAGATGTTCATGTTAACAAACATTTTTCAGTAAACCACCACTTTAAATATAGTCTATGTTCATATTAGGATTCAAAAATGGCACATCACATTTGGTAACTTCAGACTTGGTAGTTGACGTGTCAATGAACTGCCAATGTATGGAAATAAACTCTACTTTTATGTTTGGAACAAAGGTGAGTAAATAACTTTTTGATAAGGTCATTTTATGTTGTTAAAATTTTTGGGTGAACTGCTGCCAGTAGAAGAGGGTTATTCTTTAATGGTGTTCATATTTGATTCCTCTTCAAAAGAACCAAAATCATCTATATATTACTTTTATTAAAACACTGCAAAACATAAAATAAAGCACTAAGCCATATAGTGATTTCATGATTGTGAACTAATCCAGTGGATATTAGTTCAAAACGACTAAAGCTTTTTAACTAAACTGAAATAAACTCTACAGAAATAAGAAATTAGCTAGCAGCACCAGATGTTATACACATGATATAGAAATTTGTGGAAGACATATTGGCCAATATTGATAGCTGATAGTTATTTCCATGTTATTATGACTGATAACCAACATTATTTATGTATGCATGTATGTATTAATTAATTTATTGTGAAAAAAATAAATGTAGTACAAGGAGTGCAACACGAGTTATTCACCAAAAATTAATACTAAGGTTAAAGCAAACCATGAGTTTGCAGATATTGTCCCCTACCAGATATTACTGATAAAAAAAAAAATAAAAAAATAAAAAAAAATGACTGATTTATCAAAGATGATTCAGTCCTGATTAAAGCTAGACATTCCTATTTAGAGGCCAGATAACACCACTGGAAATTCAACATTGCATCTAGTCTTTACACGTGACAGCTACTCTCATTCATCTATTTGAAGAGCACAGTCATAAATTCAAACTCAATCATACATGTGTGATGGATGACTAATAATAAAACTTGTGAAGAATTGTAGCCTGGAGCAAAAAGAGTCGGCAGCCATCTTGGCACACATGAACCGTCATGAGCATATGAACACTGAAGTATTCAGCAAGACAAACAGTGGTCAACAGCTCTGAGAATCTGTCATCTGCTTACTAGTCGTGAGCTCCTAACACCATTAGCCTTTTGCTCTCTGAGACCTCTGTAGTCCTTACAAGGTAATGAGCGATTCCTCTTCTTTCAGGACACAGACATTACCACAAGCAGAGCACAAACCCTTGGCAAAGGGCTGACCTAGAGAGGTGAGTAAAAAAACAAAGGGATCAGGCTAAGAGGCTTGCCTACTGCTGCTGCTGCTGCTGAAGGGCCAGTGCAGCCAGTGAATGCTTCACAATGGAAAGGACATGCGGGGACTCTAGGCTGTGTTTACACTATACCTAAATGCATCTTATCTTTAAAACTGACAGTCACCACTGTCACTGTACAAGAAATTAGATCTGTCAGATGCATTACTCTACTATTTACACAATTATGCATACAGTATGACCATTTGTTCATCCACAAGTGAGAAAAAGTTTTTTTATTTTTTTTTGCATTTTCAAAAATACAATTTTAAGCCAACTATGGATTTATGGGTTTGTAAAAAATTTACTTCATGTGTGTTTTTCAGCAAGTATGCATTATATTGGTCAAAAGTGAAGTCAAAAATGTATAATGTCAAAAAAAGACTTGTATTACAAATAAATCCTGTTCTTTTATCAAAGAATCATGGTTTCTACAAAAATATTAAGCAGCACAAATGTTGACAATAATGACAAATGTTTCTTGAGCAGCAAATCAGCATATTAGAATAATTTCTGAAGGATCATGTGACACTGAAGACTGAAGTAATGATGCTGAAAATTCAGCCTTTCCATCATAAGAATGAATTACATTTTAAAATTAATTTTATTAAAATGAATTTCATTCATTCAAAATCATTTTAAAATATATTAAAATAGAAAACAGTCATTTTTTATTTTGTAATAATATTTCATAATATTACCGTTTTGACTGGACTGTATTTTTGATTTTTTTTAAAAATGTTGTTGTTTTTTTTATTTTACATTTTGAATGGTAGTGTATATTCCACCAAAATCTATACAGGAATTAAAATGACAGAAATAATATTATGAAATTATTATTTAAAGTATTACATTGTAATATTAAATTATTTAAATATTAAAAATGTGGGCGGGGAGGGGGGTAGAATTAAGTAGCAGAGCTGATAAGAGCATTTTTAACTTTAGCTATGTAAAAACATCTTATGATTGATATAAATAACTGCATTTTTTTCCACAATGATCCGCACACCCAATTAACTTCCTGTTAACATATAACTGAGCACAGATCAGCATCCAAACAGCTAAACCAAGGTCTTTTAAATGTAAAGGTGACCAGGTTAGGCCATGCTTTTGACTGGATGGTCTCTGATCATTCACAAAAGAAAGAATAGAAAAGTACTGAAGAAGTGGTGACTGTCTCCACAGTTGAAAATGAGTCACCCATACAACAATGGCTGTAGTTAGTAAAACACTGCACTGAATCCTTTCCTCCGGATGTGAGTGTGTATAGCGATGCTATGTGTGTGTGCGCTATTGACTACAAAACCTCCAGTGTCTGCAGCCTTGGCACAAGCTGTGTGTGTGCGGTGGGCTCACATGTCTCAGCCTATGTACAAGCAAGACTTCATGTATCAATGTGATTGCAAGCTAGCAGCCATACATGAGGAAGAGTAGCCATGGAAATGCCGAAAAAAGGAAATGCAAAGAGAAAAGAAGAAAGATGAGGTGTTTTGACAGGTGATGCTGCTGAGAGGAGAGGGTGACACGGAGACAGTGGAGGAGTGATTGATATCGCAGTGTTCTGGCACGGCCACCTGATCGGCGCCGGCTCCGGCAGCAGCAGAACTGAACCCACTGAACTCTCTGCGGCCCAGACTGGAGTCAGTGGCTGCCTGCACTCACTCCCCTTCACTCCGAAACACACACGCACACACAGAGCAGCATTCACAAGCAACCACTGACACGTGTAATTATGCGCAATAAAGTCCCAACCTCCAGCTTTTGGGGTTTGTCTGTTTATACTGAGGCAATGTAAGAAACGCTTGCCAAATATCTTTTGCATGTTTTTATTAATCGTGTGCAGACACGACGGCTGACTGCTGTCAAATACCCACTTGATGACAACAGGAATGCTTAATGTCATGATACCTGTCAAGAACCTGTCCAGATCACATTTACCCAAAAAACAAGAAATTATAGTTGACATAAAGAAAATGAAGTAATTATTAATGCAAATGAAGAATTTTTGTGACAATTAAGCATAATTTCAACCCATAAATTCTCAATTACATATATGTACAATATGTGCAGATGCTTAAAAAAGTGCCAAATGCAAGTTTAAAAATATGGCTGTAATATAATTATTTTATTCATTTAAATCAAAATAACTTCAAGGCAGTCTTTTTTTTTTTACAATATGGTAATAAGAATTTTGAGAGAAAATGTGCTAAATTACAATGAAAATAATGTCACAATGGGGAAAAAAACTCTTATTGGTCCTCAAAACAGAATTCATGTTTTATATAATATCTTTTTTTTATTATGTTGAAAATATGACATGCATGCTCTTGATAGCATTTATGAAACTCATTTTCTTTCATTGTTTTAAACATTGATCAAAATAGTAAACACGAAGCTTAATCGCACTTGCTTCATGCGCGACAAACCTCATTGGTTCATGCGGACGCTCAAACTTCCTCTTGGTGCCTGAGAACTCACTGGTTCTTGTCAAGCAACCACATTTTCCATATTTGATGAGCTCTAGGTTATCGATATTTATATATGAATAATAGCCTAAATTCAAACTTTTCATCATATAAAGTAATCATGTCTCTTAAAAAGACTTGGATTAAACCACTCAATTCATATGGATTACTTTTACAATGTCTTTATGAACTTTTTGAGCTCTTAAAGGTGCACTATGTAGTTTTTCCATCCGCTAGGGGGTGCCTATTCAAAACAAAGGAGTAGCTTGATGACGGCAAGTTTGAGCCCGGAATCTTGGGACTTGTGGTCTTCACCTCACAGCCGGTGGAAATAAGACACTTGTTTGAGACACACTACAGTAAGATAGATCGATTTTAGAATATCATATTAAATGCTGGATGGCTTGTGTTGATAAATGGCATGCAATTAATTTTAAAACTAGTATTTGTAAAAGTATTGTATGATGGAGAAAATTCTGTATTACTGTTACTAAAAATAAAGCTGCATCCGATTATGCTATGTTAGCTACTTGACAAAATAGTGCCTTGGTTAAAATAGCAATTTTCTCACGATTTACAAATAGTTGGAAACAGTACTCAACTGAACAAAATATATTACACTGGCCTAGTGGTTTTTGGATATTTTACTGAAAATTTTTTACATATTGCAACTTTAACTGAGGGACAGAAATCTCTCAGATTTTATTAAATACATCTTAATTTGTTCTTTTGAAGATGAACAAAAGTCTTATGGGCTTGGAATGACATGAGGGTGAGTAAATGATAACAGAATTTTATTTTTGTGTGAACTACCTCTTTAAAACAAGTTACATATATGATAAAAACCTACAGGTATCAGCCCTAAACTGAAGAAACAGCACACTACTTCTCTAAATTGTATATTCGTTAACTTTATATCTAACAGCATTAAACAATTTTACAGCTCAAATTACATACATTTTGGTATGAAAGATTTAATATAAATCAATTTAATATAGTATATAGAAGAACCAGCCAAAAATGTATTGCCACATAAACCACTATAAATGCATTATTTTAAATATGATTTTGTTTTTACATATCGTACATATTTACATAGAGGAGCAAATTATTGCCTGTCATAAGACCTTAGTAGTTCACAATTCATGCTGATGCGCTTGAAGAAAGTCAAGTCTTAATCCCAAATATGATCTTGTCAACCCTCCTCAGTCTGACTGCTGGTGCAATTTCACATAAAAGATTGATCCAACTCTAAATAAAGAGAAGGGAAGCTAGGAAGATGCTCCAGAGCGTCAACACCGAGGTGACTGTCCGTCTGGCCGGGGATCCGTTGCAGGGGGTAAGATGATCACTTGCAGCCAGAGGGCATGTGTGTGAGAGTATGTGACTGGCATTACCAATGAGCAGCTCTGTCATGCTTTCCCAATTTTCCTAATGGGCTTGGGCTCATTACAGAGTTATGAGAAACACTACCCTCCGATTAACAGCACAGGAGAAAGCCCCACACAAGTGGACAGAGGAAATTTAAGACAAACGCCCACTTATGTGAGCACACAAACACAAATTTACTGATGCCTACAAACATATTTGAGAACAAACTAGAGACGGATGCAAATGCATCCAACAATCAATGTATATTTGACAGTCATGCATCTGCTCGTCTTACTTCAAAGGCTCTTTTTGTTATTTTCAGTTTCTTTTGACACTTTTGAGAAGAGAGATGACAGGAAATGATGCTCTGCACAAGATACGTTTTTTTAATCTGTATTTTTGTCTCGTTTTCCATTAAAAATATCTAAACATCCTCAAAACAATATAAATTTAGACAGTTTTAACTTGTTTTAAGACTCAGCTTGCTTTTTTAGATTTATGCTTACAGTTACAACAGGAAAAAAAAAACTTTTTGCAAATGGGTAAAAGGGAATATATAATAAACTTTATTCAAGATATTCTCTGAAAATCTTATTTAATAACTTTAGCTGTTGTGCACCTCATGTAAATCAGTGTTAGTATTATTTAAATACTATTTAGTATGAGTTAATAATAATACTATGAATTAATATTTTGTATATTTAGCTTTTATTTTTATATTTTCAAATTCTAATGTTAATTTTAATTGAAGTTTTAGTAATTTTGTCATTGTTATTAGTTTTTTGTTTTTTTTAGCTATAGAATATAGCTTTCATTTGATTTGATTTCAATTTTAGTAATTTTAGTAATTCAATTAAAACAACGAGAAATGTTGCCTTGGCAACTAAGTGAAATAAGTTTAAGTTAAGTTTAAAGGTGCAGTAAGCAATTTCTGAGAATCATTCTTGAACACTGTTGATATTTGAAATCAACCCAAACAAACACCCCCTCCCTTCATTGCTCTTCCCCCAAAATTCATGAATCTCTTTATCATAGATGAAGCAAAGCAAAATAATGCTTCACGAAAAATAATGCAAAGATGACAAACAAATGACAAGGAAGAATAAAAATTAACATGCAATACTCAAGAGTTTATTCAAGCCAACACTCCAGACAAACAACGACACTCAAAACTAATGTTACAATTTGAACTCTCATCACACAAACTAACAAAACTTTTGGGAATGGGTAAAATTATGGGCAGTACCGGCGCCGAAATTGAGGCCCTGAGATTAGCATAGAGCTAACTGGTTAAAAAAGGTTATTTTGATTGGTTAGAGAGGCAATAAATTACTAAATGGGATTAACTGAAAATCTGAATAGTGTTTATCAAACTGACCATATATATTCTGTACAGTATTATAAGCAAACAAATGTGAAATTTTTGTAGGAATGGAAGATCACTTCCTTATTTGGCGCATAATGGAGACAGACCAGATCTAAATCTCAGACCAGGTCTAAATGACACAACAACACTTGGATCCAAGGTTTGTTAGACAGTCTAGTAATGAGCTTCATTTCCATCCATCACAATCTTGGAATGCAGAAGTGCTGCTGGAATTCTGAAAGGCCGATCTGTGATTGGTCCGGATTGCTCCTGCCTAAACATAAGCACACTCCGCAGGCACTCCTAAATTCTCAGAGGCATGCACATGTTCACACGCCCCGTGCATCACTGCCTCATCACTAAAACATGCGAGATGTGATACAGTTAGATAGATCACCGCGGGGCTTGGAAAAACGTTACCAAACACAGTTCGCAATTTTATCTCCCCTCTCCTTCTCTCTTTGCTTTAGAACAACCTTATCAGGACCACAAACAGAGTCCTCTAGCACCCTCAGTTCAAGCTTTAAAGCCATAGTTTACCTTAAAAAATATACTGCCTTCATGTTGTTCCAAACCTGTATGACTTTCGTTCCTCCGTGGAGCACAAAGCGTGATGTGAAAAACTGAAGGCAGCATGTTTGTGCTGCTCTTTTCCATAGAATTAAAGTGAATGACTATCAAGAGCTGACAAGCTCCAAAAATGACAAAAACACCATAGAAGTAGTGCATACGTTTTAATATACATTCTCCATCTCCTGAAAACAGATTATATAAGAAAAGACCAAAGTTTAAGTCATTACTTACTGAAAATCTTCCCCTATGCTGAAGCTCTTAAATCTTATTATTGCAATTTGCAAATTCAAAATTGGACAGTTTTAATTTAAAACATACAAGAAACAATGATGTTCAGCATTACTGATTTCAACTTGACATGACACAACTTTAAACGCTGAATGAGAATGAGATTTAAGAGCTTCATCAAATGTGAATAAATATATATTTGCTACAGTTCAAAAGTCATTATGATTTTTTCAAAGAAATTAATTCTTTTATTTAGCAAGTAAGCAGGTACTGAAAGTAAAGGCTTTTACATTGTTATAAAAAATTTATATTTCAAATAAATGCTGTTCTATTAAACTTTCCATTTAACAAAGAATCCTCTGATAATTTCCACAAAAAAAATAAATAAATAAAAATAAAAGCACAACTTTTTTCAACTTTGATAAGAAATGTTTCTTGAGCGGCAAATCAGCATATTAGAATGAATTCTGATGGATCATGTGACACACCTCACAAAAAGCTATAAACTTCAGAAGACTTGAGAACCCTGAATACTACTTTTAATGTGTCTAATTTTCTGAGTTTGACGGTCCCTGATCTCCAATCACTTTCATTGTATGGAAGGAACAGCGTGAACACTCTGCTAAACTTCTCCTTTTTTTGTTCCACAAAGGTAAAAAGTCATACAGGTTTGCAATTGTTAAATGATTTTTGGGTGAACCATTTCTTTAAACCTCTAACTTTCTTCAAAGAAAACCAAGCACTGAGAGCCTACACCACTTCATCCTTTTCTTTTGTTCTCTGCCTTACCTCAAGGACTCGTTCTCTCTCTCTGGGCTGGGTCTCTGCACGATTCAGAAAGATGACTAACTCTGCAGTCAGTCAGTCAGTTGGAGGCATGCAGTGAGTCAGCCTGTGACCCCCAGCCTGCTGCTACAACATAGCCTGACCCCCAGAGCCATCATCCCCTCTCTGAGCATGTCACCCTGTCCTTGTTCTCAAACACACACACACTTATACAATAACCAGAAAAACAACCACACACAAAAGCCACTGAGTCGTGACTGAGGGGGCCGCAGTATTTTCTTCATACGTGCTGACGCTAGTCTGAAAGGCACACTGGCAGGAGAGTGGAAAAGGCAGCCGTTAGCTTGTGAGAGTGCATGTTAGAGACTGTGCAGGTGCGCCTCCTTTAAAGGAGACGCAGATCTGTTTGGGTATGTGGAGGCTTTTCCACTCACCGCTAAGAGGGAAGTGGGAGGACTTAAGACGGATGACTGTGAAAAGCTAATGTGAAATTAAAAAGCATCAAGATGATACAGGAGCAGCTCATGATCATCTACAGCTCTCAGAATCTATTTGGCACTTGTTCGAAAACAAAGGGGCACATTTCATCAAAATTACCCTCAAATGTACACCACAAGTAAACAGCCATTTTAAAGCTGAATTGTTTACAGAGTAAAATCACATCCAACCACCAACTTTTTATTGTCAAGGTTCTCCTTTTACATTTTTATCTTTATACGACACTGTGTTTTGGATTGTTTGGAACTGAATGTACATTTTTTCTGTTCTCTTTTTGGGTCCAGCACAACTAATTCATGGGTGTAACAATATTGGTTAAATTCTAATTGGTGGACAATAAATTATCTTATCTACTTTTTTTGGCAGAATCTTATAATTGTTTTATTAAATAGTTGCTCTTTAACTTGTTCTTTCTTAAAGTGGGCATGAAATGAAAAATGTGGCTTTTCTTCCCTATTGTAACATACTGTATATACAAGTGAAATGGCTTCTCAAATGAGAAAAAAAAAAAAAATGTAAGCAGAGACTTGATTTTGTCCACCAGGAATTGACTGATTGGTTGGAACTTGGTCTACACGTCAGAGATGTCATAGCGAGGGGGAGGGTTAATGCTTATTATTAACATTACGAGGGCACACATTTAAAAAAATAATAATAATTATGACATTATAACATGGCGGATAAATAATTTATAATAAATACTGAAAAATTCCATAAAAAAAATAAGTATTTCCATATTATTGCCATATATTGCAATAAAATTTTTTGATTTTATAGTTACTTTAAACCTGATGAAAAGATGTACCGAAAAATTAACACTCTCCCTTCAACAAGTGTTACTTGCTAAACTTACCTGTTCTTTGATGCATCTTTCTTACTGATAAAGTTGCAGCAAACTCACTATATATATCATAATTTAGTTTTACATGGCCATTTTCCAAACTACTTACAAATTACTGACCCTTTGAATGAAACAGGACATTTTTTCTACCGTACTATACCTAGTAAGTCTACAGCATGTAAAATTACCTTTCTTATGATTGGCTAATCTCCACATAAAAGCATAGACTACACCGCCATTCAGAAGGGAGGGTCGAGTAGCTTAATTCCTTTTAAAATGATCATGTTTTAATATACACATGGTTGGGCCCTCAACAACATGACGGCAGCTTACAGCTTGTCCTAATCACGTGTAAAGAGTTAAAGGGTTAGTTCACCCAAAAATGAAAATTCTGTCATTAATTACTCACCCTCATGTCGTTCCACACCCATAAGACCTTCGTTCATCTTCAGAACACAAATTAATATATTTTTGATTAAATCCGATGGCTCAGTGAGGCCTCCATTGACAGGAAGATTACCAACACTTTCAAATGCCCAGAAAGCTACTAGAGACATATTTAAAACAGTTCATGTGAACACAGTGGTTCAACCTTAATGTTATAGCGATGAGAATACTTTTTGTGCGCCAAAAAAACAAAAGAACGACTTTGAAGCTTCAAAGCTTTAGGAATCTTTTGTTTCGAATCAGTGGTTCGGAGCATGTATCAAACTGCCAAGGTCACGTGATTTCATAAAATGAGGCTTCGTTAAGCCATAAGTGTTTCAAAACGTATCGAAATTTCAATGGTTCATGTAACTTTTGCAGTTTGATACACTCCAAACCATGGATTCGAAACAAAAGATTCATAAAGCTTTGAAGCTTCATGAAGCAGTGTTTTGAAATTGCCCATCACTAGATATTGTTGAATAAAGTAATTATTTAGTTTTTTTGGCTCACAAAAAATATTCGTGTCTCTTCATAACATTAAGGTTGAACCACTGTAGCCACATGAACTGTTTTAAATATGTCTTTAGTACCTTTCTGGGCATTTGAAACTGTTAATTATCTTGATGTCAATGGAGGCCTCACTGAGCCATCGGATTTTATCAAAAATATCTTAATTTGTGTTCCAAAGATGAACGAAGGTCTTGCGGGTGTGGAACGGCATGAGGGTGAGTAATTAATGACAGAATTCATTTTTGGGTGAACTAACCCTTTAAGTATCCAGAAAAAAAATTCCAAACATGTAATGTAATGGTTCTCTGTTCTTTCATGTTGACCTGCATGAGGATGCTCCTGTACCAGCTGATCTGTATTTCCACTGCAGTCTGAGCTGATCTGGGGTGCACTCAGATGCACTTTACATACTGAGAGAGAGAGAGAGAGAGAGAGAAGGGACAGGAAGGAGATAATGAGGAATGGCCGCAGTGGTCATATGAGAGCAGGAGATTGCTGGGTATGAGAAAAGGAGCAGGAAGTGAAGGATATAACAGTCAGCAAGGTCAGAGTTTGATGTGTGTGTGTGTTTGTCTATGTAATGCATATGCTAGTATGAGAGAGAGTGAATGAACGAGCGCATCGCTGGTCATGTGAGTGTGCCGGAGAGAGCGAACGAGCTTCATTCATGTGCCTGTATCTTTTCCTCAGAACAGAGTGTTCCAGCGGTCCTGCGGGACAGAGCAGTGCACCATGTGACTCCTCTGCGCTGCTCTTCGGCTATGGAGCCTGACAGCTAACCTCCACAACAAACACACACACACACACACTGCGCAAACATCCAAAGCATTTTTATCAACAGGTCTGCTTGCTAATTTACCGCAGACCAGCGATCTGGAAAACAAAACGGCTTCAAATTAAAGACAAGAAAATAAAACTTCATGCTATTTAGTTCCATGACATTCCAGTATGTTTTGCTTGATTTTGCTGAAGTAACCTCTGAACAATCAAACTTTGGCAGGCGCATTAAACAAGCTGCGGTCAGTGATGAGGAGAATGTTTAGACAATGAGCTTTTAGAGGGGGGCGATGTCAGAACCGGAGGGCTTCTGTGTCTTAAGCTGGCCCTTTTCTTTGTGATCCATTCATTAGTGGAGTAAACAGGAAATGATGTCACCCTTTTGGTTATCCTCTCCTCACACACAGCTCTTTTTTTCTAAGAAGTCACAGCTCGGAAGAGGGGGGGGGGGTGAAAACTTGTACTGCGACACAGGTGCTCTAGAGGGAGAGAGAGAGATGATGAGACGGAGAGAGACAGCGGCAAAATGGAAAAGTAAAAGTACAACAGGACACAGACAGAGAGAGGGGGGGGAAGACAGTAAAAGCTATAATGGAAACAGAAAGTGGCGGAGACAAAGTGGAAAAGGGAGAGGAAAAGAGGAGGGTGATTGGGGTCATCCTGGTCGCCAGCCAAGACAAACAGAATGAAGCCAGTTTCCCAGCCCAGGGCTACACCGAACTCTCCCATGCACTTCACACACACAATCCCAAACGCTAACCTCTACATCCTCAAGCCCAGCCCAGGCTGCACACACTGGAGGGAATTTCAAATCTGACTCAATGTGGCTACCACACATGACTTCACCAACATGACATGCACAATCAATTAAAAGGGTTCCCACAGTTTTTGACGGATTAATTTTTGACCACTGACCTTTAAATAAACAGTTGGGATGAATTTCCAAATGAATGCAAGATAATAGCCTTTTGAATTACTCAGTGTTGTTAATTTGATCTAAAACAGAAAACTATTAATAAACATTTTTGTTAATTATAAAAAAAGATTAAATAAAATAAATATTAGATGAAAAATTTAAACTTAATCTTAAAGGCGTCATGGATTATTTTTACATCTTGCTTGAGGTTCACTTATAATGTTAATAATAAAACGTTTTTTGCACAAAAAAACAAATATGTATATGTGGAAAAATTATTGTTTTCCACTCTCATTCTGACCTGCCATCTGAAATGATCCCTTTTTAGGGGCGGCTCCTTTAAGGCTTGTCAGTGAACGACCACTGTTATGACTGGCTAACATCATTGCATAGAAAAAAGTATCAACGCCCACTCGCTATTGCACGTGAATAAGTGTTCTGAAACCATTATCCATATAAAACTCATTCACAGAGCATTACGAAATCATTTACTTACAAGGTTTGCGATGATGTTTTCAGCTATGAAACTTGCAGGATGTTTTAATGGTACAAAGTCCTCTTATATGTCAAAAGATCAAGGAAAATTTGATTTCTCATGTCAGGTCCCCTTCAAATGAAAATTAGAAATGTTGCCTTGACAATTAACTGAAATAAAATAAGTTAAATTCAACTAAACTAAACTAATTCAAAATATGAATACATATTATTACTGTGTATAAATAATACTAAATGAACTCTGAAATTTTCCTTTAAAACATTCATAGAAATTAATAGTAATTTAATATTATTTGAAGGATTTTTAAAATAGATATTTAAAATTAGTTTAAAAAAAGTTTCATTCTACATGGAGCCTCATGGGTACTTAATACATTTGATCTCAGTAACCTCCAGGTTATTAGACACTTTTCGTTCACAAAATAAATGAACCATGGCTGACTGTAAATAGGGTATAATGGCATTGCTTTGACATGATGCTGTATCCACGCCAGCTGAAGTCATATCAGCCAGTGCAACATAAATACAAAATCATTGAGTGCACTTTAAATACTTTTTATCTTACAAATGTCTCCAATATTATCCTCAATAAAACAGATTAAGGTTGTGGTGTTGGTTTGGGGGCAAGTTTTACTCTTACTCTCTCTCTATTATTTAAATATATATATATATATATATATATATATACACTCACTATAGAAATGTTTATTGCTTTTCCATGACTTCCAATGGTTTTACCATGGGAGCCCTGAATTTAAGTGGTGACCAAAGTAATGAAGTCAGTCCATACATGAACACATCTAAATAAGCTCAAGCATGTCAGATCAATGGCCGCTCATCCAATCAGGGGGGTGGGACATCAGGCCCACTGTAGCATAAACATCCAGAGTTAAGGGCATTCACACTGACATTGGTTAAATCGTTGTACTAGTAGGCTCTCCTACTTGAATGCTATATCAGGTGTTGGATCCCATGAACTTTGCATTAATTTGTGCAGTTATATTCAAGTGGGATTTTTCGTAGTGAATCTAGTGTTCACCTGATTGTCTAATATATAGTTTTCTATCATGACGTAATCAATGAGAAATGGAATATTTGAAAGCTTAAACACACATTGTGTGTCACGTCTTTCTTTCAAAGTACATCACACAGGCCAGCTGCAGTTTGATTAATGTGTATGCATGCTGGCAAAGCCAAGCTCCAATCACAGCATCTAGGTCTGACAGTCCGACTTCACAAAAACCAGACAGATTCGATTTCAGACTAAAGCATTTACATGACAATGTAAGATGAAAAGTTATTACTTTAGCCCGACTGAAATAAAACTTTTAAAGTGCATATAAACTAATTACACTCCCATTGCTGACTGGTCATTTGCATAAAGTTACTTTTTGCTGATCAATCATATCGCCAAAAGTCACAATCGTTTGTTTTATTGGATACAAATAAAGGGAAGGTACAAGCATAGAGGGCACTTATATGCCTCAACAAGCGATAATGATACAGAAAAGAAAAGCGGACCTGAAAGAAAGCAAGACAACCTGGATGAAGTACCCTAGTCACTACATCCCATAAGAACACCAAGAGCAGCTTCCCACATGGATGTCAAATAACTTTGACTTATATTAACTTTGAGTGTTTATTTGTACAAAACAGTGCATACTCACCAAAAAAGGCTACAAGATAACTTGTTTTCCAGACATACAAAAAAAAATCACCATAATCTAATCAAAACAGAGAACTATACATCAGGATGAGTGCAAGCATGTGCAGAAAACCCGTCAAATGTAGCAGCCCGACACGTCAGAGCAGTGCAGTGAGAAATGATGGATACCAGTCTGAATGCAGTTGCTCCTCCGGCAGACGCACTCAAACACGCATGCACGTTCCCTAAATGCAACACCAGCACTAAACACAGCTCACGAACACACGCGTAAAGAGGCACACCCACACGCCGGCTTCCACAGACACAGACTAAAGCCACGCCGTGGCCCGCCCATGACGGAGGAAGCCGTCCCTGGAGGCACACGCGTACACAAGGGTTTTCTGGACCCGGCTAGTTGACCGAGACACAGACAGAGACAAGCTACTTACCTCTCTTCTGGACCCAGCCTTCCTTAACGATGGTGACATCGCTCATGTTGCCTCAATCACACTGTACTCGCCGCTCCTACACACCAGCTCCTGAAGGAGTGAGGAGGGGGGGGGAAGGAGGAGAGGAGAGGACAGGAGAGGAGAGGGGAGGGGGGGTCAGCTCTCCCAGCCTCAGCGTCTCTCTCCCTCCCTCACTGCTGCGCTCTGTCTCTCTCTTTACGTCGTTCTCGCTGGCTGCCTCTCTCGCTTCGCTCTCAAAGGCGTTGTGTAGCGGTTTTCCCCTCCTTCCGTTGCTTTTCTCTCTTGTGCTCTCCGTGATGCTGTCTCCCTCTCTCTCTCTAGATCTTCCCACTCCTCGATAGTGACTCAGCCTGGAAGAAACATAAAAAAAAGGAGTGTGTGGATTTTTCACTCTTCTCTTCCTCTTAACCCCCCCTTCGTTCTTACACAATCTGACAGACAGTCATTGTAAAAGCAGACGTACAAGCCCCCTGTCGCCTCTCTGATTTCCCTGTCTGTCTGTTTTTCGCTCTCATTCTCACTCTCAACATGCACAACTGTTTAACACTTACCAGCAACACAGTCACTTGCAACAAAGTCTGATGAGGATGACTGTTAGAATAAATAAGCAAAAATGAAGTCCCATGGTAAATGCAGTGGCATCAAAAGCATTAAGCACTATTCGCTATTAATCATTCATGAAATGCAGGGCTCAACACTGGTTCGGTCAGGCCAGTGGTTCAGATTTTTACTTGCCCTGCCAAAATTTTCACTGGCCGCACCACTAAAAAATAAATAAATAAACATAGGTATTGTTTTCATTGTTTTTGTTTTCGCCTAACATCTTCTTCATGAAATAAAGAAAACAATGCCAGGTTGAAACAATATGGGATGATCAAACAAAGATAAATCTTTCATTTTTGGGTGAACCATCCTTTTAACTCTTTCCCCGCCACTGACACAATTTTCCGGCTTTCTGTGTTTTCACTGTAAATGGTAGGAGGCACTATTACACAACTTCTGAAAGAGTACAGAAAAAGAAGCAGAAACAAGTGATAAAAGCATTGCTTATGCATGTTGTAGTCTTTGAAAAAAACACGATTTTCTCAGCTTTTTGTTCAAAATGTTGCTTTTGTTAAGAAACTTACTAGGGCTGCACGATTTATCACGATTAAATCACACGCGATTTGGCCAAGGCTGCGATTATTTAACGCGCAGCTTGTCAGGGCTGTACGGCTCTGTGATCAGTAGTAAATGCTTCTCCATCTGAAAGCCAGAGGGCGCTCTTGCGCAGAAACTCAAAATATGCCCTGCCGCAGAAGAAGATAACGCATCATATCGCTGTAGCTGAATAGACAGAAGATTTAAACGCTTTGATTGATTAAACATGACTAATAAACACACGACTGCCTTATTCTGTGCTCAACTGTCATTATGAAGTGAGTTTGGAGTAAAAAAATGTTATTATATGTTGTCTTTTGTTGGACAAGATGTTAATAAATGCTTCTCATGTCTAGAAAGATGTTTGACGCGTGTTGCTTTTTCAAATGTACACTATAAGGGATTCAAACTCAGTACTTTCAGAAGGATTAGCATTTAGAGCCATACTTCATTGACAAGCTGCACATAAAAAAAAATAATTGTAGCCTTTGCGATTTCATAATCGCACTAAGAATCGCGTTTAAGCGATAATGTCGTTTAAGTACAATGCTATTTTTCGTATCGTGCGAGAAATCGTGCAGCCCTAAAACTTACCCACATTCAAATGTTGATAAAAAAGAATTCATGATGCTAGAATAATTTTTTTTTTTTTTTTAAAGAAGAGGCTCTTTTCTTTCTTTTGATATTTTGTTGTATATTGTTCACATATACAACAAAATTTTAAATTATAAAATAAATGATAAAATAAATGATCAAAAAATGCTGACAGGTAGCTAGCAACTTTAAAAAAAAAACGCTGGCAGGGAAAGGGTTAAGAAGTTGCTAATGAGTTAAAACTGAAATTTTTACCAGATCTGATATCAGACTAGAAAAACAGTGATAGCTTAATGATTTTTAGAATGAGGAAAAAGACTTATACGAGACTGATAAATATGGCAGAATGCCAACACTTACAAGACATCCATAATGTAGATGCATTTTCTGTTTAAAACAGAAGGAACAAATAACTACAATTGAATACCACAAATGGGTCCTAAAATGTCTTAAAGCAGTCTCAAACACAACAAATATCTGTTCTAGCACAGTTTCATGCACAGTGACGGTTTTACAAAAATACAACAAAACAAAATATGTCACCCTGACAGAGAAGTAAAGCAATAAAATAAATATAGTGCGTGAAATATGGGATTTCCGAGGAGATTTTCCTTACCTTTAAAATGCTAACGTACATTAGTTAATCAAAATGTTTTGCTTTTGCAGAAGCAGTCATACGTGTCAAATCCAAACATTCAAATGTGTGCGAGTAGAGAAAAGGGAAGTCAGCCTGTTAGGAGAACAAACAGGGTAAACCTCCAACAGCTAAACAGATCAGCTCAGAGTGAGTCAAAGAGCAAAAGAGTAAAACCATGAGCCTTTAACTGAACTCAATCAGAGACTGGGACAACACTTAACAACCATCCTCTAACAAAGAGAACAGAAAGTAAGAAATCCCTGAACACGTTTGTCACTGCTGAGTGTGAAGTGTGATAAACAGAAATTTTAATGCACAATTGTGATGCAGTGGTGTGTCCTCTATAACAGAAAGACAAATGACTGAAAGGCTCTTATTTTTCCCTTCGGATATAATTAACCAATCATATTTGTCCCAGACTTCTGGTCATAATGACAGAGGACATCACAGCTACTGGATACACTGCAGCCCCTAAAGATATGGAGACCACGGTGGTGTCCTTAATGTCACAGGGCCAACAAAAAACAATGCTCTGCGGGGCTAACTTATAATATAAATACTTTACAGAAAAACAAATGTGGGTCAGACAAGGAATATTTAGCACTTTCAATCATTTGGTAAAGGCAAATGAATGGCCTATTAAGGCCAGAGTATTCGCAGTACCAACTGATAATTCCTGCCTGGTCGTGTGCATTTAGCTGCAACCTTAATCTGCTGTTAATATGGTAAGGAGAGTACATGGGTGATTCAAGGTCCAAAGAGATATCAGTGAAACCCTGTACATAAGTCACAACCCCGGAAGACACCACTTGCCACAACATTATGGCTACGAAAGTAAAAAATCCCATTAATTTTCTCTTTAGAGAAATAGATTTTTTAACGTTAATGTATAAACCTTTCAAGACAGACCTACTGTACCTTGAGCTCTGAGAAGGTTAAGCAATGATATACTATTGCAAAAGCCCTGAGTCAGTGTCATTACAACTTCATTTTTAAAAACCGTGTTTAAAACAGTCACAACATTTAGTTAATGGCACCCAGCAGTTTGTTGAGTCTTTTTCTAATGCAACTATTTTGCAGTCATCTGTCTGATTAGTTTTCCTACAAGACACTCAAGAGTGAGTACCACACCAAAAAAAAAAAATCAGACAGTGACTCATGCTTTAATCTCAACTTATATCACAAAAAAACAAGACACTAAACTTGAGGACTGTTGTCATTTTCAATGGGACTGTTGGGCTATTCTACTCTACCAAACAATCCTCAACATCCTCTAGATTCTGGCAGCAGCACAGACTCTCTGTTCCTTTTGCTCCCTTTGAGTGACAAGAGACACAATTCCACTGCGTCACTGTCGCAGCCAAGCATCTGTAAGCCTATCGCCGCAGCAATATCTGGGGATGTCCCAAAGCTGCCACACCAAATACAATTTTTCCATACAAATGAGGGGAGCACCCTTGAGATAATCATTTAATTTCTGAGCAGGTCTGAGAAGGAGGGGCTCTCCTGGTGTGCCCAGACAAACACAGACACGCAGCATCAATCATTCTCAGTGTGCCACAGAGCAACATCTAAATACCCGCCACAAGCCTTCGATGCAGAATGTACATTTATTTACAATAAACTATTCTCAATTGTATTGTCACAATAGCCATCAGTTTAATTAACAAAATGGAAAAGGCAAATAATAATCCCACATTTTCATGGTAGAATTATCCTAAATTGTTAGAAAAAGAGCAAATGTGACTGTTTATGGTTTACCTGTGGTAAATATACATCACAGCACATATACTACCATTCAAAAATTTGGGGTCAGTAAGATTTTTTTAAAGAATTTATACATTAATTTAACAAGGATGCATTAAATTGATCAAAAGTGACAGTAAAGACATTGAAAATGTTACAAATATTTTTATTTCAAACAAAAGCTGTTCTTTTGAACTTTTACTTTCATCAAAGAAACATGAAAAAATGTATGTTTCCACAAAAATATTAAGCAGCACAACTGTTGATGATTTCTGAAGGATCATGTGACACTGCAGACTAGAGTAATGTCATCAAAAGAATAAATTATATTAAAACAGAAAAATTATTTTAAATTGTATTCATATTTCACATTACTACTGTTTTACTGTATGTTTTAACAAATAAATGCCACCTTGGTGAGCATAACTTCTTTGAAAAACATTTTAACAATCTTACAGGCGACAAACTTCATTTCATGATATTATGAATAGGTGCAACAAAACTCCAGGCGCTGCATCTTTAAATTATTTGGGTGAAAAGATGGATATCTACTAGCAATAAAAACTGACATCATCCAAAGTTTCTAACGTCCCCTGAAAGAGTTTACAACTGATGGATATTTTCTCTTCAAGTAATCAGAGAAGAATCGCTAAAGGTGAAATCCAGCCCTTTCCAAGCTACGCTTTCAATTTCAGTAATCGGTGCTAATGTTACCCTGAAGTGAAGGAAATCTGTGAGCTCCCATCACAAAAAGTGTCATTCAAAATAGGTTTTTACAAGCCCTTCTAATATTATTTTCCATTCATCTTCTTTTGGCTGCAAGTAAAGAGCAAATTCATAATGTGGCTTTGGTTTGCACCACTTTAACATGCAAAGATTGTATTGCACCACAAGTATTATTAAGCACATGCTCACATGTTAAGCCATGTGCTGTACAGTTATGTTCAAAACAAGACAAATATCCAAATCTGACCATGTATTTAAAACTAGCAACATCAGGTAATATGGGACGTGCCACCACCCGATTGACAGGAATATTATCATTGATGTGGACAGTATATCACTGCTCTTAAGGATTCACAAGACAAACCACATTTGTTTTAAGTAACTGAGAGCTTCAGCATCTCCAGGAGGTTTTCTTTGTATGTAATATGAAAGCGTTGTATGTTGCCGCGAGAGAGACATGAATAATGAAGGATTTCTCTGCAGTCGCACACCAATGCTGCAGCCACAAACACTGTAACAGAAACTGAGAAGACGCTGTGGTCTATCTAAAACCTAAGAAGAGGAAACGAGAAATTTGTGAATGAATACTGGCGGATGTTGATGTCTGAGGACTCTGAGGACCTTTGCTAATCTGCTGCAGCCATTATTCAAGAGTGCTCTTACTTGTTCTCTCCATAGAGCTGGAGAGCACTTAATGTGAGGTCAATTTAATAATGTCTTTTGCTCTTGTTTTATATAATCTACTTAAAGACATCCTTAAAAATAATTCTTCCGTTAATAAGGCTCGCAGGACGTTCAAAGACTCAGTTAACGTACATTTGTAAATGAAAATGTTATGCCACACAACAAGCAACGATTTTGGGTTCTTCAGATGAACTTCCTAGATATCTGTTCTGAATTAAATTATAAAGCAAAAAGTGATACAGTTAAAGTGAAGAAATATGAATAGGTACTTAAAAATTCAGTTTCTACTTTATTCAACATTTGAATCTGTCAGATATGTAACAGGTTGTTAAATACACCCTCGAATGCGTAACACAACACTTCTAAAACCTGAGAAATGTGTCATACAAAAGTGAAGAATAAAAACAGCCAGCAGATGTGCAATATGCGGATGTGCAATTTAAACACCACACACGGCACTCTTTCAAATCATTTTCAACTTAATTTGAGTGAAGCGTTAATCTAAAACAGCTCTTTTCAGGGTGTCTGAAGAATCCAGAAGTGTTGCCACCAAGCTTTTGTTTGTAATTTCATCTCAACTTGCAACGACTGGATTTCATCTGTTCTGCAAATTTCCTGAAAGTTTCAGATCTAAATTACATAGATGGTGCATTCATATGCACTTAAATAACAGGATCAATTGATACTATTGATGTGACAAAAAACTAAAACCACAAAGCTAAGAGACAGACTGGTTGGGTACAAAACTAACAATAAAAGACAGGTTATATTAGTGAGTAAATTAGCAGTATGGTGCAGTGCAAGACTTGCTTAAATGTGTTTAGAATAATCCGTAATGTTAAGCAGCAGCACAATCCCACATGCAGATGGTCATTCACAGACATGCTAGAGTCTGAGGGAGGTGTCAATATAATGTAAACAAGAGGGCGTGACATCTACAAACATCAACATTAAAGCCAATGCGGGAATTGGATTTCCACTTCGTGGAAGATCGTGTAAACCCACGACCTCAGCTACAACCTTCTGGCCAATTGTCAGTGTCTTGATCTGTCAGTTGCGAATCTGTTACCTCAAAAACAATGAATAAGCTGGCTAAAGAGAATACACAGCGCGTCAATCGTAACTTATAGTCTTTTAAAAAGAGATTCTGTTACGCCTTTTCAGTAACTAAAATTATTATGCCAGTGGAATGTGGGGATGTCTCGGGAGATAAAAGTGGCAATTATGCGAAAAACACGCTAGGCCATAAGCAGAGCTCATTCCCCTGCCTCACAGCCTCCACACCGCAGCATCAACTGTTTATATGCGCTGAATGATCACGGGCTGTAATGAACCGAAGCTGCGTCATAGACATCCACGCGCTTCGTCAAATATGACATTTAACATTCGCATTACAGTCATAGCGGGTTTTTTACCTGGCGCTGGCGTCGGTAGGGAGACCAATGGGCTTCCCTGCCCTCCCTGAGTATGTGCGCGTCCTCCTTACAGGCTCGAATGGAGCATGGATGGACGGGATAATCGGAGAAGCACGCCTACAGAGAGAGCACAGACTCAAGTGGTCACTACTAGAGTGTTGTCTCGAAAGGAGGGGTTGTATGATGGACAGACTGCGGTAGTTCTTTACCCCAGGAACCGCGCTCAGACACACCACAACGACGACATAGGCAGGTTACCCTCTCTCACCCCGTGTCTCCTGCTACAGTCCGAGTCAGGTTCAGTTGGTTCGTCTCCCGCCTGCTCTTACTGCTCCATAGACGCTCCTGCGTGTGCTGAGCGGCGTGAGGAAATCTCGCGAGAGCCGTTGTGTTTACAAGAGATGCGCCTCTTCTGTAACGTTCTGCATGGAGGGGAATTCTTTTGGAATTTACAAGATTCCCACAGGCAGCGAAAACCTAAAATATAAGGAATTTGTCTGGGAAAAGTCGTGGAATGTAATCAATCAGATAATAACACAACGGGCATTTCTGAATATACATTTCTAGTTATGCTCAAATATGTAAAATAGCATATTTAATGTGCTAGATACTGAACTTGTGTAAAGACAACAAAGCTATTGTTAACTAAACTAAAACTAATACAAATTTAAAATAAATCTGAAACGAATAAAAAATAAATCATAACTATTGCCTTGGCAGCTAATTGAAATAAAATAAGTTTATTTAAAGTAAAACAGATATAAATTAAAGCTAAATAGCTTTAAAAAGCTAAATATTAAATAAAACTAATTACAATACATTTAATAAAACAAACTAACGTTAAAATAAAAACTGAAAATACAAAAAAATAACACTGAAATAACACTGATTCGAATATCTTTAATTTGAAAATGATGTGCATGTAAACGTAAATGATTTATTAGGGAATCAGTATGAATCAAAATGATAAGTATATAATGCTAAAATGTTAAAGGTGGTTAGTTAGGCTACATAATCCCAATATTAAAAAAATAATAATAATAAAATTAATTATGGCTATGAATTGTATTGACAGACCAGATAATCCTTGTATGTTTTTGTATTTTATGCTATTGTAGTTTTGTTGTGTGTAAAGAACAGGAGGAGACATAAATTTGATACTAAGGAAAATTATAATAGTTATTTCAAAAAATATTCAAGAACTATAAACTGTCTTTTATTATTGTGCCGAAATATGTAGAGCTAAAATCTGATTACATACAGTTGCATGTGTCTGGACCTCTTGCAACAAATGTCCCTTTTCCACAAAACACTTCCCACTGCGGCCTTGGCGAAACCGCGCCAAACATTTGAGTGGTCAGAGTTGGAACTGCAACACATAAACTCTGAAGATTGAAATAATTTGTTGCTATGAAGACAAGTTTCTAATGAATTAACTAATGAATGAATTAATTTTGTCCTTATTTCTGTAAAAGAAAGCTTAGTGAAATTAAAGTGACAATTCATGATAAGCCTAAATGACAATACAACACAGTGTGCCATATGTGTTGTGTCTCACATCTCTGCACTTTTCAAAGTGTGGCATGTTAACCACAGCTGCTGTGGTCCTCAGTGTTTGGCCAGGTATCACCTGGGCATCACTGAATTGGACTATTTCTTGATCCCACTGGACAAAGTGCACAGCGTTTCTGTATAAAGCTGTTTTGTGAGTCGTCGGCCCTAGGCTGTGGCCTCAGTTCAGCCCCCTGCCCACGCTGACTGTTCCAGATGGCGGAGGGAGGTACAGCAGAGGTAAGGCCACAGTCCTGTGCTGTGACACAGGTGGGGAATGGCTTGTTTAAACCCACAGGAAAGCAGGCCTGCATGGCATACACCCCCTCCCCATCCTTCCATCAGCTGCCCATGCTTACAGAGGGAGACCATAGTTTCCACACTGCACTTGGGACACTGTATACACATGGGTATGCTTGAAAAAGTCTGTTACACCAAGAAAGGTGAGAACCTTGTGAAGTTTCTGATATTTAATGATAATAAACATTTTGTCAGCATGCCTGAAAATGCTCAGATAAGCATTTCCTTACTCTTGTGTCATATTTAATTCTTGAGTGAGTTAAGTTTGAGCAGTTATCAGTTGAATTATTCACATTCTGACAGATAGATAGATAGATAGACAGATCTATTTGTAGGTCAACACTTTAATGTAGGTGTATCCTGCTTTTCTTGTCATCCATCAATCTGGGACCACATTAGCCACTTGAATGCTGTTAGGTGAAGCAGAATGGACATTTCTGGCCGTATGTTTCCCCATCTGAAACAGATAAAGCTGTCCTGCACACCTTTGACTGTGGCTACAGCTGCTCTGCCTGATCTCATGTGTCATCTCTGCCTACAGCTGCCTCTCACTCCATCCAGGGCCACATACGAGGGGCTCCAGCGACCACTGACGTGGACACACATGAAAGCGGCTATGGACAAATCTCCTGAGTTTCTCTGTCGTCCTAAAACCTTCTCAGGGTTCAGCTGGCAAAGTGCCCTCGTGTCCATTGGGAAGGGTCAGTGTGAGGTGGGGACTGAGAGGGTCTGGGAAGGGGGAGCGATTAGGTAAGGTAAAAGTGCTGTCGGAGGTCTTAAACCTCAAGGCGGGGGGAGGGGATGTACGTCTGTGCTGCCCGTCTGGAACGGGGGGAATGCGAACGTGTATCTGTGCATGTGAGAAAAGAGGATTTAATATGAAATCCCCATATTACCTTCCCCTGGTCAGGTGGAGCCATATAGAACATACGTGTTTATATATGTGGCAAAACATTTATTAAGTTCTCAGCTGTCATTCTTGTAAAACAGAAAGAATGAATAATGGTCAGCATAGTCTTAATCCTTAAATTCTTGCTCTTTCCTGGAAAATCATTGAGAGTCTGTGGGTAAGAACAATGATTTGATGAAAAACTGAAAAGAAGGACCCTGTGAATCTCAGGATCAATTGGTCATGTGACTTAGAACCTCTGGCATAAACTCAGCATCTTTAAAAGAAACTAGGCAGTAGAGGAAAACTGACCTTGAGGTCAATGCTCCTAACCTTTACATGCTTCAGTTTTTTTAATGGGATACAACCCACAAAACTTGAAATTAAAGCAATATCTAGAATAGAAACGTTATGATTGAGTCCTATCGTATGAGAAAATAGCAATAAATTAATCTTAAATAGTGGATTGAATATTGTAAAGCGTATATATTGTATGTGATATATAATCGTATTTATTGTAACTGTATAATTGATGCACACTGAGCAGATTTCAAATGTGCGGCCAAGATTAATTCCAGTATGTATCATATGTACTATAGTAAATAAAATAGAATCTGATTCTATAGTTGTCACAGGTTGGTTCAAATAAAGGCAAGTGGAAGATCTAGGTGCAGCAGTCAGTCTTTATTAGACAAATAAAAAACAAAAACAATACAAACTGGCACTGTAGGCACAGAAGAAAACCGCAGGACATAACCAACCTTAAACATTGAAGACACCAAAGAGAAATGGAGGGTTTAAACAGACCAAATTATGGAGCTAAACAAGACACAAGTGAGCACAATAGGTTGTTATGAAAACAAATGAGCACACAGGGGCTGCATTCGATAACTTAAAAATGCTCCCTTCAGAGGACACATTCCAAGGTAGGAAGGGCAAATCCAATGTTAGCTTCACTTCCTGTCTCCTGAGATACCTTCATCTGATCAATTTTGAAGGCAGCATTGATGATATCCCGCCTTTGACATCCTACAATCCTATGCGTTCCATTCGGTGACAGTTGAGCTAGAAAAGGAAAAATGGCATCTGAAAGTAGTGGTTTCTGGTCAGCTTGTGTGTAAATTTCCCACTTCTGCTGTCATTTCTAGTGAGAAATTACTACTGTATTAATTAAATATTTGTTTATTTCTCATCAAAGCTTGCTCTATTTTGCTGTAGATCATTAAACTGTTACGCTGCCTCAGAAGTCTGACCAATCAGTTTCGTGAGGTACCTTCGTGCACAAGCGCTGCCTGCAGAGTCATTGCCTATAAGGCAGCAAGGCAACAAGTTTTCGGATGCAGCTAGGAACTAATGCTGCCTTCACGTGCTATCAGAAATTTCCTACTTCCCACTTCTGAAATTGTGATTACGAGCTTGTGTTTTGTTGTCAGAAAGAAAATTAATCATGGAGGACACCAGGTATATTCTTGCATATTTACTGGGAAAATCGTATTAAAGCCAAAATTATATTTAGCGTCCCATTCATTAACAATATAAACATTCACCACACTGACAATTCTGGAATTTCTGTCAAATGCAGGCTATTTTCGCAGTGTATAAAACATACAAAATGTTTCAAATGATTATTCATATATAAATGTGCACTACTTTAAAGACAAGACAATGCGATGTAGCTGTTGTGGAAAAAACTAATAAAGGATACCAGTCACAACTTATCAAATCCTCAAGCTACCAGTGGTAAATACAACTTGAGAGGGCGTTCATGTCCGATTTTTAACTAGGAAATTCGTATTTATGATAATTCTGATACCACATGAATGCAGCATAACATTGGGAAACTAGTAACATAGAAAACACAGATGACACCTGACAATAGTATTATATCATTTCCATTAATAGAATTATTTCCATTAATATCTGAAAACAATTTGTTCAGAAAGTGTAAGTGATTAAGATTTATTTGAAAAGGTAGGGTTAGAGTTAGAAGTCAGGGTATCACAATTAATATGACAATGAGCAAATGCTTAATTTTATAATTTAGTGTTGAAAATGTGTAACTAAAATAGCTGTTTATGCCCAAGAGCTATCTGCGTGTCAAATTCAAATCTTCCTTCTGCCAACAGCACCCTGTTCACCATGTTCAGTTCATCTGAAATTGCCCAGAACTAAATATTATTTTTCAAAAAACAACTTGTTTTGTTGTTTTTGTATTTTTAAATTTCCTCTAAATGATACCAACAAGATACAGTCCTTATTTTTCATACTTTTTGATGATATCTTACTTTTTGTGTTGTTTCTTACAAGTATATTTTTAAATTACTTGCAGTAATTGGCTATTCCCAATTTGAGCTGACTTGGTCTAAAAGTAAACTAATGCTTATGACCTGTGTTGTTTGGCAGGATGGAGAGCCCATGGTGTGAGTGTGAACATGAATATTCATTTAAAACATAGGTCAAACTGAGAGACTAGTACTAGTTCAGTTCACTCCAGTTTTTTTGTTTGTTTGTTTGTTTGTTTTTTATGTGAGCCAGTTACCTGTGTATGAAAGAGAGTGTCTGCCCATATCAAGTGAGCTGGAAGGACTCAATAATTTAACTTTTCTAACAGAGCTTTAACTCTGTATATTTTGTTAATCAGTGGCTCTTCTGAAGACTCTTTGCTGTGCTCTGTGTTGGATGCGGTGGCCTCTGGCAGGTCCTCTGGATGAGGAAGGCAGTCTCTCACTGCCCCCAGCCAGTGCAGCTGTTACTTGGGTGTGACATCTGGGCTTGATAGATAGTCATGATGCCAGCGGTGCCCCAAACACCCCTAGGTGCCACACACTACATCCATGCCACACCCTCTGCACATCCTACTTTTCCAGATGCATGCTGGGGTCCATAGTGTGCCATCCAACCTCACCGCCTCACAGCCAAGGCTCTCAGACTGGCAGCCAAGCTATATGTCAAGGTCATATCTGAATAAGAGAGAACTATATTGCACCTCCTCTGAGATCGCTGTGTAGTTCTAAAACCCAGAAGAGAATTTGCATTGTTAAGCCATGGGAATTTTCTTTTTAAAACAGTGTTTTTTGATTTACAAAATACTATTTCAGTCTTCAAAATTCAAAACTTAAAAATTTCACATTTAGTTCACATTTTGTTACTTGATTTTCCTTTAAAAGGATAGTTCACCCAAAAATTATAATTTTCTGTTAATTTACTCACCCACAGGCCATCCAAGATGCAGGTGTCTATTTTTCCTCAGTAGAACAGTAAAGAAGATTTTTAGCTGAAACCGTGGTCCTTGGCGACCAATGGCTACCGTCACTTTGAGAGTCAAAAAAAAAAAAAAAAAAAATAATAATAATAATATATATATATATTAAAACGATCGGTCTGTGCAAAAAGCTGAACATTATTACGTGTAATCCACAGTCTCTGCAAACAGTCCTGAGCACGTTCATGGCAGTCAGGAGCGAGCTTCCTATCGCATAATGACGTATGCGCAGGAGCTCAAACGTTGGGAATCTGTGAAAAGTCAATTAAATCTTCCCGACTGAGATCGCGCAAGCAAATGTAATCTTAATTTTTTATATAGGTTGCGGCATCCAGGATAAGTACAAGTATACCACTTTGATAAACAATACAACACAAGCTCACGCTCAAGACTGCCATGAACGCGCTCAGGACCGTTTGCCGATGCCTTGGATTACAGGTAATAATAATGTTAGAAATAATGTTCATTTTCTTGCACTTGCCGATCGTTTCACTTAATTCGCATCGTAGTCTGATTACAGAACTAATGGCTGGCTCTTTTTAGGCCCTCTCCAAAATTACACATTATGTGCACTTGCAGTCGAGACCATAGGGTGTCGTATTTATCGTTTTAGGTTTTAGAATTGTTTGAGTCTTAGTTAGATGTTATAAAAAAATCTTTAAATAGTGATATTATTTTTATTTCTCTTGCATGGACTGTGTGTCATATTAAACTTCTAAAGCTAAGTTCTTCCCCAGGATGAGCACAACTGGGAACAGCTGGACTCAGCTAAGTTTAGCGATGATATTGGTTTTTTACGTTCCCTGAGGGCCCAACTCGCCTTCACAGGGGACAAGGGGCTGAAAAATACACATCTGGAAGCGCAGACTGTATTTGCATAACAACAACTGGATGAACTAGCTTCCCTTTTTTCTTTTCTTCAGGTCTTGAAGAATGTTTGTTTTGGCTCATCTTCAAGGTACAAGGATAATTGCATGGAACCTCCCAGGATGCAGAGAATCTTCTCTGCGAAGATTCTTCTTCAGCTGAATCTTGGTGAGTTACCAAGTGCATTTTCACACAGGAAGTTAATCACAGTTTTTTATGCTTTGACACAGTATAATGAAATATTTAAATATTTTTCAACATTGTTATTGTGGCAAATGTTCCATAACTCAGCCAAATGTAATGCAATGCATTTGTCACAGAGAAAAAATTAGCAAATTAGCATCAGAGTTTCTTTAAAATCTTTAACTCTCTAATGCACCACAGAATACTTTGCTGTTTTTTTATTTTAATGACAGCTGCATAACAAGTCGCCAGTGCATCAGCTGTAGAACATTTGAAATGTTAATAATGTTACCTGAAAGTGTCTATAGTATCCAGATTTTCAGTCAAACGTGCATCTACAGAGTATATCATTAAAGGGTGTGTGTATTTGCTCATTGTACTCATATGTGTGCAGTGTGAATTCATATTGTTTAGCCATGATTAAGAGAATACTGGAACTCAGACTAAAGAAATATGTATCACTTACCACAATTGCCCTACACTTATGTAACTCTTAAACTAGGTTATAGTTTTCATAATATATTCATATAATAGACATTTAGACATTTTAGAAACTTTTGTGACAGCTGCTCTTTAAAACAAGATGAGTGCCTAAAACCAAGGAATGATCAAAGTCAAATCAGATCAAAATTTTAACACCTAAAAAACACAGTCTAACACAAAATAAATAAATGATTTTGGCCAAGTTTTCTCTATGAGTGTTCTTATAGATGTTATTTACACCAAAAATGATATAGAACTATCTGTCTGTGTTTAGTTTCAAAATATGAGGTATGGTGTAACCCAGGGGTATCAAACTCAGTCCTGCAAAGTTTAGCTTCAACCCTAATTAAACAAGCCTAATCCAGCTAATCAAGTGTTTCAGGCTTATTTGAAAATATAGTGTGTTGGAGCAGGTTTGGAACTAAACTCTGTAGGACTGTGTTCCTCCAAACTGAGTTTGGCACCTCTGACATAACCTATATGAACCAAAATGAATGCTACAAATGAGCTTTTATGTTTAAAACATTAAGTTAAAGTAACAAGTTTTAAAATATGTTTCCTTGGCAGGCTTATGAGAGAAATAACAATGTCTGATTATGGAACAAATTGAGTTGGATCTTTTCAGTTAATCATTTGATTCAGTTCACAATTTCAGTCTGAATGATTTGGTTATGATCTGGATCTAAAGTTCAGCTCAGTTGGCTAGCTATAGCATAATACCTACAGTCAGGGCTTGACATTAAACGAACACTCCACTTTTTTGACAATAGGTTCATTTTCCAACTCCCCTAGAGTTAAACAATTGAGTTTTACCATTTTCGAATCCATTCAGCTGATCTCCGGGTCGATATTTCGATATTTATAAGAGTCAAGTTTTAAATAGGAAAAATATCGAAACTCTTTGGTCATTTTTTTGAGCGAGATGCTAACGGTCTAATCCGATTCAATGAACTATGCTAAGCTATGCTAAAAGTGGTACCGCTAGATACAGGTGGGTAATAACTGGATATGTGTCAGTATATTACGTCCAAGCAGCCCAATTAAATACCTGTCTGTCATTAATGTTAATCAAACAACAAAAGATGTTAAATAAATGTATGCATGTTAAATAAACCTACTGTATCTGAAAAAATATATATATTTTTTAAATTTACTATTGTTTTTGTAATTTGCTAATTTGCTTCTTTGTTCTTTTATATAGCCTAACAAAAATAACTTTCTCATATTAGCCTATGCTTATATTGCCCACCTCTTGCCCACCTATACATACCAGCTGATACACAATGTAGTCTTGATTTGGGTGGTCAATCTGCATTTGAAAGTTTGAAAGGGTTTTAAATCTTATAAATCAAGTAAAATGACTCAAAATCAAGTAATTTAAGCATGCCAAAGTCAACTTTAATCATATAAAATGTAATTTCCCAACAGCAAAATTGTGGACAGTGAAAATGCTGACTGGCTGGTAACTTTGGAAAACCACTAGCCACAGTGGCTGGCGAGCAAAAAAGTTAATGTCAAGCCCTGCCTACAGTACATATAAATATTTGTATTCAAGTAAAAAATAGACATCCATATCAAATGTTTTGTGGCCTGTTTTACTGTTTCTATAAAGAGGCTATCTTTTCAAAAAGCTTTCCCATAATCTGCCAAATGTCTTGAAAGACACATCTGCAAGCCCCTCCTTAGACGGCCTCACCACTGCATCTCCTCACATCTCGCTCTCTCTGATGGATGGTTTGTTGTAGTGTAAGCTGAAAAAAACCCAGCCACTTGCAATTCATCAGGCCTGGAATAATGAGCGGAGAGCTACATTGATTTAGCCCGGGGCTTACAGCTCGAACATCTGGCCTGGTTGGCAGTCATAGTCAAGGCCAGCACTATTGGAAAGCTTTCTTTGGAGGGTCCAGATGCAGAGAGAGGAGGATCGGTACAAATGCTACAGATGGAAACGCTGGAACAGATGATGTGGTGGGCAGCTCCCGCCACCGTTGGCACAGGTAGCTTGTCTCCAACAGCTGGCACAGGTTAGGCATTCCTGGGAATTGGTGCCACAAGGCAAATGTTCGCACTGGCAGAGGTTGTGGTTGTGGTACATACACACACTGTTCATACAGGTATCATCAATCAGGCGGACGGTGGGACTGAATGATAATATGAAAATTGTTCATCTTTGCTTCTGTTGATGTGACTTATTTCATTTGCAAATCTATTTATAGTAAACCAATTAACAGTGTATATGTATTTTCACTTTTTGTATTTCAAAGAAGCATACAGTAACACTTTAGTATAGGTAACACATATTCACTATTAATTATGACTTTTCCCTCAATTAATTACTAATTTACTGCTCATTAATAGTTAGTAAGGTAGTTGTTAAATTTAGGGATTGGGTAGGATTAAGAAAGTAGAATAGGGTCATATAGAATAAGGCATTAATATGTGCTTAATAAGTACTAATAAACAGCCAATATTCTAGTAATATGCATGCTAATAAGCAACTCGTTGAAAGACCCTAAAATAAAGTGTTACCAAGCATACTTATTTAAAATAAATTACATACTTATTTACAATAATTCAGTAAACAAGAATTTGATGTGACTTGCTTTACAAACACAATACTGTCAATTTTTCACTCCAGCAATGAAAGTAGTTCCAAACAAAGCCACAGCAAAATAAACAACTGCATGTCTCTGAGCGATACAAAAATAGTTAAGTTTCTCAGTTCACAGTTTTTCAACAAATGGGTGAATAAATGATTCAGTGTCTGAATAAAAGCAGTCACTTGTTTCAAAACAAATGTTTTTGAACAAATTGGTTGAGTGAATGATTCAGTGATTCCCTCATGAAAACAGTGGGCTCCCTACGTCATTAACCTGTATATCATGATGAATTGTAAGAACCCTGGCTCACTACACATTGGGACACTGAAGACTCCATTTCTGGTGACATGACAACATATTTGCATTGCAAAAAGTCACCACTGTTATCAACAACAGCAAAACGGCAATAGCAAAATGTGATGTATTATCAATACTTCATGGTTTTTGCAGTGCATTGGATTTTTTTAGGGATCAACGTTCCAGGGCACTGGAAGGATTTTGCGATTGAGTCAGCCTTTTAAGTGGCCGACTCTGCATTTGTATGAATGAAGCAAAAAGTGTAGTGTAATTGTCCCCTGAAACGCTGCTCAGCCAATCAGAATCGAGGAACAGAACTAAAATTGTCATATGAAAAAATATGATGATTGTGAAAAATGTTCTGTTTTGATCAAAAAAGATACTAGAAAGATTCTCCCTGCTATGAAGCATACTACACTTATAAAGTAAAGAAAAAAGAAAAGAAAAAAACACTTCACACTATAGGCAACACTTATACACAAGCAAAAAAAAAAATCCCTCAGTCATACTCAGGCATGCTTTTGGATTCTGAGACGAAAAAATAACAGATTGTGTGTGGGGGTTGAGGCTGAGACTGTGAATGTAATGGTCTTGCCCAGATGTATGTGTCTGGACTGTTCAGACTGGCACAAAGCTGGCCACTGCTCACTGATGGACATCTGGATAGCAAATTGGTTAATGGTGCCTCCAAGCCAAAAGGTAGTCAGCC
Organism: Hypophthalmichthys molitrix; assembly: GCA_037950675.1. Lineage (NCBI taxonomy): Eukaryota > Metazoa > Chordata > Actinopteri > Cypriniformes > Xenocyprididae > Hypophthalmichthys > Hypophthalmichthys molitrix. Next base: position 22,987,445 of record CM075504.1, read on the forward strand.
ATCTCCTCTCCCAGCAATGCAAGAACTGCCGCGCATCTGTGTTCCACCTACCCCAGGAAAACATCCCCCTACAGGCTTGAGAAAAGGAGAAGGAGAAAGGAGTAGTGCTTAGTCCAAACCAGGTCTTTTTCTGGAGGGAAGCATGTCATGATGTGGATTTTAAGACAACTGCGTATACTATAAAGTTAAAAGAAATGCAGCATGGACCCGTTTTGTGTATATACTGGTCAAAACAATACTATTTTTAATGTTTTTGAAAGAAGTCTCTTATGCTCATCAAGCCTGCATTTATTTAATCAAAATTACTGGGGAGAAAAACTGTAATATTGTGAAATATTATTACAATTTAAAAATAATGGTTTTCTATTTTAACATACTTTAAAATATGATTTATTTCTGTGATAAAAAGCTGAATTTTTACTCCAGTCTTCAGTGTCACATGATCCTTCAGAAATCATTCTATATGCACAACTTAAAGGGTTAGTTCACCCAAAAATGAAAATTCTGTCATTTATTACTCAACCTCATGCCGTTCCACACCCGTAAGACCTTCGTTAGTCTTCGGAACGCAAATTGAGATATTTTTGTTGAAATCCGATGGCTCTGTGAGGCCTGCATAGGGAGCAATGACATTTCCTCTCTCAAGATCCATAAAGGTACTAAAAACATATTTAAATCAGTTCATGTGAGTACAGTGGTTCAATATTAATATTATAAAGCGACGAGAATATTTTTGGTGCGCCAAAAAAACCAACTTATATCGTGATGGCCGATTTCAAAACACTGCTTCTGGAAGCTTCGGAGCATAATGAATCAGCGTGTCGAATCAGCGGATCGGAGCGCCAAAGTCATTTCAGCATTTTGGTGATCATGATTCGGATCGCGTGTCAAACCACCAAACTGATTTCAGCAGTTTGGTGGTTTGACACGCGATCCGAATCATGATTCGATACGCTGATTCATTATGCTCCCGAAGCTTCCTGAAGCAGGGTTTTGAAATCGGCCATCACTAAATAAGTCGTTATTTTGTTTTTTTGGCGCACCAAAAATATTCTCATCACTTTATAATATTAATATTGAACCACTGTACTCACATGAACTGATTTAAATATGTTTTTAGTACATTAATGGATCTTGAGAGAGGAAATGTCATTGCTGGCTATGGAGGCCTCACTGAGCCATTGGATTTCAACAAAAATATCTTAATTTGTGTTCTGAAGATTAACGAAGGTCTTACGGGTGTGGAACGGCATGAGGGTGAGTATTAAATGACATTATTTTCATTTTTGGGTGAACTAACCCTTTAAAGTATACCAGTATGTGACAAGAATTGAATCATTCATTCAACCGATTCGTTCAAAAGTGCTAATACGTTATTAAAGACCAAAAAAGTGAGTCACCGAATCATTTGCTTAATTGATTTGTTTAAAAAAGCTGATTAATTTCTGTGGATTATTTTCAGTGGTGAACTAAAGCTACATAAAGTAACTGGAAATACTAATTAACTTATGTTGAATAAAAGCAATATAACACTCGCAGTCGAATTATTCTGAATATCAGCAGGAATATGCAGCACATATACTGTATATTATAATGTTAACACTGTACAATGGTTTCATTTGTTAACATTATTTAACTACATTAGTTAACATGAAATAATAATACTTCTACAGCATTTATTTATGTTTTTAAATGTTAATTTCTACATTTATTAATACATTTTTAAAATCAAAAGTCAAATTAGAACAATGAACAATTGTATTTTTACATTAACAAAGGTTGATAAATACTGTAAAAATATATTGCTCATGTTAACTAATGCATCAGCTAATGTTAACAAACAAGGCCTTATTGTAAGGTGTTACCATTTTAATATAACAATGTTGTCAGCTTCTGAACATTTGAATTTCAGAGTTTTTCAGGGTTGCTGGAAGTGCTGGAGTAATGGCACATCGCACCCCACACTGCTCCAGATTCAATTATAGGCAGATGTGATTAGGCAAGCAGATGTGAATGTGTATTAGACCTTGAAATCATAACACAACACATTAATATCCTGGACCTACAGTAATATTTTGGAACACTGATTTCACAAATGATCCATTCAAAGAGCATTACCATCACAACTTGTTTATGTAATAAATGTACATAAGAATTGCTGGACAGACAGAAGAAGCATTGTAAAATTAAACTAATGCTTCCTCTTTTTTGGCCTGATCTCCACCATCTGTGGATAAACAAGTTAAACACACAGCAGTTTCCCCTGACGCCTGAACCCTAGAGGATGTGCCCTCCCCCCAAACAGATGCAGCACCTCCAGAGGCTTTGGGTGCGCTGAGGGAAAGAACAGCTGTTCCCTTGCCTAATAAGAGGGCTGCAAGTGAGACAGGTAGGTCATGAATTATTTACTTGAAATGTTATTGTTCTTAGCTTCTGTTAAAAATGTCACCAGATCCTCTGATCTGCAGGAAGTAATTTTTAGGGAATGTTCATTAGACTTAACCATACACTTGAAGAGGGTACATAAATTCACTTGACACATGTATTAGCTTGTTTCTTTAAACTGATACCTTTATTGTAATGTGAATCACTTTGGATGTGTGATTCGCAAATGCATAAATGTAAACGTGAAGATTTTGAAACAGCTAATAAGCCTTAGTATATGACACAACCATGAACATGATTTGCTACCTGCTTGTCAGTTGCAGGTGGGATTGAGGGAGGGACATCCTCATTATAGAGAGCATTTGATTGGACAAATAGCGGTGTAGTTGAGTCATCAGATTTTTGGTCTACTATTTTAAGAGAAAGACTGCAGATTTTAAATGTGTAATCTGCTAAACGTTTAGGAGGACACCAATGTATCGATGCCTCAAAGCTAATAGAAAGGACCACCCTGGACCACAAAACGAGTCATAAGGGTCAATTTTTTGAAATTGAGATTTATTATGAGGTTTGTTAGGATAGGACAATATTTGGCCGAGATACAACAATTTGAAAATCTGGAATCTGAGGGTGCAAAAAAATCAAAATATTGAGAAAATCGCCTTTAAATTTGTCCAAATGAAGTCCTTAACAATGCATATCCACTCACAAAAAATACATTTTTTGATATATTTACGGTAGGAAATTTACTAAATATCTCCATGAGTTTTGGCATAAAAGAAAAATCGATAATGTATTGTTGGCTATTGCTACAAATATACCTGTGTGACGTTTTGTGGTCCAGGGTCACATGGATTGTATTATTTATTTAAGCTTTTGTTAAATAAATAATACAATCATTAATATACAAAAAAAAAAAAAAAACCTCTTGAATCAACACCATTATAGGAAGTATATTTCTTTAGTTCCTTTCCTTAAAAATTCCTTAAAACACATTTTTTGTGTATTTATGAACTTCTTTCCTTCTTCCTGCCACTATTGATGTCCAGCAATCAGTCATGTTGCTTTAAAAGTATTGTCCTGAATGGGAATGCATATCTGACCCAAATAACTGATAAAGTTATTAAAAATTTTGCCCCACATTTGTATTTCAGCACAAAGCCATATAGCCCTTTTTCCAGCTGTGTTATTTATCACCCAACATTAACCTTCATTTATCGGCATGCCTTCACCAGTTAAAGACGGATTCCTCCATATGGCTGGGTGCTTCATTAAATGCTAATTATTATGAGGTATAATAATTGTGAGGCTGCTGTGTGCACTGGGTGACGTGCTGCTGCAGTGTCCCAAGAGAGGAGGAAATAGACTGAGCTCCAGATAAACAATCCCACTGCTCTCCCGAGACTGTGTGATCGCCCATCTGATGATATGGCCGCATCTCTCCAGCTCATCCTCTCTCCTGGGAGCACGTCTCTCTGTTGCCTGTCTGTGTTGGGTGTGAAGTAAGGGTGACATTGCCGTGCTGATGTTTCATTTTGTCAGCACTGCAGATTTCATATAGCTTTATATTTGTATGTGCGTACATTTATACTGAACCTCGATTTTTAAGAAGTATTTTTCTTATGGTCTCTGTACTGCCTCACATTTTACTATACAAAACCCCTAGACAAGGTTTTGTTATAATATACGCTGTTCTTGCCTGCATTGTGCTTCATGCTATTTGGTTGCTGTGTTGACTCAGCGGGTTTCTTGCATCCACATTGGGTCTTTTCTGATATTGTACATACTTGTTTCTATAAATCTGGTGCTGAGAGCTTGGGTTACTGTGATACCGTAAGATCCCCACATTATGCAGGTATTTTAAATTTGGCCTCTCGTTATCAGAAGCCCCCTGAGTTTGATGAAGGTCATCAAAGGGGTCCTCAGTTTGTAGTTGGACACTTTCTCTGGGTTTATCATAAATATCACAATCCTACCTTCTGCTAGTCTGGGTTGGACACTTAAGTGTTGTTGTGAGTACTGAGTAGGTATGGATCAAATAATGATGATGCTGTCCAGCACTTCATCATCATAAGCCACTCTCGAACAGCTGCTATTTTCATGGGTACATTCTGGGAAGACATTAGTAACTGTGTGAGAAAATCTCCCTCTGAATGCACAGCATAATCCTAATATATTTCTTCTAGATCAACTGTAATAGAAACTCTTCTTGATAGTAGCCTATTTGATGTAAAGCATTATTCAGTCATACATGTGCACATATGGTCACCAACACTGGACTAATGAAGTATTTTAGTAAATTATTATTATTTTTATTATTGTAATTCTATACTAAACATATAAAATAAAATAAAAATTCCATAATATTTTAATAATAAAAAGTCTAAATAAAAATAAAACATTAAAAACTAAATGCAGCTGTTTTAAATGCATCAAAACATTATAGTATGAGATTCTTTCAAGATTTGCTAAATATTTTCTTTGACAGTTATAAAATTATTATTGTTTTTAAAGATTAATATTAGATTATGGTAAATGTAATATAACAAATATTAAAAAATAAAAATTTTGAAATGTTAAAATAAAACTATTTTGTTAAATATTTGATTGTATATTGTTAATATATGTTTTAGCATTACTGGCATTAGTGTTTGAGTGTGATGATGCTTTGCAATATTTTATAAAACAATCATACCAATTAAGTACTTTGAAAAGAAAGAAAGTGCTCCAGTCCAGATGTTATGTGTCAGAAGCCAGACTTTTGCACATCTGTGTAAGTGTCAAATACAATAAATGTATTTAAGGTCTTTATAGAAATAGACCTTATCAGGGTAGAGCCATATTTGATTTGTTGACAGGAATAAAAACGAGGCTGTGAGGGATAGAATACAGTGCTTTCAAATGATTGTACAGATGTTTAAATACTGATCGTTCAGCTGATGAAATGTCTTCTGAAATAAAAACAACTTTTAAGTAGACAAAAACCCCCATAAAAAAAGTTGTGAGTTGTGAAATTATGTGATCTACCTTTATAAGTGCATGTCATTTTAAAGACGTCTATCCTTTACAGCTTCGTTTTCATCTGCGTTAAATTCAATATGGTGTCTAACCTGACTATTAACTTAAGAGTATTCAGCTGGACCACTGTTTTTTGCACTGTAAAAAAGAATTGTTGGTTTAACTTAAAAAAGTAAGTTACCCGGTTGCCTCAGTTCATTGAAATTAAAAAAATGTAGTTAATACAATGAAGGCAATTGGTTTAATGAACAGAAACTCAAAATGTTATGTTATTTGAACTACATTAATTATCTATGTTGATTTGACAAAAAAATAAATAAAGTTTTGATAACATATCATGAAGATATTTTTTTACAGTGTGGGCTTTGAATTCATACAGTGTCCTACGCATAATTTAACTGTTGTGAGAGGTGACTTTACTCAATGCTTGCATTTGTGGCCGTACATTGTTCATAGTCGTTGTTGCATGTTTAATCCTATCATAAAGGTCAGAGTACTATCTGCTTATGTCTGTCTAATAGCTCATGTCCATATGAAATTCCTGTTTGGATGAGCATACTTGCCACCATAAACTTATTTATATTTCTAATTTTTCCTATTATTAACACATTTCATATACTCTTATTGTGTGAAGATGTAATTCTTGTGGATGTAAGAATGCATAAAAAACTTAAGCTACCATAGTTGGTGCAAGTTGAGTGAATCCAGTAGCATCCACAAACATGGATTCCACAGTGACCTCAAGAGGTGGGAATGCAGAAGTACCTGATTAGAATAAACTGTCAATGTGTATTCAGTAGCTCTCTGAGCATTACAGCCTGTATACACATGAATACAGAACATACTTTTGTTTTGTGTATGCACCTTTTCTTGTTAAGCATATAAACAAACACATGAAAGACCTACTGCAAATTCTGTTTTTGTGTTTGCTGAATGGCATAACCCCCTTCTTTATCTGGAGGAAGCTGGAATGTAATTATATGCCAAATATAATTCACCATATCAATATCAATATATTATAGCTTCTGTAAAATATACGCATAACAATTACTCATTGATAAAACCAAGCCATGATTAATACTATAACTGTAATAGTAAAATAAAATGACTTTTACTAGTCCTCTATCGCTCTTCTGAACATTGCTCTTAGTTGCACAGAAGCGAGGCCTCACATCTTTGACTTCAGTCTGAACAGATGGAGAGAACTCCAGTAAATATCATTTCAAACATCAGCCGTGCTTTGCTGATGGCACAGCCGTATTCAAGGGACTGTCATCTCCAAAAAAAACATTTGGGATCAAAAAGGCCTGTTGATTATCATACTGGAGCAGAGAACTAACAGCAGTTATGCTAATAATTGGAACTGTGACGCACACATTTTTGTGTAAAAACAGTTTGAGGATTGTGTATTATAGGGAATTGTTTGGTAAAATCTTTTGTTTTAAACTTAAACAGTATATTGACTAAAAACCTGTGCATTTAAACTAAATTACACTTATGTTGTTATTAACACGGAACCTTAGATTAATGAAAAGATCAGTGAAATGAAAACTTGGAAGCAAAACATTTCATTTTATTTGGTATATATTGATGTGATCTGCTGTGAATGATAATAGTCCTGGATAACTCTTGTACAGAACAAGGAAAAGATTGTTGGGTGACGACATGGAAAAGACCAACACATCACATGCCTGGACTCATTTGCCACATCAGCCTAATGAGGCCATTATTTGCATTAAATTATAATGTTATTATGTCAAGATTCCAGCACCAGTAGGACAGTGGTTTGTTTTGAAATGTATTAGTAACGCCAATTAGTTTACTGGGACGCATGAGTGTGGGAGCGTGGATGATTATGGCGGGTGCGTTCAGCAGCCAAATATGACAAACACGTGACTGTGTTCACAAGGTCCACAGTGAACTTAGCGCATCTGTGGACCATTGCACATATACTTAGCACTGCAAACGTTCACCTGTTGACGGCGCGATCTCACACATAAACTGTAGCCTATATATGGCATGTAAGCACAGGAATCTCTAGCCTTCAGTTCATATCTATCATCTGAACATAGATTATTTTTCATTCTTTACATTTTAGGCCTACACAGTTTTAGGCTACACTGCTAAAGTTGTTTTTATTTAGCGTCATTACTCATCAACTGAACCATTTAAATAGTTCCCATTCATTCATTCAACCAAAAAACGAAATTGTTGCAGTTTGTGGCCCAAATGTTACCGTCATCACGACAGCACAATTTATGTGTATATACGGCATACTGCATTAATTTAACCAAAAATCATGTAATTGAATAAATAAAGGAGATTTTAGAATGGTCCCCTGTGTTCTCGTAACTTGTAGTAATGCCGTTTACCCGCGGATGAAATATGAATGAATTTATTAATAGATCTATTCTCTAAATTAAAGCTGCCACCAAAGGAAACCACTTGGTAGCATTTCAGATGATGATGATGATAAGAACACCAATAATAGTACTAATAATTAACAATAATAACAGTATAATCACAGTAGCATAAATATGTCTTCATCCGCTTAAAAACCCATTTTGTACGCCAAATATTTGGAGATTAAAAGCCCTTCTCAAATGTAATGGTTTACTTTTGGATCATGTTACTTTTCATTTTATTTTTTTGTTTTACTAATTTTAGCGTTTCATCAGACACTCAGCTCACAATATTTTTAAGTGGCCATATTAATGTCCACTAACCCTGTGACTCTCTCTCTCTCTCTCGCTCGCTCGCTCTCTCCGCAGCGCTGGAGGAAGTTGCAGTGCACCTGTTCTTCACCGCTGCTCGGTCCGTGACTACAGTACCCACGTAACATTGCGCAATGTCCCTCGATCCGCGCGCTGCGCCAGTCTGCTCGAGGAACCCGTCCGTCCGTTCGCTCGCTCGCTCGGCCTTTTTTTCTGCTTTCTCACTGTTGCCTGGTGTCAACCTACGCCGAGAAAGAGACATCCCTCCCTCTTCCCCCCCTCAGCGGCAGCTTCCAATTTGCCTTCGCTTTTCTTTTCGCCTCTTCCATTGGCTTGCGCGCTGCCAGTCAAGCGCTTCCTCTTTACAGGAGAGTTGAGTAGCAACAGCTCGGAAACATCTGGCTGCCGCAGCTCTCGTCGCTCCGCTTGCCTGCTCTGTCTTTCCTGCCACTGCAGGTTGTTATGGAAAGCTGTTGAAAGTCAATCGAGTTGTTTTTCTCGCTGAGAGGATTAGACGGAGGAAGCAGGAAGACGTTGGACCTGGTTGTCTGTAAGTGCCTGTGATACGAGGTGCTCTTTAAGGAGATGAAAGGGGGGTTGGAGGCACGGGCTGGATTGTTATGGGGAAAAGTAACGATCTTTTTCACGCGACTGTTGGTCTTCACGCGCAGAACGAGTTGCTCGAGCGCGTGGCATCGGGGCCTGCCGCAAAACTGTAACACTGCAGGTTGAATGCTTACTTTTTATTTGTTAGCCACACAAGCTAGCTTTTCCTGAACGTACGGGGTCAGGATCCAGAGAAAGACCGTCGGCAGTGCTGTGTGTGTTTGTGTAGGAGTAGCCTGCTGTAATACCATTTCCTACCTAGGTGGACTCGTAGTTTATTTTATTTCAGTGTCTATTTATTTTGTATCGTAGCTTTTAAGTTCAAGAAAGGCTAACTTGGCACAATTCCGTCTTTCTGGAGAACTTGCCAGGTTTGAAAACAAGTTTACTTTAAAATATCATGGTATAAAACAGTGCGTAGGCTTAGTTTTTTTTTCTTTTACCTTCATGTTGACCAGTTGCTTTGAAAACCAAAGTATATTAATACATAAGTAAGCCTAATAGTACGTATTTTCCATTAAACGAAAAGCTCTTATTGGTTGTTTAAAAATCCCTGAGACCAAGTTCGTGACAGATGCAGCAAACTCTTCATTCATGTGCTGTTTTATGCATTTGAAAATTTCCTGGCATATCAATGAGTTAAAAAAAACTATTCTGTTCATATTCACGAGTGTGTCATCCTTCAGAAGAGACCTTCAGTTTATAGTTGCATATCTTTGTTTTGCTCATTTTAGTGGTAAACAGGAAACTGTTGTTTGTTTCATACCAAAGAAGTTTCTGAAAATTAACACAAATATATGTGGGATACTTAAAAAGAAAGGAGGTATGTAAGACCTAATGCGGAATACAGTGTCTTTTGTTTGAACCGTACTTATAAAGCCTGTATGATTGTTCCCATTGTTTCTTATTTCTTTTTTTTTTCTCCTCCTCTGTCAGTTGTCCAAAGGGTTAGTAAAATGAATGACGGTAATGGCGCGGCCAGTGAACCATAAAGAAGTCGAAAACAATATCAGCTGCGTGGATCTGTCAGTTGCAAATGTGCTGTGCTGGCCTTTGTTTATGGTTACTGGAAGGAGAGGGGGGAAAAAACTTGAGGGTATTTAAATTCTCAGTGCAGGAAACTAGGTTAGAAAAAAGTGTCGGCTTTCAGACAGACCCAGTTCCAAGTTCTTCTTTGCTGAGAGATTACAACTAAAGGGGGGAATTGGCTAGTTTTCTACAGAATCACCTCACAACACTTCCCTTCCTCCCATTTTTTAAAGGGGGGAAAGAGAAACAAAGTTGTATAAAGGAGAGGCTGGTGGCAAGAGTGTAGAGGAGTAGCATATGGCACTAAAAGGAGCACAGCTGGAGGTAGCATTTCCATCTGAACATGATGTCAGAGCAGCTGACAGGCTGCCATCCCCCAGTCTTTTCTTCTAACGCACAGACTGGGAGTTAGTGTGTGTGCGGATCTGTGTGCAGGAGGAGGCATCGCATTCCCCTCCAACATCTCCTCCACTTTGCATCTGTCCCTCACAGTTTGATTTTCTCTCTCTTTCTCTCGCGTCTCTACCCTTTCATTGATTCGGCGAAGGGAGTTACAGCCGGCGCTACCACAACAGTGGACTTAATCAAGTTGATGCGTACTGCAGGTACTGTACCGGGGGGTCCGGGCAACAGGGATGTGTTTTGAATAGGGAGCTCTCGTTAAGTCTTTTTGCGTGTCTGCCATCAGCTATCAGAGCGTGTGAAATGGGAAGTAAAGGATTTTGAGCTGGTGTAGTGTAACCAGGCTGGGGACAAGTGACACTTTTTGTTGCCACGAAGAGGTTTCCAGGCAAGCGTTTCATTATTCTGTTTGTTTACAGGTCTTCTTTTCAGTTACTTTGTTCTCAGTGGCAAATTGTTGCTCTGTTGTGACAGTATACAGTGTACAGTTAGTTAATTGTAGTATTATTACTGAATTAAAACAAGAGACTCTTATGTGTTTACATGCTGTTAATCTGTTAAAATCTGTTTTTCTTTTAAATAACGAGATTTTCAGTACAGTTAAACAAAATTTGTAGTCCTCGAAAGCGACTGAAAAGATAGAAATGCTTTTAGGGAGATAATCTGCAACTTTATATAATCATGCATTCTTCAATATATCCCATCTTTAGGCTTTTGCTCATCTCTTTCTTTTTTTTTTTTTCCCCCTGTTTGTAAGGACTAATTTAGAACTTGCAGATTTGAGCTGCCTGAATTGGCTAGACAGCTGTAATCGCACTCCTCCTAGTCTTAATCTCTTTATCTGGGCAGCAGCTGCCATATGGTCTCAGTCAGCTGGATCAGATGTTCATAAGCCTCCTTCTCCGTCCCTCTCTGTCCTCCCAGTCTCCTAATTTGATCGCTGCTACCTTGTGAGCTGTCCTGCAATCTTTATTTTTAGCCATCTTAAGGATTAGGATTGATGTGGACTACGGGGCACTTAAAGTGATTGTATTGTAAATCTGCTGTGGACCGCCTCTTTGGGGAGGATGTTCCATTTCTCCAAAGATTTGGGGAGGGGGAAAAGGGGAGGAGAGGGTTGGCGAGAGGTTTGTTATCCCCCTGTCCCCCTATAAGCCCCTCATTAATGAAGGTCTGAACGCTGTTTGGGGTGGGGTGGGGGGCTTTGGCTTGCTATCCCAATCAGATTTAAATGAAGATTCAAATGAGTTCATTTAAGTCCGCTGGTTGAACATGACGCTGGTGCATTTTTTTAGACGGGAACGATCTCCGCGGGTAACAGGTGTGATTTAAAATTTTTTTTGTGTTTTGCCTTTAGTTTGTAAATAGTTTGTATAACCATTTTTAATATAATGTAAATTTCTATTTTTTTTTTTTTATCATATTTTATTTGCAGACTGTCCGTCTTTGATTACGCACGTCATACTGATGTTCTGCTTCCTCAGTTGTCGTAACCTTAGAGATCATGGTACTTAGTATACTTATGCAGTGTGCCCATGATGGTGAGCTGTTTGTGTACCTGTAAGCCTGTTACCTATACTTGGCATCCTGGCCAAAGTGGGTTATTATAAATAACTGCTCCAGGAGCACAGCGAGTAAAACAGGAAAGATTCTCTTGCGCAGGCATCTGTGGAATCAGGACTTCGGCTCCTTACCTCACGGCATCTGATTATTAAACTCAAATGATTCTGATGGGATGCTCACGGCTATATTGCTTTAAATGTAATTTTCAATAAAGATATTTTTTATTTACATTTTTGTGTTAATTTCCCCGGTTATGCTTTTATACTTTTAATTAAAAGGGCTAGATTGAAATGTAATTTTTAAACACACCACTGCGTACTTGAAAGTACACAAGTGAGGAAAATAAAGTTAGCTTAATATATAAACTGTGCTGTTATACTTTTTGCATGTGCTTTTTTTTTTGTAATCCTTTTATGTCAAGACTGTGGTGAACATTTTTCCAGTGTTCCCACAGGGGAGGAGGGAGGGAGAGAGAATTAGAGTGTGAGAGTATGTCTGTGTGCATGGAGCGAGAGAGAGGGACGGAGCGGGTGGGAAAGAGAAGTTCCACACAGAGCACAGACAAAACAATTGTTGTTCTAGAGAGCCTCACTAACATCTGTGGTCTTTTGCAGGTTATGAAGACAGCATGGAGTTTCCAGACCACAGCAGACATTTGCTACAGTGTCTGAGCGAGCAGAGACATCAGGGATTCCTTTGTGACTCCACTGTGCTGGTCGGTGATGCCCAGTTCCGAGCCCATCGTGCAGTGCTGGCTTCATGCAGCATGTACTTCCACCTCTTTTACAAGGACCAGTTAGACAAAAGGGACATTGTTCATCTGAACAGCGACATTGTCACAGCCCCAGCCTTCGCTCTCCTGCTTGAGTTCATGTACGAAGGAAAACTCCAGTTTAAATCGCTTCCAGTGGAGGATGTGCTGGCTGCTGCCAGCTATCTCCACATGTACGACATTGTCAAGGTGTGCAAGAAGAAGCTCAAGCAGAAGGCCACGGCTGAGGCCGACAGCACCAAGCGGGAAGAGGATGCTTCCAGCTGCTCAGACAAAGTGGAGAGCTTCTCGGAAGGTGGAAGCACGGGCCGGCCAGCCACTGCTGACCTGCTGCAGAGCGATGACGAGGACATGGAGAACAAACGGGACAGCCCTCAGGAGCCGGGGAGCATGTGGATGCGACTGCCTTCCGACCGGACCGCGTCTCCCACCACCAGCCCCAGGGAGGCAGAAACGCATGGTCCCGACACTGGCAAATCCCCTGCCGGCAGCCCCAGCAGCTCCACCGGCTCCCTGTCCCGTCGCTCTGCGGCGTCTCGGCGAGTCTCTGCCGACACCGATTGTGTGCTTGACCTCTCTGTGAAGTCCAGCCTGGGCGGAGGTCCTGGGGAGACCATGGCTGGCAATCCTTACTTCTGCAGTTCCGTCACCCCAGACAGCCTTCAGAGTGCCCTGGTTCAAGTAAAGGTGGAGAAGGACACGGGCTCGGACGATGACGAGCTGGTGAGCGGCGACTACGAGATGGAGCACAGCGGTGTAAAGGAGCCACCCAGCACCAACGGGACCCACATCAGTCTTGTTGCGCAACGGAGGCTGGGCCTGGAGGCTCACCTCTCGGCCCTGCGTGAGGCCTCGCTGGCCAGCGAGCTGGAGCGGGACGACAAAGGAGGCGACGACGACGCAGACGTCCTAGGAGGGGACAGTGAGCGAGCGCAGGAGGCCGCAGGGGTCGAAAGCTCCCTGTTGCCTTACGTCTCCAGCATGCTGGGGGCCCCACATACTCAGATCTTCATGTGCCCCTTATGCAACAAGGTCTTCCCCAGCCCGCACATCCTGCAGATCCACCTCAGCACGCACTTCCGCGAGCAGGAAGGCGTACGGGCCAAGCCGGCCGGCGACGTTAACGTCCCCACCTGCTCCATCTGCGGCAAAACCTTCTCCTGCATGTACACGTTAAAGCGCCACGAGCGGACGCACTCGGGCGAGAAGCCCTACACATGCACTACTTGTGGCAAGAGCTTCCAGTACTCACACAACCTGAGCCGACACGCCGTCGTGCACACACGCGAGAAGCCGCATGCTTGTAAGTGGTGCGAGCGGCGCTTCACGCAGTCAGGGGACCTGTACCGACACATCCGCAAGTTCCACTGCGAACTGGTCAACTCGCTCTCGGTTAAGAGCGAGGCGCTCAATCTACCCACAGTCAGAGACTGGGCACTGGAAGATAGTTCTCAAGAACTGTGGAAATGAATGCTAAAATTATAGCAGACTGTTTGAACTGCTTGTTAAGTTGATGAGAGAGATCTGAGTGACATTTTTTGGGGCAGAGAGGTGAAGGTAAGAGTGGGGCAGAGTGATGGCCGAAGGGTCTGAATCAGTCATTTTTCTTGTATGTACATTGCAAATCTTGTTGAATTGCACTTTACTAGCACATGAAAATGTTACTACTGATTTTCTTTTAATATATTTTCTGGTCTATTTAGGGTCTCTTTTTTTTTCCTGTTCTCCTTGGGTTTTTATAAAACATGGGTGCTGGTCTCAGTAACCAACTTTGACAGAAATATTATTCATTGGGATTTTCAACTGTATATAATTTACAGTATTTGTATACGCTCCAAAATTTCAAGGAACATCTGCCATGAAAAGCATATGAAGATTTCAGGTAATAGACAGAGGAGTTTAAAACTAAGGACACACTAAACGGGTACAATGGTCATATATTTACCTGTACACATTCGCCTCTTGTTTGAGTATGCGTGTGTGTAAAATATATATATATATAAAATATATATATATATATATATATATATATATATATATATATATATATATATATATATATATATATATATAGTGCACTACTATAATTTGCAGATAACATACCTGATGTGTGACTGTGGTTGTGCTTGCATGTGTATTCATGCACATATGCACACGTACACACGTAGTGTGTGAGCAGGTCAGTCCTTTAAATCCCATGAGGAAGCTCTAAGCTCGCGTTACTTAAGCTCTTGTACATTTTTGACTCATTATAGGAAACTTGACTGATGGAAGACAAACAAGGCACTCATGCAATGTACAGCTTCCTTTTTCATATCAGTTGCTGCATTTCCTTTATCCTTTCTTAATATGATTTGAAGTCATTTTCGCATTTTAGTTGCAGTCTCTCTACATCACTCCTTTGCTACTGAAGTTGGTTTTTACATCGGCTGCATTTCTAGAGATTTCTGTAGTGTTTTATTAAGACTTTTCGTTTTTAAAACGGAATCTGTTGTTGCATGATGTCTGACCTGTATATTGAAAAAGATGTGACTTGCTGTATTGCTGTACACTGTAATTGACTGATTCATTACAGTCAGGGCACCTGTTTGTTGAAAAAAAAAAAAGTACCTTTAATATTACCGCTGTAGAAATTGCATGAATTTTATTTAACTTACTCTTTTTTTTGTTGTTGTTTTGCATCAGAGAGTGTATTTTTTAATTAACTCATTTGATTCCTTGGTAGATTTGAGTTTTTTTTCCTCTCATTAGAGAATGAATCGGGGGTTCTGGTGAGGTGTTTATTCTGGGCTGTGAAGATTGTGGAAATGCACTGACGTTAGGCTGCAGTATCTACACGCGCAAAGCGATTCGATTTGGGCTCGCTGTAGGATTCGGAGGTTAACGAGAGGCCAGGTGTCAGCAGAGGCTGAATCGCTATGTTTATTGTTCAGAAGAAAGCTAGCGGGGCTCCTGCTAGCATCTCCTCACGCGCTGCTCTTCCCAGTGCTGGGTCCTCAACTGCTGTTTGTCTCAGTGTCCTGTTTACTGGCTGTTGTCATTTGAATCATGTCAGCTCTGTTTGTAATTTATTTATTTATCTTTTCAATTGGCACTTGCTTCAGATTCGATTGCCATGAAGACACATTTGCGTGGCTGATGGTACAGCTCTTCTGTATGGGTGTCCTCAGCAGCGCACATCTATTTGGAGAAAGCTGAAGGATCTTTAAACAGCATAAAGCTCGACACACTCTGATCTGAGTGGTTTGTGTGCGTGTGTTTGTGTTCAATACATAAGTCTTTTTTTTTTTTCGTCACTTGAACATGTTTGGCAAGGTTGGTTGCACCTTTTGAAGCTTAATGAAATTAGATTGTGCAAAAGAGGCCTTTATAAAATGTATACAACTAATTATTAACCTAACTGAATTGACTTTGTTACACTGAAAAAAAAAAAGATCTAAATTTGTGATTGTTAAAAAAAAGTTAAATTGTTAACTTTTGCAGCATTTGTGATTTTGAATAATGTTTATTATAAGTTTTTTTCTTTAAAATGTTTTAATTTGCAAAATTATGGTTTCTTTTTTTTTTAGAATGTGGAAATTCAGATAATTTTGTTTGTTGGTTGGTTTGTTTAACAAAAAAAAAAAAAAAAAAACACTTTCATTGTCAAATCCAGTGAAATAAAAAGCAAAGAAAAATTAAAAACATATGGCTTAGCGCTGTAGACATAGATCAGTCACTCACACAGTGCTGAAATGCTTGAACTACTTTAGTTAGAGAGGGCCGGGGGCTCCGCACATGTTTTGAGCAGGACAGGAGTGTGCGGCACACGGGCCTATGCAGGCCTCAGGAACTGTCCTTCCATATATTTGGCTGGTGCAACAGCTAGTGAAAAGGTTGAGCTTTGCCAACAGCGCACGCTCCTCATGGCGTTTTGCACGGTGGTACTTTTACCTTTTGCACTCTAAAATGTGACAGAAAAAATATCAACTGTGGGGTTGATTTGTTTTCTATGCTTTCTTTTTCTTTACATTTTTTTGTTGGCTTCTATTGTACTTGACCGCCTTAAACTACTGTTATCAGCTTATTATACTCAGAGGGTGAAAACTGGAAACTGTCGCTGGAATACTGGATGTCTTTCTTTGACTTTTGTTCAATGGAAATGAAGCTGTGAAATGGCCTATGAAGCATATCCATAAATTGGACACCCCTTTAGTTTACTTGAAACCCGGGAACCCCAGTGTGAAGAACAACTCTGTCAAATTCAAACATGGTGGCTAATGAGTATGGGAAAGAAAAATAAATATGTTGAATTCAAAGACAATCGCTGTCTGGATTTAAAAAAAAAAAAAAAAAAAAAAAAAAAAGATTCGACTTCACATGTAATTGCTTCCCTTCTGAGATTTTTTGCTATGTTGACATTGTTCTTTTTATGGATTTAGACATTTAGCTTTGACAATCATAGTATGTTTCATTTTCTCAAGGGAAGTAAATTATGAGGCTGTTTAGTTTTGTACTTTTGGTGTGCTGTTGGTGAAATTTTTAAATTGTGTGCAAACTGCAATAAATTATAAGAACCTTAAACTCTCCGTGCCATTTTTCTGTCAGAAACTTTTGGCGGGATTGCCAGAGCAATGACGATGTGCAGATTTGTGAGACGGTGTTTGTGTTTTTGCATTCAGTTCAATAATCTTATTTACTGTAGATGCTCGTGTGGGTGGAAACATGTTTTCCAGTGCGTGAGGTCTGTGGATTGAGTATACTGTCCGAATGAGTGAGTGTGTGGACGCGTGTGCGTGCGTGAGTGAGTGTACGTGGTCTTACATGGCTCATGTGTATATGCTGCTTTAATGTCTGGCTGGTGCTCCAGTAAAGGCGTGGGTTGGACCTGGGAAAATGTGCAGCAGCTTGTACGAAGACTATCCCCTCCCCCTGCCACACACACACACACACACACGCGCACACACGCACACAGTCACAGGCTGCTTCCAAAGCTCCTCAAGTACAGTTTTCCAGAAAACAAATCAGCTTTATCTAATGTCTCGCTGTTCGGCAAACCTGGCCTACAGATGCACTAAAGGCTGACCACTTTTAAGTCAGCGAGCGTTACTCAACAGGCCACTGCCACAGATGGTCCCATGCTGTAAGCCTGCCCCCCTTCCTCATACACATACACACGGCACCTCCTTCTAATTGGTACGGAATTTAGTTTTTGATCACGTTTTGGATTTAAGATCCATTTGTGCTTTTATTATGGTGGAAGTATGAAATGTGCCTTATTGTTTTGTAGACTTAAATAATTGTAAAAATTATGTTTCGGTAAAAAACAGTTAATTCACACTAAAAAAACGATGGGTTAAAAACAACCCAAGTTGGGTTAAATATGGACAAACCCAGCGATTGGGTTGTTTTGACACAGCATTTGGCATCCTGCTGTGCAGTTTTATTTAACTCAACTGTTTATTACAATTACTATTTGGCTGGCTTAAAATGAACCCAAAATAGGTTGGAAATTAAAAATCAGACACATAATTACTAGAGGTAACAATAATAATCAAAAGGTGAACATTTATTAATAAGCAATTTAATAAATGTTTATTGTTTAATTATTATTCATTAAACTTATTAATACATGTTCATTTCCAACCTATTTTAGGTTCATTTTAAGTAAGCAATACAGTCATTTTTAAACAATAGTTGAGTTAAAGTAAACTACCCAAGAGGTTGGGTCAAACATTTAACCCAAATGCTGGTTCAGAACAACCCAATCGCTGGGTTTGTGCATATTTAACCCAACATGGGTTGTTTTTAACTCTGTAATAAATAATGGCATTTCAAACTGCTAAATTGACAGTTTTGGGAAGTAAAAAAGTCAAATTATAATAACTATGCTTTTTCTTAGCTTTTTTTAATCAGTTATGTACATTAGGGTTTAATTTTACATCTTAAATGAATGTTTATTGCATTATTTTAGTGTCATGTGTGTTACCATGATAGTGTTTTTTGTGTATGACTGTGCACCTTCAAAATATTAGCATTTACCTCAGCTTGTGGAAAAGCTGTATGTGAGTTTGATTCATCATATGTGGATTTTTCATTACCACCTGTGTTTTTGGTGGTTGTCAGTGTAATATAAAGGTACAAAACAGAATTTAGTACTTCTATAACATTATATCAGTTAATGAAATATACAGTTTTTATGTACCGTTGTAAAAAAATCAGCGTATAAATGTTATTTCTAGACAATATTGTGCACACTTCCACTGATTTTCCGAGAGATGAAATTTGATTTGTGGCTACATTCACATACAAATCTGCACCTAACATCTGGTTGGAACGGACAGTTGATGCGTCGCCGAGGCATAATGGTTTTCTCTCTTTGCTTTTTTACTATGAATTTAGGTCATTAATTTGTATCTGTCCTTTGTTTACTCAAGGAGCAGAGACAAAGGGGCAGCTGTGGAAACATTTGGCTGTGCCGAAGGGTAGTGGGCTCGACGTGATGAGTGTATTACCAGCTTGGGCTTCTATATGTAGCTCCACCACAGAAGTTAGCGGGAGCTGCATGCCAGCGTACTGGGGGAGAGCGCCGCACATGGCATCAATAGGGCAGCCGTTGCACTGAGGTATGACTGATGCTGCCCACGCAGATAGCTGCCGAGTGCCTCACCACTCTCTGTGACCAGCTCCAAATATAATGTACATTAGAGGGGCGCAGACAGGAAGAGGCCTTTCTGTTTGTTTGCATTCGAAGAGGAAGCGCAGCAAATGCTGTTCTTCGTGAAGTTGGTGAATTTATCAGATGTTATTAACTCTTGAGTTCTGATTGGCCATTTTAATAGCTTATAAAAAAAATATAACAGTGAAGTGTAAGGTTGATTCTTTATGACTTTTCTTAATCTTATGAGAAATGATTATAAATTAAATTAATTATAAACAAATTTGATAACACTTTTGCCATACATGTTACATTAATTATGCTTAGAAAAAATCAAATATGATAGGATAGTCTACACACTGTAGAGATACACTTCTGCCAGTTGTTTATTTTGTTTTCTTTGTTTTTTTTTAAACATAATGAATACCAGTCACACTTCTGTCTACTTTGAAAAAAAAAAAAAAGGATGGTTAAAATTCTACAAAATATCTATATCATATATTTGCATCAAATTTGCATCAATGGTTCCATGAAGAACCTTTAACAACCAGGGAATCTTTCTATTGCACAAAAGGTTCTTTATTGTGGACAAAATACTAAAAAACTTCCTACCGTAAAATTTCCTACCGTAAATCTATTTTTGTGAGTGGATATGCATTGCTAAGGATTTCATTTGGACAACTTTAAAGATGATTTTCCTAATATTTTGATTTTTTGCACCCTCAGATTCCAGATTTTTGTATCTCGACCAAATATTGTCCTATCCTAACAAACCATACATCAATGGAAAGCTTATTTATACAGCTTTCAGATGATGTATAAATGTTAATTTAAAAAAATTTTACCTATTTGACTGGTTTTGTGGTCCAGGGTCACAAATGGTTCTTTAAGAACTGTTCTTCTATGGCAACCCTGTGAAAACCTTCTTTTGGAACCTTTATTTTTAAGAGTGTAGGTTTTGATTAAGTCAGAGGAACATATTAAAATAATTTGAAGGCAAAATGAGTCAAACAGAAACAGACTAAAAAAAAATACAGTAACATAGACCACAACTCATTAAACAGGTTAACTATTAATAGCACTATTAAGGATAGCACTGTTGCATATATATGACCTGTTATATGTTATATATAATATTTTTAACTTAATTTAGTCTTCTACACCCCATAAGAAAATTCATTTCCACTTCTCAAGAAAGTATGAGTCAAAAGTGCTGAAAATTCAACAGCGGCCATCAGTTAAGATGTAGGAATTTGAGGGAATGAAAGGAGCATTAAGTCCTACATGAAAGAGAAAGGAAAAGAGGAAAAAAAGTACAAGGGCTCAGCAGATAAAAGGTGAGAAAAGCAGGCAGGAGGGACGACGTCTTCTTTCTTTCAGTTGTCTGCCTCATTTAAAAGGCAGCCATTGTCAAGCGCCCTGTGCACAGACAGAAGGCAAGCAACAAGCGGCCTGTCTTGGCCCTTCAGACAATGCAGTGGTGCTACAGCCTGTCAGGGGTGGGGGAGAGGGGTCTGCGTGGGGGAATATTTTTGGTTTAGGGAGGGGTGCGTCATGCACCCTGCGTCCCCCAACAAAAGAAGACGCAACCCCAACTTAAATGTTAGTATGAGTGTGTGTGTGGAGTGGAGCGAGCGACACAGACCTCACTCCATCCACACAAGCACACTCGGGGGGTCTGTGGAGCTCTCTTGAGCACAGATAAAACACAACATTTCTTTTGTGTGATTCTTCCATAGCAAAGGGGGGTGGTTATCTGAAATGAGTGCACAATTTTAGAGTTTAAAGAGTCTTTTGAGTGCCAGTTTTCATATGAACATTTTCAAATCCAGAATTCAATTGACATTGAAATGTTTGAAGGAGATATTTAACTTCCTGGTAAAACACTACAACTCCTTCACTGTCCTATGGAAGAATTCCAATTAATTGCAATTAATTAGCGATTGTTTTTGAAAAGTCTATTCTATATTATAATATATTATATTATATATACTACCGTTAAAAAAGAACAATTTTGAAAGTCTCTTATGCTCACCAAGGCTGCATTTATGCAATCAAAAATACAGTAAAAACAACATTGTGAAATATTATTGCAATGTAAAATAACCATTTTATTATATTTTTATTCCAGTGAAGGCAAAGTTTTACTTAAGTCTTCAGTTTCAAATGTTACTTCAGAAATCATTCTAATATGCTGATTTGCTGCTCAGGAAACATTTATTCTTATTATCAATGTTGAAAGCAGTCGTGCTGCTTTTTTTTTCTCTCTCTCTCTCTCTCTCTCTCCAGGATTCTTTGATAAATAGAATGTTTAAAAGAACAGCAAATCTTTCATACCATTATATATGTCTTTACTGTCACTTTTGGTTAATTTAATGCCTCTTTGCAGAATACAAAAATTAATAATTTATTATTAAAAAAATAAACTTTTGAATGGTATAGTACTATGATTAGTGACCACCAATGACACTGTATAAATGACCGCTGTCCCAAACCACAGATTTCCTACATAGTTGGGCTTCTGTCATGTCTCTCTACTTTCGCAATTTCTTCTCAGATAAAAAGAATAATTTCTATTCAAATTAACATTAAACAAGTCCATTTAATTGGTAATAAGTGCTATAATGTACAGTCAGCCAGTCATTATAGCAAAATACCCCTAATCCGAGACTTATTGTGCAATAATTACAGGTTGATTTTACATTATTCCTTATTAGCCAATACAATTTAACACTTCAATCAGATATTTATTAAAATAAGTAAGGACTCCTTCATTTCCCTGTCTTCATTCTGTACATGTTGTAGGAATGGCAAACCCTTGATGTGACTTGTTTGGTCGGCTGTTTCATTCTCTCTGAACCAGCTGTTGGTCGCACTTCTGCCCACTGTAGATAAGTGGGCAGCAGGGTGTGGGATGTTGATAGGGGTTCTTGGCAGGATTTAGTCAGCAGCAAGTCAGCACTTTTCCTGGGTGCAGTGCTGTGACCTTATGGGGGTCAGAAAGGCACTGCATATATGCATCTGTTTATCTACCTACATTAACAAAGTTGTCCGTATCTTGCAAAAAAAAAATACAATATACTGTGCTGTTCAAAAGTGTGGGGTCAGTAAGATATTTTTTGTTGTTGTTGAAAGAAATTAATACTTTTATTCAGCAAAGATGCATTGATCAAAAGTAAAAGTAAAGACATTTAAAATGTTGACATTTAAAAACAATGAAAGAAATGTATCATGGTTTAAAAAAAAAACAGTTTTCAGCATTGATAATAATCAAAAATGTTTCCTTGAAAACCAAATCAACATATAAGAATGATGATATAATGACAATAGTTGTTTTTAATTTTAATAATATTTTACAGTAATAAGGTTTTGATCAAATGAATGCAGCATTGGTGAGCATAGAGTTCTTTCAAAAACATTTCATTAATGTAAATGGAATGTGCATAGTTTTGTCTTGGCAGACTAGATCTGCTATGCTGCTGCTTTGGTTTCTGCTGCTGATGCACAGCAAGTACGACTTGCTTCTGTAAAATCCTCAGAACAACAAAAAATAAATAAATAATGGAAACATGCTGCTGCTGCTAAAAGCAGGGAGACCCCCATAGCAGATCTAGGCAGGTGGTGCTGGGGAGGTGGAGGACCAGAATAAGAATTTGCATAGCGAGCAGAGTTAGTGTGTTCATTTGGATGCGTCGTGCATGGTTATAAAAGGAAGTAATAATGGATATGTGAAATAGATTGGCTGTGAAAGTTACATTTTGAAACAACCAATCAGAACATGAATAGAGTTTCATGGCTGAACTATAGGTGCGTTCACACCATGTTGAAATTAGCGTAATTTCGAGGTTTCAACTTGTAAAAAGCGTTTACGTCCTTGTAGAGCATGTAAGATGGGACTTTTCTGAGATCTCCTACTTGTTCACGTGACAGCTGTACCACCTGACCGCTGCAGATTCATATAGGGGTTGATAGTGTCGCCACAGAAACACATAATTCCCAGTCCAAGGACGTGAACAGCTCTGAATAAAACATCATGTGTTGTCATCTCGAGCCTACGGTAAGTACGACAGGGCGTGAATGCAGCATATTCATTTAACTAAAGGCTGACCCACACTAAAAGATTTTTAAAATCTTATCAGATTTTCAAAATGTGAATCATAGATTTAACAGAATCATAGATTTAACAGCGATGTGGCCAGGACAGCACATCACACACTAACAGATTCCATTCACAAACCAGAGTCCCGACTGTGAACACGGGAAATCTTGCAAAATCTCTCGCGGTCAAACTTGAACACAAACATGGTGGACGACAGGCCTAACATTATTCCTAGCAGATTCAATCACTCTTAACTCACCACAGGAAAATCTGATAAGATAATCTGTAGAACCATCAAGATAATCGTGACTTTGATTGTCAGAAGGAGAGAACTGGGCCCAAAATCGGCCTGATTATCTTCTAATGTGTGGGTGCCTTAACAGGTCAATGCATGCTCTACAGAAGACACATTTTTAGTGGTGTGTGGTGTCTGCAGCACAGTGCCTGCAATAGTCATCACTAAAGAGACCCCACACCTGTCCACCCTGAACGTGTGACTCAGCAGGGCTCACACACTCTTTACACATGTGGCAGGAACTCCACATGAAGATCACACATACTGTTAGAGCAGAATATCACACTCCTACACCTTACAGATACTGTATGGCCATGCCAATACAAACATTCATAGAAACATTCAGTAACACTTTACAATAAAGTTGTATATGTTAGCATCAATCCATTTTTGACAATACACGTTGTATGCATTAGCATTAACTTGAAATGTGAAAATACCTTTTACCCACTGTGCAACATAACATTACGAATCAAGAGTGCAGAAACCTGCCTCATCATTTTCGAATCATAAGCTAGATTGCGTACAAAGAGGAGCATTGTCGTCTCAGCCGGAGATGCCAACCTCTCCGCTCACTGCGAGGTCCGGCAGCGCGGGCCCCATCTGTCGCCTCCACCAACCTGCAGCAACTCAGAGTGGCCCGAGGCCGACTCACAGGATTAATGCGCACATCCTGAACTGGGTTAGGGAGAGGGAACGTGGGCTCAGCCTGTGGGACCTGGCACAGCCAACGTGCCACATTCCCTCTCACAATGCTGCATTATCCACCACCGCACAGCAACCTTGGCAGGGAGCTGAAAAGAAATCCTGAAGGAGGACGGATGTGATACTGGTACTTTTAACATTGATGCGTCCTCCAAAAGGCCTCTTTATTATATCCTTGCATTTAGCATGGATGTTTGCAGTAACTGCTTCTGTGTTCACAGGTTATGAGATGTTTGTGATGAGAGACACAGCTGAATGGCTTCTGAGTATCAGATCTCTTGCTGATGACACCATATGTAAACTTTGACAAGCAAGATGTAATATATAGCCAAGTAAACACTACTGAGGCTACTAGCACATTTTTAGGGGGCATTAGTGGCAGTCTTGGCTCACTTGGTACTTATGTGGGATAAGACAAAGAAAACCCATACATAAGAAACTTTGGAGGTCTTCTAAGAAACTTGAGGTCTTCTAAACTGTGTTGTTATTGGTAACTTAAACCATATATTGTATAGTTAACAATTTCGTTACCTGAAATAAAACTTAAAAAAGTTAAATGAAAATTAGAAATGTTGCCTTGGCAACTGAAATAAAATAAATGTAAGTTGAAAGACTAAAATGATTAAAACTGAGATAAAAATAAATTAAAGCTAAATAGAAATATTTAAACATAAACTAATAAAAATGACAAAAGCACAACAATATATAAACTAAATATAAATTAAAATTAAAAACAAAATTTAAAATAGGACAATAAATATTAAGAAATGCTATAATAGCATATAAATAATGAAATAATACTACTTTGAAATTATTAAAGCTGCAGTCTGTAGGTTTTGCCTCTTTGTCGCCATCTCTGTTTGAAACCTGCAATTGCAGTTATTTGCGGAATTATCTTTACATGGGTTGTGCATCGGCACGGCTCCTCAGCGCGGAAGAATCTAATGAATCTAATGCTGTACTTCGGAATCACAGATTCTGTGTGTTCTTTGATTCTGTGTGTGTCCCTTTAAATGCAAATAAGCTGCTGCTCCCAGCTGCTTTCCAGAAGAGGGCAGAGCTTTAACAGCTCGCACTTCATTTGCTCAACAACAACAAAGCTGGAGAATCTCACGCAGCCAACAAAATGACGATTGTCAGTAACGGTGTTCAGCCTTACATTGTTCAAACCGGAGTCGGACACTGATGGAGAGACTCAGGAAGAAGTTACAAATTTTAGAATGCAACTGGACATTTCTGAATGGTTACTGGATAAATGTATGTAGTTGCTGTGGAGTTAAGTTTATTCAAGTCATCGACTAGCATGTGCCGTCCTGTTAATCTTTTGTGCAAATCCAGCGTTGAATTGACCCTCTTTTGTGAAGTAGTCTGGCTTAAAATGATAGCATGGTAACAACACTCTACTACAACAACTCTTCCTTCTCTCTAAAGCAGCCCAACATGGCCTCGCCCCCTTTGCTGCATGTTCTCTGGGGTCACTAACCCAGGAAGAAGCTTGTTGTAGTCCCTACTAGCCATGTAGTCCTTAAACAGAGAATTATCTCCCTTTGCATTGAACTTTGACAGTCGTAACTTTGCAGATGTTGTTTATGCTCTAACAGCAACATTACATACTAACTAAAATTAAAAAAGTGAAATCAAATTTAACCACCCCTTTAATCAAAGCTAGAAGGTCTTCATTTCAGCTTCACGTCTGTATTTTATTTCCTCATTCTAAATGACTAGGGTTTGTTTCACCAACACATTCTTAGTGTAAATTTGTAGAACATCCCACAAACAAAAACATCTGCCTCTTCTTCTCAACGTCATTAGCTGCGTCTGTGTGGCGTACATCCCCGTCCCAGCCTGAGATCAAGCAGGCGGGCCGCAGAGAGTGAATGAGTAAAGAGTCGCCCTCCTCAATGAGCGTCTGCACCCAACACACATCTGCACACAGCATTATCATTAGTGCTCCCGCATCTCCCAGGATCACTGACAAAATGAACAATACCAACAATCACTCCCTTCAGCTGCAGCCATATGGGCGCCATACTTAGATTGCAGGGGAAGAGGAAAAAAGACAAGCAATTGTACTGGCATCTGTTTGGCAGTACTTAGAAGCTGTTGCAAGATGAATCTGCTGTGCGAGGAAAGTTTTTCCCTCTGCTTCCCTCTCTCTTTGGACAAGTGAAAGTATTGCAGGTTGAGTTCCTGTCGTCCGGCTCTTGCAATTACTGTACCTGCTCTTTAATGTGCCGTCCTAATGGGATGGGCGAGTACAGGCCCAGATGGTGAGACAAAGTGCTTTCTTCCAGGCTTCTTCTGAGACGGTGCAGCTGGATTACCTTTCTCTTTCAGCAGTCAGCACAGCTTTGAAATTTCTATTACAAGCAGTTTTATCAAATGACATCAAATAAATAAAACAGCATTCTTTAGAAAATCGAACATTTTTTGATTTTTAAAATTTTCCCTCAGCTTGTACAAAAGTTGCAAAAAGTGAGTTTTACTGGAAAGGATCTTTTCATACTCAGTGGCCACAAGAAGTGTCTGAAATCACACTTAAAAATTTAAGTATTTGCATGTTATAAAATATTAAATGCAAGCAAACAAGCAGAAAGAAAAAATATATTTTTTTAATATAAATATCTATAATAAACAAATAAAAATATAAAATTAACATGTATACACATGCACACATATATATATGTATCATATGTATAAATATAAAAATACAAGTAAATTGAATAAATATAAATACATAAATAATTTAAAACCTATATATTGTGAATATACAGTATATAAAACTTTAGATATGTGCTATATTCTTTTATATATTATATTTGATATAATATATAAAACATTTAAAAACAAGCACACAAGTAAATATTTATAATAAACAAATAAAAATATAAAATTAATATGTATGCACATGCACACATATATAATATTATATGTATAATATGTATAAATATAAAAAATACAAGTAAATTGAATAAATATAAATGCATAAATAATTTAAAGTCTATATATTGTGAATGTACAGTATATAAATATATAGATAAGTGCTATATTCTTTTATATATTATATTTTATATAATTTCTAAAACATTTAAAACAAGCACCCAATTGTCGTATAAAAATGTATAAATATAAAAACTGTAAATCAATATACAACTATGTAAATTATTTGAAAAACAGATTATTTAAAACCCATGAATTTTATATGATAGATAGATAATCACCTTGACACAGTTGGTTGTTGGAAGTTAATCATTTGTTTGCAGTTGCCGCTTGCTTTAATATTGTGTTTCTAATGCAATAACATTGGTCAGACATTATCAAGTGTCACTTATGTATCCAAGAGTGTCCAAATACACATTGGGGCCACTTTATAACAATTGGCGAACATCTGAACGTAACTTAAAGACTTCACACTCCTCCAGACATCCAGTTCTGCTGGCAGGTTTATGTGTTTGTACAGGCCGTGCCTCTTTGTTGGCCAGTCCGTGTTGTTCTCGTCCTATTACACCCAGCCGTGCAGCCTTACCCAAACAGGGCAATCCCTCCTGGGCAAATATTTAAAGTCAAAACAGCTCTGGCTCCATAAAGCTAGTTGGGTGGTGTGGCTACATCTGTCATTTGGGGGAGGTGTGTACGAGAGTGCATGCGTGTGTGTGGACGAGCGTAGCAGCTGCTGAAACGAGTCTGGACGCTGCTGACGCCAACACCTGTCCGCTCTGGAGACATGGTGAAGCAAATGTCCAGGCAGAGCTGGGCACAGACTCCCACTGCTGTCCAACCACAGGGTGGATGATGAACTTAAAGAGGGCCACGCTTCAAAGTGCTGCCTTTTCCAGCAATGATCACCATTGTGCATGTGTGTGGCTCGACTGCCAACAAATATTGAGTTACAGTCATTTTGACTTCAACAATTTAAAGGAATATACCGAGTTCAATACAAGTCAAGCTCAATCCACAGCATTTGTGGCACAATGTTGATTACCACAGGAAATAATTTCAACTTGTAACACTTTATTTTAAGGTTACGTAGTTACACGTTACATGTATACTTACTATAGTAATAACAGTAAATGATGCATAATTACATTTAACTAACCGTAAAACCAAGCCCTAACCCAAACCTTAACCCTATACTAAGTACATGTAGTTAATTAATACTACTCAATGCTTATTTGTGTAATTACACTGTAACAACATCAACTTAAAATAAAGGGTTACACTTTATTTTAAGGTGTCAGTATTACAGTGAAATTATACATTTACGTACTGAGTAATAATAATTAACTACATGTACTTACTATAGACTTAAGGTTAGGATGAGGGTTTGGTTAAGGGTTAATTCCATGTAATTATGCATAATTTATAGTTATTACTACAGTAACTACATGTAACATGTAACAATGACACTAAAATAAAGTGTTACCAAATAAAGTGTAGCTTTTTCTAAAGCAAAAATTGATGTTATGGTGAGGCACTTAGAATGGAAGTAAATTGGGCTAATTTTGTGAAGTGTAGAATTTTATAAAAGCACTTACATTAGTTCTTCTGCTAAAGCTTGTGTATTATTTGAGCTGTAAAGTTGTTTGTGTCACTCAGTAATCGATTTCTTTTCACATTAAAATCATGTTGACTAAACTATTGAAACCGTGAGTATTTTAATGTTTATGAATTGGCCCCATTATAAGCGTCTCATTGTAACCCAGATTTTTGTTTGCTTTTTTAAAGAAATTATCATTTTTTTGTAGTAATCACCATTATGCCACAAGTGCTGTAGATTAAACCTGTGTTAACTTGTATTGAACCGCACTGTACTCCTATAATTTTAATAGAACAAGTACTTCCTGGCTAAAACGATGCCAACAAATGGCTGCACGCCACTCTTCCGAAGCACTTCCGACACCCCTCTCGAGCTAATGTTTTTCTGAACCATGTGTTGCGTCTATAACCTCCCTCCATAACCCAACCCCCAGCCCTTATGCCCCACATACAAACACAAACTCCACAAGTTTCCCCCCAAAAAGCAACAGCCAGTACTCTAAACTCATAAACACCCCCCTGCGCACACAGCCAGCCCCCATCTGGCGGGCCCCTGGCCCTGCCCCCGTTAGAGCTGGGGTGGAGCTGAGGTCAGGGATCAGGCAGACGTTGGCCCTTTGCTCAACAGCTGCCCGTGTTCACAAGCCAGGAGGAGGAAGTGGCAGCCGCCACTGCAGCAGCAGCACATCTGCTCTAATGAGTGTGTCAAAGCCACTAATGCACTGATACACAGACACACACACAGATCTGGCCCTCCCCTGACCTTCTCTTCACACACTCAACACACCATCAGGCCAGAATGGAGCCCTTTGTGTGACAATGTTTGGTGAAAGGTTCAGAACTGTGTTGTGTAATGAGTCAGCTGTGACAAAGAGAAGAACCGCAAAGACATTTAAATTCATGAAAAAACACACAGACTGTCTGAGGGGTCTGAAGGACATTAACACACCTCTAAAGAAAACAGATATTACAATCTGTCTGTCTTATCTATTGTTCTATCATTCTATCTATCTATCGGTCTGTATGTCAGGTCCCACATTTTTTATTAAGTGTACTACTAAGATTTAAATGAATAATTTGATACAATGGAGGTTTTCCACTGTGATGTCATAGAAGAACCATTATCAGTGGAAGGTTCTTAATATAACTATTATTTCTTAGTGTGAAGAACCTACACTGTAAAAAAAAAAATGATCTTCATGACTCGTTAACGCAACATTTTTTCTTTTATCAAATCAACTTAAATAATTAATGTGGTTCAGATAACATAATATTTTGAGTTTCTGTTGATTAAACCAATCGCCTTCATTGTATCAACTCAAATTTTCAACTTCAATGAACTCAAAATTAAGGCAACCAGGTATCTTACTTTAAGTTAAACTAACAATTCTTTTTTTACCTTGTACAAACTACAATTTTTCTGTACACAAAATCATTTTTAATATTCAAAGTCTATAAATAATAGTTTTTTTTTCTTTGTGAAAGGCTTGTGTTGTTGTCATAATAAATCAATCACATCAAATAATTGTTTTTTCTCTTTTAAACTGATATATTTTGAGAACATATGTTTGGAGAAATAAAATACAAAACAAATTGTATACATTGATATTATAATACATTATATTAACTTAATACTATACTGTATTTCCAACATCTTTGTGACTAAATATTAACAATAACATTATAATGATAAAACACTAAATCAAAATATGTCTAAATAATTATATCAAAACTCAGCACCAAAAATAAGATCTAAACAATAATCCGGCAAAGCTGATATAGTTTATAGAAATGAGTGCACTGAATACCTAATGAGTGCAGGAAGACTCGTTCATTCTGCAGAGTGTACAGTATGAGAGATCTCATCATTCTCACCACAGTCGTCACCTCCTACTACATCGCACATATGTGTACATTTATATCCAGGCACCTTCACCAGCCAAACAAGCCAACACACATACCTCTAACATATAGATCTGGATGTGAAAGCAAAACATTTCTATTCCAATATCTTCAGTAATAGCCTTCAACTTAAGATACTTCAGTTATCCATACAGCACTCTTTATTTTTCATTCATATATGAGTAGACCTTTCTAAAGCAATATAAAGAGCACTAATATGAAGAGATAATGGGAAAACAAATTGCTTGACCTTTTTAAAAAGGTGAAAAAGTGGTGACAAAATTAAAATGACCAAAAATGAGCGCCTAAAAAATGCGTTCCCATCCTATCTAATTTGCAACCTAAATGTTTGTGCTAATAAAACATTTAAGTTCAAGTTAATCAACTTAAAGCTGAATTTAACAATTAAACTAAGCCAACTAAGCCAAGCATATGATCACCCTCACTAATTAACACTTAAGAAATAACGAGGGGAAATAGTCCTAAGAACACAATGTTATTATCATCTGAGAGTAATTTTGTACATCACACGATAATGTCGAACAAAATTACGGAGCTCTGCGTTTTTCCTTAAAATCAGACGATTTGCACAAGACTAAGATTGTCGCCATTCCATGCCTATTTCAAGGTAAATGTCTCCCTCTGGTGGCGAGTTGTTGAGCCTTATATTTCCATAGCACTTTTTCGATTACAAATAATGCCACAAAATACCGCTAAAAAATAAACAAACACAAAAAGTGTTTCTGACTATATTACTTTATTGACTGAAGTGTCATTCATCCAAGATAAATTACAAAGTGAGTGAGTTTTTAAACAAATCCCACTAGATGAACATGCACACCCACTGGTATCCATCACCAGCAAAGTGTACAGTAACAGTAAGAGAATATGGCTTTGTGTTCTGTATATACATACATGAAAACCCAGTCAGCAGCAATACAACACAGAATTCAAAGTAAAGGATTTCAAAAACAGAACGTGTTTTTGTGCAAACATACTGTTGTTTGAATGTTCCCGCTGTCCTATTTGTGCAGAGGAAATGTGATAATACAAGATAACTGATGTGAAGTAGACACTACTAAACAATAATCAGATTATATCATTTATTCAGCAGCTGTGAGCGACAGAAAAAGAGTTTTCATTCTGGGTCATTTACAAAGGCTCTTTATATCACAGCATTCATTTATCCATTAAGATACTTCTTTGGATGCATGTATACTTTTGGCAAATGGCAATGACACTAATGCCCTCAAAAAGCTAAAATATTGAAGTTTAATCATTGAAATCCATAAAAGTTCAATCAGACTAGTTTTCAAGTTTCATTGTTTATCTGTATTAACAAGGCACACTTTATCCTATATACTTATTTATTGGTAGGTGCAGTACTGAAGGTGAGACAAGAAGCAAATCTGGGTTTATGAAACAACCCAGTCATATTTAAACATACAAGCTCTAGTGACTCTTACGTTCGACTATTCGACTATCTCTAACATTTAAAGGTTCTGCAGCAGCTAGCAACCATAGAAGAAGTTTAATCATCAGTGCGTTTTACTGGCTAAACAGAATTGTACGTCCTGAGGTGGCGTCTGAATGCACATAAATGTCTTAAGGATCTACTTTGACAATCTATACTGAAAGGCAAGTATCCAGATATCTCAGTACTGATAATTAAAGTTTAATCGGCTTTAATATGCTTGTGGCTTAAAGTTGTAAAGTTGAACAATAAACATCCGAGGACAGTGCAAACATTTACATACATTCAATGGAATCAAGAGCCTAGCTTGTATAATAGTAAATGCTTAAACTCTTGCATGTTTCTGTATCTTGAGGCACATTATAATTAAATAGTTTGTTATATACTATTTTTTAGAGCAAATTAAAATAGTTTCAAATTTGAAAATGCTTCAATAAAACATTGACTGCTTCAACATATTTCTCATTTAGAATCACTGAATTGTGAATTACATTAGTCAAAAGATTCACTTTTATGCATCTGGTAAAGAAACATTTAATCCGTCTTTTAAAAAGTGTATGTTTAAATGAAGCTGACTTGAACAAGTCAATCATACAGTCCGTTTAAAACAAGGACAAAGTGTGGTAATATACATCGCATAACCATTGATTCTTGTATGATAAAACAAACAAAAAAACATGAAATATGTTTAAGTAATTGTTTTACCTAACCTTTTTGAAAAACTGATATCTAACAACTATTGAAGTCTGACTGTTTGAAGTAGTAGCACATTTACAGCATATGGACTCAAGATGGAGATAACTGAGCTTACGACAGCTCAAAATACAAGAGAAGAAAAGATGAGAAACAGTTACATGATGCCAAAATCTTGCCTTTTTGATTTACCACAGAAAATATAGAGAAATACTCTATTTAAACAGATGATCTGAGTTACAGAAAATGTTCAACTTTCTTGCCATGGAGAAACTGAAGTGAGGTGGGAGAGGAAATGTATGAGGCAACTTCCCGTCTCCGGCACCGAGTCCCCGAGTCCAGAGCATAATCCAGCCAGTGCTACATGCAGGCCAAGCAGCCTCTTAAAACAGCTGGATCATTGATTCCCTTGACTTCCCAACACCAATCCACTTCACTAAAGCAAACATGGAGGAAGGATTAATGCAATAAAGCAACCAAATTGCATTTTACACATTCATACTTACAAGGATGACTGAGGGTACTTTTACACGACAATGATGTACTAAAAATGGAAACGTTTTTCTTTTGCATTTTTGAAAAGTTTTGCATACAGATAACAACACTGTCAAAACGATCACAAAAAAAATAAAAAACTCTGTATTATGCATGCTAGGCCAGTAGTTGGCGATGTCACTTTATTGTTTTGGTTGTCAATTACTCAGGTATGCCTATAGACTGAACACATAATATATACGCATAAGCATGAGACTATAACAGTATAGTTTTCAAAAACTTGCACTTTGAAACCCGTTTTCAAATGTTTGCCTTTTCAGGTCCCCAAAATGCTGTTGTCATGTAAATGGATGGCCAAAAGAAATAAAATCTTTCTCGTGTAAACGATTACAAAAATCTAGAACCCATTTTTTAATACTTATTTTACTTTTTCAAAACTCTTCAAACAGAGAGCATAATAGCAGTCTATGTGAGCTAAACTGTCGATTATTTATTTCTCTGGCACAAAATGCATTCGATGACTACATCTTTCAAATTATATGTTTGTAATTTGTCATGTTTACAATTACAGTGAATCACACCAAAACTCTTTGTACCTACAGGCCAATTTGCACATTTACATACTCTTTACAAAACTGTTAAACCTAAGTTCAAAACCTAACATAATACAAAACTGAATAAGACTAAGATTTCTACAATAATATCATACTGAAATATATTTGAAAATGGCTGGGACATACATTTTGTTGTAGTTTTCTACTTTAGTTGTAGTGGAGTTAATTCACATTTTACAAAAGAAAACTTTCTGAACTGAACTGGCTAGAGCTGAATAATGACACTATTGTCTTCTGTAGAGCTGCTTTACAGCAGAATTGAATTAGTCTCATAATTTGCATCATTATGTTGATAGTGTTTTTTTTAGAGTTTTCACACCTGTAGGTCATTTGCTTTGTTCCGAAACAAGGATTAAAATTGTTACAATGTTGCAGTTTCTTCTTGGTTTGGTTCGCTATCACACAGCAACATTTCTAAATGGACCAAAATTAGATAATACGAGGAAAGTCTGAGTAAGCTCACCTCTCATTGGTCAGCTGGCACCTGTTTATATTCCAGGATTCGGCTCATAGCATTCATTAGTCAGGATGGATAGACAACAGCTCCGTGGGTGGATTGTGACTCTTTGTAGTTGTCTTTATATTACTTCTACTATTCTACTATATTACTTCTACTTTATATATCTAATCATTTTTAGCAAAAATCAAGGCTTTGTCTGTATTTTTGTGTGTTTTGGGAATTGGAAATTTCAATAAGGCATTTCACTTAGTCTTTGCTCCAGGTTAACCCACAATTCATTTTGAGAGGCATTAGAAAAACAAACATTGCTGCTTTTCATGCAACATATGTAATTGCCCATCATATATTGTGATACAGCCTGATTCATTGGTCCGTTGGGTCAGATTTCTTATTGCTCACCACAAGCAAACTGCTCCAGAGTTTGTTTGCAATCGGGCCGAGACCACCTCGTTCAGGCAATCTCGGGCCGATTATTTTGATGCGGATCTGAGCTTGATTGCTGTGTTTACATATGCCTAAAACAAACCGAACTAAGCGAGAAAATGCACCAGGTTGCGAAACAAATGCTCCAAATAAGCCAGGTGTGATAATGCCCTTAGATCAGTGAGTGTGTTTGTTGGGTGACAATCTTTGCTAGTGTTATGGAAAAATGACTTGATTTGAGATGCAGTATGAAGTGTTTTGTTACTTTTAGTGCATTTTGAATGTGACATTTACTGCAGTGCCAAGCTGAAGGTTGGTAAGGAGAATGTGTGAAGAGTTTTAACAAAGTGACCCAAGTATTGAGAAATGTGTCCTAGCGATTGTAAAAGTCTTACCAGGCACACACAACTGATCTTCGATGTAGCTGACATATTTCTTTGCATTTTCTGGAAGCTCATCAAAGGTCCGGGCAGCAGACGTGTCTGTTTTCCAGCCTGGCAGAGTGTCATACTGCACTTCAACCTTCTGTAGCACTTCTTGGTTTGCTGGGGAAAATGTATGATATTTAATAACTACACTAGATTTTATAAAATCTATATGTGATGTGCTGCTTACCTGGGAAATGTGGGATGGTTTCACCATCTATTTTGTATGCCACACAAACTTTGATCTCAGGAAGCACATCTAAGATGTCTAGTTTGGTGAGAGCTAAGCTAGAGAGACATATAGAGGGTATACAGATGCATGTAAGATAATTGTATTTTATAGAACACAGATACAAAAACCAAAGGAGAAATTTCTGAACACTCACGCTGTGAAGCCATTAATCATGTGAGCATATTTAATAAGCACAAGATCCAGCCAACCACATCTCCTTTTGCGACCTGTGGTCACACCCACTTCCTTGCCTCTCGTCTGCAAGAGCTCTCCAGTTTCCTGCGCACAAGTACAGTATGACTAAAGTGCAACATTCAGTTACTTTGTGTATCTGTGTACGGGTAACTGAAAAACAGTCAAGCTTTTTGTGACAATTTTAATGGTGACACTTTACAATAAGGTTCCATTAGTTCACACTAGTTAATGCATTAACTAATATTAACAATAAGCAATACATTTTTTTTTTTTTTTTTTTACAGTATTTATTTATCTTTGTTAACGTTAATTAATAAAATCATGTTAGTTCATGTTAGATCAGGTTCATTAAATATTAATAGATACAACTTTTGATTTTAATAATGTATTAGTAAATGCTGAAATTAACATTCACTGAGATTAATAAATGCTATAGAAGTTTTTTTTCAATCTTATTTGATGTTAACTAATGTAGCTAACTAATGTTAACAAATGGAACCTTAATGTAAAGTGTTTCCATTTTCATAACAATAAACGTGCTCGAGTAAAGTCAGAAAAACACTCATAACACTTAAATTCAAGGGAAAATAAACAGTAGCGAGAGCTCATTAAGCATCCAAACACTGCGAGAAATAAAAGAGGAAAACAGGAAGCTGCTTACGTTATTCTGTTCTGTAGGGAAAGCCCCAATCCCAACTCTCGTGGTGTAGGCTTTGACAACTCCATAGACTTCACCAACGTTCTGGGGTGGCATGCCCAGACCCGTACACACCCCTCCCACAGTGCAGTTTGAGGAAGTCACAAAAGGATATGTCCCTAAACAAGAGCGTCACATCACAACACTTTATTTTGATGGTCCCCAACAGACATTACACTGACTATAAGTAACTTTGTGAGTACTTGAACTTATTCTACTAATCCTAAACCCTAAACTGACAGTCTACTAACCATCTAAAGTTGACATGTAGTTGCAGAGTTACTCATAAATAGTAAAATGCCTAAAGTGGACCATCGAAATAAAGTGTAACCGTGAAGGGTTAGTGAAGCTTTAGTACAGGGGTGGGGAACGTTGATCCTGGAGGGCCATTGTCCTGCAGAGTTTAGCTCCAACCCTGAAAAAAAAAAAACACTCACCTGCCTGTAACTTTAGTAATCCTGAATTTAATTAGGGTTGGAGCTAAACACTGCAGGACAATGGCCTTCCAGGAGGATCAACGTTCCCCACCCCTGGCCTAATGCTTCACGAAGGCAATGACAATGTTATTTTCATTATGTATAGTAATAGACCTCTGCATCTCTCAATTTTTAAATTTATTTTAAAAAAGCTAGTGGCACACTACACTGCTTAAAATCACATCACATAACCATAAAAACAAAAACATTTTTTAAACATACAAGCTAAGTATAATCTATTATACAAGCTAAATATAATCTATTATAATAAAATTAAATTAAAATTAAATAAACTGTCTGAAGTGTTTGTGAAGCTTTAGAAAATGTAATGACAGTTATCTTTATTACTATATGTATTGTACAGTAACAGGCATCTGACATCTGTCAATGTCTAATTTGCTTTCAAAAATTAGAGGCGCAATACAGTCACGTCACGTAACCATTAGGAGCTATAATAAAAAATGATTAACATGGTGAAGAATAAATATATGCAAAGTAAAATAAAATAAAATGATTTAAATTTATTTAATCTTATTTAAATAAAATAAAATAATTTAAACAAAATAAATTTAAACAAAATAAAATAAAATAAATATGGGGTGAAGTTTACAACTGGTTAGCACACTGCATAATCTTACGTTACACATGGTCAGGGAATGGCATGTGCTGTGTGTTTTGGTGTATCCATTACTCACCAAAGTCAATGTCCAGCAAGGCAGCGTTGGCACCTTCCACCAGGATCTTTTTTGGAGGTCCATGTAGCGCCTCATGCATGAAGAAGACTCCATCTCTCACCATGGGCTTTATCCTACCTACATATGTCTGAAAAAAAAAAAAAATCAATGACAGAAAGTGTGTCAGAATGTTCAAAAAATGTGTAATATCAGTTGATAACCAGTATGATAATGATGTGTTGTGTTGTGCATCTCTACCTCCTTTACGATAAATCTGCTGAACTCTAACTCGTATCAAAGTCCTACAAACTCTTGTAATCCTAACCAACGTTATTAACTGGTGTTAACTGGTACGGCATTCAAGCTTCTCACCTTGAGTTTCTCAAGTTCCCCATCCACATCAATCTCCAGTGAAGGGTACATAGACTTATACTGCGAGGCCAAATTTTTAAATCTGTGAGAAGAGAAATGAGACAGTTTACATTGTGATAGACTAGTAGCATGATCAGTTGCTATTCCATTGTTTCTGGTAGGCCTATGGATTAAGAACTGGAATAAGTGTTTTTACAGAGGGTGTGGTTTAATAGCATATATTGAATGTGACATGAATGGGTAAAATAGTTGAGTTGTCAAGTTCAGCTGAACAGGTATGCACACCCTGACCTCTCTGAGAAATCCTTAAAGTCAGCCAGAAGATCACATATCCTCAGGCCACTGCGAGCTGCTTTGGCTGAATACACGGGGCCAATTCCCTTTTTAGTTGTTCCTAAACTAGGTAGTGAAACAGAAACAAGGTGAGACTCGTGAGTGATATTCATGTGCATTAGATAGACAGACTCTCGTTCCATGTTGGATGTATGTGTTGTGTATGATTTAAAACAGGGGTCTGCAA
Source organism: Hypophthalmichthys molitrix (assembly GCA_037950675.1). NCBI lineage: Eukaryota > Metazoa > Chordata > Actinopteri > Cypriniformes > Xenocyprididae > Hypophthalmichthys > Hypophthalmichthys molitrix. The sequence continues at coordinate 23,025,858 of CM075504.1, forward strand.
CCTTTTCAGGGACCCCTAAGTAAAAGAGAACAGAGCAGGGACACTCTGTTACACATAGAAAATTGAATGTAGTTTTATTTATAAACACTATCATTCAAACATTCGGGGCCAGTACATCTTTTTTTAATTATTTTTTTATTAATATTCTTATTTAATAAGAATGCATTAAATTGATAAAAAGTGAAAGTATTTATCAATGTGCTACATTTGTTACAAATTTCTATTTCAAATAAATGTAATTTTGAACTTTCTATTCATCAAAGAATCCTAAAAAAATGTATCATGGTTTCCAGAAAAATATTAAGCACCACAACTTTATTATCAAAATTGATAAAGTTTTCAACAGTGATAAAAAGAAATGTTTCTTGAGAACCAAATCACCATATTAGATGATTTCTGAAGGATCATGTGACACCTTGATGCCATCACAGAAATACATTAATAATGTCATAATAATTCACAATATTACTGTTTTTACTGTAATAAAGCCTTGGGAGACTTATTTCAAAAACATAAAACTTTTTTTTTTTTTTTTGAACAGGCACTGAATTAATCATTATTGATGTATGCAATCATTTATTTGTCCACTACATTTTAATTTAATTTAATGTAGGAGGGACTATGAAATATTCAGCTGAACTTTAGCTTCTTAACTTAGCTTTGATTAAAGTTAACTTGTGGGTGTCAGGGAAAATACACAGATTTAGCCAATATTTAATATTTTATTTTAATATTTAATATTGGATGGTACTAAGATTGAAAAAATTATTTATGATTATATATAAATTGTTTCCCATAAAATAAATACATAAATAAAAAACCATCTGGGATAGGAACGTGCCTGTATAATCCAAGTCTAGAACATCACATTTGTCCATTATAAAACAAATACAAAATACAGATAAACCAGTCAGCTACTAAGATCAACCAGAGAGGTTAGAAAAGCCTCAATTACATCCCTCAAAGCAGGTTCTCTTTTGTTATGAACTCTTGTCATAACATGTTGCTAGCGTGTTGTATGCGTGTGCATAAAGCAGGGTTTTTACTTTTTGCCAGCTTGCTGTTGCCTCTCCTGTTCCTGGACTCCATCCACAGCTTGATGGAAATCAAACACTAGAGGCAGGAGAGTGTATACATTACAGTGAGACAGAGCACTACTGTGCTGGAACTCATCTCTCTGAGGTCTGAACCCAACATGCCAAAGCAGGTCACCATAACAACACTTGTGTTGACTACAATTGATCCCAGTGTCCTTTCATTTTAACGGCTCCTGCTGAGAATCTTGAATTACAACAATACACTAAAGGCACAATAATTCAAACACATACCATTCATTTCATTGGATTTTGATATGCTATACTATTAAGTTTTAAAGGACTCTTTGATTAGGTGACATTTGAGAGCAGTATCTGCTCACTTCACATCCCAAAAACAAAAAAATTTAAACATAAAAAAGCAGGAGATTAAAAATGCATTGAGGAATCAAATAAAATTTCAATGCATTAATTAGAGAATTTTAAAACTTAGAGCTAGCTAGATTTGCAGTTCCTGAAGGAAATGCCACTGCTTGCAAGGCATCAAAAGAACAGTGTTAAAGATTTAGGTTTAGCTTTGGGCTTTCTTTCCATCTTTTTTTTTTTCTTTCAGAAACATTGCACAGTACAAAGTTGGTAATAAATGGTTCATATATGTAAAGAAGACAGTATGCAAATATTATGGCAATCTCATGGCCATCAGTTACACTTTGAATGTGGAGATAAAGGGTGGTTTTCAAAATGTAATCTTAAATTTCTTGATCAAGTACAAAGTTGTTGTTGTTCCAAATCCAAAACCCCAATGTACTTCATGTACATCAATGCATTCATTTGGCTTAAATTGCATACACTACCATTCAAAAAGTTTGGGATCAGTCAGATTGATCTTTTCAAGTACACTCTCAGAAAAAAAAGTACAAAGGCTGTCACTGAGGCACATTTGAAATTAAAATATATTAAAATAGAAAGATGTTATTTTAAATTTAAATCAAATTCACAATATTACTTTTACACTGTATTTTGAGCAAATAAATGCAGACAGTGAACATAAGTACAGAGCCCCTAAAGGGACACGATACAAGAGGAAAAATAAGTCAATGCTTTTGCATTCTCTCTCTCTCTCTCTCTCTCAAAAAAAAGTGCGTTCCCCCAAGAAACTTGGCTTTCTCTGGCAAAATGTTTGCATTCCCCCGAGAAATGTAAAAGTTTTTGCGAGCGAACGCAAAAGCATTGAAATATTTTTTTCCCTGCCATCTTATATTTTTTCCATCACCATGTCCCTTTAGGGGCTCCGTACACAAGAGAATTCTTTCAAAACACAAACTTTTGAATGGTAGTGAAAGTGTATTCAGAACATATTTAAAAGTAACTATGAATCCAAAATAATCAGATCATATTCTGACTAAATTTCAGATTTCATGATGACATTATTTAATAATTACATTGTAATAAAATCAAATAATTTACAACCCAACAAAACCAAATTTTGTTTGTTCTGAATGTAATTCAGGGATCTGACAATGTTTATATATCATTGGAGCCATCAACCTACCAATGTGTGCACGATCAGAGATGATGAGCCTGTTCTCCCAGCCTTCTAGACCTGTGAGCAAAATCAGTGTTAGATTCATATCAATGTTCACTGAAACTCAAATACAAAGCACAAGGGCACAAACAGATAAACACAAACCTTTTCCTTTCCGCAAATTCTTCTCAGCCTCCTCGAAGAGGCCCGGCAGGTGAATGACAACACCATTACCTGCAATCGAATGAGGAGCTGTCAGTCATCACGGCTTTCACACTACACTTAACCCTGAGTTAACTGCATCTTTACCCTGGGAAAAAGGCCATTTCTAACCCTGGAGTGTTAAATAATGTGGTGCTAGAATGTTACAGTGAGTTGTTTAGCAACAGACAACTTACCTCATTAATATTCATGCACAGAAACTTGTTTCTTGTGTCACGCTGTGTTCAGTTACAGTGGAAACACTTCCACAGATGGACATGCAATTACTGTCCAATTAACATTATTAACTTCGTAAATGTGCAAATAAGAACATCATCCCTTACAAAGGTGGAACAATTTACCTGTCTTCTGGCTGTGTTGAATTAGTATTTTTAAAAATGAATGTTTTGACTAGAATTCTTAAGCCACTACAAATGTTACCAAATTCTCGTAATGTTGCTCTCTTGGTTTTATTACACTGTATATAGAAAATTAATTAAAAAAATTACCCCAGGCTTTAAAAATGCACAGTGTGAAATCTTGAAACATGAAACAAAAGGTTAAGAATTACCCTGGATCTAAAAAGCCCAAATGTGTCATTTCAGGAGCTGGAATGGACAGGAAAGGTAGGAATACTGGCAAGAAATATTAAACTTATACAAGCCGAGTATACTTGCAGTAAGTGGTAAAGTGCTCTGTACTAGGAACATCAAGCATTTCCTATAGATCATACTAATCTACAGTGCTGACATATGAATCAGAAGGCCAGAACACAATGGTGGCCATTAGCAAAATTGGATCTTTGCAAATAAACTACATAGATTGCACTCAGCTATATTAGTCTGAATAATCTGGCCAGCATCCAGACTATCTAACAGGAGAGGGTGGCATCAACAAAGAAAGAACCGCCAATACAGATCTTTATGCTGTACTGGATGCATACAAGACACTCTATCCAAACAGAGGGGGGTAATTTGACATACTCACCAATAAAGGCAGTGACCTTAGGGTTGATAATACCACTTGGTAGAAGGTGGAAATCATATTCCACTGAATCAACCACGACTGTGTGTCCTGCATTGTTGCCCCCCTACAGGAGAGAAAAACACATAGACTTTTCAATCCGTGAGAAGAAATAATACAAAGTTGGGAGAGTTCAACTCAAATATTAAAATTCTGTCATCATTTAGTACCATTCCAGAACATCATGATTTCATTTCTTCTGTAGAACATAAAATCTATTTTGAGAAATACCTCAATGTTTTGTCCATACAATGGAAATCAATGCACTCCAATGTTGTCTGGACCTCAAAGTTCCTCAAAATATCTTTTGTGTTCAACAAAAGAAAGCAAGCTTTTGGTTAAACTATCCATTTAGCTAACATCAAGCATTACTATGGTATGGTACAGACATGCTTAGACAAGTAGTTGTAAAATGTAACATTTGAAGCATGTAAACACTGATTTTGGTTGTTGGGTGTGGATTCAATGTGAGAACAGCTCTTCTGCTCAATTAGACAACATACGTAGGAATCCAGACGCACACATTCCAATCACACACGTTGCACTTAGGCAGAGTTTCATTTCTTTAATTTTCATTTTAACTGTCATGCCACATGACTAAAGAGCAGGGAAACCACAGATTACAGAGCACACTTGCTACGCCAACTGTTAACATCCTTAAGAGTCCTCACGTGTTGTTTTTAAACATGCCGTCAATCAGCTCTGACCTCGTGTCATGTCTGAGGGAGTTCCCACATAATGTGCACAATAAATCAGTCTTTAATCCAGCAAGGAACAGTGCAGAGCTATTTCAGGACAGATCTCCTTTGACCAGTTTAGTAGTGCGTGTGTTTGGATGCCTCTCCTTTTTAGATCCATTTACGACGTTCTCATACCCATGGTGACCAAAAGTGTTGCTTGCTTTAGCATTACTATTATGGACTCCTATTACAAGGTTGACAAGGTTTTCATGTTGACTTTAAAGCAAATTTGTATCCATATTACATACAATTTTATAAGATGTGGTTTCTAGGGAAAATACGTACAGTATAGCTTGTTTCTGAGGAAACTCAGAAGAGCTGAGTTATTAACTTGGAACATTACTTTCATATGATGTTTGTCACGTTTGCTCTCATGACTATCTCTGGGGTTTTAGGCCGCATTGGATGACATCCAGCATTCCAAACCTGGCAGGCTAAAAGTGGCTAGAACGAGTGATCTGCTCCAATGTCTGCTTCAAGAGTAACAAGGGGTTGAGGAAATAATACTAACAGAATGCAGTTGAAAAAGTACCAAACCAATTCCAAAAACTAGTTTGACTGAATAGTTTTGTGTGGTGAGATTAAAATGGTGTGTTTTATATGGCTTGGTTTGTTTTGTTGGTTTCTCGGAATAAAGAGTGTGTGTGGATTTGAGAATAAGAGAGAGTGAGTGTGTGTGAGGGAAAAAAAAGAATATTTTCAATATATCAATTTCAATACAAGAATATTACTTTTTGCATTTACTGAATTTAAAAGCACGTCTCAAGTTCACAAGAAAGGAAAGCTAGCATTCAGTTCTCTCAAGGATGATAAAAGAAATGTTCCAAGTCAAAAAAAGGTTTAGGTTTTAGAAATTGCACTCTCAATGGGCAAATTCTATAGCAATGAACCAATTCTAGAGCTGAGCATATTATAATGAGATAAAAAAAAAAAACATTTTCAATTTCTTCTCTAAGTCTGTAATTGTAGCTTTAAATTTCCCTGACTTTTCTAGGTTTCTGCAGAAAACAATCCTTTAAAGATGGACTTATCCTTTGTTTCTTTGTCATGCACTTTACAGCGAAAAAGCAAAAGTTTTCATTTACTAATGCCATTGTAGAAATGCTTTAATACCAGTCAGCCACAATTTATTTATTCCACAAAGCAAAGTGTATCTAAAGGAGGTACAGAGGAAAAAGGAGTAGTTTTGGAGTAGCTCATGAGGAGTAGCTCATGTCATGTGAACATTTCAGCTCCTAAGATGCGGCCTGCTCAATGTAAAATGAAACCGCTTTTATTAGTCTATTAATAAGACTAAAGTCTTGAAACATTTCAAAATGACTATCAATTCCTTTGTGTAAAAGTTAATAAAAAACAAAATCGAGAAACACCAGAAATTAATCAGGAAATCAGCTGATAAAAATGTCTTCAGTCATATGAAGTATTTGGGACTTAATTGATTAACACGAAGTTTAAAAATGGCAGCATAATTATCAGCAAGCAGCATTCTTGGCCTCACTGATAAAAAAACAGCTGCACACTACACAGTTTAACATGCATGACCGCCACAACACTGCAGTCAAGAGAGTGAATTATCAAGCTGACCCCAAGGATTCAGAGATGCCTGACATTTATGGTTAAAATACGTTAAGACTCTTAAAATTAAAACAACAAGTGGCAGATTTATTGTCTGGAACAAACTGAGTCAATTACAGAGTCAGTACAGCATATCTAATCTATATACGACTATGCAACCTATCTGTCAGAGCAACAGATGGCCGTTCATTCTTGTCAGACTTGGTGTTAAAGTAGCAGATCAAGAAAGAAATGTGATACCAAAAGTGTATAGCTTGACTAAAGGATGTTCATTAACACTCCTACAGACAGTTATAGCTCACAAAGATCTCAGTACATTCCTGTATAACAGGCTGGACTGAAGATAGCATCTTGTTGCGCCATAATAGATCTGTAATTATACTGAAAGAGTGACCATTTCAAGCCTAAAAAACATTTGACAAGCCCACATGCCTGGAAAACCCATAACCAATAAAAGAGTGACAATAAGCAATTGATTTGTTTTTCCCCAATATTGTACTTATAAAACATATTTAACCACACATGAAAAGAGTTTAATGTGCAAATAAAATGGACATCACAAAAAGACGTACAGCGTGAAACGGCTGTTCAGACTGCATCATATTTGATCCTCTAGTCTGGCCCGACGTATCAAATTGGTGTGACATGGAACAGCATGACGGTCTTTCTTCCATTCCATCTGCCCGTAAGGAAAACCGGTCAGAATGCTGAGTGCAGTGTTTTTATAAAAAGACTAACACTATCTGCTTTCTGTCCCATCCGTTTGCACAGCATACACATGACGGTTTGCATAGTGTGCTGCAGTGTGCACTTGTTTAAATGGAGTCACAACCTTGGCAGAATACAAACTTCTTACGAGAGAATTCTTGCAATGTGAGCCTGTTATCAATACCATACATAGCAACAGGGGGGCGTAAAGCGGCCTGCTACTGCTACCACAGTGCAGTAGCGTTCTGCTCTCTAGCATAACACAACCACTGGGGTCAACAATTTGCCCAGTTGTCCCTAAAAGTCCTTTTTTCACAAATCTAAACATTTAAAATCAACCGGTGTATAGAATAGAATAGATTAGTAATGTAATAGAATAAATGTGTATGTGTGTGTGTGTGTATATATACATACATTATATATATATATATATATATATATATATATATATATATAACTGGTTAAGTGAGAGCACAGCAGTGTCCAAAAGTCATAAGGCTGTTATAGTGGCACCTGTTTCTTTCTGACTTGTAATGGGAGATATGTTGACACATGGAGCCATATGCTATGTAAACCTTACTTTACTACCTGAACCAACTGCTTAACAATATATATGTCTATTTTTAATTGATGGAAACAACCAATTCAAAATTCTCTAATATTAGCATGTTTTTCATGACCATGGAAACCTTGTATTAAGAGGTCATGGATTCTTGAGTAGTGAGAAGTTGAGGTATATTGAGTAATATGTCAACAACACCATCAGATGGTCAAAAAAAAAAAAAAAAAAATTGTCAAGTGTTTTTACAAACTAAGGGCACAGTTATGAAATCTAATAAAAGTATAAGTAAGGCAAAGGTCTACTGTTAAAAAAGTACATCTTCCCTTTTTAAACACAAAGTAATGATTTCTTAAAATGTTTATATTATTATTTCTGTTTAATGCAGACTATATGTATTGAGTTCTAAGAACAGGTGGTGACTGATGTTATATTTTTATAAAATATAAACCAAATTTGATTAGATTTGTGTTTAAAAAACATTCTATTGGTTGAAAGTATAAATGTTGCTAAAGGCAGGTAAAGTTGTAGAACAATGTCTCAAGAATTACTGAGCTGCAGAATTGTGTAGACATGTACAACACGTGATAGAAACTCAAATAGCTAGAGGTTAATGTTAAGTAAAATCAACTATTATTTTAATTATTAACAATAACAACATCTGGTTTGACTGCATTACTCAAAAAAACCACACCTTCGCGCGTCATAGACTTCAAAGGAGTCCTGCGCTCATGTGCACAACAGTCTGTGTTTACATCCTTTAAAACACATCTCGGATAATCCAAATACTAGCTGGTGTACTAAATAACATCTAGTTAGATTTCAAGCCTACAATGGGCAGGCCTGCGGTCAGCCATCACGCTGGCTTCAATATCACATAATTCAGTCAAGGTGACATTAGCAAACACCCTACATAGTGCACTGCTAGCGAAGCTAAAACAGTACGCACGAAGAGCAGCATTGTAATTGACGTCGCAGACAGTGTCGTCGATAATAATGGAAGCGCGCTGTAATTTCTATTTCCGCTTTAACAATACAGCAGCTAACTGCTTCACAAGAACTGGCCAGCAATCAAGTCCTATAATCACGCTACACGAGCACTTACAGCACTTAACATTCATTTCACTACTATACAGGCTGCTCACTGATTATCCATGAATATTTCCGTACAAACCTCGTTGATGATGTACACAGCGCATCACAACTACACAGCCCACCGGAGATATATTCGCATATTCCTAGAGTACTGCTCATGAACTAACCTGACATCTGCAGACCATATCAGCGTCCTGAGCCAGCAGGTCTACCACCTTTCCTTTCCCTTCATCGCCCCACTGCGCTCCGAGCACCACGGTCACTCTGTTGCCCACACTTGGGCTCGCCACCCGGCTCGTACTGTTCTCGCCGTGGGACCCTCCGTCCTGCGACTGTACGTTCCCGCTGTCTGACATGACCGTATCCCCTCTACTCTCCCTGCAGCTCCGCAATGTTCCTCCGACACACGCACACCTGAGCAGACACCGAGGGCGGAGCACGAGCACTGCTTGCGTACCAGCGCCTCCACTAAGTGGTGCTCTGCAGAGCCAAATGACGTCCAGCTCCCCCTCTCTGGGTTGAGCTTGACCTAGTTCAGCTCCACCTCTGTGGGCATGAATAGACTGTTTTGGTTGGGATGGTGGGATAGAGTTATGTCAAAGCCATTTGCTTAGGTATTAAAGGATTAGTTCACTTTCAAATAAAATGTTCCTGATAATTTACTCACCCCCATGTCATCCAAGATGTCCATGTCCTTCTTTCTTCAGTCGAAAAGAAATTAAGGTTTCTGATGAAAACATTCCAGGATTATTCTCCTTGTAGTGGACTTCAATGGCCTCCAAACGGTTGAAGGTCAAAATTACAGTTTCAGTGCAGCTTCAAAGGGCTTTAAATGATACCAGACGAGGAATTCTTCAAAAAGCTTACGCTGTGTCCTACATCTTCTCTATTCAACTTACGGAACGAACGCAGCGCCAGTTCCATTTTTTCGGTAAGTAGAATAGGGAAGGCGTAGGACATACAGCGTAAGCTTTTTGAAGAATACGAAAGTGCGGTTTTGGCGGAACCACTTGGAAGGCGATTATTTGTTTATATAAAGCATATACATTTACATTTTTTTCGAAAATGACCCATCTTTTCGCTAGATAAGACCCTTATTCCTCGTCTGGTATCGTTTAAAGCCCTTTGAAGCTGCACTGAAACTGTAATTTTGACCTTCAACAGTTTGGAGGACATTGAAGTCCATTATAAGGAGAATAATCCTGGAATGTTTTCATCAAAAACCTTAATTTCTTTTCGACTGAAGAAAGAAAGACATGAACATCTTGGATGAGATGGGGGTGAGTAAATTATCAGGAAAATTTTATTTGAAAGTGAACTAATCCTTTAACTAGCTCACCATCCATAGGCGCGGGAAGTGGGGGTGCTGTTTTCACAGGACAGTAAATGCAACGCAATTTTTTGTTCAGTTACATTTATTCATTTTTTTTATCATTTAATAATTTGTTTGTAATAAACACTTTAAATGGGCTATAAAAATGTTTTTTTTTTTTTTGTTTTTTTTTGTTTTAAAGAACAACTAAGATCTAATAAAAACGCTTTACGGGCTCAAGCATGCAGAGTTTCCAATAACGTGTTTTGCAGCGTTGAGCAATGTAGCCAATCACAGACAAATCTGTTGATTTCTGGAACGCAATGAGATGTAAGGATCCACTCACCACTCAAAACGCCACTCAAACCACTCACTCACCACTCAAAAGTTTTTGTTCAGCGCTGAATGCTTTGCATGCTGGCAAATCCTGATTAAAATAATGTAGACATTATTATTAAAGATTCATTGTGCAGTTATTGAAGCGTTGTGAGATCGCGACGAACTTTCATCTTTTTAGTGATTATAAAAGGAACGCTCGTTGCGGGCATTCTGCCATGCCAAATCATGCACGCAGCACTGTCTATGCTTGCTTTTATGTTTCTGAATGTTGTTGATATTTTAATAACAAATATTATATTGTATCACCATTTATGCTGGGATCTGTAGGTTGTGGCTACGGCTAGGCGACATGTAACTTAAAAGTGTAACATGGAAATCTCGGCTGTACTGAAAAAAAAAACGTTTTTATTTGTTAAACGCTGCGGCTAATGTATTTCCCGTGTGCAGTCAAATGTCCTGGTGTATGGGCTATGCAGTGTTCTCAGCTATTTTTTTTTATTTTTTTCTCAGCGATATGCTTGTTGTTTCCCGGAGTTTTGATGAGTTTTATACACTTAATAAATGCTTCTTTTGATTAAGTATATAAAATAGCCCACCCAATCCTCTCGGGCGCGGGCGCGCGCACGCACAGCACCCCCAACCTAAAACATCTTCCCGCGTCCCTGTCGTCATCTATTTTTTATTACAGTTTTTGAAGCCGTCTTGTTGGAAAATGGCTTGCTTTTCTGCATAGGAGATGAGACAACAATGATGGAATATTGAGGATGAATCCAATGAAACTAGTTCAAGGGGTTAAAGGCCTGACTTATAGGACTCAGTGTATTGTGTATTTGTAAAAATGAGTTGTTTTCTTAATAATCGGTTACAAAAACGTGGACTATCTCTTCAGTTTCACTTATAAGACTTTGAAATTGCTTCAGTTATTGCATGGAAAGACCACTTTATATAATGGTGGAAAAACTCTTGCTAAATATCAAAGGTACTGAGTCTTCCCCAAACCCCAAAACCATGTTTGGCTGAAAGGATGGCGCACTGGTGATGTACACTGACATAGAAGACTCTGTACGACTGCCCACATCCTATGAGACTGAAGGCATATCTGGAGAACCAGAACTTTCTTGAGTAAGGATGTTTACCAAGGCCCATTTCAGATGCTTTGTGTCAGCTCAGCTTTAGAAACTCTGCTGGTAAGAACAGACACTATGCTTTATAGTTTTCACAATGATTTAATGTGATTACCTGCGAATTCCTGCAACTTAAGCCTAGTCATCATGTGATTGGGGGTGAGTGGCAGAAATCAGATTATCAGAAGTATTTCCTTTAAAATACATTTGAGATTCAAATACATTTTATTTGGAAAAATGTGATTTAAAAATAAAATGTACATTTACCTTGGTGCAGAGATCGCTTCAAAACCCGAAAGACTAATTCGCCGCTGGTTCCCTCAAGATTTTCCTATGGGGTTTTATGATAGGGTTTTTCAAGTTATGAGTAAAATAGGGTCTGTGCGGTAAACATAACTTGGTGATAACATTTTGGTCTACAACGTAAATTACACACACCCATATCGATACCCATATGTTATTTTATCTTAAAAACTTATGTTTCTAATAAGTACTGTTTGGGGTGTGAGTGTGTACAGCGTGTGTGAACAAAACGCCCAAGTATCGTCAAGTTATGTTTTCCACAGATCTCTTTGTACTCATAAATTGAGTTGCAAAGTAGTCTTCCAGGTTTTGACATCATTCCTGCACCACTCTATTAGTTGTGTCCCAAATGACGCACTTATAAAATGCATTATGTACTCAAATGTGTATTGTAAGGTTATTTTGTCATTTAACATCAGAGACTAATAGCCACTTCCCCTCCACATAAGGAAAGATGCAACAGTTGAGTGAAGTGTCCACACTTTGTTTGTCTATACAAAACAGGATAAAATATTGCATAAGTACACAAACTGGGACACACCTATTGTCATGTCCCACCCTTTGTGATTCTCCTCAACAGATCACTCGTGGAACATGCTGGTAAAGATGGAGAACAGCGTGTCATTCTTCTGTAAAGTCGGCATGAATAGACTGTTGCTGCTTCACAACTGGTATGACCCTAGACGTTCCGTGATGCTCTACCTAAACTAGAAGGAGCAGATTACTATGCTGAAAATGTTGGACGGAGGTCTGCATGTGGAGAATTGCCTCTTGCAGATGGAGATCAGGAGTGCCATGCGAAGGGGGTCCACGGCTGTCCCTTGCTTCACACACAACATGAACAGACCTGTCTATTACATTGACAAGGGAGAGGGCATTGAGTTGTGGGCCCAGGTGAGTTGGAATAGACCTAGCTTATGCATCGCAAGAGGAAAGTGTTCCTTCACAAAAGCACTTCTTTGTCTTTTATACATGCATTTTGAGTATTCTGGTTTGCAATTGCATCAGTGGTTTTAACTATAGCTGTATTGTGATGACCTGCACATTAGGTACCTGTACTGTAGGCCAAGCACAGAAGTTACCAAGTGTACATTTAAAGTCACCATGAAATCAAAATGGACAATTCTTGGTTTTTTATGGAATATTGCAGTATTATAAATGATTTATTATAAATGATGAATTCATGTGCCCTCGCAATCTTTAATCAAAATAACTTGCCCAAAATAACTGCCCACCTCCCTCCTGCAATGACTTCTCTTCTCTTCTCTTCTCTTCTCTTCTCTTCTCTTCTCTTCTCTTCTCTTCTCTTCTGATATAGACTGGCGCGAGGGTGGGACGACCTGTCACTCACAAGAGATCGCTGCGAATAGCAAACCAACAATCCAACCAATTCACGATGGACAAAATTAAGTCCTACGTTTTTTTTTTCACTCGGATATACGTCACAATAGGGAAGAAAAGACAACTTCCATTTCATGCCGACATTAAAAATAAAGGTTCCTAAAGAGGGATTTCACAGCAATGCAATAGAAGAACTTTTTTGGGTTCCCCAGGAACCTTTCAGTGAAAAGTTCTTATAAGAACCACTTTTTTCTTAGTGTAAAGCACATTTTAGTAATCTAAATAACCTTTTGTCTAATGGAACGGTTTAATGAATGTTAAAGGATCTTCATGGAACCATAGATACCAACAAAGTACCTTTTATATTTAAGATAAGAAAGTGAGACACTTCTTGTGTATTTCCAGATAGTTTACCATGAAGGTAGAAACATTAATGTGAAGCTACACAGGAACAATGACCATGTGTTGCAAATCACAGAAATGACCCATTTTGAGAGTGCATGTGCACCATCTGGTTACTACAAACATAGTTTGGTCTGGTCTTTACTGAGCTGTGTTTAAAATAGTATTTAGGGAGTGAGTTGTTTATGATGCTCATATAAGCCAAGAATTTAAAAAATAATAATTTTACTAGGTATTACACTGTCATATTTATTGAGAGTATACGTTTTCTTTTTTCAGACCTTCAGCATTTATGAGGATGCAGACTACAAAGACATGACTAACAACTCTGATCTGTTGTGTTTTAAATGGTATTTCATTGAAAGATTCTTGTACAGATAAACTCCACCGTATTAGTTAAGGCATCCAGTTCATCCAGCTATCATATCCTGTTATATAATTAAAAACAGTTCGAAATCAAATGGTATAGTCTCTATGGTGCTGATACCAAACAAGATTGTTAATTCATGCAGTATGCTTAAAAAGTCAGGTAAGTTGTTTGGGTACTGGGGGTTTGGTGATGATTCTCCTTTTTCTTATTTGTGAAAAATCTGATAAGAAAACTATGTGGATACAATAGCACTAAATAAGGCATAGATTGTCTATAGATTTCCCATTTTATGGGTTGCCCACCAAACAAACACATTCGTGTTATAAAGTAAGTGTTGTCTAATTGTGTAGCAAAATAATTTAGAAACCATATCATATGAGTTATCATTTTGTGCCTTGTAGACCTCAGGGGAGATGTACACTTTTGACAAACCTACAATTCCAGGGTAATATTCACTAAAAAAATCAGCACTTAATAATAGAATATGTTCAATTTGCTGTCATACTTAATCATTTTCTCAATGTATTGTTCACAGATTTGTTTTTAGTAATCCATCAAAGGATCTGGTGAGAATCTTTCCTAGGCTTGTGTATTTTTTTAGATACTAATGCTGTAATTTTATCAGCATAACTGTGATAAGTATGAGAAGCACAGTGTTTTTTTTTTCATAGAGTCATATAACATATTTTTGGAAAAAAAGAAAGCAAACAAAGCCACTATGTTATGAGGACCAGTGCTATGACAGCATGTTTTTCTATAAAAACAAGCTGGTAGATAAATTTTTCTCCCAGTGAAATACATGTGAGGCAACTGATGATAGTCATGAGTTCTCTTAACGTCTCACAGCTTGTGTTCTGGAAGAGCTTTGGTTTTGTGTTGAGAATCCGCTACAAAGATGCCTTTCGCCCAGACAATCGATTTGCGAGTATGACACAAGCAAAGTGACACTCTTTAAGTGCAAAAATTAAATGAATCCTTCCGAAACAATTAGCAATTTGAGCCACACATACGTTTTACTGGGGAAGAAGATTGTTATACAGTGGATGTGCACAAGTGTTTTGATATTTTTCTTTTCTTTAGGTATAATGGAGACAACTTTGTGCGCAGTGTTGATGCCAACTTCATTGTGTGGGAGACTTACTTTAATGCAACCATGTGTCAGGTAATAAGCATCAGATGTGTGTGTGTGTGTGTGCGTGTGTTGTTGTAGAAACAAAAAACATTCTTTTGGCTTTGGCATCCCAGCCTGCCTTCATGAGGCCCAAACATGGAAATCTATGCTAGTTGATGAGAAGCATCATGAAGAGGCCTGGGGACCTCATGTGGGTGCAGGATTATCTCAGTTTAGTTTTCATAACCTGGCTTTATCTCAGGGGATATGAGCAGTCATATGGTTTATTAGCAATGAAAGAAAAGGGAATGTGTTTCATGTCTTTCAGAAATACAGGAGCTGTTATTTTCACAACTCTGAAAAACTGGGTAACCTTGAATAACCCTATGAAATTATGAATAGGAGTTCCAAGAATTGTCTTACCTTTTCTCAGGAACACAGTGCTATTTACAGTATGTCTTTATTGTAAAGATTGTGGACCCAAATTACGGGTGGATGTCACTTTCTTTTCAAATAAGTCTTCAAGATATTAAATACTAAAAAGATTTGCTGTGTTAGCAGAAAATATGCAATTAAAGTGCTCGTTTTCAGTGGACATCATAAGAACTGATAAGAAAATGTAAAGTGTAATTTAGTGCATATGCACACAAATTCAATCTAATGTTTATAAATTTGGAGTATTCTCAATGAGCGTCTGCATGCCTGAGGTTAGTAATTTGCATAAAACACATCCAGACTAAGGGTCTTCCACAACCTTTCCTTTATTTACATATATGATGAAATATGTATTTAAATAAAATATCTGCCTATGTATAAAATTTTCTTAACACATTTATAAGGCCACCCAGAGTACACTGTAAAAAATAACCGTTGGTTTACCTTAAAAAAGTAGCCTGGTTGCCTTAAATTTTTGAAATTTTGAGTTCATTGAAATTAAAAATTTGAGTTCATACAGTGAAGGTGATTGGTTTAATGAACAGAAACTCAAAATATTCTGTTATCTGAACTACATTAATTATCTAAGTTGATTTGACAAAAGAAAAATGATGAAAACAAATCATGAAAATAATTTTTTACAGAGTATGTGATTTTTGCATTCATGTGATTTCACTTGTTCCTTATATTTAGAATACATTTTAGTATGAAAATTATTGCTGAATCATTATTTGTTAGTGAAAACAGTATACGTAAATTGCAAACAAATTTTCTTGCATATATAGGCACAGTTAGTGATTGAGACTACATTTTAGGATGTCTTACTGAAGCTGATATTGGGATTAGAGACTAATAATTTTAATAATTTAAAAATTTAAAAAAAAAGTTTAATATTTGTAGTTGATGATCTTGACCACATGATGGCAGAAACTTGATGCTCTGTGGTGAGAAATACCTTCTTATTATTATGGAATCTAATGTAAGCTATTCGTTTCTCCTGTTATTCCTGAAAATAACAGACATTTAATAATAATTAATGATATATTGATATATATATATATATATATATATATAATTAAAACTATCTGTTTTCTTCACAGACGTGACCAGCACTTGCGTGGTTTTGACCCAGGCCTTCATTTTACTCATCATACTGTGCTTTTTCAGCTATTTTTTGGTGTAGATTTAGTTCACTGGGACAATTTATGTAATAATAGATATATGAATGATTTACACAGCTTATGTTTTATAAATATAGCCCATTGCCCAAGTTATTTCAAATCACATATATAGTTTAGATAGGCTCCTGTCACTATCCATTCAACACAAGCAGAACGAATTATCTGTTTAAATTATAGAAATTACCAAACCGTTCATTATTGTTGATTAAGTGGGGCCCATTGTCAAGTTATTTTTTAAATCACACAACCAACAAATGTTTGTTTTTGTTCCCTTTTTCCCCCCCAAATGAAACGTATATTGTCACAAATGAGCTCTGTTATTTGTGTTACAACTGTTAAGTTGCTTTCTGTATGGATTCGAAACAGGCAGTGTCTTATTATAACCATTTAATTTGCATACTGTAAGTTATTATAAACTTTTATAATCACTCAAGGGTTAATTGTCATTCCTTCCCCAAACACAAAGCACATACAGGTCTGCTCATAGTTACATGCTTCTTGTAAAATATTTACAATATATACTCTGTTCCACAAGAAAACTTAATTTATTATCTTGTTAAATAGTTGATATATCTTTGGTTTTAGTATTGAAAGGATGCGAATCGATGCGATAAATTAATGTAATGATAAAGTGTCCATGTGTGTAGGGTGTTTTGTTCTACAAAAGCATCAGAGTGGCAGTAATGTGCTGCTGTGAGGTTGGGCATCTTCAGCAGGCACGCGCATTCAGTTCACCCGCACTATCGCAAGACAAGACACACAAAACGGGAGAGGCTGCTTATATTGTGGGTGCTAAACGTCTTCCATTTTTCTGAAGTACATCTGCTTTCATTTCCGTTCACTGTAAATATCACTTCGTCGTCTGAATGGCTGAATCTTCACGGATATTTTTATCTTTTGTGTGCCGTTTATTTTTGCCTCCGCTGGTCATGAAGCTAAATGGCAGTTAGCCTAGCAGCGTCGCTACTCCCTGTAGCTGGACTAAATAGAAGTGGCCTAAAAATTCAATCAATGAAAACCCCTTTCAGGACCAGCTCTTAGATGTCTCTTAACTGTTATAAACCAGCAAAGGTCAAAAGGACGCAGCAGCGGTGCTTACAAGGGGAACAAATAAATCCGGGTGCTGAGAAATAGAGTGAAAAGAAAAACGGAGGACAGCAGCAGCAGCAGCTGGTCGGCAGCTAAAGTGAAAGAAAAACACCTAGATCCCTGTGATGGCAAACGAGCCGGTTATTCTGAACGTTTACGATATGGTAGGTGCTTTTAAAACAAATTCAGATAACTCGCTCCCGTGACAGAGGTGTGTAGTATTGCCATTAATTCAACACATCCAATAGCTGTGTCCTAAAACAAAGTGAGCTGCTAATTAGGCAGCATTTTGGACACGTTTGAATGCGTACGTAGTCAGCTTACTAGGTTTTGAGACACAGCCATGTCAGCATGCATTTTAAAATCGATAAAGCACCATTAGTAAATGTAAAAGAGATAATGTTTTATAGCCTCAGGAAATGTGTGTACAATTTTATTGGCAGCTTATCAGTGAGGATCCAACCTCTATTTCTTTTAACAATATTTAAGTCTAACCATATTTCTGCAGTAAAAGGTCATCAAGTTTATTAGTTGTAATTGTATGTATTGAGATGTGACAGTCTAGCTAAAAGCTGCGACCCAGTTAATTCAACTGTCACTTGAATCCACCTGTGTGATCTGAGACAGCTGTTGAGAAATAATGGTAAACACAGTATGCTCTCTCCTTTCTAAAACGCCTAAATTAATCAGTATCACGCGAATAAGAGAGCTTTTGGACTCTATATCAGCCTATACACCGCACTACAGCAAAACTGCGAGTGACATTTCTTTTATAGCCCAATAAACTACTAATTAATATCAAGTAACTTGAGTTTCAGAACGTTTAAAAATAACTTAAAAGCGTCAAACTTTGCGTGTCAACAAGCACGGAACAGACAAAATTCCGGACTGGAGTATCGCATAAAAGTGGAGAGGAGCGACAGACAGAGTTCCCATCCTCGCTTAAAGCGTTCTGTAATCACTCGAGTACAACTCCACTTCAAGTTTTCTATTCCATGCTCCAGCTCATGAGGAGTTTCGGAGAGAGCGGAAATGGTGCAACAGTCGGTTCCAGAAGTAAAAAATCCCATTCATTTTCTCCATGGGGGAATTGATTTTTACCAATAAATTATAAACCGTTAAAGACAGATGTACAGTGAGCTACGAGGTAGTTAATCGATGGTATATGCTTTTGTTGAAGTCATCAGTCCTTTTTTTTTTAAATAATCAATGTTCAACAGTGGAATTATTGGTGGAAAATTGGTCGGTCTGTCAATATCATGTCATATAGTGTGTGTGTGTGTGTGTAAAATATATATATATATATATATATATATATATATATATATATATATATATATATATATATATACATGAATGCAAACCACTTTATTTTGCAATTAAAATAGTCGCTTTGTGTTGTGAAAGGCCTACTTTTCATAATAAATTATAACATTGATTTTACCCCAAATGTACGAATGCAATGAGGGCTGAAAGGAGACTATAAAAATTGATTGGAAATATTGACGTAGTGTCATTGATCACTAAGTAACATGAATAGTCTCCATTTAAAGATTTACTCTGTCTCATGTGTCTCATTGACCCCTTAAAACAGGGTCATGGAAATGTATACTTTCCTTTGGACTCTTCACTCATGTTGGGCTATTTTGAGTTTATGTTCTCACATAAAGATTAAGACTAGACATTTGAGCCTTCCCAGGTTTTTTTTTTTGTCAAGTTGTCAAGTAATCGTAATTTGGATGGGAATCACTTTACAAGCTGTATTAAGCCTATAAACCATGAAGGAGATTTATGGCTCATTTAGCTAGAGATGGGAAATTTGTCTGTGCAGACTAGTAGACTGTGATTTCTAATGTGTAGTTTGTAATTTTAAGGCTAATTATAAATGTTAAGTGGCATAAACCCATGATATCCATGGATGCATGTTCCCTCAAACATTGGTGTCATGAGCCCAGGTTCTAGCATGACTGTGAGGTCTTTTATTGAAATAAAAAGTCCCCTAACAGCTGTTCCCATAGAAACTTATAAGTGTGAGGTCTCCCACATAGTTCAAGTCGGAGCTCGTAGATTTTATTTTCTAATCGCAGCTCTATTGGCATGAGAGTACTCTTGCTGAAAATCACACTTAGAAGCCAGTTGCTGATCACAGAGAGACTAATCCCCAGTTTTGTGATGAAGGATATGTATAATAAGCTTTGTAGTAATTGAGGCCAAGGGGATAAGTGTCTTATTTCACAACCCTGAATGAGGAGGTCTAGTTGCTTAATTTCTCTCATCCCTTTACATTTGTTTTTGATGAACTTTTATTTTAAATTGTTTCAACAAAACAATTTTACATGCCAAAATCCTTAGTTTATATTTTGGAGCAATATGCATCTTGGCTACTTTTAGGTATATGCATGAATGTATTACAAATATACACTTAATACTGTAAAGCGTTGGTCATCTACTAACTAGCAGGTTCACTGACATCTTATTTTCTGGTGACACAATCACTTCGGGGCAGCTGTCAGGTACTTCCTCAAACAACAGAGATAGGTTCATGAGATAGGTTTGGGTGTGAATACAAAGGTTTGTCAAGCACTCAGTCACTTGTACATACCCATATGTTACTCTGCTATGCATGTTTGCCATTTTGAATGCAGCAATCGTCTTGGAATCAGCATCAGGGTTGCCAGATTTTCACAACAAAACCTGCCCAATTGCTACTCTATTAGGTCAAATTCGCATTCCATGGGCTAAATATCATGTTATTTGGGGTTGCTTCAACCTGCAGACATGAAAAACAACCCACGGCAACAGTGACTTGGCAACACTGATCAGCATACGTTAATGGTTGCATAGCAATTCATAATGGATTAATAGAGTAATTGTACAGAAATTGTACACCCACTAAAAATTTCAAAAAGATCAACAGAATTCCACAGAATTTTAATGCTCATTCACTGAGTTCTACACATCTCCCACCCCTTGTGTTTATTGAATATTTTGAATATATTTTGATAATGTTTATAGCTAGCTCTTGAATATCCACTTCAAATATTTGAGCCACCCACAGCGTTTCAAAAAGATCAACAGATTTCCACAGAATTTTAACACTCATTCAGTTCTACACATCCCCCATCCCTTGTGTGTTTATTCAATATTTTGCTTTAAGTTGCCCTTAAGAGTATGGAAGTACTGTAAGAATGGTTTATTATGGAAAATGAGAATCTATTGAGTATATAAAGACACATTATTGACATCCTTTTCAGATTTAACCACTAAATCATCCCAGTTGTCCTTGAAACACTTTTATCGTTTGACAGTATGTCACTCAGACTTGTTATGTTTCCTTATAGTACTGGATCAATGAGTTCACTACCTCTCTGGGAATCGGAGTCTTTCACTCAGGAATTGAGATCTATGGCAGAGGTAAGGCTCGTGTTATGACTCAGACACAAATGAGTCAGGCTACTCAGAAATTCAGTGTTTAACTTGCATGACTTCTACAAAGAAAGAAGGGGGTGTTTAAATATGACTAAACCTCACATCATAGATGATCTGTTGATGCAACAGGAAAAGACCTTGACATTTTGTGTGGTTTCTGCCTCTAAAGGCTTCCAGGTTAATCAGAAGAAAAGTTGTTTTGTTTGGCAGTTCTAGAGAGTTTGCATTGGCATTCTTGAATGTTTTCTGTGTGATCAAATTGACTAATAAGAGCCTTCCAGGGTAAGGACACAAACTAAGGTGTTTTTATATTTGCTATTCGCCTTTAACCCCAAATAGACTGACAGATAATAAATATCTGACCTATAGCATATTAACATAGCAAGCATCTGCATTTTAATGTGTATGTAAAACTGTTACTATTGAAATTGAATATAAAATAAAATATAAATATTAGATTGTAAAATCTTAAACTGAATGAAATTAAAAAATGTTTCCTAGGCAGCTCATTGAAATAAAGTAGAATACTAAAATTACTAAAACTGAAAAATAACAAAAACAACAAAATTGCTCAAACTTAAACTAAAATTAAAATCAAAACCGAAAATATAAAAATAAAAGTTTTGCAAGTTACTGAGTAGTACAGCCAAACTTATTTACCCTTTTTTTTTTTTACAAAAAGAACAAACGATTCTTATTTGACATGATTTTATTTATTTTTTAACTTTTTGTTATTAAAAATAAGTACAAGGAAAAATTCTTCACCCGTAAGACCTTCATTCATCTTCGGAACACAAATTAAGATATGTTGATTAAATCCGATGGCTCAGTGAGGCCTGCATAGCCAGTAATGACATTTCCTCTCTCAAGATCCATAAAGGTACTAAAAACATATTTAAAACAGTTCATATGAGTTCAGTGGTTCTATGTTGATATTATAAAGCGACGAGAATACTTTTTGTGCACCAAAAAAACTAAATAGAACTAGAATTAGAGAATTAGAACCACTGAACTCACATGAACTGTTTTAAATATGTTTTTAGTACCTTTATGGATCTTGAGAGAAGAAATGTCATTACTGGCTATGCAGGCCTCACTGAGCCATCGGATTTAATCAACATATCTTAATTTGTGTTCTGAAGATGAATGAAGGCCTTACGGGTGTAGAACGACATGAGGGTGAGTAATAAATGACATTATTTTAATTTTTGGGTGAACTAACCCTTTAATGACACAGACAGCAACAGGTTTATTAGGCTGCTGTCACTTTAAGACCGAATGTATGGATCTAATGTATCTCAAACAGATTACATTCACTTAAGATATAACCGACTGTGTTTATGTGAACCTTGTGTATTTTTGACATAACCTTGTATGTATTTGACAGTTTAAGCACAATAAGAAAAAGAACTCATGGGCTGTGACAGCCAGCTTCCTGTTTGCACGCTTCGGGTGTGTGTGCTCTGTAAACCGTATATCAGAACAGTGTGTGTGAAAAAGTTTAAACTGACAAGGTTTTAAAATGCATGCAAATTATTAAATATGCACTGTAGCACAATACTAATGATCTCTCTGTAAAGGCAGGTCGTGGAGACATTTGAATCATTCTCATAGTCATATCGCACACACCTAACTAATACTTTCTCTTGTTTTGTAGAGTTTGCCTATGGAGGACACCCTTATCCTTTTTCAGGTATATTTGAGATAACACCTGGTGACGCCACAGAGCTCGGAGAGACATTCAAATTCAAGTGAGTCAGAATATTTATCACCATAGCGATCAGACTGAAAGATATGTCTGTAAAAACCTATTTCCTCTTTCGGCCTCTCTCAAACACTCTTCAATTTCTATTTGCTTTCTCAGAGAGGCCATTGTTTTAGGGAGCACAGACTTCACAGAAGAGGATGTGGAGAGAATTGTGGAGGAACTGGGGAAGGAATATAAGGGGAACGCCTACCACCTCATGCACAAGAACTGCAATCACTTTTCCTCAGCACTATCGGAGGTAAGCCGAAGGAAGTGAATACATGAATCTAGTGGGTCCATGTTGCCATAAAGAGCCAAAAATCTCACCATAATCTCCTCACGTCTGCTCCAGATCCTCTGTGGTCGAGAAATCCCACGCTGGGTGAATCGACTGGCCTACTTCAGCTCTTGTGTGCCCTTCCTTCAGAGCTGCTTGCCAAAGGAGTGGTTGACGCCGGCAGCACTGCAGTCCAGTGTTAGTCAGGAGCTCCAGGGTGAGCTGGAGGAGGCAGAGGATGCTGCGGCCTCGGCCTCAACGCCTTCCTGCGCCGTGGCACCCGCTCCCAGACCTACCCGACACCAACCACGCCGATGAACCCCGCTGCCTTGACTGACAGGCCACCTCTGGTTAGAGCTGGACCACAGCTTCTGCTGCCAATAGACCCCTCACCCCTTCTCCTGAGAGACTAGCAATTCACCAGCGGACTAGATGAAGCCCACCTTCTGTGTTCACTGATTTATTTCAGTATGCTCAAGTGACCGCTATGGGCCTGGAAACTATCAATCTTGTTTACTGTAAAACTTTCCATGGGTTTGTCAGTGTTTTGAATTCTTTTTTTTCTTTTTTTTGGCCTTTTATGTTTTGTTTTAAAAACTCAGGACTTGAATACAATGGCTCTGTTCAATCACGTTTTTTGTTTTCTATTTTTTTTATGCTTTTCTTACGCTGGAGATGCTCACTAGCCTTTTCCCCCTTATTCCAAAAGAAAGCGCCTAGTCAGAGACCTTTTTTATGGAGAACATTTGTTTACAGATTTCTTGTGTTCCAATCCGTGTATGATTGTGTTGTGTGAGGATTACAAAAGCCAAATCTCCACACTTTTGTAATGACACACATCCCATACTATGGTGACTGTGCCTGAAGATTTTTACCAGTACGTGCTCAGAGAGCTCTGCACTCTTTCTCTACCTGTTCGGTCTGATTTTAGTGGCAGACTTCTTATCCTACGAGACCTTCCTCAGATGTTTTACACCTTTTTAGTTTTTAGAGTCTTCTATGTACTTGAGAAAACATTTGTATTCCATTTTATGAATATTAAAGAAAGTATACAAGTTCTTGAACAAGAGTTCATTCTGACAACTCAATGGTAACATACAAGAGTGTTGTTAAAAGCACAATATGTAAGATTTTTGGATTAAAATATCCAAAACACAAATATATTATGTGTTTTATTAGACAGGTGAGCAACTGTTTGGATACATTAATCGACAGAAAACTAATCATTGTTATATAGCTCAACACAGTAAGTCTTATTGTTTAAATCTTGTTTTCTTGATTTACCGTGAGTATCATGTTTTACCATGACTAATATCGATCTATCTTACTGCAGTGTGCAACAAGTGTCTCATAGCAGCCGCCGAGCGAACGCACAGAGTAGCATTATAACAACTTTCAACACACAAATGTATCTAATGTGATAAAAGAGCGCTGCGTTGTCATCTTCATTTATATAGCTCTTTTCACAATAGATATATTGTTTCAAAGCAGCTTCACAGTGACAATAGGAAAATTCTTATCGAGCTAAATTTGGTTTTTGATTGAATCACTTCCGTTGTAAAAATTATTACTTTAGGGGCCGCTTAAATTACACCTTTCCTACTGAAAACTGAATACCTTTAATGCATTCTTGCCGTTCATTTACGTGTTTAGTCTATAGGTTTGCGTGTTTAAGTGTGTATGTGCGCAGAAGCTTGGTCTTTTTAAAAAAAGTGATATTTGCCAAATTACTTGTCTGGTCCGCATAATACAAAAAAAATAGTTTTGTCTGCAGATCTATGCGAACTGGAATAACTTTGATAACGTTTTATCTATACACAGGGAAAGGAAAGGGAAATGGGCCTTCGCAGGGGATAGTTTAGTTGAAACGTCAGGGCTGCGTTATCGTCATGTCTAGATGCAGGTCCTTCATCTCATCTGGATACGGCCTGGATCTGACAGGCAGCGGCAAACCTCGGGATAAACAGAGAGAGACTAATATTAGTGTAGACGCCATTCTTCTTATGATGTAGCGAGTACATCAAGTGTTATGGGAAGTGTTCCCGGTTCCAGCTGACCTAATCTATGCAGCCTAACAATTTACATGATTTGAATTATAGAAGTAGATAGTGTTATGTGTTTGCAAGTTTAAACAGATGTGTTTTTAGTCTAGATTTAAACTGACAGAGTGTGTCTGCTTCCCGAACAGTGATAGGAAGACTGTTTCAAAGTTTAGGTGCAATATAGGAAAAGGATCTACCGCCTGCGGTTGATTTTGATATTCTAGGTATTATCAACTGTCCAGAATTCTGAGATCGCAATAGACGAGAAGGACTATAATGCATTAAGAGCTCGCTCAGGTACTGGGGAGCTAAACCATTTAGTGCTTTGTAAGTAAATAGCAAGATTTTAAATGTTTATGTTTAATAGGGAACCAGTGCAGTGTTGACAGAACCGGGCTAATATGATCATACTTCCTGGTTCTAGTAAGAACTCTAGCTGCTGTGTTTTGGACCAGCTGTAGTTTGTTTAACAGGTGAGCGGAACAACCACCCAGTAGAGCGTTACAGTAATCTAGCCTTGAGGTCATGAACGCATGAACTAACTGTTCTGCATTTGTCATTGAGAGCATATATTTTTGAGATGGAAGAATGTGGTTTTACAGATGCTAGAAACATGGCTTTCAAATGAAAGATTGGTATCAAAGAGCACACCCAGGTTCCTAACTGCCGACGAAGACTTAACAGAGCAGCCATCAAGTGTTAGACAGGTTATTACGTGAAGAAGTTTTTGGTCCAAAAATTAGAATCTCTGTTTTTTCTGAATTTAGTAGTAGGAAATTACTGGTCATCCAATTTTTTTAGTCAGCTATGCATTCCATTAATTTTGTGAATTGGTAAGTTTCATCAGGGCGCGAAGAAATATAGAGCTGAGGATCATCAGCATGACAGTGAAAACTAACGCCATGCTTCCTAATGATATCTCCCAAGGGTAGCATGTACAGAGTGAAAAGCAACGGTCCTATTACTGAGCCTTGCGGTACTCCATATTGAACTTGTGATCGATATGACATCTCTTCATTTACTACTACAAACTGATAACGGTCAGATAAGTAAGATTTGAACCATGACAATGCAATTCCACTAATGCCAACATAATTTTCAAGTCTGTTCAAAAGAATATTGTGGTCGATAGTGTCAAAAGCAGCACTGAGATCTAGTAACACTAATAGAAGGATACAACCACGATCTGATGATAAGAGCAAATCATTTGTAACTCTATTTAGAGCAGTCTCAGTACTATGGTCTGGTCTAAATCCTGACTGGAAATCCTCACAGATACCATTTCTTTCTAAAAAGGAACATAGTTGTTACCCCACATATGCTTGACTGGAAGAAGTGGAAGCGGTCGTCTTTGGCATAATATAAGCTCTACTGCTCTCGAGCCATGTGTCGCGCTCGTCTCTCATTAGCAATCGTTCCAGTGGCCTCGTTCTGCTCTGATGGTTTTCAGCCACACCCTGCTTCATACAGTAATGTTAATAAATCTTTAATACATTAGCTCATCCATGAATATGATTTCTGCCCGAGTCCCGTTGGATTCTTTTCCACCGGCTGTAGACGTGAAGACAGCACCTCCCATGATTTCGCGAATTTCATCAAGCTACACCTTTGTTTTGAATAAGTGACCTCTAGTGGTGGAAAATTACATTGTGCCTTTAAAAGGATAATTCACCTTGAAATTTAAATTCTGTCATTATTCATTATATACTAATACTTCTTTCATTATATACTAACTCTCATGTTGTTTTAGATCCATATGATTCTCTCTTTTAAAACATAAAAAGAAATGTCAGTCAGAGTGTCTGATCTTCTCCATAAAATGAAAGTGAAAGGTTACTAGGCTACAAAACTGACAAGCACCATGAAAGTGGTCCATACAACTCATGCACTATATTCTAAGTCATCTAGAGCTATATGATAGCTTTTGTGAGAGCTTTTCTGTATGAAAAAGAGCAGCTTGGATTTTCTACTAAACATCATGTGGATTTCAAAAGTTATGATAAGTCAATGAAAAAAAACTTTTTGGAGGGGTGAACTGTCCTTTAAATATCTAAACTGGTTATTACAGTGCACTACATTACTGTATATCATCAATATTTTACATAGTATAGGCTAAAGGGCATACAGTAGCACATATCTGTGTCAAAGCATTATTGTGTCAAGCCCAATATTTTTCAAATGGGCAAACCTGTTGGGATGTAAAACTCAAGAGTTAGCAATATCAATTAATTTTATTATAATGGCAAATTTAAACACAATTTTAGCTGCTTGCTTTGTCTTCTCATGCGGTGTTTTTGGCATAAGATTGAACATCTTTATGGGATTGAATCATCGTAAGGGATAGTTCAAACAAAAATGAAAATTCTGTCAATTTTACTATTTACTTATGTCAAATTTACAGATTATGACCTAATTTTCATTTTTGGGTGGCATAACCCTTTAAACTAAGCTGTAAAAATGTAACAATCAAAACAAACAATTATTAGTTCAAGTTTTTGATTATCAATTTTACGATTATTATTCTCAGAGCACAGTTAAGATACCAGACACTGTTTCCACAGTGTCTGTCTCCATATTCTGCTGTGTGTTTGTCCTCTTACAGCAGGGAAAGGCCTTCAAAATGTCACCAATTCCATTCGTAAGAAGGATTGAAAGGAATGGGTCCACAAGTGGGCCAAAATGGAGAAGAAGATCAGATACAAGTCCCAAGTAGCAAACGTAGGAGCTTAGAGACAATGCCTTGAACAGTGTATTTAGGACAAAGGGGAGGTAAAGTAAACTGTAATTACTCAAGATGGCCGCCTGCATACCCAGAATCTTGTTTCTGTTAGTCACAGGTGCTGGCCATCTTGTACACCACAAGGCTCTGAAAGAATCCAGAAAGAAAAACACCAGGAGTGGTAGTGGGAGAAGAAGAGCTATGGAAAACAAGATGTCATATCCTTGGTAAACCAGAAAGAGTATTGCAAATGGAGCTGCCCACACAGCCAATGAAATCATGCTTGACTGCTTGAGTTTTACGCAGAAGGTGTTGTATTTTGGACAGGTTACCAACAGATATCGCTCCTGAGCAACGCAGACCATGAACACGATGTTGGAAATGATGCCGAAGTAGAATATCAGGTAGGATATATCCATACTCTGCATACTGGTTTGCTTGTTGTCCTCCGCAGACGCCTTCGGCCGCCCAAGGATGCTGAAGATGTCGGATGCGAGCAGGCTGATGAGGTAGACAGGAGCAGCCTTGCCAGTTTTTGCCTGCATGCCCATGAGGTAGATAGAAGCGCCGATGCCTGGAAGCCCAACAGCAAATGTGATCCATCTGACGATCTCTTGGATGTTACCTATTTTGCTGGTGCAATTGCTATGAGGAGCCGTATTATTACCGTCCAATATTGTGGTGGTATCCATATGTTGCAAAATCACACTGGTAGTTCCTAGTTTTGTTCAGACACCCAAATTGTGATTAATATATCCAATCTGATGACATGTTAAGAAGAACATATTCTTCAGTTCCAGTAAGTGATGCAGAGTTGTGTGGCTCTTGACTGTGGTAAACAGATCAGTTTTTGTAAGAGCAACATAAAGAGGGCACAACAGTTTTATCTGTCAGCATTTTTTATGGCTCTTCTGCAAACTGTTTCTATAAGCTCTTTCATTGCTGGTTAGTCAATGCAAATATGTCCCAGCATGTATTCACATTAGTTTTATCTATGCAAGCTCTTTCCAAAGCACCTTTGCCCCTCTGAGGAGAATATAGTGCTGGGTTGCGTCAGGAAGGGCATCCTGCGTAAAAATTACGCCAAACAATATGCAAGTAATAGCTTAATAATTTATTTAAATTAATTCACTCACATTATATATAATATAAAGATGCCAACACATTCAACAATACTGTAACAGTATGCATTTTGTACAGTTAATAGGTTAATAACTTAATAGTAACAAAGCAAACCATTGCTAACTTAAGACCACTTGAATACTGACAAGCTCTTGGAGCAAATATACAACAGTTAATAAATATTGTTATCTAATGTCCTCTTTTTATTTGAGCCAACAGTTGCATTTGCCTGATGTTTTTATCTCGCCCTTGCTTGGCACTAAATCTGATCATTCACTCAAAAGGACAGTTGTATTTTCTTTACAAAAGCACATTGGCGTGGCACATTCAGGCATCACAGTTAAGCACACAGAGTTGTTAAATCTTTGACTTATTGTTTATGTGAAAAGCATACTCTCTTTTTGTTCTTTCCGACACCTGGAGTATAGAAGAGGGCAGAGCCAGGCAATCACAGCATCTGATGTGCTGATGACCAGTCCAGTCAAGTTGAATTATTGAACATGCACTCAATCACAGTTATGCAGAATAAATAGAGCTCCAAAATTGTGTATTTGTCGATCTTTGGCCCCCCCAATCCAGAATGTTCTGGATACACTTCATGTATGAAATGACTAAAATCAAAGGTTTGATACTCACCTTTATATCTGAAACACTTGATTATTAAGGTGAGGTCACATTAGTGAAATTTCATGAGCAAAAAAGTTCCATTGTCTATTGTCAAAAGCCATGTATAAAGCACAGCTCAGAATCACTTTCAAACCAAGCAGCTTTCTGTTGATCAACGTGGAGAATCCGTGTGACCAACTTGGATCTGTTGCAAAATTTGCATGGGTATTTCCAATTGAAATGACTGGATTTCACCCATTAAAATTTGCCAAACAAAAGTAAACGTGACCAGACCATTAATTGGTCAACTAGATTTGTATCCAACTTTTAATATTTTCTGAAGATAATGTAAGCTGTGCTTGCTTCAGGTAGTTGCCAGAGCGTTTCTATGAGGTTTTCAATTGTTTTCATTGGTTTTTAGTATGTTGCGATGCAATTGCTAGGGTGATTGTTTTCCTGTTTTATCGTCCGTCAGTTGAAAATCATAAGACTAAACACTTAAAAATCACCACTAATTAAACACAGATGGTTTAAATTGAAATCCTGTTAGCTAAATACTTGTAAACATGGATCAATGGCAATCCAAAATGGGAAGAGAAAGAAAGGGATTAAATGGATACAGGTACAGTACAAAGCAGCAGGGGTCATGCTGAATCATCCATTTCATGCCTTGATAATAAAATATCCTCAGCATGTCTCGTTTTTCAAATCTGTAACCTTTTTGTATCATTTTCAGAAATGTTGGTGTGGTAGATATTATCACACTGAAAGTGAGCCTGACCTAATGAAGCACTAGTTTGTGAACATAAATATGGATAATAGTTGTTTACACAATACATTCTCCATAATCCCAGCTAACAAAAATATATTCTAAGAACATTTTGCTAAAGTTCCCATTAAGTTATGAAAACGTTATTTCTAATCGTTCCCTGAACGTTCAAAATGTCCTGAACGTTAAGGAAACATTCCACTTTATAATAATGCGCTAAGATTTTGACAACATTATTAAAGACCAGATAATTTTGAATGAACATTCTATTAATGTTACTGGAAGAATGTTTGTTCATAACTTTGCCAGAACGTTAGACAAACATCTGACTAAAACATTTCAGAAAAAACATTAACCAAAGTTCTGAGAATGTTCCCTGTTAGCTGGGAAGTCTATTGTTTCAATTCTCGGGTTTTGGAGATTGACTTTGAGTAAGTTTCGTTTTTTGGAAAGAGGCGATGAGTCATTTTAAGTCTGGAGAAGGCGATGAACTCTCTTTAACTGTGTCTGTGAAAGCAC
This sequence comes from Hypophthalmichthys molitrix, assembly GCA_037950675.1. NCBI lineage: Eukaryota > Metazoa > Chordata > Actinopteri > Cypriniformes > Xenocyprididae > Hypophthalmichthys > Hypophthalmichthys molitrix. The sequence goes on from CM075504.1 coordinate 23,056,555, forward strand.
CAGACGATGCACCTGTTCCTGCCCTCGAGCGCAAGGCATCATCACACGGCCGACTAACACAGCATCTCCTTTCTTCTCCTCCTTTGCCTGAGAGCAGAAAGAAAACGAATGAGAGATTTATACAGACCCAAACGATTTGGATCAATGTCATTCTGTGCATCTGTCTTACCTTCACAAAGGAAGTGCAGGGAAAAGTGGCAAAATCAGACGAGACTTGAGCTCCAGGCCTATGAGTCACTACATGTTCAGCAACCTCATCCTTCAAAGAAATATGTTGCTTAAGTAAATACAGGAGACATTTTAATGATGTCTGTGGTTTTTAAGCATTTTTATTTTACCTTAAGCCTATCGAGGGTGTCGCTGAGCGACTGCAGTCTTGCAGTTTGCTCTAGGAGCTGCGCACTGGGACTCACTGTTAATCAAACACAAACACTAACATAATTCATGTAAAAAGAACAGAAATCTGTGTTAAGTCAAGTCTAATTATGACAAACCTGGAGATTTCCCTGTGATGTCCACCACTTTCACATTGGCACTCATCTGGAGCAGAGTGTCCAGTAGTTGGTCTGTTTTGCGGTAGAGGGCGCTAGACAACACCTCCGGCCTGCAGCCCTCTCGCCAGCCCAGCTTTGTCACATTCAGAGGAGGGAGAGATGCCAGCTGAACACGCATCTTTTCTGCCTGCAGTTCACACACACAAAAACAAAAATGAGAATACTGTATTTCCTCTGTGCCTGCATTGGGGAAATGTGCTTGGGAGGAAGTAGGAGAGACCTTCAGTCTGTTGTTCTCATTCTTCAAGTGCTTTATGCTGAGTCGCTGAGCTTCAATCTGCTGAGTCAGCAGTGGGGAATCTATCACTTGCACTCCAGCAGCTGCACACACTCCTATTAAATTACATGTTAACAAAGACAAAGACAACTGATATATTTCATTAAAATATTTAAACATATATAGAGAGTACCATTCAAAAGTTTGGGGTCAGTATGATTTTTTTAAAAGAAATTAATGCAAGGACTTGTAAAGACATTTATAATGTTACAAAATATTATATTTCAAATAAATGTATCACACAAAAATATTAAGCAGCGCAACTGTTTTCAACACTGATAATAATAAGAAATGTTTCTTGAGCAGCAAATCAGCATATTAGAATGATTTCTGAAGGATCGTGTGACTAATGATGCTGAAAATTCAGCTTTGCCAGCAAAGGAATAAATGACATTTTAAAATATGTTCAAACAGAAAATAGTTATTTTAAATTGTAATTATATTTCACAATATTACAGTTTCTTGCCAGTGTTTATTAAACTATTATATTAAAACACTGACATCTCAAAGGAAGCATCTTCTAGGTGGATTCTATTAAATCCATTTTCTTAATAGGCCACTAAATTAAGATAATAATAAAACAGCTACAATAATTGAGATTTCAAATATTATAATTCAAATATTAGATTGGTTTACAAAGCATATATATAAGTGATAATGCACATTATCACAAAAATAAACCCCAATCGTTTTTTAACCTAAAAAAGTGTATCTTTGTTATAATATTTAACTGACTAAATATATTAGATGAGAAGACAGAGACCACAAAGTTTATGGGAGACATGAAATACCATGCAGAAAGCTTATAAGGAAGGAAACTAAACTGTTGTGAAATCAGTCAATCAAACAGTTCAGCAGTTTTAAAATGATTTGAGCAGAATGTCACGACTGACCAATCAGAATCAAGCATTCTGTGCAATAAAGGGCAGTAATCAAGAGCCCTGCACTAAATAAGCCCACCACACAGCACATGCAACTTGTGAAAGGGAAGCATGATTAAATATTTGTGAAGCACAAACTAAATATTATTGCATCTAGTAACATACACAAGAATAACTTGCATGCACACATGCAGCGCACAGAAAGACCATGAGTAAGGAACTGGAGATATTTAAATGCCACACTGACAACAAATTTACCTTTTTGTTCTTCTACAAGGAATACAAACAATGGAAGACACATTAGACCGGTTAAAATGAAGACTTAAGAAAGACATTTTAACTAATTGTTTAAGTTAAACTGATTAGCGGTCTCTTACCAGGAGTGATGCCACAAGTCACAATGGAGGCAATGCCAGAGGCTTGACTTCCTCTCAATCCCTCAATGGTCATCTTTGACTGGCTGTTGATTCTCTGCTTAAGCTCTGCTTTCTCTGCCTCTAGTTGGTCTATGTCAGCCTGGAGAGCATCCATGGTCTCCTCAAACTCCCTATGGATTATAATACACATATTAAATGCCTTTTTTACAGTATAGTATCCCCATCACTCTCCTAGGGCATTAAGAACCACATTAGGAGTTAGGGTGACAAGCTGCTGGATAAATATGTGCAAGAACCCCCATCATCACGTACTTCTCTTTCTTTTTCAGGGTTGAATGCGTCTCATCTAGGATCGTCTGAATCTTCTCCACTCGCTCATCTGCATCCTTAGACGCACTGTCCAGCTTTTTCTCCAACAAACTGAGACGCACACTGGCCTCACTCAGTTCCTCTCCCTATATGAACAGGACCATTTTCACATAATTTGAAGATTTTGTTATCTTGTGCCTCCAAGTATGTCTGAGTATGAGTGTTTCTACCTTTATTTTAAGGGATTTCTTCAGCTCTTTGATTACAGTTTCTCTGTCTTCAAGTTTGAGACCGAGTCCTTCAGCATCAGTGATTTCTGCCCTTAGTACCGCTGCTCGGACTTCAACAGGAGATATCTGTACAATATATACATAACAAACATTCATAGCCAGTGTTATACAGGCAGATGGACAAACTGAGAAAGACAAACTTACCCCATTCTGTGGTCTGTCAGAGTCATATTCTCCCTCCTGCATAGCAGTAGCCATCTTGTTCATGGTTGCTATGACAACACTACATGACTGCCGCAGACACTCTTGGGGGTTTATGCCCTGTGACCCATAGATCTGAAAAAAATATCCAAAAAGATTAAATTACATCCCCTCATTGTCATTTATATATTATATTATATTATATTATATTATATTATATTATATTATATTATATTATATTTAGTGCTTTAAAAATCACTTAATCGCGATTAATCGTATCTAACATAAAAGTTTGTAAATAAATATATATATGTGTGTATTTATTTACAAACTTTTATGTTAGATTGCGATTAATCGATTTGACAGCACTAATTATATTATATTATATTTAGTGCTTTAAAAATTGCTTAATCGCGATTAATCGCATCTAACATAAAAGTTTGTAAATAAATATATATATCTATATATGTGTATGTGTGTGTGTGTATTTATTTACAAACTTTTATGTTAGATTGCAATTAATCGATTTGACAGCACTAATTATATTATATTATATTATATTATATTTAGTGCTTTAAAAATCGCTTAATCGCGATTAATCGCATCTAACATAAAAGTTTGTAAATAAATATATATATCTATATATGTGTGTGTATGTGTGTGTGTATTTATTTACAAACTTTTTTGTTAGATTGCAATTAATCGATTTGACAGCACTAATTATATTATATTATATTATATTTAGTGCTTTAAAAATCGCTTAATCGCGATTAATCGCATCTAACATAAAAGTTTGTAAATAAATATATATATCTATATATATGTGTGTGTATGTGTGTGTGCGTGTGTATTTATTTACAAACTTTTATGTTAGATTGTGATTAATCGATTTGACAGCACTAATTATCTTATATTATATTATGTTATATTATATTATATTATATTTAAGAAATTAATACTTTTATTCAGCAAGGATGCATTAAACTGATCAAATGTGACTGGAAAGACATTTATAATGTTATGAAAGATTTCTTTTTCAAATAAATCTCTTTCAAAGAATCCTGCAAAAAAAAGTATCACCGTTTCTTCAAAAATATTAAGCAGCACAACTATTTTCAACATTGATCAAAATAATAAATGTTTCTTGAGCAGCAAATCAACATATTAGAATGATTTCTGAAGGATCATGTGACACTGAAGATGATGCTTGAAAATTTAGCTTTGATCACAGCAATAAATTACATTTTCAAATATAACAGTTATTCTAAATTGTAATAATATTTCCCAACATTGCTGTTTTTTATTGTATTTTTGGCCAAATAAACGCAGCCTCGGTGAGCGCAAGAGACTTATTAAAAAAATCTTACTGAGCCCAGCAGTGTGTTATTTTTTAATTTCGATTTTGTGGTGACCCATACATGTTTTTACAAGATTCCCCCAAACATACCTGTTCAGCTGCTTTAAAGGCCATGTCTTCCAGTTTGACGGCTGGAAGTCCCTCATGTTCGCTGAGAGGGGCGATGAGCTGAGCGGCTGCTGCTGCCACTTCCTGGAGCACAGCATTCACCCAGGCCAGCTGCCTTCTGCTCTCTGCCAGGGTCTCACACACCTACACACACACATAAACCCCATCAATGGAAGTCTTAGATATTGAAGATATGTATAGAATTTAACATACAGAGTATGTGAATAAGATCTGGGTGATCACATCACCTGTGGTCCGAAGCTGAGGGCAGCTGGGATGCCTGGTGCATCTGTGCCTGGCATACGACGGCGGATCTTCTTGCAGAACTGTCGTATGTCACTACAGGAAGTGTCCAGATCCTTCAGCAGCACACAAAACCCTTCCTCGTCCTGTCCCGTTTGTATGAAGGCCCTTAGACGCCCCACTTCCACAGCCATACAGTCCAGAGCACTCTGGGTAAACTACAGACACACATGAATATGTGTTATAGATGTGTGTAAGAGAGCCGCAGTGTGTCTCTATGTGATTTTTTTTACTTTGATGTGGTCCGCTAGCTGCATGGTACAGTCCTCTGGCTGTTCGGCGAGATGGATACTGTAAAGGTGCTGCAAAAAAGAGAAATGCATGTCAATAAATAACTAGACTTGCACTTTCTGAAGAAAACACCAGAGTTTGAAAGGCGAACAATATTAGTGTCTTAGGTAAGTTCAGGCTTTGGTTTGTAAATGTGGCACTGGAGCTCCTTTGCTGCTATCATGATATGCAGTGAACATCTTGTTTTCTGTTAGTTAAGAATGAGAATCAACACATAACTCAGCTTCTTCTTTGCAGTGTAAATATTGTGAGTTTAAATAGACCAACCATGTACAAATAACACAAAAAAAAGACATCAAATGCAATGTCGTATGTGAATATTAGCAATGACAGCATCACTGTCTGTTATTTTTCATCAATAGGATATTTTCAAATTTGATCAAACGTTTGGGGTCAGTAACATTATATAACATATATCAATATAGGAGAAATATTATTACAGTTATGCAATTCAAGTGTTACGAAATGGCATTATGCTATGATACCTGATAGTATTTAATAGCTTTGGTTAGAGGTTCCACATTGACAGTTTCATCTAGCAGGTCTTTGTACAAGAGGTCTATGAGGAAATCCAGGGAACGCTCATGGACGCTCATTTCAGAGTACAGAGAACCCACACGCTTGTACACGTCCACACTGCACTGACTCAGAGCACTGCATGAGAGAGATAAAGAGGGAGACATCTTAAAAAACAGTATGCCTTTCGAGGCTGCTTCAACAGGAAATAAGTCAACACAGAAAAATAAAGGCATTTATTGACATATTTCATAAGTTCTTTAATACTCTTGAGGATGTTAACGCTTCAGAAAGTGCACGTTCAGGTAAACCTACTGTTCATATTTGTGCAGTGCAGCCTGTAGCAGTGTGAGAGAATAGATGAGTCCAGCAGCAAAGCTCAGCCGTTCGCCGGCGGCTCCTCTCATCCCGGCCCTCTGAGAGCACATCTCAGTCAACTCAAACTTCTCCTGGGCCTGCTTACTGACCAGCTCTGCCTACAACATATACACAAACAAACACTTTCAACCAAAACTCGCAATGAGGAACCTTGGATTGGAACTGTGGCTTACTGATCAGTGCACATGCTGAAGACAAGTTAAGCCAGGGGTTTTCAAACTGTCGCGTTCTAGGGGGTCTGTGGATATGTTTAGAAAATGTGTAAAAAATGTAACAAAATAAATAAATAAATAATAAAAAAGATTAAGATTAATAAACAAATAATAAAATAATAAAAATTTAAATTAAATACAAGCAAATAAAATAATACTAATAGCTTAATATGAGTAAAAATAGCTTAAAACAAATAAGTTAATGATTAAATAAATAAATTAATTAAAATAAATAAGTTAAAAAAGTAAATAAATACATAGAGTTAAGACATATTAACTAAATAATTTCCAAATAATATTTGAGACATATTTTTAATATTTTCCAAATAAACAAACAAATAGAATGTAAATAATTAAATAAATAAATAAAAAATTTAAATAAATAAATAAAAAATTAGATTAAAACAAACTAATAAAAATAATTAAAATTAATGAGTAAATGAACAAATAAATCCATACATAAAAATAAATATAAAATAAATATTTTTTTAAAAAATCATTAAAAAAATGAATACAGTACTATAATCGTACAGTACTAATGCGTACAAAAAAGTAAAGTAACTTAAGAGAATATTTTCCAAATAATATTTTACGAATTTATAATATTAATTTTTCACAGAATAAATTGGGACTTTATGCAAGAAACTATATATACACTACCAGTCAAAAGTTTGGAAACAGTAAGATTTTTAATGTTTTTAAAGAAGCTTCGTCTGCTCTCCAAAGCTGCATTTATTTAATTAAAAATACAGTAAAAACAGCAATATTGTGAAATATTATTACAATTTAAAATAACTGTTTTCTGTTTGAATATATTTTACAAAGTAATTTATTCCTGTGTTGGCAAAGCTGAATTTTCAGCATCATTACTCCAGTCTTCAGTGTCACATGATCCTTCAGAAATCATTCTAATATGATGATTTGCTGCTCAAGAAACATTTATGATTATTATCAATGTTGAAAAGTTGTGTACTTTTTTTTCAGGATTCCTCGATGAATAGAAAGTTCAAAAGAACAGCATTTATCTGAAATACAAAGCTTTTGTAACATTATACACTACCGTTCAAAAGTTTGGGGTCAGTAAGAATTTTTATTTTTATTTTTTGAAAAGAAATTAAAGAAATTAATACTTTTATTCAGCAAGGATGCATTAAATCGATCAAAAGTGACAGTAAAGACATTTATAATGTGACAAAAGATTATATTTCAAATAAATGCTGTTCTTTTGAACTTTCTATTCATCAAAGAATCCTGAAAAAAAAATATTTTGTACAATTGTACACAATAAATGTTTCTTGAGCAGCAGATCAGCATATTAGAATGATTTCTGAAGGATCATGTGACACTGAAGACTGGAGTAATGATGCTGAAAATTCAGCTTTGATCACAGGAATAAATTACTTTATAAAATATATTCAAACAGAAAACAGTTATTTTAAATTGTAATAATATTTCACAATATCACTGTTTTTACTGTATTTTTAATTAAATAAATGCAGCCTTTGTGAGCGGACAAAACTTCTTTTAAAAACATTAAAAATCTTACCGTGTCCAAACTTTTGACTGGTAGTATATACATACATATATATATATATATATATATATATATATATATATATTTATATGTATGTTTTGACAGCAGAATGGTGTAGTTATGACATCTACCAGCTAACCAGTCAAAACATTGACGCCTTACTCCCCTCTACTAACCACAAACAGCAATGCAATAACATGTAATGAAAATAATTAAAGCTATTGACATGACATACCTTAGTCCGAATGTAAACACACACATATATTCTGAACCACAGTTCTGAACATTTACCTTGCAGATGAGTCGTGGGATGAGCAGTAAAGCCAGGATGCAGTCATGGTCTCCTCCGTGTTTCAGGAAGGAGTCAGGCATGAAGGAAATCAACAGTGACACCTGTCTGTTAGCCTGAGCGACCTCCATTTTACGCAGCTCCATTTCTATGGCCTAGAATTACAAACAGACATACATTTTTATATGAGAGAGAGACACATACATCTGTTTCCTGCAGATTCTTTTTTATACCAGCAGGTGGCAGACATCCACTAACAACACAATAAACAATGGCCAATACCTGTAAAAGATATATAGACTACCTTTCAAAATTTTGGGGTCGGTAGGATTTTGTAAGTTCTGAAAGTAGAATGTTTTTGAAAGAAGCCTCTTATAAACACCAAGGCTGCATTTTTTTACAGTAATATTGTTAAATATTATTACAATTTAAATGTAACAACTGTTTTTCTATTTTAATATATTTTAAAATGTAATGTATGTGTGACTTTTAGTGCCGCAGTTCACTCTGTTTCGCCCAGAAAAAGCACACAAGTTGTGAGAAATAAAGATTAACAAAAACCCAACACAAAATACAATTCATGTACTTTCTTCTCTGAGGTGAATGTATTTGTTGTGTTCGTCATAACAAGAAGTGATTGCGTTCATGTCTGTCAATTGTCATCAGACAAACAGAGTTCTGGTCCGGAGATATTAGGCTACTCAGTGAAGAAAGTTACACAAATACTTTTTTGGGATTTCTAGGCATTATATTTCTAACTTAATTTTAATTTTAGGGTGATCTATCCCTTTAACCTTACAAAAAACTTTTTTACATTTCTTTCAGAAGAACGCTGTAATGGTTCCCAGCTCATTTTGAGTATTACACAATCTGCAGTTCAGTGAAGAAATTAATCATCTGACAATTCAGTTCATAATTCAAACCAATGACTCAGTCTCATTCATCAATCAGTTTGACTGATTCATTAAAAAGAAACTGCATGAATTAATTTGTGAATTGGATTCTGAATAGCGGTGTTCATTGGATTCACCTTGGCATAGGCTTTGGTTTCAGCGAATTTAATCTTAAAATCAAAGATCTCCGCAGGCTGTTGCTGCAGCTCAGCGTTGGCTTCCTGTTGGCTCATCAGCTCCCTGTTCACCTCCTGTTCCACACACACACACACACAGAAATTATGTGATGTACATTTCACAAACACTGTGATTTGTAAAGTGGGCATTTTAAGCAGCATTAATGTGTTGCGCTTTATATATTGTGAAGTACAGCAGAACCTGCAGGTGTGCAGTGAGCTCTCTGTATTTCTGGATGGTCTGCTGGTAGTCTGCCACTGTTTCTTGTGCTGCTTCCACCCGCTTCTCTGCCTCCCTGACACCGGCAGCACCCAGATCCAACTGCTCTCTCAACTCCAGCTCCGTCTCTCTGGCGTTCTCCTGAAGCTCGTCATTCATCTCATTGATGGCTTCCTACATCGGCACATGCACACAAATACTGCTGAACCACATACACATCACAACCTCAATATACTGTACATCAGACTCTCTTTGATCACTCACCAGATCTGTGACAGTTTCTTTGAGCTCCCGTACTTTTTCCTCCAGGTCCAGGTTACGCTCCGTCAACATCTCCACCATCTCCTCTGCCCCGAGAGCAGCATCCACCTGATATATTATAGTGATCATTACCATATACCCACATTAAGGAAAAGCACCAAAAAGTACCATGGTATTACACTGACAATAACAATAAAGTGGTGGTCAGAATTAATATGATCAAAGTTGACTATAAAAATAAATCTGCATTGTTTATCCTTTTGATCTTTAATTCATAAAATTAGCAAAAATCTAACCTTTCATTGAAGGAAAAGAATTGAAAGTGGGGTGAAAATCACATTATGAAATAAATGTTTTTCTCCAAAACACATTGGCCACAATTATATTCAATACTTTTTGCAAACTCCTTTTGCCAAGATAACAGCTCTGAGTCTTCACCTATAATGCCTGATGAGTTTGGAGAACACCTGACAAGAGATCAGAGACCATTCCTTCATTCAGAATCTCTCCAGATCCTTCAGATCCCCAGCTTCATGTCAGTGCTTCTTCTCTTCAGTTCACCCCACTCATTTTCTTTAGGGTTCAGGTCAGGAGACTGAAATGACCATGGCAGAAGCTTCACATTTTTGTGTTGGTTTTGATGTTTGTTTTGGATCATTGTCCTGATGGAAGATCCAACCACGGCCCATTATTGGATTTCTAGCAGACGAGGTCAGGTTTTTCATTTTTTATCTGTTGGTATTTGATAGAACCCATGATACTATGTATCTGAATAAGATGTCCAGGACCTCCAGCAGAAAAATAGGCCCACAACATTAAAGATCCAGCAGCATATTTAATTGTGGTCATGGGGTTCTTTTTATCCGTGTGTGCACCAAACCCATCTGGTGGGTTTGCTGCCAAAGAGCTCTTTTTGTAGTTTCATCTGACCATAGAAGCCAGTCCCATTTGAAGTTCCAGTCATGTCTTACAACTGAATATGCTGGAGATTGTTTCTGGATGAGAGCAGAGGATTTTTCTTGAAACCCTCCCGAACAACTTGTGGGGATGTAGGTAATTTTTTTTAGGCTTTCTGAGACTCAAGACTCAACTAATCTCTGCAATTCTCCAGCTGTGATCCTTGGAGAGTCTTTGGCCACTCAAACACACATGTCCTCTTCCAGGCAGATTTGTAACATCTTAGTTGATTGCAACTTCTTAATTATTGCCCTGATGGTGGAAATGGGGATTTGCAATGCTTTAGCTATTTTCTTACAGCCTATTTAGCTATTTTGTGAAGCTCAACAATCTTTTGCTGCACATCAGAACTATATTCTTTGGTTTTACTCATTGTGATGAATGATTAAGGGAATCTGGCCTTTGTGTTTCCTCATGTTTATACTCCTGTGGAACAGGAAGTCATGGCTGGACAATTTCATGTTCATGATCACCCTGGTGTGCTAAAATAAATGTAAATATGAATGGGAATATATTTCAGAGATATTTTACTCATAAAAAATTCTAGGGGTGCCAATAATTGTGGCCAACGTGTTTTGAAGAAAAACATTTAATGTGATCCCCACCCCCACCTCCCCACTTTCAATTATTTTCCTTCAATGAAAGGTTCAATTTTTGCTATTTTTATGAATTAAAGATCAAAAGGATAAACAATGCAGATTTATTTTTATAGTCATCTTTGATCATATTTACCAAGGGTCCCAATAATTCAGACCACCACTGTATATAGTTTTATATTAAATATAAATATATTACATTTTAATTTAATTTAATAATAATTTAATTAATAATTAAATTTCCTTTGAACATGCAATAGAAAAAACATGTTTTTGGACTTGTACCATAGTATTCTTTGAAATAGCTTGAAATACCATTTGATATTACAACATTTTATTGGATATGGTACCACACTCTAAAAAAAATGCTGGGTTAAATATGGACAAACCCAGGGATTGGGTTGTTTTCACCCAGACATTTTTTTCAACCAATTTTGGATTTATTTTTTTTAGCCAGTAATATATTAATATAGTAAAAGGAATGTTTTTGATCACCCCCAAATAGGGGCAAATTTGTGGGGTATTTTAAGCTGAAACTTGACCAGACCAGAGACTTATATTACATCTTGTGAAAGAGGGCATAATAGGTGCCCTTTAACCCAACCTGCTGGGTTTGTCCATATTTAACCCAACTTGGGTTGTTTTACACCCAGCATTTTTTGTGCATAATGCAATATTCATTCAGTACAAAGGTACATAAAGCAAAGTTGATTTTTTGACATGCCAAAACAATATGAGTTATTTTGAGTATTTTGGACATGTACCATAGTATTTGAAGTACCTTGGAGTACCTTATGGAATTGCCATGCAATTTTGGAGATGGTACCATGGTACATGAATATGATATTGATTTAGTACTATGGTACATATAGCAAAGTTCAGTGATATTACCATATGTTACCATCACTGTACCATGATTTCACCATAGTACTTTTTTGCAAGGGTACTTACCCTGATCTAAAGTTTAACTGTTACTTTTTCTCTTTTTAAACTACTAATTGCAAAAGTTTTGAAGAAGTCACAGAGATATAATAAGCTGTCACTACATCTCTCCATTTTAGTAATGGCACAACTCACTTGCTCTTTGAGCTCATCGATAGTTTTCTCAGCCATCTTCATTTCCTCCTGTAGTTTCTCTTTCTGGAATCTTAGTGTATCCAGCTCAAAATTTTTCTTCTCCATTTGTTTCTGTTGCTTTGCATATTCTTGTTTTTCTGATGCTGACAAGTCACGCATCCTAATGCACAGAGCAATTGATATTATAATCTTCACAGAGCACCATCAAATGAAACCACATCAGTTGAACAATGGGACTGAACACAGACTTACCTCACCAAAGCCTCTTTCAGTCGAGCATTCTGCTCCTCTAACTGCTTTATATGGTAACTAGATGCTGCTCCATCCGAACCTGGATTTTCATAGATGAATAATTGTGATAATTGATGTACTGAAATCTATATGTAGACTACCATTCAAAAGTAAGATGTTTTTTGTTTTTTTGTTTTTTTTTGGGGGGGGGGGGGGGGGGGGGGGGAAGAAATCAATGCTTTAATTTCAGTAAGGGCTCATTAAATTGATCAAAAGTGACACTAAAGACATTTATAATGTTACAAAAGATTTCTATTCCAAATAAATGCTGTTCTTTTGAACTTTCTATTCATCAAAGAATTACATAAAGTATCACGTTTCCACAAAAATATGAAACAGCACAATTTTCTTTTCAAAATTGTCTCTTGAGCAGCAAATCAGCATATTAGAATGATTTCTGAAGGATCATGTGACTGAAGACTGGAGTAATGATGCTGAAAATTCAGCTTTGGATCACAGAAATAAATTATATATTAAATAAAATATATTAAGATGATAAACACTTCTTTTAAACTGTAATAATATTTCACAATATTGCTGTTTTTACTGTATTTTAAATCAAATAAATGCACCTTGGTGTGCATAAGATAATTTATTTGTACCTTTTTCCTCAATTTCATGTTTGAGTATCTCCAAGTCCATGGTCAGCTCATCGACTCTCTCTTTTAGAGCGTCAGCCTCTAGTTGCAGTGATTCGGCCCGTTCTTCAGCCATTTCCTTATCCAGTGTGGCCATCTCAATGGCATCTGCTGTATCTGACATCTCTTCCATGTAGTGCTCTTTAGCTTCAAGAGCTTCTTTAGCTTCCTACATGGATATGAGTTAGCTTCATTATCCACACAATGACACTTATCATGATATACAGTATTCTGGACTATTACTCATTACTTTACTAGGAAAAATAAAGTTGATACCCTCTTGGCCTCTTTGAGTTGTTTCTGCAGTTCATTCTGTTGTTCCTGCATCTTACTCTTCCACTCCTGCAGCTGCTCCAGCTGAATTTTGTGCTTCTCGAGTTCCTTCAGCTTCGCCTTGTCCTCCGTCCTCTTCATCTTCAGCGTCTCCAACTTCTCCTCCAGATCCTTCACCTGGGCACGCAGTGACTCCTCTTCCTGCAAGACAGTGAATGAATTTTCAATAATTTTCAATTATTAATGATCCGCCACCTGCAGCATCCTCACATGATATAACCTACTAGCTGGGACTCGTTCTTTATATAAACAGACGTGTCATAATGACACAAAGACAAATAGCGGCATGCTTGAATTTCCAGCGGAAACCTACCAGTACCACTCAAATTAGAAAACATTATGACAAGCTTATGTGAATTGGGCTAAGGTAAGGAGATTGTTTTGAACACTGGCTGGTTATGTACTTGCTCAAAAATTGATTTTGGATCATTTTTAACCAAAAAAAGTTACAGACAGCAGCTTTAAGAAAAGCGCTGAGCTGAATACATATATATTATAAATTAAATATATTAAATTACAAAATGGTATTTTAAATTGAGATAATATTTCACAATATTAGTTTTATTGTATTCTTAATCAAGCAAATGCAGCTTTGGTGAGCATAAGACTTTTAAAAACATTAAAAAACTCAAAACTTTTGTACAGTAGTTCAAAATGCACCTAAAATTACAGAAACATCCATTTATGAACATTAAACAGGTCAGTATCCTTGAGTGAGTTCTTTCACAACATCTGTGACCTTGGCGACTGAAAACCTTTACAGACATTTCACAGTGCAAATGATGCAAAAGTGAATACTTGGCAACGCACATTCTAGTATAAAAAATAAAAACACAGCACTATAATGTAACCAAAACAGTGGTTAATTTGTGTCTGTATGTGTGACTAAAAGCATATGACCTTGCTGGGGCCTGGGATGGGAGGAGCCCCAGGAGAGGGCAGTTTCCCCAAAGGTGAAGGTATAACTGGAGCAGCCAGTGGCGTTTGGGCAGGTGTGCTGGGTTCACTGCTGCTCATCTCTCCAGCAGACGCTGATCCAGAGCCCACCTTCACACCCACTCCAGCCCGCGTTTGCTTAAAGAGAGACGCAGAGATTATTGACGCTCAACAATACCAACAAAGTCTAAAATTAAACATGACTTGCAGGACTGAGCTCACCTTGGGCCTTCTGGCCGTGGTCTGAGGAGAGGACAAATATACACAGATATATTACCACCACGGGTTAGTAGAAAGATGAAGAAAGGAGAATCAAAGAAAAAAAACAGGAGAAAACACACATATAGTAAAGATTAGTAACAGAAAAAGGCACATGCATTAAACAAAAAGTGTCTGAGTGAGCCTCAATAAACAACAACCTTCACACGTTTATCTCATCACATGTTGACAAGCTCTGCTATCTGTCTCATGTCCCTAATATCAAAAATGCTCTTTTAGCACATAAAGAGTCAAACACTAACCCACTATGAAGCTGTCTGTCTGCCCACAAAGCAGAGTGCCTGGCACCAACTGGGTCAAACAAGTACACTCGTTTTATAAGCATGCACGCATACACACATAGACGGTCAGCACATTTGTATTCATCTAATAGATCATCTAATAGTTACAGTACAACTCAGACAAACCTGTTGCACATACAGATAATAGTGAATAGATTCAATACTGAATCTATGCCAGTTACATAAGTTTATACTACCGTACAAAAGTTTGGGGTCATTAAGATGTTTTAATGTTTTTGAAATAAGTCTCTTATTCTCACCAAGGCTGAATTTATTAGACTGAAAATACAATAAAAACATTAATATTATGAAACATCATTACAATTTAAAATACCTGTTTTCTATTTTTAATATGTTTTTATTTTATTCCTGCAGTAAAGCTGAATTTTCAGCATCATTACTCCAGTCTTCTGTGTCATATGATCCTTCAGAAATCATTTGAATATGCTGATTTGGTGCTGAAGAAACATTTCCTTTAGTTATCAATGTTGAAAACATTTGTGCTGCATAATATTTCTGTAAAAACCTTGATATTTTTTAAAGGATTCTTTGATGAATAGAAAGATCAAAAGAACCGCTTCTATTTGAAATAGAAATAATTTGTAACATTATAAATGCCATCAAAGCATCCTTGAAAAAAAGTATTAATTTATTTTTAAAAAAATCTTACTGACCCCAAACTGACATGTATATACAAAGTTGCCCCAAAAGTCACACTTATGAATGGAATCACACTTATGAAAAAAGATTTTTCGAAGTGGGTTAAAAAATTGTTTCTACGGCAAATTGCTTTGAGTGTAACTTCTCTATAAATGAAAATCACTTCAAATATGAATATGATCCATTGACCAGAATAATATATCTATTGTTTTTAACAATGAATACAATACTAAGAATAAGAACATGCACTAACAAGAAAATTTTCTCCTGAATAACATCCTAGTAAGGCAATAAACCACTGAGCGTTTTGCATGCCACAGAAGTAATAAACAATCTTTTGTACCTTACGAGTCGTAGGTGCCTGTCTCATCATATTGACGATTGAAGAGAAGAAAGACACAAACAGGTGCACACACACACCAGGTGCAGAAAAAGAGCAGGAAAAAGGATTGAGTCACATTAGCAGGAGATCGAGATGAGAGCAGGCCAAGCCCACATCAAAGCCACAAACACTCATACAGCAGTTGGCAAGTGCTAGCCAGACACACACACACACACAAAAACACACACAGCGACGGTGTTGCAGGTTGTCTTTGCTGCAGCTGAAATGACTCTCCTCTCTTGCACTGCAGCGATTTTAATCCTTTTTCTCCAACAAGAACAGAATCGAGCCCTTTTCTAACTACTTTTCTGATTATAATGCCGTCCTTGAGGCTCTGCTAAACAGTAGCCGTCTCTCTCTGTCTGCATCCATCTCTCGCTCTCCTGCTCTTTCCACTCGTAAGCTCTCAGTGCCGCTCTGCTGTGCCAACGGCTGCTTAGCAAGTACATTACATCACTACACATACACCCCTCCCTCCAGACAGAGAGAGAGAGAGAAGGAGACAGGCTGTAACAAAAGGGGAAAGAGGGAGAAAGGGAGGGACTGATGGGAGTCTAGCCTGTATCCTAGCAACACTCCATTAGTATCTCTATGGGCTCTTCAGGCCAGTGCAGCGGCAGGAACATGTCTGAGTGCAGGCAGACCATGCTGCTATTCTTCCTGTTTTACCAACTTATTGTTTAAATTGATGATATATCTACACAAGTTCAACAGTTATGTAAACACAAAACATTGGCTAATCCTAATTCAGTAACACTATACAATAAGGTTCTTATTGAACACTGAACAATTAACATCAGTTAGCTACCCATTAGTTAACTACAGATAGCCAGCCACCCATTATTTATCTACAGGTAGCCAGCAGCCCATCATTTAACTACAGGTAGCCAGCAACCCATCATTTAACTACAGGTAGCCAGCAACCCATCATTAAACTACAGGAAGCCAGCAACCCAGTAGTTATCTACAGGTAGCCAGCAACCCATTAGTAAACTACAGATAGCCAGCAACCCATCATTTAACTACAGGTAGCCAGCAACCCATTAGTTATCTACAGGTAGCCAGCAACCCATTAGTTAACTACAGATAGCCAGCCACCCATTTTTTAACTACAGGTAGCCAGCAACCCATTAGTTATCTACAGGTAGCCAGCCACCCATTAGTTAACTACAGATAGCCAGCAACCAATTATTTAACTACAGGTAGCCAGCCACCTATTATTTAACTATAGGTAGCCAGCCACCCATTATTTAACTAACTACAGGTAGCCAGCCACCCATTAGTTAACTACAGGTAACCAAACACCCATTAGTTAACTACAGGTACCCAGCAACCCATTATTTAACTAACTACAGGTAGCCAGCCACCCATTAGTTAACTACAGGTAGCCAACCACCCATTATTTAACTACAGGTAACCAAACACCCATTAGTTAACTACAGGTAGCCAAACACCCATTAGTTAACTACAGGTAGCCAGCAACCCATTAGTTAACTACAGGTAGCCAGCAACCCATCATTTAACAACAGGTAGTCAGCAAACCATTAGTAAACTACAGGTAGCCAGGTACCCAGATAGTAACAGTCTGGGCCAAACCTGGCTTACATTCAGCACTTCTGGCTTGATTCTGGTTGTTGTTTTTTTCAGTCTTGTGTCAAACAACATTAAGTTGAGCTCTGCTGAGAGTTTGGCCAACCAAAAGAAACAAAAAGCAAAAGGAATCTGTCCTGGCTTGCGGTTGGTTAGAGAGAAAAAGAAATTAGTCAGCTGAGATCTGGGTTGGTTTTGGGTACGTATTATGAACTAACAGTGAAAAATCTTATCTGAGCTAACATGAGCTAACAGTGAACAGTTGTAGGCCTATTTGTATTAACTAATGTTATCAAAGATTAATGAACACTAAAACAAATAGATTGCTCATTGTTAAAGTTAATGTATTAATGGGACCTTATTGTGGATAACACTTTAAAGAAAGCCTCATCAGTTGTTAACATTAGTTAATGTATTAAATAACAATGAACAATTTGGTTGTAGCAGTGTTTATTAATCTTTGTTAATGTTAGTAAAAATCGAATTGTTCATTGTTTGTTCACGTTAGTTCACAATCCATTAACTGACATTAACAAATAGAACTTTGGATTTTAAAAAATGTATTAGTAAATATTGAAAATACCATTGACTAAGATTAATAAATCGTGTAGAAGTATTGTTCTTTGTTAGTTCATGATAACTAATATAGTTAACTGTTAACAAATACCAAACTGTTAACTGTTACCAAAGTGTTACCCCTAATTCTTTATAAAACATTCTAAGATTTGAAATGTGTTTCTGTATGTTTTAAATGTATTACTGCAGTTTGTGAGAACATTATTTGCGGATCCATTACAGAACAGAGTAGGGAAGGATGGAGACAGATTGATGTATCACATTACACCTCTGCAAGAGAGAAAAGTGATGTGTAGTAGAAAACAGAGATGGGGATGAACCAAAGTGAATAATAAGCCTGCCTTTTCCTCTCTGCATTACATTCCATACTAGCCTCCATTTGTAATTTTATAATTTTATACAACTGCTATCTTACATATGCTATTTTTAAAAAAAATATAATATTTTTTAAAAATATACAATGTTAACACAATATAATGCAACTGATAAAAAAGTCTTCTTGGGATTTCAACACAGTTCTTACACAGCATGTGTGAGTTTCTTTAGTCGTTCATAATTCCATCAAGATGACCATTTCACTATCATTGACTATCATTAAGATCACTTTAGTGGGTGTGGCAAAATTGGTAAAAAGCCACTAGAAAAGGTTAACACTCAATGTGGTTTAGCTTTAAGTAAAAAAATAAACAAATAAACCATTTTGACCAAGCTCTGTTTCTATTACCAAAGTCATGATAAATTCATTGATGTTACCACTGTTTTAAATAATGTTAAAGAAGTAAAGGTTCTACGCCAGTTAAACACAGGCCCTCTTCTCCATTAAGTTGTCTGTTAATATTATTTAATGGACTTGAGCTGACATGACCTAACAGTGAACAGTTGTAGGTCTATTTAATGTTAACAAAGATTAATGTTATAGAAGTGAAGGTTATAAGCCAGTTAAACACAGGCCCTCTTCTCCATTGATATCCATTTTTTGAACCTCAGAGCAAGAGCTCCAAACAATCCATACTGACAGCCTGAACCGGATATCCTCCTAAATACCATTACCCTCAAGCACTGACAAAGAAGAAAAAGCAGGGATGCGCACACAGGGCTTTCAAGTTCAATGTTTCAGTGGTGATCTAATGACAAGACAGCTAATGCCAAGCCAGGCTACAGTACAACGTCTGGCTCAGGGGGAATCAGTCTCTCAGTCTTTCAACAAACAGAGTCTTATATCATACACTCTTAAAAAATAAAGATTCTTTATTAGCATTGATGGTTCCATGAAGAATCTCTGACATCTATAGAACCTTTTCAATGCAAAATAAAGTAGTGGAAAAAGGTTCTTTAGGTTATAATTCTTTAGATTATATAATAGTTTGTCACACTAAGAAAAAAAAAAAATTTTAAGAACACAATCCTTAAAAAATTACAGTAAAATATGTAAAGCTTCTTTTTTAGCATATTTTTTAGTGATGTAGAAATACAGTGGTGGCCAAAGGTGATATCCAGCCTAGGAAAAAAGACATCTTCACCCTTTATTACATTTATTCATTTGTTAAAGATTTTGTAAGCATATTGCGCAGTTGTGCTTGGAGTCAATTGTTTTATTTGTGATAATGCAATGAAACATGCCAAATTGTGCAGACATCATTTTTACCATTTCTTTGCTTTAAATTATTCAAAATCCTCAAAATGTCTGTTTATTTCTAAGTATAAACTCCACTTTGAATTTTCCATGTGGTCTTGGACTTTTTTAATGATATCCACAGAAAATACTGCTGCTCATATTTGTTTTGAAATGAATTTAAGTGAGGATGAACCAAGACAAATATGTATGTAGAGGTTAATTTTAGGACTTTGCATGTCTTTTATAATACAAATGTGCATTAAAACCTTTAAGTATGTAAAAAATAATACATTTTATTTAAAATAACACTGACACAACTCATTTCTTAAAATTACTTGCAAAATTTAAAATTTGCAATCTCAGTAACAAAGAAATGAATACTCACACTAACACACCAAAAGCAATATACTGTAAAATTTAAAGTTAAATTTGTTCACTCACATGGTCACTATGTCTGTCTCACACACATAAACACATTTTACTCAGCATGCTAATTCATAAAATCCATTTAAAAGCAGTCATTCGCCAAAGAACACTGCCATCCAGCTAGCAAAGCACTTGCACACATGAATTAATGTACATAAAATTAACATAAACAATACAGTAACAAACACTCATCATGAACACACACACACACACACACACACACAGGTGATGTGCCATTTGTGTGATGCCATGCATGCAGCAGAGCTGTATTATCATTGCTATGGAAACAGAGGTTAGAGAAACATGCAGCACCTTTTTTGGTTTGGTTCCTCGCTGCACACTCAGACGGAGGAGGAAGAGGTGACAGATTAAAGTTTGATCAGTCAGTGTGTTTGTAATGAGCATGAATGTCTCTCACATACAAACACAGCAAGACTCCCACAAAAACAGTGCAATAATCTTTTTGTCTTAGACAGATCCCTTATAAAAAAGTCTACGAAAAAACAGACAGGTTGAATTCATGTATGTTTGTTTAGGACCCTTTGTGAAAAAGAAGTACACTTTAGCATATTTTTTTTTTTAAAAACGAGTACCTAAATTATATGCTAAGTGTGAGCTGAATGTAATGTTTTCGAATTCATAATTAAATGAAAATGTAGTATTGTTTACATTTATTTTAAATGGGATTAGTTTAACTAGAGTGCTTTTTTGACCCACTTAAGTACATCTTTATGTGTAATTTCATAATTATATGTCTTTTAAATATGGTTAAAGTCAAATGCTGAATGTAGTGACAAACATTTATGGTAAAGTAAAATATACTTTAATGTAATTTCTATTGTATGTAATGTATTTAAATATTTGTAATCACACATTTGTAATGATGAAGTTGCAGTTTGGTACATTTAAAATATATTCATTTTAAATGTAATATTGAATAGCACAGTTCAAATTATAATCAAGTTCTTTACTTGTGCTTTAGTATGTTAGTCAACACATCAAAATAAGTAAAATACTACTTTAAAGCACAACAAAATATTATTAAACCATAATGAAACCAAATTAAACCAAAACTTCTAATTTGGCATTAATACAAAGTGCACTTTTTAAAAGTGTACTTAAGTGTGTTAAGAAACAAGTGTATTCTTTTTAAGTACATTTAAGTGGTCTTTGATTTCATTAATATTATACTATTTTTTTTTTTTAAATATATACTTTTAAGATTTGAAATACACTACATTCAGTAGAATTAAGTTCACTTCTTTTTCACAAGAGAAGGAGTATATGTGTGTTCGTGTATTTTTTGGATGGGGAAATTACAAAGTGAAAAAACATGCTTGTTAAATTCATGTTAGATGTGAAATCAGAAGGGATTCAGAAACATGTTCACTTTTACAGACACAGATACAGGATGAGCAGTATTTCATGGCCAGAGGGTGTTACTATATCCCCCTCTGTTGGAAAGGAGAGGTAATTCGCAATGCTTTTAAGGTAAAGTAGTCAGCCTCAGATGACACACCACTGTCTATTCACAGACCATCTAATGTGTATTACACATAAACGTGGCAAGAGCTACCTGAAATAGTGAGCTCTATTCTGATTGGCTGGCACCAAGGTGCACCCCAAGCTGTTGTCAGAGGCAACAACAGGGAATATTGTACCGGGCCCTGTAATAAGGGGCATCACTAAGGTAATGTACAGTTGAGCTGAGCTGTCGAGGAAGAAATAATAATTGGATATGCTAAAGATTTCTAATCTGGCACCAAATTTTTGAAAGATATTCAGTTTCATTTGAGTTTCATTTCAGTTTATCAGTAAGTAAACTACATATTCATGAGGAGAACTGAATATTCTTCTTTGTTCTAAATAATGTCTTTGAAATAGTATGTATTCATTACTTTTGGACAGACAGAAATTCTAACTACACACATTTCTGCTAATTTCTTAGCCATTTTTGGTAGAGCCAGTGACAGACCAGACTATTATTGTGGTATCAACAATTCCAGATAAACTCGCCTGTCAAAACGTCAAACTATAATCGGTGGCTTTTTGAGATTGGTCAGACAGTGCTTTCCTGTCTGAATGGGCAGTTCTTGGCCAGAATAAACTGTAAAATTCTGGCTATGCAAGACTAAACACCTTTTCAAAAGACCACTGGAGTTTTATGGGAATCAAGATGTTGAAATCCCTTTCCTCACTCACCACTTTGTTTGACTTTGGACCTTCGATTAACTCTGAGAAGGAAAGATAAAATAAGATGATTACAATTTCATGTGAAAAAATGTGGTTGCAAGCAGATATGTGCATGAAACTGATTTCCAACCTCGTTTCAGCACTTTGGAGGTGGCAGCTTCAGGTGTGTCAGGAGATGTTGTGTCAGCCAAATCTTCAACTAACTGAATCTGCAAGAGGTCACAGCAGTTTCCAAGAACATTTACTGTACATGTTTTCACCTGTCAGTGTTTATAAGCAGCAAGCATGTATGGGAGTACCTGTGATTGGCGTACAAATATCCCATGGTTCTCCTGACAGGTGAAATATCGTTTGCCCTGCACAGTCCCATCATTCTTCCCTTTAGGTTCCTCTAGAATGACTCCCACCCATTTTCCAGAGGCAAAGAGGGTGTTTCCAATATATGCCACCGTACCTCGATGACCTTTACCGATGACCTCAACCAGAGAGCCCACCTTAACAGGCCGCCCACCTCCATCTGAACTCATTCTGCTGCTGCCACTACTGGTGGTCTGAGGATGAGAGAGAAAAACCCTTAAATGACAAAAAGAGCTTTTGATTAAATCAAAGAAAATACATCTACTGTACATGCAGCTACATGTCAACTAACAATATTAGTAGACTGTTAGATTAGGGTTAGTAAAAGTATTTGGACTCTTTTTGGTTGTCAAATATTAGTGGATCATGTTCACTCTGCCAGGACACATGTGTGAACTTCAGGAGAACTGACTTCATACATCCACTAAAAATTACCTTTGAGACCAGTCAGTTAAACATAAGTGCAAATATATTAAAGTAATATTAAAGCATACAAAGGGGTGTCCGTTGATAAGATGTATCCAAGCTTCCATTACTAATTCTGTTACTAAATGTCACAAACTAGAAATGATGGCTGGGTAATTTCTGAGATGTTATTAGTAAGATATATTAGTTAGTAGAAAGCAACACAACTGTGTCGTACTGCTTTTACAATAACAATAACAAGAAGTTCATATTAAGAAATGTACATTTAAACCCTGTTGAAAAAAACAGTACATGCTGGTTAGGTATGTTTTAAAGCATGGCAGCTGGTTTGAGCTGGTTTATGCTGGTCCTTAGTTGGTCATGAGCAGGTCCTGTGCTGGAGCTAATTGCTTAGGACCAGCTTAGGACCAGCACTTGACCAACTTAAACCAGCTCATGACCAGCTAAGGACCGACTAGGGACCTCAACCAGCTCAAACCAGCTGCCATGCTTCAAAACATACCTAACCAGCATATGCTGTTTTTTTCAAAAGGGAAAGTAGGGTAGGCAACTTCAGAGAGGCTAGCAATAGCGAGCTAGCTTTGAAAGAATAGGATCCTACCCTCCCTTCAGAGCGCTCTCCAGAGCCACGCCTCCTCCAAAACACATGAACGCGCACAGCCAGAGCAGAATCTGCGGCATTAAATCATGTCTCAAAGCACATAATATTATAATAATAATGAACGTAAACAAAGAGCTTGAACCACCTGACTGCTGCAGACTCATTTCAGTGTTGATAGTGTTGCCACAGAAATGCATAATTCAGAGTCTGAGAGCAGCTCAGAGTAGTTACGACATGGCATGAAAGCAGCATTAGCTCCATGTTTTGGTTCAGGAGGAACTGTAAAAGATGGCTGCTGTTTGTTTGTGGTGCTCTGTGACTGTCTGTCTACAAACGTGCTGATGACGTGATGTCTGCGCGAACAGGTACGTGGAGGTATGGACAGGCAGGTAGCACATCCTATCACTGCATTCAGACTAAATGCAATGATTGGAAAACATTTTTTGGTCCTGAGACTTCCACAGAAGATATACAGTATGTACATTTTTAATATTTAGACCACTTATAGACAACTATTATTGATTGCTATCAGGATGTGCAGAGAGTTTCAACCTGTATAACAAAAAGTGTTCATGAAAAACATTGCCTACCCTACATTTAACACACAATACTGTCAATTTCTTTGTCTGTTTTTGCTGTTTCAAAAAAAATAGTTTCAAACGAAATCACAGCAGAACCACTGCAACACTGTTCAATTCTGTTTGATCCCATATTTTTTTAACAAAACAGTTCAAACAGTAATCATTCAATGTCTAATAAAGGCAGTTCACATGTTTTGTTCTAGAATGAATCAGCATTTTCAAATGAATTGGTGGAATGAATGAATGAATTACTGGCATAACAATGTAACATGATGCAGAAAGAGTCACAAAAATATCCCCATCACTAAAATACTTACTGACAGTCTGTCTGGAACCCACAAACACAGGCAAGTGGAGTGAAATGTCCCAGTGCTGCTGGAATGTATAATGTGTATTGGCAGCTCAGCCAATCAGATTCGAACCAACTGTATAATTTCTAATTAAATGCAATTACATTCAGACATTTTGTGGATTAAAGTTAAAACACTTCAAATACACCGTACTATACTGAATAGATGATCTGGGGGAGCTGAAGCTATTTGCAGACTCCTCATTAGGTATCTGAACTAGTCTCTCATGCCCTCCAGATTGCATGTCTGAGAGGACAATTGAGGGTTATTTAGGAGCACTCAGACCAGAGCTCATGGCTGAAAAAAAGTTTGTGACGCAGCCTTTATCTTTACTGCAGAAGACTCCAAATAATGCAGAAGCACTGTTACCTGCAGTCACGGTGTGCAGAAACTCACACACACACACCCCAGCTGATCCTGAGAGACCTGCTCCATTTCACTTCCATTTAGTCATTCCAATTGTCTATAATCACACAGAGGCTGGGGTCCAAAGTGAGTTTTATTTCTGACACTAAAAATAAGTAGTGGCCACATAAAGGTAACAAGCTAAGGCACAATTATTCTTGCTGACTCTAATTGTAAACTCTAAATGCTCTGAGGAGGTGGGAACATTGGTGGGAACATTAGGTTACAATGTAACAACAGAAAGAGAACACAAATGATAGATGTGACCTCTTCGCAACTGGAAAACTGTGCATGGCAGCAGCTCACTGCAAGGTGACATATTCATTCATTATTAGATATTTTTAATATAATGACATTGCTGACTAATGTTGAAAGATTAAGCTGAATAATACATTGTGAGCACAGGACTGGAGTTACGGAAAACTGACTTATGACTCAGCAGAAATAAATCACTAACTGTCAGTAAGGGTGAAATCCTGTGAAGCTTGTAAAAAAGCTTTAAGTAAAAGCCAAAGAATTTAAATTTTGATGCTTAAACATTGGAGCTTTTCCATGTATTTGTCATGTGCTAGACATAGTAGTCTCTAAAAGTTAAGACTGCCTGATGCATTTTCTGTTTCTGAATAAGTTATATGTTGTCTATGAAATCTTTCTCCACATGCATTTATTAAAATAGAGATAATATGGTCAAATGAATAAATAAACACACATTTGTTTTTCTATCACAGTGGGGACTTCTATTGTTTTTATACTGAACTAATGAGATTTTCTATCTTCTAACCCTAAACCTAATCCATTCCTCATACAAACCTTTTTGCATTTATAGGTTGTCATCAAGACATATCTGGTATGCTTATTAATGTGTTTTCCTCATGGGGACCGCTGGCTGCTCCTCATAATGTAAATGATTTCAGGTTTTACTATCCTTGGGGATGCATTACTATTCACTAACAGTCCATTTAAACTTTGGTTTTATGTTCATAATAGCGCTGTCTAATGTTTTACACAGGAAAAGGGCATAAGATCTATGTCTGGAAATCTAGGCAGGAAGTTATTACTACATTTAACCATGTCAGCTTTGAGAGACTGAAGTTTAGCTATACAGTAAAGGCTTTGGTTCAGTTTTAATATTAGGATTTGGGCTGGAATCAAGTTAAAATAATCTAATTTAATATGATTTGACAAAATGCTTATAAATAAAAAGTTAACTAGTTAAATAGTGAACATATTTAAGGATGAATCTGCAACATTTTAGATGACATCAATCTGTGCATGTCTTTTGGTTTGTTACTCAGCAAATGTGCCGAAAATTGCACTGCTCCATTACCGGCCTGCAGTAAAAACTGCCTCATACATACAAAAACACAGACTGCAATTGATTGTAGCAGTTTGTACACAAGCAAATGCATTTTAGCTAAAAGCTGAGCCTTACAAATTCCAGAACACAGACTGAGCCCACGCATGCTCTCGCTACAACATCTGCATGTCCACACTCAGAGCATCAAACACATCTGCTCATCACTGCACAGAAGATTCTAATTCTACTTCAATACATTTAAGAAACAAGCATGTATTCACATGTAGGTGTTTGAGGGTGGCAGACAGACAGTATGTGTGTGACAGAAAGAGTAGACAGAAAGGGTCCACTGTATGTCACTCACCCTGCTGTAAGTGTATCTTTTCATCTGAGACATGCTGCTCTTGCGTCGCCGTTGACAACGGTTCCTTGCCTTGCTTCAGCAGCCAGCGCAGTCTTTTCAACCCCCCAACCCACTGTCTGCCTATCCTTCTGTCTGCCTTTATCTATCCCTACCTAACTCTCATCACTCAAACCTTTGTCCATACGATGAGTGTTTGAGATGTGCGGTTTGGTTCAGCTCCAGCAGAGGCACAGTCTGAACCCCAGAGAGGACACAGGAGAGACACCAGAGGAGGTCCTACTGGATGTCTGAGCTCAGATGAACCAGCTAACATGTGAATTGTCAGAATGATGTCAGCATTAAATTGAGTTAGAATGTGAGGTGTGTGTGTGTGTAAGTCTGTCTGACTGATCTGTGCTGGTAGGTGAGTGTGTGAGAGCAGTGCAACTGCGCTAATGTCTGTGCTGCCTTCTGCAGGAGAGCAAAAGAGGCAGAACTGGGTCCTAAAGCCCTCCACCACTGAACAATGATCAAACTTACATATTTAATATGTAAATGTACTCTTTGTGTGATTAAAAGACAAACAGAGAACGCTTTCTCCCGGTCTTCTCAAATATACATACTTTACAATAAGGCCTAATAACAGAGGATGACCAAAGTTATTATTTATAGTGTATGATTTACAGTATAGCTCATTAAAATAAAAAAATAAAGCTAAACAGAAATATTTTTAAACAAGTGAAACAAAATAACTTAAAATTAAAATGACAACTGAATATATAAAAATAAAAGCTAAATTAAAATATTAATAAATATAATATTTATACATTATAATATAATAATATATAAATTATACTAAAATAACACTGGTGCAGCTATTTGAAAAGTGTTGTCAAAGCAATCTAAAAAGACCTTAGATCTGCATTTTCACCAGTGTCACGATTTCCCGGCGTCTTTGTTCTAGGACTTTTATTTTGATATTCTTTTGTCTTACTGTGTCTGGTTTTCATTTCCTGTGTTTGGTTCCTGTTGTACCTTGTTTCTATAGTTACCCTTGTTAGTCTCTATGGTTATTCTTATAAGGTTACACCTGTTCCTCATTATTTTTTTACTCAGTGTGTTTATCATTGTCTTTACACCTCATTGTAAAGTCTCCTGTGTGTCCTATGTCATCTTGTTGAATTATTCCCATCAGCTCCTGCTTTGTATTACCTTCAAACCAACTGTGAATCACAACTTTACAAGTGTTTATGTGTTCATTGAATGACTTGCTAAAGATCCTCACCTCTCCTCATTCCTGCTACATCCGTGACAGATTGACCGACCATTATGGATCTAGCAGCAGTATGCCTCCTCCTCCACACCCAGGATGATCGTTCCCTCGAGGACCATACTAGTGAGTTTTTGGATCTTGCTCATCAGACTTACTGATTTCGTTGAGCTGGTGCTCTCAAAGAGTGATTTCTTCTTCACTGTGGGTGAGGTGGAGGAGAACGTAGACAACCACTTGCTCAATATGGACCCAGCCGTCATGGTCTCCATACCAGAGTCTCCAATTGTCATGGCTGCCACCCCAGACTGAATAATTTAAACTCAAATAAATATCTGTCACTTTATTTATTTATTTATTTGTTAAGCAACAATGTAAAACCCGGGATAATGTACTTCATTAATGCAGAATTCTTCAGGGTAGGGGTGGGTGATACACTGCTAGTCACGATTAACCGGTAGAGATTTAGACTATTGTCTCTATCGCGGTTACGCTCACGTGACATTGCTGTGCTACGTTTGCATGTGTTTTTAAGCATTGCGGTTTAAAAACAAGTGGCAATTAGCAACTCATTTTAGCATATACGAATTGCGTCCCAAATGATGCACTTATACACTATGTACTTCTGCACTATGTACTCATCCATGTAGCGCATGAATTGTATAAGGCTATTTTGTCATTTAACAACGGAGTCTGATCCCCCTCCCCCTCCGCTACGTAACTAAAGCTGCGACAGTTGAGTGCGTGAAATGTTTAACATTCCACACTTCGTTTTTTCCATTAATTTAGTGCATCATCCGGGTATTTAAAGTGTACTTTTTCTTTTGGAATTTTCAATGTGAATGCACTACTCGCACTATTTGTACTTTAAAACGTCATAGAATAGTGCATAAGTATGCGAATTGGGACGCACCTGCACTCTGTTTCTCAGCGCTGTCTGAGAGACGCGCAACATGAAGCCGCTGCTCAAGAGTGCGTGAGGACTGAACTGAGTGCTTTTTGCCCACTAATTGATCTTGAACGGTTAATTACACATATTTGTGTGCCAAAGTGACCATGAATTTGCAAGTAAACAGAGCCATTTACGTCTTAAGTGAAGGTACACTTGAGAAGACAAGGCATGAGTATAATGGATCGGTGCAGTTGGTCTTAAAGGGACAGCATCCAAATGTACTTTTCTGCCATCAAACAAAAAAGAGAGAAAATCTCTCACTGCTTGCTTTTGTATCTTAAATAAGAATAAATGTATATTTAATTTACACAGTAAAGATTATGCATTGTTTTTTTATACGTTTGATTACTTTCAATTATTTCAGTTGTGTCTTTGTTCTATTGTAGTTTGTTTTCTTTGCTCTTTATCACTGTTTACTTGTCTTCAGTAAGCTTGAGGTTGTTTTTTTTTACATGATATTGAAAATGGTGATAAGAATTATGAAATTATGAAAAATTTTGATATCGTAAAAACCTTATTTAAAGCAAAACTCATGATATATATTGTTATCATCGTGATATCAGATTTTGGTCATATCACCACCGCTACTTCAGGGTGATAAAGAGAGTCCTGATTACTCTGTTGGGATTTATAATGTGATAATGACCAGCTGACGGTATCCTTTACATATTAATCACTGGATTACTAAAGGCCATGTAAGGCTTTGTACAGAGGCATATAAGACTGTGTTAAGGCAGCAGGTCTCTTTAAGACCGGCTGTCTATTCAGCCTCTCTGTTCCTCTCCAGGCCTATTAAAATGTGACGCAGGCAGCTTCCGATATAAAGCCAAACACAGAGAGTGTTCAGTCAGGAGAGGTGCGCACAACCTCGGCAGACTGACAAACAAACACATACACACTGACAGGATTAACACTCTTTATAAACTACAACTGCACTGAATCCCTGGGGGCTTTTTTCTGTATTACACATTCTGCACAGAAAGCAAATGCTGATGTTTGCAACATACTCCCTGTTCACTGATAAACAGTTAGAATGGACAGGTGCACACTGCACAGCTGAAAACATTGTGCTCACAAAACCCAGTAAGCAATTATGGGTCACTCTGAGCAGACATTCACACAATGCATAAATCACACAATGACAGATTCTCTTATCTGACCATGAAACAGTGCCTCTCATCTGTAGTGACAGACAGTGGCACAGTGCTCTATCAGGCTACAGAAACTGAGTGCAACAGTCGAGTTCCGGATGTAAAAACTCTATTTGCTTCTCCATAGAAAAATTGATTTTTAACGATAACTTTTAAAGACAGAGCTACTGTGAGTTCAGTCAGTGGTATATGTTTTTGTTGAAGCCAGCTGTTCACATTATTTCAACTTGTTTTAAAAATAATCATGTTTAACAGTGGAATTTGTGGTGAAAAAGTACATTACCTATGATGCAGTACAGAAAATTCCACAAATCAGAGTCGAGGGGAGCAAATCGCACCAAAAAAGCTGCACCCTCATGCGCGGCAAATGAAAAACTCGCATTGGTCAGGTAAAGTTCAAATATATTCTTTCTAAATACATACTCAATAACTTTAAATTAATAGTTTTGTATTTCATCATTGTTTTTAATTTGATTATGCCACCCGCAAAGCTTCATGGGATTGTAGTTCATTCTCTCACTAAAGCTGTTACACAGTCTTGTACCTTTTGTCCAATTTTTTAATTATTTTTTGCTTCAAATCAAAGTTTGTAATGTTGTGATTCACATCTGGTTGGTTCATGGCTTATAATGCTTTAATGAAGACTTGTTTTAATCCCTATGGGAAAAATGAATAGAAAAAAAAAAAACTTCTCGAACCAATGCTGCTGAAAAAGTGGGTGGGCGCTGTTGCACTATAAAAGCAGGGAAAGTAGGGGGTTTGGTGGGGAATGCTAGGATTTGATTGCTAAGAAATGCAGATGACACAATACATAGGGACAAAGAGGATATACAGTAAAGAATAAGGTATGAGGAGAACATGAAATTCAATGAAAAAACTGCATCGGACACAATAGAGTGTTCACTTATAAACACTGTTTTAGCTTAATTATCCCTTAATTTGATACTTTTTATTGTAAGAATGTGTCTGCTAAGAACATTAATATAATGAAACAACATGACTGTGCATGGCATTATTATAATATAATATAGTGTATAGAGGTGTACAATACTTGGGACAAAATTGTCCACGGAATTAACTGATAAAACCTCAATTAAAGATTAATAAATTAATCAAATGTAATTTTAATAAAAAACAACAACAAATAAAACTAATAAATAATGATAATGATAAATAGTGATAGTTGTAATTCCATATTTATTGATATGTGTATAAATTTCACAAAATATTCACAGATAAATAGTATTTATATAAATTGTATATATAGCCTAGAGATTAATTTGGTGTAAATCATTACTTAAATGATATTAGATAAAATAGCCTTTTCTGGAGATACATTTAATGACTACTTTGAGCATAAATGAATGAAGAAGGAAACTACTGTATAAAATAAGTATGAAAGCAGTGTGATTGCGCACACTTGCTTATTTTCTGTGCAGTGATGATAAACTGATCAAACACCTGCCTGGTCCGTCTGTTCCTTCCCCAAGAATAAACAAACAAACAAACAAACAAATTAATAATAATTAAATATTACTGAATAATACAATCTTAACTGTAATTTAAGTAAAAGCTGTAGCAGTGAATAGTAAAAACAATAAATTCAAGGGTCGGTCCATAGCCAGCATCAATCCTTCCATCGATCAGCCACCGCCTATTTATACTACAGCCGATACATCCCTCAACTGAGAATAATTAGTAGTTACAATCGCAAAAACAAATAGAGTATGTGAGGCCATTGAACAGTTCTTTCAT
Source organism: Hypophthalmichthys molitrix (assembly GCA_037950675.1). Classification (NCBI taxonomy): domain Eukaryota; kingdom Metazoa; phylum Chordata; class Actinopteri; order Cypriniformes; family Xenocyprididae; genus Hypophthalmichthys; species Hypophthalmichthys molitrix. The sequence goes on from CM075504.1 coordinate 23,088,240, forward strand.
GCTCTTTATTTCAAACCATGCATTTAAACTTACCGTGATGTTTTGGTGCTGTTCTTACTAAGCGTGTTGTGTCTATTCCCGTACAATGTGGATATGACAGCTACTTCCTGAGGAGCGCTACGTCACACACAGCGGGAGCGCCACACTGCCCGCGAGAGACCCACAGCTTCGAATGGGAGCTTAACACAAAATACGGTCTGAAGCTCATTCAAATTATCAAAAATCCATTCTAATGTTATGTGACCAGATTTCTGAAATGGAAACCGGAGACAATTCCTATTTGAGTAGTCAAAATATCACTGAAATTATGAACATTAATAATTATTAAAATGTTTAGTTGTTGTTTTTTTGGACTGTTTAAATTGTAAATAGCAAGCAGTTCAAAATAATATTATATTATAACAAAATTAAGACTTTACAAAAACACATTATAAAAATAAAACAAAATAAATATCAGAAGATATGATAAATAAAACTGTATTTAACAAATATTTTTAATATTTTCTAATTGTATTTAATATTTGTTGTACACAGCAATTACAACTTTTTAATTTTTCAAATGTTGTGTATGTTGCAAGTGTAATTGTTTAGAATGCTTTATTATTATTATTATTCATATCTGGGTGTACCTTCACCATATGATATAGTTAAGATGTGTGTTTGAAAATTACTGCGTGTGACTGCGGAACTTTTGGAGATGTTTAAAATTGTGTAAAACAATCCCGCACCCCGCTGAGGTCCTGTTATAAAGCACATACAAACAGTATATTTTATATACAAATATAAAAAAAAAGATAGAAAGGCAACAGGGTTGTAATAACAGGGTTTCAATTGATTTAATTTACCCTAAATTAACTAAGCCTATATTGATTTGTAGTTAATTTAGTCTAAATAAATTCGGGAGTAAATATTAGTTTGTAGTTGCTGATATGGGTAAGTTGAATGAGCATTGAACTTAATGATTTTTCTTTTTCATTTTTATGTTAGAAAACAATTTATCAGACACATGGGATTTGTGCCTCTAATGCTTAAATTATGGGATGCCAGTGTGCACTGTATTCTTGTAATTTACCTTTAAAACAGTGTAAACATTGACATACTATGTGAATCCTTTTGTGAATCTTTTATTTTAAAATGATGCTTAATTGATATCAAATTAAACATTTTAGACAATTTTTTCCACCAAAGAAATCTTGATGAATACGAATACAACTTTTCTTTTTTTCTTCTTCTTTTCTCATTTTAGCATGACTTAAAACCACCAGTCCTGCTGTGTGCATATTTAAACACCATGAAATTGATCAGCCTGGCAGGAAGTGATGGCCACACAAACTCCTTCTCCTTTTTAAACCCAATGCTGTCATACAGCTTATGAGCATCAGTTTGGACCATAGAGGTGAAAAGCACCACCCTCTTCACATCATGTCTGGCAACAAATTCCAGGGCTGTTTTACAAAGAGCTTTCGCAAGGCCACGACCCCGAAACTCTCTTTTCACAGAGATCCTTTTCAGTTCCCAAGCACCTGGCTCCTCCAAACAGGGCAAAATGCCCACCGTCCCGACAATAGACCCTTTTAGTTCTGCCACCCAAAAGCAGCTCCTGCTGCCAGTCTGCATGTAGGAGGTCCTGATGTCCAACAGATCCTCACTGAGTCCAAGTTGAATACCCTGCTCAAAAATATACTGTACTGCCACTCGACCAGCAAGCATAACCCCACCGACACCCATAATGCAGGTCAGAAATGAGCCGGAGAGGATATAGATGAGAAGGAAGATTCCACACAGCACAGCTTGAGTCCATGGCTGCTTCAGGGCCAGAAGATACACAGTTTCAGCATGTTCTCTGAACCCAGTGGAGTATAAGGTCCTCACAGCTGAGTAATCTGCATCCTGATACTCACGGATCTGATACAACATCTGGGCTTTAAGACTGAGATTAGAGTGGAAAAGCAGAAGACAAAATATTACAATATCTGCAAGTGCCTTCTCAGTCTGTGAAAAATTAGCTTTTTAAATCACCTCAAAAGAATGACAAAGCACAAAATTTTGCAAAGTAGACTGTGTAAATGTCTTGAGTACTAGTTGAGCTTACCATTACACAGGCTTCTCCTGCTTTCCTATCAAAGACATAAAAGCGACCAAACGTGCTTTAGTGCTATTATAGGTGCAATTGCAAATAGATGACATCTGTGCAAAATGTTCTCCAAAAATATTTAAATATGTCAAAAACTGCGTTTTTTCAGTTCTGATGACTGAGGGTAAAACTTCCTATATGAAATCACATGATCTTTGCAACTTCAGACCACTGATGTTGCTCACAGAGCTAATCAAACCCAGCTAAAAATCAGGTCAGGATGATAAATTCTACTGAAGATTCAACATAACATCTCGAATAAAAATGTTATAACAAAACACTACATTTTAAAAAAGTTTTATTAAATTATCTCATTACAACAAATTACATTTGGTCTCATCAGAAAAAAGCAATTTATCCAGATGTTGCATGTTTAATCATTCAGTCACAGGACAATCAAAAAAGCAGAAAAATGTCAACCATAGGTCATCTGATAATACTGGAGAGATGATGTTTTTTGTTAATAAGCATAAACTATTAATACATATACGTAACTGTCACATTCTCACTGCCATTGTAATCAACATCAATGCTACGGAGGTGGAAATGTATCACATCATTCGAACTGCACGCAGTTCCTGTTAAACACAATCAGTCAGTTTCAAGGCATTTACATCTCATGCCTCTGTTGACCAAATACATTTATAGAAAACTGCACTGTTTTTTCATAGAAGAGGACGGGCTATATATGTATAAATAAATTGAAATGATCTTAAGCATCTCAAGGACTATACAGCATCTTCTTCAAGTACACTTCCAAATATTGAATATATTCATTAAATATTCATTGACGGGTACATTAATGGTGCTCAGACAAGATCTGGACATCTTGTTTTGCTTCAATTCATGGTTGTTAAAGTAAATCAGATTTTTAGAACTTCTAAAATTTGAACTCATACAATAAATAGATTTTTTCCCCCTATATGAAAAAATCTTATAAAAGAATAGTTCCCTTTTTTTTTTTTTTAAGTTAATGATTAAGAAATAGACAAATGATAATAGTGGTGTGCTTCTTTAGTGATCTGAAAAGAAAAAAAAAAATGACTTAAAAAGCCTGTTTATCAATAGCATGGTGGGCTTAGTGAAACTGCAGATCTCAGTTTCAGTTGTGATCTTGTTTTATGATGAGTTGGTACTCTATCAATGTGAAATTAGTCAGCTTGGCAATAAACTCTGGAGCACTAAATTCTCTGATCTTCTGGTAGCCCATGTGCTCATAGAGCTTCTGTGCATCCGTCTGGACCACCGAGGTATGAAGCATCACTCCTAGATAACCACGTTCACGAGCGAAGTCTGCCACCATACGGCACAGCGCTTTGGCAATGCCTTGTCCACGGTGAGTCTTTTTAACCGACATCCGCTTCAGTTCCAGGAAGTTCTCGTCATTCACGGCAGGTAAACACGCTACTGTACCCACAACACGACCTTGGCTCTCTGCCACCCAGAAGCAGGCGTTAGGTGGATCCAGGTAGGTCTGCTGAATGTGGTTGAGATCTTGATCAAGGCTAGTCTGAATGTACTTAGTGAACATGTAACTTATACCCTGACGGCCTGCGGCCAAAAGCAGCGTGACTGCTAGTACAGGCAAAAGGATGGACTTTGAGCTGGTCAGCAAAGCGCAAAACACACATCCCAGAAACATCTGCGCTAGGGGCTGTTTGAGAACGTGCATGCAGGAAGATGGGATGTGCTCGCTCATACCATTAGTAAAAACATCCTTTACTTCTTCATGATCTTCTTCTCGGTAGCGACGAAACTGCACCTCAGCCATGACCTTCAAATCAGAAATAATAACACAGAAAGATTAAGACTGTACCAAATCAAATCCTATTACACCTGTCTTATCATGATCATATCTTGTAAGTGAAAAACATTTCATATCTACATCTAGATATCGATAATTGATAAATGATGCAAATGCCTTTTTCGTTTTTTTAACATTAAAAACACTTCAGTTAAATAGCATTAAATCTAACTTTTCCAGCCTTAAGTGTTTCTATTTAGATCAAAATCATAAGACACAGCATTGTATAGATAGTGGCACAGAAACTCACAAATTACTCGGTCACACGAATGCCTTGATCCTGATAAGACGAGATTTCCAGGTTACTGACCTTTACTCGATGACTATCGGCAACCAGCGAGGACATATATAAAGCATTTGTGTGTTTACGGAAGTGTTCAGAGAGCTTTACAATATCATTTGCAATGAATATTAACTGTAACAACATGCAATTAAATTATGCGAATCCAGAGCGACGTTCCTTCTGGATTTTGATATTTTTATATACAAAAAATATAGACAAACCTGTCCTGTAAATGATCCTGCTGTGCTAAAACTAATGCTTTACTTTGTTCCAACGGTTCTTCTTCTCTTTTGATGGCAGCTTGAGAAGGAGCACTACCGCCATCTACTTGAGAGAAGGAATTATAAAGACGATGCATTTGGAAGACCTGATTGAGACAAGTGGAAGGGTAATTCATTCATTCATTCATTCTCTTTCTTTCTTTCTTGATATTTTTATATACAAAAAAATATAGACAAACCTGTACTGTAAATCTTTTCTTTCTTTCTTTCTTTCTTTCTTTCTTTCTTTCTTTCGATATTAGCTTAAATATAGGCTATTTTAGAGAATTTATAAGGGAACCTAAGGGAATATAATATAATAATATTATATAATCCTATATGTATATTTGTTGTGAGTTGTATATGTTTGTACAAATGTTCTATATTTTCTTTATACAATAAATAAATAAAATGTAAAAGTAAATAATAATAATAATAATAAAAACTGGTTTCTATAAAAGCCATTTTTGGAGGTCTGTTTTGTCGCAGTACCTAAGAAAGAGAAATTACATATTTTCTTCATCTGAGAAGTCACTCCTTTTGTGGACAAATCCTTTTCCCAATCCTTTACCGCCTTTTCCTCTTTCAGACATGTCCGATGTTCATAGATATTGTTCGCTGAATATAGAAAAACACTGCCACATGTCAAGAAATAAACCAGAACTGGTCCTTATCTGAGCCACAAAATCTTTATACATTATTTATAAAATCATACTAGCATTAACAAGCCTGTTAACAAGCAAAAGAGAAAAAAGAGAACAGAAAAAAGAGACAAACAGAAACACAAGAGCTACAACTGACTTCACAGCCTTAGAAGAAATCAACTGAAGATAAAATAAGACATTACATTTCTCCAGATCTCAGCAGGCTTCACATATTACTAACCAGATTGACTTTATATTTGTCATTCATCTACAGAAGTACTTATTGAGAATTAACAGAAGTTTAATGCTCATATTTGTTTCATTTGAAGTCACTATAATGGTGATTGGTGTTTCCATTAGTTGGGCTCTTAACTCTTATAACATGCTTATCTTTGCTGGCTGCTGTGATAGTGTGTTTGTCAAACACATTTGCAGTAGCAAAAAAAGCTGAGATCAGATTATGCTTTTTAGCTATTGATGGATTTGTATGTAAACATTGTGACATAGCATGGATCACTGATGTCATTTGAATGTAATAATTGTGTTTTGCCCACTCTAAAAAAATGGTGCTTTATAGTACTAAAAGTGGTTCTTTTTGGAACCACTTTAAAAGCTGTATAGCACCAAATCTTGGTGCTTCAGTGGTTCTTCAGCGGTTTTTCACCAGTTCTTTGGGATGACTGAGGTGCTATATAGCACCGCTACCATATACAGAACCTGTAAAGCCCCTGTATGGTTCTTCAGCGGTTCTTCAGTGGTTCTTTGGGGTGGTTAAGGTGCTATATAGCACCACTGCCGGACAAAGAACCCGTTAAGCCCCTTTAAAGGTTCTTTTACGAGCCAAAGAACCACTGTTGGTGCTGTTTAGCACCATTTTTGTTGAAATAAAATGCGATATGGCACCTCTTATGGGTTCTACATAGCACCATTTGACAAAGGTGTTGTAAAGTTGGTTCCCCTATGATTACGAGCCAAGAACCACTTTTAGTGCTATATAGCACCTTTTTTTTTTTTTTTTTTTTTACAATCCCTGTTTTACTGCAACATTTTCGAACTGATTTTTGCATTACAGCATGGTCTCATGTTGCAGTGGTTGGTATGTATTATATGTATTATACTGCAAAAAATGCTTTTCTTGTTTAATATTTTTGTTTTGTTTCCAGTCTATCTACAATAATTTTAAATCCAGATGCTTTTACTAGATGAGTAAAATGACATAAGATATTTTTTCTTGTTTTATGGAAAGAAAAAATCAAAATTAAGTGAGTTTTCGACAGCTGTATATTTGCCATCGAATTCTGTTCCCCCCTTCCCATGAGATTCTAATATTTATCAAACTGGCTCAATTTTGCACTTCCTGATGGCTTTGTGGACAGTGTACTGACCTCTGGTGCAGTTGCGTAAAAAGAATCCTAGGTTTGAGTCCAGGCTCGTGGAATTTTTTGGATCCCGTATGCCTATATATAGAATATATATATATAGAATTCAAAAGGTGCTATAGAACAGGAATAACCCAAACTTTTTATCTTAATTGCATAATTTTCTTTGCCGGCTTTTGATAATGTTGCTTATAGGTCCTACTATACAAACAAACACTGTCCATACATGATCTATTACACACACAACATGATGATTAATTGCACATGGGTGGCATTTTTGGGAAACACCTCCATGCCTCTTACATGCACGTGATCTTACATACTCTTCTTCATCTCTGGCTGGTGTAGATTACAGACATTCAGAGTTTGTCACAGTCATAATGGCTCCTCAGTACGCCCCCAGTCTCCGCTCAAGACTTCCTCTTGTGGCCTTCCTGCTGGAAACCGTCTTTATACTATTGTTTGCCTTTTTTGTGAAAATAGAGCAGCATGAGCAGAATGTCACAGAGTCTGACAGTAAGCTTTTCATCCCCTCATATGCAGGTTAGTAAGCCTGATTTACATTAAAGCTGTGTTATAAATTTTTTAAGGGTTCAAACTTGCATTCATTGTTCTTAAGGATAATCCTATGGTTATTTATTAATACAACATCAAATCACATTTTTTGTAAACCTGCTATGTTCATATATTAACGCATGCTAATGCAACAAAAGACTAGTCATATATTCAGCTCAGTAATTACTTCCTGAGCTTTTTTAGTAACTTAAACACATCAAAAACTACTTGCAAAGTTCATATTCATATGAACGTATTTAAAATGAATATGATTTTACTTTGTTTTGTTTGTAAATGTGTGCCATGTTGCCGTTGGGGTGTGGAGCCACAACATCTCTGGTTTTGGATGATAAGAAGTATTTCTCTACCACAAGCAGTATAAAAGACTGACTGCCAAGTGTTTCAAGTTTTTATTCCCACTATATTGCTTTTCATAAAAATTACACATTGCAAATATTGGAAATGCAATATTTTTCTACAGAATTCCAAGATATTCATGTGATGATATTCATGGGGTTTGGATTCCTGGCCACGTTCCTTGTACGATATGGTTTCAGTGGATCAGGGTTTAATGTGCTGTTAGCAGCAATGGCCATCCAGTGGGCCGTCATGATGAATGGCTTCCTTCTGCCACAACGCCACTACAGAAGAGAGATACACATCAGTATGAAGAGGTACATACATTACAGGTCTTAACAGATGCGTTCTTACAAAAGCAACCCATAATGTGTAAATGTTACAGGAATAGTTTACCCAAAAATAATTTACACACCCTCAAGCCATCAGGTGTATATGACTTTCTTCTTTCAGCCGAACACACTCGGAGTTATATTAAATAATATCCCTTCTCTTCCCAGCTTTGTAATAGCATTGAATAGTGCCAGAGTTTTTGAAGCTCCAAAAAGCACATCCATCCATCATAAAAATAATCCACACATCTCCAGTGGGTTAATAAATGAAAAATATCCATATTTAAAACTTTTTTTAAATGATAATCACTGGCTTGAGAGTCAAGTTCCAGTGGGAGGGTGACCTCTGACCCGACGTATGATGTATGACATACCGTAGCACAAGCTTAGGTGTCAATAGACGCCTATCGCGAAAACCTTATAACTCTCTAGTGAACACGTGTACGGCCGTTGCCGGAAGCCAGTGATTATAGTTTATATGGATTATGGATATGTTTCTTAAAAAAAACTCATTGCTTTGCATCAGAAGGCATTTATTAACCCACTGGAGTCGTGTGGATTACTTTTATTATGGATGGATGCACTTTTTGGAGCTTCAAAAACTCGTGCAGTAGCTGGGAAGAGCTGGGATATTATTTAATATAACTCCGACTGTTCAGCTGAAAGAAGAAAGTCATATACACCTGATAGCTTGAGGGTGAGTAAATTATGGGATAATTTTCATTTTTTGGGTGAACTATTCCTTTAATGGAAATTACCATGAAGACACTGACAGCTGAGTAAGCCATTCAATTGAATATGAAACATTATCATTTAAGAAAAAAAAAAAAAAAAGTCCAAACATTTGCTCTGGTACATTTACACTGAAAAACTAATGAATTTGTTCTCAAAAAAAAAAAAAAAAGATTTTCATAATCATGTCAAGGGCTTATCTTTACTTTTGTCATAATTTAAAAAAAATATTTTTTCCTCATGTAGTTTAATTGAGGCAGAGCTCTGTGCAGCATCCGCTCTGGTTGCAATGGGAGCGGTCCATGGGAAGACAAATCCTGTCCAGCTTTTACTAATGGCTCTGGTGGAGGTCACTGGATTTGTGATCAATCAGTGGATCCTGCGAACCCTGCTCAGTGTAAGAGAAGTAGCCTATTACCTTCCCTGATAAAAATGATCACTATCCTGTTATCCTCATCTTAAGGTACATTGCAAGCCAATTTTAATACAGAAGAATGATTTCAATGAAGAATGATTAATTTAAAGATTCAGTCATAAAGACGTTAGGCTTGTTCAACTTGAAACAGCACTGCACAGACATCAGAGCAGACGGCTCTGCTTTTAAAATCGCTCTCGCGGTACTTTGATGTCATTTATCGGTCTGTGCCGTCAGACAATTAGATTTCTTATATTAGATTTATTTTTTTATATTAGATTTCAATTAAGAAATCTAATATAAAAAAGCCTCATTATATAAAAACTGCTAGGCCAATATGTTTTCTGCTATATCTTGCAAACAGACAATTTTTTTGAATTTTTTTTTTTTATTGCATAGCACTGAAAATGTATTATTAAAATGTGATATTGTTGGAAATATCATTGACAAAAATAGTTAATAGATTAATCATTAATAAAAAAAATTTGCATATAAATTGTATAAATAAGCAGTCTCTATTTAAAATGTCAGGAAATTTCAGTAAAACCAGCTTGCAAAACAGTGATATCAGTGAATTACTGTCTGAATAGGCTACTTTTAAAAGGCATTCTACTGTACTAAGAATGAACATACTATTTTATTCAGACAGACTGAGTATTTTCATACTATACAAAGGCAATGATTTTAACAGTGCTCATGTTTCAGGCAGATCCACTGTACAGCATCATGCTGCTGCATATCTTCGGAGCCCTTTTTGGTGTGATGGTGTCATGGGTGCTGCACAGAGAGGGAATCAATCCAAAACATGAGAAAGAGAAAACTGACCGTAACACTGGCTTATTCGCAATGCTTGGTGAGTACAATAACCAGTTATCTCTCAAACACAGAAAATACCTCAATGCTCTAAACCAGTACTGCCATGGGTGAACCAAGTGAATATTTAATAGCACCTGTGCTTATTTCATACATTTGAAGTATATATTTTAATATTATATTCTAATTTACTGCTTTAAATCACTCCATTTTCATTCTTTCAGCAAAGCAAAAAACATTTTGAGTTTTATAGGTCAGTATTCCTCAAGCAAGAGTGTTACGGCCACAGATTATTTACAATTTGTGTGATGCAGGCCTATAATAATGATTGAGTTATTTCGATCATAAATGAATCTTAAAAGTTGTGAACGAATCGGTTCAATAGGCTCAATGAATGATTCAGTGAGTCATTTGTCGCCACTTGCTGGTGTAACTGTGTAACCTGTAGAAAGAGACACTAAAAAATCCCAACCACTGACAGTCTGTCTGGAACAGAAAGGAAAGAAAGACGAACGGATTGATTGATACAACCAGTGAAAAGTCCCAGTGCTGCTGGACTGTTATATCAGCCCTTTTGAACGACGCTCACCCAGTCATATTCAAAGAACGAAGTGTGATTATTTTTTATCTATATTTTAATTAAATTATTCACAGGGAACTTCCTCCCTTTCTCTCTTTCTCACAGGAACACTGTTTCTGTGGATGTTCTGGCCCAGTTTTAACTCGGCACTGGTGCATCACAGGTGGAAGAGAGAACTGAAGCTCACTGTGATATATGGGACTTATCTGTCTCTGGCCGTCAGTGTTGTCATGGCGATGTCTGTTTCTATGCTCACCAACTCCAAAGGAAAGATGAACATGGTGAGCGGCTGTAGGAACAAGATTCACACAGAGCAACTCCCTCACAGAGTTGAAAACAATCATATTATAATATAATAATATAATACTCTGAAATCTTTCACAATATGAAAGGAAAATGCGTTGTGAACTCCATTTGACTTTGTTAGGATCCAGGAATGTCGACTGTTTTTTTTTGTTTGTTTTTTTTTTGATAATGGATACATATCATGAAGAGTATCATGTTTCACTGGTGTTCACTGCACAGGTTCATATCCAGAGCTCTGCCCTGTCTGGTGGTGTTGCCATTGGAGTTGCCATGACAGCAGTCCACACTCCGTGGATTGCAATGACGATTGGCTTCTTTGCCGCTCTCTTATCAGCCCTGGGATTCCGGTATATGAAGGTCAAGTCAACCACAAAATGTTCTTATTTTATTAACTCAGATCTTCTTGATTTCTTGATACAATGCGTTATGCCATTCTTTTTTATTGACCACAAAAAGAGAATAAAAAAAATCCCGCTCGCGCTCGTAATGGCAGAGAATCAGGCTTTTTAAAAAAAAAAAAAAAAAAAAAAAAAAAAAGATGCAAAAATATCACAGAATGATCCCTTGCCGTGTATTCTAAGTGTCCTGGGGGTATACGATAGGGTTTGGTGAAAAACAAACCGAAATTTAATGTATTCTATAACGAAATTTTTGACCCTGGTCTTTGGGCTTCTCTGCATGGCTGGACGACATGCGCGTTTGTGAGACTCTTTTAGTGTTGCAGTACACTCCATGTCGCCCAGAAAAAGTCCACAAGTTGTGTCAAGATTAAAGGAATAGTTCACACAAAAATGAATATTATCCCATGATTTACTTATCCTCAAGCCATCCTAGGTGTATATGACTTTCTTTTTTCAGCCAAGCACAAATGGAGTTATATTAAAAATATCTAGGCTCTTCCAAGCTTTATAATGAAGTGAATGGTTCCCTAGACTTTGAAGCCCCAAAAGCTCATCCATCATACAAGTAATCCATACGGCTCCAGGGGGTTAATAAAGGCCCTCTGAAGCTAAGCAATGCAGTTTTGTAAGAAAAATATCCATATTTATAACACAAGTCGAGTTCCGGTGGAAAAGTGAACTCTGACCCGATGTATGACATAGGATGTTAGAGTAGCCTAAGTGAGAGTAGACGGTTCAGTTCAAACAAATAGGGCTGGGCAACAAACTCAAGCTCCTCTTCTCTTATATTGAAATCCTTCGACATTTCTCTTTAAAAATTCTCGTTTTAGACTTTAGAATTTTGTGACCGGTGTTTGGTTTTGCTTTATCCTCTGCACTTCCATTAGTTTGATGTTGTAAGGCAAAATTTGTAAATAAAGCTAGAAAAAGGTTTTGATTTCAGGCTGTATGACAAATAACGCAACTATCTCAAAGGGGTATGATGATTTTCTATAGGAACTCTATTTCACTGAATGTCAGGAATGATTCTCTGTTTTTCTCTTTCATTCAGGATCACTTGCTGTTTGCTTTTGAGTGTCATGACACCTGCGGCGTCATCAATGTGCACGCCATACCAGGAATTCTGGGATGGTTCGCTCATTTAATTCTACAGATGGCCAGTAGTGAAAGCACAATGTAAAATGATTTTAACTTTTATTCAATCATATGATGTATATCTCCATAAAATGGCATTAAATAAAACATATAACAGTAGATTGTTTGTTAAGCTAAAGCAATGATCATAGGCATAAAACGTGAAACGTGTGAGAAAAACAATGTTTTTCTGACCTTTTAATGTTGACTGTGTTGTATTTGTGTTCTCAGAGCTATGCGGTTTGCTGTGCATCACATCTGTGTTCTCATCATAACAGTGTGCATGAGTCTGGTGATGGGCACAGCTACAGGTAAACCACTGATGAAGATCATTTGACAGACATATTTAATTTCCTTGTGTTATGAATAAACTAAGATCAGCACAGAAAGCACCTTTGGCTATTTTAAACAGTTTTACCAGTGCATATATTGATATACATTTTTGTCTGTGAGCTAATTGTATTAGATTCATATTATTTCTAAGAAGAAAAGAAAACACCGATAGTCTTTAGACATTCAAATAACTATAAGTAACTTTGCAAATACATGTCAAGTACCAGACATTAGAATATTAGTAGACTGTTTAATATCTGCTAACACTTTATTTTAACTTTGCAAGCACGTCAACTTATTCTACCTGAAGCAGAACCTACCAGTCTACTAATGAGATTTAGTTGACATGAAGTTGCAAAGTTACTTACAATTAGTAGAATGTCTAAAGTGGGCCATCGCCCTGACCAATTTGTTTTGTGTTTTGGTTTACTGAGGCAGACTAAACATACAACTAAAATTAAAATTTGCAGGACTTTTCCTTAAATGGAGTTTCTGGAGACCCCAGCAAGACAGAAAATGCTTCGATGACCAAGCATTCTGGGAGGTGAATGATTTTGTTTATTTACATTAATTTAAAAATGGTGTCTACCATGGCTAAATGTCAATCCTTACTATCACCGTGTTTGCATTCATCTTTTATCATTTAAAGCGGAATTAATGACATTATACTTATTTAAAAAAAAAAAATTAATAAACCTTAACTTATATTTCCAAACATGTTTATGGTTGCTAATTATGTATTTCTTCCTCTTGTAGTTTCCAAATTTGGTGGTAAAGAAATGAAGAGCTTGTGGACACATCCATAAGAGAACTACAGGCATAAATGCAGTTAGCACAAAATGTGTATATGCGTGTTTGAGAAGTCAGAGGTTCCTTAAGTAAACAATTTACGATATAATGTCCTTGAATGGAAATCAGTATGCTTTCTATCTGAAAAAAATCATATAAAACAACAATGGCAAAGAAATTTCCAAGCCTGTGGAAATTAAGGCTATATTAAATTACTTAAGTGGAAGCAAGACACACAGAGAATAGTTTGTTTCATGATGATGACAAACTCATAGTCATATACCACAACACCAACTAATTTAATATATAAAAAATAACCAGATGGAACACAGTACATTGACCTAGCTCATAAACCCCTTATTCATCTGTATTTTTAATATATGAATATAGTGAAAGATTGAACTTTTGGAAAGAAAAAACACTGGCTCTATACATATTTACAGTAATTTTATTCATTTTAAACCCACAGTTGAATGAAGTTTAGCTACTTTTTGTCAGAAGAGAGACATGGATTACATTAAAATGTTACATTCTTTTAGCATGTAGAAATTACAGAATCTCTAATTTGTCAGTTTATAGACGAGTCAAAATCTCACCTTATTCTCCCATAACCACTGAAATAATAAGAAATTGTGCTTTTTAAAAAACATTAACATTTTTATACAACTCCCACATGCCCAAACACACACAGAGAGTGACCTTAATGCTTCATAACACAAAATATATAACCAGGGTTCCCACAGTCGAGGAAAATATGCTGTTTGTTTCTACTAGTTGCAGAGAAAAAAAATTGACAGTGAATGTACATGTTTCTGGTGATGCTCAGCTCTAAGAAACTAATCTTACTAATAATTTTAAAAAATCTGTATTAATGAATGATTGGAAAAGGTGTGGGAATCCATAGAACATAATATATAAAAATCTTCCAAAAGTAAGACATTGAATAAAAAAAACCTGTTGTAGTGATGTCAACTGACTGAAGGTTGAACTATGACCGAATATGAAATTTCAAGAAATTATGCATAAAAGTTGAAATTTGGTGGCTTATGTAAAAAAGAAAAGACTTCTATGCAAATGACGAAACAATAAAAATAGAAACACAGTAAAGCTGAATGTTACACTCATTTTGGTTAATAAACTACTTAATAAAAAACTCTCCCTGCTGCCGTTGCATAATATCACCGTACTATATTTTGCAAATCAAATGTTTTCTTTCCTTTTGAGATCTCTAGAAAAGCCAGGCTGAAGATATCAGCTCTACTGTGCACTTTGAATCTGAGAATTATGCAATTTCAATGTTATGTCACCGTAATTCTATTGCATACATGTAATTTGTTATTATAAACACAGGGTGAGGTCAAAATGTGTCCATTTTGACTGCAGAGTATGGATTTGATTTGCATTTCTCTTGTGTGCACCCACTGTGGCCACACAGGAAACGAGACAAAGAAAGGAAGAAGGAATATATTTAAGAATGGGAGTCGTCTGAGGGGTTGAAAAGGGGAGAGAAAGAAATAGCGAGTACAAATAAGCAACGATAAATACAGAGGAATTGAGTGTTGATGGACTGTGGGATTTGACTGAAGGAAATGGAGCTTCACTGCCAGAGGTCCTCAGTTCGGCCGAACTTGAACACAAGACCACTGCAAGAGTGAAGGGGAATCACAAATCAGCTCAATCAAAACATCACAGTTTCGTGTTTTTTCAGAATTTGCAGAGTAATTTATTATAATTTGCAAGAATGCTAAATATCAGAAAATTCTCAGGAACTTACAGGCTGGGTGATAGTTCATATATTCAGGATGTTCAAAATAATTTTATTGCACTTTAATGGGCCATACGGCTTCCTAAAGAGTATTCTGACAGTCATTTTAATGCCTTAATGCCTGATGTTTAATAGCATCAGTAGAAAAATTAATTTTTTAATTTTCAGTTTCATTCTGTTTTAATCAGTTAAAAATGTCCATTCCAATAGATTTATAGAAAATCTGATTTCAACAATTCATTTGTGTAATCAGTCACTTAAAAATATTTACTGAAGTCTCCTCATGGCATTTTACATACAGTAAATTGTTTTAGTAACAATATAGGTTATACAACTAAACTATAGGTATACTATTGCACATAATTTATTAAATATCCTTCCTTGTGGTCATTAAGTGAAATAAAACATGCCTTGACTATTTTAAAATGGATTTTTATAGTATTTTACATCTTGCATTAAATATTCTACATTTATTTGGTTTATGACTATATCTGGTTTCTCTGAGTTAAAAAAACAAACAAACAAACAAAAAACACCCTTCTGAGCAAATACATAAAAAGATACACTACCTTTAAAAAGTTTGGGGTCAGACTTCTTTTTAGAGAAATTAATACTTTTATTAAGCAAGTATACATTAAATTGATCAAAAGTGACAGTAAAGACATTTAATAAGACATTTATAATGTTACAAAAGATTTCTATTTCACATAAATGCTGTTGTGTTGAACTTTCTGAGAAGAATCATAAAAAAATAATATGCAACAATTTCAACATTGATAATAATAAGAAATGTTTCTTGAGCACCAAATTAGCATATTAGAATGATTTCTGAAGGATCATGTGACACTGGAGTAATGATGCTGAAAATTCAGCTTTGCATCACAGGAATAAATTACAATATTTAACAATATTAGAGTTTTTACTGTATTTTTGATCAAATAAATGCAGCCTTGGTGAGCATTAGAGACTTCTTTCAAAAAAATTTAAAAATGTTTTTAAAACCCCTAACCTTTGTAAAGTAGTGTATATATTGTTAAAATACTGAGGTAAGAGAAAAAAAGGCCAATAAAAATGATATCACCCAGCCCTACAGGTAATGCAGTGATATATCAACACTCTTCTGATGCGAGATTCTCTCTTCTCAAACTTACCCAAAGAAGATGAATGCATTTTGGAAGAAAACTGCAATACCAGGATACACTGACAGATCCTTCTTATCTGTTCATTCATAATAAAGAAAAAAAACAAAACAGAAAAACTTAATTAGCATCTATATACAAACGGAAACCCGAAACATCTTTTTCTATAAAAAGAAAAAACAAAACAAAATCTATCTTATCCTCTTACCAGTCACAACAAAACCACCAAACAGAATCCACATAGAGGCGATGAGAGACCCGAAGGCCAACATGAACCCGATGAAGAGCCAAATTCTGGCACCTACACAAACACACATTGAAATCACTCTTCAGTCATGTAGTATTACAATAACTACAAAAAAAAAAAAATCATGATGCGAATGCAGCGCTTACCAGTCTGTCCCAAGCAGCCCTCGCTGTAGCTGTCTCCCCTCACCTGGCCATTTGACACTGCGTTGATCCTGCATTCAAACAAAGTCCCTTTAAAGGCACAGTATGTAAGTTTATCCACTAGAGGTCGCTTATTAAAAATAATAAAGTCGTAGCTTGATGACATTGTGAATGAGCGTGGAATCATGAGAGTTGTCATATTCACCTCCACAGTCAATGGAAAGCAATCCAACAGGACTCAAGGCAGTAATTGTGTTCATGGATGAGCTAATGTATTCAAGTTTTATTAGCGTTACTGTGATATGAAGCAGGGCACGGCCGAGAGCCATGGGAACAGAATGAGGCTGGTGGAGCGAATGTTAATGAGAGACACCTGTACGGCACACCGGTATAGAGTCCCATGGAGGAGCTCCAGAGCTTTTATATGCCGACTGTGGCATATAAGCAAAATAAAAGTTCTTTCCTGAACTTTGTTACAGTTATGTTTGATCACTTAAATTCACATTATTGTATTTCATTCTAATGAAACCGCCGCAAGTGCTGAATTACTATTCATAGAGGTCACTTTACTTGACAAATTAAAATTGTGGGGTAACGCAGCGTTGTTTTACTAAAATCATACTAAAAATACATTTGAGTGTGTTGAAAGTTGTTATAATGTCTTTCTGATCATGCTATGTTTGCCACTTGACAGTGTTGTCTCTGATACATGAACGAGAAACAAGATTCATACAATAAGATTATAATTGTTGAGCTATATAACAATGATTAGTTTTCTGTCAATAAAGGAATCCAAACAGGTGCTCACCTGTCTAATAAAACACATAATATATTAAAGCGTCTTTGACATTTTCATGGTTTCAAAGAAAGTAAAGCTGGAAATCGAAGGTAATGAGGATAGACATCACTGACAAGCAATGCAATGTCACAGGCCTCTACACTGGTTAAAATTGCATATTTCTTGATTTAAACATTGTTGTAGACATTTGGGATAACGTAAGTACACAAGTTAACAAAATATATAACACTTTTTTTTTTGTATATTTTAATCCAAAAATCTTACATATTGTGCCTTCAAAGCAAGTCATTTCACTCGGCAGCCATCTTTGAAACGCCTCTCAGGCAGCTATTTCAGTCATGCAAGTACAGCTCTTGGGCCCTATTTTAACAATCTAAGCGCATGGTCTAAAGTGTACGGCACAAGTGCGCTTAGGGTATGTCCGAATCCACTTTTGCTAGTTTTTTTGCTAGTTTTTGCCACTTTTGCTAGTTGCACCCACCTATAGGAGCATATTACTAACGCACTCTTTAAATAACAAAACAAATATTGCACCATTGACTTTAGACCAGGTTTCAGTTGCTCTATGATGGTGCAGTCATTTTCAGTTGCCTCAAAATAGCAATGCACCGACAACGCGGCTGAACACACCTCGTTTTCAGACCAGCACACCCATGGGTGCACAAATGGGCGCAGATGTGTTTGCTATTTAAACAACGTGGCGCAGGACGTGAAAATTATAACTGCGTTGGGCTGAAACTAGCAAAAAACACTTGCGTCACGCCTGACGCCGCATTGCCCCTTATCGCTCTCAATGGGAAAACATCAAATTCTCCAAAGCTGTTCACCAAGCTTAAGATTAAATTTCATATTTGAAATTACCAATGAAATCTGACAACGCACGTGTAGTCATAAGAGCGTGTCTCATAACACTTTCTCCCAATCGTTGTAATATGAGTGCACCGTCTTTGTATATCTAAAGTCTTTGATTGAAATCAACAGAAAGTGAAACTAAACAGGTGGTTTAACAATGCGATCATGGTGACGGTAGTCATTGCACAACCCTGCAGTTAAATCAAGGCTAAAGAACAGGAAGAAAGATCTAGTACAGCTCAAATTATGTCACAGATTCTGTCTGGGTGGACACAATAAAAATAAGTGCTTTGTTCACTTCATTAGAGGAAGCTCCAACAGGAAGAGAAAATCTATACAGGTGTAACTCACATGAGGAAGGCTATAGTCGCTATAACCCCACAGGTATGATATGCGTGGTGGAACTCTTCCTCTTTAGGGTACATTATCGCTGCATCAATGATGATCCACCAGCCTGTGAAAAACTGCACGTGTTCAAAGTGTGAGAAGAAAGATCATTATTTTGGGAATCACTGGGTTTTGAGATAAAGTGCAAAGGACACAGGATTTACTTGACGTCATCAGGAGGACGTACCAGAACTCCGGCTGCGATGGAGGCGATGGTGTTTCTCTTCTCACCCCAATCCACATTACACTCGCAATCACCACATCTGATCCCATCCAGAAACCCTGACATACTTCTGATTTGACCTGATCATTCAAAGAAATATGGTTCTTTTGAGATATTGTGCTAGTTTTCCTAGTAAAGAGACTTATTCATATTGAGTAATGAATAGGGCCATTTAGCTTATGCTTTTATCCAAAATAAATAGCTTTGAATAACACGTATTACAGTGACAATCATGGACAAATAAATAGATATTTTAATTATGATACAGTACCATTCAAAAGTTTGGGATAAGTTAAAAAAAGAAGAAATTAAGTTTTATTCAACAAGAATGCATTAAATTAATCAAAAATTACAGTAAAGACATTTATAATGTTACAAAACATCCCTTTTCAAATAAATGCTTATCATTCCAACTTATTTTAAATTGTATATATATGTTTATGTATAATATATTTCATATTTTTATTTAAAGGGTAATAAAATCCACTGTTACTGCGTAAGTGCGGCGCAGCATCACTGACTGCGCACACGCAGATCACACATGATCATCCTGAACCAAACACAAATAGCACACAAAAGGATTTCCATTTGTCATGTTTGCGACCAAAATCTGAATATTAACACAAGCGATCTTTAACATAATAGTTCAAAACTACGTTTCCGCTCAATTTTGGACGAAGACGTCGAGTGTTAATGCTGTAATCATGTTTGATCTCTCATGTCCGGATGATTTCTAACCCATAGTTGCTACATCACTGTTTATATAAAGTATAGCGCATAAATGAAAGCAGAGTGATAGAGAATATCTCATGAATTAACACAAGGACTCATGCTCTATAGCACAATAAATTCTTACCTGCACTTTTCTTGAGTTTTTCTCGTGGTTCGCAGTAAGTGGAGATATACTCCGCAGTCTTCCGTCTCAAACAGTGGCTCTGAGCCGCACATGCGCAGTGCGTTCTCCATCATCCTGAGCACATCCTATCAAACAAAATGTGCACTCACTAAAGGTTTTACATCTAAATATCTAAACAGCACTTCTGATAAAATTACAAGAATTTTCTTTATAGAACAGTTTTAGAAAAAGCTATTCTACATGGAGCGGGTCTCCCCCTGAAGGGCGCCTATGTTGACATCACATGACCAGCTGTATCGTGCAATTCGATGTGTTGACTAATACCCGGTTTTGGTTAAATTACTCTAAGAAGTAATTAATTACTAGCTTCAATAGAGGAATTCGATTACTGTACTAATTACTCTCTCTAAAAATGTATTGATTTACTTATTACTATTTAGCTACTTTCTAAATCCCATATCAACCTCGACCAGTTGAACAATGTAAGTATAGACTTAAAACTGCTCTTTTAATTCGTTCTATATAATAATAATAATAATAATAATAATATAACGTTGCATAAACTGACCAAAGTGTTTAAAGGAAGAATGTTATATTAAAAACATACATTTTAACATCAGACATTACATTTTTAAGTTAAATCCATTATTGTTTTATACAGAATTGTTCTATAGTCTATTCAGTAATTGATGCAATTACATCTGAAGTAACTGTAATGTAAATACAGAAAAATTAAGAGTAATCCCACATTTTTTTAAGGGAAAAGTAATTAATTACTTTGTATTGAGTTACACCCAACACTAATAATAACACTATTATAACTACTACTACTCTATAACAGTCAGTGCTCAAAGTGCTTTACAAAGAATAAACATAAAAGTACATTGAAACTAAGCAAGCAAACCAAAAACATTACACATAGATAGTTGCACCGTGAAATATTTCCGTTCAACAAACAGGAACAAATATCTTGATATATCTTGTAAACACAAACATATCAGAAAATGAGAAGAGAACAGAAAATGGATCTTTTGCAATACATATAAAGAAACCCTTTTCAAACCTGGAAAAATTGAAGTAAAATTGTAAAGACTATAAAACTTATAGTCTTTCCAAACTACAGTAAATGCTTTATAATATCTGTGTTTATTTATGGTGCTTGCATTACTATTGTTCATACTTATTGTTCTGATAAAACTCCTAACTCTAAATATTAAACTTGGCCACATTGCTTGTGTGTGATAAATGACATATGCAATCGTGTAGGTTGCCGAGGACTGGGGTGCTAATGGTTTTCTAATCTAAGTCTTTCTCAAAAAACAAACCAAAACCCTCTGATTTGAAGGAAGGAGCCTTATGGAGTAGTAAGAATATCATAATAACCATCCACAACACCATAGTAACGCTCTAGGGTTTGTTTATAAATAATTTGTCCTAAAGCCCTGCCATATGCTACTTTAAATATTATCAGAGTGGTCAGAATCATGTAATTAATTTCATTTTCATTTACCATACACTTTCTCACTTTAAATCAATCAAGCACTCACACAAGGTATATTTGAATCTTACACAGATATTTTATTATTAATTTCTCTGAATTTATTGATATAACATAGGGTGACCCATACATCCTAATCGAACTAGGACAGTCTCTGATATGCTAGTAAAAAAGTGAAAAAAGCCTTGCTGAAGACTACATTAAGTGGCAAGGATTGGTTTTATGTTGTATGGTGTTTCCCTTAAAGGACTCCAAGCAGTTTAAGAGCCACAGAGATAGAGAGCAGAATGACTCCAAACAGCCCGATGTATCCGTATGCACCACGCATCCTCTTAGTAGGATCTGAAACAGAGAAACAACACTGGTGATGAGGGCTTAAACTCATATAATGTTTGAAAGATCAACCTAAACACTAAAAGTTCTATTAAAGTATACTGGTGTAACCTTTGCAGGTTTGCAGACACAGACTTCATTATTTTGTGTAACAGTTTATGAAAATTAGATTTATTTATGCTCCCACGGTCAGTTTTATTAAACTTTTTATTTTGGGGTTAACAATATCTTGCAAACATGTACAGTGATTTAAAATGCATGAATATACATATGTCATTTAAATCTATAATTTAATGCACAAATAAATGCTACGATTTTTGCATTTGAACTCTGATTCAGAAACAGATGTGAATGTGCTTTTGCATTTGCGATAACTTCTAAGAAACATCTGAGATGTGCATTGTAAAGACTTACCACCCGTGTAATAACCCCAGGCATAAGAGAATCTGCTTGTTACCCAGATGACTCCTAACACAGAGGCAACAAGCTGATATGGGAGATAAAACATGCAAGATAAACAGAAGTGAACTGGGTTAGAGGGTGTTTATATGAGAGAAGGAGAGCACATAAAAAGAGATTAAATTAACATGTACCTAATGGAGATTTACAGTGTGCTTATTACAAAGACAATTCTCTCTGCTCCACCCTTGATCAAGGTCAAGTGTTTTGATCAAATGCACAATGATGATAGATTATATATAAACCCTTTGGGTTTGAACAAACAACATTTTTGTCACAAGCCCATTTTAGTATGAATTTAAATTGGCTACCTCCACATTAAAATGGATTTTGAATTGGAATGGCAGAAAGAGAATTTTCCTGAATTACAATTAAAAGAAATTTTATAAACTCACAAACACAAATCTTTCAGCAAAACATGATTCATTTAGACAAATTCTGCCAATTTCTTCTCAGATATTTAAATGTTTTATGCAAACTAAGTTCAATACTGTAAACACGATAACCTCATCAAAACAGATTTGACAAAATGCCCACTAGAATGTTTGGGATGACATCAAAATTTGAGGTATTCCAGTGCATTCTAGAAAATGAATGTTCTTCCACCAAATTTCATAAAATATATTAATGTATGTTTTTAATGTCAATGTAATCAGTGTATTTTGCATATACATTATGTTCCAGGAAATACCCCATATGCTATTTGGTGACATTTTTCTAAAAAAAAAAAAAAAAAAAAAAATCACATTTACAGCAGTTGTATGAGTTTCCTTTTCTTTGAATTGTCATTCCAAATGGCACACAAGTCTTTGATACTCACAGGATACTCTAATGCAGCAATAGTCTGAAACACCAGCCACTGTGGATACACCTCTAGTGTGTTCTGGTGCGCTCTCTGAATACAGTTGAAAATGAGCTCCTTATCACTGTACATGGTGGGATACTGTAGACAAAACATGAGCGCCGAAAAACACATTAAACCGAAGCATCTGCCATAAAACATGCATAAATCAGAAATCAGTGTAATTTTGGACAATCGAGTAGTATGCATTGCATGTGACGCCTACCTTTACCCCATACTTCTTTCTTGCACCACCAACTTGGAGTGCGAGATATGTCAACATGACAAAACTATACATATATGTAAAAATAGCATAGCCAAAGTTGGCCGGCAGCACGTTCTCAATCGCCATTTTCAAATGCAATAGTCAAAAACCTGTCTCCTCGAGCACAAGATATTCTCCTTTTATGTAGACTGAAAAAAAAATGCTCTATCATGCAGCTCACGTAACCGTGAGTTTATTTGTGTTAAAGGCGAGTTCACTCAAGAGAGAACAATGTAAAATCTCGCGATAAAATGCGAGTTCTCGAGAGAATATAACACAACTTATGAAGTATGTATGTATGTATGTACATACTTGATGAAGTATATATATATACATATATATACATATATATATATATATATATGTGTGTGTGTATGTATATGTGAAGTAAACAAAATATATGAAAGTTTTTCCTATTCATAATGATGTTAAATTATTCAAGTCTTGTACTCAAGTAAAAAAAAAAAAAAACCAACAACAAAAAAAAACTTGGTTATAAAAATACTGAATCATGTTTAGATGACTATATGAAACTGGCGTTGATGAATTTTCTAAGTGGTGCTTCTCGAATTTTCTAGATCCCTCGATGACGTCAGTGGGTTTTGTTTGAATAAAAAAAACGGTCTCTGCACACGAGCCACTTCACGCTGAACCACTCGCGAGAAATCGACGTTTGGTACAGATCACTGCCGACTAACTATCCACAAATACCTTTTGTTTTGAATAAGTGTCCTGTCATTTAAAAGGATACATACGAGGAAATAAACATTTGTTTATTTCACAGCTTTTTGTGTTGGAGTTCAAATTGTTTCAGTTTTGAACTCGCTCGAGGAGTATCCCACGATATAGATTTTCTTCATCTCTTACTGTTGGATCAAGTCACTTTGACGGTAAGTTACAGCTAAATGTTGATGATAGCCAATATGTATTTATTGAATGTCAGTTATACAAAGTACATTAACGTTGTTTGTTATACATCTACAGTTCCAGCTGAATTAGCGGTAACAGAAATTATTTGAAAGCGAACATTATCAGAATAGATTTATTGCTATATGGATTGTGATATTTGGATTATGTCGTAGTGATGTTTTAATAACGTGGCTT
Source organism: Hypophthalmichthys molitrix (assembly GCA_037950675.1). Lineage (NCBI taxonomy): Eukaryota > Metazoa > Chordata > Actinopteri > Cypriniformes > Xenocyprididae > Hypophthalmichthys > Hypophthalmichthys molitrix. The sequence continues at coordinate 23,112,402 of CM075504.1, forward strand.
TTCAATTTCTTATGGAATGTTCCAGATTCGAGATTGTTGTGTAATTTGATTGACAGGAGGGGGCGGAGACTTTGTTACACAACATCACCTGACCTACTTTCAGTTCCAGAACATTCTCCTTGACTTCTTGTTGCTCATTACTGCTATCTTTATTGTTGTCGTTGTCAGTTTTCATTAGAAAATAAATGTATTCCATATTATGATTTGAAAAACAAACAAAAACTATATAATTTTTTTTTACGAATATAAGTTTAATGAATAGATGTCACCATACGCCCCATTAGACAATTGTTTTCTGAAGTGTTATGTTTAATACGTAAATAAGGCATATGTACTCATTGAAATAAATTTCCAAAACATAAATCTAAATATTAGATAAAAGCAGGTTCACAATTCTTGTTTCATTTCGTTGAGTTAATGGTTTTTCAGAGGGGATTCTAGAGATTGTTTTGTAATTCCATCAATCAGAAATTGTTGTCAAAAATCACATTCTTTTTAGGAATAAAATGTTCCATAAACCAGGCAAATGATATTTGAAAAAGGAAAAACCTTCAGAATACAGATAGGAATAAAACTTGAATAGTTTGGTGCAGCATTTAAAGATGTTTATTGCAACTGACATCTACAGACCCTAATAGATGAAGTGTGATAAAATAATCACTTAAATATGTTTTTCTTTTTTGGAAGTTTTCTTTCCACTAGTCTGAAAGATGATGTATTGGAAGAAAAATAAACCAAAATCTCACCAAAATTGACCAGTGCATGGAAAAGCATGAGGAAAAAGTGAACAGAATCTATCTACTGTTGAAGAGTTTTCTACAAATAATCAGTTAAAAACATGGCAATGTCAGGGACTGTGATTTCCAGGTTGGGAACACCCCCTGCCCCCCAAAAAAGGCACAGTGAATGCTGAGAAAATTCACATACAGATTTATGCAAAATTGAGCATTAATGCATGTATTTATCACTGAATGTGAACTGATTGATTTAAGTGTTAGTTCATGAGTAACGTCTGATGCTTTGTGTTCGTAGGTTTGATCATGAAGCAGGAAGCCAGCCCTGGGCGTGAGCGTGTGAAGCTCATCTTTGATCAGGAAGCTCCATCCGGTCGCAGCTCCTCTCGCTCCAGCAGCAGCAGCAGCAGCAGCGACAGCTCGTACTCCAGCAGCAGAGGGAGCCGCTCCTCCCGCAGGTCACGGAGTTCATCCTCTGACAGTGACTCTTCCTCACGCTCACGCTCACGTTCCCGTTCCCGCTCTCATCCGCGCTGCTCAGGCCGTTCACGCTGCCGCCACAGGCACCATTCTCCTCCTCGCCGCTACCGTGCACGATCTCGCTCCTACAGCCGTACTCCCGAGGGTTCCTCCCATCGCAGACGCTACCATCACCGCAGTCCTTCTCCATCTCCCTACAGCTACTCCAGACGCTCCAGGCGTTCTCCATCCCGATCCCGCTCTCGCAGCCGTTCTCCGGTCTACTGGAGGGGAAGTAGGTTTGTGGGGAGGTACCGGTGCCGTTTCTCCCGCTCACCCAGGAACGTAAGAACATACAGAAGCCGGTCTCGCAGCCGTGAACGCTCTGCCATCCGCCTCAGCCTTGAGGGTAAGATCAGCTTCACCTTTAATTACTGAATATTTTCTATAAACGTTTTAAAATATTTGAAATATTACTTAAAATAACAATAGTAATTATTAACAATTAAAAGTTTTAAAATCTTATGTAATTTTGCTTCTTTAGTAAGTGTATTTAATATAAAGATGATTAGGTATCTTATTGAGAAACGAGACAAAGATAAAGATTTAAGAAAAGTATTATTTTATTTGCAGTGTAGTCCGTTGTTGTGTGACTAGTTGATAATGCTGACCAATGACAAGGAGGTAAATTATAAAATGAATTGGCATCCTAAAATCTCCCACAGAGAAGAGGTATCTGTTGAACGTCGCCAAAGCAAATGCCACTCGGATTCTGGGAGTGCAGAACTTAGAGCTGCCAGCTAGCCTGAAGGAGCTGGAGGAGGATGAGAAGAGGAGATCTTCATCAGATAAAGAGGAAAGGGTGAGGGCTGACCTGGCACCACAGAAGACACCAGCAGAGGTGAGCCTCACACACACACACACATACACACATGACTGCAGATGTATTACTAACACACACCCAGTGTTTCTTAGAACTCTTATGTTGCATGAACGTTCCGAGCGGTTGACAGAATTCCAGCTAATTTCTCCAGTAAGATTTTCATCTGTATTTTGTTATATCTGATCTCGGGACATTGACTAACCCATTGAAACGCGTCTGTTTAAAATGTGATTGCGCGCTGTACTTGCCCAACCTGGGTCACCATGTAATCTGTCTCCTCAGACATGAATGATTTTGCCTGATGGATTTAATGGAATGATGAACAGCTCATGTCCGGATTAGGTAACGGTACACGTTAAAGAGTATGTACTTCTGTGCGTGTGAGTGTGTATGTGTGTGAATGAATGAGCACATGGCTATTATTCCTCTCACTTTATTGAGGAGCTGCATTTAGCTTCAATTGCTTTGTTTTTTTTTTGTATCGTTTCTGTTCCTGTAGAGCTGAAACTCCTCCACCCTTTGGACAAAGAGGGAGAGAGGGGGAGGTCACATGACTTGAATGACACCAGCTTTAAGTCTTATATGCACAACTGCAAAGGTTAAGTAACGGTGTATGATGTCAGCGGTAGTCTTGTGTCGAACAAAAATAGACCACATGCTTTTGATTGACCTCACATAGAGCTAAGCCACTTTCAGCCACCACACAACAGCACATAATGTATACGAAAACTTTGGGGTCAAGAAAATGTTTATTTTATTTTTTTTTCAGCAAGGATGCATTAAATTGATCAAAAGTGACAGTAAATTTATAATATTACAAAAGATTTCTATTTCAAGTAATTGCTGTTCTTTTGAACCTTCTATTTAAAGAATCTTGAAAAAAATGCATGAAGGTTTCCACAAAAATATTAAGCAGCACAACATTAATAATCAGAAATGTTTCTTGAGCACCAAATCATCTAAAATATATTAAAATAGAAAACGGTTATTTCAAAATTGTAATAATATTTCACAATATTACTGTATTTTTGATTATATAAACGCAGCCTTATTCAGTATAAGACTATTCAAAAACATTAAAAATCTTACTGACCCCAAACTTTTGTATAGAAGTGTACTTTACCGCTATTAGAAATACAGGAAATGACTTGTTTGCTGATGGTTGAACTGGGTTGCGTTGTCATTTACCAGAATCTTCCTCTGTTCAGCGTACGTGAAGACCAGACAGACCTCACTCTACGGTGATGGATGGGGGTTTGGAAAAATATACTGTCTCATCATTTAATCATTTTTTTGGCTTTGTTCATAAGCAGCAAAAATCCAAATTAGTTTTTTTTATTTATTTATTTTTTTTTTACCAATTTAGAGCTGTTTAGTGGCTTGTATAATGCCAAAAGTGTAATTAATAAAAAATGTAATCTTTACGAAGGCATCAATGTGTAAAATTTAATTTTTGGATCTTGCATTTGTTTTTTGTTTTTTTTACATTCACATGATGTGTGAAAAACTGTATGTGATGCGATGTCTAATTTCATTATTTACAAAATGACAATGCAGTCTTAAAAGTCTGATTTATGAAACATTAATTGGAAATGAGTGCAGTGTGAACAAAGCCTTTTGTGTATAGATTTTCATTTTTGCTTGTAAAAATACTATTGAAAATATACACGGGTATTACCCCATGGTGAATGGTGTTTTTGATGTCAGACTTGATTAGAAGGGCAGCACTGGTATTGCAGTCCCTTCAGTTTGCTTTTGCATGACTTGAGGTCAGTTGAGGGTGTCTTCATTTAGAACTGAAAATCATGTGACACTGAAGTGATGCTTATATCAAGCAGACAGTTTGGTCAATATCCTTTTCCTCTTTCTCTGTCTTTAGGTAAATGGTGTTGCCACTGAAGATGGTGAGGCAGAGACTTCACAGACATCACCCAAGAGAAGGCCAATTATCTTCAGCATCAATGTAAGTTCATGAAAACAACTGTAATATGATCATGATCAAATATGATGATTGTTCGAATGTACTGAAATATTGAAGTTGATCATACCTCGTTATATTCACAGAATGCCGTAGCCAAACCTTCAAACAGCCCGACGCTCCATGACAGTAAGGTAACATCAAGAGCCGACAGCGTGGCGGACAGGAAGCCATATGGACAGTGGGTCCCCATCAGCAAATCCTCTTCTAAAAATAAACACAGAGATTAAACAATGGTGTAAAAAGACTGTAAATAGTGTAAATAGTTTGTTTGTGAGTTAAATAGTGTAAATAGTTTGTGAGTTAAATAGTGTAAATAGTTTTTGTTAGTGATCACTTGGGTGGGGGTGGGTGAGTAGGGAGCATCTGAATTCATCAAATGTTTTCTTTCAGATATAAAGTGGGTTTTATTGGAAGAAGGCAAGAGGATGTCAAACAGGTGGGAAATATTGTGTACATATTGGTATTTTTGTGCTATATAGTGGATGTTTCTGAATAAAGAATGCAAAAAAATTCCTGGTGTGTACATTTTTATTTTTTCAGAAACTGTAATAAATTTTACCTGAGGTTATGAATTACTATTTCCAATTTAGTTGAAGCTTACAGTTCAAAAACAACAATACACTCCTGACGTGTAAAGTGAAGATGCATTTTGATCTGATATAATTACTATATATCTCTCCAGGACATAAACCACTAGATTAATAACACCTGCTACAGTATTTACAGAATTGTTCACCCACTTTTAACACACAGTTGTTATCTTATGTTTAGATGAAATCTGTTACTTTAAACAATAATGCTGGGTGAGTGACTTGCACAAGAACATCTCAGTCATATTACACCAGATTTAAAAAAAAAAAAAAAAAGTATGAATTAATTATAAGAACATGAAGGCTATTTTTAGTTGTTGTTTTTTATTATTATTATTATTATTTTGCATTTTCCTGCCAATTTCAAGAACATTTCTAATAAAAATCATAAACAGAACTAATCAAAAGTCTGGACAGGTTACTATTTTTAATGTTTTTGAAATAAGTTTATTATGCTCATCAAGCCTGCATTTATTTGATCAAACATACAGGGGAAAAAAAACAGAAATATGGTGAAATATTATTACAATTTAAATTAAGGGTTTTCTATTTTAATATACTTTAAAATATTTATTTCTGTGATGCAAAGCTGAATTTTCATAAGCCATTACATTTCAAAATATTACTGTTTTTTTCTGTATTCTTGATCAAATAAATGCAGGCTTGGTGAGCATAAGAAACTTCTTTCAAAAACATTAAAAATAGTAATGTGTCCAGACTTTTGTACATATTATTTCCTAATTAAACATTGGGGTATTTTGCCTGAAGAGAATGAGGTCTGATTCATAAAAAACAACCTGATCTTCATGTTCTGAACTCTGGGTGGCGCTGTTGCACTTGCACATTAATTGTTGACGAGGCTGGCAGACATAAAAACATCCCAAGTTTTTCCCAAAAAATATTTTAGTGGTTATTACAAACCAGAATAACATTCTATAATTGCTCATTATGAAATAAGAGTAAAACAATGTTAGACTGTTGAGCCCACAAAAAAATAAATAAAACAAAATTCACAGCTAAATATGCATGACAGAAAGCTGACTTGAGTCAAACCAAGTTGTTTGAGAATCCCAACTAACCCAACAGCAACTTTTAGCACAAGTAAAACAATTACCACTTGGTGATACTATTAGCACAGAAAACAGCTACCTGTTGTTTTTATTCTTAAACTGACAAATCAAGTCGTTCAATCAAACTGTCATTTTCTGGCACAGAATGAGCAACATTTGATGTGTGCCGACATGTTGTCTTGAGACAGAGGAATAGGCCTAGTCCTTCTCAACACAGTTAATGATTTGGAGTTCTCTTGCTCATTCCCACCCACACTCTTACCTTGGGTCAATGGTGGTTTTAATTAATGATTTTAGTCTGATAACTTGTGGTGTAATAAGACTTCTGTACATGATCCAGTAGTTGTATTCAGCATGCAGTGTCTACAGAGAAGCTTGGTTTGGCATGGGCACAAGTCAAGATCTTTATTTCTCCCCTTGCCGTCTCTGTATGTGTGTTTTTAGCCTGTATTCTGAGAGTTTGTGCCAAAACGCCTTTTGTTGTGCTGCTCTTTTCAACATGTTCACTCTTGACTCCACATGGCATCCCCTCTGAAGCAGACCTGGTGATTTTTGTGCAATTGTTAAACCTTGAACAAAGGAGGGAGGATTGTAAACACCACACACCTTTTATCTAGTGCCTAAACTGATGTTGATAAAAAAGGTTTAGTTATTACCTCTGAATCTCTTCTGGTCCCTAGATGTGAGCATATGCAAGTTTTATATGAGCACGTCTGTTTACTCTTCACCCTAATGCAGAGAATCTAAAACATTTCATAAACTCACCGGCAGTGATTATGTGACATTTGTTTGTGCACGAATAAAGCGAAGTCAGTGTTGTGCAACTCACCACAGAATCTGATGAAGCATGTTTTGGAGCACAGGAAGAGACATTATCGTTCTGAAGGATCTGTCTTTTGTTTTTGCTGTGTGCTGATAAGATCGGAATGAAGCATCTCTCAGACGTTCACTAACACACGGCTGTACACTGCGTTCCACAGGTGTCTAGCTAATATATATGCAAATAAAAGAAAAACTAGCTGAGAATACTTGAAAAGTATTGACTTCAATAGGATTTTTTTCCCCCATACTATGGAAGTCAATTGTGTACCAAATGTACCTTTAATCATATTTTTAAAGCAGAATTGGCATTTGCCAGATGATGTAATCTAACATAAGATTTATTCACCTCAGTACTGTCAGCTGTGCAAGTGGTCCTACAGCTGTTCCTGATCACAGATCAGATGTCCCGGTGCCTCCGGGATGGACACGGTAATTATGGATGAAGTAACAATCGGGATATGGATCACTTGATAAGAGATGCACTAAAATCAAAGGTGCGCACATACACAGATCTGTATGACTCTCTTTTCTATTCACACACATTTTTAGTTATTCCTCACTCATTCTGATGTGCACTTGCAGTTTGCCAAAGGGAGACACCACAGGCCTCAATTCTGGAAAGCCCTGGCACAGTCACAGAGGAGTCCTGATGAACACAGAGAGAAATACAGTTGGGGGAAAAAAGTGTATAAAGATGCAGATAAAGAAAGCCATTGTTTACCACACACAAGCTGCCTTTTCATTTCAGTTTTGAGAAAAATGGTACATGTAAGCCCTCGCAGGCAAACTGTATTTGATGTTTAATTCGCTTTCTGTGATGCCACGGATGCCAGGCGGTTATTTGCGCTCATCACATGAGTGTAATCTCGCGGCGCCTACACACGGATTTTCTCCCAAAACATCTATCATTATTGCACAAGTCTGCAAATGAAACTCATTCAATAGCCATCAATCTCCGGCACACAGACAGGTTGGAAAACTACTGAAATAACTCAATCTGTCTCATCTGCGTTTTGCTTAAAAGAATCATTTGATTGATAAGAAAGTACAACAGTGCTATAAAGAGGTAGACTAAGGAGGTCTATACCTGGAGGCTGAAGAACTATTTTTGAGCAAATCATTTGAGCTGTAAATATCATCACTCTGGGCTGCGTTTCCCAAAAGCATTGTGAGCCCAAGTTGACCGTGCAGGCCCTTGCCACCCAACCAATGTTATATACAATCAATTTAGTTTAGGATGATGACTAGCTCAGGAAAATGACTGGCTGATTGCACCAGCACACAGCATACATTCCACTGTAATTACGAGATTCCCGGTCTGCAATGGTCATTATCTATCAAAAGCAGTCCAAGGAAGGAACATTGGTGAACCGGCGACAGGGTCATTGGCAGCCAAGGCTCACTGATGCACATGGGGAGCGAAGGCTGGCCCGTGTGGTCCAATCCAACAGACGAGCTAAATCAAGAAGTGAGCATTTCGCCATAGGTTTTCAGGTCAATTGAAGCGACGACACTGAGTCATACAGCTCCATGGCACGGCAGCAAACGCAGTACTCGTTACCGTATATCAGGGAACCAAGGTTACGTATGTAACCGAGTACGTTCCCTTTCGATACTTCACTCATACTGCGAATGGGGAATGAATACAATCACGCCGTTCCATGGGAGGGAACGGCTGAACCTATCTTAGGCACCGAAGGGGCCCAGGGGATAAGTAGGAAGGCAAAAGCCGTCGTACCCTCATGGTTACACATGCTAAGAGGGAGCTGGCTCCCATGAGATAGTAAGAGGCCGTCAAATCATGCTGAAAGGACCCGGGCATGCAACGCCGGAACGTCCAAGTTATAGAACCTGACAAACGAGGACGGCGATGACCAGCCGGCCACCTCACAGATGTCTTTAATGGAGACACTACTAGACCAGGCCCACGAGGAGGCCATACCTCTAGTGGAGTGGGCTCGTACTCCTATGGGGCAATCCAGGCCCATAGAGGAGTAACAAAGAGTGATAGCGTCCACAATCCAACGCAAGAGTCTCTGCTTTGTGACCGGAAGCCCCTTGGTGCGGCCACCAAAGCACACAAAGAGCTGGTCTGACTGCCGAAAAGGCGTGGAACGCTCAATGTATGTCCTCAGTGCCCTAACGGGGCAGAGTAAATCCAGCTCACACTCGTCCCCTGAAGGAGGTAGCGCTGAGAGGGTAATTACCTGGGCTCTGAACGGAGTCGAGAGCACCTTAGGAACGTAGCCATGCCTGGGTTTCAGGACGACCTTCAAGTCATTAAGCCCAAATTCAAGGCACGCAGGGCTCATGGAGAGGTCGCCTATACGCTTGACCGATGCTAGGGCCAATAGCAGAGCAGTCTTAAGCAATAGGGGCCAAAGGTCAGCTGACCACAGCAGTTCAAAGGGAGGGCCTCTGAGCGCTCTGAGGACCGTGGAGAGGTCCCAGGTGGGTACTGTGAGGGTGAGGGGGATTTAGCCTCCTAGAACCTCTCAAGAAACGCACAACTAAGTTGTTTCTCCCCACCGACTGGCCAGCAATAGGGGCATGAAACGCTGCTATGACTGCCACGTATACTTTGAGCGTCGAAGGCGTGAGACCCTTGTCCAGACGCTCTTGGAGAAATGACAATATCGAAGATATTTCACACTCAACCGGATCTTCGTTTCGAGCCGTACACCAGTTGACAAAGACCGACCATTTTTGGGCATAGAGGCATCTAGTAGACGGGGCTCTGGCCTGGGAAATGGTATTTAGCATGTCCTTGGGGAGGTCGACAGGCTCCCATTGAGGGACCAAAGGTGCAGGGCCCACAGCTCTGGCTGGGGGTGCCAAATCGTCCTGTTCGCCTGAAAGAGGAGGTCCTCTCTCAAGGGGATCGGTCGACCTCTGCCTTCCCGAAAGATCTTCCAAATTCTGAGAACCGTCTGGGGGTGGAGCGTCCACTCGTCTGAGGGGACATTGCTCCGAGACAACATGTCTGCTCCCAGGTTAATTTTGCCCAGTGCGTGCGATGCACTTAGCGATCGCAGGTTGGGCAGCGCCCATTTCAAGAGCTGCTTTGCCAGTGCATAGAGGCATCTGGACGAAAGACCGCCTTGGTGATTTATGTAGGACACCACCGTCATGCTGTCCGAGTCGGTGGTGGGTGGAAGAGGAAATTTGTTCTCTTTTTGAAAATGTATGTTTTTTATTTTTCTCGCCATGAGAACGGCAGTTGGAGTGGGCGCAACAATTGTGGGCCCAGTGCGCACAACAAACATTTTATCTCCAACACCTGGAAGTGAACGGGGTGGTGGGAGATTTAAACAAGGCAGCTTTGGGGGTGGTCTGGCCGCAGCGGGACATTTCCCCATCCTCTTCCTTCCTGATGGATCAGGAAGACTTCGGATGTGTTGGGTCCAGCGTAATCCTAGGCTGGGATCCCTGACGTCTCGGGAAGGGCGGGCACTTAGAGGAGCAAGATCGCTGACGTTGCTCCTTGGGGGGTGCTGTTTGGGTGGCAGAGGGTGCCGGTTTGAGTCTGTGCAGGCTTGGGGCAACTCAGGGCAGCGGCTGAGCTGGAGCGCTTCGGCAAGAAGTGTTGCATGGCCTGGGACAACTTCTGTGCGGTGGTGAAGTGCTCAGTAAAACCCTCTACGGCGGGTCCAAACAGACCGGAGGGGGAGACAGGGGCGTCCAGGAAAGCCACTTAATCCACTTCCTTTATCTCTGTCAAATTAAGCCAGAGATGGCGCTCCAACATGACCAGGCTGGCCATCGAGCACCCGATGGCCTGGGCTGTGGCCTTCGTAGCGCGCAGGGCCAGGTCCGTGGCACTGCGCAGCTCTCTGAAGGCAGGTGTGTCAGCGCTGGACTCGTCCAGAGAGCAGAGGAGTTTGGCCTGGAAGACCTGTAGAATGGCCATGGTGTGGAGCGCTGAGGCTGCTTGGCCTGCTGACGAGCTGCAGAAGTGGTAGTGCGTAGGCGGGCCGTGTAGGGTGCGTGCCATGACTTGGTCAGCTTGTCATGGACCTCTGGGAAGAATGGGGCAGTGCGCTGACGAGGGGGCTGGCGGAGACCGGGCAGAAACCACTCAGCCAAGCGGCTGCATGTGGGCTCCTCTGGGGGCCCCCATTCGAGGTCGAGCACCTCGACGGCTCTGGAAAGGACGCAGAAAAGTTCTGCGTCCATCCCTGACCTGGCGTCGATGGGCTCCAAAGATGGCAAGGGGTCGGGGTCTTCAGAGTCGCCACCCCACTCCGTCCTCTGAACCGCCAAAGAAAACCATCTTGCTCGCTTCAGCCGAGGGACGCAGGTCTGTGCAGGAGAAAAGGACAGGAGACAGCTCTCTGTGTGGAGAGCCGGCGTGAGCTCACTCGTGTCCAAGCACTGAGCCCTATTGCCCCGCTGTTTCTTCCTCGCAGGCTCCTGGGAGGAAGATAACGGACCGTTCTCTTAGAAGAAAGCGATCCACGAGCGCAGAGAGGCCAGACTTATGTTCTCACAGTGAGAACATGAAGTCCCGGTGAGCGCCGCCTCTGCGTGGGGCTTGTCCAGGCAGAAAACGCACTCTCCGTGCCCGTCGTCTTGTTGCAGGGGTGCCCTGCAAGTGCCACCGCTGTGGCGCGACATTTGCAACAATGTCGCAGACGCCGTGAAAACGGCGGAGAAAACTGCTCTTTTAAAGCGGTTAATACTGCTGGAAATTGCTCTTTTTTACGTTCGCCGGATGGCGGGAGGGGAAGCGCTGAGAGACCGGAAGCGGCAAAGCGGGCAGTCTGCGAGGGCACTGGCGCTGCAGGCGGTCGGTGAGTCTCAGCTGGTCCGCTGCGTTGCCTCTTCAACGGCGAGAAGCGAGCTTGATCCGCGGCGAGCAGGCGAGAGAAGGCGAAGGCATTCAGTCTCGTTGTACGCAGTATGAGTGAAGTATCGAAAGGGAACTAAAGGTTAAGCAACATAATTGCTCTATTCCTCCAGAAACGGGCTATTGGGATTATAAAGCAGGCACCATTCGGACATGACGAGCCTTTGGCAGATGTTTGCCACTCTGAGGTAACCAGCAAAAACACCCCAAGCAATTTTACTTATGACTGCAGCTCTTGTGGATTGTGGCGCGTGGATTTGAGGAGTTCTGTTGAATGGAATTCTTTCTTTCAGTGGAAGCCCTATTTCTCCATATTTGGAAAAAGAGGTCTAAATGAAGAATCCAAGTCAAAGTTGCCCAATGAGCAGCTCAGATATCAAAGGGTTTGATTTGTGTGGCCCCCTTCGTCTAATCACCCGCAGCCAATACTGCCACTGAGAACAAAAGCAGGAAATCATAAACACGGCACGGCTCTAATTCTCAACACAGCAAGCTTTGAAAGCAGCCGCCCTAAAGCCAATTACCCCTGCTCCCCCCACCAGGATAATTCATAACATATTCATTTATGCAGATGCCAGAGATCTCTGATACACGTTCAGTCCTATACGGTCTTCTGAGGATGATTTTAGCTTGTGGATTTGAACTAGGGCTTGATGAATGCAGAATGCTCTGCGTGTCTGACGAACTGTTTACATTAAATCATACTAGAAAGTGCTGATGCTTTATTTATTTTTGATAGGAACAGACAGTACGACAGTCTGTGAAGATCTGTGATTCGCTTTGAAGTCGGTTGGTCACAAGTCTCTTCTCTAATCTTCCGAAGCTTGAGGGCAACGATAATGGAGATAACTCAATAATTGACACTTTGATGTTGCAGGAATCTTCAAAAAGATAAATGATCATGTCGAGTTCTCACACTCACTGATGCAGTTGATTAATCACTCTCTTTTTCCACGATTTATGCATGCAATAATTTAATTTGGATCTTTTAATTATTGCAAATTAATGCACACCCAACCCAAGGTGGTCAATGTGGTCTTTACACCTCAATGGTTCATTGATATTTTAATAAAGCTAAATGAAACTGTTTGGAGTCAATTTCCTTCAATTAGTACACAGTTAGTAAATGTTTTCATTCCTAAAATGCACTAGTTTAGAACTACTACTTCATGCCACAATGAAGTAATTAGCCAGCATAACTAGTTGAGAAAAGAACATGGCACATTATTATTTTAGTATTATTTACATACTACTATAGTATTTATTAATATTTATAAATTCGCTTTTTTTAAATCATTTTAACTAAGTTTTAGTAATCATCTCATATAGCTTATTACAATTAGTACAATTACATTTCTTATAAGCAAGTAAAAGTTTTTCACTTAGTATTTATTTTATATTTCAGCTTATTTCAATTATTGAAAATGGTTTTTAATAGTTTTAGTTAACAATAACACTGACATGGTGAAGTACACTAAGGTACTTCTAAACTGTAATGCCTTCAACAAGCCTTCTACTTCATACCCTTGCAGTTATTGTCAGCATTTAGAAAAGAATACTGTACAGTATATATTGTATACTGCCAAATATTTTGATCTATATATAGGCATTATTCTATCCTTAACGTTTCTAACAATAGTGTTTTCACGTGACCATCACATTGCAAACGAGTGGTATGTGTCTAGATACCATCTTGAAAATAAAAATGTTTTTCATTGTAAATTCAATTTTGTGTTGAACAACTTTCCAGTCACATCTGTTAACCAACCAGATTCAACAAATCACAAATGCTGTGGTACAAACCTGCTTAGATTACATCATAAAACACCATGAAGTCAATGGTGTTTGATATGAAAATGTTTTATTGAAGTAAATATCAACTGCTACGGAAATGAATGAATTTACACACACAAAAGCAAAAGCAAAACACTGACAGGTAGACATCTGCTTTCCCACAGCAGGCAAATCATTTTGCCAGAATGAAAGAATATGGAGAGGAAAAAAAAAAAAAAATAAACGACCACCGTAGAGGAGAAAAACGCACATCTTAAAAATATTTGTGAATGACTTCTGGTTGCTTGGTGGATGGAGGGGTGGAGTCCATAGTAACAGTCTCTATGGTTACACAGCTGTTCCTCTCTCCAGGTTCTGTTTGATCTCTGCGGTGTATTTGCCGTAGAAACGTTCAGCCTTTTTGTTGAACTTGGCATTCCTCTCGTTGATATAATCGATGTCAGCATCGTCATTGTAGGCCCTGCGGCGACTGTATTTTGAGCGCTTTTCAATCCTAAACACACAAGAACACATTTATGGAGATTACACACATTTCTAACTCTAAAAAGGGTTGGAATATACAGTGTGTGTGTGTGTGTGCGCGTGTGTGTGTGTGTGTGTGTATGTATGTGTATATAAATTATATATATATATATTTATTTATTATATTATCTATCTATCTATCTATCTCAATCTGAAGAACCAGAATTTCAATCAAGTATATTCAAAATGTTTAATGGAAGAACAGTAAAAAGTTTAAAATAATACTTTTTCAGTAAACAAACATGAAAGAGAAAAATGTGTTCTGAATTGATTTATTAAAGGTGCAATGTGTAAATTTTAGGAGGATCTATTGACAGAAATGCAATATAATATATATAACTATGTTAACAGTGGTGTATAAAGACCTTACATAATAAACCGTTATGTTTTTATTAACTTAGAATGAGCCATTTCTATCTACATACACCGCGGGTCCCCTTACATGTTAAGTCGCCATTTCGCGCCAGCATGTTTCTACAGGAACCCTAAATCAGGGGTAGGCAATTTCGGTCCTAGAGAGCCACTGTCCTGCAGAGTTTAGCTCCAACCTTAATTAAACACACCTGAACAAGCTAATCAAGTTCTTCAGGATTACTAAGGCTATAGGCAGGTGAAGGTTTTTCTCAGGGTTAGAGCTAAACTCTGCAGGACAGTGGCTCTCTAGGACCGAACTTGGCTACCCCTGCCCTAAATGGACAAACTGCTCTACAGAGTGTGTTTGCTTGACTGGCTACTCTCGTGTCTCAGACGACGACATCTTTGTCCTTTGTTGGCCATCGTAGCTTCTCTATGTTGCATTTCGCAATATAGTGAAGCTAAAATTTACACACTGCACCTTTAAAACAAATGGAACCGATTCAGAGAAACAAACTTACAGAATTGAATTGCTGTTTTTGATACTGAACTTTGAATTGGACTCGGAGATCCATTTTTTTTTGCCCTCAATTCACTATGCAAAATCCATCAAATTACATGTCATACTCTTTAAGCAGTGCTGTTGTTGTTGTTAACTAAAACTACTATTAAACATTTTTGTTAATTAAAATGAAGCGGAAATAAAGGAAAATATAATAGATGAAGATTTGAAAAAACTGAAAAAAAGCTAACTATATTAGCTGAAGTTGAAGTACTAAAATTACTACAGATGCACTGATACTAAATTTCTCTGCCAATACCGGTAGCCGATTATTCAGAATGATATCTGCCGATGCTGATACCGATACCTATAGTTTGATTTTCTTAAGGAAAAAAAAAATCTTTCCCAACTAATGATGTAAACACTGTCATTTGTTAGCTTACTATAATATTAGAGGTTAAAATTAACAACACAGCTATTATATTAAACTGCTATATTCAATTACACTCAAATAAAAACTGAAATGTTTGTATAACTCAGTGTAACTCAGTTGCACATATGGTAGTTTTCATAAACACTTGTATTCATGCCAAGTTTATTCTAACATACATGTATAATTAACAGTAAATAAGCTCCTCTCTATTGTTTTTTTTTTATAGCTAACTAAGAAAATTTGAACATTGGATTACTTTAAGGTAAACGCAACATTAAGTTAAATATCATTCACAAACTGTTTTATTGATGCTTGAACGGAGCTTGAACTTCAAAATATTACTTAATACTAGAATAGTATATAAATTATACTAAAATAACACTGTCTTTAGGAAAAAAAAAGCACATTACAACTTTACATCACCATTAAAATCATCACTTAAGCACCACACATCTGCTATATTACCCAGTTATACTCTTTAACCATTCATTTCTAAAAGCTTGATGCTTCAACAGACAATGTCAGTTTTCAAAGTCCATCAAAGAGACTCCCATGTCCCCCCCACGCACACACAGACGTTTCTTCAAACATCTTCAAAGCGTGTTTGTGCGTCACAATCTGGCAGCCGTAGCCCTGTCTAATGTTTCTCAGAAGCTAAAAGCAGCTCCTCCAAAATAGAAGAATGCCGTCTCTCGCATAAACAAACCCTCGCCGGCACACACATGCATGTGCGACAGGCACGCAATGGCACAAACACATCTGGACCGAGGAACAAACACACACAAGGAGGCGGAGCTCTAAAATTGGCTGCAACATCACCTTCAAAAGAGCCGCTATCTACTCTGACTCTGATGGAGGACCGTTGAGGTGTGCAAGCAGTAATAGTGTATCAACAGATCTGCTTACCAGGTGCTTCTGCTGAATATAAGGTCTGAAATTGACCAGATTCCCTTCGTAAAAACAAACAAAGATTCTTACTGTTTCTCCACGTCATCCACCATGCGGTCGATGCTCTCTTTAGAGGGAACGTGAGTGCCGTGAATCAGACTGTTGGAGGTGGGGTGGAAATCTTCTCCACTAGGAGCAAATGGAATACATACAAATCAACCACCATTTATTTTTATATATATAGTGTGTAATTTATGTACCACTAGCATCACCAGAACAGCTACAAAATTTGTACTTTGACTCACTTTCTAATATTCATTAGACTTTACTTCCACTACAGCTTTCAAAGCTCATTCACTTTCACAAGTGAAGATGTGCCACACCAGATGTGATGTCAATAAAGGCATATTCATTAGTATGAATGTCTTGTAACCAAGAGACATAAGAATTGGAACATAGTGCACAAGTTGTATGAACTTTTTTTTTCTCCTTCCATTTCTGGTCATTTTGGACAATTGCACTGAACCACACTGTGATTTCAGTGTTGAAGTCTTTAGAGTCTTGAATTACAACTTCAATAATGTGTGCATATTTCAGAAGTTGAATGAGAATAAATAAAGTCTCACCACGCCTCTCTCTGTCTCTCATAGTTGTCCATATCCGGCTTGATCTGCTTTGTCAGTCTCTGGTACTGTCTCAACTGGGCCTCAGCGTACCCTACACACACACACACACAGATGAATAAAAACACACATCCAGCTGTGGGGGTCTGGAAAAGGGGTCTTACAAGGAGAAGCAGAAGGAAAATGATAATTGCCAGAACCAATGATAACCAGGCGTGAAACACAGTCTCTGCATGTTTTCTTTTTCACATTTTTAGTATCACACATGGCAGCCACATTCCCTCTTGCTCTCAGCCCATCAATCAGATTCCTTAATAATATTCATGATGTAAATGAGATGAGTGTTTTATACCTGAGAATCCTGGATCAGGGTTTTTCTTCTTTTTTTTTCTCTCCCATCTCTCTGCATCTTCAGCACTGATCTCCAGGAGCTTTACACGGTCATAGTCCTCGCCGCGCTCCGCACACTCCTGACACACAAACAGAAATCAAAGCTTTACACACTCGTCTTCACAGACTGCATAATCATAATTAGTGCTTGATTGATAAGGGGGCTTTTAATGGTTGACACCAGCAAATAGAGAGTAGGGAAGCCAACACACAACTGTTGAAAAATGTTTGGGGTAAGTGAGATTTTTTGTTTGTTTGTTTAAATAAAACTAATACATTTTTTTAGTAACAATGCATTAAATTGATTAAAAGTGACAATACAGACATTTATAATGTTTACAAAAGATTTCCATTTCAAATAAATGCTGATTCTTTTTTTTTTTAAAAGAACATTTTCAAAAAGCACAGCTGTTTTCAACATTGACAATAATCAGAAATATTTTATAAGCATATTAGAATGATTTCTGAAGGATCATGTGACACTGAAGGCTGGAGTAATGATGCTGAAAATTCAGCTTTGATCACAGGAAAAAAATTACATTTTAGAAATTACATATTTGAATAGAAAACATTTCTTTTAAATTGTAATAATATTTTACGATATTACTGTTTTACAGTGTTTTCATCAAATAAATACAGTCTTGGTGAGACTTCTTTCAAAAACATTAAGAATAAAAATCTTAAAGAATCATAAAAAAAAAAAATCATACAGACTCCAAACGTTTGAATGGTAGTGTATGTCCAGAAAAAAAAATGTGGAAATTAAATGAACATGTTTTTTTGCTAAGACAGAAAATAAATAATTCATATTACAGTATGTCTTAGTATAATGAACTAATTTATCTCAAAACATCAGGAAACATGCAGATTCAAATGAAAACTGGAGGAAATCTTTCAAAACAGTACTATGGCTCAACCAGCTTTGTGAGTTTGGTCACTATATACGATCATTCGCAGACAGCAAGACTGTTTGTGTTGTCATTAATTTTGTAGCTCCATTTCGTGGAGCAGAAACAACACAATGTAGGTCTGAACTCAAGTGCTGTACCTTTTTCTTTTGGTCCACCATGAGTTCATACTCTAGACGAGCTTTCTTGGCCTCCCAGTTTGACGGCAGCTTCAGTCTCTTGTCCTCCTCCACCACCTCCTGATGATTCAGCTTTCGGGCCTCATTCTATCAACAGAAGTCAATCACATTTCATACAGGTGTTAATAGAGCAGATTCTGTTATGCTCTGTCAATAGTTTTCACTCAAAGCAACACCAGTACAGAGTTTGCTCTCAATCTACTCACACCAGGTGTGATTGGCCCACTCTGGCCCACCTCTTCCAAGCGGGCCAGGGCCGGCTAAACGAACCGCGCCTGGGCACGGAACAGAGAGGTCAAGCGAACCGGGCTTTGGCGGTCAAACGCACTCGTGCACGGTTCAGAGCGCCTAGTGTGAGTACACCTTAAAGGTCCTTTCACTTGACTTACATCAGGGATGCGACACATGCCTCAACAAGCAAGTGTCATGTGGTGCTTTGAGTAAGATTATTATCTTAAAAAGGTGCAGTAAGCAATTTTTGAGAAATGCTGTTTAAAGTGGATCGGACTGAGCAGCACAATACACTTGTAGCCAATCAGCAGTAGGGATGGGGGAGGAGAGAAAGTGAGCAAGAGAGAGATTTGAAAAAGACTATAGAAAGAGAGATGGCCGAGAAACATTACAAAAGAGAAAAGGTCAGAGGAACATCACTGGAAAAAGAAGGGTTATGATCAAGGCAAGAGCTTTAAGACCCATGTTAATATTAAAAAAAGCTTTCGAGTGCTGGAGAGACCTGAGCGGGCCTGCGTTGTTTCCAGCTCCATACGTGCGTAACATTGATTTTGCTATGTTTCACAGAACCAATATATGCTGTTGTTGTAATGTTAGCTGTAGTAACAGGACAGTTTTGAGTATCATTGTTTGTCTGGAGACTAACAACCAACCAACTCTTGCTTGTATATACTTTTGTGTACTGCATGTTCATTTTCTGTTCTTCCTTGTTGTTCATTCATCATCTTTGCTTTATTTTTCACAAAGCATCATTTTGCATATCTACCACATATCTGAATAGGGTAAAAAAAAATCTTAATAGATCTCACCATACTTCCTCAGCTGATTAATCACAGTATATTAAAACAATTGTTTTGATTTGGTCACATGTTTTCTGAAATGGTATGTTTAAATATTCAAATTAAGCATTATCTAAATAAATATGCACCAATTTGCATTAATTTCCAGAACAGAAATCTAAACACTGAATAAAGCCAGGTTCAAAATTCTTGTTTCATTGACATTAGAGTTAAAGGTTTATACAAGGGGTGTCCAAAGTCATTCCTGGAGGGCCACTGTCCTGCAGAGTTTAGCTCCAACTTGCCTCAACACACCTGCCTGGAATTTTCTAGTATGCCTAGTGAGACCTTGATTAATTGTTTCAGGCGTGTTTAATTGGGGTTGGAGCTAAACTTTGCAGGACAGTGGCCCTCCAGGAGCAGGATTGGACACCCCTGGTTTATACTGATGGGATTTTGGAGATTTCGTTTTATCATAAACAGTCAAGAGCAAAAAACAAACAAACAAATATTTTCACAATGTTTGTAGGAATATAGAATAATGTTCTATACATCAGACGATTGATATATGAACAAACCCCTCTGTAAAAACCTTCAGAATATAAATAGGAAATTTTGGTTGAAGATGAGATTTATGACTAATGAGTTAATAAGAAAGAACTCATTTTGAAAAAATGACCTTTAAAGATATGCATTGTAATTTAAATGTACAAAAGCAAATACCGAAGTGTGAAGAAAAACAACAACACTTAAATGTGTATTTTGGGTGTTTTCTTTCTGCTAGTCTGAAACCAGACATGCTATGGAAGCAAAATAGTCCAAAATCGACCAGTGCATTAAAAAACAATTGTTTTGCCTGCAGTATTTTGCCTTAAAATCTACTAACAAGTGGCTACAGGAGACAAATGTTGCTGGCAGGTGTAAACGGTGATCGGTCACATATGACCATTTGTGATATGATCATATTATCTAAGATAGATTCTAATACCAGGTGTAAAACTGGGCATTAGCTATAATAAATGGTCTGAGTTTAAGGGTTTCAAAAATATGAGGAAAAATGTGACGTACTTACCCTCTTGAAATGAAGCTCTCTGAACTTTCTGAGTCTCTCTTCCCTCTTCTGTGCTGCTGGAGTCTCTGCGGATTCCTCTTCACAGCTAGGAGCAACAACCTGAACGGCGAAGATATCAATGTACCGCATACAAGGCTTAATAATATCACTGAAATCTCAGATGACTGAACTCTATGATTAGATAACATTCCATAGACCGATGTTAGCATTGTTAGCCATGGCAATAAGAATAATGTTCTGACAACAGATAATCGATAATTCCATAATTTCACATTTATAATAACTATTCAACAATATACAAATAAACAATAAACACGTCTGTTAGATTAACACAAAGTATTTTGTATTTCGTGTTTTGTTTACCTCTGCGCTAGTGGCCATGTTGCTTGTCTTAAAGAGGAAGTACGTCACACATTTCAGTTCGACCGAGAACAAAAGACCTAATATGTAGTTCCGCTTTCTTAATAGTTTGTTATTAGTACGATATTAAATTATATATACAGCGGTTCAAACACAATGGCGACTCATCTTGACTCATCCGCTATGTGCCATTGACTGAACTCCACTGCTCCTCTGATTATGTATAATTACATTCTCTTTAAGAGGATGTAATTAACTAGAGTTTACAATTTCAGATTAAAGCAACCTCTAGATCAGAAGCTACACTAATGAACTGATGTGCTTGTTCTGCAACCCAGATGGCAAAAAACCAAACCACCCCCAAACACAAGACTTAACATCAAGAGAATTCTTTTTATGATATTTTAGATTTGCCACATCAGGAAAATCATTTTATTTAGCAAAAATATGTATTGCAAATATATAAAATTTACATGAATATTAAACAGAGATATTTTTGAGAAGTGATCTATATTTATAATATATTATCTATAATATATCTATATATCTATATTTATAAATCTTATCTAATATACATTATATACAAAAAATATATTCATAAAAATGCATATTACTTTTATGAATAGTCCTTCAAAAAGAACTGACCGCTGGTAAAATATCTACTAAAATACAATAAATATATTAGCAACATATGTTAAATAATATACAATTTTTAATAATCGCAATAATTACGATCTTTTAATGTTTTTGAAAGACGTCTCATATGCTCACTAAGTCTGAATTTCTTTGATAAAAAATACAATAAAAACAGTAATATGAAATATTATTACAATTTAAAATAAATTAATAAAAAATGTTAATATATTTTTAAAATAGATTTATTCCTGTGATGGCAATCCAGTCTCAACATATCAGAAATATATCGGAAATATTTTGTACTGTATTTGACTGCATTTTTGATATA
Organism: Hypophthalmichthys molitrix; assembly: GCA_037950675.1. NCBI lineage: Eukaryota > Metazoa > Chordata > Actinopteri > Cypriniformes > Xenocyprididae > Hypophthalmichthys > Hypophthalmichthys molitrix. Next base: position 23,133,789 of record CM075504.1, read on the forward strand.
CATACATTTTTGACATTTGATAAGCTGAAAATAAATAAAGAATTACTTTTGAATGGCAGTCAATGGAGAATGATTCTCTTTGTAGTCAGGTGGTGTTCTTTCAGAATCTACCAGCAGGGGCTAAATGAGCCATGCTTGTTAACTAGCCAACTAGCTAACCTTCTTAAACTTCAGTGATTAGTCACAAGGCATGTACAGTTCAGGTGTCTGACTCAAAATGTTCTGGAATATTTCGTCTTGTACATCCAGGAAGGACCAGCTTCATATCAAACATTTGCTCTTCATATGATACTATCAAAAGATAGCTTTCTTTCTCCAGGTATGAATTTTCTTGATTTCATCAGGCTGCCAAATGACATATTTGCCCAAAAGTGAATTAAAAATAAGGCCAAATGTTTTTTTTTTTTTTTTTTTTAAATAAATATTGTGTATGGCCTATCGTGTATATTGACAGTATTCAGAAAATAGTAAGCTAGTATTCCTGGCTGAACTTATCAATGGTAGGAGGTCATTCAGCTGGATTCCATCAGAAAACTACATAAACTATAGTGTTGTTTGATAAATGGATGCATCCTCCATTTTGCTTCATGGTTCAGACCAGCCCCAGTGTGTTCAGCTGCCTGACATCTGGGTTGTAACTGGTATAGAAAACACTGCCAATAAAATCATTCCATTTCCCTAATTACTATTTCTTTCATTTCCGCTGCCCATGAGCATGAGCTTGAACAGGCCAAACCAAACAAAGTTTTGACTTCACCAGCTCAGTTACCCACCAAGGGAGGGTCCAGACATGCACACAGCAGAGTATTGTCAGGTGGCCTGCTTATCAAGCGTCAAACCACTTGTGCATGTTTATGAAAATAATGCCTGAAACAGCTACTGCAAAAAAATTCAACAAAAATTACAGCACACTTTTTCAGCCTTAGCCCTGGAAGTTTAAAAAATGATATTCTGAATCGAATTGAGAATGCCTTTTAGAATTCCATTTATGTTCTGTAATTTGAATTAAGGTAGCAAAGAGGATGCAGAGTTTCAATTTTAAATGTAAGAAAGTTCAAAGAAATTCAACTGTCTTTTAAAACTGAAATATTTGCTTGACAAAGTTTTGAAAAATCTTTAAATGCCTTGCTGATAGATGTATAAATATGTAATGCACCTATATAGAGATTTGTTTAGTTTATATACACTACCATTCATACGTATGGGGTCAGTCAGACAGACTACATTTTAAAATATATTAAAATATAAAACAGTTATTTTAAATTGTAATAATATTTCATAATATTACTGTTTTTACTGATTTTTTTTTTTATGAAATAGATGCAGCCTTGGTGAGCACCAGATACCAGAATGTCCCAGAATGCATTTTACCCTCTTTTGCACACCTGTTTCTGCAAACATTTCATAAACAGTGTTATGATGACAAAATTGAATAACTTTTTTAATTGTTTCATGTTATTGCTTTGCATACATCCACATCTCTGCAAAATCTATATCTCCAGGTGAAAGTTTCCAAGCAAAAAACAGACACACACCCCACATTGTGACACAACAGCAGCCCATGTACAATCTGAATCACATGCACATCTCATGTCAGCAGTCTGGTAACTCAAGGCCCCGTTGAGCGTCAGTAATGATATGCAACTTATCTTATCAGACGTAATTCTCTGGACTGATTTTATGCTTTGGAAGTAAACTGTCATTACTTGTATCCCAGGGGCACTCATGAGCACAACAGGCTTATGGATATTTTCATAATTATACCAATAAAATGAGAAACTCCAAAAACACTTTTGTATTTGAACACTATGTGTAATGCATGGGTAGTGACGCCAACCCTGTCACATGGGATATTTCCGTGCGCCAAGGTTAATATGAAAGACCAGCGTGTCTGCAGATTTTTAAAAGAAAACCACAGAGATAATTGCTCACTGATAGCAATAAATCCAATAAATTCCCAATTAAAATAAATTACAGCACACATCAAAGGAGATTCAGAGGATTGTGTGTAGCAATGACTTTCTGTCTCCCAGAGGAACACTGACATATCTATCTATCTATTGTTGCAGGCACACTATGCTTTAAGTATGTATAAGAGCTCAGTCTGTGATGTTTAGACCCTTATTTTGTTCATAATTGTGAGAAGAACTATGAGAATGTCCTGTTTTCACTCAAAAATTATAAGGTGCTTGTCAATAGGGGGCGCCATGTAACATCAATAGAATCGAGCAGAAAAAGTTTTTGATTTTGTGTGTGTGTGTGTGTGTGTTTACTGCTGTTTTTCCATCATAAGGACAGTTGAAGGCATTGCCGTGGGCTTTGATTTCAGCCCGTTTCATTCAGCTCTGCTCATCAGCTGGAAATATTTACATTCTCAGATCCCTTAATCTTTAACGAAAGAAGCATGAGGCTCTGTCTTAGATTTCAACACAAGATGAGCACAACACAAACCAAAGATTGAGACTGTGATACTCGAATACAGCTAACTTCAGCTAAAGGCCTGCAACACACTTCTCAAGGGCCAGTCTGAAAAATCATAAACCAGTTCAAAAGTTTGGGCTCGGTACATTTTTTTTTTTTTTTTTTTTAATGCGTTTTTAAAGAAGTCTCTTATGCTCACCAAGGCTGCATTTATTTGATCAAAACATACAATATATAATGAAATATTATTAGTTTAAAACAACTGTTTTCTAATTGAATGGATTTTAAAATATAATTTATTCCTGTGATGCAAAGCTGAATGTTCAGCATCATTACTCCAGTCTTCAGTGTCACATGATCCTTCAGAAATCATTCTAATATGATGATTTGCTAATTAAGAAACATTTCTTATTATTATCAATGTCAGTTATTACAAAACAGTTGTGCTGCTTCATATTTTTATGGAAGCCATGCTACTTTTTTCAGGGTTCTTTGAAAAAAAAAAAAAAGTTCAAAAGAACAGCATTTATTTGAAAGAGAAATCTGTTGTAACATTATAAATGTCTGTACTGTCACTTTTGATCAATTTAAAGCATCCTTGCTGAATAGAGCTATTAATTCCTTAAAATAAAAATAAAAAATCTGCCCCATAGGCAGGAGTGTTTGGGAAACATATTCAGAAACAATAATTATCTTTGCTGTTGCATTTGTTGAAGCACTTTACAACTTCAAAGGTTGATCAGGTTGAGATATTTATTCCAGGATATTTAGATATTCAAATATTTTGTTAAAAATGGTGTTAAATATTAGCTACTTGAAGAATCACTTATTGAAGAAACACTGATAAACGCACTCAAAAACTCACATACTGTTGTCACACGTTCTTCTCCAAATGCTCCAAAGATGTACTTCACAGAATGGTGAACATGTGCTCCTCAATTCCCTAGATCTTCTCTTTCTGTTTGACCTTACTTTAATGCTGTTTTTACACAATAAGTCGTTGTGGATTCTCAGGTCGTGCCAACAGCCTCTGGACACGCAGCTGTGTGCAAACAGACCTCCCTATCGATCCAGCATTTAGCTCAAGGATTCACAGATCAGATCAAATAGAAGACAGTATGAGATTGAGAGATAGACATTCTCATTTGTTTTCACATTGCTGCTCCTGATTTTCACCATCTTTTGCCACAAAACCAGTTTAAACTTTTAAGCCTACTGCATTTTAGCACATATTTCTGCACCGGTTTTTGTGTTTATATTGAATCTCTTGCACTAATTAACATTTATACACACAGTTATTATCTCTAGAGAAGAAATTTCATGATCTCACCTTGGACCCCTTGTATATTTCATCTTTTATGGGTACAGATTATACTTTTAAATGATATAATAGATACTCAGTTGGAAAACCTGGTCATGCAACTGTTTTTTTGGTGGTCCAGGATGGTCCATAAATAAACTTCTTGACCAGGTTACCCACCTAAACCAACTTAAACGAACTAGCTTGATTTCCCAACAGACATTTTATCACTGGACATTATTATTAAAATGCATTGCAGTATCTTTCTTGTTGATGGCAGTCCCATGATAAAACAAAAAAAATGTAGTTTATAAATAAAATTCATTCAATATCCATTATTATAATTAAAAATGAATGATTACTTTATTTACTACTTATTTATACTATGTATTTGTATGCATATTAGTGTATCACAGGTTTAGATAAGCAACATATTGGAAAACACTAATGAAATCAATTGTGAGTCAATTGTTAGCAGTTGCTGCTAATCTAGATTGACACAAATTCGACCTTTCAACCCACCTCTACCAACTCTGACAATGTGTGTTATATTTATAAAATTTGAGCCTTCCCAAAAGGTCATGGCCTCATGAAAGAGGGTTTTGTTCACCTTCTCAGATGATACAAATGAATAAACTCACTGCACGCTGCCAGAGAGGACCTCAGCATGCCAATGAACCATGTGTCTGTTTGTCTTAATGCTCACTTGTCATGTCTTTCTTCCTTCTCTCCCTTTTGTCTGTGTGATCATAGGATATCCTTCCAGTGTGAGCTGGAAACAATTATATCGTCTCTGCTGAAGCTCACACTCTTTCATCTGTGTGGAAACATCCCGAATCAGCCCGACCGGGGGGATGAAGTGGCACGGAAAATCAAGCTTCTGAGAGCTGAATCAGAGCTTGCTGGACTTGGATGGAAGTATTAACCGCAGTAAGTAAGCAGCCGTAACTGAGAGAGACGGGAGTTTTTAAAGGGCTTCGTACAGGCTTAGGGCTTTCTGGGGTGCATTAAGGAGCGCTGTGGTTCGCTGAAGGCCTCTGTCTCGCCCACCATGTTTAACAGGCCCACGTGCATGGCGATGGGTATTCGGACGCCCTCTGCCAAGCCGTGCAGGCGTATGATCTCACTTCCCCTGCTTGGTCATAGCGGTTTAAGATTGGCCATCGGTTGCTGTGACGATTTGTGGCCCAATGGGAAGTCAGTGACTTTGAAGGCCTCTGTTCTTTATGGAGCGATGGTTTTAAACACAGTGTCTAAGTAGGAAGCCAGATGCCTGCATGCGGTCAGAAAATTCTCCATCCTCTATCCCTTTTTTTTCCTGTTCTCCTTTAACGCATGGATTGATGTACATTTCCAAACTCACACTCAGACACACACACACACACACACACACACACAGATGACCTGCAGAAAGCATTTGAAATCATAATGATGATGAGTACCGTTTTTTTTTGTTTTTTGCTTGTGTCCACTGTAGTCCTTTTATCTTTTTTTTTTAATTCAGTTTTATTTGATAGAAAATACACTTTTTAGATTTTTTATTATTTGAAGATCTCCAAAACAATGTTTAGGCATGTTTCTTTCTAAAAACAGCCAAACCTATTAGAAATTTCTCTTAGTCTGGTAACTGTGGTAACTGAGATTTGTTTTCCTTCTGTTTATGATGAGACTATGTTTTGTTTGTGTCATATGACTTAAGGAAATAACCAATCATTCGAACAATAGAAAGCATAGGTAGTTCCTCGTGATAGACGTATAAGGTTGAGCAACATGCAAAATTGATTAATTTGTGAGTGCGAATTTGAATCGAAATGGCCACACCCAACCGGAAGTTGAATTGGAATGACAGGAAGAGGAATTTACTGAATTGCAATGCAAAGAAATTCAGCATAGGTAATACATTCTGCCCATCCATCCATCCATCCATCGTTATATAAATTGATTTGAATTCAATTCATTGTAATTCTTCTTACATTACAGTATAACATTTAATTTTTCTGTTTGCTACATTCTGCTGCATTTGCTGCATCCTGTTTTCTACCTCAATTCAAATTTGGTTCAAATAAATTTGAATTTAACATGTTTTCTCAAATCTGAATGGCGCACAACGTTCATCTGATTTGAGTTAGATGCTCAACCTACAAATTGTCTCGAAGCTGTGATAGGAGAAAGTATTTTAACATTGACGAAATGACACACTTCATCTGTAACAATAAGATCAAACTAGACAATTAAAAATTAATGCAGATAGTTTTAATTAATTTTATCATAACTGATATTTGACTCCTGGGCTTAGCTCTACAGCCTATGCACATACACTTATGCTCGTAGAATTTTTGTTGGATCAGAGTGTGTGTGCCTATTTGAGTATGTACTAGTGTGTGGCGGTTGATGATTGACAGGAGAGGAAGTGGGGAGGGGGGTTGGCAGTCACACACTGGAAATGCGTGAGTGGCGCCAGAAGAGTTTTGTCTGGCTCACACACACCTGCTAACCAAACTAGCTCTCATCTGAAGCCAACACTAAGACCGAGTGTGTGTACATGCCCTGTGCTGTTTGTATGTGTGTGTGTGCATGTGTGTGCCCTGTTTAGTATTACAGGGATTTGAGCTTTGACAGGATCCTTTGATTTAGAAGCAGTGAAATTAATATTCAATCTCACATCAGATTCATTCCAGTTATTGATCAGTGCATCAAAAGTGATCATCTGCATAGTTTCTCATCAGCTCATATTCTCTCACTGTCACATGTTGGGTGTACAGATCTGTTCTGGTTACACTGTACATCATTCATTTTCTGTGATTATTTTTTCTCTCTCTGGAGCTGTAGTCTCCAGACTGTGTTTACATGCACAAAAATAGATAGAAATAGATTTATGTTTTTTGAAAAAAGTATTTTATGCTAACCAAGGCTGCATTTATTTGATAAAAATACAGTAAAAACTGTAATATTGTAAAATATTTTTACAATTTAAAATAACTTTTTCTATTTGAATTTATTTTAAAATGTATTTTTTTCCTGTGATGCCAAGCTGAATTTTCAGCATCATTATTCTAGTCTTAAAGTGTCACATGATCCTGTATATAAACACATACATATAAATATATATATATATATATATTAACACTGGATTATTTTGTGCGTGAAAATGCAGGATATGTTTTTTTCATATATATTATGTATAATATACGGAATCCTTCATGTCATGTAAGAATAATGAAAAAATCTATTTATAGAACATGATCTGCGGCCGACTCACAGGCTCCATGCGGGCTACCAGGTTCCCGCGGGCATCGTGTTGGAGAATGCTAGAGTCTCTGACATGAATTGGAATTGATGACAAAATGTAATGCTTGCACATGTTAAAAAACATGTTACTGAATTATAAATCTGAACAAATGTGGCATGATTTGGACGATAACTAAAATCGACAAATTTTTCACTCAAGAAAATCGATCTTCAGCAGCAAAATTGGATCATTGACTAGAGATCCGTAATGGAACTGGCTTTTAAGAAACTACAAAATCCTGATGACATGACAGAATTACTGCAGTAACATGCTTTCCAAATCCACTAACACAGTTATCTGATCCAGAAGACCCTGCCTAGTATTTTCCATTTCATTTTTATTGCCGTTCCAGATGAATCTAGACAAGAAGCAGAACTTATGACCTCTTTCCATGAAATAATGTGGATGCTGTTGAGAGAAACATGGAATAAAAATGACAGACTGGTAGTTTGAAATCAAAAACTCACCTGCAAACCAGTGTTATTTTACTATCATTCAGATACTATTATAGTTTTTATTAATATTTTTTAATTCCACTTTTATTTGAGTTAGATTTAGTAATTTTATGTTCTTGTCATTTTTATAATTAAATATATTTTTATTTCAGTTTGTTATTTTTAGTATATCACATCAAACTAAATGAAATAAGAAATAAAATGTTTTTTATGTTTTATTTTATTTTATATTTATTATATTAACGTTTATTTTATTGAAAGCAATACAAATGTCTTTTTTTAATGGTTATGTTTTTAGTTTTAGGGGCTGTTTACACGACACTGTTTTCAACTAAAAACTGAAACTTTCTATGCGTTTTGCCTGTTCATTTACATGTCAACAGGGTTTTGGGCCCCTGAAAATGCAAACTTTTGAAAACGAATTTCAAAGTGCATGTTTTTGAAAACAATACCGTTATCATCTCTGTGTAAACTAAAACGCGAATTTGTGAAAACGGTGACGTCATGCGCGTGTGTATTACGTGTTCAGTCTATAGGTGCGTAGTTTTTCTTTATTAAACTGACATCGGCAACAACTGGCCAGTTTTGACAACGTTGTCGTCTGTATGTGAAAAACTAAAGGAAAAACTTTTCAGTTTTTAGTACATTGTTGTCATGTAAATGTGCCCTTAGTTCCAGTTAACTGTAATAATCCGGCTTTAAACTAACTCGCTTCATAAATATAATCATTTTGATTTGATTTAAGGGCAGCATTAAATGTGCTGTAAGCTATGTTAGCCATTTGGGTAATTTCCACTAGAAATAGGCAGCGCCTCAAAGTCTTCTGATTGGATAAACAATACTGTCCAGAAGTCACTTTTTTTACTGTTTATAGAGCCTATAGCACTATGGCCTAACCTCATACCCACCTGAGGATCCATGTGTGGCCTCCTGTCATGGTTATTTTAATGCTGCGACCGCGTGCAGGTCTGGACGACTGCGGCCGCTGTTGGCTTGTGTGGTATTTTCCTGTCCAGATACAATGAGCACAGCTACAGATCACTCCAGACCAGAAGGGTAAAGGAGTCTTGCGCAGACCACCACTGCGGCCACTGAGTTTGAAACCCAAAGCCAATGAGGTGGTGGAGAAACCGTCTACACACACCACACACAAACACACAGGAAGAGACAAGGACTTTCATTCATCCAGCTGCAGCAAATGCTTGTCCATCATGTTCATTGAAGACTAAACATTCTGAATGTTTAATAAATGCATAGTTTTATCAATAATACACTAAATACAATATGTCCAATATCATTATTCTTACATGCACTGCTACATAATAAACATAATTTTGGTTGTTTAGGGTACAATCTCTTGAGGTTCGACCTGTATATGTCCCAAATTTTCTTTTGGCATCGTCATTATATCATACTGCTAAGCTAGCACTGTAATACTGTAACACTTAACACACACAATTTTTATTTTATTTTTTAAATTAGGCTAGATTTACTTGTTTTTATCAACACGTTTTTGTGTTGTATAAATTCAAGTATGTTTATAATTGACTTTTTTTTTTTTATTAAGCTTGATGCAATGCATCATGCAATACTGCATGCATATTAGAAGGCAGTGTAGATGCATTTTATTCATATCTAAATTTGTGATTACTATCATTCCTATAGTAATGTATAGAATTAAAGGGCAACTATTATGCTCCTTTTTACAAAATGTAATTTAAGTCTCAGATGTCCCCCGAATGTGTCTATGAAGTTTCAGCTTAACATACCTCACAGATCATTTATAAATCAATGTTGTAAATATCCATTTCTGACTACAGTCAAAAACAGGCTGTTTTTTGTGCATGTGCCTTTAAATGCAAATGAGCTGCTGCATGCTGCCCCCTCCCCATGGTCACACCTCAGAAATCTGCTTGGTTTTGATGTGTATCATGTATATCATGATCACTCTCAGGGATAGCATAGTTCTTCTTTCATCAATAAAGTTTATTATTTCCATGCGTTTTAAAGCTATATCAGTTTAAACTTCTAATGGATCGTTTTCTGAGCGAACATATCTGAAGCGCACACACACACAGACGTCAAGTCTGGTGAGGAACTTCTTTTTCACATTTTTTTGTTGTATTTAAACTGTCAAATACACACACAGTTCACATAAACATAGTCAGTTATGTGGGTGGAAACGTGCAGATTAAGATGCGGTAATATTATGATAAGATCCCCTTCCTACGTCACTAGGGGAGCAAAATCTGAGCGGCTTGTTTTTTCACATCCTTGCAGAAAAAGGCTTACCAACACAAAGTTACTGGGTTGTCCTTTTTCCTGTTTTCTCGGTTAGTAGATGCACCCGATTAAAGCGCTTGAACATGGAAAAAGTCAGATTTTCATGATATGTCCCCTTTAAAACTACTTAAAGGTACACTAAACTAACCTTTTTTTAAATTAACAAAAGTTAAATAATGATATCAATACATTGTCAATCCTTCGTCCAAAACATGTTTTCATCTTACCCTTATTCACTATGGTAAGCCTATTATAAGTGTTTATATTTTCTACCTGTCAGGATGGTTTTCACTGGAAATTCCGTATACGTCACTTGCCCGTGCGTGTCTTGTCATATCCGAAATTAGATAAAAGTTGCTCCGGCTTCTTTGACACATGAATGGTGTGGGAGTGGCATAGGTTAGTTGTCTCAACGAGCAAGAAAGGTTGACATGGAGCAGCTAAAATCTCCAACCTTTGGGGAATCACCTGTTTTAAAAATACGCCGAACAGAGGAGAATCTGCTGGCAAAAAGAGAACAACAGAGCTCGTAATATAACCAGAATCAACACTGGCTTGGCTTTTTGGAGATAGCGAGCACTGAGAGATTTATAAATGTTGTAAAAGTGCAGATATTACTCAATGTGTTTTTATTACTCGACAAGAGTGAAGGTATTGTATTGAACAGATAAACTGCCATATGTAGCTAACAGAGTTCATTGTAAAGCATAATCTATTCATTATCTGGGGTCATTTCATTATTGTTGTTGTAGCGCTGTGCTGGAATTTAATTTCAAGGAAGTACCTTGTCTATTAATAGGTATAACGTCTTCAGCTTGTCAGCTTTAAATTCTTTCCATCTAAACTGGTTATATCTCTTGAGCCTAGTAGTGAACGTTTAATGAGCAGTAGGATAACCATATTCATCTGCACAGTCAGGCAGAGCCGAAGCACAACCAAAACAATGTTTTTCCGCAAAACATTGCTGCTGTTGTTGTTTTTAACCGCTAGAGGGCCAAAAAGTTACATGGTGTACCTTTAAGATTTTCCAAACCTTTTGTTTTGACTTCGATTGGAGGCCTCAGACCCCCTGTATCTGGCACTGTTTGACTTTATATATTCAAAATCTTCATACCTCTCAGTTTGATGGCATAGCTGTAGGTCTGTGTGTAGGGATGTTATATATTTGCGGTGGGTTGGTGCAGTATAATCAGGGCCATTTCTTGCTGTCTTGGCTCTTTCCTTGTGCGTTCACAGTTGAATGGCACTGCGTTACTGCGCCAGTAACTGCGGTTTCAATAAAATCTAATAATTTCGGTCTTTATATCTTATTACAGTCAGTCACTTTAATGTCAGCCCTCTGTTGCGATGCCAGTGTTACCCATGAATGACTCGAGGAACGGAAAAGAGAGGTACAGAAAATGGGTAAGTGGAGTGTGTTAGTACCAAAGTTCCTCAAATATAGATCTAAATACAAACAAGACGAGTGGGAGAAAACTAGTTCACAATTACACTAAAAATAGTTTGGTATCAGTAAGAATTTTTTTTCAAAAGGAATGAACACTTATTCAGCAAAGATGCATTAAATTGATTAAAAGTGACAGTAATGCATTTATATTGTTACAAAAGGCTACTATTTGAAATAATTGCTGTTCTTTTGAATGCTCTATTCATCAAGGAATCCTGAAAAAAAAATGTATCACTGTTTCCACAAAATTATTAAGCAGCTGTTTTCAACATTAATAATAATAATAAGTGTTTCTTGAACAGCAAATTATCATATTAGAATGATTTCTGAAGGATCATGTGACACTGAAGACTGGATGATGCTGAAAATTCAGCTTTGCATCACTGGAATAAATTACATTTTATAATATATTCAAATAGAAAACAGTTGTTTTAAATTGCAATAATATTTCAAGTTTTTACTGTATTTTTGATCACATAATAACACCCTTGGTGAGCATAAGAGCCATTAAAAAATCTCCAAACTTTTGAAAGGTAGTGTGTGTATATAGATGATTTTGTGCTGTCACAAACCAGCTGAAAAGATTCTGGTTCACACAAAAATGACCCTAACCCTCATGTCAAATGTTCTCCTGATTAAAAGTCCCCAGTTATCTCACAAGTGTCTCCTTTAGAGTTTCAGAAGTGATTTCAAATGTTACCAAAAACTGCAATCAAAGGTCAGAGATATCAGCATGAACTCAAGAAGCTCTCATCACTTTCTTCTTATGCACATCACATTCATTTCATAGCTCTGAATGTCATAATTTCTTCAAATCAATTTTAGGAGAAACATGCGAGACTAAGTTGAAATGGCACATAACTTTGAATGTGACTGAAGTACCAAAAAGACCAAGCGCTGAGCAATACAACTTTTCTCAGGCTTGTAAAGTGAATTGTGTGTGCAGATGTACCTGAAGCATCACAGGACGATGGAGCACTCTGAATTTCTGTGACTGTGGTCGGCTGCATTACTGAAGGAGCTGGAAGTGGGTTTGTGGCTTTGCTTCTGTTTACTGCCATCAGTGCTTTTGTGATTGTTTTTACTTAGGGAAGGGTGGAGTGTACGGTAAATGCCTCCTGTCGGGCAGCCACACTGCAGGGAGCATTGGCCACAGAAACCCAGGAGATGTGCAAGTCAAGATGAGGTGTGTTTCAATGTGTTTTAGGGAGAGGATGCATTTGAGAGTGTGTATGCATGTTATGCCTCATTAAGAGAGAATGTATGCCCAGCAAAAGCAATATTCTACACTTTTCTAGCACTTTATTTTTTTCCCTGAAGTCCACTTAAAATGTCAGTCAAGTTTTTGCTCTAAAAACATATATAACTGAATTATATATTACCTTTTTCAACCTCTCTTTGACCATTAGAGTTAAACAGACTGTATTATACTATTTAGACCTATATGTATGTAAATGACCTCTGTTTTGATTGGACACTCAGATTTTTCATGCTTTAAAAGCACCTTCCCCGATCCTTTGTGTTTTACATAACAATGTTTTATAGTTTGTTTTCATATTATTCATGCAATATATTCTAAGTCTTCTGAAGCCATACAATAGTTTTGTATGACAGACAATCCAAATGTACTGTAAAATACTGTTACATTTATGTTTTTGCTTTCTGGAGCTTGGTGTTATGAATAACTATCCACTTTTTTGCATTGCGAATAACCCTGGGGTATTCTGCCTAAAGCAAGGTTCACACTGTACGATTTTGGCCACAATTTGGCCATCTGAAACAGATTTTGTAAATCCTGAAAGATTTGTTTGATCCTAGGACAAAACTCTGGATGAGTCTTCTTGTGTGTGTCAGTTTTTAACACGTCCTGACTGCCATACATTCTGACATTAATGACTACTGAGAACCTACAGTGTGACAGTGTGACATGTCTGTACAGTCTGACAAACAACAGTCATAAAGGACTGTTATAAATCGTACTGTGCATCCAGCCTAAGATCTTCGTTCGTGTTTTTAAGGTCATAGGTCATTAGCAGTTTCTTGTTCTTCTTCCTTAAAGCAACAGGCAGCAGGTAAGCCTTCTCACCGTTAACAAATACGATAAGGTCCGCTTACAAGTGTGTACATACATCAAAACTGGCTCTTATGTTACAGCGTAGATCCATTAATAATCCTCGACACAAGAAACATCTGCGTCATAGTCTCCTGCGGCATAATGGATGGCTTTAATTCTCCCTTCCAGTCATGCTCTGTGATCATTTCTATATTTGCGCAGAATTTCAATCCCTCAGCGTGGACATATAATCATTGGCTGTGAGCAGAGGGGGTACCTGGGTAATGTGTTTAACAGCAATGATCCTGTTTAACTGCAGCCTCTGTTTGAACATGAGAAACTGCCTGATGGTCAGAATCAATTTCCTTACGGACAAATTACTCCCACATCGGCTTAGAGTTTCACCTAAATGGCCAAACCTTAAAACACTAATACTATTGCTATTAAATTAGAGCCTCAATCATATAGTTCAAGTTATGCTTAATGCTGTTTACTTTATTTATTGATGCACTGAGGGAGGCAGAGAGACTTTGAGTGTCCTCCAGTGTTTTGTATTCAAAGAACTGCTGTATCTGTGTGTGCATGTGAGCACACCTTATCTGATGAATAGATACGTTTAAATGTGTGTCTGATAGTAGATGTGTTTTTATAATGGAAATCATACTTAATGGCATTGCTGCAAATTATGGTTGGGCAAATATTCATTATCTTATTTTTCAGCCTTTTGATGATATCTGATGTCTCAATATTTATGTATTTGCTCTGAAATTTCTTTTCCTATAGGAACCATTATTTCAATTAGTCAGTGCTTCCAATTAGATTCAAAATGTTTAATGCAACTAAAATACAGTAAAGATCTGTTATTCACTTAAAGGGTTAGTTCACCCAAAAATGAAAAGTCATTTATTAGTCACCCTTGTGTCGTTCCACGTCCGTAAGAACTTTGTTCATCTTCGGAACATAAATTAAGATCTTTTTGATGAAGTCTGAGAGGTTTCTGTCTCTCTATAGAGATCCAACGCAGCTACCACTCCAAGGTCCAGAAAGGTCGGAAAAAGACATCATTGAAGTACTCCATGTGACTCCAGTGGCTTAAACGTAATTTATGAAGCGACCCGAGTGGTTTGTTTGCACAAAAAACATAATTTACCACTTTACTTACAAAAATATTGATCTGCAATGGGTCTTCATGAGAGCTTCATAACGCATGCGTGTTGTGTTCAGACTCGCACGTCAACTCAACGCACATGCGTGAGTGTTCACAAGAGCTTCAAGACACATGCGTGTTGTGTTCAGATTTCCGCGTCAACTCAATACACATGCGCGAGTGTTCACGAGAGCATCACGACATGTGTTTTGTGTTCACGCGAGAGCTGGCATTGTTGCGTGAACACTCTTTGGATAATATTATTTTGTAAATAAAGTGGTAAATTATGTTTTTTTGCGCAAACAAAATACTCACGTTGCTTCACTCACAGTTTAAACCACTGGAGTCACATGAAGTACTTCAATGATATCTTTTTCCGACCTTTCTGGACCGTGGAGTGGTAGTTGCGTTGGATTTCTATGGAGAGACAGAAACCTCTTAGACTTCATCAAAAAGATCTTAATTTGTGTTCCGAAGATGAACGAAGGTCTTACGGATGTGGAACGACACGAGGGTGACTAATAAATGACAGAATTTTCATTTTTGTTTGAACTAACCCTTTAAAGTTTTCTTTTAAAAACATTTAAAACCCCCCAACTTTTGAACAGTTGTGTACATATATTTTTAAGAAAACATTTGAATGTAAATGTTGATACTTTTATGAACATTTTAGAGTCATTATGCAAATGAATCATTGAATTCAAAGAAACAAATCAATCTTACCAACATCAAGGCCATTTTTACTGAAGTTTAAATTAGAGTTGCTATCAAAGCATCTGTCTGATTTGAATGGAGTCTGTAAGTGGTTCAGACTGAAAGATTTGCTGAATTTTAATGTTCAGGGTTAGAGGTTTAGAGTAAACCCTATGGAGAATGTCTTGTGAGAAGTGTAATTCACCAGATCCCAAATACCCCAGTGAGTCGGGTTTAACTGGTGGTTAGAGTCAGAGATCAGCTGCTGTACACCAGGCTGGTGAGGGGTGATTCTGCACTGGGAGAGAGGCTATAGATCTGTGGCAAATGTGGGCACTCGGTAGACCATCTGACCAGGCCACACATCAACAACACACAGGCCTGCCACCCTAAGAGAGAGTCAATTACTGTCAGTCATGTTTTTCCACATATAGCTGTTTATGCTTATTTTGGGTAGCACATGAATTTTACATGTGAACAGTGAACACATGTTAAGCATATATGTGCATGTTAAGTTGATGTTTTTTTTTTTGGGGGGGGGTGGGGGTGAAAATGGCGTTTGGTTTGTGGCTTTAAATTTGCACATACAGGACTTTATCATATGGGAAACATTTGGGAACATTTTGAGAGTTCCAAAACCACATAAAAGGCAGTAAGGCAGTGGTTCTCAACTGGTTTTGCTTCAAGAACCAGATTAGACATCTAGTGGTGATTGAACCAAAATAGTGTCATTATAAAATGGGCAGCAACTCAAATGCCACACAACACAAAAGTTGGTTATATGAATATTTCCAAATATGAACTTTGTATGTGATTATTATTATTTGTAATAAATAAAATATTAGTTTTTTTTTTTTTTTTTTATTCCACTAATTTTTAACCATTTGCTGTTGGTGGAAATACAGTTCCATTCAAAAGTTTGAAGATTAGTTATTTAGTTATGATAGTTTAATATTGTTTAATATTTTTGTGGAAACGGTGATCCATTTTCTTTCAGGATTCTTTGAAGAATACAAAGTTTAAAAGAACAGCATTTATTTGAAATAGAAAACTTTTGTCATATTATAAATGTCTTTATTGTCACATTTGATCTTTTGAATTATTGACCTTAAACTTTTGAACAGTTTTGAAATGTCTCTCACAGTGCATTCTGGGAGCTTGCTGCAATGCATTCTGGGTTGCACTCCACAGCCTTAGCTTTCAGACTTGTGATGCATTAAAATGTGTGTATGTAAGCAGCTCTTGGTTTTTTGTTACAGAACAAATGAATTATGAATATATTTGTGTAAATAAGCAGGTGAAGCTTGTTTTCATGCCCATATTTTTCACCTGCTTCCTCCAGTGCGGATCAGTTCCGAGCGCATCAGCGAGATCTCGTATTCTCGCCGAGGATGGTCGCCGGGTCACGCTAATAACCTCTGACAGCCCGTCAGGCGTGAAGAGGGTGTAGAGTATCCACCAGGGCTGGAACACACCCCACATTCCCGCTCCTATGCTCTTGCTCACACACACTTACAGCATGTGCAGAGGGAGGGGCTACTGGCACTAAAGTGACATTAATGGGGCCGTGCTGACACAACAAGGCGAGCGCAGGGACCACTTTTCCGCCTCTTCATTGGTAAAGCTGTCGCCTCGAGTTTCACCATCCCCTCCATCCTTGGACCGGCCCGATCAGGCTCGGGATTAGGGTTTCGTCTCGGGGAAGCGGTCACGTGATTTACTGTTGCTCCCTCGCTGGGCTACAGGTGGCCGGGATAAAATGACTACGGAACGATGTGTGGATCAACCGCACCTCGGATCTTAAAATGGGCCAGAATCCTCTCCTCTGTGACAGGCCGCCACATGCAGCGTCACCGTATACTTCAAACACACACACACATACGCTAAAAGCCGGTTAATTATTAATGGACAAAATTAGAGCTTGAAAATTGTATCTTCATTACACAGAAGAAGTAAATCGCCTCAATCGGTGAATCTGAAAAATGAAGGAAGGTTCATTTCAAATTGGTCCTTGGAAAAAGTAATAAAATATGCTGCTATAAAAATCTAAATTGACCCTATTTACTTACTCAGTCAATCCAATAAGCAGTTTGTGGAACTACTGTAGATTATTGTGGGCCAAGATGACTGCATATTCAGATGACATTTTCAAGCATTTTTGTTATTTTGCAGTTAAAACTCACTGTTTATCATTAGGATAAAGTAAACTTTACTTTGACAAATATGGTGCATTGAACATTGTGTTGAGTGTCATCTCATACAATACAGTAAATATCAGTTATTTTTGATGTGATTATATGTGCAATTGCTAGCTATTTAACTGAAAGAGATATAGTTGAGTTACTTTAAGGGGATAGTTCACCCAAAAATTAAAATTCTGTTATCATTTACTCACCCTCATGTTGTTCCAAACCTATACGACTTTCGTTCATCTTCGAAACACAAATGAAGACATTTTTAATTAAATCTGAGTGATTTCCATCCCTCCATTGACAGTCCATGCAACTACCACTTTAACACCTCATAAAGAGATTGTAAAACTATTCCATATGAATTGAACAGTTTTGTCCACATTTTTTAAGACAATTTGTTTATGTTCGCTCATCAATGTTTATATGTTAATAAAAGCCTAAATTCAACCTGTTCATCATATAAAGTGATCAAGTCTCTTCAGAAAATTTGGACTAAACTGCTCAATTTAGTTTTGCATGAACTAAAATTGTGTGGAAATGTTATCTCAATTTAATTAAAGCTGCAGTCCGTAACTTTTTTTGGTTAAAAATTATCCAAAATCAATTTTTGAGCAAGTACATAACCAGCCAGTGTTCAAAACCATCTTCTTACCTTAGCCCGATTCACAACGGTAAGCTTTCAATAATGTTTTCTAATTCGGGTGTTACTGGTGGGTTTCCGCAGGAAATTCAAGTATGCCGCATTCGCCTTTACGTCATTACATCACTTCTATTTACATTAAGAAGGAGTCCCAGCTAGTAGGCTATATCGCATGTGAGGATGCTGCAGGTGACGGATCATTTATAGCCTTTTCTCACAGCAGCTGGAATAATTAAACTTATCATTTTAATGGCGGACTGTATGGTATGACAAATTAACGTTAGAGATTAGACTGTACAGAAATTGAAATCTACAGGTAACGCTAATACACATTAAATACATGTAGTCACAATTTGCATTAATAATAATAATTTGCACGGTTTGATGTGATATGAGCTAAGCGATCGTTAGATTTACTCACCATTGTATCGCAATTTATTGTAATGTTTTTTTTTTTCTTAGTTGGTCAGAACAAAAGTGGCAGATTTGTTACTTAATTGTTCAGATGACATTTTCCGGTAAAAATTCTTCTTTTGGTCACACTTCCAAGACTACAGCCGAAGTACAGTATCCACCAGTGCGGTGACTGACATTCTCCTCAAAACATTAGATTCATCCACGCTGAGGAGCCGTGCCAATGCACAACCCACGTAAAGATGATAATTCTGCAAATAACTGCAATTGCAGGTTTCAAACAGAGATGGCGACAAAGAGGCAAAACTTATGGACTGCAGCTTTAATCAAACATCAGTGCTGTAGTGATGCTTATTTTCCAATGAAAGTTCAGCATTAACAGCATGTTGATTGATTTGGCTGTCCTGGGTCTCATGGATATTGATTAGCTGATATTGCTTTCTTTATCCCTCAAGGTCATGCTTTATGCATGGAAATAAGACAAAAAGCTTGAACATAGTGTTAATTCTTGCAATCACAAAATACTGGAGGGACTGCTAGTAATGGACAGATGTTCCTGGTCTTATGTGCAAGATTCATTAGCGCATACTGTTTATGCTGATTTGTGTGACTGTTGCTGATATTCTGAAGAATTGGTTTACTGTAATAGTTCTAAAATGTGTCTACTTATGCATTTATTTATGCAGAAAAATTTCAGGGAAGCACAGGTTTGTGTGCATAGTTGAGTATGAATAAAGGTCTGTGTAGTTCTAGAATTATCTTGTGCATTGAGGGCAAAACTGTGAGTGTGTGTTGGTCTATACAGTATGTCAACAGTAGATGTGCACACATATCTGAAGGGATCCTGTCTGTGGTGGCTGGGTGGCCGGTGGCTCTGCCCTAACAAGGGCATTTATTGTCTCTGGTTATATATACCCACACTCTGGTCTGCATGCCTGCTAACACAATTCAGCCTGAGCCAATTAAACTATCACACCACATCTCAAACGAGCCTTTCATTTCTGGCCTGCCTTTGGTCTGAGACTGCAATAACAAACCTGATGTGAGATCATGGTTAACCTAAAGCATGAAAGGATATGCAGGGGGGGAAAAGCGACTCCACCACATCTTGCTGTTTGGGTTCATTATGGTTACAGTGGCCGTTTGATTCTTGGATTTGTGCCAGGATGTAGTGCAGGATGTAAAGAAATGTTAAGTTTGTGAATGGCTTTAACCTCAGGCAGACATAAAATTGAGGATCTCTCAAGGTCAGACACTGTGTTTCTGTGTGTGTGTGTGTGTGTGTGTGTGTGTATAACACCAAGAAACACCAAGTCTGCATTTTTTTCAAAAAATACATTAAAACAGTTGTGATTTACATTTCATTTAATAACTGTTTTCTATTATAATACATGCAAAAATGTAATTTGTTGCAAAGCTGGATTTAGTATCATTACTCCAGTCTCCAGTGTCACATGATCCTTCAGAAATCATTCTAATATGCTGATTTGCTCAAGAATCATTTCTGATCAAACAGTTGTGCTGCTATATGTATAATTGTACACTTAAGTGGAGCTGAGAGTAATACTCATGAACTGCTCATGAAACTAGAACCAAAGAACCAAAACTCTTCATTTAAATAAATGCCATATTGAACTGACCCACATAATTAGCACTTAATTTCAAAAATATGTTTTGGTCTGTTAACTACCATTTTTTAGAGGAAAACAAGGCTCGACCTCTAACATGTTCAATATGTTCATTTTATTATCTATAAATAAAAAAAGAGAGAACTACACATACAAACTCCACTAAAATAAGGCAGGCATGTGCATGAGGCTCATATGAGACATCAAAGTGATATGAACACAGGAATTTAAAGCAAATCAGAAAGAAATAGCTCACTATCATTAAAAATATATTAGCAACACTTATAACTAGCATATGGTGCAGCCATTAGGCCTACTGCAGTCCATGTTGCCTTTTTGTATTGTTCTTACTTTTATACAATATTAAAATATTTTCACGTTCTAGTGAACTGACTACGCAGTCATAAAGGCATCATAAACACGCTCATGGCAAAGGCTGTTCTAAAATGTAAGCACAATATATGATGCTTTTTAAGATATTTCTCTGTAATACCTTATTTTGCAAATATGAAGACAGCATCATGTGTAGGCCTATCCTTCAAAATGAATTCAATCCCATAATGGCTAAAATCCATTTAAACCCACTGCGAAAAAATACATTTAAATGGTAGATAAAATGAAAGAATTGATAATTATGAATTGAATTCATTCTATAATGAAAAGTATTGGTAAAATTAGTTGTCTAATTAAAATTTGCCATTTTTACCCAATATTTGTTAATGAAATTCTAATAATTTATTAAATCATTAAAATGTATATGTAAAATTAAAATAAAGTAAAATTAGAGACAAATTCAGATGTCTTGCAGGCATCTCTGCTTTGTTGCTTTGTCTAATAAAGTCTTATTTTGACTTAACTCTGCCTCTTGAGCTTCCATTGAAAGAGATGATTTTTCTCCACAAAAGAGAATAAGAGAGTTATTAAATGACCTGAATGGAAGCATGCTTTCCTGCAGTTTATAAACATAAGTCATGAGGCATGACATACACAAGAGCAAAAATAAACATGTTTAATACTGCATCTGGGCAGCATTCATTCATGATGCCTGCACAGCAGTGGCAGCCGGTGCTTATCAAGTCACATATTAGCTACTAAATGTGTACTTATTTGTTTTGTTTTTTTTTACTCCATGGAAAAGGTCAAACTCCCAACCCCCCCATATGCATTCCTCTCCTTTATTGTCCTCTCCGCTCTTTCCCTTTTTCCTGCACTACTTCACATTGATCCTAAACAGATTCATTTCAGATTCCAGTTACAATATATCTCATTGATCCGCACATCTCCTCTAATTAGCCATTTGAATTTAGCACTTGTATGGTGGCGGCCCAGTCACAGAGTAAACCATCCTCAGGAGAGAGAGAGAGAGAAAGGGGTCAATGAATGAGAGAACGTCAGATAGGAGACTTTTCTTGCAACCTATAGGCTCATTGAAAAAACATGTTTTGCATTTTTATACATTTTTGCATTTTATTCTTTTTCACACAATTTATGATTACAGGAGCAGAATATCAATTATAGTCAGCATGAAACCGAAGTCTTTTATTCCCTATTGTGACGTATATATCCGAGTGAAGTGGCTTCTCGAACAAGAAAAAGTGTATGGCAGGACTTGATTTTGTCCATGCGGAATTCACCCTTCGCCGCGAGTTTGATCGCCTATTTGATCAATCATAAAATTGAATCCACCATTTTGTCCAACAAACAAACCAGACAGGAGACTTTTTTTGTTATTGATTATTGTCAGTGGACTTGAACTTGGAAAAATGGTGTTTATTGACATCTTTCTGCGGTTGAAACAACATACCTTCTGATGTTCATTCATGTTTATTTCATGTAATAACTTGGAAGAGATGATCAGTTTACGTGTGGCTTGAACTGAGGTGCTACAGCAATCAGTCAAGACACATTAAAGGCCCACAAAACGGTATTTATTCTTTGAATTTCTTTTTTAAAAATGACAAAATTTGAAAGTTAAGACTTTGTTTCATACCAAAAGTAACCTGCTCTGTCTCGTCTGTCAGCGTGTTGTCAGTGTCCTCTTTGCTTTTCAAAGTATTTTTCATTGCTTGAGAAGATGAAGTGAGGCGTGAGAGTGCCATGGCTTGTTGGACGTAGCAACAGTAACTAAGGGGGGGTGGGTCTTTGTGAATTGTCAACTGATTGGATGGATGTGGTTTGCTATTGGTCAATCAGCACCAGTAAAATCATAGACTTTAGATACTTTAGATCACTGCAGCTGCCTTTAGAAGCTTTGATTGCTATAGAAACAGTCAGTCTTCTGAGACTAAATTGATCATTAGCTTGGTGAACAGCTTTGGAGAATCTGATGTTTCCCCATTCAAAGCTGTACTTGCATGACTGAAATAGCTGCCTGAGAAGCATTTCAAAGATGGCCGCAGAGCAAAATGACTTGCCTCAAAGGGACTTTGATTAAAATCTCTCATCAGAGAAGAGATGTTGCTGTAAGAGAGGGTAAGATATTTTAATGAAAAATAACAAGATCACATGAATTCTAAATATAAATTATTTATAATAAATACTGCAGTATTCCATTAAAAAAAAACAAGAATTGTCCATTTTGATTTCATGCCGACTTTAATAAAGACTCATTTTCGGACTGTTCCTTGCAAAATATTATGTTATGACCTCAAAACACTTTTACCATAGTACATGATTTGAAAATAATACGTTTTGATGGTTGCATCACATACCCAGATCTATTTGTTTGGCTTTTCTGATGTAGTAAACTTGTTTGGCTCACCTGGTGCAGCATTGCATTTGCGATGCAAGAGCTCAGGTCCGGGTCAAGTCAAACATGAGTCATGATAAAAAAACTCAAAAACTTGTAGAAGCAAGTTAAAATGGAGCAGTTGCTTCAGCAAATGCGATTTTATCTCATGTTTTCTTTTGTTAACACTACTGGGTTTAGGTATGTTATTTTCAAATGCAAAGCGCATTAACATTTCAGCACCACTGACTGGACATTTAATTTCCGAACTGCCGCGATACGCACAACCAGCAAGTCAAGTCACCTTTATTTATACGGCACTTTATACAATACAGATTGTTTAAAAGCAGCTTTACAGTGATAAACAGGAAAATAATGATCACTTATGCAAACATAATTCAATTCTGCTGTAAAGCATATTCGAAAAGACAATAGTGTCATTATTCAGTTGAAGTTAGTTCAGTGTTGATTCAGTTTGGTTCAATAACTGTGTGAAGTCATCAATTATGAAATGAGTTCAATTCAGCTATAAAGCAGCTCTGCCCAAAACAATGATGTCATCATGCTTTTTGGATAACTGAATGCACTTTTAGCCTCACTCACTGGACATTTTATTTAGAACTGCCGCAAAACACTCAAGAAGCAACGCAACATCACCTTGCAGAAATGTTGCCAGAGGCACGCTTTTCCAATGAGCCTGGGTTTCTTTTGAATTGTTGGTGTGTTGTGTAAATCGTAAGATTTCTTCTCAATTATTACTTCATTCGTACACTCGCTTCAAAACATATGCCCATGTTAGCTTTATTAGCCACAGCTGATGTCGTTCCACAAGCAGCGGGACCACCCGGTTGACATCCGATCAAAGGAGGCTGCGTAGTAACACTGTAAGGGTCCTCTAGGGTCTCTCTCCACACGTTTGCAGGTTTGGGGTTTTATGAACCTGGAACGACTGTACGTTTGCCAGACCCTAAAGACTCCAATCACTGTCAGTAGAAACACATGTGCAGGAAGACATAATGTGTGACAAAGTGGCTCACACACACGCACTAGACGAGTTAGTGAACATCATGGAGCAGTTTGCTCTGTCACCAGCTCTAGAGAGGAAGTTACACTCACAAACACACATGCATGCCCATTACTCTTAGTGTTATTCCACAGAGGACTTAAACCCACAGAAGCACAAACATCCGGGATTAAACACACCACACTGTGTACTTCAGTATATATGTGTATGTAACTGCCACACTGAGACTGGTGTTAAAAAAGAACCCTCATTTGGCCTCAAACTACCTTAAAATAACAATAGTAAAATAAAAGAGTAGAGTATGGAGTCTTTTTGGATTACCTTACATTTTGATTTCTACTTGATTCTTGGTTTTTGGCTAATAAATAGTGGTTTCTTTTATTATTAAAAAGTCAGTCTTTTTGTGCAAAATAAAAGTTATTGTTGAAATTAATCAAGTGAACAAGTGATTTTTTTTAAAGAGGGTTTTTCTGATGCACTGACTTTTTACATGGAAAAAGAGAGAGTTTATTGATAAATATTTTCGGTCTTTCTCTAATCAATTTGTGTGTGTGTGTGTGTGTGTGTGTGTGTGTGTTCAATGTCATGTTCCATCTTCTTAGTCCTCCAGGAAGTGACAGTTTTGCAGGGATAACAACAGCACACTTATTAGCATACAAGCATTATCATATTTTTATGAGTTGTGTGATGTTTTGTGGTATTTGTTGGCTTTTGTCACTCTAAAACATACCATTCCAGTTAGATAAAATTACATAAATGTGCATGATAATATCAACATTTAAGATATTCTCATGCTTTTTTTTTTACCATTGTATAAATAAGTTATAATGCATAAAGTTGAAGTGTCTGAAGTTAAATTACAACACAAGCATATTTAAAAGTATTTTTAATGTTCAAAAGTTACTGCAAATGTTTCATAGATGTTTTGATTCATTTTTAGGGGTTAAAGAAGGTGACAGAGTGGAGCTGAGCACCAGTGTTACATTACTCAAGGTCTGTCACTGGGTACATCACTAGATTTGCCAGTTTGCCAAGGCTTCCATGTTAGAGCCATCAGATACACTTGTATTCCATGAGCAGAATGTTATTGGCTTTGTTTTATTAAGTTAGATTTGTACTCATTTTTTGTGCATTTGTACAGCTGACCAACACTGCTGTGCATTTGTTTGAATGCATTTTTTCCCAAGTTAGTTTATAATGCTAGTTTTCAAACAAAAACTGTGATTGGTCACTTTGCATTTCCTTCAGACAGAGTTTTACTGTCTAAGTGGCTGGACCAAGCTGATAATCAAAAGTCTGGCTAAGTGTGAGTAATTCTAGTAGATTCAAATTGTGAAACAAACGGTTTGATGTAGCTCTAAGACTGAGAAAAAAAAAAAAAAAAAAAAAAAAAAAAACCTCTATGAATGTTATTTTTCAGGCCTCGGGGTGGACACGCACATACATAGTGAGCTGTGTGTCAGGACTGGTTTTGGGGGCGCCACCGTGGTGAGACTGGGCTGTAGAAGTGAATAGTGGCCCACTCAGATTCTCTGTATGGGTGGTCTACACCGCCTGGACGTGAGACACAAACTGACAGAGACAAGTCACACAACATGGACACAGATAACCAGATTCTAATTTGGTAGATCTGACACACACACACACACACACACACACAGAAACTGTGTTAATATTTGTGTCTCTCTGATGCGGCTCTCTCTGTGTGTGTTGGGGGTCAGACACTGAGCTGCTTCAGAAACATGGAGAAACCTCAGATATTTTCAGTCTAAATTTCTGGCTTCATTTTTTCCCTTCACAGAAACCGGCGGCAGTCTAAACAGGGATGTGGACAAGTTTCTGAATTTTAAGCTTTGGCCAAAAAAAAGAAAAAAAAAGAAAAGATGTTATGTAAATGTTTTCTGAGATTTGTATCAGAGAGACCACAAATGTTACAGATAAAAGAGATGTAAAAAGAGTTATTTTTTTGTATGAAACACTATGAAGACTTCACCAGGTCACACCAGCTCCTACGATGTAAAGATGAAAAGAGCCTTTCATAAGATAAAACAGAGAAGTGTGTGACTCTCACTGTAAAAAAGAAAAAAACCCAACTACTTTTTTATTTTCAGTTTATGGGACCTTTTGAGTCACAAGGTGTAAAGAAAATTTGAATTTACATTTGTGAAACGACATAAAAACGCATGTTAGAGCAAAAGATTTCCTCCAAATGTTGTCCCAACTAGTCAAATACAGTTGTCTGAACAATTCTTTTCATATTGAGCAAAACTGATGAAAAGTTAAGGGTTTATTAGAGTTCCCAAAATGCATTGCAGTAGCGGTTTAACAATTCATCAATATGGATTGATACATCAATCAAATGACTAATGATATGATGTATCGCTGCAACGCGTAATTTTTTAAAATGCATATATATATATATCGATTGCAGGGTTCTAAATCGATCAAATCGTAATCTGATCTATATGTACAACCTTTTAAAATCCCAAATATCTTTGCCTTTTACTATGATTGCTTTTTTAGAAGTAAAGAATACATAGTTCACTTCACATATTATGTGTTCTATAAAACTATATATCTAACAAAATGATAAATTTATTGTTTTCTAATTGAAAATTTGCATTTGCGTTTTGTCAACGAACAAATTCAAGTTGTCAAAACAGCAGTGTTAGGATAATTATTAAGACTATTGTTGAGTGAACTTAAGTGAATCTGAATGCATTATGCTGCCTTGAATTTTCAACTTTTTTCTTGTTTTTGCTAATACAACTCAAAAAAATTGCATGTATGTTGTATTTGACCATTATATTATCAGCGATTAGCATTCAAGATTTAACACTTCCGTCTGTTTTTAAAAAAAAAACCTTTCTTCTGTTTTGTTGCTTTGAAGACTTGCCGGGGTCTTTAAAAGTCAATGTGAAATGTCTGCAATGCATTTTACATATGTATTTGGACATATTTCTGATTGATATGGGATTTGATTACATCTGACTGATCAAAGTAACCCACTATAGGTTTTTAAACAACCGTTTCCTGTCATTGCAGCTGGTGTATATCTATACTATTGCACTAATTTCCACCAATCAGTCACTTTGTGTATAATTTTTCTAGCGATCCCTTGTGAGTAATGATTATTCAGCTGGAGTGGATTTTTTGATTGGATGACTGAATGCATTGCAAGATTAAGCTGGGGTGTTGCTATGGGGTTGCTAGGATGTTTTGAGTGGTTTCTAGGGGTTTACTTCGGGTTTACTCACTCTGGTCTTTAGATATAGCTCAGGTCCCTCCTTCAATGTACATCTATGTTTTTTTTAACCCATTTTAATGTCTGCCATGCAAAAATTGTAAGTGCAGTTGCTTAGAAAAGTACACTGAAAAGATGTGGTGTAGGTTTTATTTTGAAAACAATTTTCACTCACAAATTGCTAGTAAATTTCACAAATAATTACAAAGAAATGGCAAGTAACACATTTTATAAAACGTGAAATTTTGAAGTAGAAAGACTTCAAAATAAAGGTTACAACCCAAAAAAAAAAAAAGAGAAACAAAATAATCGTTCATTAATTGTAATCAAGGTAAAATGTTCATTTAATCAAGGTTTTGATTTTAGGCCATAATCGTCCAGCCCTACTAACCGCTAGTATGAGAAATAGTAATAGTGCCTTAACAAAGACTACTGATAACCACCTGAACAAGATTTAGCTTTTTCTGTTCTGATGTTTTCAAAATAACAGTTTTGCTATCAGTTTTACAACTGTTTCTGCCTCGCTAACGTTTGAGTGTATTGATTAACACCAAGCAGGGACATAGTGTAGACATCTCCACCTGAGCCACTGCAGAGCATTGTGGGTAACCATCTTCTCCATCACCAACCACTCCTGGGCGATCGTTACAGATGCTCAGGTCTAGAGTGAACCTTCTGCTAACACACATACGCGCATCAAACACTCAGTTGTGGTTTACTCGGGCACTTAGTCGTCCTGTGAGCTCCTCTGAGCAGTCATAACTGCCCAACCTGATCTAGTTCTCCATTCCTTCTCTCTCTTTTACAGACTTCCTGTGATCATCAATCAAGAAAACCAAAGAGAAGTGAGTGGGAATCGTGGCCAGAGACCTTAACCTCAAAGATACAGTAATGCAGAAAGGCTCTTTGCTGAATGTCTCAAGTACCAATGGCACTCCTGTATAAAAAGCAATGGCATCAATAATTAAGCACTGATTAGGTTTAATATTTAATGTTGGCGACATGTAATTTACACGTGCAAACCAGAAATCCGGAGCTGCCGACTGAAATAACTCTATCTCTGTATGGATGGAGATGGGAGGGGTGACCTGAAACATCCACATTTCTGTGTTCCTGTAATTTTCGCTCCCCTTCATTTTCACATACAGAACATCTTCAAAGATTGAGTTTCAAGAGTTTTACTTGCTACTGAACCAATCCTGATTGACTGAAACACTTTTACATTGCTAACAATGAGTTTTTTCCCCCTCAAGTTTTCGAACATGACTGCTTGAAGGCTCTGATATGCTTCAAGCGAAACTGAAGTGTGTGTGTGTGTATATATATATATATATACATATATACATACATATATAATATATTATACACACCGATCAGGCATAACATTATGACCACTGACAGGTGAAGTGAATAACACTGATTATCTCTTAATCATGGCACTTGTTAGCGGGTGGGATATATTTGGCAGCAAGTGAACATTTTGTCCCCAAAGTTGATGTGTTAGAAGCAGGAAAATTGGGGCATGCATAAGGATTTGAGCGAGTTTCACAAGGGCCAAATTGTGTTTTCTTTTACATCATGTGGATGGCCGGGTGCGTGTGCGTTGCTTACCTGGGGAACACATGTCACCAGGATGCACTATGGGAAGAAGGCAAGCCGGCAGAGGCAGTGTGATGCTTTAGGCAATGTTCTGATGGGAAACCTTGGGTCCTGCCATCCATGTGGATGTTATTTTGACACGTACCACCTACCTAAGCATTGTTGGAGACCATGTACACCCTTTCATGGAAATGGTATTCCCTGGTGGCTGTGGTCTCTTTCAGCAGGATAATATGCCCTGCAACAAAGCAACAATGGTTCAGGAATGGTTTGAGGAGCTCAACAACGAGTTTGAGGTGTTGACTTGGCTTCCAAATTGCCCAGATCTCAATCCAATTGAGCATCTGTGGGATGTGCTGAACAAACAAGTCCAATCCACTGAGACCCCACCTCGCAACTAACAGGACTTAAAGGATCTGCTGCTAACATCTTGGTGCCAGATACCACAGCACACCTTCAGGGGTCTAGTGGAGTCCATGCCTTGACTGGTCAGGGCTGTTTTTGCAGCAAAAGTGGTCATAATGTTATGTTATGCCTGATCGGTGTATATATTCTATATACATACATGCATACACAGTTATCAATCGGTCTGAACTTCATTCATGGGATCTGAAAATGACTCAATTTCTGCTGAAAAAAGCAAATGATATGCTTTTAATCAAGTGAATCCATTGGAATCTGTGATGACAGGAGATGTCGTTACAATCTGCGCACTAGAGGATATGCAGGACTGTAGGATTAACTGACTGGGTAGTCAAAATCCTTGTTTTTATTGTGCTAATAAAAGGTACAAAGGATTAGTTTTGTTTAAAAATATCCCGGAATTATCCCGGAAGTGGATTTTTGATTGTCACATGGCCCTATTGAAGAGGAATGAAATGTATGTTCAAATGCTTTTGAAGTCTCTTTTATGCTCATTAAGGCTGTGAATATTGTGAAAAATTATTCCAGTGGAAGTTTTGATCTAGGAAATAGCTTGTACCATCAAACAGAGATACCCAGATGTAAGAGAAGTAAATCAAGCCAAGACTGTTAATACAAATGGAATAAGTTACAAAAATAAATCTGTAGAAATAATGCAAATTTAACAGGGCGAGTTTCATTTGTTCTTGTTTTTGTTCCTAGTGCATTTTAGAGTCTTTGAAGTAAATGCATCACATCTGATAGAGTTGGTCTTTGTTGAGCATGACAAGCTGTTAGATAACTATCCATTGGTTGGGACTGTCCAGATAGTGAGTTTCACAAATATGAATGTATTTTTTTTTCGTCTTTCAGTGCAGATGCACAAGGTATGACTTCTGAAACAGCAATGAACTCCAAGGGGCCTTACAGTTGAAGGTAACTTTAAAAATATTACGTTAATGCACAGCATTGCTTGATAGCGATGCACTCTTGTAGTATCAAGATGTTGAATTTGGCAGAAAGCTTGTTCATTTGATAGTGGTTCAAGACAAGAAATAAAGACTAAGAAAGCATGCATTTTTGTCAGGAATACAAAGTAATCAATTATCAGTGTAGTTCACTTTCAAATTTTATGCTGTACATCCTTCATCCTTACAGTAAAGCTTAGTTGTACTATAAGTAACGTATAATTCATTTGTCACAGGCACAGGACCATGATGAAAAGACAGATGGTGATGGTAATGGGATTTTTGTGGCCATGTGATTTGTACTCATGGACACAGACTTTCACCAAAGGTACAGACTAAAACATTGTTCTCATTACTGTGTTGCC
Source organism: Hypophthalmichthys molitrix (assembly GCA_037950675.1). Lineage (NCBI taxonomy): Eukaryota > Metazoa > Chordata > Actinopteri > Cypriniformes > Xenocyprididae > Hypophthalmichthys > Hypophthalmichthys molitrix. The sequence continues at coordinate 23,164,081 of CM075504.1, forward strand.
TTGTCTTCTGTTATGAATTTCTATTGGAAACACTAGCTGTTATACAAGAAACTTAAAAAAAAAAAGAGAAAGAAGCTGTTGTTAGATGTTTCTAAGATAAAATGAGCTTTGAAATTATAATGTGACAGAAGAAATATGTATGCATTTTACTTATTTTCCATTGATTCTGGTTGATTGCATGCATAGTAATTACATGGCAATATGTTTGGATGATCAATTTCTTATTTGGTATGTTTTTGTTTTTCTCAGAATGTTCTTTTTTAAATCAAATGAAACTGATATGGTGTCATGAAATCAAGCTGGGTTTTACCATTTAGTTCCATTCATGGAGTATAAATCTATTAAGCTGTGTGGGAATGTGTTACAATTATACTAAGTTTGAGCTAAAAATGTGTTAATTTCATGACTAGTACTCATGCCTAGCAACCAGAAATTTGTTGCCCATTCTCAATGGGAAAGTGCCCAAGCATCATCACTCGGCGACATTGCCCGGCAACATTGCTCCAAAAGTTGCCGTGTATCATCACCTTTAGGGCACCCTAGCTACCACATAGCAACGCCCTGGCAATCATCCAGAACACCCGAGCATCAATGCAGCCAACGAAGGCGTTCTATGAAATAATGAATGACTAATTCATGAGAATCAATGAAGTACAGAGACTTGATGACTTCAGAATTTAGAATTCTATTGGGTTGCTTCAAGAAATGAAGTTGTCAAGGGTTTCGGTCAAACGTAGTCCATGTGTTGCTGTATTTATGATTTTAATCTGCACATCAAGAAGATTTGACCTTCCATTTCAATTTCCTCTCATTATTTAATCTAATTTAATGCTCCAAAATCTCAATCACCAATCATAGTCACCAAACCATAACATGATGCTACGTATAACTAAACAAGATGTTGAAACGGTAGAGTTGCTTCCTTAAATAATAAAAGATGAGTGGAAAAAGACAGGAATTAATAAAGCGTTCTTTGTATTATTTGCAGGCTGATGCAATAACAGCCTCTAATTATGGCAAGATGGCCTCAAATATCAAACCTTCCTGAGATTTCTATAAAACTCTTTCCACAAAAACTTTAATTTCTGCACAATATTTTTGTTATGTCTTTAATTTGCGTGACATTTCAGAATTAGATTTTGAGGGAGAGAATTAAATCTGAGCAAATGAACAGAAAAACTCAGTGCACTTTATTGCTTTTAAGTCTGCAAAATCAAATTAAACAAAGAATTTAATTCAAAACGGTATGTCAAAACATATCCAACTAGATTTAGTGGTTCTTTCTTGTCTGTGCAAAACTGTTGCTACTCCAGTCTATATCCAAATGAATAAAGCACATTTTTCACCTGATTAGAACAGCAGTCTAAAATTGTTTGTGTTTTACAGGCAGACACTAGGGGGCGCTATTGAGTCTGGCTTCATACAGCTGCCAGTATATTTCAGTCACTCCAGTATGAAACCATTCAGTGTCCTGGCAGAACTGCGGAGAGCTCAATACCACCGACAGAGGCCCTGAGGTTTCTTCATGGCATTATGTAAGTGCTGGTGTGCCTAGTTCAGCCATCATTGATGACTTCCTTACAACGACTGGCACTTTTCCACACGCAATTTTACAGAAAGGATTCCTACCTCTAAATCGGTAGTGTAAGGACTGAAAATTGGTGTGCAATGAAAATGAAAGGGAAGGAACTGTAACCATGAACAGTAAAGAGTGAGACAGGAGGGGAGAGCTGTTGTAGAAGTTGTGGCTTTATTGGTGATGGGCACTGCTTCAAGTTTCTCTCTTGTGCTCCACCCCAAAAGCCACTTTTATGGTGCTGTTTACTAGCTGAAGCTTCCAGAGATCTTTATCACAAAGTCTTTGATAGGCCAGATTTCTTCCACAGTCCTTATGCTGCTGGATCAGAGCACTAGACCACAAGAGAGGGGAAACCAACAGCGCTTACAGGACAGAACAACACTTCACTTGTGTATTAATATGTGCTAAAGTCAGTGTGGATATGCTCTACAGGCAATTAATGATGGGTAAATGGTCAGGGCATTACCTAAAGCCAGTGAATAAATATTTAAATCACAAAAAAATATATATATTTTAGCATTTCAGAAGAACACACAGGGACTGGGGCTGCTGATAGTTACGCTACTATTTAAAAGTTTGGCGTCTGTACGGGTTTTTTTTTTTTTTATGAAATGATTACTTTATTTAGCAAGGATGCATTAAATTGATCAAAAGTGGCAGTAAAGACATTTATAACGTTACAAAAGATTTTCAAATAAATGCTGTTCTTTTGAAATTTCTATTCATCAAAGAATCTTGAAAAAAAGTATCACATTTCCACAAAAATGTTAAGAGCACAACTGTTTTCAATAGAAAAGTTTCTTAAGCAGCAAATCAGCATATTAGAATGATTTCTAAAGGAACATGTGACCTTGAAGACTGGAGTAATGATGATGAAAATTCAGCTTTGCATAAATTGAAAACATTTATTTTAAACCGTAATAATATTTTACAATATTAATGTTTTTACTGTATTTTTGATCAAATAAATAAAATATTTTTGATCAAAAAGTGCGCTTTCAAAAATGTTTAAAAATCTTACAGACCCCTTATGTATTTCAAATATTTGTTATATTTTGCTAGTGATATAAAATTAAGCAACATTGCACCATAATAAACAATTATAGCTCGTTTAGACCAAAATCTAAGATAGCATGGCATGTATCATTTGCAGAAAATTGAGAGAAATGTAAATTATAAATACAGTCCTACTTACACTTTTATTCCGTACCATATAGCATCAAAAATGGTTCAATCTTATTAAAATTGTTTTACCCAATATTGGTGCGTAAAGAGATTGTGGAATACTTCAAAAACAATGTTCCTCAACATCAAATTGCAAAGGCTTTGCAAATCTCATCATCTATATGTGCATAACATCATCAAAAGATTCAGGGAAACTGGAGAAATCTCTGTGTGTAAGGGACAAGGCTGAAGACCTTTATTGGATGCCCGTGGTCTTCGGATAACACTGCATCATATCATCGGCATGATTGTGTCAATGACATCACTAAATGGGCTCGGGAATACTTCCAGTAACCACTGTCGGTAAACACAATCCGCCGTGCCATCTGCAGATGCCAACTAAAGCTCTATCATGCAAAAAGGAAGTCATATGTGAACATGGACCAGAAGCGCCGTCGTGTCCTGTGGGCTAAGGCTCATTTAAAATGGACTGTTTTTAATATGGAAAAGTGTTCTATGGTCGAGTCCAAATTTGACATCTATTTCAGGGAAGGCCTTGTGTATTTCAGCAGGACAATGCAAAACCACATACTACAGCTATTACAACAGCATGGCTTCATCATGGAAGAGTCCGGATGCTGAATTGGCCTGCCTGCAGTCCAGATCTTTCACCTATAGAGAACATTTGGCGCATCATTAAACGAAAGACGACCACAAACTCTTCAGCAGCTGGAAACCTATATCAGGCAAGAATGGGATCAAATTCCAACACCAAAACTCCAGAATAACCTCGATACCCAGACGTCTTCAAACTGTTTTGAAAAGAAGAGGAGATGCAACACCATGGTAAACATGCTCCTGTCCCAACTATTTTGAGACCTGTAGCAGGCATCAAATTTGAAATGAGCTCATTTTGTGCATGAAACTGTAAAATGTCTGAGTTTAAACATTTGTTATGTTATCTATGTTCTATTGTGAATAAAATATTGGCTCATGTGATTTGAAAGTCTTTTAGTTTTCATTTTATTCAAATTAAAAAAATTTTTTACCAACATTTCCGGAATACGGGTTGTACTTTTAAGCAACTGTGTTGAACACATCCATGCTAGAAATATGCACAGAGCATATAACGTGCATTATATGCACGTTTCAATATCAAAATAGAAAATAACCATAAAACAAGACAGGAGGTAGATCTCATCCCACTTCCACCTGGAAAATGTCTACTGTAGAAATTACAACCGCTTCCCCTTAACGTCATTCCAAGCCAAAGCATCAGTGTCCTCCACATTCAAAACAAATAAACAATAGTATCTCTCCTATGTAAACTCACTGAGAAAATCTGTGCCAGGACTGACCAGAGCGGATCCTCTAATTACACTGTGTCCGGTGGACGTTGTTCAATTAAACCGCCGTGACCGAGAGGAACAATAGCAGCAGCACTTTTAGTCTATGAAGAGCCAAAGGGGGCCAAACCAATCTGGCACTTTTATCAGCATTAACTTCCTACTTTTTCACATGACCAGTATCAACAGGAAGTCAGTTCTGCACTTCAGAAAAAGCGAATGGCAAGTGATTGAGGGTTTTCTGAGGAGATAGCTTTGGTTTGAATGATAGGTTTTCCAGAAGATTATAGGTTTGGATTCGCCTCTATGTTGTCGCTAAGAGTGAACTCCTTCTTTCTTTGACAGAAATGGTCTGTGGAGGGGAAAGGAGAGGTGAAAACCCAAAGTGACAAGGAATGTGAAAAAGAGGGAAGGAAAGCTTGTAATTCCTGTCGGGTTTCACACGGTGGACAAAGGTGGTCTGTGGAAGCTTGTGCGGTGACCCTGTGATTGAAGATCATTTACATAATGGTGTAGACGTTTGGAAGAAAGGTGAAATTTTAAACTTCCATTATAACACAAATAATGAAACCAAGCCTGGTAATTATTGCTTTCCCCACCCATCTAGTGCTGTATAGTTGAAGATAAAAACATGTTTTCTTAAGATGAAAAAAAACTTTCTTTAGCAGCTGATTTTCCTTCTGTGTTTAGGAGGTTGAGAAACCTCACATACTGTGCTTACAGAGTACGTTTACACTCGTGTAAAGCATCAGGGCTTGTGGAGACATTAGAGGCCCAGACTAGAAGATCTGTGGTTTACCTCTTTCCCTCTGTCTTTCTCTCTGTTTACGTTCCTTCTTCCCCTTCATGTTCTATCACTCTTAGTCTCTCTGCGGTGTTTCCATGTCAGATTTTCCCTGGCTTTCCCTTTCTGCTGCTTATGTGGTTGCTGCCGCTATTATGAACACTGAAATACACTACTGTTCAAAAGTTTGGGGTCAGTAAGATAAATAGTGCTTTTATTCAGCAAGGATGTATATTATATTATTACAAGAAATGTCTGTTTCTAATAAATGCAGTTCATTTGTACTTATGATCATTAAAGAACCCTGAACAAATGGATCACTGTTCTACAAAAATATTAAGCAGCACAACTGTTTTCAACATTGATAATAATAAGAAATGTTTCTTGAGCAGCAAATAAGCATATTAGAATGATTTCTGAAGGATCATGTGACACTGAAGACTGGAGTAATGATGCTGAAAATTATATAAATAAATAATATTTTAAAATATATTCAAATAGAAAACAGTTAATTGAAATTGTAATAATATTTCAAAATATTTTACTGTATTTTTTTTTCTCCTGTTTTTACTGTTCAAATAAATGCACCCTTGGTGAGCATTAGAGACTTTTCTACAAAAACATTTTAAAAATCTTCCTGACCCCTAACTTTTTAGCGGCAAATTGTTTTAGTAAGCTAAACTTAATTTACTGTGTTTATCCAATTGATTTGTCCAATGTATTCAAACTGACAAAATAAATAAAAAGTTGTATCAACTTTTGGAAGTAAAACTCAAAAAAGCCCATGTCAAAAACTTAAATTTAAGCTCTCAGCACAGGGGACATGACTTGACAGATAACAGTTTGCTCTTAAGACGACTTGATTGACAGCAGCAGCCCGTGAGAGAGCATGTGAGTACCTGTGAAGGTCAAAAGTCAAGCATTTTTATATTACTGGATGTGACGGTACATATGACCTAGTGAGTGCCAACATTACATCACACACTATGTTTCTATTCTGGTTTGCAAGTATTGCTGGCGATATCCAATATTTACTATATATTTATGATGACTTTGTTGATGAGGTTAAGTTAAACAACATCATAAATATTAAGATGATTTTAACACTTTTTATTTAACCATGAAGCTGGCTTAGTTTCGTGATCCTATCTTGTTTTGTGAATCATGAATATGAGGCGGCACAAATGCATTTACAAAGAAATTTCAACCACCCACATAATGTTATGGAATTCATATTTTGAAAGGAAACTGGAAGTTAATTAAAATATAATATTACAATAAACTTAATTTTTAAATTCAGTATTTTTACATTTATAATAAGAATTTTATTTCTCTCATTTTTTTTTTTTTTTTTTTAACTTTTTGAGCTTCAGTTGCAAGAAACGGCATAAGACAAGAATGGTAAGATTATTTGAATTAATTGAAGTGAATCAGCACTCAAAAAGGACAAAAACATCTCTGCATGGCATTTTTGATATACTAAAACATTTTTGTCACTCCTCTCTCTGTTCACCTTCATCTGTCTCTTCTGAAATTCAAGAATAATACCCTAAATTTAAAGACCAGAGCTAAATCTGAACCGTATATAATTTTATAATTCTTCACAAAAAAAGAAAGCGTCTTTTCCTCTGTGCACATACACATCTGGAGAGAATTGCCCGGTGTTTGTTCTCCTCTCTTGTGTTATTGGCAGAGATCTAACCAGAGCGTGCTCTCATATTCCCAGTGTAACACTTTAGAATGGAAATATTTAACTTACGACCCACCCTGTATAAACAGCTTCTTCTCTCCGCAATACTCCTGCCCACGACCGGACAGCACGCGGGACAGCGCTGCCAGATCCTGGTGGTCTGCTCTAGTCTGATTGGGGAATGGGACTCTTGCATGCAGATGTGATTGGCTTTATGTTTCAGGGTATCTGGGTGCACAGGTTTACTTGAAGTACCCCTGAGATTATAAGTTAATATTGCAATAATTCAATGACGACTGTTCATGGTTCTCTGTTTTCAGTTAATAGTCGCATGACTTGCTAGTAAATAGATATATATTTAATCTTTTAAATATTTGAGATATGTAAACACCGGATCATAAGCTGTGCACTGAACACGGTGTTGTGTTTCAGGGTTCGTGGAACCCTGTTTGGGAAACCCTGGGTTAGTTGTTTTGGGAAACCCTGGGTTAGTCAAAATCTTTGAACATTTCCGAATCAGTTTGAAATTTACCTGACTCTAAATGGCATGTAAAAACAAAATGATCTTTGATTGGTCACCGACATATCAGTCAGGCAGTCTTTTTTTAAAAAGGCGTTGCTTCAGCAGAATAAACTGCAAAAAATGCACTACAATTAATAGTCAGGCTCTGGGAGACTTTCGTAACATGATAATTGTTGTTTGATCATAAAAGGCTTCTGAACAATACAGTATCTTGACCACCTCATTTGGCTGTCACTTTTATCCATGACATGAACTCTGTCATTTGGCCTCTTTTTGACCTCTGTCCACTATTTTAAACCGATAGGCGTCTCTCATTTCTCTAGCAGCTTGGCAGAGCCCTATGTCCGACCACAAGACCATAAGGAAACCGCCACTCACCAATACAAGCACAAAAGCAGGGGTCGCGACTGGTCACCCATCCAGACGGACCTGACGTCCAGCTCGTATGCTCCCACATCCCTGCACAGCTGGGCCCATTTCCCTGGAAGCTTGACCTTTGACCCCTGCCCTTGAACTTGAGCCTGGCCTCATTTTCTGAGCGCGATCTGACCGCCGCGCGACCCTGCAGATGACCCTCTCTGGTTTTAGGAAAGGGTGTAGTGGTAATGGCATTGATTAGGAGGGTCTGGTGCCAATATATTTTCTCTCTGAAGCCGTTTTGATAGATGAGGCCTCGTCTAAATAGATGAGCGTCTGACTGAAGAGGCAGGTGTGACGTGAAGTTAATGTTTCTAAAGTGATGTGGACGTGGTGGAGGGATGCTACCGTTTGACCTCGGGATCACAGACGTCGCTCTCCCTTCTCATTTTCCCCATTTCCTCCGAGAAGCGCTTGTCTTTTGTAGTCTGAGAGAGCCAGAACCACAATCACCCATTAATTAAAATGTAGCTGTTATCATTGAAACACATGATGACTTTGACCCCCATCTTATGTTTGAAATGTTAGAAATTCTAGTGTCTCAGTGTGAAGAGTGCCTCATTTTAGTTGAACGTTTATACTTCTTTTTTTCTTTTTTAAATTTGTTAGAACTGATTTTAAAAGGTTTCATGACAGCATACTTCAACATTTTTACATTATTATTTTACATTTTGTTTTTACATTACTAATATAAAAAAGAAACAATTACATTATTTGTTCACAGTTTTTTTATTTGCAGTTTGTTTCACTGGGATGAAATTAATATTTTGAATAACAATCTGAAAGTTTAGTAAATCGAGGGAACAAATTAGTAAATCATGTGCACGATTTAGCCTACTATTTTTTTCCTGCATGTCATGTCCGGGGCTTCGTTATTTTATTTCATTATTTATTTTATTTTATTTTATTTTATTTTATTTATTTTTGGTATTTTTCATTTTGAAAATACCATGCATCAGTCTGACAGAGATCAATGGGTGTTGGCAAGATGGCCAAAATGGCAGAGCCTGGCAAACTGGTAAAGTGTATTAAAGGGTTAGTTCACCCAAAAATGAAATTTCTGTCATTAATTACTCACCCTCATGTCATTCCAAACCCTTCAAAGACCTTTGTTCATCTTCGGAACACATATTAAGATATTTTGATGAAATCCAAGAGCTTTCTGACCTCCCTATAGACAGTAACTCAACCAATTTCAAGGCCCAGAAAGGTAGTAAAGACATTGTTAAAATAGTCCACGTGACTACAGTGGTTCAACTAATGTTATGAAGCGACGAGAGTACTTTTTATGCGCAAAAACAAAACAAAAATAACTTCATTCAACAATTTCTTCTCTTCCTAGCTCAGTATTGGCCGACGCTGTACACGTGAGCACCACGACGCATCCATGTGCTGAGGACGCAGGAGCTGGCCAATGAGCCAGCGTTCAGACGTAGAACACGGAAGCGTTGCGCTGTGTTTACGTGAAGAGACATGGAAGAGAAGAACTTGTTGAATAAAGTAATTATTTTTGTTTTGTTTTTGCACACAAAAAGTATTCTCGTCACATCATAACATTGATGTTGAACCACTGTAGTCATGTGGACTACTTCAACGATGTCTTTACTACCTTTCTGGGCCTTGAAATGGTTATGACGTTGCTGTCTATAGGGAGGCCAGAAAGCTCTTGGATTTCATCAAAAAATATCTTAATTTGTGTTTGGAATGACATTAGGGTGAGAAATTAATGACATAAAGTTCATTTTGGGGTGAACTAACCCTTTAAAATTTTAAGATAATTGAGATTTGTCACTGTAAAATAACCCAGTTTTTCATGAGGAGTATTAGTCGATGTACAAACAGCATTTAGCCAGTGTTTATGAGGATCTCTACAGGCACAACAGGGAAAAATAAATCCAACTGTCCATTCAGGCGTCGCACTAAACGACAGGCTATAATGGGAAATGAAGTGTTCAGTGAGTACTTATGATATGGGACCCTACAGAACACTACAGAAACATCACACTCTTTGTGCATTAATATTTCAGAAATCACATGTACACAAGCACAACACGCATTCTCACACACTGATGTTGGTGGATATCAAAGAAGGGCATGGGTGCTGAATAGTGATATTTACAACTGGAGAACAGGTGTCTCATGTCTTATAGTTGTTATTATATTGTTTTTAGCATGACTGGAGAGCAGTATTGACCACTCAACATCCAGGACTGGAACTATCAGTTTTATAATCCTAATTACTGATAAAGATAAAAGAACCTACAAATGAAGGATTCTACAATACAAGTAATTTATCATAAGGACACCGTAACATGAGAAGAGCGGAAAAACAAAGTTCCAGAATTGGCAAGAACAGCACAAGCCTGGACAGAGATGTAGCGTCTCACTTTGGCAGGTTGTTAGTGTGGATTAAATAGTCCAGTGATAAATGTGTGAAATCTTTTCACAGTTATCCCTTCATTGTTTCTGGATTTTCCATCATACTCCAGTCATCTCTAGTTTAATTTCTGATACCCAGAGTGAACGGCACCGACTCGTACCCTCTGCCAGAGCCACAGCTGGTTCGTATCGACAGTGTAATCATCTCCAGAAGTTGTTTTACTCGAGATTTAACAGTTCTAACGTATTTTTCACATCTCTGACATGTATGCCCTCACCAATAGAAAAAAAGCCAGTGCTTTTGATCAAATTTACACCACATGCATCTCAGAGAAGATGAGTTTGGGGTTGTGGAAGTGCATTTTATCCCTGTTTTGATCAGGCAGTCTCTTTTCTTGTGATCCAAAGGTTCTTGTGTATGTGCTGTGGGTTTGTTCCAGAGTTTTGTGGTGAGGTTACACCAGAAAAATGGGTCTTTCTGGATCTTCTGCTGCATCTGTGTCAGTGACAGAAGAGGGATGAGCAACAGGCTTGGAGAACATTCATCTACCCTGATGCTGAGCAGAATCACCACATGGACATGTTTAGTGGCTATGGACAATAGTTAAGCCACAAATCTCTCTCTCTCTCTCTCTCTCTGTCTCTGTGTCTATCTACACACAAACTGATCCATATGGAAAGATTTCTGCTGAAGTTTGTACCAGCATGTTGGTGTCATACTGCAAACCTTCTCTGTTTGAAAAAAAAAAAAAAAAGGGCAATCAATGCCTCATATCAACTATCTCATTGCTGAGACGGGCTAAATGAACCGTTGGCAGTTAGAGGATGGCGCTTGCAATCAAGACCCGAACCAGTTTCTAACAAAGCACAACCACTGGAAAAAGACTGCAATCAACAGAAATAAACCTAAAGCCCTGTGACTGTCCATATCAATGGAAACACTGGAGAACAATGGCTGTAATGAAGCCAGAGTGTTCAGGTCCAGACAAATGTTCCTGAACATCAGACGAGCTCTTCAAAAATAAATCTGCTTCTTAAAGGATCAGTGACGGGAGTTGATTTCACTTTGGCATCTTTGGAAGTCTCAGTTTGGTCCAGAGCTACATTAGATACCCTCTCCTCACTTCTCCTCACCTTTCCTCACTTCTCCTCTCCTTCTCTCCTCTCCTCACTTCTTCTCACCTTCTCTTCCCCTTACCTCTCCTCACTTCTCCTCTCTTCCTTACCTCTCCTCACCTCTCCCTCTCCTCTTTTCTCCTCTCCTTCTCTTCTCCTCACCTTCTTATATCCTTACCTCTCCTCACTTCTCCTCTCCTTCTCTTCTCCTTACCTCTCCTCACTTCTCCTCTCTTTCTCTTCTCCTCACCTCTCCTCACTTCTCCTCTCCTTCTTGTCTCCTCACCTTTCCTCACTTCTCCTCTCCTTCTTGTCTCCTCACTTCTCCTCTCCTTCTTGTCTCCTCTCCTTCTCTTCTCCTTACCTCTCCTCACTTCTCCTCTCTTTCTCTTCTCTTCTCTTCTCCTCTCCTTCTCCTCTCCTCACCTCTCCTCACTTCTCTCCTCGCCTCTCCTCACTTCTCCTTCTCCTCTCCTCACCTCTCTTCTCCTCTCACTTCCCCTTTCCTCACTTCTCTCCTCACTTCTCCTCTCCTCTCCTCTCCTCTCCTCTCCTCTCCTCTCCTCTCCTCTCCTCTCCTCTCTCCTCACTTCTCCTCTCCTTCTCTCCTCACCTCTCCTTCTTCTCACTTCTCTCCTCGCTTCTCCTTCTTCACTTTCTCCTCTCTTCACTTCTCCTCTCCTTCTCTCCTCGCCTTTCCTTCCTTCTCCTCTCACTTCCTCTCTCCTCACTTCTCCTCTCTCCTCTTACTTCCCCTCTCCTCACTTCTCCTCTATCCTCTCCTCACTTCTCCTACTCCTCTCTTTCTCCTCTCGTCACTTCTCCTCTCCTTCTCTCATTGCCTCTTCTCTCCTCTCCTTCTATCCTCACTTCTCATCTCCTTCTCTCCTTGCCTCTCCTCACTTCTCTTCTCTTCTCTCCTAATGTACTGTTGATGATGACACTATTCTTTCAAAACACTGGGGTTATTTGGAACTGGTTTCACAGCTCTCTTAACAAGTTCTTTTAGGATTTTCTTCACTTGAGGAGGAACAGTCAACTTTCATTGTTTTTCTGATCATAAATTTTTTAAATGCATCTGTTTTATCAGGTAATGGTCTGCAAAGTGAAAAAAAATGTTGTAGATATAACTCAAGTTATATAATCTTCATCAACACCAGCGCTGAGAGAGAGAGACGCATACAGTAGCGCCGGATCTTTTTCTGCCATCAGGAGCATTGATTTATTAATGTTAGCGAGGCCTCCTACGCTAATAGGGTTTAGATCCAGGAAGTGAGTTAATGTAGCTGACAGCGATACAGGAATTTAATCTCTCGAGTGCAGAGAATTATGACTGCTCTCTATCAGAGCCGTCAGCGAGGGGGAGAGGAAATCAATTGGTGCTGAATGTGGCCCACTCACAGCAGTTTAACAGAGATAACAGACTCCTGTGATGTGCATGCAAGGTTGCAAACTTCAGTTAAACTTCAGTGACATCAACATGCAATAAATAATTTAGAAAAAAATACAAATGAGGCTATTTAAACTGTAAAGCAGGGCTACAGCCTCCATATTTAACATTATTTATTCCATTCCTCCAGTGGCCCATCCCCTCCACGTATGTCTCTGATGCCTTTTTGGTTTTCATTGAAATAATGTTAATATTTTGAATAACCTGAACTTTTCTGTAAATGCTACGGATATTATATGTAAAATTTTTTTAGATGTTTTGTTTTTATTTTACTCTATAAGAATTTATACTTTTAAATAAAAAACAATATTTTTTTTTTTTTACAAAATTTTACTGTACAATATGTATTGTTTTGCCAAACAAATTTTTTTTCACCACATATTGTAAAGTAACTCATTGTTATCGTTAAAGTTTTTTTAAAAAAATGAATTAAAATTATAAACAAATTAATTAAAAGTTAAAAAAATTTATATTTAAACTCAAACTACAATTATATGTAAACATTATAATAATTTTTAATTTATTTAATGTTAAATGTTTTAATATTTGTAATATGTTATTGTTATATTTAATATTTTTGTAATTAAAACAGTTTTTACAATTTTTTTTTTTCTGTAAAATTAGTATTGTTTTGCTAAACATACCTTTTCACCATATATGGTGTAACTTATGGTTGCAGTTTGAAAAGTAAATATAAAAATTTTAATTATACACATTTATTAATTGTTATCTGTAAATATATATATATTTATATAATGAATAGAAGTCATTTTCGGTGTCTGTTTTCCTGACTGCATAACCTCAAATTACCCCCGAGCCAAGAAAAAGTATTTGTCCATGGAAAAAGCTTGTAGTTCTACTAGTATTCATCAGTAATTGAAATTGGTACGGAGCGACCCAGCCTTTGCTGAGCGTCTCGAAACGTAAAGCTAAAAGTAGCACACGGCCGGTGGTTTGTCTACACTGACTCAGCTGTAATTGGCTGTTGGTTTAGTAGGTGAGGTGGTGTTGAAACGCTGGTGCCGGTGGGGAGATCTCTTCTAATGGTGTCCAGCGGCCTGCCCAAAACCACACAACACACTCAGCATTCACTCCACACGCAGTGCCGCCCAGACAGACGAGGTGTGTGGGCCTGGGTGTACAGTAGAATCACTCGCTCTCTGTGTCTATTACTTACTCCTTTCTTTTTCTTCTTCTAGGAAATCACAGAAATGAGAGGTCATTGTAAGAGGAAGAACACATGCAGAGACAATGAAGCTTCACATCCAGATTCACTTGTGTTTAGCAAGGAAAGTATAAAATAGAGGGAATATTTTTCTCGCCTTGTTGGTGGTTCATACATGTAAGAGTTATATAATTTATGTTATGTTATAGCCTCTTTCATCTTAACCTGTTCTTCTATAAGTCGATGCCCCCCCCCCCCATGAAATGTGTACATTGAATGTAAGTCACTTTAGATAAAAGCATCTGCCAAATGCATAAATGTAAATGTAGACACATGGCTTTTGAAAAAAATACAATATTATGTATTTTGACATTTTAACTATGCATAGTTACAGTCAAACCAAAATGTATTCAGACACCTTGAACATTTCATTAATTAATACAGTTTATTCACTATAGTTTAAAAAATGGTAATAAAATATGACAAGATCTCAGAGTTAAATGGTGTCAGAAAAAAATAATCTTTATGATGTCAGATAACACTTAAGCAAAACGTGGTCAGGTCGAAGTGTCTGAATAATTTTTGGTTCCAAATTTGTATCAATTTTACTGGTAGTCCACTGTATGAAGAATTTTTGGGTATGATATGTCACAGTTTACTTTATTTTGCTCTCCTCACTTACATAAATGAACTATAGTGTCCTACACCCACTAGTAAAAATATATCAAAAATGTCTGAATAATTTTTGGTTTGACTGTATGTGTTTAGTTGAATTTCCAAATTGCTATCAATATGATCAAATGCAAAAAAAAAATAAATAAACCTATATGTGAACTATGAAAAATAAAATGCAACAAAATGTAGAATAGTGCATTGCATTTTTTTTAAAGATGCATTTTATCCTAATGAGAGTCCACAAGCCAGACTATTAGTGGAAACCCAGCATGACCCCATTCTTAGTGTAATGGATTGAGAAAAGAGATGGATGCATTAGATGAGTCTCTCTCTTTCTTTTCTCAGAAAGGACCGCACTGCCCACACCTCAAGTCCTCTTGCCCCGAAAACCGCATCTGACCACCAGGACCTCAGGGAAACCACGGCCTGATGGAGGAATAAAGAGAGTGAGAGAGGCAGCAAGAGGTGGAGAGGCTTTGGCCCCACAGCAGCTGATGGCGGTATTAAGATATTAATTGCTTTTTGACATTATTTGGTTGCGGGCGGGTCGGTGAGCCCTTGTTTTACACTGAAGGCCACACAACACACTTCATTCTCCCTCTGCCTGAGCACAGCAGTGAGTCTAACATTTGAAATGCTTTAAATGACTATACTGAGATACACATACTAGGCTGAATTTCCTAAATTGCACACAAAACAAAACAAACGTTCATACGTCAGTTCATGGCCAGAATAAGTTGCAAAGCACTGTAGAACTCGCTTTATGCCAACAGTTAAAAGTCAGGCTATGCTAACACTAACCTTGCAAAGACGCAAACCTTGTGTAACCTGCATGTACACCACAGGCCCATAAACACCAGCGTTCTTGGTCAGGATCAGAGCGATGGAGAAAGTGAATCACCAGGCATTTGCTCTGAAGGACATACCCTATACTTAAACTACTGCCGTCATCATGCATTCAGTCTGTGTGTGTGCATGTGTGTTTAAATACAGGCAAGCTCACATTACATATATTAGGTGACTCTAATGCATTTTTTTTTTTTTAAGAAATAGCTGCAATTTAAGAAATCTCTGAATGGATATTATTGAATTCTGTGTAAAATCCCTGTAGTCATTTTGCTGGCTTTTCATTCACATGAATCCAGTCAATCTGACTAGAAATTTTGAAAGTCAATAATGAGTTTCATATGTTATATTTCACACATTATATATACACTATATTGCCAAAAGTTTTGGGACGCCTGCCTTTATGTGCACATTAACTTTAATGACATCCCATTCTTAATCCGTAGGGTTTAATATGGAGTTGGCCCACCCTTTGCAGCTATAAAAGCCTTCTATCGGGTTGAGGTCAGGACTCTGTGCAGGCTAATCAAGTTCCTCTATACCAAACTCGCTCATCCATGTCTTTATGGACCTTGCTTTGTGCATTGGTGTGCAGTCATGTTGGAACAGGAAGGGGCCATCCCCAAACTGTTACCACAAAGTTGGGAGCATGAAATCGTCCAAAATGTCTTGGTATGCTGAAGCATTAAGAGTTCCTTTCACTGGAACTAAGGGGCCAAACCCAACACCTGAAAAACAACCCCACACCATAATCCCCCTCCACCAAACTTTACACTTGGCACAATGCAGTCAGGCAAGCACCGTTCTCTTGGCAACCGCCAAACCCAGACTCAACCATCGGATTGCCAGACAGAGATGCATGATTCTTCACTCCAGAGAACACGTCTCCACTGCTCTAGAGTCCAGTGGTGACGTGCTTTACTCCACTGCATCCGACGCTTTGCATTGCACTTGGTGATGTAAGGCTTGGATGCAGCTGCTCGGCCATGGAAACCCATTCCATGAAGCTCTCTATGCACTGTTCTTGAGCTAATCTGAAGGCTACATGAAGTTTGGAGGTCTGTAGCTATTGACTGCAGAAAGTTGGCGACTTCAGCGCACTGTGCGCCTTAGCATGCGCTGACCCCGCTCTGTGATTTTACGTGGCCTACCACTTTGTGGTTGAGTTGTTGTTGTTCCCAATTGCTTCCACTTTGTTATGATACCACTAACAGTTGACCATGGAATATTTAGTAGTGAGGAAATTTCACAAATGGACTTATTGCACAGGTGGCAACCTATCACGGTACCACGCTTGAATTCACTGAGCTCCTGAGAGCGACCCATTCTTTCACAAATGTTTGTAGAAGCAGTCTGCATGCCTAGGTGCTTGATTTTATACACCTGTGGCCATGGAAGTGATTGGGACACCTGAATTCAATGATTTGGAGGGGTGTCCCAATACTTTTGGCAATATAGTGTATTTTACATAATGAACTGAAGTAACAATTTTTTTTGTCTTTTACAGTTTCAGTTTGACTTTTTTTTTTTCAAGCGCTGCTTGCCAAACTCCTAATCTTAAGTATTAAATTTTAGGGATGCACCGATACCAAGCTCATGTACTTGTACTCGTACTCGTAAAAATACCCCCGATACCTCACAATTAATGATGACAACACACACGTTGCGAACTGCATGCTTTCAATCACAATTCGTTATCGATTAGTGAAGGCGGGATAGGCGGAATCGTGCTGAATGACACAGACCAGAAGCGCTCTCTCCCTTTCTTGCGCGCGATCCCGGTTCTCTCAGACAGCACGCAATTAGTTCTCCTTGCGCCTGAATGGTCAAATGCACACATTGTTGTCAAAATGTCCATCATAGTATTTCTTCTATTGTTTGTAATTTGTTTGTAAATTTTATATTATACAGTTATATATTTTGGTAATTATGCCCTTTGAAGGTTATTGGACACTGTGAAATGTGTTCTTTAAGTTTGTGACAAGCACATAAAAATTATTACTTTTTTTTCATTAGAGTAATAATAAAGAAGCTGTCCTACATTCATTAGTCTCACTGTGTTGTGCTTGGAAAACTGCAACATCACCAAAAAAAAAAAAAAAAAAGAAAGAGAGAAATTAATAAATGTATAGGCATCGGTATCAGCGAGTACTAGAAAAAAAGTATCGGTACTCGTACTCTGTCCTTAAAAAATGGTATCGGTGTAGCTTGTCCTGCAGTGATTTGGTTACGAACACGAACACGAATGATTCCTCAAATCATGTGGATTTTTGAAGATACGTGTGCTATTACTTTTTTCTAAGTGCATCAGACTTACGATACTTGCCTGGCGAATAAAAGACATAAAAGACATAAAATCCTATAGATTTACATTGACTTACAGGATAGACCCAAGTATCATATGGTATCATAGAAACTTGAAGATAGGCTCTTTTGATTTGTGCCAAAAGGGACCTCAAACCACTTATAATAGCCGCTTTTTTTACCGTCGGGCCAAACAGTTCTAAAAAGGGTAACAGCGTGGCTTTGGAGATGCTCTGAAGGGAGGATGGGATCGAATGCTTTCAAAGCTAGCTTTGCTAGCCTCTCCGAAATTGCCTGTCTTACCTTAAAACAATGATAATGATTTGGCCGGATGATGGAAAAGCAGCTAATGACACCCTGGTAAACAGCCACAAAATCCTAGCAACTGCATAGCAATGCCCTGACAACCACCCAAAACACCCTAACATTGTGATGACAACATTTGCACAAGTTAACACTTCTCACAATATTTCTTTGGAAAAGTCTTGTTTACTGTATAATTTTACATTATTGAATGAATTTGGTGTTACAGCCAGTTAAAGACAGCAAAGTTTCAGTGCGAAACAAATCTGTGTGTGTTTTTGTATGGTCCTGAGATGTTATAATTAATGGTTTGTGTTGGTTTGGTTGATTTTGCTCTACCTAGGTGCTGGATGATATATAGTCCCACACCTCTGAGGGAAAACTTAAGCAGGAGAAGTGTTTCCACTGCTGTCAAAGAAAAACAGCATTTATCAATAGACCTGCACTGGAAAACAGAAACATGTGCCAGAAGAACAATTATATCCAGAAGGTATCAGAATACATATCATTATAGTGTGATTTTAAGATACAAAGTGAGATAACAGATAAATATTTAGAAAACAGAAAGGTTCCATGGAAACTAGAGACCTAATGATGTTCCTTTGGAATTATATTTGAAATTAAATTACATAATTGCAAGATGAGTCTACAGTTACCTGTTTTAAACAAGTGTAAATTTTAGGATTTTTATATACTATCATGGTTTTGCAAAGGGTTCCAAGTGGTTTAAGTGTGTTGCTATCAGTGTTGTTACTGTTAACTAAAATATTGTTAACTGAAACTATTAATGAAATAACACAATAATAGTTTTGAAAAAAAAAAAAAAAACATTTAGTTTTTCCAGTTGTGGAATTTATCTCTCCAGATTATTTATCCATTCCAAATTATAATCAAAATTCCATTAGCATTCCTTTGGAAGTCTTTCTGACTCAGGCATGTATAAGAGAATATTCTAATCCTTGGATAATCAGTACACTGTTTTGCTGCTGGAACAAGCATTTTTGTCTAGTCAATAGCAGTTTAACATTGACATTCTTGGTGTGCATCTCTGATGCAGAACTCTGGACTGCAGCTCATTAAAAATAGACAGAGCATTTAGAGAGAGTTAAAGTCCTAATGTAAAATATTTACCAGTGACTTAAGTATAGCACTGAGATCTGTTTCTGCTGAGCGTGCTGAATAATAAACTCAATGTCTATTGTGCGCTGAGTTACAGCAGTGATGTCTGTGAGGGGCTTTTATTTGATCTCTTTGTTTTTGTCTTGTTAAAGTCGGCATGAATCCTATGTATATCGGTGTGAAACGGCTTCTCGAACAAGAAAAAATGTAGGGAGGGACTTGATTTTGTCCATGAGGAATTGATTGGATGGTTGTGGTTTGCTCACATCATGTGAGTGACAGGATGTCCTGCCCTCACACCAGTAAACACATTATCAGAGAAGTGAAGAGATGTCGCTGCAAGAGGGAGGGCAAGTTATTAATGAGAGACGAGTGCGACACACGGCTTTGAGAGCAGTGGAACTTTTATTATGCCACAGTCGCTGCTTTCGCTTCTTTCAGTCAAGCGTATGTGGGGTAACACAGCGCTGATAAAAGCACAGCACTCGCAGAAAATCAAGAAAACGAGATTCAAACAGTAAGACTAAACAAGTTGAGCTATATAACAATGATTCGTTTTCTGTCTATAAATTAGTGGTTCAACAGATCACAAAACTCACAGTTCGGATCATATCGCGGTTATTAAGTCACGGATCGGATCATTTTTTGGATTAGCACAAAAAAATAAATTGGGGGGTGGGGGGTAACTTTGCATTTATTACTTAGCCCACTTTAACTACTTCGATACCAAACTACTAGCCTACATTATTAAAAGCAAGTGAACAGACTGTAAAAAGAACAAATACTGCACACCACTAACAAGCATAAATAAATACAACATAAAGTTACAAATAAAGTATAAGGTCTAACTGTAGTGTTAATTTTTGTGTACAGAAATGTAATAATTAAATGTATAATGATACTGTTCACTGTATAAATTTAATATAGATTAAATGTTAACCTCAGCATTTACTAGTACATTTTTGAGATCAAAAGTTGTATCTATTAACATTTATGCACTGTGTGAACTGACATCAACATGAGCATTTAAATAAACAATCCCAAACTTTTGAATGACAGTGTATCATTGTCCTAGCAACTGCCTAGCAACCACTCAGAACACCCTAGCAACAAAGCAACTCCTTAGCAACCACCGAATACACCTTAGCAACAGCCTGACACCATTATGAACACTTTAGAAACTATGAACTACATAAAACTTATATAAGCGTCTGTTTTAAACATTCAGACAAGGCAATGTTAAGCCAGTTTGTCTTGACAAACTTTCCATTTCTAGTACTACTTAGCATTTGGTTAATTCTGTGTTTACTTGCATACAGTTTAAATACCATCATTTTGCAGGCTTTCACTGAATAATCCCTTCTCTCCCTCCCTCTATGTCTCTCTTGTACAGCTTCTTTTCAGTATTACAGAGCGTGAATGTGAAAAGCGTCGCCGATAGGCAGCCGCACAATACCACTAACGCGTTAAAATGACTTCCAGATGTCTCCAACTCCTGATCAAGAGGAGGAAGAGTAGGGGGGAAACCAGAAGAGTACAGGAAACCAAAGCAAAATAAATGATTTGCAAATGTAGCATAGGGGTGGGGGAGACTGACGGACGGCTAGAGACGGCGGTCTGGTGCTGGTTAGATGTGGTGCTGGCTCCGGGTGGGCTAGTGTGGGGTGACAGTGATGGAGGAGGTGAGAGAGAACGCCTGGTGTGATCGAGCAGACACCTGTGCCAGCGCTCGTATCAGCTCCTAGAATGCATTAACAGATCGTCCATCCCTTGAGGGCCCCCAAGGGCCATAAACTACAACAATACTGAGGTACACATGATGAACTTTTGTTTCAGCTTACTAACACTCTGAAAAATAAAGGTTCCACAAGGAAGTTTTCACAGCAATGCCATAGAAGAACCATTTTTTGGTTCCCCAAAGTAAGTTTGAGTGAACATTTCTTAAAAGAACCACTTTTTTTCTTAGTGTGAAGAACATTTGAACAATTTAAAGAACCTTTTTCCACTATAAAGTACAGTGGCCGAGAGAGCTCAGTGTGCTGCAACTGAAAAAAACTCATGCAAATAGAAAAAACACCAGCAAATTAAGAAAACATCTTCATCAGTTTGACAACACATGTCCTGCAAATACTCACAATGCAACCAAATACAGACACGCGCTGCAAATACTCATAACACCCTTGACATTAACACCCACCAAATGTGGGTGAATTTGAGCAGTGGCATGTAATGCAGTCACTCCTGCTAGCCACTATGCTGGGATAAATTTTAAGTTATATATACCCTCAATATACATTTTTGTAGTTTTAAAAAGGCATCTGAAAAAAAAAAAAACTATGAGCAATATTGTCAAAAATATAAATTTTCAATACATACCGATACTGAAATATTTAAAACGATTCTAATACTAATTTTCCACAGAATAGATGCACAATACCAGCTGCACTTTCTCGCTCTCGCATCTCTTCGACTGAGTTAACACACAAACCCACCTCCCCTTACTTACTCGTTACATTTGCTCTGGATGAATATTGTTGGTGTTACAGTGCTTGAAATTTACCGTGGGATTGCGCATAATTTTACTCATTCCCACAGATTTTGTGCTTACAACCAAAGTGCGCCAGCATAAAGCCGCTTCTCAGTACTAAATTGTTATTTTTTGCTGCTTATAGCTCTTAAACAGTCAAATAAAATTATGTCAAAATGCGGGAATGGCGAGTATGCATGTAAACACAGTCAGTTATGTTTTATCGCATATGTAACACTATAATGGATCCATGTGTCAGGTCTTAAAGTGACAGTAGCCTAATATACCTGCTGCCAAATGAAGAGATAATAAACATATCTATATGGCAGTTTTTTCCCTATGGTATCAATTTCAAAATTGTGGCTAGTAACTTTGGAAAGTTAAAATAATAAAGATACTTTTGTGCAATGCAGTGATTTCATGAATGTTAAAGGATCTTCATGGAACTATAGATGCCAACAAATAAGCTTTATTTTTTAAAAGTGTAATGTAAAGAGCATTTTAATAATCTAACCTTTTGCCGCTACAGTATATCACTTCTAAAAATAAAGGTTCCAAAAGGATGTTTTTGCAGTGATGACATAGAAGAACAATTTGGTGTTCCCAAATAACCTTTCAATGAACAGAACCATTTTTTTTTCTTAGAGTGAAGAACATTTTAATAATCTGAATAACCCTTTTCCACTATAAAGAACCTTTAGTGCAATAGAAAGATTCTGTGGATGTTAAAAGGTTCTTTGAGGATTCTCTATGGGGTTCAGGTCAGGCGAGTTTGCTGGCCAATCAAGCACAGTAACACCATGGTCATTGAACCAGCTTTTGGTACCTTTGGCAGTGTGGGCAGGTGCCAAGTCCTGCTGGAAAATGAAATCAGCATCTCCATAAAGCTTGTCAGCAGAAGGAAGCATGAAGTGCTCTAAAATTTCCTGGTAGATGGCTGCGTTGACTGTGGACTTCAGAAAACACAGTGGACCAACACCAGCAGATGACATGGCAGCCCAAACCATCACTGACTGTGGAAACTTCACACTGGACTTCAAGCAACATGGTTTCTGTGCCTCTCCACTTTTCCTCCAGACTCTGGGACCTTGATTTCCAAATGAAATACAAAATTTACTTTCATCTGAAAAGAGGACTTTGGACCACTGAGCAAGTAAGATGCTTGTGACAGGTGGAGCCCATTTCCTGAAGACGTCTGTGTGCGGTGGCTCTTAATGCACTGACTCCAGCTTCAGTCCACTCCTTTTGAAGCTCTCCTAAGTTCTTAAATCGGCTTCGCCTGACAATCTTCTCAAGCCTGCGGTCATTCCTTTCACTTGTACACCTTTTCCTACCACACTTTTTCCTTCCAGTCAACTTTCCATGAATATGCTTTGGCACAGCACTCTGCGAACAGCCAGCTCTTTCAGCAATGACCCTCTGTGGCTTACCCTCATTGTAGAGGGTCTTGATGATCGTCTTCTGGACAACTGTCAAGTCAGCAGACTTCCCCATGACTGCTGTTGGGATTACTGACCTAAACCCAGTATTTATACCCTGAGAATGGTAATTTAATAGAACTTGAAATTAAATATTCTAATAATTTGAGATACTGATTTTTTAGATTTTGATGAGCAACCAGCTGTAATCATAAAAATGAAAACAAAAAAGTCTGGAAATATTTTACTTTATGTCTAATAAATCTAGATAATAATAAGAAATGTTTCTTGAGCAGCAAATCATCATATTAGAATGATTTCTGAAGGATCATGTGACACTGAAGACTGGAGTAATGATGCTGAAAATTCAGCTTTGCATCACAGGAATAAATTACAATGTATTACAAAAGACACCAGTTATTTTAAATTATAATAATATTTCATAATATTACTGTTTTTACTGTATTTTGATCAAATAAATGCAGCTTAAGAGCATAAGAGACTGAAAAAATTGTATTGACCCCAACCATGTGAATGGTTAAATAAAAATGTATAGAATTAATTAAAATATTATTTTTAACTTTATTTTGCAACCTGGTCTCATAGGAAAGACGTACCTTTTGGAACGTTTTCGCAAGTTGCCAAGATCCGTACCAATGCGTACATATCACTGCAGTTTCCAACAGAAATGAACGCTAGAGGCAGTAAAACGGCAAGCGCTTTTAATCGTTTTCATACACAGTTGCGATTTCCGGGTCAGATTATGGATTAATAAAGACTCGTTTTCACGTCTCCTTGCACAATATTATGTTATGACTTCAAAGCGCTTTTTTACCAGAGTGCATGATTTGTAAAGGAATATATTTTGGACTTTGCATCACTTAACCAGCTCCATATGTTTCGCTTTTCAGACATAACAAGCTTGCTCGGTAGCTCAGCTGATACGGAGTTGTCCTTAAGATGAGAAAGCCTTGGGTACAAATCCTGTGAAAGGCGAGTCACGGTAAAAGAGCTCAAAGAGAGACCTAAACAAGCTAAAACGGCACAATTACGGATGTTTTTTATGTGACATTTGCTTTTGTTAACACTATCGGGTAGGTTTTGGTGTAATGTTGGTGGTACATTATTTTAAAACGCAATGGAGTGCAAATTTCAAATCAGAACTGCGGTGATTCATATAAAAACCAACGTCATAAAAACGTACCATATTCCCGTTTATCTGTTCTGGCAAAAAAAAAAAAAAAAAAATGAACATGCTTTTAGCGCCACTCAGTGGACATTTCACATCGAAACTGCAGTGATATGTACGTATTGGTACGTATTTTGCGACTCGCGAAAACGTTCCCACAGGTACGTTTTTCTAATGAGACTGGGTTGTTATTTTGGTACCCTCATGTTAGTTAACTGTCAATTCTTTACTGAGCTATAACTTAGCTATTTATTTCTATCTTAATTTTCTTGCTATTGTGTAAATAATAAAGACAAATCAAGTGCCTAAGCTTGACCAGGGCAAATTTCTGAAAATGTGGTCTACACTTGACTTCGTTAAATTGGAAAACAAGCATATTCATTATAGTAAGAGAATTCAAAACAAAGACCAATATGTGTTTTCATTACTAAGTTAACGTTAAATGATTCTTTCAGCATTTGGACTTTAAGCTTTGCTTCTCTCCATTTAAGCATTTATTTGTCTTTTTCTGTCTTCCGTCTACTCGGCTTCACTGTTTTCTCTTTTTTGTTTCTCTCTTCGGGCTCAGAAAGAGTCAATTATAGGGCTATAAAGGTCTCTTTAGCCCAGAGACGGGCTGCCCGTGTCGGGGGAAGCTGAAAGCTAACATGATTACCGGGTAAGTTTATAAGCTGTAAGTGCTGAGATGAAGTGAATGCTCTCTCAGAGGAGACAAACAGAAAGATAAACTCTCTTATTCTCTTTCAGAGTGGAACAACTAGCAGCACACAGGAGACACACAGGAAAACTGTGTACATGCCTCTGGAGGTTAGCATTGACGGATCTGTCTCCTGACTGCATCCTTTTTCTGGGTAATGTAAAGCCTGGAGAGTTCATCAAGTTGGTGAAGTTCATTTGAAATCCTTTGAAAAAGTAATTAGCCAGGATATCAGTAGCAAACTACTTTAAAAATGTAACTAGATAAGTTACACTATAGAAAAATGGTATTCATATTAACCAGGGACACCAGAAAGGCCAAAAATCACCACAAAAGTAGTTCATATGGCTTATGCATGATATTTTAAGATTTCTGAAGCCATACAATACATTTGTGTAAGGAACAGGACTAAATTCAAGTCAGTCAGTCATTAATTTTCGTTATTCTGAAGCTTGTATCTAATCTGTTTTTGTGTGCCATTTTTTACTTATAACATATACTGTAAAGCTTGAGTGTAACTCTACACCCTAGCTTCATTTAGTATACGCGAAGCCATGGATGTGCAAATTAGTCCCCTCCTCCACTCAATCACACCAGCTCGGACTACCTAATCCACTCGGTCAACTTTAGAAAACAATACACAATGGCGAGTGGAAATATTGATTTAATTCAGCCATATACTCTATGTTTGAACCAGAAACTGATTCAGAAGAAGAAATGGAAGAGCGAATTACACATGGTCGTCTAGACTACAAGTCGATGTATGAGAATGGTAATGGGTTTTAAGTGTCACCCTCTACAATGTCGGACACATAACAATAATTGATATGATTAGCCTTTGGCTTGACTATGTTATCAATAGCTAATAATGTTTTGCTAATGTTACACAAACCATGTTCCCATTCACCATCTCAGAGTCAGACAGCTGCCTTCTAAAATCATCATCTTTAGAAACGCTTTGAATATCATAGAAAGTCAGTGGAGAAGCCTTGCACCATGCATTGATGGAATTGGTTACATGTTTATGATGGTAGGAAACAGGATTTTTTTTAGACTGTCTTTGGTACACTGCAGTTTTAAGGAGAAAATACTCAGCAATGGTGTAGACTGATGAATTCGCACATGGTTTATCTTCAAGCATATTAAAAACACCACATAGACATATAAACAACATTAAAAACTTGATTGTTACCACAAGGGGTCTTTAAGATATATTACTGTATGTAATGTGGTAAAACAAATACACTGTAAAAAAAAAAAAAAAAAAATCTAAGTTGCCAAAAACAAAGATTATTAGAGTATGTTTTACAAGAAAATACTATTTGAGTCTTTCTACTTCACTTGCTGTTTCTTTGTTATTAATTGTCAAATTTACTAGTAATTTCTGATTGAAAACTGTTTCAACGGCAAATTTTTTTCAGCGTATGTACAAATTGAAACGAACAGCCCTTTCCTTCAATGACCCCTTTAGATTTTTCACTAAATGTGTTTTATTTCACCCAGTGGTGAAATCACACATATCTGAGGAAAACCACTGACTAAAAATATCTCATCTCCACAAATGGAACATCCATTCACACACACTTCTAAACACCACATACTGTACACGTGTGAGCGAACACACACTCACAGCACCACCCCGGGTACAGCTTGCCCTCAGTTCTCCTGATCTCCAGCCAATGTCCTGCCAGTGTTCTGGGTGGTCCCATTCCTGTGGTTCTGGCAACCCATCCGTCCACCAAGCCAAAATATTACAAACACACCCATTTACTTGTCATGACAGAGTGAGGTTAAATGACTAGATCATGAATGCTAGTGACCCTCCAATCCAGTGGTCCCATGTGCCGTACACTTACACATTGTGGACTATTGTACGGCTTCAGAAGACTATAGCGCCCAAGTAGAATTGGTAGCTGTTATGGTGCTTTTGTCATTTTTGGAGACTAACAGTGAAAAAGCATGTCCACTTGCAAAAATTTAGCTTTGGGTTAAGTCCTGGGAAAAGTTCTGGTAAAATCCTAAGAAACAAACCGAATAAGACAGCAGAGTGACGTTTTCTAATGAGAGTGTGTTGAACCTACAACCATCACAAACTAGAACTAGGCAAACATTTTGACATATTTCTACCAAGGAATGCCATGGTGGCCAGATACTTGTCTTGCATTTTGCATGAGTTTACATTTTTATATATTATACTGTATTACAGTAATCAGAATCACCATTGCAAACAATAGGAATTAAAAATATATATATATGATTATAATACAGCATTTTAAAATACACTTTATTTTGATGGTCCACTTTAGACGTTCTACTAACTATAAGTAGATATAGTTAGACTAGTATGCATTGCAACTACATGTCAACTACCAGTCATAATTTTATATGTTAATAGACTGTTAATTTTGGGTTAGTAGAATAAGTTGCAAAGTTACTTATAGACAGTAGAATGTCAAAATAAAGTGTTAAAAGATATTAATATTAAAAAAATAATTAAAATAATATTTTTTATAATGTTTATGTAATACAATATTTTTTATTTTTTAAGTAATTTAATAAAACTCTGCTCAGAATCACCATTGAGAATAATGGGAATTACAAAAAAGAATTATAATACAATATTTAAATAAATATATTTTATGTAAAATGGTATTTTTATTTTTTATGTAATTTAATAACAAAACTGTATTACAATAAGTAGAATCACCCTCGAGAATAATGGGAGTTACATAAAAATTGCTTTAATAATTAGGTGTAATTGTGTTTACATCTAGGAGCTCTGTCAGTCTCAGACACAAATTGCACACCCTCGGACCACCCACAGCCCAAGCGCTGATTGACGCACACAAGTACTGACTGAAATTCATCAGATCCAATCGGACTGGTTGGATGTTCATCAGTTCACCCTGATACAAAGTCGTGCTTTCAAGCTACTGAGTTGATACAGTGAGCACTTCCGAGGAAGAACTAGATTGGATTTTGTTCTCCAGGTTAGTGGAATCAGATCTTTGAAAAATATTCAGAGCTTTGTTTTGGACATACAAAAGTTATGATTACAAAATCTATGCACATTTCTGCTTCTATAAATGTTGTGTCAAGTGCTTCAGATAAACCCCACACCTAAATGAAGCCTACAAAATGAAAATAAATTGTTATTGGTTGTTTTTTTTTTTTAAAGTTGGTCATTGGGACTTTTTCTGAGAGGGTGAGACTGCAAACTAGACCAGAATTCATGCTGATAGTCAAACATCTGACTATTGAAACTATTGCTGCGTCTTAAATCGAATACTTCTCTACTATATAGTATGTGAAAAACAGTATGCCAAAAGAGTAGTATGTAGTACATACAATACATAGTAATGGAAAAACAGTAGGCGAAAAGTCCTTGGATGACCTACTACTTCCAGCAAGATTCTGAAGTGCGGATTCGATGGACACTTTACTATCCCATGAGGCCACAGGAGAGGAGTTTTGAATGGCAGTGAAGCGACACAACTGATGCCCTAGGTCACTTGACAATAACAACATGGCGGATATAGTATGTCCAAATTCCTTCATACTACCCACAAAGTCCATTCATATACAAATGTAGTTACTATTCAGACAGTATGTGATTACGGACACAGCGTATGTTCTTGTTTGTATGGGGA
The DNA here is from genome assembly GCA_037950675.1 of Hypophthalmichthys molitrix. Classification (NCBI taxonomy): domain Eukaryota; kingdom Metazoa; phylum Chordata; class Actinopteri; order Cypriniformes; family Xenocyprididae; genus Hypophthalmichthys; species Hypophthalmichthys molitrix. Next base: position 23,192,422 of record CM075504.1, read on the forward strand.
CTCTAGTTATAGCGATTTGCAGCTAAGAAAGTGGGTAGAACTTGTTAATTTAAATTGGTGATTTCTGCATGTTGTGAATGCAACATACAACAAACAATACAGCCAGTCTGTGACCTCCAGAAGTAAATGCCTTAGTAAGGCCTGAGTAAGACCAGCCAGTAGTTAATATATCAGTTGGAAACAGCAACTGTCTCACCACTGCATACATTTATCACCTGAATTTCATAACTTTATAACAGCGTGATTTATTTTTCTTTAACACCATCCATACTGTACCCATTAGTCCTCTCTTAGGATGCGTTTCATGCAGAGGAATTGATTCATGAGTCCGCTACTCTGTTCTGGACTGAGTTACGTACAGCAGTTCACCACGCGAACCACAAAATGCTGTTGCTTTATAGCAACAGGTGTTGATGGATCACATAAAAGAGAGATAAAAACAGACTGAAAGGTGTGTGTGAGTGTAAGAGAGAGAGAGACAGACAGAGAAAGAGAGCTCCCATCTGCTCTGCATTAGCCACCATTCTTCGCAGGTCAAGGTTTTGCTCTTTGTAAATGTATGTTTGTACAGGTTTGTGTCACAATAACTTGCAGAGTAGAAACAGCAGTTTTTCAAAGTGTGCAATTGCTCTCCACCCTTTAACCAAAGAGTGATGTTCGCTCCATCCTCCAGGTCTCGCTTATGTAAGGCTTGTACCCCCACGCCAGCTTTGGCTTCCGCTCTTAATGAGATCCAATTGGAGAACTGCTGCTCTCGTGGCTTTTGATGGCTGTCACATGTGGAAGTGATTGCCGAATCTCGTGCTGCCGACAGTAAGCGTGAGGACCAGAAAGCCCCGGGTGTGTCTCAGCAGCTTCAGTGTAAGCTGTCCAAGGGAGAGCAGTTTGTAATGGAGGCCTCACAGGGGCAGATACACTGAAGGTATTTCAGCCCTAATAACATTGTTATATATTCACTAAATACTAGTGTTGTAGTACCCCAGACCATTTGTACTCAGTCTTGTCTCGGTCTCAGACTAAGAGGACTTGGGGTTTTATTTCAAGATTGGTCAAGACCACAACTGCGCATTGTCTGATTTATTTGTTAACATCATTAATGTGATTGGATGTAAAACATCCTGCTTTAAATGCAATAAATAACTTCCAATTTGATTTCTGTTGTTACTGTTGTGCCAGGTCAGAAATTAATGAGATCTTGATTTTATATTATAAGATATGCTATAATTAAGCAATTGTGCACACCACTAGTTCAATGAACACATTTTTATTTTTAAAATATTAATCTCAACATTATTTATGCATGTTTTAATTGTTTAATTGTACCAATTCTGATGCAACTTCTGTGCCACCTCTGCTGTGCAAAGATGAATTTTGTTGTTACTGATTTGATTTGATTGGTAGCAGCTCTATAGTTTCTTATCATTTGGGTGGATCTTTTAGATGGGTTTAAGGAGTGCTGGTCTGGTCTTGGTCTTGACTCAGTCTCGCCCTGCCTTGGTCTTGGGTCTCAACCCCTCAAAGTCCTCTGACCAGTTGCATAAACTTAGACCCATCTTAAAAGTTAGTCATCTAAATTTTTTCTTCAAGACTGGTCCTAACTTTTTAAAGGCAGTCACATAAAAAGGTAGATCGGTCTAATTTGAATTGGAAAAGTAAGACTGATTACCCCTTGGTAAATGGTTAGTTGGTCAAACTAGTTCTTAAGACAGAGTCTTAACAAAGTGGCTAAGTTTATGCAACTGGCCCCTGGTCTTGTCTTGGTTTCAACAACAATGGTCTTGGTCTCGACTTATTCTAAGTTTTGGTGGCAGTACTAAATACCCACAGTCCCGATGCTATGCACTGGCAATTTGAAAGGGTTGTTTCAGGTGCCGCAATCACATTTCATGAAAATTGCATTCAGCACACATTTTCATTTCTGTAATGCAGATTTAAGTATTTATGCATCACACTATTTTTTATAAATATTTTATGTAATTCCTAGAAATACTAGGGCTGTACAGAAATATTGATACAGCTAACTATCGCGATAGTGTATCGATCAATCTACCAACCTCTACTATCGATACATTTTTTAAAAATCATGTTTTAAACAGATTTAAAATTACGTTAAAATGTCATCAAATCCCTCTGTGTCAAATGACCTCCTCCTCTGCTCCCGCAGACTGTCTACAAAGCTAACAGTTGCCCGTCATATATACATATGGCCAGTGTCTCAGAAATAAGTGAGAGCGAGCTTAGTGGAAAATATAAGAGTGCATCCGCGCGACTGCCGCTTTCTCTCGTTGTGAAAACGTTTTGTGCAGTCGAGGCAGTGCTCACGTCGCAGTCTCGGAGCGGACGATGCCAAAACATATAACTCAAGCTACAGCAGGGAACAGTCAGACTCACAGAATCATTTTCACAGTTAGTGTTTTATTCCAACCTCAATATAAACTCGTATAACTGTCTTCCACAAACGTCCCATTGTCAACAGCGTTACTTATTAAACCAAAGCAACTTGAATGAGCAACTGAAATATACCCACATATGCTGTATTCGTGGCACACATTTGATGTAGACAGTATAGTAGAGAATGTTCATTCTTAAAGGGGCCACACCTCTATTCCACTTATTACAATACTATTTTAGCTAGCTTTATAAATTTTGTATACTTAATGCAATTTATTTTTATATGATTTTTTTGGCATCTACATCTTTAATTAAACATGTTCAGTTACACAATATGCACTTCATATATTTCAGTGTCTTCACTGTTCATTGACACTGTACAATACAAATACCTTTGCTAATAAATTATAATGGAAGTTTTTTTTTTTTTTTTTTCTGCTGAGTTATCAATATAATGTAATATAATGTGATATACAAGAATACCCCAGGTGCAGTTGCTTTTTTTAAATTTTTTTTTACATGTTTTATTTAGGCCTATATATACACTACCAGTCAAAAGTTTGGACACGGTAAGATTTTTAATGTCTTTAAAAAAGTTTCGTCTGCTCACCAAGGCTGCATTTATTTAATTAAAAATACAGTAAAAACAGTAATATTGTGAAATATTATTACAATTTAAATAACTGTTTTCTGTTTGAATATATTTTATAAAGTAATTTATTCCTGTGATCAAAGCTGAATTTTTAGCATCATTACTCCAGTCTTCAGTGTCACATGATCCTTCAGAAATCATTCTAATATGCCGATTTTCTGCTCAAGAAACATTTATGATTATTATCAATGTTGAAAACAGTTGTTTACTTTTTTTTTCACTGATGAATAGAACATTAAAAAAAACAGCATTTATCTGAAATACAAAGATTTGTAACATTATACACTACCGTTCAAAAGTTTGGGGTCAGTAAGAATTTTTATTTTTATTTTTTTTGAAAAGAAATTAAAGAAATTAATACTTTTATTCAGCAAGGATGCATTAAATCGATCAAAAGTGACAGTAAAGACATTTATAATGTTACAAAAGATTATATTTCAAATAAATGCTGTTCTTTTTAACTTTTTATTCATCAAAGAATCCTGGAAAAAAAAATATTGTACACAAATATTTTGTACAATTGTACACAATAAATGTTTCTTGAGCAGCAGATCAGCATATTAGAATGATTTCTGAAGGATCATGTGATTACCGTTTCCAAACTTTTGACTGGTAGTGTGTATATATATATATATATATATATATATATATATATATATATATATATATATATATATATATATATATATATATAATAAATAAAGTTATCAAAGATGCTATTGAGTAATTGGAATTACAAAAGGAAATCCAGTTTGATGCACTGCTGCAGTGATGTAATGAGAATTTGGGGGTAAATGGGCTTAAAATAATTTAAAAATACATTATTATATACACAAAATACATAATCATTTATAAGTTGGGGTATGGTAAGATTTTTTTTAAAAGGCTGCATTTATTTGATCAAACATACAGTAAAAACAGTAATTTTGTGAAATATTATCACAGTTATTATTAAAGCGTTTTGTTTTAATATATTTGAATATATTTTAAAATGTAATTTATTGCTATGGCACAGCTGAATTTTCAACATCATTACTCCAGTCTTTAGTGTCACATGATCCTTCAGAAATCACTCTATGATGATGATTTGCAGCTCAAGAAACATTTCTGATTATTATCAATGTTGAAAACAGTTGTGCTACTTAATATTTTTGTGGAAACACATTTTGTTTCAGTGTTCTTTGATAAATAGAAAGTTCAAAAGATCAGCATTTATTTGAAATAGAAATCTTTAACATCATAAATATCTTTACTGCCACTTTTGATTATTAAAATGCATCATTTTTGAATAAAGTGTTAATTCTTAAAAAAAAAAGTCTTTCTTAACCAAAACTTATATACAAAACTGTTTGCTGGAAGCTTTATTTTTCCTTATCTTGATTCAGGCCTCTTTCTCAAACAAACTCTGTCTTTCCTCATTTCATCTTTTCCCTAAAGAAAATGACGGGAAAGCCCCTGAGAAGCACAAACAGGCCCTCCTCATCTGTAAGCCATGTGCATGTGCATTAGAGTTGTGCGTAATAAGCCCTCAGAGGGATCTAATGGATTATGGGCCAAACACATGAAGACCTGTACAAAGAGCAGGGCCAGAAAGACCAGCATTGTGTAGTGACATTAGCCTTGTCTAATGAAGGTTCTGGTGAATAAAGGAGAGTTGGGTGAGTAAATAATGTATTGGTGTTATTTAGGGGGGATTTCTCTCAGTATATGAAAACACACAAGCCATAGAGAATGTATTTAATGGGAATACATGACATCATTTCCCTGAGGAAGGAGAAAGGGTGTCATAAACTCATGTGATTAGTTCAAAAGATACACATAAAAAAAAATAACACATACAAAAAATAACACGTTTTAGTTTTTGCACCAAATGTGGGACAGGTAGAAAATTCTTGTAATAGATCTGCTGATTTCTTTCAAGGTTCCAGTATCAATGCAGATTTGGGGCTGTTCACACACTGTAAAAATGATTTTTCAAAAATAGTTTCAAAGTAAATTCTACACACATTTTTTTTTTTTCACTTTGGTTAATCGGCATGGGTAGTTAAGGTAGAGTAGTTAAGAAGCCCAGAAAGGACACCAGCATCCAAAAGTAATGAAAAATCTGAGCATTTATGTATCTGTTTCTATACTTTATCTGACATGTTATTTATTGAAAATCCTTGAACATATTTGAAGCATGCTACAAATGACATCAGACAGTCATATGCAGGAAGAAACGCATAATTTCAATAACATTGAGATGGGATGTGTGCGCTCGTTTAAATAGAACAGAGGCACATTTTTATTGATATGCCTAATGAAAGACTGCGGACGGATAGATGGATATATTTCATGCTTTGACGGACTGCCATTCCCGGAGACGAGGCTGAGGATCAGTGTCAGCTGGTGAATAATAGATGTTGTTTATGAGAGTATATATTCAATCTGACCCCAGAGGTTACAGACAGAACTGCAGCACAACTCCCGCAGGAGGAGAGAGAGAGAAGGGGAGAGATAGAGAGGGAAAAGTGACAGATGATGTTCGTTCAGGGACGTGATAGGTCATTGGGTGAGGAGGGACTCCACATGAGCCATTAGTGACACATCTCAAATAGTCTAATAGACACACACACACAGCTATTAGTGATGTCAAATGTCTCTGTAAACATGTAAAAACACAAAGCACTCAGTCATATGGTGCAAGAACATCACATGTGCTGGTATGACCTGTAAGTGGGTTAAAGACAAGGACGTCTAAGATAATGAGAAGATTTTTTTTTTTTTTTTTAACAAATCTATTTTTAAAATCCATGTGGCAAATTCTTAGAAACGCAGTTGTTGTATTCATGTTTCAAACATTTTTGAAAACCTTTTTTGATTTAATAACTAAAAATGTAAAGTGGTGTAACAATCAAGTAAAAAGTAATAAAATATTTTCCTAACACCTTGAATACATTTGCTCACATCTTAATCTTTATCTTAAAAATATTTAATTCATTTTTAATTAATTATGAATTTTTACATGTATTTTTTATTTTTAAATTCATGATGTCAAATTATAAAACATCATGTAATTGATCTTGTTTTATCATTTGACAACCTAAACTAACTTTGTTTTATTAAAAAAAAAACTCACTGACCTTGACACACAGTTATGAGAGTGTACTCTGTGTGATGTCATTTCTTGTTGTATGGTTTTACATGACAAAAAAATGACTTCCTGCATGTTGGTTACAGTGACTATGATTTGGTGGACAAAGTTTGTTCAAATATAACACTCCTTCGCTATTTATTTTTAGAAAACATAAAGGGGTATAGTCCGCCCAAAAAATGAAAATTGTGTCATTATTTACTCACACTCATGTCGTTCCAAATCCTTGATACTTTCGTTCATCTTCGGAACACAATCATTTTGATAAATCTGAGATCTTTCTGTCCCTCCATAGACAGCTACACAAGTGACACTTTGATGCTTCAAAAAGTTCATGAAGAGATCGGAACAGATTTAATTTAGGCTTTTATTCACATATAAGCATTCATCAACTCACACATCAGTTGTGGTAAATGGAAGCTCAAGCATGTTTGCTTGACATGCGAGAACAAATGAGGTTCATTCTGTTACACAACATGTTTGAGCTTCCGGAAGAGGTTGTTCTTGCGTGTCAAGCAGGTTTGGTTGAGATTCTGTTTATGTTTGCCTATTAATGTTAAAGCCTAAATTAAACCTGTTCTCCATATAAAGCGATCGCATCTCTTCATAAAATTTGGACTAAGCTGCTCAATTCATATGGATGAGTTTTACGATCATTTATTAACTTTTTGAAGCATCAAAGTGTCAGTTGAATAGCTGTCTATGGAAGGACAGAAAGCTCTCAGATTTCATCAAAAATATCTTCATTTGTGTTCCGAAGATGATCGAAAGTCTTACGGGTTTGGAACGACAGTGAGGGTGAGTAATTAATGACATAATTTTCATTTTTGGGTGAACTAACCCTTTAAGGTTTGACTACTTTGAGATGTATGTAATTATTTATTTATTTTATATTTATTTATTGTTATTAACTTATTTTTTTTTTTATGTCTTTTGATTTTTATGTATGTATGCATGTATTTATTTATTGTCTTGTTCATTTATTTATTTTCATTGTCTTTTTTTAACCACAAACTATCAAAATAAGTTGCTCCCCAAACGACTACTATACACTAATACTATGCACTGTACCCTGCTGTTTAGTGTATGAGTTTATAAGGTTATTTAAGGTTAAGCTTCTCCCCCTCAACTACATGACGCGAAGCATGAACATTCCACACTTCTGTTTGTTTTTTTTGTTTTTTTAGGTTAATTAAGCCGCATTCAAGTATTTGCACTTTTTCTAGAATTTTGAAGTGTGAACGCACTGGACTTTTTGTACAAAACGACATAGAATAGTGCATAATTACTGCACGCAAATAGGGACACACCTAATGTTTTTCTCATAGCAGTGATTGTGTGTATGAAATGCATTTTAATGTTAATATTTTTATTTCATAAATAATTTCATTATTTCATTTCATATTATTAATAGGTCCGGGCCAAAGAATGAGCTTAACATCACTGACCCAGATATGTTCTGCACACAACCATTTATCAGATGCCAAATACTGACTAATTAATTAAGTCACTGTACATGCATGGACTCACATGTTTATGTAAGTAAACTCAGATGAATGGAGTCAGTTACTTCTGATGGTTTACATGCTGTCAAATCTGATTCAGATACAGAAGCATTAGTCTGATTTGTGTCTGCCAGCAGGTGGAACCCCGTGTCTCCATATCACCCTCTCCTGTGACAGCTGCACGTCTTTCTCTCTCAGTGTTTGAGTTCTTTGTCCTGTTTAACTTTCATCAATCTTTAAATCAACACCTACCAGCAGTTAGGTAAATGTGTGTATAAGTTTTTTTTTTTTGATATATAATTTTAATATAATATTATATAATAATATTTGATATATATATATGTGTTTTATTGCTTTATTAAAATTGAAAAATGGAGCATGCAAATTGTGAAGCAATTCATGCATGCAGACTAAAGTTTGCACTGATGAAAAGTTGCATCTTCTGAAAGTTGATGTATCGAGTGTGGGCTTACTTGGCTATATTTTGCCGCCAAAATTATACCCGATAATTTTTGGTCCCAAATTTTAATCCATTTTACTGGTAGTCCACTGTATGAAGGATTTTTGGGTATAATATGTCACAGTTTACTTTATTTTGCTATCTTCACTTACATAAATGAACTATAGTGTCCTGCACCCACCAGTAAAAATATATAAAAAATATCAAAAATGTCTGAATAATTTTTGGTTTGACTGTATATGCTATACTATCCTCATTAATTTTCAACTGTTTTTTGCCATTTGTCTATTTTTATTAGGAGGATGTTTAGGATAAACATCTAAAACAAAGTTGATGATTCACTGAAAAAATTGAAAACTCATTAAGTCTGAGCTCCGAAATGGCAATTTCTGGGCTATAACGTTTTCCTCTGAGGATAGCTGGGTAAATGTGTGTGAGCATTTTTGTGTGATAAAGTAATATGACCCAGGATTGATAGAGGATTTGTGAGAGTAAGGAAGTTCATAACACTCTCAGATCTATTCATGACAGTCATTTCCCTGCCTTTGGCCCTCTAGGGACTCATTATCCACTATAAACACATCATCATCATCATCATCATCATCATATAAACTAGTTCTGGGTCTCACAGTGGAGTGTTCTAGACAATATGGGCTGTCTGTCTGTTTTGCGGCTTACATCCAGGAAGTAGAAGTGTGAGAAATTAACGAATCGCTGCTAAATGTTGCCTGTGGTTTCAGACTCTTGAATATTTCTGATAACAAAGTGTGACTGATAATATTAACATGTTTAAAAATGACTCAGAATAAGGAACTGTCTGCATTCTTAGGGGAAAACTTAGAGAATAAATAGAGATAGAATCAAGAGTGAAAGAGAAAATGAGAGAAGCAGACTTATGTGAGAAACGTATGAAAGATTATACTATCTTGAGGATAGTATAAACACACAGAAATGGTTAAGGCCAGAAAATTAATGCAAGTCAGTGGACGACCTCCATTATGATAGAGGGTGTACATTAATGAGGGGTGTGTGTGATCACAGTTTTGTCTTGTTTAATAATTCACTTGTCTTGGGACAGTCCCTTTCTGAGCACATGTCCATTAGAGATGTCACGCACCTTGTGTGCGTCTCTGCCTCTCTGAGCGCTGCTGTAATAGACCAGAGGTCACAGGTTAGCATAGCAAACACATGACCTTTAACACTGACGCACTCTTGAAGCCATTTAGCACCGGTTAGAAATGGGCCCCAACAGGCACTTGATCTCTCAGACACACACATACATAGGCCAACATTTGTCTGCAAACAGAAATGTTTTTCTTTTATTGTATTTAATGGCTTTTGTCTTTAAATGACAGGACATTGATGGTATAGTGAGAGCGATGGGATTTGAACCCGTGTCGTGAGCTCTACCTACTGCGCCACAGCTCTGACCAACAATGCTGTATGATCATCCTCAGCTGTTTTCACTCTTTGATTGTTTAGTCCAAGATTACAGCTGTGAGGTAAAATTAAAGTCTTTTTGGCTTGGCTCCGTTAATTGTTTTAAATTGAATGTAGACAAATATCAGTCTGTGTTGTACATCAGAAAAAAATAAGCATATAATCATTTGTCCAAATTAATTTGTAATTAATGATTATTATTTATTTGAATAATTAAATAGAAATGTATTTATTTACAGTAATGCTTTGTGATTATTAATATGGATAATTATATATATATATATATATATATATATATATATATATATATATATATAATAAAAGTAATTAGTTTTAATAAATAGCATTTATTAACTCTTTCACCACCATTGACTGAATTTTCCGGCAATCCATGTTTTCACTGTTATACAGTAGGGGCATTATTACACATCTTCTGAAAGAGTACAGAATCTCCAGATCAAAACACAGGAGAAGAACAAGCAGAAAACTAAACACAAAACGACAAAAATTGGCTAATACTGAGCCCGCGTTCAGACATAAACACTGAAGCTCTGCAACGAAAACAGCGTAGCAGTATGACGGGGCAGACAAATTTGTTGAATAAAGTTGTTATTTTTGTTTTGTTCTTGCGCACAAAAAGTATCCTCGTCGCTTCATAATATTGAGGTTGAACCACTATAGTCACGTTGACGGTTTTAACAATGTCTTTAGTACCTTTCTGGACAATGTCATTGCTGCCTATGTGTGGATCAGATATCCTCAGATTTCATCAAAAATATCTTAATTTGTGTTCCGAAGACAAACGAAGGACTTACAGGTTTGGGATGACAAGAGGGTGAGTACTTAATGACAGAAATGTCATTTTTGGGTGAACTAACCCTTTAAAGGGGGGGTATAATGCTATTTCATGTATTCTGACTTATTTACACTGTTAAAGAGTTGGATTCTCATGCTAAACATGGCCAAAGTTTCAAAACACGAGCTGGACGTATGACGGAGTATTTCTGTGCCAAAAATACTCTTCCAAATCCTCATAAACTTCGCGTCTTTTTTTCGAGTATGTGCCTGTGTGACATCAGAAAGGTTGGAATTTCTTGTACAGGCACTTCCCCCAGAAGAGCGCGCGTGCACACGTCGACCAGAGCGAGAGAGCTAGAACACGCCCATCAACGCGTGTTCGGCTTTACAGAAGTCGTCGGCAGCGCTGCACAGGTCACAGGACTTCACGAAATCAACAATGTCACCAAAGAAGTGTTTTTGGTTGTGAGGGAAAGATAACCTTGCTTCCCAAAGAACCCAGCGTTAAGTGGAGCTGAGAGTTTTGTGCTCACAAATTGATGTGATTTGATTACATTGATGTGCTCTCGATATTTGTTAATAAAATAATCATAGAAACTGATAGTTGCAATCACTTTTTTATTGGTTAAAATGAATGGAGAATATCTCGTGTTTTTCCGTGGCTGCTTGAGCCCTCAGGATTGGCGCTTATGGTTTCATAAACAAGGCCCAGTTCTATGCTGGATTTACAGATCGTTTGAAACTGAAAGATGGAGCAGTCACAGCAGTAATGAGTAATGATCCCGGTCATGAGTCGGAACCGCAGGTGGTGAGTAAACCCCCCCCACCCTTTAAGTCATGCAAAAAAATTCAGCTGAGAAATGCAAATAAATTTTTGTATTGCTATTTGTACATGCTTATTAATAAAACCTACTGTAATTGAAAAACAGCAATTGAACTGGCGAATCTAATTAGCCAAGCTTTGACCCCCTGGTTGCTGTGGTTTAGTTGATGGTGACATCTGACCTATGACCTCTGACACTCATAGTTGAAGAATTTAAATGCACAGCACAGATGATACGTGTGAGCATGTATGTGTGAGAGAAAGTTAGATAAGGCAGTTATTTGTATAACTCTCGCGCTCTCTTTTCCTCTCTGGGGCCATGAAATGTTACTGTGACATCTGATACCACTTGATTGGGCCGAGGGCTGTCTGACCCACTGCCTGTCAGCAATTACCTCACGTTAAAAAATCCCCCTTGAGTTGCAAATTTAATCAGGCAGGGCTATCATTGCCAGCCCTGTCTCCAAACTACAGAGCTGTAAACCAGATTACTGTGCCGACCTCTCTAAGAATCAGATCTCTTACCCGGTTGATCAATATCTGAATATGTCTACAGGCGGCCGTGAAACTCCAAAATGTCTTCCTCAAAATGGGTTCCTCAGACGGGACAATGAAATCTTTAGATGTGAAAAAAAAAAAGAGCTGCAAAATGATCTAGAGTTCATGATGAACTGCTAAAGACAGGAGAACGAGTTTAGTTGATGGTTCAGAACATCTAAAGCTAGCAAATTATGGGGAAATGGCTTCTTGTGCTTCTTTTACAGATTTAATGGAGTTCATATACAATGTTCATGTAAAATGAATGTGTAAATATGCACTTTTTTATCTAAGGATTTCATTGGTGCGGTGCATTTGTGGGCAGTAAATGGTCATTTTCAACATGATGATGGAGGAAGTGGTCATAATGGTGGTCTTGCTAAGTCACAAATGGGATTGGCAGGTATTGTTATGTGTGATTTATGTCTACTGTGCATTTCCTGGAAAGAGGGCAATCTGTAATGTTAATAATGTGGTAACATTTGTATGTGATAAATGGATGTGCAAGATGAATAACGTAGTTTCAGAGTGAGTGCATCTGCACAAATATACACACCCCTATCTATATACATCATGCTTGAGTCTATGGAGTGTGTGGTCAGCGCTGGATTCAGTGGTTTGGGTTTGACCATGGTGGCTCTCAGCTGATGGCCATGTCTCTTCTACCTGATAGAAATGGGCATTATCATTTGTTAAGTGCCCTCTTTGCCTCTGGCCAATAACTCTTAACGCAGCCTGTGGTCACTCTGAGCGATCGGGAGGGTAAAATATTTATTGCTCAGAAGTGGTGGTTTTCCTTTGGCCAGGTCTAAAAGCTCGGACTGGTTTTGTGTCTTTTAACCAGGCCTCTAAAACTTGGTCGCTGAGGGATTAGTGCTGCCTGGAGTAATGTTCACTGCACTCAGATGTAATGATTGCTACAATCAAAAGTGATGATCACTGTTGTCAGCAGTTAAAATCACTGCAATCAAGAATAATGATGACTGAAAAAAATCATTGCTGTCAGGAGTAATAATCACTGCAGTCAGCAGTAACGTCACTGCAGTCAGAAGAAATGATTGTTTAAGTCACAAGTATCATATAATCACTTCAGTCAGACATAACGGTCACTGAAATCAGAGAAATTATTGTTGCAGTCAGATGTAATAATCATTGCAGCCAGAGGTAATGTCGCTGCTGTCAGACATAACGTCACTACTGTCAGAAGTAACGATGGATGCAATTAGATGTAATAATCACTGCAGTCAGAAGTAATGATTGTAGCAGTCAGATATAATAATCACTGCAATTAGAAGTAACACTCACTGCAGTTAGAAGTAATGATTGTAGAAGTCAGATATAATAATCACTGCAGTTAGAAGTAACGCTCACTGCAGTCAGAAGTAACGATGGATGCAATCAGATGTAATAATCACTGCAATTAGACGTAACATCACTCCAGTCAAAAGTAATGACTGTTGCAGTCAGATATAATAATCACTGCTATTAGAAGTAACACTCACTGCAGTCAGAAGTAATGATTGTAGCAGTCAGATATAATAATCACTGCAGTTAGAAGTAACGCTCACTGCAGTCAGAAGTAAAGATGGATGCAATCAGATGTAATAATCACTGCAATTAGACGTAACATCACTCCAGTCTAAAGTAATGATTGTTGCAGTCAGATATAATAATCACTGCAGTTAGAAGCAATGCTCACTGCAGTCAGAAGTAATGATTGATGGAGTCAGATGTAATAATCACTGCAGTCAGATGTAACGCTCACTGCAGTCAGAAGTAATGATTGTAGCAGTCAGATATAATAATCACTGCAGTCAAAAGTAATGATTGTAGCAGTCAGATGTAATAATCACTGCAGTTAGAAGTAACACTGCAGTCAGAAGTAATGATTGTTGCAGTCAGATGTAATAATCACTGCAGTTAGAAGTAACGCTCACTGCAGTCAGAAGTAATGATTGTTGCAGTCAGATGTAATAATCACTGCAGTCAGAAGTAACGCTCACTGCACTCAGAAGTAATGACTGTTGCAGTCAGATGTAATAATCACTGCAGTCAGGTGTAACCCTCACTGCAGTCATAAGTAATGATTGTAGCAGTCAGATGTAATAATCACTGCAGTTAGAAGTAATGCTCACTGCAGTCAAAAGTAATGATTGTTGCAGTCAGATGTAATAATCACTGCAGTCAGAAGTAACGCTCACTGCAGTCAGAAGTAATGATTGTTGCAGTCAGATGTAATAATCACTGCAGTTAGAAGTAACGCTCACTACAGTCAGAAGTAATGATTGTTACAGTCAGATATAATAATCACTGCAGTCAAAAGTAATGATTGTAGCAGTCAGATGTAATAATCACTGCAGTTAGAAGTAACACTGCAGTCAGAAGTAATGATTGTTGCAGTCAGATGTAATAATCACTGCAGTTAGAAGTAACGCTCACTGCAGTCAGAAGTAATGATTGTTGCAGTCAGATGTAATAATCACTGCAGTCAGAAGTAACGCTCACTGCACTCAGAAGTAATGACTGTTGCAGTCAGATGTAATAATCACTGCAGTCAGGTGTAATGCTCACTGCAGTCAGAAGTAATGATTGTAGCAGTCAGATGTAATAATCACTGCAGTTAGAAGTAACGCTCACTGCAGTCAAAAGTAATGATTGTTGCAGTCAGATGTAATAATCACTGCAGTCAGAAGTAACGCTCACTGCAGTCAGAAGTAATGATTGTTGCAGTCAGATGTAATAATCACTGCAGTTAGAAGTAACGCTCACTACAGTCAGAAGTAATGATTGTTACAGTCAGATATAATAATCACTGCAGTCAAAAGTAATGATTGTAGCAGTCAGATGTAATAATCACTGCAGTTAGAAGTAACACTGCAGTCAGAAGTAATGATTGTTGCAGTCAGATGTAATAATCACTGCAGTTAGAAGTAACGCTCACTGCAGTCAGAAGTAATGATTGTTGCAGTCAGATGTAATAATCACTGCAGTCAGAAGTAACGCTCACTGCACTCAGAAGTAATGACTGTTGCAGTCAGATGTAATAATCACTGCAGTCAGGTGTAACGCTCACTGCAGTCAGAAGTAATGATTGTAGCAGTCAGATGTAATAATCACTGCAGTTAGAAGTAACGCTAACTGCAGTCAAAAGTAATGATTGTTGCAGTCAGATGTAATAATCACTGCAGTCAGAAGTAATGATTGTTGCAGTCAGATGTAATAATCACTGCAGTCAGGAGTAACGCTCACTGCAGTCAGAAGTAATGATTGTTGCAGTCAGATGTAATAATCACTCCAGTTAGAAGTAACGCTCACTGCAGTCAAAAGTAATGATTGTTGCAGTCAGATGTAATGATCAATGCAGTTAGAAGTAACGCTCACTACAGTCAGAAGTAATGATTGTTACAGTCAGATGTAATCACTGCAGTCAGAAGTAACGCTCACTGCAGTCAGAAGTAATGATTGTTGCAGTCAGATGTAATAATCACTGCAGTTAGAAGTAACGCTCACTACAGTCAGAAGTAATGATTGTTACAGTCAGATGTAATCACTGCAGTCAGAAGTAACGCTCACTGCACTCAGAAGTAATGATTGTTGCAGTCAGATGTAATAATCACTGCAGTCAGAAGTAACGCTCTCTGCACTCAGAAGTAATGACTGTTGCAGTCAGATGTAATAATCACTGCAGTCAGGAGTAATGATTGTTGCAGTCAGATGTAATAATCACTGCAGTTAGAAGTAATGATTGTAGCAGTCAGATATAATAATCACTGCAGTTAGAACTCGATGGTTCTGCACGAATCGCCTAGGCTGTGTGACATATTTTAGCTACAAAACTAAGAAATTTACTAAAAGATGACAATATTTTGTAGGCTACCTACAATATTCTAAGATTAGCGTAAACACTGAATAGTCGTGATGCATGCCAAGTGACAGCGTCTATCTCTGTCTCAGCGCCAGCAAAAGCACGAACGCAGAAGAACGTTCTAATCACATTATCAAATGTAAAAATATTATTTCTTATTTCTGTCTATTGGAAGCTGCATTCAGATCCAAATAAAAAATCTGGCCTCATGACGCCTCTGGTCACTGCAGTCAAAAGTAATGATTGTTGCAGTCAATGTAATAATGGCTGCAGCAGCAGGAGTAATGTTTCTCAATCAGACTTATTAAAATGCTAGTTCTGATTATTCCCTGGTTTATTTCAGTATAATCAAATTGAGTCAGTGGAATAAATTGCTAAACTAACTGTTGTTTATTCAGAAAACTTGTGGTTTTTGCAAATGTCTGAATATTTTAATTGTTTCATGTGTCCAAAAAAATATACACCAGTCAAAGGTCTGAACGCACTTGACTGAATTTGTTTCTTTTGATCTTAAAACATTTTGATTTAAAAGCTTAATCCGTTTTATAGGCAAACATATATTTTGCTTATGTAGAAATTTCTTTACAAGACAGAAAATGTAATGGATGTAGTTAGCTGTTCTAAAATGTGTAGTTGTGTCCAGCGTTTTGACTGGTGGTGTAAGTCTGTGTTGTTAGACTGCAAATGAAATGTAGCTACTACATGCTCAAATCACAAGCAAGTCAGGAGCAAATAAAAAGAATCCTGCTGATGTGGGACATTCCTGTAGGCACGTACCTCAGATGAGTTTCCTTTACCTGTCGTTCTTTTTATATGTCATGCTGCTACACTCTGATTCATATCTAGATCTGCTTTTAGAGTGCAGCACGCTTCAGAAGGTCCCCCGACCCCTTTTGTGAGCGTGCTGCTCTCTCTGGGTTTTTCCAGCATAGAGTGTTGCTAAACCACAGGTCACATGAGAGCAGGCTGACCTTTAGAAAGGCCCGCTCAGTGTGTCATTCGACTGCTGCTGATGGGAACGCTATGATGAGTGAAAATGGAAATCAATCTGTGTGGTCTGTAGAATGTCAAAAGTATTGGGGCCGTTACTGATAAGTGCATGTTGGAATTTGACGTAATAAGTATACACCGACTGTAAAAAATGATTCTTCGAGTATGCTTTAAAAGAAAACATGATTTCAAAATTACATTAATTTAATCCAATGTGTTACAAGCTGTTCCTCTGTAATTATTTGTGAAATTTACTAGCAATTTGAGTGAAAACTGTTTCAAAGGAAATCCTACACCATTTTTTTTTTTCAGTGCATTTGAATAAATAAATGCATGTTTCAATGTTATTATGTCATAATAGTGCACCCACAAGTGGAAGTTTAGTCATTATTTACACACCATGTTTCATTAATTAATTCATTTATTCCGTTCTTCTCTGGCCCACCCATTCTATCTCTCCCCTTCTCTTCGTCTGATCTGTGAGTTTGCCATGGCTCTCACTGGGATGTAGGCAGTGGTTTCTGTTCTTTCACTTCAGGCCTCAAATCATATCTGTAGGGCTCTCAGGCGTCACACCGCCGGATCCGCCCGTGTGCAGCCAGACCCTGGTGGCATGCTTGGTCAGCCATGCTGGCTCAGCCTGCGCCAGTTGTGGCAGGTGTGGCCTCAGCAGCGTGGTGGAGAGGGAAACTGCAGGCTGCACACCACACTGCCATTATCACGTACTGCTCCTCGCCACATGCAGCACGCCAGCCGGAGATCTATAGAAAATGGTGTTTAAACATCTCAGGGTGATATTTTCACTCTAAAGCCACCAGAGGACTGTTGACTATAAGACAAGGCTTAAAAGCTTGCCTCTCAGGATGCAGATGTGTTAAATGAGTAATGTCTGTCATTGTGGTTTTTATAGTTAAATTTCAACTCTTTCCCCGTCAGCAATTTTTTTTTTTTTAGATACCAGCTTTTTTGATCATTTTCATAAAAATGTCATGGCCCCCAGAATATTTTGTTGTATGAATATCTGTACATACAATATATCAAATGAAAAACAGAGAATCTGCTTTTAAACAAACATTTGCATTTGTCTTTTTTCTGAAAGTTTCATTAAAAAAAGCAACATTTTGAACAGCTGTGTTTTTGTCAAAGACTACATCCGGATCGGATTCAGAACAATGATAAAAGCATAGATGGAGTAGATGGAGTCCATCAACACCCCCAAAGCTTCACAGTCATTACCTCTTCGTGGGTTGAACATTTAATTAATTAACATTAGGCATGTTTTGATTTATATGCTATTTAATGTTTGATGATCAAGTCATTTTACATGTGCATAAGCAATGCTTCTATCACTTGTTTCTGCTTCTTCTTCACCTGTGTTTTGATCCAGAGATTAGGGTCGCCAGGTTTTAACAACAAAACCCTCCCAATTGCTACTAAAAACTAGCCCAAAACTAGTCCAATCATGTTTCGGGGGTCGCTTCAACCGTCTGACATGAAAAACAACCTGTGGAAACAGTGTTAAAGAAGCCTAATTCTGCAGGAAAACTGCAGACAACACTGCCAGAGATTCTGTACTCTTTCAGAAGATAACGCGGCCTACCATATAACAGTGAAAAGATGGATTGCTGGAAAATTTTGTCAATGTCGGGGAAGCATTGAGTCATAAAAGATGAAAAATTCTATCAATGGCAGGGAAAGAGTTAAACATCTTTGCTGAAAAAAAAAAAAACCTAAAAAAGGTCTCCCAGTCTGACCAGCAGGCCTTAAAACCAGCGAAACATACCAGCCTAACCAGCCTGGCCAAGCTGGGAGACTAGAAAATCACCATGAAATCAAAATGGACCATTCTTATTCATTTATGGAATATTGCAGTGTTTATTATAAATAATTTATCCATGAGCATCATGTGTCTAGAATAGATCAAGTCCCACCCTACATGTTTTTCTCTTTCGTTTTTTTTTTTTTTTTAATTTCCATCACAATAGGGAAGAAAAGACAATCACCAACTTAAATAGCTTCACATTAGCATGTCTCTAAGCTAATCATGTGATAAACACAGAGTACACATAAATATTGAGTTATGCTTGATTTGTAGTTAGATTGCCATTTTATAGATGCTTTGCAGTATTTACTAAAATGTAAATATATTTTATATTTTTTAAAATGCATTAGATTTAGTTTCAGTTTAATTTAACAAACAGGTCACAGCTTCAAGTACAAATAATGTACTATACAGCAATATTTATTGCATATAATGCATGTCTTGAAACATAAACCATACAGTGATCGCTTGCTGATTTCAGAGCAGGATATTTTTACTACCAAACCGGAGACATGACAGAAGACATGAGATGGAAGGAAAAGGACAGACGGATGGTGTGAGAGAGAAAGAGAGAGTGAGAGAGATAAAAAAGGGAAAGAGACATAACGTGAAAGTAGAGCCACTTCTTTTGGTTTTGCTGGAAGGACAGAAGACCGGCATCATCTGTGTATGAAATTCCATCTCAGGTTTAATATACATTGAGTCTATGAAACTCTGCCCGATGCAGACTATCTCCAGCCAGGCCGTGGTGGTCAGGCCGTGGGCAGGATAACCCTCTCTCTCCCTCTGTTTTAAAATTTGATAAAGATCAATTGTCATTAGTTTCTCCTAACTCGGGAAACTGAGCCCAGACTCTGGAAACCTCAGCTTGAGCTCACTATCAGCAGGTCAAAGCCATTAAAACCTCGATGGTGGTTCATATTTATATGAAGCCTCTCATACCGAAACCTCTGTGTTAGCGTGACGTTAATTCTGATGTTAGTTATTTGATATATTCCTATGTAGTCAGAATTGTACTCAATAGAAGACCTTTTAGTGGCTTTTGTGGCTTTTAGTTCATTTTTGTGATTCTACCTTTTATATATTACTATTAATATTTTGAATATTTTATTTTATTAGTTTTTTTTTCAGTTTTAGTAATTTTAGTATTTCAACATAAAAACCTTAAATGGAAATGCAAAATGTTGAAATAAGTTTAAGTTCATTAATATTACATTATCCTACAAGATGTAACATTTTAAGCTTTACTCTTTCAATTTATGGTCTGTTTGATTTAGAGCAGGGGTGTCAAATCCAAACTCAGCAAGGGTCATGCCGAGGGTTGTGAATAAAATCAGGGGCCGGACATATATTTAGAGGATTTTTTCATTTATTGAAGAAATATAAGCGTATTAATAACTGTATAAAAACCCCTCACAATTCATTAAACCACATTTAGCAAAACAATGAGGTTTGGGTTTTAATTTTAATTTTGAGTTATAACACATTTGGAACACATTTATGTCACAGCACGCTTTTTTTTTTAATCTTTATTAAAACAAGAAATAAGGTCTCTGACCACCATAACTGCATAAAACAGTACTTTAAAAACAGCAATTTCAATTTCAGAAAATAATTTTTGATTAAGCAAAATAGTCAACCAAAATTTATTCAGACACCTTGAACATTACATTCATTATTACAGTTTATAAACTATAGTTAAAAAAAAAATGGTAATAAAATAGTTAAACTAAAAGGGTTAAAAGAGTTAAACTGTGTCAGAAAAAAAAAATATCTTAATTATGTCACACTTAAGTAAAACATGGTCAGGTCAAAGTGTTTGGTTCCAAATTTTTATCAGTTTTACCGGTAGTCCACTGTATGAAGAATTTTTGGATATAATATGTCAGTTTACTTTTATTTTATTTTGCTATCCTCACTTACATAAATTAACTATAGTGTCCTGCACCCACTAGTAAAAATATATTAAAAAATTCAAAAATGTCTGAATATGATTTGGTTTGACTGTATAAATACCACATGGCATATAGACAACAAATGGCATCTGATATTGAATTATTTGGCTTATTTTGGTAGCTCTTACTTTAAAAAGACAACTACTTTAACTTGAGATGACATGCACTTGGCATTATGCCAACTGTCAGTTAAACAAAACAGTAGGGTGAATTCAGGGTGATTGGGATATTTTTTGCCATTGAGATGACTTGGGAAAAGTGTCCCAATCAACCTGAATTCACCCTACTTAAACAGCTCATGGATTTGAAACTGTTTGATAACATTTAACAAATGGTAGGCTATTATAGATAGGCCTAAATGGTATATACAGTAGTTAACAAATATCTGAAATTGAACTTGAAAGGACTCATGCACTGGGCTAATGCCAAACCTAAGCAAATTAGGCTTTTTTAAAACTCTTACCAGACACACTGCACTTTTGGCTTTTTTTTTTTAGCCATTGTGCTAGCCACATTTAAAGTCAGATAGCATTTACGTTGTTTACAGTTTTTGCCATATTCTCTGATAAAATTAGCGAGTTGAGTGAAGCACGACACAGCACCACCTGCGCCTCAATGTTGTAATTGTCACAGACGTTTATTTAAAGCTGCTGTATCTTTTTTATTTTCAAAATGTACAAAAATTATATAATGAGTGAATACATCATGAATCCATTTTCCAAACCGTGTTTTTGTCTTATCCTGAATCACTACGGTTCACCTATAATAAGTGTTTATATTCGGGCTATTTTAGCATGGTTCGAGTCGTACCACAGCGGAGTAGCGCAGTACCTCTTCATAGACATAAACAGCGAGAAGTAGCTCCGGCTACTATGTTCTTCCGCAAGATGCATGCAGTTTTTCCGCTAGAGTGCCAAAAGTTATGGACTTCAGCTTTAAACAGCGCACGGGCCACATTTGTTTGCAGGCCTGATTAAAAGTCGTGGTGGGCCGTGTTTGGCCCGTGGGCCTTGTAATTGACACATGTGATTTAGAGGAATAAATCACACAAAAACATCTGTTACTGCAGGGTTCCATACTTGATTTTTACAGAGTTTTCAATTACCAACAACCATTTTTAATAGTTTTAATTAACATTAACAACACTGGTCTGTTAGCTTTGAGGTCATCTGTATACTAGTTTAAAAAAAAATATATATATATATATATATATGTATATATATATATACACAGGTGCTGGTCATATAATTAGAATATCATCAAAAAGTTGATTTATTTCACTAATTCAATTCAAAAAGTGAAACTTGTATATTATATTCATTCATTACACACAGACTGATATATTTCAAATGTTTATTTCTTTTAATTTTGATGATTATAACTGACAACTAAGGAAAATCCCAAATTCAGTATCTCAGAAAATTAGAATATTACTTAAGACCAATACAAAGAAAGGATTTTTAGAAATCTTGGCCAACTGAAAAGTATGAACATGAAAAGTATGAGCATGTACAGCACTCAATACTTAGTTGGGGCTCCTTTTGCCTGAATTACTGCAGCAATGCGGCGTGGCATAGAGTCGATCAGTCTGTGGCACTGCTCAGGTGTTATAAGAGCCCAGGTTGCTCTGATAGTGGCCTTCAGCTCTTCTGCATTGTTGGGTCTGGCATATCGCATCTTCCTCTTCACAATACCCCATAGATTTTCTATGGGGTTAAGGTCAGGCGAGTTTGCTGGCCAATTAACAACAGGGATACCATGGTCCTTAAACCAGGTACTGGTAGCTTTGGCACTGTGTGCAGGTGCCAAGTCCTGTTGGAAAATGAAATCTGCATCTCCATAAAGTTGGTCAGCAGCAGGAAGCATGAAGTACTCTGATACTTCCTGGTATAAGGCTGTGTTGACCTTGGACCTCAGAAAACACAGTGGACCAACACCAGCAGATGACATGGCACCCCAAACCATCACTGACTGTGGAAACTTTACACTGGACCTCAAGCAACGTGGATTGTGTGCCTCTCCTCTCTTCCTCCAGACTCTGGGACCCTGATTTCCAAAGGAAATGCAAAATTTACTTTCATCAGAGAACATAGCACTCAGCAGCAGTCCAGTCCTTTTTGTCTTTAGCCCAGGTGAGATGCTTCTGACGCTGTCTGTTGTTCAAGAGTGGCTTGACACAAGGAATGCGACAGCTGAAACCCATGTCTTGCATATGTCTGTGCGTAGTGGTTCTTGAAGCACTGACTCCAGCTGCAGTCCACTCTTTGTGAATCTCCCCCACATTTTTGAATGGGTTTTGTTTCACAATCCTCTCCAGGGTGCGGTTATCCCTATTGCTTGTACACTTTTTTCTACCACATCTTTTCCTTCCCTTCGCCTCTCTATTAATGTGCTTGGACACAGAGCTCTGTGAACAGCCAGCCTCTTTTGCAATGACCTTTTGTGTCTTGCCCTCCTTGTGCAAGGTGTCAATGGTCGTCTTTTGGACAACTGTCAAGTCAGCAGTCTTCCCCATGATTGTGTAGCCTACAGAACTAGACTGAGAGACCATTTAAAGGCCTTTGCAGGTGTTTTGAGTTAATTAGCTGATTAGAGTGTGACACCAGGTGTCTTCAATATTGAACCTTTTCACAATATTCTAATTTTCTGAGATACTGAATTTGGGATTTTCCTTAGTTGTCAGTTATAATCATCAAAATTAAAAGAAATAAACATTTGAAATATATCAGTCTGTGTGTAATGAATCAATATAATATTCAAGTTTCACTTTTTGAATGGAATTAGTGAAATAAATCAACTTTTTGATGATATTCTAATTATATGAACAGCACCTGTGTATATATATATATATATATATATATATATATATATTATCTGTACATTTTAAAATTCTAGAAAACCAGACTAAAAACATTGATGACTCTTCTTGTGAGTGCAAGTCCCACCCAAATAAAATGGCAAAAAATGTTTTTCTTTCAGTTTCATTAGATGCCTTTTTTTCTTCCAATAACAGGCAAGCTGCAGACACAGAGCCGTGAGATACAGTTAAAAACAACCAGATGAAGACATCCTTGTAGACAGGATGTTATGCAACAATGAATTCAGATGTGTCTTCATGCCTTCCTACCAATGTATGCTGCCTTTTTCAGGTTTCGACAAATACACTCATATTAACAACATAATAATTTGTACAAGATGGAAAAATCTTTTTTCCTATTACAGCAGTGGTTCTCCACCATTTTGACTCAAAGTCCCTCATTGTCCACAACAATATTTGAAGGCTGCATGACTTCTTATGATTTACTTGATATGGATTTTAAAAAATATTTCTACTCAATAAAATATTTTAGAGGTTGGTATAGAAAAGAGTTTGGTATATTAATAATATTCCCACAAATGACCCAATGGGAGTGGCATGTTTTGCGATTGATCTACTGCTGACGCGCAAATTAAAGAACACAGACGCAGTCAAATCATTTACATAATGACCAACGCAATTTACCAAGAGCAGTGCAAATTAGCGTTGGGTCATCAGGTGTTCATCAGGTGCGGGTCGACACAGGCGCAACTTGTTACATGTACAGTGCATCCAGAAAGTATTCACAGCGCATCCGGATTTTCCACATTTTGCTATGTTACAGCCTTATTCCAAACTGGATAACATTCATTATTTTCCTCAAAATTCTACAAACAATACCCCATAATGACTACATGAAAGAAGTTTGTTTAAAATCTTTGTAAATTTATTAAAAGAAAAAAGAAAAAAATCACATGTACATAAGTATTCACAGCCTTTGTCATGACACTCAAAATTGAGCTCAGGTGCATCCTGTTTCCACTTATCATCCTTGAGATGTTTCTACAACTTGACTGGATTTATTGGATGATTTCTGCAGCACTGAAGGTCCCAATGAGCACAGTTGCCTCTATCATCCGTAAATGGAAGAAGTTTGGAATCACCAGGACTCTTTCTAGAGTGGGCCGCCCAGCCAAACTGAGTGATCGGGGGAGAAGGGCCTTAGACAGGAAGGTGACCAAGAACTCGATGGTCACTCTGACAGAGCTACAGCATTTCTCTGTGAAGAGAGGAGAACCTTCCAGAAGAACAACCATCTCTGCAGCACTCCACCAATCAGGCCTGTATGGTTGAGTGGCCAGACGGAAGCCACTCCTCAGTAAAAGGCACTTGACAGCCTGTCTGGAGTTTGCCAAAAGGCACCTGAAGGACTCTCAGAACATGAGAAACAAAATTCTCTGGTCTGATGAAACAAAGATTGAACTCTTTTGCCTGAATAGCAATACCAATAACATCCCTAGTGAAGCACGGTGGTGGCAGCATCATGCGGTGGGGATGTTTTTCAGCGACAGGAACTGGGAGACTAGTCAGGATCGAGGGAAAGATGAATGCAGCAATGTACAGAGACATCCTTGATGAGAACCTGCTCCAGAGTGCTCTGGACCTCAGACTGGGGCGAAGGTTCATCTTGCAACGGGACAGCGAATCTAAGCACACAGCCAAGATAACAAAAGAGTGGCTACGGGACAACTCTGTGAATGTCCTTGAGTGGCCCAGCCAGAGCCTAGACTTGAACCCGATTGAGTATCTTTGGAGAGATCTGAAAATGGCTGTGCACCGACACTCCCCATCCAACCTAATGGAGCTTGGGAGGTCCTGCAAAAAAGAATAGGAGAAACTGCCCAAAAATAGGTGTGCCAAGCTTGTAGCATCATACTCAATAAGACTTGAGGCTGTAATTTGTGCCAAAGGTGCTTTAACGAAGTATCGAGCAAAGGCTGTGAATACTTATGTGATTTTTTTCGTTTTTTATTTTTAATAAATTTGCAAAGATTTCAAACAAACGTCTTTCATGTTGTCATTATGGGGTATTGTTTGTAGAATTTTGAGGAAAATAATGAATTTAATCCATTTTGGAATAAGGCTGTAACATAACAAAATGTGGAAGTGAAGCGCTGTGAATACTTTCCGGATGCACTGTAATATATGGATAACATCTTCCTCTGGCATTCCAAAGAAATGAATACGAGTGGAAAATCTTTTTTCCCTTCTACCACGCGCTCTCTGTTCTCTGCAGTGACTCCTCCTATAGAAGCAAAAATTGCAGCCATGTCACAAAATGGGTTAAGACAAGCTTTTTTGGGGCGTTAAATAATGGCGCAAATACTGTTAAATTGACGAGCACAAACATTAGTAAATCGTGTTGCGTGATTCATCTACATACTCTCCTCCCATAAATTTTGCTTCTGAAAGGGAAACTCCTACAAATGTATATGCAATAAGGTCAGCCGCAAAAACAACTTTCGCTCTTTTGTGTCTTTAGTACATCCCGACAGTACATTTTTAACGCCAAAAGAGGGTTTGCGCTGGCATAAAATGTTAGTTAATATGGCCCTAGAAATTTAATTTTTGAGGAGGTGAAATTACATGTCTAATTTTAAATCATTTAAAGTGATGTAGATTCAGGCCCCCTTATTGAGAACCACTGATGGTGAGGTTTATAGTTTGCCTAAGGGGTTCGACTTTATGGTTAGGTTTAGGTTTTAATTGTTTTTTTTGTGTATAACCCACCTCGTATGATTTCTTCTTTTCATGATTTTGTATTGCGGCTTCTTGAGGTTGGGTTGGTTTGGACACAGCCTTTGTTTCCCAATGGGCCAGTTAAAATCCTGTGGATGTTGACTCCTGAAAGTCAGCCTATCAGATCAGGCCTTGCCATGTGCGATCAGACAATCCATGAACCACTCTTAGGCAATCTGCGGGCATTTCTTCTGAATCTAATGTCCACCACAAAGTTGAGGAATAGGATGCTCATTGCTGTTTCTCGTTGGTTAACGAGGGAAGGGATGCGGCCCAAACCAGCTCTACACTTACTTCTCATCGTGTTCAGTGGTTGTTTTTATGTCGTATCGTAAGTCTTTTATGGTTAGCAAATGCAATCCCTGTTACTCTTATCTCTGAGTGTTCAAGAACCTGCCTCACCTTGGTTTGTGGCAGCTACCCTCAGTAACAGAAGCCTTTCCACATCTCTGTAAACACACTGAAACCTCATCACAAAGATGAAGTAAAGGGCCTCTCTTTCTTTCTCATATGGCAAACAAAATCACAGAGAGGAGAGTGGTTTTTAACAACCTGAATGCAGCCACTACATGGTCTTGAATCTGTCGAAGGGTCACCACAGTCCTCTGCTGGAACATGTGGCAAACAACTGTAGATTCATAATGCTGGGATTGGGTTATTGTGGGTGATATCATTGATACCATCTTGCCACATGTGAAATTACAGTACCTATTTCTCAATTCTCTGTCAGAAAACACCTATACATAACCTCTGCTCACCTTGACTGTAGCGCTCAAATGTCATTCAGTTCAATCTGCATCGAAAACCGTTGGGCTAAGTTTAACATTAATGACTTCAAATTGGGCACAACACATCTTGATGCGCCATACAACAGCAGAGGGCAAGATTTTCAGCAAATAATGACTTACAACCTGGTCATCAAATAGATCTATAAAGGTGCTCTAAAAGCACCTGAAAAGGAAAACACCACACCATCTCAGCATTATCAGTTCCTTGAGAATAGTACAAGGAAGTAAAGATGGAAATTCTCAGGATTTTCCAGCACAAGTCAGCGGTTCAGTGTTTGGCCACAACAGAAACTCAGACTGAAATGATTTACTCCATAGTAAAGCTGGCTGTCATTTTGCTTTATTGTTACTAATTTCAAACCCGTAAGACCTTCGTTCATCTTCGGAACACAAATTAAGATATTTTGATGAAATCCGAGAGCTCTCTGACTCCTCAATAGACAGCAATTTAACCACCACTCTCAAGGTCCAGGAAGGTAAAAACATTGTTAAAATAGTCAACGTGATTACAGTGATTCAACCTTAATTTTATGAAGCGACGAGAATACTTTTTGTGCGCAAAAACAAAACAAAAATAACGACTTTATTCAACAATCTGTTCTCTTTCCTGTTGTTCTACTTATGCAGTTGATGCAGTAAGCACAGTGCAGGCTTCCGTGTTCACGTCCGAACGCTGGCTCATTATTGGCCAAAGCTGTACACGTGAGCAGCACAATGCATGCGTGTGATGGTGACGCAGGAGCCGGCCAATACAGAGTCTGCATTCTGATGTAGTACACGGAAGCTCTGCACTGCGTACACTGCGTCAACTGCGTAAGAAGACTGACAGGGAATAGAAGAGATTGTTGAATAAAGTCGTTATTTTTGAGGACCTCTCAGATTTCATCAAAATGTCTAAATTTGTGTTCCAAAAATAAATGAAGGTCTTACGGGTTTGGAACCACATGAGGGTGAGTAATTAATGACAGAATTTTCATTTTTTGGTGAACTAACCCTTTAAGTTTAGTTTTGAAATTATGGTTCATTCCATCTTTCATATAGATGAGTCATAATTAATACTCTAATGTTTTGCCCTGTCATAACCTGTCCTGTCGATGTGAGGTGTGGTATCACAGGGCAGGAAGGTGACAGGTCTGTGGTGGAAGTTCTGGTTTCTTCAGATGACATTCACCTATTGTAGTAATTATAAATATAGCATCACGTAGTGTGATTTTGTATAGCTTTTGCATGATCCTATAAAAATTAACATTTTAAGCTTTGCTCTTTCAATTTATGATCTGTTTGATTTAGAAGAATAAATTAAAATTCTGTTATTATGGTTGGTTGTCTGCCAGTTTGATGCTCAATCTCTTTATAGCAGAAATTCTGATTGGCTGTCAATATTCATCAGTTGTAAAAAATCTTTCTGAAAGTGATTCAAACAATATTGTTTCTTTGTGCCATTATCGTTATAGTTGTGGTGTGGACTCTGCTATTCTTTTATATTCAGAATGATTTTTAGAACTATATCTTTATCATTATATCATAGTTACCGTCCTTGGCATGAACAGGCCTTTACTCTACGAAAGCTCTACACAAGAGCAATAGCTAGGCAATTAAATGTTTTACAGCAGAGTATAACTAGAATAATATAAATTTACTATAGAAATCTCTATTTCAAGATTGTTTTAAGATTGTAATAACTTCTTTTATTATTAACTGTATTAACTTCCATAACGGCCTGAACACTATTTCCAGATCAGTGATTATGAAAATCCTGCTCTTCACCTTTACTGTCATTTCAAATTCAGCTGTTTTACAAAAGAAAAACATGGTACAACATGAGGGTGAGTAAATAATGACAGAAGTCTCTTTTGGGTGAACTACTGTTTATTAAAAAAAAAAAAAAAAAAAAACATCTACTAGAAAAAAACATTTAAAAAAAAAAAGACTTTTAAAATAGAGGGCCTGACAAGTCAATTAAGTCTATCTGTGAATATAAAATCGTGCATAAACTTTTCTGAATGACTATGATATATATTATGCTGAAGAGGGCAGGAAATGCTACTATAAAGTCTGCTTGTTCTCTGTTGACATGTAAAAACACATTTCTCCAAGGATCAATATGTTCCCACGCCGAACATCTGACTGTCCCTCCCCCCCATCCCTTTTGTGAGAGAAGTCTGAAAACCACGGCAATGGCCATCAAAAAACCAACAACTTCCTCTGTCGCCTGCTCACTTCCTGTTTCTGTGTCTGAGGGCCCAACGGTGCTGTGATGATTAGCCGGGCCTTTGCGTGACTGTCAGGCAGCCAGACACTTTTAGTTTCCCCCATTCAGACCGGAAGCAGCACTATTGCAACGGTAAACTGTTTCTCACTTCTGCTGCGGCAGTCACAGGCCACACAGTGTCTGAACATCTTATAAAATGTGTATTGTTTTGCTTCTTATTTTTGCAGAATCATCTGTGAAATCTGTCTGCACATTTAAAAACAGGAAGTGTGACTGAGATCAGATAAAGACCCTCTCGATTGCATCCAGATCACACGGGCATCAGTCATCAGGTGTCTCAGTGGGTGTTTACTGTCCTCTGATTTTTCTGATTTCTAAACATGGTTTGTGTCAATCGTAATTTGTCGTGCATAGCAAATAATTGGTGAGTGCACAAAATCATCAGAACTTTCATAAGCAAAATAAAATGTATGCAATTTATGGTAGAGGATTACTTTTTATTGTTTGACCACTGTATGCATGAAGGTTCATCTGTCCTGCTGATTTAATCATTAAAGAAAGTTATAATATTTTTACTGTATCTGGCTTGATCGTGCATATTCAGATTCAGATCTTGGATGCAAACTTAGGGGGCTTTCACACTAGCACTTTTGGTGTGCACCCGGGTTCGACTGATGCCAGAGTTAGATTCATTTGGATGATATGAATGCTGTCTTCCAAACTTGGATGCGCACCTGCGAACTGTACCCGAATCCACTTAACCTTTTCATACGTAAGTTTAAAATATTCTAGCTGAGCCCACAGGAGGGAGGGAGGCCACCATTATTTTAGAATGTTTCCCCTTATTGTTTCCACGGCGACGCGTCACGCTTGTCATGTGACACAACGCAGTCACAATAGCACTGTTTGACAGATATATCGCTTCTATGTTTTTCCTTTTTTATTCAAAATATTCACACAGTTGTTGGCTATGTCATCAAATACCTGATGTTCCGATTCTCAAATATGTGTAAGTGAATATGTTTTGTCGTTTAAAAACCTTTATAATGATCATGTTATCTGATCTATGCGCAATGGGCGCCGCCATGTTAGTTTGCGCCGCAGTTCATCAGATCTGTCGGATTTACAACACGTAAATTCATCCACTTCTCCCGAAATACATGAAAGTAAGTTGCTGGTGCAGTGGGAGAAGAATAGAGCAAATGTTATAGTAAATTATACAGTGTGTATCTGATATGAATAATCAGTTTATCATTTTATAATTGAACAGCATCTGTCAAATTATTCAAATTATTCAATTTATAACTGAAAGGATTGTTATTGCTGCTTCCATAGACATACGTGTGTATTTAACAAACTATAAATGTTTTTTCTTTTTTGCTAGTACATAATGTGTATTTAAAAGTCTGAAACCTAAAATAAACCTTATGTGGTTGAAAACACTGAATAGTTGTGATATATGACAAGCAAGTGCGTCCGTCTCTGGCTCTGTGCAAGACAAAGCTCAAAAGCAGTTTGAATTTAGCAGTTGATCATGTGATGCACTGAACGTTTTTAATCACATTGGTGTCATCGGACGCTCCAGGGACCAGCCAAGACTGATCATGCCGGTGTGATCATACGCGACTTTAGCGTTAAAGAGGGTGGTCTGGGGTACTCCTGTACAGTTCGCTGCTGAAATGAATGCAATCGTACTAAATCGAGGAAGTAAACCACAATTAATGACATGATTTGATAAAAATATGTTTGTGAGTGTTTCACTCACTTTTCTGATGAGCATAACTGATCGTGCATATTCAAGCAGAGAGCTGTTTCATTTCTTTAGAGCATTTGCAGTACATTCACGGCAGATAGACGCAATAAGTGCCGTTACGTATGGAAATTTTGGAAACAAAACCGATGGTTCAACCAATGGATTGCTTTGATGGCACAAATGCACCGCGTTCGGACCCAAATAATATAATCTGAACACAGTCCAGCGGGGGCAAAGGGAGGGGAGCAACTGAACTCAGGTTTGGATCGGGCAATCGAACCAAGTGTGAAAGCACCCTTATTTGATTATTGTAGCTTTGACTTTGATCTGTGCATATGTGTGTGAGTTATATCTTTGTGGAATATTTTTTATTTTATCATATTCAAAAGCCAGATTTAAGTTATGACTCACTGCCTCTTTTCTCCAGAATAAATGTGAGTGAATTGGTTTGAGCACTACTGAATTTAGGTCTGAAGTTTCCATGAGTCATTGGACTTGTCATAACGTCTGTCCACTAAACCTACAATTGCATTTATCACATTAGCATCAAATAGTGCTGAGATCATTTTCCATGATTAGTTGATTCCATTTTGCAATACATCAATGAGTTGTTTATCAGTGGAAGTTTTGACTGTGCACAGAAAAACAAAAACTAGTTGAGGCTGGTTTGGTGCTGGTTTATATGATGTAACATCCCAAATAGCTGGTGAAACTGGTTGACCATCATGCTCTTTCTAGTGACATTGGTCAATCCTGGAAGTCTTGATAGTTAAGCTTGTTACTTGTTAGGTGGTTGTCTGGCCTACTTTATTTTAGAGGTTTATGTTGATATTATTCTATAAATCCTAAACAATAAAAAAAGTATAAAAAAAGTAACATTTATTAAAACTATCATTATAATAAAAATAAAAGTTCAGTGCTAAATAATGCACCATTAACGTCTAGGTGATGGCCTAGACATGCAAGCTCTTGTCCGACTATATAGTAAAATATCAGGTTTGTGTAATATCTTGTAAGCGACATTCACCGGTTAGGTTCTCAGTATACATTGTTTTGGTTAATTGGCTCGAATACTGTGCTAAAATGAGGTAACAGCAAACATCACCTCTCAAATGCAAAATTACTCAGCACATTTGCATTGACTGATCACATGATTCTGATGCCACAGGTCCTTGGTCTTCAACCCTGCTCCTGGGGACCTTTTTGTGAAGAAAAAGTTCATACTTTTGAGTGTGTAGCAGAATAGTAGGCAAACTTTGGGACATACTACTTCGTCATAATTGCGTCTTTAACGCACCGCTCTGTCGCTTAGTTACATGCATCCTGCCACCGTTTAAACTGCCCTGTCAATCATCTTGTCACAGTTAAAATCCTCCACATTCAATTTAATTTTCTACCATTTTGGAGAGAAATGTAGTAGCATGTTTATCTGGCAGTCATAGGTCTTTCATGCGGAGAAATCTCCTCGTGCGTTTGCAATTTGCATAATGATGCATTTAAAAATGAACAACCAACTGTATCTTTAAAAAAGTTCATAATGCTGTTGCAGATGAAATATAATGTGGATAAAATGTAATAAATATCTTTTCTTCAGGTTAAATACTGATTATTAATCACTCAAACCCCTTTATATAAACTTCTCTACTTAACCGTCATATTTGCACATCCGCCATGTTTGTAGTTTTTTAAACACTTTTTATACGTGTTTTTAGTTCTCATCGAATCCTTGTCCAACATGCAATGGGTTGTGGGCAATATTAGCCATTAGAGTGTGCACGGATCTGCACTTCGGATTCTAACCGGAAAAAGTAGACCACCCGGGTATCTTTGGAATTCTAATGTCGATATATGATTTGGGACACATTAATTCTAAATTTTAATACTATTTAGGGTGGATAATATGCGAATTGGGATGCAGCACCACTGTCTTGCAAAGTTTATTTCCAACCTTCTTCAGCTCACCTGGCCTGTGATTTTTCAAGCGATCCTGAAGACCTTGAATAGCTTGTTCAGGTGTGTTTGATTAAGGTTGTAGCTAAACTCTGCAGGACAGTTTGGAGCAGGGTTTATGAACCTAGGCCACAGGATATCAAAGATCAATGTTAAAATATTCATAATAATTAAATTAGTTAATCTAAAGAGTTTAACAGGGAAAATGATGTAAGGGTGGACCTCCTACAGGGGTTCAGGCTGTAGGGTTGCCGAGTGACTAAAGAAACGTTATCAGCAAGATGGTAGAAAACTGTACATTTCTTGTCTATTACCACCCACTGCTACTTATACCAACAACGGAAATAAGTGCAGTTACAATAGCAAAATACATGGGAGAGCGTTGCTATAGGGTGACGATATTATATTGCAATAGGGAGCACATTAATGTTAATTCTAAAAATCAAAACTAGTTAGCACATAATTTGTAATAGAAAGTGTTTAATGACAATATCTGATTATGGTTACACTTAAAATAGTTACAAAATAGATGTATGAGATGATAAAATCATATACCATTAATCGTACCCAGCATGTATGTAAAAAGTTACCTGAGAGATAGAGAGAGAGAGTGAAAGAGAAAGAGAGAGAGAGAGAGAGAGAGAGAGGGCCAGAGAGTGCCCAAGAAAAGCCCAATGGAAACAATGTATATACATTTTGTCAAGCCTACAGGGCTTGATCACTATCAACACCTTTGAGCCATCCAAATGGCCCTTGTAGCAAGAGAGAGGGGGTTGGAACAGTAAAGCAAATGTCTTTGTTCATTGAAAATATCTTTTAGATATTTTCAATCTTACAATGATTTGAAAAGATCTTCTTGTGTGAGTGGTACTAGTGGTACCAGTGGTTTGTTTAGATGTCATTGTGGCCATTGACACCAACATTTCAATGAAATAACGGTGAAATTCTTCACTTTGGGTTGTACAATATGTGTGAAAGATGCATGCATGTTAGAATGGAAGCTCTGAAAGGCCATGCGTTATTTTTTTTTCCTGTCCTCTTTTCTCATAATCACACATTAATTTATATTTATGCATTTAGCTGACGCTATTATCAAAAATTACTATTTAAACAGCATCTGTCAAACATCATGCAGACGTCCGGTCCCTTGAGAGTGCTGCTACTGAATTTGACCACATGTTCAGAGTCACTATAGTGTCCAATGATGAAGTTGTAGTCTACAGTGAAGTTCTCAAGTGTCATGCACTGTTTTGCAAGTTTATTCTGTCACTGACATAAAGATATTTCTGCTTGAGTGAGTCTCTGATCAAGGTAAAAATGGATTTGCTCATCCATGATGCACTAGTATGTATATATTGCGCTTAGAAATGCAGAAAATAAGAAAAAAAAAAAAGAAAAAAAAACTTTTAAGTTGAAATAACATTAAAATTAAGTTGTTAGCTGTTTTTGAACAGAGCTTTCTCCTTGCACCTCGAGAATTACATGATTACATGAAGTTAATTTAATTTTACATCATGTAGACTGTAGATTTAATGCATATTAACATGATGGTTAATTGAAACGTTTAGAATTGACAGAAATATTAAGATTTATGATCCCTGACATTGAGTGTTATGAATCAATGTCAAGCACTGGTTATATTTTGAAAACCTTACATATTTTTTATGTTTAAACATTAAATGTTTTTACATTGAATTTTATTATATTCTGTAATTTTCATTTCGTTTATATTATTTCTCTCCTGTCTCTTTTTTTAATAGACCATGTGGCTTCCTGTGTCCTATGAAGGCAAATATTACTCAATTACTCAATTATTAAATAAATAAATAAATAATTAACCTGGATATTCCACAAAATGACATCTCTGAAATCAAGGATGACATGGACCTGTATCAGGTAACATCTAGATCACATAGCCAATCACAATGTGGCTTCAACTGGTTGTTGTGCAGTAAGTTGTGGGCAACATATAGAAGGTCTTCTTTGTCCTTTGCATTGTGCCTTGCATATATTCACCATCTTGCATCCCATCTAGCTGTTTTTGAATGCAATAATCATTTCTAATCCATAAAGTTTAGCCGTTGAATGCCCACTACTGTGAAGTGATGAATGTCTCCATATTAAAAAAAACAACATTTTGACACTTGCAAGCCACTTGCAGTACCATTCTGGAAACAAACGAGTCTCATTTTATAGAAATACAAACTATTTAACATAATTAATTTAGTTGTTTGTAACTTTCACCAACCATCATAATATAGGTATTGGTATAAAACACTTTCAGATTTTGCTTCCTTCTGTCCTTCTTATTTGAGTTTCATTTTTTATGCATTCAAAGTTGCTTTCTACCTCCCACTTTAGTGTTGACCAGTGTTGCATTTAGCGAAAGTGTCTTCTAAATGAATAAATATCTCAGACAACACACTTGAGCAATGAACTGTGAATCCGGATAAAAAGCAGTCAGCTGTATCGTTCTCTTAGTGCTTCTCTGTTGGCAGTTGTGTGTTCATGCATTTGATTTGGTCTGATTTCCTGAGCTTTATAATGCAGTCTTTGCCCACAAACCTCTGCTGTGGCCCCAATCACAGAGCCCACAGGAGCATTTGGC
The DNA here is from genome assembly GCA_037950675.1 of Hypophthalmichthys molitrix. NCBI lineage: Eukaryota > Metazoa > Chordata > Actinopteri > Cypriniformes > Xenocyprididae > Hypophthalmichthys > Hypophthalmichthys molitrix. Next base: position 23,227,700 of record CM075504.1, read on the forward strand.
CCTTTTAACCTCCTACTGCAAACCTCTCGTACTGATAAACAAACCTCTCAATTCTGCAACCCTATAAATCTCTCCACTACTACACTATGAAGACGACACGCCACACGATGATCAAACGAAACAATGCTTCCTTATGAACCCCCACATAAATTCACCTTGTGCCAAGTAACGTTTTTCTCACTCAGTAGGTTGTTTTTTCACACTCACTGACTAATAGAGGGCTGTTCTCACTGACCGCATTTGGCTGTGTTGATTTATCTATTATTTAGGCAACAATATGAAGAATATGGATATTCAGTAAGAAGTATTTATGGCTGATCAATTTTCTCAGTTGGTGAAAAATCGGGTTAATATGTTGAATAGTTATTTTTGGATCTTAGCTGCACACCTCTAAATTTACACTAGATTATCTCATGATTAATATAGAATAATATACCACTGGACAGTCTTATTATAACACTGGGAAACAAGCAATGAGAGGATAACACAAACAATCTGTCTTTTAAATTGTATAAGGAAAGTTAAATTACTGCGTAAGGGCAGACAGACATAGAGAAAGAGAGAGAGAGAGAGAGAGAGAGAGAGAGAGATGTTTCCACACACCCACGCTCAGGCACATATCGCAGTGGCGGAAACCAGACCTCGACTATTGTCACGAAAGCTTCGTGTGTGACACAAATGATGCAGAATTCAGCATGGTGTGTTCTGCATGTGTCCTCACAGTCAATTCCTTCATTTGTGTGCAGTAGAGCTTTGACTACAACCACAAACCCTGCAAACACCTGCCACCGTGAGACACAGAAAGAACACTGACTATCTGCTCTTTGGATCAAACATTTGTTTGAGATCTTTTTGTGTGATTTTTTTACTAATGTTCTAAAACAAAACAAAAAACAAAAGAGTACAGATGCAGCAATTATGATAGTTTGGCTGGAAATAATTGAACAAATTGAACAACAATTTTTGATTAATGATATAATTGTGTAATATTGTCTAAACATCATCAGTAATAATAATAATAATAATAATAATAATAATAAAAGTGCTGTTTTATGTAGAAATTCGTTGTACATTGCATTATATATATAATGTTTAAAAACAAATGTTATACAAGTCCAATAATAATGATAATAATAATAAATTTGTATAATATTTAAAAAAATAATAGTCATGCTTCATTTCATTACACTTGAAGGGAATTTCAAAAATTCTATTTGGAAACATAGAATACTCAAAGCGCACCATTGCACTAAAAAGGCACACAAATATAGATTTCTGTATTCGTGTAAAGTTCCTTTATTTGGACAGATTTGGACAGAAGTGCATGATGGTCAAGGTTCACAAATATTTTCTCACAATAGATCAAATAATCATAATCAGCTGATTTCCTAATAATGGTAACAGGCCCACAACAGCCAGTTTTTTATTTAGAGTGTGTTTTATGTGCTCTATTATGATATGCAGTTAGGTGTGTGTAAGAGTATTTCACACTGCATGTTCACATCAATGTGCAGAGTAACAAAGGAAAGCGTGGGAAATGGCTGTGCGGTCTTGACAAGACAAACAGAGAGAAGAGAAAAATAAAGAAAGAGAAGACATTTATCAATAGCATGATATAATGATAATATCTTCAGAATAGAATGTTTGCAACCACCACACTTTAGCACAGAGAAACACATCAGCTGATGATCACAAAATAATATATTCACAGACACATGAGAAAACATACATACACATGTAATCATACATGTTTCGGAACAGTCATACACACACATGCTCAGATAATGGCAAGTTCTGGATGGCAAACGAGGACAAACTGGAGACAATGGATTGAAATAAATCTCTTTTTCTCTCAGATGAAACGCGCTCTCTGATTCACCGGATTTCTCTGAACCAAATGAGTGATGGGCCCAACTGAAAGCAGGTCATACCAACCGCACAACTAACCATGGAACACACACACACTCACTCACACACACACAAATAGAGCCGTTTTAACGTGGAACACAAACACTCACACTTCACACACTCAGCCACTTTACCGTGGAACACTCATTTCTCAACCTGTGGTCACATCCCTACCCAGAATGCACTCTGGCTGCGGTGACTCATGGCATTCTGATAATCACCCAAAAAACTGAAGTTCCACAGAACTTGAAAGTGTGCATTTGTGGGGGTGTAAGGAACGAGCTGCATGGATGGATGATGCATTTGCAAATAAACAGAAATGAATTCAATTGAAATGTAATTTTCATGTATTTTTGTATTCAAATTGATAAAAAAAATCTATTAAACTACTAGAGAAATGCAAAGCATCATTTTCACTGGTTTCAGATTCCACTATCTATTGCTTACATTATTTTGTTGCAACTCTTATCCTTAAACATTTACAATATGATTGACATAGACTTATTTATTATTATTTAATGGTCATTTTAAATCATAACTGTTAACGTCAGACTGCTTTTTTCTGTTTATATCACATGTGTACATCTAAACACCAACTGTGCTGCTGAACTGTGCAGTTGGTTAGCATTTATTATCTCATTTCTCCATGTGATGGTATGATTTTATCAGAACTGCAGAAAGATCACATCCATCTAACTTAGAGAGATCACATGCATGCAACATTAACTCTCAAAGGTAACGATCCATTCATTGCATAACTAAAAATGTGTGTACCGTGACTCCAAAAACTTTTTTGTAAAATTGTTGCCTAAAAAGCATGCTATCTTTCTTTAAAATACCCACTACTTAATTTGATGTTTTATATTTGTTGCAATTGACATTTAAACATTTATAAGTGTGCAAATACATTTTGGGGCTGCTGTATATTGGCTGTATTACATGCACGCACCCAGTATACTGTATGTAAATGTGTCTACATTCAGTGAGAACAACATCTCTACATCCTGTCCCAAGCTCTAAGCTCTTCTTTTTGTCTGGCACATTCAAACCTCTGTCTGCACCACAGGAAATCAACAGGTCTAATATACACACACGTACAGACACAAACACAAACCCAAACGTAGATACATACAGCCATGCATATACACAGGCATTTAGAGCTGTGTGTCTGCGCTGTAGCACGCAACTGCATAACACGCACATCGCACACGAACAAAATCGTGCATAAACACATGAACAAAAATACAAATGCACGGTCAACCATACACACAGATGCAAGCAAAGAGAGGGAAGTAGATGCATTTGAGGCATACAAAATTGGTAAGTCATCTGCACAGTTACTGTAGAAACCCCAAACAGGTCTGGCATGTGAAGTGATGAGCTTGTTTTATCAAAGCCATTCGCAAACGAAACTGAGAAATTCTCATGCTCTGCTCGGGCTGTGGGAGAGAGGGGGAGAGAGAAAACGAGAAATGCGAAAGAAGGATAGACTGGCACGGCTGTAAGTGACACACATCTGCATGCTTGAAGTGCTCTGAATGGTAAGGAACAGAGGTTGGTGGTTGGGTTTTGGTCGACCATGCTCTGGCCCAGATCTGGTGTGATCTGGTCTGGTCTGGTTTGAGGAATGTGAGATGGTGAATCTTGAGGTGGAGACCGTGGCTTTCAGAGCTCCCACGCAGTGGAGTCTGCCAGTGGATCTCTGTAACCCCACATTAACGTTGTTTCACCCCGTCAGCAGCTAATGTGGAGGAGGTCATTATAGTGATGCCCCAGGACATCACAAAAATGACGAAGGCAAAGCAGCATCATGAGCTTAGGAAGCTCATTTTTGACAAAAAATAATCCCAATTTACACTGATTACACTGAAAAAAAAAAAAATTGCATTCTTAGTGAGTATGTTTGTTTTATTTTCCAGTAAAAAAATATCTATATTAAATTATTTGATAGGCACAGTTTTCTTTCCTGTGATGACGTATTACCTATTGAAACAGAATGATGGGGCGGAACATTTTTTAAATAGCCAGTGGTTTTTATATTGCAGCCTTGTACCATGTTAAAAGTTGGCGATATGAAGGAACATTTCCATTCTGGAGAGCATTTGATTAGACAAATTATGTTTGTATAGTCCAAAATGAGTCATGTTAGAATATTTTTGGTTTGTTTTCCCACATAAGAATGACTGTACATTTTAAATGTGTATATCTGCTAAAAGCTAGTGTGTTTTCAGCTTTTAGGAGTACCTAAAAGGTAACAAACAAGGACTAAAAGCCACAAAACTCTAAGTATATGACCAGTACAGCATTTTAAAAAAGCTAGCAATGTCTTTATGAGAGTTTGACTGTCAATGGCTAATTGTACACATTTTTCAGGTTTTTCAATTAGGAAGTTGTGAAGAACTTGATTGTTGGTATATTGCATATTGCACTTTGTGCATGGTCAATAGCGATTAAAGGATTAGTTCACTTTAAAATGAAATTTACCCAATGATTTACTCATCCTCAAGCCATCCTAGGTGTATATGACTTTCTTCTTTCAGACGAATACAATCAGAATTATATTAATAATCACCCTGATGCTCCTAAGCTTTATAATGGCATTGCACTGAAACCACCTGTTTGAAGCTCAAGAAAGTGGATCCATCCTTTATAAACCTACTCCATGTGTCTCCGGGCGGTTAATAAAGGCCTTCTGAAGCGAAGCAATGCATTTGTGTAAGAAAAATATGCATATTTAACACATTATAAAGTAAAATAACTAGCTTCCGCTAGACCACCTTCCGTATTCAACTTAGGAAGAAAGTGTAAGTTCAAAATGCTTATGCTACTTCCTATGCCTTCTGTATTCAACTTAGGAATTTTTTTGTAACTTGTCTTGAATACGGAAGACGGTCAGGAGAAAGCAAGTTATTTTACTTTATAATGTGTTAAATATGGATATTTTTCTTACGCAAAAGCATCGCTTTGCTTCAGAAAGCCTTTATTAACCCCCCAGAGCCGTAGCTTAAAAGGATAGTTCACCCAAAAATAACAATTCTGTCATCATCATTTACTCAATATTAACTTAATATCTTCTTTTGTGTTCTACAGATGAAAGAAAAATTATGTTCAAGTATGCACAGACATGATTTGACATACATAATTATGCTGCCAAATTATAAGGCAGCATTGCATATATTCAAAGAGGAGAATGCAGTCATTTTATTTTTGGGTAAACTGTCCCTTTAAAGAAATTACTCAAATAATTGCGCTAGTCATGTTAACCCCCCATTTTAGAGACAAAGCTTAAGCTAGTCCCAGACTAAAATGCATGTTTGAGCTGTTTTAACTGAAAGCAACTTGTACTGACATATAAAAATATGTCAGTGACATTGTTTTGTCTCAAGAAGATGTACACCAGTAATGTTTTTTCTATACATTTATAAAGGTACTTAAATACCCTAATTGAACTAAGGCCTAATCCTGGCTTAGTCTAAGCCCTGTCTGTGAAACCAGGCCTAAGTGTTCTAATATTGAATTTTTTAGTCCTCAAAACAGTGATGAAAGTATATTCGTATATGCACTTACACTATAACTGTAGCGAGGACTAACAACAAAGCTTTCTCGTGAGAAAATCTTTTTTTTTAAAGCCATGTAAACCCAACAAACATGATCTTTAAGGAACTTAACGAAGGGGTAGTGGGTGATAGGAGACTGTGTGAAATATCGGAGTGAGGGTGCAGATTGGGGATTTCAGTTACAAAAAAATTTGTACACAGATAGTGTGACTGTATTTTTATGTGTGTAAAAGAGACTGGACAGTATTACTTCAATCAAATTTAGATGCATCATTAATGTAGGAAACTTGCAACATCTTGGATATATGCATATATATAATGTTTGATATTCGTTATATTGAACACTCATTAATATCCACACTGGAATAACATTTAGCCCAATTGCTTTTTTCTTTAATATTTAGTTTCAGAAGTAAATTCGGTCGGCTGGTGTGTTTTTCTGCCGGTAAAGGCTCTGTGGTTGAGAGAGAGTGTGAGAAAGCGGAAGGCGGGAGGTGCGGGTACAGCTCTGTGGAAAGGGGTGGAGCTTATCAGACTGGCAAGGCGATAAACAGGCCCAAGTTGTGTTTCTTTTTATCTCTCACTTTCTCTCTTTTAAGATTTAAACTTGATAATTCCTTTTATTGTACAAACATTTCTTTTGCAATGAAAAATGTTCAACCTGTTTTGACGGCAGCAGACAAAAAAGGTCAGAGACTTACACTGACTGAATGTTGAAAGTAAATGATTTGAGATTGCTATATTATTTAAAAAAAATCTGTCCAGTTCAATTCACATCAGCAGTGGCAAGAAAAAAGTTGAAGCGAAACTACCATCAGCTATGGTACCTGTGGGGGGGGAAAAAAGGATCCAACACTTATTTGAGCTTTATGTTATTTTAGAAGTGTGAGAAGCCTGGGATTGACACAAATGTTATCTTTCATTAACACATATGAGCATCCACTTCCCCATAGAACGGGACTCAAACAGGACTAGTCAAAAACAGACAAACAAGATATGTAGCAATCAGGAGTAGAACAAACAAATTTTTAGCGATTATGTATAAATATTTCTGGCCTACTCTGAGATCTGACATTGATCAATTACTGATAATATTAATGATTATAAGGCAATATCTTTTGTTTTGTACCATTTGATTCAGTTATGTCATTTGCAGTGCTGATTTTCTCATAAAAGACCTAAAGTACAGTCTTTTAACTACTTTTTCTGATTTTCATATACTTCTGTGCTTCAAATATACTGTAATCAAATGTAATGTGATGAAATCTTGGAGCAGGTTGGTTTAGTTCATGGCTTCCCTATGGAGAAAATGGAAGGGGAAAAACTTCAAAACAGAGGCTGCCAAAAAGGTAGGAGGTCCGTTTTGTGCTCTCTCTATATAATATTGATATAATTGACTGAGAATAAACATTTCAGTTTCCACAGAGAGAAGAGATAATAGTAAGAGAGAAAGCGATCAGATGTGGGGCAGGCAGAGTGTGCGCGGGAACACGTTAAACGTTGCTGTGAAAGGTTGGTTTTTTGTGGTATAATTTTCTGCTGAAATGGCCTGACAAACATCTTTTTTCCCCTGCTGATGAATTAACTACACATTCACAGCTCTTCATAGATGTTAACACATCCTAAAAAAAGTAATCATGTCAGCATACAACTAATTGTTGATCTTGCATTTCCTGCTAAGCAGGTTAATATCATGCACATATGCTAGTACTACAATCAAAAGTTTTAACATTAAATATATATATATAGTATATATACAGTGCTGGGTGGATAACTGTAGTCTGATTATGATTATTTCATATAATGTAATTACAAGTATTTCATTTTTGAATTCTGATTAAGTTGAATATAAGACCAGCAGGAACATTTATCAAGAAATTTAAAGGTGAAATAATGTCTGCACCAGGTGAAATAATGTCTTTGCTTTAATAGGGTCAAAACCATGCAAGGATTATTATTCCGGGATTAATGAAATCAAAATGGCTGACTGTAGTTTGTTTCTCATATTCCTTTCTCATCCTTCCATCCAAGAGCCTAGATCCCCCTTCAGCGGCATAGACAGATTTAGACTCTGGGCGTGCGCTTTTGGTCCGAAAATGCGTTTGAAGTGAAGATGGCCACCTCATCACTGTATTTTTCCTTCTGTCCTTTGCTGTGTTCCCCCTTTATGAGTTGCACATGGAGCAGCCTGCAATTTATACACCACAAAATAAGCCCCTGCACATCTGCGCTCACGACCGCATGCTCTAGCCACCGCCCCGCTCTGCCCCACCCGTGGGGTGGAGGGACATTGGCAACGTTTGGCCCACCGCAGGTCTCTCAGCAAAACACTACAGTTATATTAAACTTAAATACAGGGGCTTGATAAACAAGAGAGAGAGGAAGAAAAAAAACATCTCTGTCCGATCGCTGCCGCACTGCTTCGACCATTTTTGCTTGTGGTTAGTGAACGACGCTGCTAAGAAACCCTTTTCCCAAAACACAGAGCAGATGGTGTTTGTGTCTGTGGAAAGAAGCTGGATGGCCCCATCCTCAAAGTCCGATACACACTCTTCGGGAATACATGCACTTGTGGTGTACTTCCTAAATTTATATGGTTATAATATGCATAAAAATTAGAATATGTATTTTGGACTTGACATCCAAATTTAATGTCTTAATACGTTTCATCTGTGCACATTATTCCAAATTTTAAAAAAAGTTGAAAAGTTATTTAATCCTTGTTTTAGGCTATCATTGAAATGAAGTCTTGCTAAAATTTTGCCACAAGCAAAATTAACATTACTAACTCTACTAGTTGTGTAACATTCCAGCAACAGTAGCACATAACGATAGATTGAATGCATCAAGATGCTCTCAAGGGTAATTTTAACCTACAGCCTTCACTTCCTCAAACAACACAAAACAAACAAACAAACAAAAAAAACCCTTCCATACCATTCTGGTACTAAATGCCCACATGGATCCAATCAATTCCCACTTAATAAAATCAAGTCCTGCCCTACAGTGTTCTCTCTGTTTCACTCATGTGAAAATGATGTTCAACTCAAATCCCACACAGGTGCACACACTAACTTTGAGACTGATTTGCATGTGTGTTTGTGTGAGGCTGGGATAAGGTTGATAAAAAGCCCTGAAGTCATTCTGTGGCTTCACCATAGGCCACACTCCCTGGAAGTGTGTTATTTGCCTCACTCTCACACACACACACACACACACATGCCAGCTGCCAGCTGACCAGCACACAAGTGCTCATTTTCATGGCACTGTGGCTATAAAGTGACATGTTGCAACATCAGCTCAATCACACACACACACACACAACACAACCTTCTACACACACAATGATGTATCGATCTATCAATCTAGCTATCAATCTATGGTATTGATACAAATGTTATCTTTCATTAACACATATGAGCATCCACTTCCCCATAAAAAGGGTCTCAAACAGGACTAGTCAAAACAGACAAACAAGATTATTTTAGAAAGAATGCTATAATAGTGATATGTAGCAATTAGCGATTATGCATAAATATTTCTGGCCTACCCTGGGATCTGACATTGATCAATTACTGATAATATTAATGATTATAAGGCAATATTTTTTGTTTTGTACCATTTGATTCAGTTATGTCATTTGCAGTGCTGATTTTCTCATAAAATACCTAAAGTACAGTCTTTTAACTACTTTTTCTGATTTTCATATACTTTTGTGCTTCAAATATACTGTAATCAAATGTAATGTGATGAAATCTTGGAGCAGGTTGGTTTAGTTCATGGCTTCCCTATGGAGAAAATGAATGTGGAAAACCTTCAAAACAGAGGCCGCCAAAAAAGGTAGGAGGTCCGTTTTGTGCTCTCTATATAATATTGATATAATAATTGACTGAGAATAAACATTTCAGTTTCCACAGAGAGAAGAAATGATAGTAAGAGAGAAAGCGATCAGATGTGGGGCAGGCAGAGTGTGCGCGGGAACACGTTAAACGTTGCTCTGAAAGGTTGGTTTTTTGTGGTGTTATTTTATTATCTATCTATCTATCTATCTATCTATCTGTCTGTCTGTCTGTCTGACTGTCGTTGCATGTGAGGTTTGTTCTAGGGACAAATTTCACACGCACACATATCCATATCTACATGCACAATTAGATGGCGTAGATAAACAGAAACTCATGTTTGCTTTTAATAGGGCCACTGAAATCAGGCCATACATGATAGGTGTGTTAAACACCGCAAATATTTCGGAAATAAAAAGTAGGCCGCCCACAGCCATATTAAACTCTGAAAGCAGAGAGTATTTAGTACAAATTAGGGTAAAAAAAGAGCGGGAGGACGAATGAAAAATGACTGGCATGGCTGTTTTTAATGAGGCTAACACTGAGATACTATCAAGTGGTGAGTGAGGGTGGAAGGGTGGTTTAACAGGCCCCAAAACCACCGAAACACACTTCAACACTCTCTTTTCCCTAATAATTCTCTCTTGTCCCGCATTTTCTGCTATTTTTTTCATTGGAGAGTTTGTGTACTTTTGTGGTCCCTCTTATAGAAGATCACATCATCCTCTGAGAAACCATTTAAAAAACACCTATCAGCCAATCATGGGTGAGAAACACACTGGGAAGGAAAAGAGAACTTCAATGCATGCAAGTGAGAGAGAGGGAGTCATGTGACCTGAGTTCCACCAATCAGATTATGGGATTTCCGTGCAGCAGCATTACCGCGGGAGCTGTGACCTCGGATACCTCAGACATGCGACTGACAGGCCGTTACCACGGAGATCATCACTGCAAGAGCGTCAGACACCTGAACTTTCAACTATCTGACTAAAACCACGTAGACACTACTACAACCACTTCTAGAGAGAGACAGACAGACAAAAGTGTCCATCGTCAAAGGTGAGTTCATCTCTCAGAGTTGCTATCCTCACTTGGTCTTTCTCTCTTTCTCTCTCTCTCACACACTCTATCGCTCGCTCTCACCACACGGCACATATGCTGTTCTGTTAGTCGGCTTGTGGCGAAAGATTCCTGTGGCACTCTCAAACCCCAAATTCTTGGTTGCAGGCAGTCTATGTAGTTTCTCTATTTCTCTTTCTCTGACTGTCATTCTCTCAGGCTGAAGTCAGTAAGGCGGTGGAGTGGCCAGTTCTTTTCCCTCCTGAGCGCGACACATGGCTTCAAACAGCATCTTCGACACATTCTCCAGCTACTCGCCCAGTTTACTGCGAGGTAAGTCACCCGTCATAGCATTCCCTTCCCTCCTTCTCCGCCAGTGTGGTGTCCAGAAAGCTAGTTTTGGTAGTTGTAACATTCATAAGAGATCTGTCTGGTGTGTCTGCTGTAGTTTGCATGTGTGTCTGTGGCAGTTTAGCATTTGTGAATGTGTGACAGTGCATGCTTGCATGTATGTGGGTTTTATGTGTTGTATATGGACTACAAACTCCCTATTGTTACACTTTTTAAAGTGCAACCTGACAGTTTACAGTATTAGTATAGACCAGTTTACCAGCTTGTTTTGTTTTGAAACAAACTGATTTAAATGTCTCTGTTGATGTAATAAAGCATCATATGAATGTTTGATGTTGTGCCTGAATGGCCTTCTGAGATACCATGACAAGGTACGAATAAAACCTAGATCAGGGTATTCAATGCACAAATCTGTCTTCAGATGTAAACTGCATCTACAAACTTGGAGTGTAAGTTACCTGCGCATTTATCATCCTTACGATGTTTGTTTTATAATGCCGCAGTCTGTTTGGAGCAGTTCTGATGGGTTTGGATCATAATGGCCTGCTCACCACAAGCATTAGCACCATAAACGCACTCTCAGTGCAGGGCGCAAGGGAGGAACCAGCTAGACCAACCTTTACTGGAACTCACAAACCAGTCAACTTCTGGAGCCAGGGCACTCTCGGCCTTTCTGTGGTCGCTGTGTATATGTGTGGGTACGAGCCCAAGTCAACATTAGTGATTTACTGGCATCTGCATCTCCTGAGCTCCTCAGAAGAGGCCATTTGTCACTATGGTAACGTCAACATGTGATGAGGTGCTTCCTGTCCTTGGATTGAGGTTTCGTTTTAAAACAATGGCAAATCATTATCCTCATGCAATGCTCATTTAGGGTGAGATGGTGAAGTTTAGTTTACGTTAAGTCACATCCGATCCTGTTTACTTTCTTAATGAATGTACCTGGTCTAATTGTGCATGATGCATCACTGAACATTACTCCAAATTAAAAATGTCTGTGGTAACACTTTATTTTAGGGTCTTTTAACTAGTTGCTTATTAGCATGCATATTAATAGAATATTGGCTATTTATTAGTACTTATTAAGCACATATTAATGTCTTATTCTGCATAACCTTATTCTACATTCTTAATCCTACCCAATACCTAAACTTAACAATTACCTTACTAACTATTAATAAGCAGTAAATTAGAAGTTTATTGAGGGAAAAGTCGTAGTTAATAGATTATATGTGTTCCCTGTACTAAAGTGTTACCATGTCTGTCTTCATTACGATTTTCTTAGTCAGCTGACATCACAAATCCCTCCAACCACCTGTCATTCTCATGAACAGGTTTTTTAAATCCCAGTTTTTGCAATCCAGTCAGTTCTCAATGGATAAATTCAAGTCTTACAACTAGTTTTAAGGAAGTAAAATTGGTTGCAAACTGCACTTCATATGTTGACTAATTTGTTAATCATTTTGTCTTATGACACAAACTTCATATATGTAATGCGTATATATAATTTTATATACAAAAAGTGCCACTCCTCTTTATACTGTGCCTATTTCTTCTTTTTTCACTGTTTTGAGTGGCTTATAGCTTTTATAAAATGCCTGCAATCGCATAATATAAGATGCTAATGTTTAATAAAACGTGCAGTTTAATAAAATTTACATTTGTGCATTTGACAGACACTTTTACTGATAGTGACTTGCATTGGATTCAAGATATACATCTGGGGTCCGTTCTTCGTACCTCGCTTAATACATCTGAGATGATTTGACAGATGCCAGATCTTCTAATCATGATAACTGAACTCTGGCTAATTTGCTTCTTCAAACGATTTTGCTGATTGGATTAAAATATCTGGATAAAATTGTCTGAGATTACTGCGCGTTCTCGTGTTCCTCGAAAAGGGCAGTTGTATCGATACTCGAAACCACGATCAGCAATGCAGCGACTGGCTGGCGTCAAGACAGCAATGTAGTGACATCGTATAATTAAAAAAGACACCTGACGAAAACTTGACACATTTCTGGACCTTTATAAGAAAGCAGCCAAGCAACCAAAACAACATAAAGTTATAATAGATAAATGAAATGTGCACTGTTTTTTTTTTTTAAACATGATTCCCAATTATTTAGGCTATATTCACAATTTCCTCCAGGCTTTACATTTTTATTTCAATGGTGTAATTAGCAGCAATTCATTTAATTTTACCTTCGAAGACAAGGCAAGGCACAAATAAATAAATCTCTCACAAATAAATCTCTCAACAAGTAAAACTGGCAGTGTCTATATTATGATTTTTTTAGCCTTATTTTTAAATCATTATTATTGTCCCTGGTTCACATTAGGGTACTCTTGTAAGAAAGAAACAGTGGCTGGGAAAGACTTTAAGCATCACCTCAGCTTAAAAAGATGCAGTCTAATCCTGTTTACATGAAATAAGCCTGCTCCCGAGCAGTAGGTTGACCACCCGTCCCGCTTTGCATTGTACCGCACAGCATTTTCACCCCTTGTCCCGCACAACGCATATTGAGAAAATGTCACACATTTTCATCAGTCTGCTGGTTTTTAATTATCATATTAAGAAAATGTGCATGCGTTCTTTTGCCTTTTTAAGAAAGCATTTTATTTATTCTTTTTGCAGCGTAGTTTTTCACCTACATTTCACAGCGCTTCGTCAGAAGTAACATCCCACCCTACACAAATAAAACAGCCATTTTTTAAATCCTATCCAAATATCATTTTTCTATACAAATCTCTAGTAAAATATGTTAAACAGTTTAAAGCTGCTTTTCTGCAGTAGGCTGGCTGTCCATACCAAAACTGGCAGCGCGTTCACGCCATAGATAGTAAAAAAAGTTCACGCACACTGGAGTTGTACACAGACACGCCTCCTGTCCCTCACTCAGAACAGCTGCAGGCCGACTCTCTTTCAGTCCGATTGGAGGGTTTTTGTTACAATATAATATTACTCAACTTTAGCTCATTGGTCAGCCAAACATTCATTCAGTGTTTCCCATGCCGCTACTGTTTCATAATGAACTGAACATTTAAAACATAGCCGAACATAAAAGGTCTCTAACGTTGTATTTTGCCAACAAACTAAATTCGAAACTGTGTGCACTTTGTGCCTTTATAAAACAGCAAAAGACAGTGATTTAATTAAGTATAAAGACAGTGTGTTAGTGCTTTGTGGTTTAAAGAGAAGTGCGCACTTTGCTCATGCGATCAGCTGGTGATCTGGTGTTAATTTTCTCCAAAATAAAAGCTCAAGGGTTTCTCTCTTGCAAGTGAAGAATTCAGGGGCAAAAGTATTGTAATTTCCCTATACTGTAGTGTAAAGTAAAATATACTTATGAAATTTCCATTTATTTAACAGTGCATTTGTTACAATATACGGATATTACTGTCATAGGAATAATTATATAAATCATTATTATATTATTGTATTATTACAGTATATAATTGTTTGGCATCCTAAAACACGAGTCTCAATGTAATGTAGACTGAGAATCTATATCACATCTAAAAAGATGTTTGAGTCCTCTTTAATGTCCAGGTACAAGTCAATGCTGTTTCTATGTTCAGTTTGCACACTGGGTTGACGCTCTTAATTTTGAGCTCTCAAAGTGCACCAGACTGATGCATTTAAACTTACAATGTACAAAATTTTCTTCCGGGGGGGCATGCCCCCGGACCCCCTAGGAACAGAGGTACACTCAACATGGTTTTGCAAAATCCTGTGGGAAACACTGATCACTTGATGAACTTTACTCCAACATACAACAAAGTTCCTTTCATGTCAGTAAAGCTGTTAATGCCAAATTAAAATGTCATAGGACAAAATAGATTTGGGCTAAGCCCCAAATGTTTACAATGTCTGGCTCTGCCCCACATGTCCCACATTGTCCCACACAAACTTAGTAATCGTCCCACATTTGGTTTGTTTGATGGAGGTCACCCTACCGAGCAGGTTTAAGCTTGCCGATCTGTTGCTATGACAGCAAGTCCAGGATAAGCGCCAAAGAACCGAACAATCCAAGATCATGCCAAATCAATCAAATCCAGCTAACTGAGTTAGCAACGTATGAAGAACGGACCCCAGTTCATGCATACCCTGGGAATGCTATATATTAATCATAATAATTCTTCTAGCAAGTTCTATTCATTAGAGTAGGCTGTTTACTGTTGCCAAGCAATGTACTGTAGTAGCAACTTGACACATTAATGCAACTGCTTGAAGAATCAGAATTAAGAGTCAAAACAAGTTCTTTAGAAAACAAGTTGTGTAAATTTTAGATCAAAGTAACGAAGAGCAAATCACCCATCGCCAAGATTTCAAGTGATGCTTTCAGCTTTGTTAAGGGATGACACCCAGCCCTGCAGAGACAAAATTAATACCACCTGCCTATGTTGTTTTTTTCTTCTTTGCAGTCCATTTCACATACTGTAGATGACAAAGAACCATCAACATCCCACTCATCTGCTCACATGAAAGTGTAGAAGTTTGAGTAATTGATCCTCACATGTACGGTTGAGTCTGTGTTTACATGCATCAGCAGAATTCTGAGCTTGTTAACATTACCGTAGAGTCTGGGATGGATCTGTGTGTGTTAAATAAAGTAGCTCAGAATTGGACAGAGTGAACACTGATGTCATCTGCTCTATGTAGTAAACAGTAGCTAAACGCTAGCAGGGGGTTATGTTTGCTATGTTCCTATAAACTCCCAGCATGTTGTTCTACTCTCCTTCCAGTGTTCACTCTCATTCTACATGTTCACTACCATCAGTCATTGAACTATCTTGATTAATCACTAATCAGAACATTTGGGGTAGATGTATCCCAATGTCTGTGGTAGTTATGTCCTTGCAGGATGAGCTGAGAGTTTTAGTTTAACTTAAATAAGTGCACACAGCCAAAAATAAGGAAGAAAACGAAACACAGAGACGGAAAACAGAAGTGTTAAAAAGTGTGTTTGCTGTAGTAACAGTGTTGCCAAAATAAGAGTCTGGGATGAGAGAGGTAGCAGCTCCAAACTGTTTGCAGAATATTTTTAACCCGTTGGTTTCTGTTTAAAGTCAACATGAAATATCATTCGCAACCGATTTATTTCTGTAATGTAACTTATTTTAAATGAAAAAATGTAGAGTGGGGCTTGAGTGTATTTGCAGAATTGATTCATAAAAGTCAGAGGAGCATATCAGAATGGTGTCAAGTTATTGAACATGAGGGTTTTTTTTAATTCGCGTACTTATGCACTAATCCATGCCGTTTTGTAGTATAAATTGTATGAGGAGTGTGTTCACACTGAAAACTTAAAAAAGAATGTTGGACATTCATGCACTCAACTGTTGCAGCTTCAATTACGTAGTGAAGAGGAGAGGCTATCAGACTCCAATGTTGAATGACAAAATAAACTTGTAAAATTTATACACTACACAGTTGAGTACATAGTACATAAGTACATAGTGTACAAGTGCATAGTAGTGTGTCATTTGGTACACAACTTTTTTTACTAGCAATAATGTGCATTGATGAGTCGATAACAATAATAATGGGTATTAAGAAAGGCCTTGTTTCCACTTGGTATTTAGATGCGTTTTGGTCGATCGGATCACAAGTGGACTAGGGAGACACCGGTTTACACCTGGTATTTTAACCCACCTCTTTTGTCCACTTTTAACCACTTCTGTCCTGATTTCTTCAAGGGGAGGGTCTATGGGCGTGTAAATGTATGGGTTTTTTCAGATCTTTTGATCTAATGGACAAAATAAGCTTGTGCAATTTACATATAATGGCTTGCATGTGACCATGAGGACAGAAAAACATACAGAGAGCAGCAGCTTTCATTTCTGCTCTGACAGCTGCAAGACTGGCTGAACGTGGTGAGTGTGTGTTGGAAATAAGGAATGTTGAGAGAATATTGTGCTTGGTACATTTTTCGTCTTCAAACCAAACTGGGGTCTTTAGATGACAAAGTTTAAATCCCATCTGGCTAGCGTGCTTTCCATAATGTTTACGTATTAAGTGAGTAGGCGGCTTTAGTGGCTGTGCAAACACATTCGACCACATAAGCATCTACACTATGAAAGCAATCCAGTCAAATGCGTTTTCGACTACCTCTGGAGGTGTTCGAAAGTGGACAAGCTCAAAACGTTTTACACCCCGTTTACACCTGTATTAAGCATCATCCACTTGTGATCCAATCGACCAAAACGCATCTTAATGCCAGGTGGAAACTGAGCCTAAATAGGCTCAGTTTTGATTTCACAAAGATTTTCAACAGTTATAGATCTTTCTTCCTTTCTTTCTTGACTAAAAGAGCTCTAAATTCTGTTTTTTTTTTTTCCCCCGATTTTAACATCGCTGTAATCACATTGGAAATCATTTGTGAACATGCAATATCCTTTTTCAATCTGTTAAAAGACTAAACCATTAACCCTCGGTTTCACAGACAAAGCTTAAGCCTAGTCCCAGACTAAAATGCATGTTTAAGCTGTTTTAACTGAAAATATGTCAGTGCCATTGTTTTGTCTCAAGATGCACACCAGTAATGTTTTTTCTAAGGCAAATTTATAAAAGCTACTTAAATGCCCTAATTGAACTAAGGCCTAATCCTGGCTTAATCTAAGCCCTGTCTGTGAAATCGGGCCTATTTTATCTAATTTGAGTTTTTCAGATATCCCTCAGATCATCTTCATTGGAAGAAGACAGTCATAAGACATACGCCACACACAGCACACACACACACACAAAATAATTAAAATAATAATTTTAATGTTTAGTATTTTCTTTCCTGTTATCCAGTACAAATATTTAACCATGCTTAAAACTGGATAAATTTACTTGAGAAACAAAATAGTTTGAGATATAAAGACAGTTATTCAGATAATAAAGCTTATTTTTCTTACCAAATTGGAAAATTTGTTCTTGATTTATGCATAAATCTAACAAAATTGGCTGAGTTTAGGAATAAAACAAGAACATTTGCCTGTAGGGAAACAATAATAAACTTCATTTAAATACATTCTGTTATTAAGTAAAATTTTCTTGTTTTAATGAATTTAATGAATGAATTTCACTAGAAAGCACAAGACAAATATATTTAAGAAAAAGATTTTTCGCAGCGCAAATGTACGTTGATGTATGATACAGAAAGGATCTCGTAAAACAGTTCACATGCAAGAGAAAGTGTGTGAGAAAGAAAATTGATGGAACAAGTCGAGAGGGTTTGTGTGTGTGTGTGTGTGTGTTGCGTGTTAATCTGATGCAGACTCTGTTTGCTTCTGCTGCTCACCAGCAACCACAATGAGGTCACACCTGTTGCACTGAAACAGCAGTCTAAAACACACACACTAAATATATAAATATATCTAAACGTATTTATACAAGCCTACATACTTAGATATATGGACGCATACATGAACACACAACCACATTCACAAAAGTTTGGGTCTGCTCACATTAAATAATACAATGCACAATCTTAAACATGCAAAGTAAAAATTATTCATAGATAAAGTAAATAATGTTCATTTACGTAATTTATGTAATTCTAGCAACTCATATTCAGGAACACCAATGTATCTCATTATTCTTGTTAACCCTGCCTAAATAATCCCTGTGTTTTCTGTCATTCATTGCAAAGTCTTGTGAAGTGCGAACGACCACACTGCATTTCTGAGCGCTCGCCCTCTGGTTACCTGTATTTTCCCTGTCTCTTGGACCTTGTTTTATGTTTAGACTGTTTGCCCCGTATGCCTGTTTAATGGATTATGATTCTGGATTGCCCTAATAAAGCTGCATTTGGATCTTCAACCTGTGTGTCAGAGCAGTATGTGACAATTACTTAAATATATACTGATAAGAATTCTAAACCATTATGAGCGTTTAATATATACATAGGCATAATACAGCCTATCCCGTGCTTAAGTGCATGCATAAAGCTTGCTGCAAGGCACCAGCAAAAGTAATGATCATGAAAGTGTTATTTATTGTAAAGTTAATATAAAGTTGCTACTACTTACATGTTTCAAATAAGCCATATTTGAGGTTGATGGATGATAGGCGAACGTTTGGATTTCCTGACCAACATACCACATTTTTTACCTAATTACCACAAGGACCCACCGTTAACTATCTGTCCCTCATGGACTGCATGACTTCGCCGACTAATAAAATATTAGTCTTCTAGTCGACTAACAATTAGTCAACTATTAGGGGGCAGCCCTAGTTGCATATGTTTGACTGTTTGCCATTTATTTACACAGTTGCTGTTGATACATTTAGTAACTTGTTGTCTTGTGGTGCCAAGATAAGCTTGTTCCTCTGTGTGAAAAAAACAAAAAACGAAAAAAAAAAAAACAACAACAACAAAAAACTGTTTTTGGTCAGTTACTTTTACCCTTGTTGCATTTCATATACTGATTTTTGAGGTCTGGTGTTTTAAGGAGTTTCATGACTTATTTTATTTTTCTTTTTTCTTTTTTTTGTCTCATGATTGTTCTTTTGCAGTTACATAATCTAAACAGTTAATTGATTTATTGATGACAAGTATGGCAATTTAACATTTTAAATTCAGTTGAAAGCAATTACTTCTAGTTATGATTCACTCAAAAATTAAAATTGTCATCATTTATTTACCCTCATGTTGTCCCAAACCTGCATGGCTTTCTACTGTGGAACATAAAAGAAGTTATTTTGAAAAAAAGTGTCCATAAAATTAATGTTAGTGTCAAACAGCATTGGACCCCAAAGTACTTCAAAATATCTTCTTTTGTGTTCCACAGAAGACAGAAATGCATACAGGTTTGGAACAACATATGGGTGAGTAAATGACTACAGAATTTTCATTTTTGGGTGGGTTAACTATCCTTTTAATAATTGAATTTAACTCGAAAGCCATGCAAACACCTTTTTCTGTACCTTTTTCTGCATGCACATACATAGGTGCACATAGTGGAGTTAACAATGGAATCCTCCCTGAGTCTTCCGGTTGAATTCTACTGACATGACCTTACACAATAAAAGCAGAACTCCAAAGCAAAGCCAAACTCCATCAGTTGAAGCTACAGAAAACATTTATCACATTATGCTGAGTGCTTAGCCTGCAGATTTACCAATGCAGCATGTAGGACATACAAAACTTCAGATGACTGCACAGAGTTTATTAATTTCATAAACACATGGTTCGTGCTCCTATAAATTGATACTTCACTGCACTGGAGCACATTCAAAGGCTTTCGACTCCCTCGGCCCCTGAAAATATCAGCATCCACGGCAAGAACTGAAATCTGTAACCAGATATTGAGGGTCTGGATATTGGACAGGGAAGAGCGTAATGAAAACTGCATGAGGGTCTCAGCGGAGGGTCTGGCTTCTGTGTCTAATTTAGCTCAGAACAATTCCTATTTATAAAGCACAGGCTCTGTTATGGGACTGGAGTTGATTAGGGAAATGTCCTGAGTAAGGGAGAGTGTTTTGCAGAGATTTCTTGTCACTGGTCCTGAAGCTAGAGATCAGAGCTTGTGTCAGGGCATAATGGCAGTGATGAGGGAGAGATTTTCTCCTGTAGTCGCTCTATATTTTCTGAGGGATAATTATTTACAGTTTCATTCTATTTTCTGAGAGGGTCTTAAGGGGCTGTTATTCTACCTTTTATTTACATTTTATGTACATTTGCATTTATTGTTTTAGCATACATTTATATCTATAGTGACTTTAAATATGCGGGAACATGTTTGAGGATGACGTCCTAGGTTGACTATGTAAGCCTGTAGATTTATTTTTATGTGAAGGACTTGGGACGTTTTTGCTGGGAAAATCAAATTGATGTGATGTTTGCATGCGCTCCAATGTATGCTTATACAATGCTCAGGGTATCATTTTGTACTACTACTCAGAGCCATTCTGTACTGTAATATCAATGTGTAATGCAAAGAAAAGGGATTAATTTAAACTATAGTCCCACATAGCCAGATCTATATACTCTATAGTCTCAAATATACTTTATAATCAAACTATCATAACAGTGTAATTTTAATTAGCCTACCTCATATGTCGACATGATGTCGGTGAACTGCAGTGCTTGTGCTATGATCAGATGCTTTCTTAACTACTGCTTTCTCACTGCTGTCATTTTTGTTGTGTGTTTATTTTGTTATTGACAGGAAAGCACACAGCACATATTTACATTTTCATCTAAACATTGCTCTCAGCAGCGTGGACAGTGTCAGGATTTTCATTAACACTATATCACTGCAAAGGTATTTCCAATTTCTTTTTACTTCTAAGTGAAAAATGAAAAAGAACTTCACCATGAGCATATCGGGGCCTTGAATCACATTCAGTCTCTTGTACGTGTGCTCGTGTGCGAGCCAAGCACGAGCAGTAAGTTGCTGGCTGCAGTTCACTTAATGGTCACCAGGGTCACTAATAACAAGGGTTTCTAAATTCTACATTAATGTCCACATACGCTCTTTTAACATCCATGGAACCTTTGCATTGCACTAAAGGTTCTTTATGGTGGAAAAAAAGGTTATTATTGAAATGTTCTTCACACTGAGAAAAAAAAATGGTTATTTTAATAACTGTTTACTGATAGGTTCTTTGGGAAAGCAAAAAAAATGTTCTTATACAGTATGGCATTGCTGAAAAACTCCTTTTCCTTCATTTTTAAGAGTGAAGACAGCATCCTATTCGTACATAATATAAATGGTGCTACTCATTCAAAGTGTAGGAGAAAGTTTACTCTTTCAATTGAGCTTGGTGTGAACAAGTTCCAAATATTTCAAAAACATTATACATACATAAAATATAGGTCAAATTTTTGCATAAAATTGAGTTTTAATTGAATGAATAAAGAATATTTATAATCGTCTTACAGTTTCTTGGAATGTTTTTCATTGAGCATGTGGCAATGCATTATTGGAATTTCTCCTCCACTAAGAATGCATGCAATGAAGTCCAAAAGAAAGTATCTTAAAAAGCAGCATAATTGCCTTTTGAAAGCCTTTCAACTCTATAGTGTGTCTACGCATACTTGAACATGATAGTTCACCCAAAAATTTTAATTGCCATCATTTACTCGCACTTATGTCATTCCAGACCTGATTATCTTTCTTCTGAGAAACATAAAAGGAGATCATTTGAATTTTTTTGTCCATATAATGAAAAGAAGAAATAAAATTTGAGATGTGCATGAGCGTGAGTTATTACAATAGATTTTTTTGGTGAACTTTTTGCTTAGTATGATTCTGTTCAATTATTCTTCTGCCGTGACTGTAGAAGATAATTCACTATAGTGCAATTGCAGCAACATTGTGATTGTATATTTAAGTTGATTTATAAATTACACTCACAAATATTTCAGAATGCAATGATTAAACAAAAATCAACAAAATCAAGTATGTTTTAGTTAGAAGTTTTAAGATTTTGCGTTCACATACTAATGTTTCGGGCTTAAAATGCTGCCTACATTAGGTTTTAAAACAGAGCAGTGTGTTTCTTTTGTAAACCCGAGTACTAGACCTTGAAAAGGCCATTGAGTGTGGATCAAAAGAGTTTTTCATGTATGTGTGCTCCATTCAGAGGCAGCAGTGTTCTGGGTTCACCCAGAGTTAGTCTGTTTTCAGCACTTGGGTGTGTGATTGTGTGTGACAGGAGTGAATGAAGCCGAATCCTGGGTGTATGCTAAACACATTACCACAACACACAGTGAGTTTGAGGAACAAGAGGTGTTCGGTGGTCCTTGCATAACGATCTGTCATGATATGAGGAGGTAGAGGGATGTCAATGTCATTTATAATGTCTAGACAAGCTATTTTTGAGAGACCCTCACTGCAGTGGAACAAACGTCATGAAGTCAGGATGTACACTTCCAGAATATCCACAGCACTGGAAAGCTCAGTGGAAATGCTCATAAAATAGTTTCTGTTTGATTCTTTGAGCATGTTAAAATAAATGCATCTAACATCTCTATAGCTCACATGTTCCAGTGAGTAATGGACCATTAGGACAGACTGCAGTCCCACAGAACAGTTTGTTTCTTGCTTATAAAAAATTTCTATATTTTTATTGCAGTACTGCTCATTATTGTTTCTTATGATTGATTGCATGTTTGTGATTTTTTCATTCACTCATCAAGTTTTTGAGAGAAGTGTATGCCAAATGAATAAATGAAATGCAGTACAGATAACTCTAAATTTGACTTACTTTTACTTGCATATACTTACGTATATTTAATATATATATATATTTTCAGCATCATTACTCCAGTCTTCAGTGTATCCTTCAGAAATCATTTTAATATGCTGATTTGCTGATCAAGAAACATTTCTTCTTATTATCAGTGTTGGAAACAGTTGTGCTATTTCATATTTTTGTGAAAATTAATGAAGAGAAAGTTCAAAAGAACACCATTTATTTTAAATATAAATCATTTGTAACATTACATATATCTTTACTGTCACTTTTGATCAATTTAATGTGTCCTTGCTGAATAAAAGTATTGATTTCTAATACTGACCCCAAACTTTCGAACAGTATACGACGTGCACTTGTATTATATGTAGTATAGCATTTGAATTGCTAATGTGTTCCATCCAAGGATGGCAGTTGGCCATCAGCATGAGAAATCAGCCTTTAGCAGATTTACTGGTAAAAATATACTGTGATAACGTCTGTGTTGGGAGTGAACTTGTTTGTGTGGTGTGACATACAATGCTGATGTTTATGTTATGTTTTAAAGTTACAACATTGTGCAGTAAGAGGAACTGAAAGGTTTACACCCTACTTACTGTATAAGAACATCAACAATTGACAGCCTTTTTTTTCATAAACCATAATGGAGCATCTACACTTCCAGTCAAATGTTTGGCCTCAGACCTTATTCTTTATTGTGACTATTGTCCACATTTTAAAATAATAGTAAAGTCATCTAAACTATGAAATAACAGAAATGTAAGTTTAGGAATGATGTAGTGATCAAAACATGACATAAATGAAAACTCTTATATTTGAGCTTCTTCTTTGCTAGATTTTCTGTCAAACAAATTCAAGAGGTACATCCATAGAATTATTTTTAAATGGTATTGAAGGAGTTGCAGCTGGACACTTGTTGGCTGCTTTTACATTTTACATTTACATTTATGCATTTGGCAGATGCTTTTATCCAAAGCGACTTACATTGCATTATACTATACATTTGTATCTTAGTATGTGCAATCCCTGGGATTGAACCCATGACCTTGGCATTGCTAGTGCCATGCTCTAACCACTGAGCTACAGGAAAGCTTTTTCTTCACTATTCATTACATTTACTATTTATCCATTGAAAATATATAAATAATGTTAGGGTTTGTTCATAAGTAGAAAATATATTTATATTTCTCCACAAATCAAATTTCATGCATGTAAACAGAAGCATTTAGATCAAAAGATTTTTAGGATCATGAAAAACATAAATTCAGAAAAGTGTGTCCAAACATTTGACTGGTAATCAATAGTGTGAGTTTGGGGAAGATTATCTGTTTAATAGAAGACAGGATGCCACATTTTGGCTTTAAAGGATTAGTTCACTTCAGAATTAAAATTTCCTGATAATTTACTCACCCCCATGTCATGATGTTCATTTTTTTTTTTCTTCAGTCGAAAAGAAATAAAGGTTTTTGAGGAAAACATTCCAGGATTTTTCTCCATATATTGGACTTCAGTGGGTTACAAATTGCAGTTTCAGTGCAGCTTCAAAGGGCTCTACACAATCCCAGACGAGGAATAAAGGAGCTTGTCTAGCAAAACGATCGTTAATTTTCTAAAATAAAAATGTAAATAAAATAAAAAACAAAAATGTATATACTTTTTAACCACAAATGCTCATCTTGCACTGCTCTGTGATCTGCCAGGCATCACGTTAGAAAGATCACACGCGATGTAGTTGGAAGTACCGCAGTAGGGTGAAAAACTCCATCTCATTTTCTCCTCCAATTTCAAAATCAATCGTTGTTTTACCTTTTTTTTGTA
The DNA here is from genome assembly GCA_037950675.1 of Hypophthalmichthys molitrix. Lineage (NCBI taxonomy): Eukaryota > Metazoa > Chordata > Actinopteri > Cypriniformes > Xenocyprididae > Hypophthalmichthys > Hypophthalmichthys molitrix. The sequence goes on from CM075504.1 coordinate 23,252,428, forward strand.
AAGGGCGTTTGGCCTAGTCTTTGCACATTCGTAGACACCAGATCAGTACTTCCGCCTACGTCACGTGTACCCTTTCCAACGTGATTACGTCATGCGTGGCAGATCGCAGAGCAGTGCAAGACAAGCATTTGTGGTTAAGAAGTATATACATTTTTATTTTTTTTAGAAAATTACCAATCATTTTACTAGACAAGACCCTTATTCCTCATCTGTAGAGCGCTTTGAAGCTGCACTGAAACTGCAGTTTGGACCTTCCACCCAATGTACCCTGGTGAAGTCCTCTATATGGAGAAAAATCCTGGAATGTTTACCTTAAAAACCTTAATTTCTTTTTGACTGAAGAAAGAAAGACATAAACATCTTGGATGACATGGGCAGAGGTGGGTAGAGTATACAAAAACTGTACTCAAGTAAAAGTACAAGTACTTATAGAAATATTTACTTATATATTATAATCAAATGTATATTTCTGCAGACGCGTGTAAACTGGTTAACTGTTTCAACGCAAAGGCATTCATTTTCAAGACGAACAGGTTGCCGGCACCGCCACTGCGCAATACCCACAAATTACCACAAATTCATTTCATACTCTCTGAACAATGGTAGTTTATTTAATGTATAAATTAAGATATATGTCCATAAAAACGGTAGAGAAATGCTACATAATTTGTTATCGTGGCGTAATAATCTGTTTGGTTGTACAATTTCGGCTATTGGCTGTATGAATTGAAATCGAATGAAATTGATTCCTGTGGAACTGTTCACAGACAGCATACACAGTTCAACTAATAAAGATCTTCATTGCTGGCAAACAATAGGATGCGTTTGCAGATTTGCTTTTAATTGACTGTAGGTCCACTGCCACTTCATCCATCGCTCCGAGTGAGCGCTTCAGACAATTCAGTGGTGCAGGGAACTGAACAAATCATTCAAACTGATTCGCGAACCAATTTAGACAGTTTTGCCAACTTGTTTGATCAAGTCTTTGAACAGAATCGACTCAAAAGAGTGATTCATTTGTGAATGTTGCATCGTTCATGAAAAAAGAGACAGCGCGCTTGGAATAAACTACGCATTTCTTAACATGTACAGTACTGCATTAAAATAAAGTAACGAGAGGAACGACGCCCAAAGTAGCGAAGTAAAAGTACAGATTTTTCATTACAAATGTACTCAAGTTAAAGTAAAAGTACCCACATTTAAATCTACTCTTAAAAGTACAAATTTTCCAAAAAACTACTCAAGTAAATGTAACGAAGTAAATGTACTCTGTTACTACCCACCTCTGGACATGGGGGTGAGTAAATTATCAGGAAATTTTAACTCAGAAATGAACTAATCCTTTAAATACAGTATATGCAAGAAAGACATTACAATATCACAATTAAAGAAGTAAGAAAGAAGACCAATAGAAGACCAAATAGATACGCAAAAAAACAACTGCAAAATGCAGTCTGGTTTATTATTTAGTGTTAGAGGTTTAGAACAAGAATATTTGAGGAATATCAATACGGTCCTGCTTTAATGTGTTTACAGATTGAACCATTATAGTAATTTTGACTGTAATAAGAACATGCAATATAAAAATTGAAGCTTAGACCACAGACCACAGGCATTTTATCAGATGGACTGAGGAAAATCTGGTCAGTCTGGTCTGCTTTTCCAATGTGTCATTAAAATGTCATTTTGAACTTGTTCTATAGTTGAATATGTAGCTTACTGATGTGTTATAGCCAGTCCTAGCTCTTGCTGTTATTTTTTTGCTTTTGTAAACTAATCATGCATTTTCACCACACAGCTCGACACCTGCTCTTAAATGCTGATAAGATTGTTTTCCATTAGTATTACTTTCAGACCTCACCCAACACCTGAATGAAAGTGCAGAGAAGCTAACAAACATTCACATTTCAAACAAACACACACAGATCCTCCCAAACACACCCTATAACTGTTATTGCTACGGCCCCACCAAGATGCAAAACCACTAAGAACATTAGTGCCGCATTTTTAGCTCCAGTTCACACTGTGTTTTCACAGTGTAACTTGAACATTTCCACATTAGGACTTTAACCCTCAGAGATCCACTGTCAGAAAATTGCAAAGCTTCTTAAAAGCAATACAGTCATGTCTACTTTCACCAATTATAGGTTAATATGTCATAAAACAGTAAATAACTTTATGAAATATAATATTGCTACAAGTAATGTTTACAATTTAAATCTCCCAGCATGCCATAGTCTCTGAGGGTTTAAGAAACTTAAATAATAAATAAATGAAATACATGGAAAATTAGAATTCGCAAATGATTGAATTGCCTCGTTAAAAACGTGCCCTGAAGCGTCTGCACACAATCGTTTTATTTGTCGTTAAAACCTCAGACCGATGTGTCATCAGTGTCTCAATTATCCGTCTGAAAGCGTGCAAGACCGATACGCGACGGAGAGTCTTCTACCATGAGAACTCTCGCACACAGACAAAAATCCTTAATCGTCTTCAAAAACCTCTCCCTTCCTCTCTCCCTTATTTGCCAGAGTGCAATAAAACAAGTTAATTATGGCGTTGAAAATATGAGGATAATGATAGGATATAAGATGATGGTCGCCCTGAGGTTATGAGTTCTTGATTCTCTCTGTTGCGTTTTTGTTTTGTTTTTTTGCTTGCTAAATCCAAGGCGCCCTTCCCAGAAAAAGCTGAAGTTGTTTACAAGTGGTTTATTGACTTGTGTTGGGTGATGGGAGATTTTCAGGTTGGTGTTTGTGAAAGCTTAGAGTTCTTTAGGTGAATTATTTCAGATGATTATTTCAATGCATCTGTGGTTCACTCCAGTTAGAACAAATGCCATATAGAAGATTCTTTTTATATATATATATATATATATATATATATATAGTATCATCTAGTATCATAATAGTCATCTGAATAGCCAAAATAAAATAAAATTTGTATTTAAATAAATAAATATTTAAATAAATTTAAATTTAAATAAATAAATAAATTTGTATTTAAATAAATACAAATTTTATTTATTGTTAGGCAGAATGTACATGCTCTTTTTCTTACAGTAAGAGTGGATATCAAACAAGAAAAATGTAGGTTTGGACTTTATTTTATCTAAAAGGTATTAATTGGGTTGGGAAAGAAGTGTCTCTATATGGCAGGTGGTTTGAGGGAAGAGGTTGAAAATGAAGATGGCTTGGTGACATCAACAACAAACGAAAGTTGTTTCAAATTGGTGGAGCAAATTTTTACATGTATAAAAAAATAAATTACAATCTTTTTGATTTGGAATAGCATGGATGAATCATTTACAGTAAGACCAGTAACGTATATTTCTGGAAATAAATATGCCCTGTTTTGATTTCATGTTGACTTTGAAGTCGCAAGCTAAATAGACACATGCACAAACATCCAATTTTATGAAGCTACTGTGCACACAGTGTGCATTTTAGATGGGCAGCCCTACACATTTAGATATACAGTAATCTAGTGTCTTTGAACAGTTCATAAACTATAGGGAGCTTGAGAAGGTGGCCTTTTCATTCATCTGATGAGTTAGTAATTTTAGTTTCACAAGTGAACTAGTTTTAGTTTTTATTTGACAAAGCCTGGCATAATTTATTCTTCAATTGTGCACGTGCTTGACCTAAGGTAACACAACAAGTGTGTTTGTGTGTTTATGGAGCTGCTGCAGTTCCTTTTTTGAGGAAAAGCCCCAGACAGACAGGGATTCCCCTTTCTCTCTCTCTCTCTCACTCTCTCACACACACACACACACACACATGCATGCTTTCTCTCTTCTCATTCATTTGCCCTTCTGTGTCTGGACTTTGGTCAGACTGTCTGAATCGTTCTCACGGCATTCCCATGCAGACACACTTACATAATGTACAAGTTGCAAAATCTCTCACACTTTCTTTCATTCTTGAAGACAGATGACAGACATCATGCTGCTGACTCGTTATGTCACAGTGATGACTTTGCGATTTCGTTCCATCTAGAAAAATTAATGACAAATTTTCACACTGTCACTTCCTGTTGGACATTCCATGATTCATTTAACTGTTGTCTCTTTGAAAGAGCAAAAAACAAATTTAGGAAGTGAATTTAGAGTCAACATTTTACAGGAACAGTCCTCCTAATGCAGGTTTTAACTGCTTTTTTTCCACATGAACTGAGAAAATTTACCAGCAAGAACTATTTCGTATTGTCTATTAAACTGTTGAATTATTTTTAATTTTGCATTTTTTATTTTATAAATAGTGTGTGTGTGTGTATATATATATATATATATATATATATATATTTATAAATTTAAATTATGTTAATATTATGATTTTATTTTTATAAATGAATTCATAAAGTTATAATATATAATATAGTATAATATAAACTATGTATTGTTATTATTATATATACTTTTTATAGTAATAATTATATAATTATTATTATAAATAATTTAATTTAATTTAATTTTTGTTAATTATTTCCTTATGGCAGTTATTCAGATGTTTTTTCATATTGTTTGGTGGCTTAATGCAAGGAATATTCCATATTTGTCTCAACTTAGAGTTCACAACAGATGTTTTCTTCAGTATACGGTTACTAAATTGATTTACAGTTACTAAATCGGTTAATTTTTACTTTACCTTATTTATTATGTTGAATTTCCTGATGAAGTCACAGGACAGTAATTTTTTATTTATTATATGAGTTGTTACTTGAGAGGATCAGCACATGTAATGTTTTAAAGCTTCATTGTTTTTACATTTTTTTCTTAGGAAAAACATGTTTGCCAGCAAACATGAGCTCAGCAGTGTGAATACACTTTTATCTCTCATTTACCAGCCACTGATAGGAAGTCAAACTTGTCGAGCTCATTATGAGTGATTAAACATGCAGCAAGTCTATTAACAAGCTCATTTTAAAACTCACTGGTAATCAACTTAATGGTAAAGACTTTAAATGCTTTCGGATTGATTAGCTCAAATAATAGTACAGTGTGTTTACAAACACACCAGAAAAGGGCTTGTTGACATCAGCCATAAAGGAAAACTGTTTTAGAGGCCGAGTAGGTCAAAACTGGTATCGACAGAAATTTTGTTCAAGGCCTGATTTGAAATTCAGAGACTGTCAAAGTTTGCAGCATATTATAAATGTCGAAATCATTTAAATTATCACATTTTTATGCCTTTAACAGATGCTTTTATCTAAAGCGACTTACAATGTATTTGAAAATACATTTTAGCAAAGAATTCATTCCCTGTGAATCAAACCCATGACCTTGTCATATTATGTTGTGCATCTGTGCCTTGTGCGCTGCAGTCAGAAAATCTGCATCGATATAATAATGCGTGTTCACAGCATCATGCATCATGTACACATGCTCTGACAAGCGTACTGTTTTGATGAATTCCTGTTTTATGTCGACCTACTTTTTAAATTCCCTCATTCCTTTCATATACAGCATACCTCCTCCCTCTCAGATGCTCACGAGATGAAGTGCTCGTCTGAACAAAAAAAAAAGAAGATAAACATGTGGCTTTTGTTGCAGGCATAAATGAACGACAGCATTCCGCATGACACCACATGAAAGGCCTCCCATATCTCACACCATTTCTCATCTTTCTTTTCTACAACTTTATCATACTTTCATTTTTTTTTTTTTTTTTCCGTTCAGCATTTGTTTTCCTCTCTTGGTTTTAACTGCCCTTTTCAAATCTATGTATCTATGTATCTATCTATCTATCTGTCTGTCTATATTTTTTTCTTTCTTTATCCCCTCTCTCTCTGTCTCTCTCTCTGTCTGTGTGTTCCGGCTAAGAGAGGGCCCACCGCACGCAAAAACAAAAGGGGCATTGTATTCTGGGTAAAATGTGGTCAGCAGACGCTGGTGGACGGCCCTAGCGGTTGCTGGCAGGCAGACGCACTTCCTAACACTGCCGGCATATGAGCTCTTGTTTTGGGAAAGCCCTGAGTTATGGCGGCTGTGGCGAGGGGCATTTATGAAAGCGGGACGTGGCTTATTTTGGGAGCCAGTGGGGTGGAGTGTGAATTTAGGCCCCACCGCAAGGTCACTCCTGGATCTCTTTCTTTCTCTCTCACACGTTAAGACATCCGTGCATCCATCTATTGTCAGGGTGGGACCACCATGTGCCCACTGAAACTCATCTCTCACTTACTCCATCAAAATGGTTCCAACAAGTCTGAAAATGCATCTCTATGCAGTACTCAGGGGTCTTTTCCAGGGGCTTTGAAGTTTTCCTAGAGGGTTAGACTTCCTAGCGGTGGTGGTGGATTACTGCGGTTCTGCTGTAAAAATAGAGCTGCATAATAGAACTGTTTGCCAATTGAATTATGTCCATGAGAGGGTGTATTATATAGAAATGTGGGAGATTTTTCAATTAAGGACATTTTTTTTGTCCCCAAAGATGTTTTTAAATAAAAAAATAGTTTTAGTTTTAAAGATGGTGTGTGTAATCTTTTAAGTACTTTATTCTTTTTGCTTCATGTGGAGAAACTATAAAAACTTCACAATAAATAGCCATCCACAGTCATTGTGGCACTATGTTCAAAATTGTTCTGTGTTCAAGCATCACAAACAGCCAAACCCAGCTATACTGAATGAACCAATGATGTGTGTTTGGGGGCGGGACAATCTATTTGCTGACCAACTTCAGATGGTGCTCAAGAAAACTATCATTAATTAGTGTTTTTATTTGGTGGTGCTAAAGGCACAGAAATTATACACTTCACCTTTAAAGGATACATCATCTTATAATATCTTATAATATCTATATCTCTCTCTCTCTCTCTATATATATATATATATATATATTTTTTTTTTTTTTTTTTTTTTTTTTTTTTTTGAATCTAAGGCTTGTACCAAAAAAAAGTTTCATTTTCAGTATTCTAAATGCTTCTTATTTAAGAATTACCCATTACTGGTTAAGAAGCGGTCTTTGAAGAAACCCTCAATGAACACACACATACACGCACACACACAAATTCCCATACATAACTCTGTGTGAATGATATCATAAATGTATGACAGAGTCACGGTGATTCTCATGTGTTGTGAACTTATAAATGAATGCCACTGGTCAACCACAGTCACAGAGGCAAAAAGTGCTTGGTCAACGGTATAATTTTAATGAAATACTGTACATTGTCTGACCACATATGAAAGAACATTTTAAGAGAGCAGACTTGAAGAGTCTGAGAAAGTGACTTTCTGGCTTGAGAAACACAAATGTTTTAAATGAGGCATATTTTGCTGGAAAAATCAGCCTGCTGTTCTTTACTATGGTGAAATGTGTTGTAGTTGGTTTAGAACCTTAAGACTGGTGTGGTGTATTTTAAAAAGGATTTATAATCCCTTAACTTATGGTATTTTTGGTATTTTTTGCACCAAAAAAAGTGCATAATTTAGTTTTATATGCACATTTTACACCCTCTCTCTGGCTCTTACAATTAAATGTATTATTTTCCTGCTGTGCCTTTGAGATTCTTATAGTATGTGAACTTCCTCTTTACATTTTAAATGAGATAAGGCACTGTGCTGCACTTCTGCACAATCTGCGGATTTGCTGGGGTTTTCTTTTAGAATTTTCTGTCTTTTATAGATTTTAACTGTCTGAAACAAGCAATTACTGTAGATTTCAGATTCAGTATGACAGAATCAAACAGATAGCGAAAAACAAAGTCATCTCATGAATGTGTGTGTGTGTGTGGGTGTGTGAGTGTAGATGTGATTGCAGATGTTTGTGCCTTTACAGATCATGTGCAAACATAAGAAATTCAACCTGATGAATCATAATACTACTAAACCCAAAAGTGATGTTTATGAGGACTTGTCATGCACATTTAAACAAAAAGGGAGACCGTGCAAATATGCGCTAACAAACACTAGCAAATACGTTGTTTGCAAATCAGAACTTACGTTGTACTGATGTTTCCTGTGTCTCCAGCCAGTGAGTGATGTTTCAGATGCCTCGCTTCAGCTGATGCACAGGAGAGCGACTCTACTGCCATGAAATTAGCCAAAATCCAACTGAAAGAGGAAATGACACTGGAATTGCACACATATCCATAAAAAAGCATTTGATTTATTTCTCAAGGGAGGCATTTTACTCAGACAGTTCTTGCTGCGGAGTCTCAATATTCCTAACAGCGTAATAAATCTTTGTACTTTTCTACCACAAACATTAACTCGGATCTCTCTTTGTAAAACACTTCCTGCATGCTCCATGAAAAACAGACTTGTTTTGATTGCTTTTTCAGTGTTATGTCACATCTCTACAGCATCTGAGCATTCTTAGTTCATTAACATTTCTTGTAAAATAGATACTTCCGGTGTATTCAGCCATGCAAAAATGCACACATTAGTATTTGAACCTTATCACTTTAATAATGAATGAGAAATTGAGAAGGCTGGTGTCATCTGAACCCATCAGATAATGATATATAATGATAATGAGTTTTTTGGAGACTTTTAAAGTTTATTCATCCTAGACAGTTTCTGTGAGGAAATATGGCTTTAATTCTGTGGTCTGTGACAGAGTGAGCACTTCTGGACAGAAATACAAAATAATTGTTTGTTTTACATTCACTGAAAAGATCCATATACCTTGTGAATGGCGTCATCTGTAATATTTCTGTGCAATAACAATTCAGATTCATCCATCAGCCAAATATGCTTTGATCTGATATGCTTTACTTAAAATATAAAACAAATTATAGCTTAGAGTGAATCATTCACCACAAGCTTCACTGTATTTGACAAAAGACAGTAAACTAAGCTTCATTACAGTCAACAGCGCCGAGAGTGTTTATATATTCTATTAATATGAGCGTGCATTGATGTTTGATGATGATTTGAATTTACATTAATTTACAAAGTATTAGCTGCATGCAATGAAAATGAAAAGATGACATCACAAAGACTTTGCAAAGATGCATAGGACACTGTGATGATGTCATTAGGGACACCTGATATGAGGTGGGGCTGAAATTCAAGCATGTAAACGGGAGATTTAGAGTTGACTGCAGGTCATCCGTGCTGCTTTCTCAGGCAGACAAACCCGCAGTTGAAACACAAGGAGACACTGTACGGAAGGAATGCTCTCTGCGGCTTCCAGACTTGCTCCCTCTGTAATTTGTAAATGTACAGAAATGTGCTGCCGCCCACAGAGGGGGGAAGATAGCAAATCCACAGACTTATGTCAGCATTTTATGCACCGATTTGATTTTTATCTGCGGGTACGGAGGCCGGTGTGTGTGTTCGGGGGGTGATGACTAATAAAATAATGCTTTACCAGAGCATTTGGGCAAATATCTGTGGTTTTTTCAGATTCAGTATTCTTTAGACTGTTGTGCTGCTTTTGCAAGAAATCTAAGTGGGTTCATTTGTCTGTGTGTGTGTGTGTGTATGTGTGTGTGTGTGTGTGTGCTTTCGTCATTAACTTTTGAGACATATGAAGTTATTTTTGACTTGCTATTGAATAAAGAGTGAATATAGATTGGCATGTGAACATCTTTCTCACAGGGTTCAATGAGGTGAAAAGCCCTACATTTAAGGACTGAGCAGCAACATAATTTGTGTCAAAATAATCTGTTAAGTATATTACAATGTAAGTTTTGATGATGGCAGAGGGGAGCAAAAGGCCTCTAGTTTGGCTGTATATTGAGTAGATATGGGCAAAAGTTATTTGCAACAAATACATGATATTTTTGGAATAACATTTAAGTAAATAATCTAAAATAACTACTTCAGCAATGGTTAACCAATGTTCTGTTTATTTAACCACTTTTGGCAATTCATAACCCCTCAAGTATTTTATACGAGTATTGTTTTTCTTTTAGTAGGGTGTGTCTTGGAGCTGCAGTGTATAAGCGCATATTACAAATGAATCTCCATTGTGATTGGAGCAGACAGTGTGAGCCCACTTTGCACATCCTTTGCAATAAATCTATTCCATCCCAATTATTTAAAGCAGTTTGTTGCTGTTCAGGCATACTGTCTCAAACCTGTGCCAACCAGATACTTTTTGGTGGCGTTTTTGGCCACAGTGTTTTTCCTTTTCTCCCACATAGAGCATTTGGCTCAACTTAAAAAAAAAAATAGCCTTTTGAAGAATAATTAATTTAGTATATTTTAGAAAATGTACTATTTAGAATAATGTCCTTCTTCATAACATCATACTTATCTGAAATAAAGTATATGTGGTTTTACTTTAATCAGCAGATAATTGAATCTTTCATACCATTTACCTTTTAAAATTAATAGTTTATTTTATAATAGTTTGCTTTTTTGCAAGTCTGAAAGGGAGGAAACATTTTAAAACTCAACTTTTAGGCCTTTTTTTTTTTGTAAATGTGTAGAGGATTCCCTTTTGTTGCAATGTTCCGATAAAATGTTTGCTTTGCTTATCTCAAATTTTTACATGCAGTGACTTCATGAATCAGGATACATGTGCAATGCATTGTGACAAACATGTTAAGGAAAGAGCTGTGGTGGATTTTGTTGCTGTTTAGTGTTTTGGGAGAAAATAAAATCAAAAGGATATTTTACTCCTGGTGGCATTTAACCCCATTGTACCCTTGTAAAGAATGATGGCATGTGGGTCCTCTCTGAGTCCGTGTCTGGAATATTTTTCATTGTTTGAACTTCAGGCTGTTTTTGAGGGCTCGTGCCTCTTTGTATCAACTCACATCATTTCTCAGCGCTTGATTACTCGATGTGTATTTGACGCGGGCTGTAAGCTTCGCCTCGCTCAGATCACATATCAGAGAGAGGCGCGTCATTAGGGAGGGCACGTTGCTGCGCGACTGTAACCGTAGAAACTGCGCGCGGAGTCTGAATATGACAGGCGCGCGGAGTCAGTCTGAGCGCGTGCGGTCACGTATTAATAATGAACAGATGCTGAAAAATCACCGATGTATGCACCCACAAAGACCTCTGGCCAGCTTGTGTTTGGGGAGGTTTCTTGGCACTTTCGTGTTCAGAATAACAATTTATGTTACAGTGTTCTTGTGAAAGTACATAGCCTATTCTTTTTTCATATAAGTAGCTATATAGGTTTCAACAGTTTTGTTGTTGTTGTTGTTGTTGTGAAGATGACTGACGTTTAGAAAACTGTGCTAGTGGCGCCAAAGGATCATTTACGCGGCGCGAGACTAATCTTGACAGATTGCGCTCCAAAAAACAAAAAAACAAAAACAAAAACAAAAAAAAAACATTTTTTTTACATGTAATTATTTAGCACACGTTTAAAATTTGTCCACACATATAAACATATATATATATATATATATATATATATATATATATATTACTATACTATAGCATATGTTAGTCTACTACATATTATTGTAGCCTAGATATTGCAATATATTAATAAAAAAATGCAGCAATTCACTTATTTGAAATGCATGCTTATTGTTCATTAGAAATGATTATATTTTCTAATACTATACATAAGAACACTTTGATGTAAAGTGTGAATCTGTCATTACATATCTGTAATCAAAATATTCTGCTTTATTTAAAGTGTATACTGTGTGCAACACGTCAGCATGTGCATCTATTTCGACAGTATTACTCAGTGCGACGCAATTGAAGGAGCTGAAAATGAGAAGGCGTGAAAAAAGGAAGATACATTTGCAACAAGTCCTTCGAGGAGATGTTGATGAAATATGCTAATGATCTTGAGATGTAGAGTAATGTGCACATTTTTGCTCTTTTAGACCAGTGTGGGTGAGACTTTGACTCTTCTGTTCTATATTCACATTATTTACATCGAGATAAAGATAAACACCAGTGGTTTAACAGAGATAACAGAAAAAATAACAGTCAGATTCTTTGATAATAATAATAAAAAACTATTATTACTATTACATTTACATGGCTGTTTTTTATTGTATTTAATTCTAATTATTAAATTCCATTTTTATTTATTTATTTATTTATTTGTGGAGTGGATGTTTTTTGTGAGTGGACGTTCTCTCGTCTAATAAAACGCTGGTTTCAAACTGAGTTCATCCTTAATCTTTAGCATGTAAAATTCTGGCACGAATCCTGCCGGTATGAGTTAAACCTCAAGCCCACTGCACATAAATAGCTCGCTGAAATATAAACTCTCGCTGTCCGTCGCAGAATGAGCAAATAAAATAACGAATAAAAGCAGAATAGAATGAAATAAATGACCATTACGAATTTATCTACTTTTAAAATTGTAAATGACTGTGTAGACATTTCTGTTGGCTTTAAGTGTAGTCAATAAATCATTTAAATTGTAATAAAATTATATTTTTATTTTTATATAGGAACCATTTAGTATTAATAGTAATAATAGGCTAATAATAATAATAATAATTCAATTTGTTTTGCGAATCATTGACGACGAAATTAAAAATTAATCTGCTATTTCTGATTGCATTTAAATGCTTTAGCCATGCAGAGTAAAACTCTTTATTTAGCTACCTCAGTATTTAAATGCACTATGCAAGATATTGTATTAGCTGTCGGGTCATTTGTGGAGTGAGAAGATCTGTTTTTTTTCCCGCAGTCTAACCTGAAACTATGCGTTCAGGACCTGTTAATCAGCCAGTAAATCAATTTGTCGCGTTTTTAGCAACATTTTCTGTATCATCACTTATAACCTTTGAAAGAAACGGGAAAAAAAACTACCTAACTCTATAGAAAAGGATGGATTATATCAGATGATTCACAGTAACTGTGAGAATCGCTTTGTTTTTTCTGTTTTCAGTTTTGTCTCTCTGTCTTTTTCCCTCCCACTCAGTGTCAGTTTAATGTTGCTTTATATCACTTTTTGAGGAGACACTGAAGGTTTTTAAACGACAAATGCGCCTACTAGTGGTGACAGCGTGAGCTCAGGGTGTGTCAACCACACAAGAACTCATTAGATTCTAATTAAATACCATGTATGAGACTTATAAAATAGCCTTGGCTACATTATCTTAATTATTGCTGCTCTGTTATGATGCAGCAAGCCCATTAGTTCATTAATTAATTGAATTCAGCACAAAGAAATTTCTCTACACTATCAGTTTTTACTTTTCAAAAATAGCTGTTTAAATGTTAGCACAATTTGAACTTTGCCACTGAATGTGTTTAATTATTGTTATTGCTGTTGATTTTGTTTGAAGGATATTTGTTGAAGCACAAATGAATATTAATTAACCATTATTCTTGGATTGCTCAATACATTATCCAAGATTTTTTTTTTTTTTTTTACAAAAACAATATAATGATAAACTGGCACACAGACATAAATAACTTCAACAGAAAATATTTTAATTTTTGTCTGTGGTTTTTAAAGGTCACACCTGGCAGACTCTAAACCTTCATCCATTATGTGCCATAACATGTGAGGAGAGGATTCAAATATTTATTGATTGTTCATTAAGTATATTGCTGATAATGGAGGAGCTTTCAGTTTTGCTTCGGCGCGTTTGATGGGTGCATCAAAACCAGCCCTGTTCGCTGATTGGTCGGTTAGACCCAGCCCTGATCACTGATTGGTGGAGCGCTCAGCGCACTCCAGGCTATAATGAGATGAGTAAATAACTCTTGTCTGCATAGCGCAGAGCGCAGCGTTTGCGTGTACGCACGTCTGACTACCAGAAACGTCTTTCTAGTTTTTACTCACTTTTTTATTCTTGAACGATCATTTGGAAGCAGAACATTTGACAACTAAAGAGGACTTTATTGCAGAAACTCTTCTGAAACTGTGGGATTAATTTGTGTGGACTTTATTTTCGGAGACTCTGGACTGATAGGACGGAAAGTGTCGCTCTGAAAGTAAAACTGACATCCAGGAGCAGCACAGACCTGCTGTACACACTCTGGAATAAATGCTATTTAATAAGTGCATTTAAAACAGTTCTGTTTTTCCCCCATATTTCTTCTATCGTGCAGCACGAGAGAGTGTGCGCGCGCGTAGCCTATGTGTGTGCTTGCGGTTTTTTGGTTTTTGCTGAAGTCAGTGGGAAACTCAAGCGCACTTTAACGCTTCTGCATCCTTTGTGCGGCACTGAAACGCAAAGTAAACGGTCACGGAGGAGTTTTCCGTGTCCACTACCACGGACTTTCTGTACTTACTTCACTTGGGTGCCTGAGCTCTTCACGGGGTCTCATTTGTAATCTGTTGTGATGCATATTCCCGTAGACCCGAGCACGAGCAGACGGTTCACGCCGCCCTCCGCCTCGTTCCCGTGCCCTAAAGTGACCGAGAGCCCGAGCATGAGCGCACCGGGTCCACTGCGGTCCGGGCGGCCAGTGGAGGCCCGCTCCGTGGTGGACGTGCTGGCCGATCACGCCGGAGAGCTGGTGCGCACGGACAGCCCAAACTTTCTCTGCTCTGTCCTGCCGTCACACTGGAGGTGCAACAAAACTCTGCCTGTGGCTTTTAAGGTAAATAAAACATTATTTTCTGTAATATAACTTATTTCATGGCTTTGTCAGTTAGATTACAAGTCAGTCAGAACGCGCCAAATAGCTGTTTGTGAGCAGAGCTCGCGCTCTCCTGAGGAGATAACCATAGCAACATCAGGCTGCGCGAGCGTTTTCGTTAGTATCAGTACCGGATGGAACATCAACAAATTAAGTACTATTTTTTTTTTTTAATCAATTTTTACTTATTTATTTATCATTAGCCTGTAACAAAATGTGTTTTTAAAAAAATGTAAGATAGTTGACGTTTGGTTAACTATAGGGGCGCCAAAATACAATTCTGCTGCGCGAGCCAAGTTTACCAGTTCGTGCCCTGGAAATTACAGACAAAAAATCCTTTAAAAAGTCCACTTACTTGAACTTCTCTGAATAATTCAAACACTGCTTGTAGATTTGATCTATTTTCTGATGGCATGGTGACATAATTCTGCTTATCCGATAATATGAACAGAAAATGAACAAAATATTAATCACGTCAGAGACAATTCGGCACGATTTTCTCCACTTTTAGACTTTGCATGGAACTTTTATTGTTATTATTATTATTATTATTATTTAATTGGAAATATAGCAATATTTTTATAATTATCGCAACAACGACGACATTTCGGTTAAATGTTTTATTAGCAAAAATAATATATTAGGCCACTATTAGGCTATACGCAGTTGTTATTCATATCTAAATTGCGTTTATTTTTATATTTACCATATATACAAATACAGTCGTAAAATTATTTCAAAAGTAATTTAAATAAAATTGCTCCTCATACATTATTTGTGAAGGAAACGATGTTCTCTACTCATAAATCTAAATATTGAATAGGCTATGCATATAAATAGAATACTATTAACATTAACCGCCAATACATTATAATCATATATGCATTTCAGTCCATGCGCAAGATTATATTGTAATAATTATCTTGAGGGTTGCAACCCTGATTTGTTTGGTTTGGGGTTTGTGTGTGTTGCTGATTAGGTCTGTTGGGTTAATCTGTGTGTTTATCAGGTGGTGGCTCTGGGAGATGTTCCTGACGGTACTCTGGTCACAGTGATGGCTGGAAATGATGAAAATTATTCCGCGGAGCTGAGAAACGCGTCAGCCGTCATGAAGAACCAGGTGGCGCGATTCAACGACCTGCGCTTCGTGGGCAGGAGCGGCAGAGGTGCCACATCTACCAATCTGTTTGTGTATCTCTCTGTCTGTGGTTTGATGCATGCATGTGGTTGAAATTCAACAACATGGTGATAAAAAAAAAAGAAGAAGACAAAAAAGAAATTAATTTAAAGCATAGCAGTTCATTTGTCTTCATTCAGACAAGACAGGACACAACTTTAACTCCTGAAATGTCAAGCATTTAAACTTTTAATGAAGATTTCGTAAACAAATGATGGAGCAAAAATATAAAAAGACTAAAACACCATCCTTCAGTTACTTGTCCCAGAGAAATAATTTCCCCACAGCAGAAGTTTTCTTAAACGATTTGAGCTTTACAAACCATTTTGTTTACACACCTAAAAACACCCTACTTCTTACATAGCTCACATTCTTTTAGAAGCTTTTCCTTCTCGTCTTTTTCCTCTTGGCCCCACTCCTCGCACTCACATTTTTCCTGTAAATGTTACACTTTAAATAGTTGCAGACGGATGAGTGGAAAGCGCTGCAGTGTGCGAATTAAAAGTACCTTTCATTTCTGCAGTCAATTACCCCACCCTCACAGCCCTCATACAAGCCACGGCTTTCTCCCCCTCAAAGCGCAGCTTCATTGCATTTAGAGATCACACACGCACGCACACACACATGCACACAGACACAGTGGAGTCCCGGGAACAATCTGGAACACATTGTCTGACTAATCCACATCATAAACGCATTTGAAAGCGCATCAAAGCAGTAGTGCTGTCTCTTTTCAGAGGAAACTCATTCATTTCTCCCAGCTGTATGTGACCCACCTCACTGGGATTGTGCATGAATCTTTATTTCATGCATCCTGAGGGAGTTTCTATCTTTACCCGAGGGTTTTTCCGGAACATGGCAACTTTATATAACGTAGTTATTTTTCACAACCGAAAGAACTAATACATGATAGTCCTTTTCAGATTTAAAGTATGCAAATATAATTTGAAGATTATTTTATCATCTGCACATTGCTAAAATACTGACTGCACAATATTTGTTATTGTCGTAAACCACAAATACTTTTCCTGTTTCTCGTTGCTACACTCAATCTGACTCATCATACCAACAGTGGGGTCAAAAAATCTGAAACCACTTGAGAAAGTTTTCTAATTTTTCATTACAAATGTACAAATTAAAAATTATCTGTATAATATTCTCAGAGAAAAGCTGAACTGCAAAATTTAAATTTGATTAATGACAACAGCATTCAAGCCACATGAACAAATCTTGATCGTGTTAGCTATATTGATTTGAGAAATTGTATGTTTATTTATAGGATTAAATGAATTTATTTCTGTGGTCTCAGACTTTTAGATCACGCAATACCTTTTCAACCCCGACATGTGATCATGACATTGAATCTCTGTGTCTTCAGGAAAGAGCTTCACATTGACCATCACAGTGTTCACTGGCCCACCCCAGGTCGCCACATACCACCGTGCTATTAAAGTCACCGTGGACGGACCTCGAGAGCCAAGACGTGAGTACATTTCCCCTAAATGACTATCAAAAAGAGTGTTAACCGAGGTGACCGAATTTAGAAATATTCAGTGAGTTATTTTAACTGATTTGGACTACAAAGTTGTTGTATGTTTCTTTGTGCATGCATCCAGTGCAGCATGCAAAGAAAGATGTGTTGTCTGATTTATTGATGTATTGTCTGCATATAATTTCATGCTAGACTGCAAATCACAGCTCTGTTAAAATTGCATTTCTTTTGCGGTGAAGGAAGCACTGTTTCATTGCGAAGGAAAGTATTTGAGGAGGTGATATAAGATGAGATAGTCTATTCTTTGTGTCTGCTTTATACCGTGTTATTTACTGAAGTAAAACTAAGCTGAGCAGTCTTTAGAACATGTGCCAAGTAAAACAGATTAGATAATCTGTTGGTGCCTGGAGTTTTCTTTCTGTATTATAGCTGGTAGGTTGATTACTGCACACTGCGTTGCATTGTATAGCTAAATCGGTGATGGCACGTAATAGTTTTGATATTATACTATGTTAGGGTATAGTATTCAGACGGGGCGATGAGTATTTTAACTATTTGCAGAACACCAACGGCTTTAAAAGACCTATGAGTCATCCGCAGATAATACCAGGGAATAGAGCCCTGTGTGTGTGTTCCAAAAACGTACCATACAGTGTATTTCTGTGAGTAAGTGTTGGTTTCGATGTCTCCTTGTATTCTCGTGTTTGGGTTTATACATACCTGCACAGCAGCATGTGTTAATATTAAACAGCGAACAGTCCTTCGTGGTCTAGATGGTTGCCAACCTCAGATGTCAGTTGTGGTGTGTTATTAAGCCTTTCGGGCACAGAGAGTGAGGGTGCGTCTCTGAGCCGCAAACACAGAGGGTTCAATGAAAGTGGCCACTCTCTCTGACCAACGGGGTCAGCAGTGCCTGACCACATTAGAGCCGCTGAATTAACACAGCACTGAACGCCTGCTAGGGGTACGGATCCATAACACTAATGCAGCCGCGACCACAACCAGAGAGAACGAGAGATAAAGGAAAGGCAGTACTGCTGTTTACAGAGCTGTTGTTGTTGTTGTTTTTGACAGCTATTTTGTCATATTTTTATTTGTACACTAGCTCCCGAAAATAATTCCGACACTTTAATGTATTTTTTAAATTGCAGTAGATATTAAATAACGTGGCATTTAAAGAAAGATGGCACAAGTTTCATGCAAAAGCACAATTTTGTTTGGTTTGAAATGATAAAACAAAGTGTTCAAAATGAAGATAAAAAGTATTGTGAAACTTGCTAGTGGAACTTGTCCATAGTTAATGTGATGAACTACACCTGTGGTTACTGAACTTGAGGAGAACTGACTTCATACATCCACAAAAAGTTACTAAAACCCCAGTTGTTTGAAAGTACCTGAAAAAATGGTTTTGTGTGGGGAAAAAGTGATGTTGGGTCTCATGAATCTCATGAAGGATGTCAAGAACATGCCCAGCTCATATTTCCAAATTTAAAAAAAAAAAAAGAAAAAAAAGAAAGAATATATATTATATTTTGCTTAAAGAGAAAGCCTAATGTTAGAACGAATATTTTATCTATTTTTTTATTTGTTTGTTTGCATTTCAACATTATTTTTGACAATTAAGCACATCCCCTCACCAATTCTCACAATTGAATGCGAAAATTACTGTAGTCATAGAAAAAAAAGGCTATATATATATATATATATATATATATATATATATATATAAAAAATTTTATCTTATTAAATATAACAAAAATATTTTATTAAAAATATTAAATTAATATATATATATATATATATACTGTATGTGTGTGCTTTATGGTCATTTAAATAATGGCCCTAAAATAGGGTTCATTTTCTTTATACATTTTTTTCTTTCTTTTGAATGTTTGAAATGTGACCTGGACACATACCTGGACATGTTTTGGTAAAAATATAACCAGTTAGGTCTATGAAAAGCTCTAGCATCACATGAGCAAATGCCACATGGTTTGATATTTTATAAAATGCAGTGACATGTAGAAATGCAAAGTATATGCAAAAATCTCTTTTGGTTCAATCCGGGGCTTTGTTTACCTTTTTGCTACGCCTGTAATGCTCGATTTCCTCATGCATGTCATATTTATTATGTTGGCTGACTGACATTTGGCCTGTAATGATTCTTTAGAGCTGTTTCCTGTAGAGCGGGTCACATTGCCATAGCTTACCTGACCTGTAGCCTACGCTCACTCAACTATCACTAATGAACAGGTGCTTCAGGCACAATACAGTGAGAAATTGTGTGAGTAAATGAGTGAGTGGTTATGGTGCGGTTACATTAGTTTTGGAGTATGTGAAATTACTTCGGACTCTGCAATGAATATGAGACACAGGAAATGAGAAACGTTTTTTAATAAATGATAAATAATAATAATCTGTGATGTTTAGATCACCTATTAAAAATGTTTTTTGAAACCCAGCTAAAATACTCACCCATGTCTGCAAGTGTATGGAAGTGATTGGAACACTAAGTAACCATCCCATAATGCTGAAAACTAAAGTGCGCGTTCGCCACAATGATAGATTGAAGTCTTTGAATTCATTGTGTTGTTCATTTGCTGTTTGTGTGTGAATGTGCGTTGGAGTTTGTGTGTATTCAGCTTTTGTAAGATATGTTGTGTTGATGGCATCTTTCATGAGAAATACCACACCCTCTCCTCCCCCAGGCGCGGGCTGACTGAGGCTGTGTGTGTGTGTACTTTGATAGTGCTGCCAATAGAATAATACCTCATTAATGTTTACCTGCGGAGTTGATAAACCTGATAGACGGGACCCCCCACACACACACAATATATAGAAGCACAGGCATCTTGAAATGATGAACGCTCCCAATACTTAGTATAGATAAAGCGACTCCAGGAATATTTGGACATTTTAGTCGCAATTAAAATGCCCTGTGCATTTGAGTTCAGATGCCAGTTGAATTGATACTGTATGAAGAGAAGAGAAGAGAAGAGAAGAGAAGAGAAGAGAAGAGAAGAGAAGAGAAGAGAAGAGAAGAGATGAGATTATAGTCAGGGGTTTCAGGTTCGCCTGTATTTGCATTTTGGCACACAGTTCGTAGAGGGCATGTAAATCTGTTCAGAATATCATTTGCTGTGTTATTTTTCCACATATATCATTCTGTTTCTGTAAATAAAGGAGTGTACATGCATACATTACTACGTATGAGTGTGCATAAAACACCTGCCAGGTGTGTCATCCATTAAATAATGCATGCCACACCTGTATATATGAATATTGCAGATAATAATTCAAAAACAAAGATAAAAGTATAGATAAAACTCCTACTGGGCTCTTTGGGAAAGTTCGATTATATGCTTTAAAGGGATCCTATCTGCTGTCTTTTTCTTCATTTGAGAGGTTGAGATCTCATTTGAGATTTTTCTTTCCTATTTGTACGTGAGTTCTTCAGTTTTTGATGGTGGTATTATCACACTAATGCTATTAACAGTCATTCTGCTATCTGTGCATCATAAGAATGTTTCTTCAAAGCAACACTGGTGGACATCGCTAACGGCGACTAGCAGCTTTCGTCACCACTGACGCTAAATATGAATGGAGCCAATATCGGATGGCAAATGAATGGAATGCGTTTGAAAAATGAACAGACATTTCATTACAGTGAAAACAAATGGTCAAGCATGCAGTGCAGCATGGTTGCTTTAGCATGAGTGCAATGAATCCTTGCAGATCCTAGAGCTACAGCTCAGCATTTGACAAAAAAAGTGTCTTTGAGGATATAAAGGATGATTCTGTCCTCATTATCTTCACCTCTCAGTCATATTTTTTTTCTTTGAGGGATAAAGGCTGACAAAAGAGGCATTGGGTATCTACACCCCTGCACAAGTCACAAATACACACTGCTCAAATACACATCCAACTTCTTCCAGGCTCAACCTGTGTTTGTGAACTTCCTTGTTTATTCTTTGACCCAGCAGACACCATTAGCAGCTTTAAAGACTAATTTATAAAGTAGCATAATAAAGCACCTCACAGTCCATGATAAACGTCTGAGAGACATTGGGTAGGAGAGAGAGACAGAGACAGAAAGGAGAGGGAGGAGTGTTACGGGAACATTATAGTGAATCATCTGTTTATTTTTCTGCCATTTTTAACAGTGAGGAAAATTCTGCAAATAGCCTAATTGAAGAAGCGAGATGTGCCCAGACTTCCAGTAACACACACACACACTGAGCTTGTTGGGAAAAGGAGAATTTCTCTCTGTCAGAGCACAGTGTTTTAACATTTTAAATGGGTCATATCATGAGGAATCAATTTATCCTTGATATTTTGAGATAAAAGACTTCATTGTGCCATGAAAACTATAACTTTTCAAGCTCAAAACTTTCTGCTAACATGTCTCGTTAAGCACTTCCTCAACTTTCTGACGTCAGAAAGATACATTTGACTATGACCGCCACACATTAATGATGCCTATTTAAAGTTCAGAGACTTGGCCCAGCCAGTGATGGTAAGATAATAAAGAGGAAGTGGAATAAATTCTAATATTTATAAATATGAGAAGATCTGAAGATAAGATTAGTGAGGAAGTATGTCAAACTCTGGAGATCATTCTGAAGAATCCAATTATTAGAAACGAGTCTTAAATGGATAGTTCACCCAAAAATTAAAATTCTGTCATTTACTCACCCTCAAATTATTCCAAACCTGTATGAATTTCTTTCTTCTGCTGAACACAAAAGAAGATATTTTAAAGAATATGGGCAATGGTCCCCAGTGACTTCCATAGTATGGAAAAAATACAAAAGTAGTAAAAGTTGTTTCTTATTTTACATGTGCAGAAGACATTTAAGTCTTAAAGGCACAGCAGCAATAAACGGCCATTTGATTCTAAGGCTCAAGAGAAGGTGTATAATGGTCAAGACTAAACTAAATGATGACAGTATTTGGCACAAGAAAAACTTTACTAACATCAGGGAAGAAAATAAATATTAAAAACGTATGATATGACCCCTTTAAAGGCAAGCACTGTATGTGTTTTTTTAATCAGTGTGTGCATAGTTTGTGGACAAAAATAGTTTGTCTTCAAAAGTGAGCTTGATCTGACAAAAGATTTTTTTTTTTTTTGGAAATTCATTTATAAATTATATAAGGTATTTTTTTAAGGTTAGTGTTAGATAATTCTAGACATTATAACTATATTATACATAGTTTGTGGTATGTCCTCATTTAGGACATACCACATAGCTAAGTAAACAATTGCTTGTGTGAACTGTAAGACTGAAACTTATTCTGCACGACAGATTTATCTCTGTATCTTTTCTCACACTCCTGCAAGCTGCAGTTGCGTCAAATCCTGTCACAGGCACACTCATGCGTGGGCGCTTGCGTTTTGAAATCAAGGGTCTCTTCCTGCCTTTTAACACCTCTAGCATTTCTCATCAGAACACCTTTCTCTGTCATCTCCACTCCGTTTTCCAGAATAATCTCAAATAAAGTCTTCAGACAGTCAGTCTCCTCTTAGAGCAGCATGTTTAAAGAGCCGGATGAAATTCCTCACACTGAAACTCAGTTGCGTTTGAATTTCATTAGTTTGGCACAGGAATGCACTCCTAAATCACGCTCTTAACACAAAGTGTGCTCATTCTTTTGTCCTATAAAACCCAGGCATTATATTTCAGAACATTCCAGCTGTGTACAGCCAGCAGAGAGCAGAACACCTCTGTTAGATGCATGTTTGCTTGAAGACACTGTGTGCTTGCAAGAGTCAAACGCATGTCGAATCATCTGGGTCAGAAGGATTTCTTGGTTTGAGTTACAACTAGGTCAACCAAAACCAACCAAACACCAAACCACTCATATGCAGGTGCATGCACATATGAATACAATATCACTGACATGCACACTGCCAGTCAAAGGTTTGGATGCAGCTACTCGTTCTTTATTAGGACTATTTTACACATTTTAGAAAAAGAGGAAAGTCATCATAATGATGAAATCAGTGTGAGAATTGTAGTGAATTATGTAGTGAATTATGTGTGACCAACAATTGTGAAACAAGTGAAAAACTTTTTTGTCTTTCATAATTCACAGTCATTCATAATTATTTTTGAACAATGTTTTCTAAAGATCTAAAGAAACATATATATGTGTGTGTGTGTGTGTGTGTGTGTATATATATATATGTTTCTTTATATATATATATATATATATAATAAACTAATTATCATTATTAAAATATAATAAAATATATTTTAAAATATATAATATTTTTGTCTGGGAGTGTTTAGCACACATCCAAAAACACATATGTAATTTCTCAGTGAAGTCACAAAAACCCCACAAACACATGTGTGCTGTTACACCCTTTTTGTTTTTAGTGCTTTTTCTGCTAAGACCTGAACAGGAAAAGCAAAGAGGGCGTAACAAACACAGACATAGAAAACACAAAGCGGTGGGTGACTGCCTCTGGCTTGTGTATTGTCTGATGGATATGGGCACTATTGAAGGGTCTTTATCTCACCTGCTCCAACTTGCCCTAGAGAAAGAATCAAGGAAAAGAGATAATATTAAAAGAGACTCTTTATTCCCTCGGGACCATTCGAATTGTTTCTAGCATTTCCACATGATGAGAACTGTTTGAGAAAAAAGCTGTACAACTTATTACAGGGACATGCTCAAGGTTCATGCCTTAAACACTGCAATGAATATGTTTTAATTTCATTTCTTAATATACATATTAATATGGTTGAATATTAATATAAATATTAATTAATTTAATTAAAACATTTAATGTAGCTTTAAACTATTTCTCAATTAGGTAAATGCAGATTCAGTTTCTCATGTTGTTATTAATCATTTCTTCTTTATTTTCTTGCATATATTTGAAAGCAGCTGTATCAGTAAGACAGAACCTAGTACAAAAAAAAAGTACTGTAAAAATGACTTTAAATGATATTTAAGTACTGACTTGCTGCTAGAGTACATTTGTTATCCTTATTATTAATATTTGAGGGGCAAAAAAATTAGCAAATCTCAGAAAAAGAGTGTCGTGTGCAGTTTGAGGTTGAATAGAGGCTCTGTTCAGGATTTTAGTTTTCCTCTCAACACACTTCACTGGCACAAACCCACTTCCTGTTATGGGCTGATGGGATTGGTCACACACTGCTCTGACATTACGACAATTCTCAGATGGACAGAGAGTGAATGTGTGAGTAGTTCGAAAAAGACAGGTGCAGAGATCTTAGCAGATGTAGAAACGTCTCCAGCGTTCGTTACTACGGAAGCACACTTTCATTTGAGGCCTCGGTTTCCACACCTGACGTACGCACAAACTCACTCCCACCAACTGTCAACTACAACGGTGGAGAATAAAACAGGTGGAGCTCTACATTCATTTAACATATCAAGACATTTCAAGTCATATAGAACTGCTTTACAATGCATTGATGGTGGAGTTGACGGTAACCCTAACAGATTCAGACTACTCTCATCCTCAAACGGGCCACCCAAAGTCTGTACACACACCATCTGAAGCATACTGTACATAAAAATAGGAAATGCTTGTTTGCATTTTAGGAGATCCAAATTTTTTATCAGTCTGCCAAGTTGTGTTTACAAGATACCGAGTTGATAAACAATAAATGTTTTTACTAATCATTGAATTACCAAAGTTAATTTTCCCATGTCTTTGTATATTGGTGTATTATCTGTAAATGGCACATTAAAAAAAAATTAACTGTGGTGGGTAATTTTATGCCAAAAGTCAAAAGTATGCCTATGATTTCTGCACAATTGCATTTAAAAATGAATTATTTTAATGAAACATAGCACATCAATAATTGATGAAAATAATTGTTTGTAAATGTCCCTCATTTGGAAAGGTCTGCAAATTTCTCGCTTCTTTTGGTTAATTAAATTTTTTATGTTTTTAGCTATCAATAAGAGTCTCTGTTTAACACATTTTAAAATATTTAAAATATCCATCTGAGCCTGCTTTTTTTGTACAGCTCTAAATTAATTTACACCTAAAACCTTCAGTCAGTTGAGCTAAAACACGCTTTACCCTCAGTCTGTGCAGATCAATTTCATAATGTTATCAAGTGCCTATCGGCCCCATTTATAGACACCCGTACAAATATTAACAGTGTGCCCGCCGTAACATGTCTGGCCCCTCCACAGCGAATGTCGAGTTTCAGCCCTGCCCAAATGCATACACACTCCACCAGAGCTAAAAGAGCCTGTGTTCTGTCTGTCCAAAGGGGAACATATGTTTCTTTCTTTTCATCGTTAAAGAGAGAGAATGAAGAGAGAGAGAGAGAGAGGGAAGGAAGCTGGGCGTATCAGTCAGTTGATCAGTGCGAGTATGAAAGCTGAAAGTGTGTAGAGAGGGCCTCTGTGTACACATACTCCATGTGCAGAAAGTACGGACTCGAATAAACAATGACGATAGCTATACTTCTTATATCACAGAACTGTTACTGGGCAGAAACTGTTAGTTTGCATGTCAGTTCGCGAATTATTGGTGTAAATTAGTGAGGGGTCATTCGTGAACATGTAGTTTACTGCATCTGTCACGTGACAAATGAATTGACTCAAGAGGTGAACTAATTTTTGTTTCTTATTATTTATGCTTATCTCTGGCTACATATATGATCAAAGATTGAATGTGAACTTGTACGGGGAATATGGCTAATGAAAATATAACATTTTAAATCCATTAAAATAAATAAAATAACTTACATAAAAACTTTTTTTTTTCATTTCGCTGAACAACATCGGAGAGACTCTAAAATTATCTGATCTTCCCATTACTAGTGTAGAGTGACACTTTCTGCAGGTTTCATTATTATGGCAGTTGGTGGTGACAAGTTACTGTCCATTCTGGTTCATGAGTGAGTCATTGAATCATTCATTCAAATGATTTGTTCAAAAACATTGATTCATTCAGAAACAAATTAGGGCTGCGCTCCACTCCAATTTTAGTCAAGCACTCGCAAACTTCCCTGCCACCGTTTTGAAGTGGACGAGGGAAGTTTATATGGACAGACCCTGGCTCCCTCGATTTTGACAGAGGGAGCGAGTCTACTTCATATGTTCACTTCAGGCAGCTCCATATACCATGATGCAACACGATTGTGCTGTCACCGCATATCGCGTTTAATTTACCCCACCACAAACAACTCTATGATATATTATTTTTTTTCAGTATTTAAAAACACACATATATACATATAGAATGCTGCATTAAACAATTTTGTAAGGGAAAAAATTAAATAATAAATCAACTCCATAGTTGATTCCAAGTGATCAAGGGCTTAGGACGTTCCAATTCAGCCCATTGCATAGGTTCTGCCAGTAATAGGCATTCATGCAACGTAAGCAATGACGTACATCCGAGTCACCGAGACTGAGGAAAGTTAGCGAGGGAAGGGCATTAAAAACGAACTGGAGCGCAGCCCAAGTGATATCTTTATGAGTGATTCATTTACTCAACTTATTCATATGAAAACATTCAAATGACTGTCAAGCAAATTCAAATTCAAGCGACTGTTTTTGAGTCATTAAATCATTGATAATCGAGAATTATATAAGTGAGAATTTTTTTTTTTTTTCGAAAATATACATTGTAAATATAGTTAATATAATTTGTATATAACCGGATATATAATATAATCTGACAATCTGATAAAGCTTCTACTTTTGTGACTTGACAAATCACAGTTAGTATAAATTAATCGATGACACATGAAAAATAATACATACAGTACAATAACCCATTGTAAAACACGAAAATGCAAGGTGGGAATTCGATTTTAACATTTTTATTTTAAGAGTGTATGGTGTACATGTATATCTTCATCATACAGCGTCTGTTGCAGTTGTGTTCATCCCAGACCATTTCCCCATGACATGTGCGTGTATGTGTGTGTATGAGAGGGATCCACTCTAATTAGTGTGTCTGTGTGTGTTCTGTGGTTATGATATCATTCTCACAAAAAGTCAACATTCCTGTCTAAGTGCCCCCTTACCTATGAAATATTCATTCATCCATAATAATTCAGACAGGGTGAATGTAGGCTGGGCAGATGTAGGGCTTGACCCCACAGCCATCCAGGAGACACTACCCATGCTAGTGCCCGAACAGAAAGGGTTTAACTGTATGACTTTACAACTGCATTAAGAAGATATACAGTATGTCACACTAAAGTGACTTAAAGTACAGCTTTAACACAAATGCTTAGTAAAAGTTAGTGCCTGAGAATGAAAGTGTAATATTTATGACTATGCATTACATTTGACTTATTGAAGTATTACAATTTTCTTCTGAAATGTATTGAGAGAAATAAAAATAGACACAAATGAGTCATACAGTAAGAGTAGAGCTAGAAAATGAATGTGGATAGCAGCTCATATCATTTAATGATAAATTTGATTGACACTGATTGCAGATTTTGGAGACATTGTTGAGATCTTTTCTGAGACACTTGTGAGATTTCTTCTTTTTCTCAAGAGAAACATCTGAAAAGTAGGAGAACAAAAGGATCTAGTTGTTTTCTATTTAATCTCATTGTAGACTTGGAGAAACAACTGAGAAATAATTTTCTTTCCTCTGGGAGTGTTTGTTTATCTCGCACTTTATAAACAAACCAAAAAGTACAAAAAATGACTACTGTATTTACCATTTAGATCGAATGAGATAGGGAGACAAATGGAGGGAGCGATAAACTAACAGAAATATTACCCCAGGGGTAAAAAAACGTGGAGTGATGCATTGCCCTTGGGTGAAAGAGAGGGCAAGAACACACAAAATCCATATCACAGCGTCTGTTATCCCTCTATATCTGAATAAAACATTCAAATACAGCCATTACTCCACATTAAAAACCACAAAATGTTCACATGTTCCTCACACACGCCACTGATAGTCACATTAAACTCATCCATTAGAGCCGACCAGACTACACATATGATGATGATGGTGTGTGTGTGTGTGTGTGTGTGTGTGTGTGTCTGTAATGGCTATTGAAGTGGGATGGCAACTTATTGTCAGTGATAAACACACACACACACTCATAGCGAGGTTTTCTTGGTGATTTCCTCTGTGGATCATCAAGCATTACATGAGTCACGACTGAGTACACAGCTCTGTCTGAAAGCCATAAGCTCCTTTCCAGACCGTTTACCCAATATTTGTGTATTTTTATGCTTATGAGAACATGATGTTGTTAGCTTTGCAAAACGCTAATGTGAAATTTTATTGGAATAATTTGTGAGTGTGCTTGTTCCTGTGTGAGTTACTGCCTACACTCTAAAAATGCTGGGTTAAAAACAACCCATTTTGGGTTGAAAATGAACAAACCCAGCGGTTGGGTTAAATGTTTGTGTTTCATTTAACCAATCTATTGAACATTTATTAATAAGCAATTTAATATATGTTCATTGTTTAATTATTATTCATTAGACTTAAATAAATGTTAATAAATGATAAATGTTAATTTCCAACATAGCAAGCAAGCAATACAGTAATTTTTAAACAATAGTTGAGTTAATTAAAACTACCTAGCAGTAGGGTTGGGTACTGAACTCAGTACTTTTAAGGGTACCGACCGAATTACGTCAGTACTACTGAGTACCGATTCACATTAAATCAATCAGTGACAAATTTCAGTACCTGAGAACACATCTGGGCGCGAGAGGTATGTTAGAGGAAAAGAGAGAGAGACCAAGTGACGTCACCCCTGCAATTTGTTCAAACAGAACACACAGGCCAATGGCGAAGCGTTCTGAAGTGTGGTTAAATTTCACAAAACTAGATGCAGACTGAGACAACGCTATTTGCAATATGTCCATAAAAACTTGAAACGCGCTTTCTCCAGTCCGTTATGATTTATCATCCGTGTTGCGAGTGTTGTTAATCTTATTGCGGCATTCCACGCAGAAACCTTTCTCATGCGCGCTCCGCATGTTGTTCCATAGCCTACTAAATATTGTCACAGTCATATTTTCCATGTGCTAGTCAAACTCCAGATCTGATAGCATTGTGAAAATGAAACAACACTTTTGTGCTACTGTGCTGAGGAAACATACAGTCATGACACATGTGTCCAAACGCAACGCTGAACAGCAGAAGTAAAGAACAGCGCGAGAAACGGTCTTTCATGACATTTGAATTCTCTGCTGTAATGTGTTCTCATGCATACAGTTTATTTTGTTATTTTGTACAGTGTATAAAATTTCTAAATAAATTTTAAAAAATGCGAAATTGAGTGGTTTGGACTTTTTTTTTCACTGAAATAAATGTTTTTGTTATTACACAGAGAGTAAAGTACCGAAAAAAGGTACCGTTGGGTACCGGCACCGAATTTTACGTACCGATACTGTTATCGGTGCAGGTTAAACTGTGAACTGTACCCAACCCTATCTAGCAGGTTGGGCAAACATTTAACCCAACCGCTGGGTTAAAACAACCCAATTGCTGGATTTGTCTATTTTCAACCCAACTTGGGTTGTTTTTAACCCAACAATTTTTAGAGTGTATGTAAAATGTTCCAAATCAGGTTCCATAAGTTAGTTAGAAGGCAGCTGCCTGTGTATTTTAATTTCTATATGAAAATCTGTCCTTTTTTTTTAAAGAGAAAGGGCGTGTTCTGTAAATTAATATTATGGAAATTATATTAATTATGTATGAGACTACTGTGACAAAATTTCTTACTGACATAGTAACTTTCATGTAGTATGTGCATGATTCCAGAGAGGGAAGATAACTGAATTAGTCATTAAATTGAAGCATTTCACATTTCTGGCTTGATTTACTTCAAATAAGTGTGTTTACTATAAATTGTCTTTACCAAAATTATGTTCAGGTTCATTCTCATTCTAATAACCCATTGTATTTCTCTCCATCTTTCTGCAGGTCACCGTGTGAAGCCGGACGACCCTCATAAGCAGTTCTCCGATCGCCTGAGTGACATCGAGCGTTTCCAGAGGGCCAGTCTGAGGATGAACCCTGGCAATGGGACCGCCCGCCCCCACCAATCCCATTACAGCCCCTCCGGCACCACACAGATACCAGGTGTGTGTTTTGTCCCTGGATGCCCTACAGATCCCGTGTATGTGTTTGTTTGAGTCAGACGTTAGCTCGTCACAACAACTCGCACCTCGACGTCTGGAATCTAGCAACCCCTCTCGATCTCGGCTCCCACGTCAGCGTGTGTGATAGTGGGCGAGGATACGTTCTCAGATGCATGTAAAGGCCTTTGAGCATGATGTCTGCTAACAAACAGCAAAACTCTCTCACTCTCCAAGGCACGTATGCACTTTGCTTACAGTCTATCTTTCTATTTTCTGTCCCTTTCGCTCAAATAGACATACACACCCAGGCAGATTTCACACCCCACCCATCACTCACCCACCCATTCTCATACATGGAAATGTGTGTGTGTTGCTGAAATGTGCTTCTTTTATTCATTCTTGTTTGCTCACTGTTTCTGCAGTGTAGACTGAATCACTCACATTTCTAAAGAACTCCAACTGGTATGTTTTTACGATCACCTGAGCAGTCGCGACTCATGTTTTAATCAAATTCTCATAGTCGCTCATCTCTGCTCAGCACAGTCATTAGGTAAGAAAGATCAAGCATTTACGAGCATTTTATTTAGTTCTTTCAAACATTAGGGTCGTAAACTTAAGAATTTATTCCTTACTACTCTATTTGTAAGTTGGATAGTGTTCTGTTTCTGTTAGTGTTCTCAGATATGTTTTGATTGGCTTTGATTTTGTCATTTCATTAAACAATTTCGCCTTCTTTATTTGTTTTTGTTTGCTCACTGCATCTGTAGTGTAGGCAGAATAGCTTATATTTTGTAAAAACTCAAACAGAGTTGGCGTGTGTTTACGATTATCTAAGCAGTCATGACTCACATCTCTCTACGATCAATCAAAAAGCGAGAAAGACCAAATGCTCCCGAGGGTCATATCACGGCCTGCAGTTCTTTCATCTTTCTTTTATTCTTTTGACCATTCGCACTTTAAGCCTAATAATATATCTATGAGAGTAATATATACGGTAATATATATGAGAATAATGCAAATTATTGTTAAAATATGTAATAATTATACTAAGACAAAAATTTATATTATAATAGATATGAAATATGTTTTATATTAGTATAAAATGATTAGTTAAGCATATTTAAATATTTATACATAAATTATATATAAATTATATAACATCAGATATGTAAGTTTATATATATATATATATATATATATATATAATGTATCTGATTTTATCTAACATTTATGTAATTTTGTTGTTTTTCAAGGTGTTTTGAAAACAATAACTTACGTTTGGTTAGGACATGATGTAATGGTCAACCGGAACCCATAAAAATGTGGTTACTTTCGTAACCTTCATTATTTATGAGTAGTTTATCTATCATAAGCTGGTAAGTTAGAGACCCTGAATGTTTCAGTTGTGTTTTTGTTTGGGGTTTTTGGTAAATTCCTCCATCAGATTGACCTAAATTCTGAAGGGTGGACGCTTACACAAACATTCCTGCAAAACCAAAGCCGTGAATCACCCAGAGCTCAGCGCGAGAAGAATGGGAGATTTACATTTACTCTGTCAAGAGTGTGCTTGAGCAGGTTAAGTAAGTCTAGTATCCATATCTGCAGGTGGATTAGGAGAGGAATTATGCCTTCATGGAGCTGTCAGAGGCCATGACTGCCGACACACACACATTTGAAGCAGACATAACACATTAACAGAGCTTTAGCTGTCGGGAGACTGCGTGTCTGTCGCTGCTGTAGGCCTGTGTGTGATACATCAAAACCTCACTGTTATGTCTGATATTAACATAGTTATCTCTCACCTTAGGGCACTGTCTCTGTCTGTCTCTCTCTCTCGCATCTTCCCAACTTTATCTTTTTACCTAAATCCTAACACATACACACACACATTCTGTCAGACAGCTCTGTGTGGTATAAGGTTTGCAGACAGACATGTGTAAGATAGACATGTTTAATCAGATTTATTACCTTCATCACACGGTAATTAGATGGTCTCTCATTCCACCTGAGTGATGCAAACTGTGTGTGTGTGTGTCTGGTGTTGGTTGCATCATTCTGGAGTCTTGAGGTTAGCAGATTGGTGATGACTGTAAACAGATATTAAGTTACAAAATTCACAGCACAAACACAGACATGGTTCATACTTAAACAGATTTGTCAAAGCACACAGCGCCGTCCCACAAACTCACACGTACACACACCTATTGTCATGCCAGAGGAGCAGGGAGGCGAATTAAAGTTGGCATTAGTTAACATGCAGCAACATGCTTCAGACAAAAATAAAACGAACAAGGAATAAACAAACGAAAATGGAGAGGGAGTTCATTGAAGAGAATAAAAGAATAAGCGCACAGAGATGCGGGCAGAGCTGTGTGGTGTTTACTCATGCACTTCCCACATGCTGTGTAACTGACTCACACACATCAAGTATGTCTGTGAAAAAGATTAATTATTTTGCATGAATATAATGAAGTCTACTTGTAGGATTATTCAACTTTTGCATTGTGACAGTTTTTATTTTCACCATAAATTTCATGTGGGCATTTGCTTTTTTTTTTTTTATAATTATTTACCTAGGTTTAAATAATTATATATTTTTTTATTAATATAAAAATATTTTCTATTAATTGTATGTTTTTATATATATTTATTAAATATAAATTTTTTTAAATATATATTATTTAATAAACATAACATTATGATAATAGAAGAAACAGAATAGAAGAAAATGTGCTTAATTGTCACAAATTAATGTCACAAAAAAAAAATCTTTTGGCAAGCACTATAAAACAGTGAATGGAAAGTCCATTTGAGTCTTGGACTACGTGTGTGTGTGTGTGGACTTCAGAGAGTGTTTGAGTGTTTTAAGGAGGTGTGGCGAAAGATCTGACATAAAACCAGACTTCATGGTGGCTGTGTTTGTTTTTGCTGGTACTGAGGAAAGCCTGCATTTCCACTCAGTGTTATACAGTCTCTCTCTCTCTCTCTCTACTCTTAAATTCATTGTATTCCAGAAAAAAACACCATCTATGTAAATACTTCACAACAGGGTATTTAAATGAACCGATAAATTGTTTATTTGATCAATGAATTAATAATTTACATGAACAGCCTAACTGAACTGATTCACTGGAACAAACTGATTCAGGAGTTCAGTCAATCTACACTGCTGTTTGTCAACAACATATAGCCAAAAACAGATGAGTTACTGTCATACTACTGATAAATGTATTTAAGGTAGTTGCATTGCTATTTTAGTTAGTTACTCCCCAACATTAGTCCTCTCAGAGATGCACAAAGCTCTCAGTTACGCACATATTGTACTGCCCACAGACAGTGTCTGACATGCTGCTTTTATAGCAGTAGAGATCTGTCTGTTATTGACGTTGTGTAACGGCCAATCAAAATATTTGAGTGAGATGTTTATTTTCAGCAGAAGCACCAGCTGTGGCCTGAATAAGAGCATTTATACTGAAGAATTTATCATTGTGCAGAGAAAACCAGAGAGAGAGAGAGAGACTGGGAACAGTGTGCCATTAGTGGTGTTTGCTAAGGCAAGCATCATTATTACTATTGCTCATACTTACGTTTTTAGGGATTTATTCAAACTCCTTACCCTAAGTATTAAATTGTGGTGTGTAACTTGTCCCATAATGATTGTTTAGGACACATGTGCTAGTATTTTTGGATCTGATTTGATTTCATGATTTTCAAAAATAAAATGGGCAAATCCAGTAGACTTGTATTGAAGGAGGGGCCCGGGACAGACTGGAATATGACTTGGGTAACAATCATCCCTCCAGAACACCCTAGAAACCACCGACTAGCATCATGCTGACAAGTTTTGCATGGAAAAGCACCACTCATATTTTTCTCAGAAAATGTAAAAATGTAGTTGCATGCGTCTCATATCTCATACGTGTATGTGTGTGTGTTACAACGATTAGCTTGTAACAACTATCTCTTCTCGGACTAAGAGCAAACAGAATTCATTTGCATGTCAAATTGGCAGTTCAGTGCGCTGACACACACACATACACACAAACATAGTCTATAATTCCCAAAGTATCTTTATTTTAGACTCGTTCAGCAACTGCTCTGTGTGTGTGTGTGTGTGTGTGCGAGACAGCTGCATGCTAATGCTGATGGAGTGATTTAAATGCTCAGATCATGCACACACACATAAAGGCATCACATGCTAAAGATAAGATATGTGATAATCACACACACCTTTAACAGACACCCAAAATATCATTCCTCATGACACACTGATACTTTTCTTGGCTTGTCAGCAAAACAGAAAGATTTCTGTTATCTACTCATACACATGCAATTTTAGAGATGGGGCTCTGTGTGTGTGTGTGTGTGTGTAATGTGACACCAGCATAAGATTTGATGTTTGTTTTTCTCGGCACCTTTGATGAAAACACTAGCAGCTCTCTCACACTGAGCATGTGTGGACAAATTCACTCTGTTGCAATCCTACAAAGACACAGATAGGGCTGGGCAGTTATAATATTCACTGTTTATTCATGATGAGTTTGCTGCCAAAATATAATTAAAATTGAGCAACAGCATTTCTGGTTTAAACTTCATTAGCAAAAATGGTGTTGATAAGTTCAGATGACTTACATAAATCAATTTAATCAACTGTTTCGTTCAGTGAGCTGATTCAAAACGGATTTAACAATTAATGTGTTTTATTATTCTAAAATTAAAAAATGTTTACATGTAATAAAATGTTCAAGGAAAAATATCTGTAGGTAAAAATTGCTGTTTATTATTATGCATTGCATATAAATAAAAAAAAGTTATTTTATTATTATTTGTGTTAATTTAAATAGACTTAAGAGCAAATACATAAATATCAATACAGAGATATCTTAAATATTTTCAAAAGGATAAAATTTTCTTTTAACTGTATTGCACAGCGCTTTATTATTTATTACATTCATGTATATGTTTGTTTTATATATTTTTGTTTATCAATGTGTTATCACTGCATATGAATTACATTTTATTTTATTATTTTTTGTGTTAATTTACAGCTATTTTTAAGAGCAAATACACAGTAAGAGATATAGTAAATAATATCAAAGGGAGTTTTTTTTTGCAATATCACATCGCATTATTATTTATTATTTATTTTGTATTAATGAATACTTTGGTTTGATAAATTTAAAATTGAATATATATATATATGCTTTGTCTGCATCTCATAGATTACCAGTTGACAAGTGAATAAATATGTATATATATATTTTTTGTGCAGGATTATGGCCAGATCAGATTGATCCTCCTGCACTGAAGACGTGCAAAGTGGAAGACGACTTACGCTGGTCAGGTAAGAGACTTTACAAACACACACATTATGTCTTAAAGGAGTAGTTCATCCAAAGATGTTGTTCCAAACCCTTTTGACTTTCTTTATTTCCTTTTTGTGGTGATTTATTCCTTAGCCACACATCTGTTTCAGAAATATGATTTTATTTGGCATAATTGTTCATTGGTGCTCTTTTATGTTGTTGGTAGTTGAATGAGAGAATGAATCACTGTGACATATAGATCATCAAACCACACACACATACACACACTCAATGTTGTCCTCGGATAACTTTTGATATGCAGATGTGTGTGGGTGTGTTGCAGTCATAATGGGTGAATCATAATATTAATGTTCCAATCAGAATGCAGCGTTTTTGTGGAGGGGCTGAAACAAACAGAATGTAAAAAATGATCTACTTTCGCTTTCACACGCACACGCACGCATGGGCCCAGAAACATCAAATAAATATTCTCTGTGTGTGAAATACACACTCCCACCTGCTTTGGCACACACACACACACACACACACACATATAAACACTCTCACTCGAAAACATTCACACAAACTCTCGCTGCCATGGACACACGGCCACATACCTGGTGCTGGCATGGTTTTCTTTCCCCGCGGCGACGCAGAATTCCTGCCCTTCCTGTTCCCGCAAACCCCAAACATCCAAACCAGCTGAGTCATTTTTACCTCCACCACACACAAACACACACACAAGTTTCCCTCAGTCACACCAGCCGGTGTGACATTTAAGTTATATGTTTCTTTAATTGCACTTTGATTGATTTATTATTCCTAATAGACTCGCAGTGTGTCAGGTGGCATTTTTTAAAACACCAGATGGCAGTTTCATCATAATTCATGCTCTGTGATGTGAGGAAATATTTGACGTTTATTAAAGGCCACATGCACACTGCAGCCAAATACATTGTCAAAACTGGGTGTTTAATTTCGCTCTGGACAGTCTGTAGTTATTTATGGTAGTGATTTTTTTCTGCATATTTTCATTTATCAAAAATAGCAGTATTTTTTTTCACAGCCACGAGATGCCAAAACTTTGCTTGTCAATTATTTCAGGATAATTAAGAGTATTCACTCCTACATTTTACTGTGGTTGTCATTCTCGAAACTTTGCAGTGTACATGGCCAAAGAGAGTTTTGAAACTTATTCAGACAGATTATTCAGTCTTATATGGAAGATGAAATTCTGTTTTAGAATTCACAGATTTGTTCCAGAACCCCCAAATATGGGATCATGACTTCTAAATGAATTTGGAGTGTATTCAGATCGATCACGATTACATTAGGATAGATTAGATTATTGTAAAGTTTACCAGAAAATCATTTTATTTCTCATAGTTTGCTCTTTCATCGCTGAGAAGATTTAATTAAGTTTTTAAATATGTTTCATTTAAGTATCAATTTTGTCTCAGATGTTTCTCTTCTCTTCCAAATTTTTAATAAGCAAAAATTAGTTAATTGTTGACATAAAGTAAAAAGAACAAGAATAGCTCAGATCATTTGGTTTTGGAAGAACTTGATGAGAAATGTTTGAGTTCATTTTGAGATCTCTGACTTTGATCGCAGGCTTATCTGAACTCAGCATGAGACGTTTTTGAGATCTCGTCTGAAAATTTAGAAGAAACTAATAGGGTCTTTTTCGTAACGGGAACATCTGAGGAATAGAGTTTCCTTTTTCTTACCCTCTCATTGCTGTCCATGAGAAACAATTGAGATATTAGATAGATCTCATTTGTGCTTTCTCTGTCCTGTTAGCTCAGATACCATGTGTTCTCTGCTGCAGACTTGCGTGAGTGTAATGTTGACTCACCGCTCTGAACTGCAACGATCAGAAACGCCTACAGGAATAATGAGATCCAACAGTTCTTATATTTCATAATAATTGCTTCCGAAAGAACTGAATATTGATTCCCTTCAATGTCCTAGAACAGCAAAAGCTGCTTAATAATTGTGATTTTTGGATCAATGATGATGCAGTCATTTCAACAAATGGATTTTAGAGTCAATAAGGTCAAATTCCTCACTGGAGGAAAAAAAAACAAAAAAAAAAACATTCCTGATCTATTCACAAATGTGTCTCATTGTGATCCAGGTCTTGAATCAATGACCTGATTTGTAAATCTCCAGTACAGTATCAGATTTTTGTGAATGGTAACCTGACCCATCCTGATGTATGAGATCGCAGCGCGGCACATGTCGGAGATGAGCTAGTTTGCATGCGATGTGCCGTGTTGTCTTATGGACTACAGCTCTAACATAAACACACAAGATCTACATGTTTGCCTGCGTCTCAGGTTCTCTGCCTGTCAGAGCGATATGTCATTACCTTCAGTTATCATTTATCAACATCCAGTGCAAACATTTAGCCATTTTGGCCCTACCTATTAGTAAAACCACCAGTTTATCACTTGGAAAGCTAGGCTCTAAATGTATTAGACTGAAAGTTACTCTACTTACATTTACAGTGGCTCCACTTAAGGTACTGTGTGTGTGTGTGTGTGTGTGTGTGTGTGTGTGTGTGCGCGTGTGTGTGTGTGTGTGTGTTGCTTTTCAAGCAAGATATTTCATAAATAAAATATACCACAAAGAATGTCAAAGAATGTGTTTTTTTTTAAAAAATAAATAAATAAATAATCTTATGGTTGTCAAATGCTAGTGGAACATGTCCTTAGTGTGCAACACCAGTTGGTTAAAAGTAATAGTTTGGGGCCACTGTATATGGCATAGTTGACAAGTTGTAACGATTGATTGTTTGGTTGGTTCCTGTGGGTTTGTCTCACCAGTTGAGCATAAAACCACATAGTAGAAAGTCAAACCATGAACAAGTAAGCAAGTCTGGAATCCACATCATTGTATTATTGTTAGATATGTGGTATTTTTGATATCCTACATTCTGACGCAAATATTCACGATTTGATTAGATTATATAAAGTATCAAGTATATATTTCAGTCTTTATGTCTCTATGTCTTTCTCTCTCCTGGCCGCATGATTTGCCTGGTCCAGGTGTAATCCATCTGTTTTTGCATCGCCATTTTACAGGTGAGGGCCGAGATTTGCATCCTCACCAGAACCCTGATCCCACATACAAACATGCACAATTCCTGCTGAATAGCTACTGCTTGCTCTTCTGTTAACAAACAAAATCAGTTTCTACTGCAGTCAGATGAGTCAAACCTCTGTAGTGAGCCGGGTTACACGCTTGACTGTGGGCTAGTGGAACACGGCGAACTGAACTGCTCACTGTGATGGGCAAGAACACAATGGGGGGTCATTTTTAGGAAACACAGTTCATTTAATTTCGTTTGTAAAAATTACTGCTGAACTTTAAAAAAGTTCTAAATGCCAGGGTCATAACTGCCATAAACTTTAAGGGACTCCCCAGAGAAGAACATTTCCCCTCTACTATTCAGACTAGTCACCAACAAATATGTAGTTTTTGTTCTATATCGCTTCTGCTAAACAATCCTGTAAACTCATATATATATATATATATATATATATATATATAGCATGACAATCTAAAAAGAACTTCTGTTTGAATTGTGTGGACAAAAGAGGGAAGTCACTCTCTTAAATATGATGTCAGAAACATCAAACCATTAATTTGATATTATATTAATATTAAATATTAATATTGTTTCTGCAGAAAATTAAATTAAAATTTAAAATCCTTTAAACATTTATATTAATATTAATTGATTATTAATATTGATTAATAGTAATATTTTTCTGTATGTTATTTTCCCTATAATTGTTAGTTTCATTTCTCCATAAAGTTATTTTCCCCATTTATAATAATATTATTAAAGGAGAAAATTACATAGAATAATTGGTTATACCACATACTTTCCCTCTCTTTGCTCTTTTTCTCTGTTTTTAAAGAGTTTTTCCACTGATACTAATGTAGAACATGTGTGAGGTGGTTATACATGGAAACACCGCAAACTAGTAATTCTCTAGAGCAGTGGTCTTCGAAAGGGGGTCAATAATGTGTTTTTTTATGATTTTTGTGGGGTAAACATCTTAAAGTATATCAAAACATTGATATGCCACTATATGCAAGTTATCATTGGCCAGGTATAAAATTAAACTCTCAGTTTTTATAATAACAATAACAATATGTTCAAAAGGTTGAAGACCCTGTTCTAGAGCAACATTCAGGAAATGTTCATGTTGTTAATAACCTGTGAGGCACTAGAGGGAGACACTGAGTCTGAATGTATGTGCGTCTGTGAGGGTAATGAGGGTAAACAATGTCTACAGTTAGGTGTTATATATGGTTTGCAGCTGTTTCTCAACTCATTTGTCAGATTTCCGCTTTTAGTAATTAATCGTGTATGGTGTGTGTGTATGTGTGTGTGAAAGAGAGAGAGAGAGTCTGGCTGGAATTCGTGGCCATTTCAGTTGAATCAACAGCAGCTGAAATCTTGAATTCTCCTTGGTTCGAATCAGATTCTGGCCCCCCAAAAGAGTAAAAGAGAAAGTCAACACCCCTCAGAGAGAAAGAGAGAGGGAAAACATGTTCTCTGAAGCAAAGAAAAAAAACTGAAGTTGAGGAAATTGAAATGGAACTGTATGCTTTTCTCTCTCTTTCTCTGTTTCTGTTTGTAAATGGACCCAGTGCCCCAGACAAACGGGGGAGAGACTTTTAAACAAGTCAGTGGCACGCACAGACGGCATTCTCCTCCCTCAGGCGCCTGCATGCCAAAGCCTGCTCCAGTATCCCAGCAGCCCTTGTTCGATTGTAGGCAATAAGCAGAAAAATAAAGCCAGAAAACAACAAACTGGCAGAAACAGGCAGCAGTTTGTGTTAGTGTGCAGGTGCACAGATGTTTCCATTACACCTGTTTTCACAGTCATGACACACACAAGACATGAACACTAAATGAAAAAACCCCAGACGTCAGAGCACACCAGTCTTCATCTTCCTCCCCAGCCTCGTAACATTACACTTGCTTGATGGCACTAGGTGGCGCTAGATCAGTGTGTCAATAGGGTTCTGTGGCAATTGTTCATCTGATGAATTTAACAGATCATTTTAATGTAATGTATATTAAATAATATAATCACTTAAATGGTAATGTAATAAAAATTTTAAGATTTTTTAATAATTAAATTTTTATTAATTATTAAATTTTAAAAACAATTTATTTTTTAAATAAACATTTTATTTTTTAACTGTATTTAATATTTATCTTGGTCTGAATTTTTAAAAATGATTGAAATTAGGCAAATTATTATTTAGTAATCATGGAAAGCATGGAAATTCTTTGGCCAAAATTTGTGAAGTGATTCGCATTCTGTTTTTTTTTTTTTTCTCTTTTTGTTGTTTAGATGTTGTTCAAATTCTTATTATTGCAATGCAAAAAAAGTTTTTTTTTTTTCATTACTGGAATGTGAAAAAAAAGATATATTATTTAAATCACAAATCAGTTTTATGGTTTGACTATTTTTTATTTGAGCCAAAGTGGATGCATTCCTATTTTGGATCATTTCTGGGTCACAAACATTTTGTATTTTTTTTAATGATTTAGAATTTTAATCAATATATTATTGAAGTTGTTTAGATGTTAAAGTGGCACTTTCTTTATCTTCAGGTACGGAGCTGTTCCAGCAGAGGACATCTTTCCCTTCTCTGTCTCCATTAACGGCTCCTCGTTTCTCTGATTCACACATGCATTATCCGGGTCCTTTCACCTACTCTGCTAACCCGTCCAGCACTGGAATCGGCGGTCTCAGCGTGGCCGGTATGCCCACCTCCAGCCGCTACCACACCTACCTGCCGCCTCCCTATCCTGGCAACCAGAACCAGAACTCCCACTTCCAGACCAACTCCTCGCCGTACCACCTGTATTACGGCACAGGATCTGGCTCCTACCAGTTCTCCATGGTTCCGACCGGCGGCACCGGATCGGGAGGCGACAGGTCGCCCACCCGCATGCTGACGTCCTGTACCGCAGCGGGTGGAGCCGGTGGCACTGCTGGCGGAAACAACAGCCTGCTTAACGCCAGCCTCGGTAACCAGAGCGACGGGGTGGATGCCGACGGTAGCCATAGCAACTCGCCCACAGCAATGAGTGCGTCGACACGCATAGACGAGTCCGTCTGGAGGCCTTACTGAGAAATAGTGTGCGGAAAGACTGACAGAAGAGGTCGAAATTAAGAGAAAAGGTGAAAGTCATGCATGTTTTATGTTTTTTTGTCCTTCTATGACGTCAGTCACTTCTAAGACAACCAATGTGATCAAATGACCAGAAATTAGTTGACTATTGACCTTTTGCTCTGGACGCTCTATACGGCACAGAAACGGACCTCCATTGATCAAAACTGAAGGAGGACACAAGTCTCACAGGAAATTGATGTGTATATAGAAAGAGTAAAAAATTATCATTAAAAAATAAGGAAAGGCTCACATAGTAATATATCAGCGACTTTTTTGTTACTGAAAAAGCTGAACAAACCAAAGAAAAGAAAAGCAGGTGCTTCATGGACATATTGTGATGGGCCTGTAGCTGAAAACAGACAATTTATCCAGCCTTACAAACCAATCTGCCTGAAAGCTGTAATTCCCAGAGTGCTTTGCAACCACGAAACGCTGCAGAGAGGAAAGCGTTTGTCATGCAGAAAGTATAAAAGAGCTTCACGGAGCTGCAAGACTGTGGGACTTTTAACTATGTAAATATACCAAAAATATTGCCCTCGACTTTCAGGTACTTTCCAAAAATGCTGAAATAGTCTTGAAATGGT
This sequence comes from Hypophthalmichthys molitrix, assembly GCA_037950675.1. NCBI lineage: Eukaryota > Metazoa > Chordata > Actinopteri > Cypriniformes > Xenocyprididae > Hypophthalmichthys > Hypophthalmichthys molitrix. The sequence continues at coordinate 23,294,753 of CM075504.1, forward strand.
GAGATGTGATCATATAATACAAATGTGTGTCAATGTGAGCTTTGTGAGATGTTATGCCAATTGGGTTTTTTATTGAAAAAAAAAAAAATCACAAAGGGTGAATCACAAAACCTGTCAGGAACATATCCAGGTCATGTTTATTGAGAAATGAGAAATCATATTTTGCAGAAAATTATTATTCATAATTTTTGCATTCAAACATTATTTTTATCAAAATGAAGCACATTTGACCCCCAGATTCTTATTGTAATAAAAAAATTAAATATGTATAATTTAATTTGCAAATCATTTAAATTTACAAAAACATAGGCATCTTTTTTTTTTTTTTTTTTTTAAGCAAACAATAATTTTTTTGATTTTGGGGTAAAATGTGATCTGGACGTGTTTTTGTGAGATTCACCCTTTAGCTGTGGGTTCTCGATTTGTAGAAACATGAAACAGTGTCTATATTCCAAAGACAGACAGATGTTTGATTTTTTTTTTTTTTTGGTTTCTTGCTTTGCATCAAAATCACAAACAATTCATTTGTCAAACATTGAATAGTTTTTAGAGTAATCATTTTTTTTCTCAGTGTTGATCGCTTTTTATGACTTAGCAGTTTCTTAAAACGATTCTGATCAGATTGCGCTCAGTTTTATTGTTTGTGGGGTTTTTTTTTTTTTTTCTTCTTTTTTCATTTTTTAATTTATTTGAGCCAAAGTGGATGCGTTCCTATTTCAGGTCTGTTTCGGGTCACAAACATTTCATATTTCTTTTTTATTATTATTATTATTATTCTTTTTCAATTTCTTTTTTAATCTTTGTTTTAATATAAAATTGGAAGTTGTGCTACTGTAATATATTCTTTCTAAATTATACAAAACAAATTTTAATGTAATGTCTATGTTTTTCCAATTCAGCTTTAATGCACTAAAACATTTATTTAAGAGGTTATATGTCCTTGTACACCACATAATGGAGACATTCTTACAGGATTGAGTTCCACATGATATTTAGTCATACTGCCTGAAAGACCTCAACCCTCACAAGCCAAAGAGTCCAACAATCACCTGTTGTCAACTACGTCTCTAAAGTGTGAAAAATATGTTGCTCTAAGCACCTACATTATATGTCTATTTTTCCTACCTTGTTCTTGGAATGACTGAAATCGGAGACAATAATTGGGCACGTTTGAAAGGAGATCGGTCTCGATTATTTGAATAACAAAACCCATGCACATGCTCATACAAGGAAGGTAAAGTGGCCATGACACACACACACATACACACACATTCACATAACAGGTGTAAGTGAATATTTCAGCCCATTACCCAGAAGTTTTTCCCATGCTCACACCTGCTGCCTTTACCTGAGGGCAAAGAGCCCCAAAAGAGCAAAGGAAACAAGTAGAAAGATAGATGAAGAGATCCATATCTCCTTTCGCAATCATTGGTCATCCTTCAGGCCTTGTTATCCAAGCAGAAGTGCCCGTGTTCAGCTTGATTCACGGCCGCTTTGATGCCTTTATGGCAGCGGTTATTTTCCTTCCCATTGTGCCTCCCCTTAATTATTGCCTAAAGCTGCAGGCTACAGGAAAGATGGATTCAAAATGTGAGCTGGTCTAGTTACATGCGGGAGTCGATTCTCTCCTGCGAGGACTTCTGGGTAATAGAATCCTGTGCTATGGGAAAAATTTGCTTCTGCAATTCTGAAGTATCGTTTAATGATTCTCTCAGTGCCTCAGTCTGGATCTATTAATGTCTGTGGATATCAAATCCTGTCGTCTCATCTTATGTGTTTGTTGTGATTGTTGATTATGATTGAGATGGATCAAGAATCCAAATCAGGCTAAATTAATATTTGCTGGCCCAAAATAAGACCAAAGACGTAGCTATTTATTTCCACTATCAATAATGATTTTTATTTTGTGTTGCATTGAACAGTCTGTTAACGCCAAGGCTCTGTTCCAAAACCTAGTGAGCTTCCTACATAGAGAGCACGGAAGCTGTAACAAAAAGCAAGTGGCTTATTTATGCCTGTGTAAAGCATTCCAAATCATTCAGTTATTTAAATGCAGATGTCTATGTGGGCAGCAGCGAAGCTCAATATGTTTTGGAACACATCCCAAATGTTGCCAGTGAAGTAAATATCACTGAGGGCCGTGAGTCTGATGTTTGTAAAGTGCGAAGATTATAATCATGCCGAAAGAGCTAAAAAGCACAACACACTCCTGTAGAACAAATTGTCTTTTTCACTCATTGTATGTTTGCAATTTAGGTTCTGAAATATGCTCTTTTGTTCCTTCATTGTGTGCTAATGATGTAGTTTTTTATGCTTTTTAATTAAAAAAAAATCAAGATTTGCTTGTGAGTTCATTTACTTGTCATTAATGTGTTTGTAATTCAGCCATTGATTTTACAATGCAGTAAGAAAAGTTATATAAATTAAATTTCCTCAATATTTTCACATTTCAATAGTGTCATTTTATAATGACACTATTGAAATGTGACTATTGAAATGTAACTTTGCCTATTTTCAACCCGCTTTGTATTGTTACATTGTCTGTTGTATATGTAAATGAACAACGATTAGGCTACTCATTTTCCGTGTTACCTGGACTGAGAAATTCACAGTTATTTGTCAGCAGGATGACGCAAAACGCATCATTGGGCGCACTTTTGACAGCTCCAGGGCTTTTGTGAAAATGTTTACTCTTTGAACTCTTGCACCTGGGAACAATACAAGTCAACACCATTATGACTAAAAGTTTGCTAAGAAGTATTTCCTACTAAAGCAAGGTGGTATTTGCTCTGGTAAGCATATCCATAGCAGACAGGTGGGAGTGGCCTAGTGGGTGTGGAAGTTTTTTTGCAACAAGATTTTTTTTTCTGTTCTCTAGTCAGGCACTGATTTCAAAAAATATTTTTCCCTTTCTACTGTATAGGCACCAAAGTTTTATTGAAAGCCCATTTTAGCAGCGGTGAAGTACCACTTTAAGTTTAAAGGTTTAACATATTTTAGTCACTTAAAAACAGCTTTACACTTAAAGAAATGAAACTTTAAAATGATGTACCCTCACATAGCCTAGAACACTTTTATTATACACAAAATATTAATAATACTCAAATAATAAATAAAAAAGAATAATTAAGTCATAAACACTACCATTTAAATGTTTAGGGTCGGAAAGTGTTTTTTAATGTGATTTTCAAAGAGGTCTCTTAAGTTCAACAAGGATGCATTTATTCATTTATTTAATCAAAAATACAGTAAAAACAGTAATATTGTGAAATATTATTACAATTTAAAATACCTGTTTTCTTTTTGAATATATTTTAAAATGTATTTTATTCATGTGATGCCATTTATTTGAAATAGAAATCTTTTGTAACATGTCCTACCTGTCACTTTTGATCAAGTTAATGCATCCTTGCTGAATAAAACCAAACAAATTTCCTTAAAAAAAAAAAAATGACCGCAAATTTCTGACCAGTGTAAGTGGCCTTTTATAAATCATACATAATGTATGAAACCTGCTAAATCGGCTAAACCACTAAATGTATTATAAACATAGCTGAGGAAATACTCATATTTAACTGTCAAGCTTCACATCTTTCACATAACCTTCAAATGTGAAGGTTTATTTTTTAAATTTTCAAGCCAACATTAAAAGTTTGTCTTGACAAACCATCGTTTTCTAATTGAATCTGAGAATATTTATGTGTGGATGTGCTTGCTGTCACTTTAGAGGAAGCTTCAAACTTCACACATCACATTATCATAGTCGAGTTCAGTTTTCACACCTTTCACTCGACAAACAGCAGCTGCTCTATTTCTTCACAGAATGTGAAAGATGTGTGAAGATTCCCATGGTTTGTGATAGTTCAGTCACCTTTGTTTATCAGATTTAACTGTAACGCTTTCATCTCAAACCCCTTAGGACACAAACACAGAGTTCTGCTGCTCAGACTGTGTTCAAATGTAATACAAATGTAAACATGGCCGCTCATCCAAACCTGTCATGCATTCAGCAGGCATCACTGTCAGACCAGGTAATTATTTGAAAAGACTTAATTGGATGTGGTCACTTGCATCACTCTCAGCAGAAAGTAAACAGACAGTGAATTCACCTAATGAGTCATGTTCAGTGGATATGATGGGGTTGATGGGTGTGTGCTGTATTTCAATATAAGGAGACTACTGTCATGTTTTTAGGATCTTTGGGGAAAGGCAGGAACACACCAAACCGACGCCGACGAACTAGTGGCGACGAAAGCAGACTGCGGGGTTGGCTCACATCGGCAGCGTCTGGGTCCAAAGTTGGCCTGACACACCAAACCAACACTCGACAGCCGACAGCCAAGTAGCATGTCTATTCTGCGCCTGCGTAAGATGAAATGCCTTCCCATACCAGCAGGTGGCAGTAGCTGAACAGCCAATCAGAATGATCAGATGGCCAGACGGACCGACGAGCTCCAACTTCAGCTGACGGTGCGGAACACACTGAGAAAATTTAGTCGCCCAACAAACAAAAACTGTCCGACCGTCGGTGTGTTCCTGCCTGAACATGCATAAGTTTGATATTGTACAAACTTGAGTTTGGTAGTCTGTCTGTTTGTCTATCTATCTATCTATCTATCTATCTATCAGTCTGTCTGTCTGTCTATCTATCTATCTATCTATCAGTCTGTCTATCTATCTATCTATCCTTCAGTTTGTTTATCTATCTATCTATCAGTCTGTCTGTCTGTTTATCTATCTGTCTGTCTGTCTGTCTGTCTGTCTGTCAATCTATCTGTCGATTTATCCTTCAGTTTATCTATCTATCTATCTATCCTTCAGTTTATCTATCTATCTATTTATCTGTCTGTCTGTCAATCTATCTGTCGATTTATCCTTCAGTCTATCTATCTATCTATCTATCTACCCTTCAGTTTGTTTATATATCTATCAGTCTGTCTATCTATCTATCTATCTATCTATCTATCTGTCTGTCTGTCTGTCTGTCTGTCTGTCTGTCTGTCTATCTATCAGTTTATCTATCTATCTATCCATCTATCTGTTGATCTATCCTTCAGTTTATCTATCTATATCTATCTATCTATCTGTCTGTCTATCTATCTATCTATCTATCTATCTATCTGTCAATCTATGCTTCAGTTTATCTATCTATCTATCTATCTATCATCACCTGCAGGTGCTTTTTTTGTCAATAATTTTCTGTGTATAAAGCCCTCATGTTTGCCATTGTCTTCTATCAGGTCTTGTCCATCATAAATGTAAAATCAGTGAATTGTTGGTGTTTTCATTCATTAATGTTTTTGGGGTCTTATATTTTGGTTTCAAATAAACACTAGAATTACAATCACAACTTCTTCTTTCCTATTGACTCCAAGTCACTCTCCCATAGAGAGGAGACAAACGTCAAGCTTTAATTAACTAAAGCTCAAGGGAAAAATTGAGAAAAACTAATGTGCAAGAAAGTTTCTCTCTTTCTTAAACAAACTTTATAAACACACATGGTTATCAGAAAATCTCTTATCTTTTGCAATCCTGGTCAGCGGTCAGAGCTTATACACCAGATAAGGTCACAAGATAAGCCTCTTGAAAAATATCTGAAGTATAAGATGGAAACACAACATGGTTTCATCATGGAATTTTAATTAAAGCTTAAGAAATTATTGCTTTAGTTTAAACTGTGTCAGCTTTTTTTGGGGTCATTAAGTTTTTTCTTTTCTTTTTTTTTGTTTTTCGTTTATTCAGCAAGGATGCAATAAACTGATCAAAAGTGATAGTAAAGACATTTATAATGTTACAAAAGATTTCTGTTTCAAATACGTACTATTCATTTAAACCTTAATCAAAGAATCCTGAAAAAATATATATATTCTGAAAAACAGCATCTTTATTAACTGTTGCTGTGAGAAGGCGGCTTCACATGGTTTAAAACACATTGAAGAAAAAGTGGAAAAGTGGGACAAAGACATACAAGAGCTGATATATTTTGGAAAAATAGAGGACTGTCAAAAGCGGCTTTGGTTTCTCATGGAAACCACTTCCTGGGTCGTGGGGGAGCCCTTTGGTACCTGCATGCATACGAAACCCATTAGAACTGTTCTGACCTCTCTTTTCCCAGCCTCCGTGAGAAGAAGGAACAAGCGGGCTGGAACCGGTTTACTTCGGGAGCCCGTGAGCGCGGGACTATTTTTTAACTGGACCAGAGAAAAACAGACTGGGATGGGAAAGAGAAACTGTGTCCAAAATCGCGATTCCCACACAGAGACCGTGAAACAGAGACCACAGGGACCAAAAACTAATGATTGTTTTCACATTCCCACTCACAAGGGGAGAGAGAAACCAAAATTACTTTTCCTTAAGAAGATAAAATAGAGAATAATGATGACAATGATCGATTAAAATCTCATCAAGTACACTTGTACAACAGCAGCACAGCACCAACACATATGAGAGAAAATTCACAAATGAGTCTTTAATAGCTCAACTATTGCTTCTAGACAGCAGTGAGATGACATGGAGATCAATAGAAAGTGTTGCCTGCTGCTTGTCAGATTTTTCTCCTTAGAAAAAAGTAATCTCACATATCATTAATATCTCAAACTGTGCTCAGATTTGACTAGATACCAACGTCTTTCATCAAAACTCACAAGATCTCAGTAATTACTTCCAAAACTAAATCATCTGAGCTGTAAACCACATTCATTTGAAGACAAGACAATGCTCATATTTAAATGAAATGTAACTAAAATCTCCATTACGTTTCCCGAGATGTCAAACAGCAACCTCTGAGTGATACAATGTTCCTCGGGGGAACCAACCTGGAAAATGCATCCTTAAATGTACTGTATCTGATTGAAGATCATTCATTTATCTGTTTGTGTGACAATCATACAAATATTAATGTCCACCTTCCAGGCTAAAAGTAAAAAAAGAGGCCCAGTTCCCATAATGCATCATGAGAACTGTTGCAACAGGCTGGTTTTCTCACATAAAAATGACATGCGATCAAACTCCAACAAGAATAGATATTGTTTCCTGCAGAACCCGGGAAATCAGGAGGAGGTGCACGAAGGGCTTGAGACAGTATGTTATAAGGGATCTTGGCTCATTAGCTGATTTTGGGAGAAACAGGGATGGGGATGGGGGTGGGGGGGTTAAACCCTTTCACACCGCCTCATTCCCCCTCTCCATCTCCCTATAGACACAGTCCACGGGAACAGCACTCCTCGTGAAAATCTGGGAAATGATCTCTGCTTGTAATGACATTTTCATTGGTTTCCTTCTAAAAGCAGCAAGATTAAACAGATAGATAGATAGATAGATAGATAGATAGATATAATATAAATATTTAATAGAACATTATCTTCATGCACATTAAGTGAATGTAGAAAGTAAAGTGTATTTAGAAAGTAAACCGGATCCATTGTGATTTAACTTCAATCTGTATCTAATAAAGGAGCATCTTTAATCATGTTCCTCAGGCTGTCTTTGAAATGGTGTAGAGTTACAGTGAGCAACAGCAGTGTGTGAGTGTTTTTGTGAGAGAGAGGGGGAGAGCAATTATGGTAATTATAACAGTAAAATAAGTCAGCAATGACATACAGTACAGTCTGAGTCTGGTGATGATCAAGACAAACTGGTCTGCTGGGGGTCCGATCGTCACTCTTCTTTTCTGGGACTTGTGATTCAGGGACTGGAGGTTAATCCACTCCAGTGCATAGGCTATTTATTTTGACACTCACCGAAAAATACACTGAAATAGCGTATATTTGAACTTAAAGTTAATTATTAAGCAATTTCGTACGAGCAAGAGTGATTGTGCCGTAGGCCATAGTAATTTGAAGAAAACAAAAACAGACTGGTCACGAGTCTGATATTGCCCTTATACAATAGTTAAAAAATTAACAAAAGTTATTAAGTTAATAGCCTATAGGCCTACCTTGCATTTTATTTACACGTAACATAAGACGCGTCACTTGTATTGTTTTGAATGGGAGAAAGTTAAAACGCAATATGGCGGAACAAGTCCCGCCTTCTAAATAAGAGCCAATGGACTACTTGCACTGAGCCTCGTGACGCACATCCGGTTTGAAATAGTACGGCACAGTTGTTTCCAGTTATATATATTTTCAGTGTGGTTATCACATAGCTAACTAAACCCCTCTTAAAATGAGAGTCCTCGGGATGATTTTAAATTCCAGACATATTCAGAAACAAGAGAAGAGATATTCTGATGATTATTGTGTACAGACCTTTCCAAACTCAACGGAACTTTAATAATTTAATCCAACAAAAGCCGTGATTCTTTCACCACAGGGTGTCAGCGCTCTACTAGTGATCGCGATGCTGCAGTGTAAGACATGATGAATAAGATCAGAATAAACATAATATTTTAGTCACTATTCTGTGCCATTTTTTACTGACAATCATTTGTATGTAATTCACACATTTATGCCAAAAATCCTAATATTCAAAGTAGTTGCGCTGTTACTGCATTATTCTTTAAGATTAATTAAATATTTAACATCGTTAAAGCAGTTATCACATTCATTCAACTATTTCAAACACTGGAATAAAAGAGCACCAACTCTTACTATAGTAAAACCATGGTTCGCCTTCATAAGTATTTGATTCATTATTATTATTATATGAAAGGTGATTATACTGCTGTTTAATCGTCAGCTTGGTTTGTTTGTGCATGTCTTGACATGCCCTTCTGCTAGTTTACAGTCAGAAAGCAGCTAGCGCGTGATGCTAACGGTGCTAACGGACTTTTATAGTCATTGTCATTCTTTAACACATTGTCAGGAGGGAATCAGCGATGCTTGACAGTTTTAACTTGTTTTTGTTTGCAGTGCAACTGTACGTAAAATAGTCTTGCCATCATGATAATGCATTGTCACTCATTTTCTACACTACACATAGTAAAACCATGCGCTTTCTTAAGGGTGTTTATCAGTCAAATTCATTTAAATGTAAATTTAACAGGTATGAAATATGATGACTAAAATAAAAACACTGCTAATGAGAAGACGAGCACTTGACGGCGGCAGGTTAGTGGGGAAATATATTTATTTATTATTCATAATGCGCATTTGGAAGGGAAATATATTAATAAACATTTCAGCAGGTTGAAGATAATTAATGTTAATGCAGAGAATATGATTAGTTGTTTAAAAAACATTTGGCAGCCCTAAAACGTAGTAATAATCTGCATTTTCATGAGAAGCTCTCTGTATATAAGTGCGCTGAACGCTGACCGGAAACGCTCGATCCGTAATAAGTAGAACGCGGAAGTAGTTGTGCAAGTAGTCCATCGCCGAATGGTAAAGTCATTACGTCACTGCAGTGGCTGTTAGAAGCAAAACCACTGGAAGGCAAGCCTGCATCCTTTAGCTAAAAAAGCGTAACGGCTAATGCTAACGTTTCGCCTCTGGAGGTACCCAGGGAAGGAGACCAGAGGCCGTTTTTTGAATGGATGTCAATGGATGAGAGGCTTCACATGCTGATTAAACAGCTTTTGTGGGGAAATAGCTAATCATTTAATTAATCGACAGCCTGTTTGCTAATAACAATACTTTCGTTGAGAACTATATGTAGATTTTAGCTTGATAAAAATGTATTTTTTAAGAGAAGGCAGACTAGGGAATGTTGCGACAGGTAGGACTCATTTACAGCATTTCCAACAGCAAATGTGCAGCATTACTGTTTAACAGATAGAATAGATGTTGTGTAAAAACCACAGGAAGGCAAGCCTGCAACCTTTAGCCAAAAAAATTTAAAAAAGCGTAACGGCTAATGCTAAGGCTCCGGCTGTGGCAGTACGCAGGGAAGGAGTTTTGAAACAGTTTTGAACGGCGGGCACTGATGTCACTGCCATTATACAATAGGCTGAGAGGTGCTGCACGTGATTAAGTTAGCCGTTACGCTTTCTCCAATGGTAAGAGATACAGACCCTCTCATTTCCCTATAATATACAATCTCTTTTAGAAGCTCCAGTTCCTATAAAAACAGTCAGACAAATGAATCGAAAGCTTTGGAGAATTTGATGTTTCCCCATTCAAAGAGATAGGAGCTGCACTTGCATGCCCAAGAGGTGTTTCAAAGATGGCCGCCAAGTAAAATGACTTGTCTTAAAGGGACTTTGGTGTTACTAGGCATAACAGATTCATTTAGTTAACAGACAAAACACCTGGCGAGAGTGTGTAAATAAAATGCAAGGTATAGGCCTAACTTATTAACTCTTGTTAATTTTTAACTATTGTAAAAGAGCAATAGGCCTATCAGACTCGATCAGTCTGTTTTTTTTTTTTTTGTTTTTTTTTTCATTTACTCACTAGTAAAGTCATTGTGTTTATAATCATGCTCTTGCAAAGTATTCTAACTTTCAGGGAAAGTTATTTTTTAAACAAAGACTGAAAAAGCTGTCGGATGAAGTCATGCGATCGTGATGATTTGAAACGTAGTTTGTTTATAGCTTACGTTTATATTTCTGGCGATTGTATTTTGGCGTTAAATTCCATAAAAGTTGTGTTCATTTGTGAGGATTATCATGATGAACAAACATATCAGAATCATAAACATGTGTTGATCACAGAGCTGATGTTCTGCAATAATCCAAAAGCCGATGGAAAAATCTTGTTGGGTTTTTGTCAAGGGAATCAGGATGATGATAACTTCCAGGTTGAGCTATTTGATTTGGAGAAATAAAAATAATTGCAATTGAGAGAATTGAGCTGTAAAATGAATGAAGGTAGCCTAACTCGTCATTCGTCCTTTGCAAGAATTTGATGAGAAATGTGTTCATACTGAAATTTTTAACTTTGATAGTGGCATTGCTGAGATGTCTTCTAAAGCTGTAGAGGAGATACATGTAAAGTTAGTGGGGTACTTGTCCCTCAGATCTCCATTTAATCATATTGAGAAATGATTGCAGTATTAAATATTGTCATTTTATGTCCTACAGGATTAGACTACTCAACAACCAAACATCAGTGTGTGTTCACGTATATGTTTAACATTCTCAGAAATCGAACACCTTCACATCTGTTCCCCTGAGGCTGAAACAGAGCCATCTCTTCTCAATAGCTCCATCCATCTAGAGGAATTCACATTTAGACATAATTACTGAGATAAAACACAAGGAATGAGAGGAGAAACAAAGCTCACACTCTTTTTTTAGGCCTGGAAAGAAAGAGTCATGTTGATGAGGGGGTTTTCCTCAGAGATGACAGAGCGGAGGTGGATCACAGGGAATGTTTCAAACGTGTTAATGCTCCAGATTACCTCACTAAACTGACCGTGTGTGTGTCTATGTCTATTCTTTGATCGTCCCTGCTGCAGATCCTCCACAGTACTTTGCTTTCATCCGAGACTCTCCTGCAGGAAAACCGAAGACTAGATTCAGCTTTCCTGGCATCCCGTCTCATTTGCAGTGTGCGTGTGCCTGCTGTAATGGGCCATAGCGTAGTCTGTTGTTTCATATCAGGGCTCATTAGCCAAACTGCTTTTGAGCAGCACTGAAAACTAAGTGAAATTTTGGACATGAATGAAACACTCTAAAAACAGACATTGGTCATGAATAAAAACACGATTAAAGCGCCACAGTTTTGAAACCTCTCTGTACTGCTTACATATGTTTTATGGGTTTTTGGTAATGTGCATTATAAAGCAGATCGTTTTCAGGAAAATTGTTTTCACTATTTAGTTTGGGATTTTAAGTCATCGTATTTGCCATATGCCTTTAGCTGGCAGATTTTAAAGTCGGCATGAAACGGAAGTTGCGATAGTCTATTCTTCCCTATTGTGACATATACCTGAGTGAAACTCGAACAAGAAAAAAAAAATGTAGGACCTAGGGCGGGACTTGATTCTGTCCTTCTGTAATTGAATGTGAGGTTGGATGGTTGTGGTTTGCTATTGGTCGATCTAATGTGAGTGACAGGTTGTCCCGCCCTCACACCAGTAAACATGTCATCAGAGAAAAGAAGAGATGTTGCTGCAAGAGGGAGGGCAAGTTCTTTTGATTAAAGATTACAGGGACACATTTAAAATAAATAAAGATGTGCACAGATAAATCATTTATAATAAATACTGCAATATTCCATAAAAAATTGGTTTCATGCTGACTTTAAGGCAGCATCACATATATGCTTTATGGTTAGGGTGATCCCATAATGCATTGTGGGTGGCACAATGACTAAAGTGGCTAACAAAACAAGAAAAAATGTGGATTATAAATATCCTTATAATTCATTCAAAGTATAGTAAAACTTTTAATGCTTATCAGAGTATTATATTGTTAGCAACATTCTAACACCAGACTCTATTGAAATCACATGTGAGTGAATCTCTTGTGCTTCTCCAGACGCAGAAAATGGACAATAGTCACAGACGCAAAGCTGTTAAATGGTATGTTCACCACAGATGGATATTTTACAGTATATGCGTGTATACCAGTGAGTGTTAAATCTAGCAAGCCTATAATTTTGTCTTTGGCTCCACTTTTAATTTTACTTAAGTTTTTTTTGCACCAAAAACGGACATGATTTGTTTATTTTGTAGGGCCATTTTCACCCTCCATTTCCACCTTTTTCTTACACTAAGAAAGAAAGAAAGCTGTGAGTAAAGTGTGTGTTATTGATGGTTAAAGCAGTCAGCGCTGTTATGCTACTTAATGCCAGTGGCTTGCGCTAATGGAGCTATTAGACTAAAGCCCTTAAACCCCACAGAGAAACACAGACAGAGAGATGATGAGGGAAGATCAAGGTTCTAGTGTGCTTTATGTATGGCTGATGTTTCTTGAACTCAGATATGCATTTAGTGCACTAAACTATGAAGATGAGGTTGAATTCAAAGAAAAAGAAGGTCCAGGTCACATTTTACCATAAAATCTAAAAAAGAGAAAACATTTTATTTTGCATTGTAATTTAGCATTACTTTTGCATCAATAGATTAATAGACATTCTTACATTACCACATTAAAGCATCAGGGTTATACATGTTTTTTCCAAATTCAATGAGAAGTTCAATTTGATAACACACCTCAAACATCATAAAGCTCCATAAAAAGTGTTATATGTTTGGCGTCTCAGAGACCCCAGATGAACAAATGCAATGTATTTCCTTGTTTATTTTGATTTATTATATTGTATCAATCACAGTGGGCGTTCTTATTTATCAGTGCTCTGTGGAAATTCTCATTAAATTGTGTGGGTGTGTGTGTGTGCGTGTGTGTGTGTTTGGAAAGGCATAAAAGTTGAACTAACAGATAGAAGGATAGAAAACAGCTTTACCACTTCAAAGAACTATTTCCATCAGAGAACCTGCTAGTCCACTTGAGCACACACTTTTTCTGCAGTGGCATCCCAGTCATTAATACTGATTTATGATTACTAATGTATGACACCACTGAACAAATTACATTAGCTGCTGTTACATTCTGGTATTTCTGATATATTTTGTAATACTTGAATGTGCATGTATCAGCTGTCTTTAGCCCAAACACACAGTTTAAAGCGTTAATGCAATTGATCTTTGTTACATTGGCGCCCCCCAGTGACCAGCGCTAACACTTTCAGAGAATTTTTTTAAAGGGTTAGTTCACCCAAAAATGAAAATAATGTAATTTATTATTCACCCTCATGCCGTTCCAGACCCGTAAGACCTTCGTTAATCTTCGGAACGCAAATTAAGATATTTTTGATTAAATCTGATGGCTCAGTGAGGCCTGCATAGCCAGTAATGACATTCCCTCTCTCAAGATCCCTTAATGTACTAAAAACATATTTAAATCAGTTCATGTGAGTACAGTGGTTCAATATTAATATTATAAAGCGACGAGAATATTTTTGGTGCGCCAAAAAAACAAAATAACGACTCATATAGTGATCAGCAGTTTGGCAGTTTGACACGCGATCCGAATCATGATTCGACACGCTGATTCATAACGCTCCGAGGCTTCCTGAAGCAGTTTTGAAATCGACCATCACTAAATAAGTCGTTTTTTTTTTGTTTTGTTTTTTGTTTTTTTTGGCGCACCAAAAATATTCTCGTCGCTTTATAATATTAATATTGAACCACTGTACTCACATCAACTGATTTAAATATGTTTTTAGTACATTAATGGATCTTGAGAGAGGAAATGTCATTGCTGGCTATGGAAGCCTCACTGAGTCATCGGATTTCAACAGAAATATCTTAATTTGTGTTCCGAAGATGAATGAAGATCTTACGGGTGTGGAACGGCATGAGGGTGAGTAATAAATGACATTATTTTCATTTTTGGGTGAACTAACCCTTTAATATCAATTTCACGAGTTACAATTGTGTTTTACTGTTGATTCATTATTGAATAAGATTTGGCTTAAGATTTGAAAGCTCTGATACTGAACATTCAATATCTGAAAACTGTTTGGACTCTTAATTGCCATCAATGTATTATTCAACACTTGGATGTCTTTAAAAAATAATAATAAAATTACACAATTTTGAGTATCTGCATGAGCCACTGCAATGAAAACAATTAGGCCTACATCTTTATTGTTTATCATAACATAGAGAGACACCCAGGAAAAATGTTAATAGATAGGCTAATTAACCTAGAAGAAACTATATGTTGGCTCTAATTATTATGCTTGAGATGTTCCTCATTTGTGAGTTGATTTAGATAAAAAGCATCTGCTGAATGACTAAAGTTAAATGTAAAAAGTCCTAACATTGTAAAATGCTATTTCTCATATTTATTACATTCTGCAGCAATTTGTAACTATAGTTTTACTGAATATTTATAACCCAACACAATTTGAAATTCAACAGACTGTGACTTAAAGTGAACTAAATGTGATTCATACACACAAGGTTTTCAAACGAAAAGTTTGCACTGCAATGTGTGTGTGTGTGTGTGTGTGTGTGTGTGTGCGCGCGCGTATGTGTGTGTCTGTGGAACTGCAAAGTGGAGTTATACTGCCAAGCTAGAAAAGAGCAAAAAAAGCACAATAAAAGTCTCAAATGTCATTCATGCTTGTGTTCATTTAAAATTGAAACTTTAGGTGTGTTGTGCCTAATTTGACATCACTGATGTGAAATATCATTGAACATATGTGACCATAAATGAGATTTGAAAGCTGTGAGAGGGGAGAAATATATGTGAACAACTTTTATTCGGAATGTAGCGCTGGAGTTATATGGACTACTTTTATTATATTTTACAGTGTTTTTGGGCATTCTGAAGCGTACTGGTAACCATCCACTAGCTATCCACATTAAATGAAAAACACATGATGTTTCTCTTGTATTTAACTTAATAAAATAGCCAATGTGTGTTTAGAAATGACGTGAAACAGAGTAGCTACAATAATTCATCTTTAAATTCTGAACTGAATCAATGTCAATTGAAGCATTTGACTTTAACTAGAAATGACAGCAGCGTCTCCATCTTCCCCGCTCTCCTCTTTTTATTGCTGCACCTGTGCTTCAATGGTGCTCTTCAGAACTCTGAAAGTGTTTCCATCCATACTGACTGACTGTTTGTGAGGAGAAAGTATCATTTTGCAAATGTCTCTGTGTTCACACACAACTCCTGTTCTGTAAAAGTGCCATAATACACTCATACACAGAAGATATCCGCTTTCCTGAACCCACTGCAGACTTCATGTCACTCCACGGGCTCTTGGTTGGAACGGAAGATCTCGCACAGATAAAGCTGCTGGAACCCATTAGAGCATCTGTGGATTTACAGGGCTGGAGAAACGTTCTTGCCCTCAAGACGTCCAAAAACAACAACCGCGTAGCCTGGCAGCGGTGCAGGCAGCGGGCGTTTCCCTGTCCCGCGTGAGTAGCTGCGTGCGAGTGTCTGCCGGGTAAATTCAGGCTCCAGCCGAGGGTTGAATACGGTAAGCTTTGTATTACAAGTCATGCAACCACTCAACTTAGAATATTTCTTGGCAGGAGCAGACATTTGCTCTTTTATTAAGCCTGAGGTGCCCTACGTGCCCTAAAATCTGTTTATTTTCAGGAATGGAAAGCCACCTGTCCCAATATAGGTGTTGCGAGTTCTTTACTTGGAATCATCTAACTATAAACTTAAGTTTGAAACCTTCCCTGTGCTATTTGTATTTCTGGTAACACTTTACAATAAAGTCATTTAGTTAGGCTAATGCATTAGGTAATGTGAAGTTAACTGCAACAGGCTACATTTTTACATTATTTATTAACCTTTGTTAAAGGTATAGTTCATACAAAAATGAAAATTCTGCCATCATTTACAACAACTTGAGGGTGTGTAAATGTTGACAGAATTTTCATTTTTGGCTGAACATTTTCAGTGTTGTAAGATACATTGTGCAGTCACGTAAGTGGTTACCCAGATAGCAAATTTGGGTCGGATCTGGCTGAGCTTTGGCAGAGGTTTTGACCCACATACCACATGGAATTACGGCCCAAGGTTGGCCCAAGTGCTGTTTGCCGAAAGTCAACCAGATCAATGCCAGAAGAAGGCCAAAACTCAACCCAGAAATCAGCCATAACTGGCCCACAACTGTGCCGTAACCACCAGATGTCAGCCAGGCAAGAGCCAAACTGCCACAGTCTTTAGAACTCAGCCACAACTTATCCAGAATCTCCAGAAAACAGCCATATCGGAGCCAGTATTTTATTGATCTAGAGGGGGAAGAAAAATCTCAGCCAGATAACAGGAGAAATAAAAACAATGAGGGAAAAAAATAATAACAGAGCAATAAATTGTTAAAATCAATAAAACAATGCAATTTAAGAAAAGTGTAAATATTTTGTGCATAAATAATGAAATACAAAAACAAACAAAAGCTGGTTATAAAAGTCAAATTAAGCAATTTATATTTACAGATGTGCAAAAAAAAAAAAAGGTATAAGTTGCAACAAACAATGTAAAACAGATTCACTCTCTTTACAATACTTAATATGTGTGCTAAACATTAACATCTTGCAGAGGTGTTCTTTTTCCGCCACCCTCACGGTCCAGCGTTTTGGTGTATTTTATGGTGCTATTGTCAGTCATAGCATATATATATATCTATACTGAGAAAAGCATTTTGTCTCCCATGGCAAACAAAATAAATATTAAATGATAAATAATGGTTAAACGATTACAGAAATATCAATTTCAAGGTTTTCAAGTGTAGTCTTGTTTATGTAATCCCCTGAAACAAGTTCACAGCAGAAGTCACAAACAGAAACGTTATTATTTCATATTAAGTAGATGAATCAGCATTTAATAAGCGTGACTTAAAACATTTAATTGACAATTAAACATAATAGCCATGAATTATTACCATGATTCTGATATTCATAAGTAGGAATTTGTACACATTTGTAGGTCTGTAAAGTTGTTCATACGTAAATAATTGATGTTTTAGTGCTGTCAGTATGTCAATAATTAATGTTTTAGTGTTTTTTAGTGTTTAGTTTAAAATGTTAGTTATTTAATTCTGTGTATTATTATGTATGAATACGTAAGTATATGTACATTGTAGAACCACGCTTTCCATAAAAACACATACGTATTCTCATGAGATCACATTGCACGGTCACCATATAGATGAAACCACCGTTTAATAACTTTTTTGACCTCCAGCTCAGTTGTCTGTGCACATACAGGATTTTTTCTTACAGCTTCTAGGAGCATACAAATACAGAGTTAAATACATTTAAATAAAATGAACAACTGAGACATAAAGCATATGTATTACATGACACCACCAGTCCAAGAACTAAAAATTGGTGCTCAAAGCTGTTACATATTAGGACTGTGATATGAACGGTCTGTGATGTGTTTTAATGCAGTTTGCCTAATATTTTATGTTGTTGCAGACAATATGTTATCTTAAAGCTGATTGTTCAGCACTTTGGTCTAGTTGGGAAGTTCTAAATGAATGTAAAATATAATAATATTTTTTTGATATTGTTTAATATTTATTACACTGATATCTAAAGGAATAGATTAGAATAGATTAGGCTTTTGCAAATACATTTTTGCCATATATTTATTGCTGGACGCAGTAATGAATGTCATAACACCTCTCTCTTCATGCAGTAGATGGCAGCATTGTCACGCAAACGCACAACGCTATTATTCCTACAGTGGGTGCTTTTTTGCTAGGAGATTTGCATTCTAAAAATGTATAATTATTGTTGTTTACATATTGAAATCCGCCACAGAAATCTCTATACATGACTTTATTATCCAATAATATTTCAGTAATCACACATGGCTGTCTGTCATTGGTCCATCCTGACTAGTGCTGTGTAAGGTAATTAGCCTACCACGTGACCTCTATGACGATTCATTTACACCTGACAACGACTTTAGCAGAATTCCCCCCGACCACAAAGTAACCAGCATCAATATTTACCCAACTGTATTAAAGCATTTATTATTCTAAACACATTTATTCTCAAATATTTAGTAAAAATAATAACTCTCGCGTGCTAAATGCTCGGTTATTTCACCTGTGTCCTCGAATTATATAATAATAATAATAATAATAATAATAATAGAGAATGATGTGTCTGGTATGATGCGTTTTAATGGATTACCACTATTAAAACACATCATACAAAACCTACAAAATAATATAATATATAGGCTATCTGTAGGTTTGATGTGATGTTTTAATGCAGTTTGTCTAATGTTTGATGTTGTCGCAGTATGTTATCTTAAAGCTGATTGTTCAGCACTTTGGACATCATGTGTAGTTGGGAAGTGCTGAATGAATAAATAAATAAATAAATAAATGTATAATAATAATAAAAGTGGTTTCTGATTTATATGTAATTTATTCCAGTTTAATGATTCTGGTTTATTTATTCTGGTTTTTAGACTTTTAGTCAGTTATAGACAGTTATAGCTTTGAGATTGTTTTGTTTCTTTATTTATACAGTAATTCCAAAGTGCTGTACATTACAATAGAAAGCAATAGAACAACAAGACAATACATGAAAACATCCATAAGGTAAAATGCCAGAGAGTACAAATAAGCTTTTAAAAGTTCCTTAAAAACATTAAGAGATGAGAAAGATCTAACATCCAGTGGCAGATTATTCCACAGTCTTGGACCAGCGACAGAGAAAGCATGATCACCCTTCAATTTAAAGGTTCACCCAAAAATGAAAATTCTGTCATTAATTACTCACCCTCATGTTGTTCCACACCCGTAAGACCTTCGTTCATCTTTGGAACACAAATTAAGAAATTTCTGATGAAATCCGATGGCTCAGTGAGACCTCCATTGCTAGCAAGATAATTTACACTTTCAGATGCCCATAAAGCTACTAAAGACATATTTAAAACAGTTCATGTGACTACAGTGGTTCAACCTTAATGTTATGAAGCGACGAGAATACTTTTTGTGCGCCAAAAAACAAAATATCAACTTTATTTAACAATATCTGATGGGTGATTTTAAAACACTGCTTCATGAAGCTTCGAAGCTTTACAAATCTTTTGTTTCGAATCAGTGGTTTGGAGCAAGTATCACACTGCCAAAGTCACGTGATTTCAGTAAATGAGGCAGTGTATCATTTGATGATTGGGGTTCTTAGACAGGTAGCTTAAACATCCTCCATACCTTATCCAATAAACATGCACAACCTCATTAAGATCCTTGGCCCAAACAGTTGTAATAGATAAGGGTTTGTATGAATGCTCAAGAAGAGACTGAAACAGAAGAGGGAGATTTCTCAGAAGGAAGGATTAGTTTGTGCAACAGGTGAAAAGGTAAATAAGAGTCCCAAGGTACCCCATATGCCAAAAGGGCTGATCTAATACATAAATACATAAAAAAAGAAGTTCCTTGTAAATTATATTTGGCTTTAATGTTCTGAAATGATTTTAGACCCATATCATCATAGAAATCTCCCAACGTGTTTAGTTTGTTGTGAGTCCAATGCGGACAGTAAAATGGGGCATTGCCTGACAAAAGATTATTATTATGGAAAACAGGCGAATGTCTATGCCAGATTGTAACTTGTTGTGTTTGCTTTTTGACTTCCCTTCAGAGAGGAGATGAGTTACAGTAGGACCAAACCGAGATTTCCACTGTCTCAGTGGAACCCCTGAAAAAACAAGATGCTTCAGTTCATAGGGATAAACTATTGATTCCTCAAGAAGCAAAATTTTAAACTGTATCCTAAATTGTACTGGTAGCCATCCTAAAAAAGATAACAACAGAGTAAAATGATCCGTTTTCCCAGCATTCATTAACCTTGCAGCATGTTGTACTAGCTGCAAGCGAGCAACATATGTTTGGCAGGTCCCAACATAAAGAGCACTACAATAATCTAGACGGGAAAAAATATATGCATGGACAACTTTTTCCAGGTCGCTAGCTGACAGAATTGGTTTCAATTTGGCTATTGCCCTTAAATAAAAGAAGCAATTACGAACCACTGTCTTTATCTGTCGATCAAATATGAGAGATGAGTCAAAAATGATTCCCAAGTTCTTTACTTAATACTGCAGTTGCCCCTTCCATGGGCCTAAGTTATCATTTACCATCTGGCAACAAGCTGCACAACCAAAGATAATAATTTCTGTTTTGTTTTCATTCAGTCGAACAAGGTTTTCAGCCATCCACAGCTTTACTTCCTCCAGACACGGAGTATGGCATTGGAATCCTTAGGTCTCAACGGCAAGTAGACTTGAGTGTCATCAGCATACAGATGGTAAGAAATACCATACTTCTTAAAAATAAATCCCAAAGGGAGCATATTCAATGAAAACAGGACTGGACCCAAAATGGACCCCACAGGTAAAAGGTGCTGACACAGAGAAATAGTTACCAATTTTCACTGAAAAGGATCTACGTTCCAAATAAGAGGCAATATTTATCCACATAAGTAAACAAACACACAAAGCATTGCAATTAATTTCTTATTTATAAGTTAAATTTATTTGCATGTGTTTTATCCACATAAGTAAACAAACACACAAAGCAATTAATTTCTTTTTTTCTAAGCCAAATATATTTGCATGCGTTCCAAAAAATTATTTCAGTGTCACAACAAAGCAATTATGAGGGTGAATAATTTTACTACTTTGGCTTGAGTGGATGTTGGGTGCTGCACTAACTTCTGACATGAAATAGTCCAGGTG
The DNA here is from genome assembly GCA_037950675.1 of Hypophthalmichthys molitrix. Lineage (NCBI taxonomy): Eukaryota > Metazoa > Chordata > Actinopteri > Cypriniformes > Xenocyprididae > Hypophthalmichthys > Hypophthalmichthys molitrix. The sequence continues at coordinate 23,315,880 of CM075504.1, forward strand.
TTTCTTTGTTTTTCCTTTTGAAATGTTTTACACAAAACATCTTTTGGTGTTCAGTCTATTGGTCATTCCTGTGGTTTATATGTTCCAGTGCCCTCGACCGACACTTTCAATCCTGTTACTCTTTTACTTAAAGGGCAGCTATACTGACATCATCCTCGAGGAAGTGACATCATTTTTTTGTTGGGAAAACAGCACTACATTATGGTAGAACACATTGACTGGGAATTATGCATGGTAAGGTATTGCTCAAACAGGGGAAGGTGAAATAAATATCCTTCAAATATTTCTGTACCCTAGCTGTTTAAACATTTGTTTTAAGATTGATTTTTTTTATATATATATCACTAGACAAGGATTACAACAAAATTTGGCATTTCTTTTTAAAGTTATTTAAAGCTTTTTCATCTTAAAGCTAATTGTTCAGACATTTTCTACATGTGTAGTTGGAAAGTGCTGAATGAATGTAAACGAGTAATAATAATGACAACAACAATTTTAAAAAGTTGCTTCTGATTTATATCTATTTTTTTTTCATCTTAGTAGCCTATTTCTGGTTAATACAACAAAATGTGGCCTGACTTTTCATCTGATATCAATTATAAAGAAACAAACAATCGGTTTAGAATGTTTTGGTCTTTATAATTAAATGGTTTTACTTTTGAATGGGTTTCTTTATAACTCTACAGTTCTTTTGTGCTGTTCTCATGTTGTATTTTCTGATATGGCATTCCCACTTCATTGTCACTCTACCCGCTTTATTCTATTTCTAGGAACTATTTTGCACACGCCTGGCCCTTTAAATCCCGCCCACTTGACAGACAACCGCACAGACCAATCATAACACGTTAATCTACAGGCGTGGCCACAGCCCGCACAAACACCGAATCTGCATTTGCTGACGTCACTGAGATCCACTCCGACCTGCCTTTAGCTTAGCCTCTCAAACTCTTCCTTTATTCAACTAGATTTGATTTGGATCAGGTCTGATCTTGTTGTAAGTAGGAAGTAAGCGAGTGTTACGCCGGATAGACAGTTACGAAGGCTGACTGTTTATCCGACAGCTTTATAAAGCTCTGTGTTTAGTGATAAGGAGTGAATTTCACGTGTTAGCTCGAGCTGATCTTCAGTTAGAAACAGCAGTAATGGGCTCCAGAGCTTCATCTTTACTCCGAGAAGAGGACATTGAAGAAATCAAGAAAGAAACTGGATGTGAGTATTAGTTTTGTGTGGATTAATAGTGTGTTTAGTTTAACGTTAACGTTACATGGCTCGAGAGAGTTCTGATGATGATGACATACACATGACACATAACATACTTTTTGGGAAGTACTTCATGTCCTGTGGTGTGCTAAATGCATTTTAAAACAAACCTGAATTTCTACTGGAGGACCTAACGTTATAATTTTTTTCTTACAAAAGAATTATTTTTGGTTAAAAAGGAGCTCACATAACAATGTTATGCTACAACTACCTGTATAACAAACCTAACTCATCAGCCTATTAGTAGAGGTTTCATAAGCAGGTTTAAGAACCACTCATCTAAACTGACTCTTCAGATGATCTGATGTGTGTCTGTGTCATGATATGAGTGGGGTGTGTGTGTGTCTGTTTATTGAGGGGCAGCAGATGAATATCTCTCATTTTCAGAAGCTGCTAGTGTGTTTGTATTTGTGTCAAATGCTGTCTGTAGTATACATATGTATTATATATATGTATGTATATGTATGTGTGTGTGTGTGTGTATAATATATATATATATATATAATACACACACACACACACACACACACATATATATATATACACTACCAGTCAAAAGTTTGGACATGGTAAGATTTTTAATGTTTTTAAAAGAAGTTTCGTCTGCTCACCAAGGCTGCATTTATTTAATAAAAAATACAGTAAAAACAGTAATATTGTGAAATATTATTACAATTTAAAATAACTGTGTTCTATTTGAAAATATTTTAAAATGTAATTCATTTTTGTATTGGCAAAGCTGAATTTTCAGCATCATTACTCCAGTCTTCAGTGTCACATGATCCTTCAGAAATCATTCTAATATGATGATTTGATGCTCAAGAAACATTTATTGTGTACAATTGTACAAAATATTTGTGTACAATATTTCTTTTTTAGAATTCTTTGATGAATAGAAAGTTAAAAAGAACAGCGTTTATTTAAAATATAATCTTTTGTAACATTATAAATGTCTTTACCGTCACTTTTGATTGATTTAATGCATCCTTGCTGAAAAAAAAAAATAATAATTTCTTTAATTTCTTTAAAAAAAAAAAATAAAAATAAAAATTCTTACTGACCCCAAACTTTTGAACGGTAGTGTATAATGTTACAAAAGCTTTGTATTTTAGATAAATGCTGTTCTTTTGAACTTTGTATTCATCAAAGAATCCTGAAAAAGAAATATTGTACACAAATATTTTGTACAATTGTACAAAATAAATGTTTCTTGAGCATCAAATCATCATATTAGAATGATTTCTGAAGGATCATGTGACACTGAAGACTGGAGTAATGATGCTGAAAATTCAGCTTTGCCAACACAAGAATAAATTACATTTTAAAATATATTCAAACAGAAAACGGTTATTTTAAACTGTAATAATATTTCACAATATTACTGTTTTTACTGTATTTTTAATTAAATAAATGCAGCCTTGGTGAGCAGACGAAACTTCTTTTTAAAACATTAAAAATCTTATTGTGTCCAAACTTTTGACTGGTAGTGAATATATACACCTATATGTATATATGTATACACAGTATTCAACATTTGAAGTGGATCAAAAAAGTTCATCAAAGTTGTCCAACTAAGTTGAACTAAGTTGTCCAAAGAAGGAGGTTTTGGGACACCTTTGATGAAAGGTTTTGATCGACTTCAAATGTTGACTACTGTAAATAATACAAGGAAGAAATATGTTTAAGCATTTAATATATTAAAACTACCATAAAGAGACTTCTTTGAACATTTGAGTAATGACGCAATCAGATTTGCTTTTAATAGGTCACTCAGCCAGCCCTAGTTTTCATACATCTGGATGAAGTTATGTCTGGATCAGGGTTTGGTAGTCTGCATTTCACTGATACAAAAAATTATATTTTAATGAAACTGTTTACACCTTTGCAGCTGTAATTAGAGGTTTAGAAAATGTTGTGTGACCATTGGTGTGAGGACCAAGCAAAGCAGCATTTTCTGATCTCTGCCATCTCAGTGCTTTGGCCTTTGGTACAGATGAACCACAGGGAGAGACGTCCACCCCCACAAGATCTAGAAATAGGCTGGGGATACGATTTATACGTTAGTGGAGCTATATGGGTTATATGTTAGTCTTTATTTTGCAGACCACATAAACCATACTCAAAGGGTCTGCAGGCTTTTTTTTTTTTAATGTTTAGAATTGTTGTTAATATTTCAGAATTTCTAATGCCCTGATTTGTGTATATGCGTTTTCATGACTTATTTTATGTGTTTGTAAGCCCAGATTTTACTACATTCCCATAAAGCCACATGAAGTGTGCTCATTCTTGTAATTGTATGTTTTTCCGCTCTCTTTCTCTGGTGTCAAAGCCTATAGGGAAGAATCCAGGATTTCACACTGGTTCTCTTTGTGGTTGAGTTTTAACTCTTGGCCGAACTTGTGCAGCTGTATACTGTATACTATACTAATTGTATGTTTTTCCGCTCTCTTTCTCTGGTGTCAAAGCCTATAGGGAAGAATCCAGGATTTCACACTGGTTCTCTTTATGTGGTTGAGTTTTAACTCTTGGCCGAACTTGTGCAGCTGTATACTGTGGAATTGTTCTGTATTTATTCACTTAGTTTACTCTAAGCCTTTTTGAATTGTTTTGGAAGTTGTTCCACTGATGTGGTTAGAAATTGGCTTTACTTTGTTAATGGTAAACAGTGGTTTAATTGTGTAGCGATTTCCAGGAATATAAACCATTTCAAAGCTGTTTTATCTGTTTGAACAGTGTCCAGTATACATAAGACATCACACGAAGCTCATCAAGTTGGTTGAGATAATGAACAGTGTGTAGAGCTGGAATCAAAGCCATTTTGATTTGTAAATTATGGTCCTTTTTTGTATTTATTTAAAGGGTTAGTTTACCCAGAAATAAAAATGTTGTTATTAATTACTCACCCTCATGTCTTTCCAAACCCATAAGACAATCGCTCATATATAATGAGCTGGCGTTCTGATGTAGCACTGTGTCTACAACGTAAACAGCATAGGAGAATGACAGGAAAGAGAAGAAATGTAATATGAAGTCTTGAAATATTGAACAAAATGTGTAAAACAAGAACAAATATGTCAGTAAGTTCTGAAAACTTCCATTTAAAAATTAAGTTAAGATTTTTCTGAGCCCATTTTGATCAATTTCACAGAAAACAAGACTTCATATTTTGTCATTTGTATCTCCAGTAAACGCATCTTGATTTAAGACAATTGCGCTGGAAAACAAGACTATTTTTTTGCAGTGCGATCAGAAAATACAGTAAAAGTTATGATGAGAACAGACATATTCAAGCTACTTTTTTTTGTAAAATGAATTAAAAAGTAATGGATATCTGTTGGAAGTTGTATTTTCAAACTCTGAAGTGTTGCTAATACAACTCATTGTTTCTCCCTAGACATTTACATTTAAAGAACATACTGTGTTCCCTTCAATATATTCTGTACATTTTCTTAACTTGGTCTTAAAAAGATCTTGAAAAAGTCTTAAATTTATCTTCATAATTCCTACATAAATCCATTTTTTAAATTTGTTTTATAAGAAATGAAAAGTTTCAAGGTCAGATTTTGTTTCAATATTTAAGCTTGTCTAGATTGATCAAGCTGTTGATAACTTTCCTGTGATATAAGACCCTCATTATCTCTTGTGTAGTTTGAGAAACATCTAGTATGTTAGGTCATTCAGATAAGCCTTAAACCAGTACTGTAAATCTGATGATGATTACATCTGTGACTTGAATGTTCACTGTCCTTAAACAGACTTCATTTGTTTGTGTTACAGTCTCCCACAGTCAGATCACTCGCCTCTACAGCCGCTTTCACAGTCTTGATAAAGGAGAGAATGGAGCACTCAGGTATGAGCTAAGTAATAATGAACTTTAACTTTGTGATGTTGCAAAACCTTTGACCCATGAGGAAGCAGGTATTACACAAGCAGCTCTGTTATGTCTGCACACTCACTTTTAATTTAACATTCACACCAGCCTCAGGATCTGTAAGTTAATATGTTAAGGAACGACTAGCTCAATGTTTGAGTTTTGACTATGACGAAAGACTTTTTCCTATAACACTGCTAAAAATATGACTTTTATTGTAAATACTCCTTGTAAAAGAGGGAGCTCAAGGACAGTAATGAAGCACGTATTTCCCTGCGTGACATTGCCATACTCGTTTGCATGTCCTATATGTGTCCTTAGAACTGGAGTGACCTCTGTACACACAATGATTTTTATCAATGAAAGGTTGTTATAAGGAAGATGAGATGATACAGAAAGCAAGCTGTGCACAGTGGTGATGGTTGTGTACTGGTAAATATAGCAGTAATAGAATTTTTTTTTTACTTCATCGGAATTGTACACAACTTGGTAAAGGTTAGTACAAAACTAAGTATGGTAAGGACATAGTACAAAACACAAAATGTGAACACAAAAAATCATGGGCATGATTTGAAAAGGTTAAAGTCATACTTACACTGTTTGCGGTCAAAAATGTTCACATTGGAAACAAATGGAAAGCGAATTTCATCTAGTGGAAATGTTCGGTACTGCGCCCAAAGAAAATCTTACTGAAAGCTCATTTTTTGAAATATCGTCAAATTTGGAACACATCTTGTTTATGGCTTTTAGAGTAAAACATGTTTTGGAAAATATGTACGTATTTTTTTTTATACAATTTTAAAATAGTATTTTTATGCACTTTTCATAATAAACTTATATAAGCTATATTAATAAGCTATAACTTTATTTCATTTTTGATTAACTATATAATAAATATAATTTATTACCATAAAATCCCCTGAAAATACACAATATTAAATAAAAAAAGCATTATTGAACTAAAAAATTTGACTGCCACCAGAGGGTTGAAGTATAATATGTACAATCATAGCGAGATTGAATAAATTGACAAAATAAAAACCAAAGTACACTACCGTTCAAACATTTGGGGTCAGTAAGATTTATTTTATTTTTTGAAAGAAATGAATACTTTTATTTGGTATGGATTCTAAGGATAGATTATTTAGAAGTGACAGTAAAGGCATTTATAATGTTCTTTTGAACTTTCTATTCATCAAAGAATCCAGAAGAATTGTATCCTGATTTCCACTAAATTTTAAGCACAACTGTTTTCAACATTGATAATAATAAGAAATGTTTCTTGAGAAGCAAATCAACATATTAGAATGATTTCTGAGGGATCATGTGACACTGAAGACTGGAGTAATGATGCTGAAAATTCAGCTGTGCCATCACAGGAATAAATTACATTTTAAAATATATTCCAAATATAAAACAGTTATTCTAAATTGTAATAATATTTCACAATATTTACTGTATTTTTGATCAAATAAATGCAGCCCTGGTGATCATAAGAGACTTCTTTCAGAAACATTAATACAATCGAACCGGCCCCAATCTTTTGAACAGTGTTGTATAATAAGCCAGAATCGACTTTTCCTCTGAAAACTTGCACTTTTGTGAAGCATTAGAATGATTTTTGACATGCTTTATGAAACAAAACTCATTCTGTTGACCAAATATGCTGAAGTCACAAGTTGTGTTCTTGTTATAATTGTTTGTTTTAAATGGCAACATCCTCTGTGGTTTAAAACCTGCTGAGATGATGGTTAGTTCAACAAACATCCTCAGCAATATGGTTAGTATAAAAAATCCCAAATGCAGCATGCAACTGTGTTGACCTTCCGTATTTGTTGTCACTCTAAACATCCGTCAGACTGAGATTAGAGACATGGACTCTTGTGTTTAAACAATAAATAGCCTCTGAAATCAGGGTGGTGTGGTGTGTGTCCTGTGAGTGTGGAGGTCACCGGCGTTCATACCCGAGAAGGTTACTCCCAGAAATAATCTGTTACTAAACTGATTTTTCATTATTGTAATGGGATTACGGTTCTAATTACGCTGTCTGCACAGTAATTGCATTATTATTACTAATTTCAGCCTTTACTAGATGAACAATAAAAGGGTAGACATATCCTTTTAACAAGTCCTGTTTTCACAGAATTAGGGTTGGGCTGTCTGTCCTGTGAAACTCAGCTTAATTACACATTACATGGTCCAATGTCAACCCAAGAGCACAGAGACGTATGCATGCTGAATAATACTTACTGGCTCAAAGTAACAAGCCTAAAAACCCACGAGCCATATCAAATTTTTCAGCAGATTCACTTTCACCAGGAAAAAAAATGCTTGAATTTTTCATTGTTATATCAAATCTGTTTATTCAGGTCATTTTATGTCATTTTATTATTAAAAAAGAGTGGTTTGTTACATTTTCATTACAGGAAAACTTGTTCTAAATACAGTAATATTACACCTGACTCGTTTCCATAGAGGCACATCTGTTTGTAAAACCTGAACTCAGTATCTAGTGATGGCCGTTTTCAAAACACTGCTTCGAAGCTTTGGTGGTTTGGAGCACCAAAGTCACATGATTTCAGTAATGAGGCTTCATGTCATAAGTGTTTTGAAATTTCAATAATTCATGTGACTTTGGCAGTTTGATACTTGATTCGAACCACTGATTCGAAACAAAAGATTCATAAAGCTTTGAAAATTTGGGCTCATAACAAACAAATTTTCGAATATTCATTTATTTAAATGAAGTTTAACAAGCTTTTAAGAAGCTTATGATTAGCAAATATATACAAGCTTACATTTATATCTTGAGATTTTCTTTTAGTTGAAATCATTAAACAGTTTACAGAAAATATTATACAGAACAAAACAAAAAAATATGTACATAGAACAAAGAGCGAATGGGAAAAAGTGCTAATAAAGCAGACTGTGTCAGTTATTGTCCAGAACATATACACTCCAGTCAGGGTATGGTTATCGTGTTGATATTGCTTCACATGTGAAATTGATCATTTGTAAGTTTCATTTTCGCTGTAAGCTATCTGTACTTTTACTTAAGTATGGTTTTCAGGTACTCTTTACACCTCAGACACACAATAACACATTATTCTCTCTCTCTCTTTCTCCATCTCAGCCGAGAAGACTTCCAGAGGATTCCCGAGTTGGCCATAAATCCTCTTGGTGATCGGATAATTAATGCCTTCTTCCCAGAGGGGTGAGGAACATCTCAGAAGACATTTGAAATATTAGCTATATCTGTAAATGCTCTAGTATAGTATACTGTATTTTTTTGTACAAAGAACAGCAAGGTAAATAACTTAAAGAAAAAAACAAAATATAAGTAAATGAAAAAGAAAGATAAGTGGGTAATATTAAAGTGGTAAAATGGTGTCCATATTTCACTTAAAAAAAAAAAAAAAAAAAAAAAGTGAAATCATTTTTTTTTTATTGTCAATGTTGAAAACAGTTGTGCTATTCAATTTAATTCACATTTATTTGTATTGCACTTTTCACGATACATATCGTTTCAAAGCAGCTTTACAAAGAATGCATGTCAACATTACAATTTAGAGAATCTGGTATCGGAGGTGACTGTCCATTTAACCATGCAGTTAGCTAACAAAGTAACAATTTAGGCAATTTAATTTACAATCCCTGTAAGCAGTTTAATTGAAGGTAGAATCAATGAGCTCCTGAAAATAACGTATTATTTTTGAAGAAACCTACAAGGACATTGTTTTTTTCCTCTCTCGTTTGGCTTTGAGGGGAATTTCTTGACCAGTTTCATCACATTCATCTGGATTTCTCAGAGGATATAGTATCCATATCGGTTTCCATCAGGGATAGACAATAAAGCTTTTTGAATTTATAAGTGTTTGTGAGTTTTTGGCTGAGATTGTTACTGTATAATACAACATGTTTAGTACTCTTCGAACCATACCATTGCTTACTCAAAACACATGGCATGTGGGTGGGATGTCACATGGGTTATTGGTTTCTTCATGGTTTATTTGGTTTTGAGTGTTTGATTCTTACTGTGGACTCAAATTCCTTGAATTATAAAGAAACTTTCCTGCGGGCATGTCTGTAAAGTCTAAACTTGTCTGGAGCAACATTCCAACCAATGTGGAATAAAATATAAGTTTAAAATTTGTGTGTGTATCTCTCTCTCTTTCATGTATCTCAGTGAGGATCAAGTGAACTTTAGAGGCTTCATGAGGACTCTGGCTCACTTCCGTCCTGTGGAGGACAACGAGAAAAACAAAGACCTGACATCTGGAGAGCCTCTCAACAGCAGGACCAACAAACTCCTCTGTAAGTTAAATCCAAACCTATCTTCTGTTGATTAAAGAAAACATTTTGGAATGCTACTTGCTGGAAGGACCTTGTAAAGTAATCCCAGAAGGTGCTCTTTTGTTGGGTTTCAAATATATTTTAGAAAAGAGTGTACAAGAGTTCAAGACATGTCTTCTGGTACAAAAAAAAAGTCAAAAAGCCTTTATTCACAAAAATAATTAAAACACTGGCACTGATCCATTTCGGCCTTCAGGAGAGTGTGTAGTCTACAAAATGAGCTGCAGGTGTAGATGTAAAAACCAAAAGAACCATTGCAGGGGGACCTAACATATTGTTAACCAGTACAAAGAGAGAGAGAGAAAATAATAATTGTAATTTTACAAGTATGTAAGTATCTAATTCTTCATTCAAATGAAAAATCCAGAAGGCTTCCCTTTGTAAAAGTCTTTGTAATCTATTACACTTTCTAATCGATCCACTCACATGCTGTGTCCAAAATCGCAAATTATATAGTAGGTACTACATTTGGTTTGAAACTTACTTTTTTAACTGTTGTGAAGTATGTTCTGTATAGTTTGAATGTGTGTAGTATGAATGAAATTCAGATGTACTACATCCATCGTGTTGTCATTGTCATGTGACCTATGGTGTCAGTTGTGTCGCTTCACTATCGTTCACAAATCCTCTCCTGGGGCCTCATGGCCTCATCAAATGCACACTTCAGAATCGCTGGAAGTAGTAGGTCATCCAGGTATTTTTCGCCTACTGTTTTATGAAAACTATAAATTTGGACATACTACTCTGTTCACATACTGTTTTTCATCTGCTATATAGTATAGAAGTAGGCATATTTGGATGCAGGGACTGTTTCCAAACCAAATATTTTTAAAGTAGATGGATTGCAATCATGTACAGATGCATAGTGTACTGCTATAGGGTAGTCTTTGTTTCTTGTATGAATTGCATTTTTATGATCTCATAATCTATCTTGCAGTCTACACTTAGTCTGACCATCAGGGTTTCCACAAAAATGTTAAGTAGCACAACTGTTTGATAATAATCAGAGACTGAAAATAATCAGAAATGTTTCTTGAGCTGCAAATCTGCATATTAGAATGATTTCTGAAGGATCATGTGACACTGAAGACTGGAGTAATGATGCTGAAAATTCAGCTTTGGTCACAGAAATAAATTACATTTTAAAATATATTTAAACAGAAAACATTAGTTTTAAATTTTAATAATATTTCACAATATTTACCATTTTTACAGTATTTTTGCTCAAATAAATGCAGTCTTGATGAGCATAAGAAACTATAAAGAAACGTTTGAACGATAGTGTACATATATTTTTGCTAATACAATTTTAACATATTAGAAATGTTCGCAGTGCCTCCATGAACATTTTTAAACGTTTTGAGTGATATACTGTACACAAACAGATTGTTGACTGATTCACAAAAATAAATCAAACTTACCATCTTAAATGCTATTTTTGCTGTAAGGTTTAAAAACTCACAACAAGGAATGATTGTAAAACTCATTTAATGCCTTTTTGGAAACTTTATATAAACCTCAAATAAAAGACTTTTTTTAGTTTTAAAAATACAAATTCAGATCAGAACAATAATTTATTCAGTATCTTCAAAGCAGGCAAAATGTCATTTCCCAAAAGAAAATGAAGGGCTTGAACTGTTCCTGGTCTTAAACTTAATTATTGTTTTTAATGATCCTCTAAAACCTGCTTTAGTTCACAGCTACTCTTTATCTCTGCTCAGGAAGGCCATTCTCTGCCACCAGCCAGGCTTGCAAGTGTGTTCATGTAAACCATAGTGTTGCGATTTAAGGCTTTTCATAATATTTTGATTTTCTCTTATTTCTTCACAGTCGCTTTCCGGTTATACGACCTCGACAGAGACGACAAGATTTCTAGAGACGAGCTGCTACAGGTAAGAGAATCATGCTAAAGCAACTGAAAGCCTCTGCACTCGGCTCTGAAATGGGAAACAAAAGAACGTTCTGTACCGTCTGAACAATGAGACTCTGACTCAACTGCCCTTGCCATCTGAAACCAGCTATTCATATTCACAGAGGACGCTCTGTTAGACAGGGAAAACTCTTAGTCATTCCCGCTGGATTTCAAAAGGTCATTTCAAAATTCAGGGGACTTCAAGGAAATACTGTTTTTACTTCTGTCAAAGATGAAAAATAGATCTTAAGAAAAAAAAAATGTATAAATTGTTATTTTGGTAACACTTCAGCTTTAACTAGTTGCTAATTAGCATGCATATTACTAGGATATTGATTATTTATTAGTACTTATAAAGCATGAATTAATGCCTTATTCTTCATGACCATATTCTACATTCCTTAATCCTACCTGATACCTAAATGTAACAATTACCTTACTATTAATAAGTAGTAATTAGGAGTTTACTGAGGCAAAAGTTGTAATTAATAGTTAGTTAAGTTAGTTAATAGTGAGACTTGGGCCCTAAACTAAAGTGTGACCATTATTTTATCTGCTGTTATATTTTAACCTGTATTTCACCATGAAAATCTGAAAAAAAGAAAAAACTATCAAAGATGTGGTTTGTGACTTGTTCCAAAATACAAAATGCATAAAACTGTGTAATCTATAAACACTATAATGTTAATTTGCAAACATGCATCCTATATCTTAGGGTGGTCTTAGGTCTGTTGCTTTCTGTTTCAGGGAATTATTTATTTATTTAAATCACTTTATTTTTTTAAACCATCACACTATTTTATTAGTAATTTAAATTCAGATTTTTTTGGTTGCAGAGTGTCATTTTTTTTTTTTTTACTCTCAGACCGTTACAATAGCCAACAGCACTTTGTTCTGCTTAAACTGGTTTGTCTTTCCCAATATGAAAAGTGTTTCTGTGTGTGTGTGTGAGACTGTACTAAAGCATAAAAATACCATAATGGGTTTGCAAATATTTAGGAAACATACTTCAGCTCACATACTTGTTTATCTGGGAGACATACCACAGCTATGTTCTATTTTTGAATGTGCGTTCCTGGTTAGAATGTCTGTTTTTGTCTGTGTTATCCTGCACACTGCCAATTTATGGAGTGGTATTTCAACACCCCGGGTTGCCAGTCGATGGAAAAAACAGCCAGCTGGCAACCATGGAAGCCAGCAAACGAACTGGGTCAGAGATTCTACCCGACCTAAAAAGCCTCGGCATCCATCTAAAAAGCTCTATGACCAGAGGCATATTAAAATTAATTTGGACTGCAGTACTTATTTCAGCCGTTAGCTGTCAGTATTATATAGCCGTCCTATCTTTCACCTTTTTTTTTCTTTTCCCAGCTTAGTTTCAGTAGATGGCCTTTTGAACCTCATCAAATTTTATTCCTCATGAAATAGGACGTTTAAAAAAAAAAAAAAAAAAGGTTGAAAAAAAGTGAATGCAAGGGGAATTGCAGTCTGCTTTCAGCCCCTAGAGGACACTAGAAAACAATGTAAAAACCAAATAAGACTCAAACTTGTTTTTTTCTTTCAGGTCCTGAGAATGATGGTGGGGGTGAATATTTCTGATGAGCAGCTGGGAAGCATTGCAGATAGAACCATCCAGGAGGCTGACACTAATGGAGACATGTGTATCTCTTTTAATGAGTTCACCAAGGTAATTCCTGGAAAAAGGAAAGCTTTCAAAGTATTTGAGCTCCACCTTAAAGGGATTGTTCACCCAAGAATTTTCTTTTAGTGTTTCACGGAAGAAAGAATATAATAGGGATCGGAATGTCATGATTAAATGATGCCAAACTTTGTTTTGGGGTGAACTATTACTTTTAAAATGCCTCTTTTTGTTCCTCAGGTCTTGGAAAAAGTGGACGTCGAACAAAAGATGAGCATACGCTTCCTTCACTGAAGACCAAACGCGTTCTGAACTCTTGAGTGGAGACAATACGTGTCAATATAGATAAGACACGCCCCCAATTCTTATTTCTGTGGGCCGATTCGTGCTTGATAAACATGATTGTGTTGTCCTGGTTACTTCTGTTCCAATCATCTGTCACTCTTGAGTTGCTGTTGCACTAGATGGACGGCATGTCCTGGTGCCTTCACTGTTCTCAAAAGTCACTGCGGCTTTTTTCTCGTGTATAAAAATATTTATTTTAGCTGTGGAAGCAACTGTTTAAAACTTCCCAGATGGGGAAGCGATAGCTGATATTGAGATTGATGGTGCTTTTTATCACCATCTAAAGGCCAAATCTGATGCTTCTGTAATAAAGAAATGAGTTTGAGATTCTACATGAGAAACTTTCGTTCACACCAATTTAAAAACAACATTTAGCTCACTGGTATTTGCTTGCAGTCAGAAATACCGCACAGTTTTTTTTTTTTTCAAGTAAGGGTGGATGTGGATAATATTTTCTTACTCGTGAAGGATAATGATCTCAAGTCTAGATCATTAGCTGGGAAAACAGCCTCCTCAGAAAAATGATTTTTCCAGTAAATTTTCAGTGGGGTTTTTGTCTTTAAACACCTAATGAACAGTTGAAAAAATCAGGTCAGAATAACAGTGAGTGATTCTGTGCTCACATTTCTTTTCAAATCGAAGTTCATTTTTAAATAGAAATGTGTGTAATTGCTATGCCACTTCGGTACCAAAAGAAACCCAGATCTTTTTGTTTAAGCCACCAAAATTTGACATGACAACATTTTCCAAAATTCTAACCCTAATCTGACTGTAATGTTGAAATGTTTCTGGTCTCGTCACATTCAGTTATACATGAATAATGTACATGATACCATGTTTTCAGTTCAAAAACGGCAAGACTTGATAAAGTTTGCATCACTGGATATTACTGGGGGTCGTTTAACATTTCTGTCATAAGAATTTGATTGGCCCTCTCAAACATTTAGACAGTGACAAGCGCTGTTAGACCACTGAGCATAGATCAGACTAGGAATATAACTTCTACAACTTTTTGTCATCCCAACAACAAATAGAGTGGTGTGCAATGGAGTACAGCAGAGCAGCTGCAAGAATATCAAATATTTGGAGGGGTGTATTTTGGCCATTTCTAATTATTGGGGGGGACTTGTCCTCAATGTCTGTAGTGGTTACGGTGGTCAGGGAAGACCCTATATTGAATTTAACACGGATGAAAACGAGGCTGTGAGGGATAGACTATGGCTGCGTCTAAAATCGCATACTCTCTTGAGTAGGTACTTTGAATAATTAATTACTTTGTGACAGCTAAAAAAACAAGTATGTTCTATATACGATGAGTGTGTGTAGAATGAAAGTAATCTGTATGTACTACATTTGCCACATTATCATGTGACCTATCAGCGTCAGTTGTTTCGCTTCACTGCCATTCATAAATCCTCTCCTGTGGCCTCATGGGATAGTAAAGTGTCCATCTTCAGAATCTCACCAGAAGTAGTAGGTCATCCGCATTTTTGCCTACTCTTATGAGTACTGTGAATTCTGACATGCTTCTTTTGTTACATAATGTTTTTCACCTACTATATAGGGAAGTATGCGATTTGGGATGCAGCCTTAGCCTTTACAATGACATGCACTGAATAAAGATTCTGGATCATGTCATATTAACAACTCACATTTAAAACTGTTGTATTTAGTTTGAGATGTGGGTTTTTTTTTTTTTTTTTTTTTTGCAAAGACATTTTGACAGCTGAATAATCGGTATGTTATGTTGTTAAATACAGTACAATCCATTGAATGCACTGTAATTCTATGCCTTAAATATGGCATTACCCTAACTACTTTCTATTAAACAGTATGGGAAGTGATGCGCACCAAAGTTTGTGTTAGAAAGCGAAATTTTGCCAATTATTGAGGAAAGTATGTTTGTGAAATTACAATTTTTACCTTCTAGGTAATTAAACAACCAAAAAATCCTGCTAGATTTGCATTTGAAGAATGGACTTGAATTATAGAGGGACCATACTATAATAGATGTGCATGGGTTCTTTTAATTTAGACCAGTTAACATTTAGAACAAAGACATTTAGAACTTTTTAGCAACCCCATAGTAACACCAACCGCCCACAATGCCTTAGCATCAAGTTTTGCACAGTCAAACTCCACTCATTTTCTCCAGAAAATGTCAAAATTTATTTGGTTTCATTCACTACACCATCAAGCTTATGTTTATTCGGTCCAGTCAGTTTCATGAAGCTAAACAGTGGTTTAGTGTTGTGTGTGTGTGTGTGTGATTTGTCCAATGTGATGTATGTTCTCAGAATTATCATGTATCATTATTTATAAGAAGGGTACTTGGAGCCAAAGTGTTGCTCCCCTATTACATCATCGTGCTGTTAACTCCCAATGATTTAAACCGAAGACTGAACGCTTAAGTTGATCAGGGCGGCGACAACAGTCTGGTGCATTTTAATGCTTTTTGACTTTGCTTAATATATGAACAAAATCAAACACTGATTATTTGATTATCAATGCTACAATTAAATCCATGTATTGCTTACAGGTACTTGAAGTTCTGCAGTGCTTCTTGCAGATTCTTGCTTTATGTAAAGATTTCTTAAATAAGTTTGAGTTGTACTTTGAAAGGTTTTCCAGAGAACAAAAATTAAATGAACTCTTTCGATGTGGTGTAATAATTATGATGTACGTTTAAGATGTGGACTCTAAATAAAAGTGCCATGATTCCCTGGTGTTTTGTGATGTAACTCTCTTAGGTGTGGTTCAGTCTATAGCACTTCAGACTAAAGACTTCAGACACACAAAGACAGTGCACTCATATTACTATAAATAGGAGAAAGTGCAACACGTAATATATGGCGGAATAAATCCTGCCTTCTAAATAAAAGAGCCAATCAGCAGTTGGTAAAGTCATCGCGTCACTGCTGCTGCCATTAGAAGCTCTGGGTTCTCAGTGTTCTGACATGCGCACTTATGACTGCACATGTGCATTGGCTGGTATAGCCTGAAAAATGCATTTTTTTTGTCATGATTTGAGCATTTAGAAACATAATTGAGACAGTTGTCAGATTTCATTGGTAATTTCAAATATGAAATTTAATCGTAACCTTGGTGAACAGCTTTGGAGAATCTAATGTTTCCCCATTCAAATAGACAGGAGTTTTAAAGATGGCCGCAGATAGTGAAATGACTTACATGAAAGGGACTTTGCTTCAGACTGTGAAAAACCCCACCCTTCAGTTTTTCCTTTATGCAAATATTGTGGTTACAGTAACACTTATTATAATGGAGGTAAACCTGGCCAGATGATCTAAAAGCAGAAATGATAGGCTTGTGTGTTTAAGCACTGTTTATTTGAGCTGTGAACTATCATTTTTGAGATGGGATGAACTTTAATTCCTGTTTTTGCAATTTCCTTGGTATCCTTGCGCAATGGGTGACACCACATTTTTCATTTTTTTTCTTTCATTTTTATCCAGTTCTAAGAACTGTAGAGATCAATATGATAGTGATAGTTCTATAAATGGATTTATTTTTATATGTATGAAATGGGTAATTATAATTATTCAACATTATAATAAAAAGCTGGCATCATTAGCAATAAAAACATAATTATAAGACAAAATCCCATTGATCAGAGGGCAGAAGAAGGCATGTTGTGTACAACAAAAATTCACATATCAAATATGATGTGCTTTGCAGGGTTAAGATTAAAGGGTTAGTTCACCCAAAAATGGAAAAACTCACCCTCATGTCTTTCTATACCTGTAAGACCTTTGTTCATCTTCGGAACACAAATTAAGATATTTTTGATAAAATTCAGTACTAAAACATATTTAAAACAGTTCATGTGAGTGCAGTGGTTCTACCTTAGTATTATAAAGCGACGAGAATACTTTTTGTGTGCCAAAAAAAAACAAAATAACGACTTTTCAAAAATATCTAGTGAAGGCCGATTTCAAAACACTGCTTTGAATCTTTTGTTTCGAATCAGTTCAAATCTTTTGTTTCGAATCAGTGATTCGGATCGCGTGTCAAACTGGGACATTTTTCTAGTTTAGTGGTCAGAATATATTATATATTTATATATTATATATAATAGTTATGATATTTGCAGGTCAAATATTTTCATTTTAATAAACTGTAAATACTGTATACAGTATATTCACAGTTTATTAAAATGAAAATATTTAGCACAATGATCTTATGAAGCACAATGTGCTTAAATTCACAAGTCTGAAATGAGGATGATGATGCAAAACTCTTGACCCTACTCTCTCTGAAACTGAAACATTTCCTAAGACTATATTCTGGAGACAAAGTAGACTCCTGGTGCGCTACTCCCATTCCCAATCACCCATTCATCCATTGTCCTATGCCAGACATGCTGCAAACAGCCCCATTTATGTTCCTTTGTCTTCGCCCTGCTCACATTCACACTCTTACCCTGTGTGAAACACAACAATATGCTCTGATCAATATTCTTTTGTCTCCAGTCTTCACATTTACATGTAAAAAAAATCTGCCCCATCAACATCAACCTCCATTCATCTACTCATCTTTGCCCTTATAATGTCAATCTATAAACATCACATAGAGTATAAAACAACTTTTTGCAGAGTCCTTTGTGGATTTTCTTCATAGAATTAAACTGACTATAAAATATTTAGGACTTAATGTGGTTATTATTGACTCACTTTACTTAAATACCAAATTATATAGGTTAATCTGAATTGTAAGTCATTGTAAGTTAAAATACATTTATTTTCTTCACATCTTTACATTAGATTTCCTTTGTGTGTGTGTGTGTGTGTGTGTGTTAAGGATAACATCCAGATTATGTTTTAGTGACCAGATTTCTGAACATGGGGGACTATGCATTTTGAATGTGTTTGTTTTTTATTTCTGTCCATTCCAAATACTATCATTATAATGTCTGCAAACCATAACTGGTTTTAATACAATTCCCCAAACATCACACTATGAAAAGTTGTAAATAGCAAACTGCAAATTGCAAACAGGTGAAAACTGTTGTATAACAAAAATATGACTTTACAAAAACACATAGGCTAACCAAATTAAAATTGTATTTAAGATTTTCATAAAATATATACAGTAGACCAATTAAACATTTTTACATAACCTTTAAAAAGTGCTTGATAGTTTAAACTCAGAAACACACATCCAGTTAGTGACTGTTTGGTGATTTGTTGTTTCTCTACACCTCTTATACGCCATAATCAAGTTTTAACTAAAAAAAACTATAGTTATTTTAACTATAAAAGAAGGCGATTTTATTTTTTTCAATAAAAGTTTAGGCTTCACGATAGGCCTAAACTAATTTCGACACGTGACATCCGTTTCTTTTTTCAGCGCTGATGAGGCAGTCCAATCACAGTCGTTTGTTACCAGTGGGTGCCTCTCCTTCTGGCTCATCCCATTCTTAAACGGAAGCCGATTTCGCCACCTGACGTCACTTCCACCAGCGCCATTAAGCTGCCGTTTCCTTTGTTAAGAGGGGTAGAAAAGCTTCAGCATCAGCGCGCGTTTTCACAACAGCACTAATTGCTTAATTTCTCAGCGAAAGTCTCGTAAGCCGTAAGCAAGATGGATGCAAACAACAAGAGGAAGAACAGCACCGGGGACAGTAAATATCTGCCGGAGTTATTGGCGGAAAAAGACAGCCTGGACTCCTCGTTCACGCATGCCATGAAACTCCTAAGCGCAGGTCAGTGCGTCTTTATTCATTATTAAACAATTCATGCAGAACTCCTGACTGCATCTTCTCTAATTATTAAATAATGGACTGTGTTTTTGAAGGGAGGTTAGTCTATACTTGCTAGAGACAATTTCACGTGCGTCGGTGAGATGCGTGTTTGTAGGCCAGAAGCGGTAGTTTTGGTCCGATAGGCCGTGTCGTGTTTTTCAATGCTATCAATAGTATGCAGTGCTGTATGTTGAGTTTTATGATGTTTTGCGTTACGTTGCTTTGTTTTATGTTGGAAATGTGGGGAATAATTGTGTATTCTGACCTGCACGCTCATATCCTGAGAGATTTGGCTCAAACATCATAATTGCCTTGTTACGGATAAGAAACATTCAGTTAAGGATTTTATACGTAACTGGATGCCTTTTATCCTGCAACCGGTGTGATTCTTTGTTTAATCCTCCTGTTCCACATTGAGAATTGGGTCAAATTTGAACCACGTTGAAAATCAATTCCTGATTCGACCTCAAGGGGTACTGCTTATTCAAATGATAAATGAGAGAAATATTTAAAATGTGCATGCAGCTTCAGTTGAAAATACTTGGGTGCATTTAATCCAATTGTAGACAACACTGTTCAAAAAAGTTGAAAAGGTAATTACTTTTTTCAGTGCATCTAATTTCCAAATTAAGGCAGCATCACGTGCTTTTCTTTTGTGGAGACGGGCAATCCCATAATTCCTCTGTAAGGAACCCCAAGATTGCAGACAAAGAAATGGATTATACATAAATTATTCTGTACTAAATTTTTTTTATTGCCTATTAGTCTACTAAAAGTCGACGTGGAAGTTAACTTGCAATCGTATTTTCGTCTCTATTACGTATATGTGAGAAACGCCTCTCGAACAAAAATAAAATATAGGACGGGAATTGTTCATGGGGAATCGATTGGATCGTTGTCGTTAGCAATTGCTTGATCTCATGTGATTGACAGGTTGTCCCGCCCTCGCGGGAACTTATGCACTTGCACTAGTAAATGCGATCTTAGGGAAGATTATAGCTAGAATTAGGCGTACAAATCGAAATCACTAGTCTTTATTGAATTTAATGAATTTATTCAGTGTCTTTACAATGGTACCATTGTGATGTGGTACCAGTTTTTGTCAGAACCAAATGGCAGCACTGTTTAAATTCAGTGTTTTTTTTTTTTTCTTTGATGGAATAAACCAGGGTTTCTCAACTCTACATTAAAAAGTGGTTTCATGTAGAGTTCAGCTACAAAACCCACCTACCTCTAATCCTGAAGACCTTGATTTACTTGTTCATTTGTGATTGATTAGGGTTGGAGCAGAACTTGGCAGATAAGTGGGTTTTGAGGGTCAGAGTTGTTGACTTTCTGCTTTCAGTTTCCACCCCCTTTAACTCTCACTCCTTCTTGAGCCAGATGTGAAAATTCCAAACTTAAATGGTTGTAATTCATGAATGCAATGAATAAGGTCTTTATTCTGGCTGTAAATTATGAAACTTAAGTTTACTGTAAAACAACTGCATTGTACAAAGTAACTTAATCTGAAATTGCTATTAAATCAAAGCCATATGTCTAACCAAGTTGTGTTCCAAATTTGAAGCTATTACAAAAGCTATTACACCTGTGAGATTTCTTTTTTTTAGGTGTGATATACCAAAAATAACCACTGGGTGATACAACATTCTATTGAACTATGCATTCTCCTGTAACAAATAAATTTGACACTATTCTATCATAAAACACTAATCTGAAATATGACACCGCCCACTAGGGAGGAGCTTGCTAAAAGGGTTTAAAGTACTGTTTCCACGATAATTGTCTGACTTCAAAACGGTTTTCACAAGATGAATTGAGTTTGAAGTTTTGAATGATAGGCCTACCTAATTTATGGTAATTATTAAAATGTTATAAGAAATAAAGGCAATAAAGTGCCAAGCATCCTGCTAGCAGGATGGTGACAGTTAAGGTGTTAATGAGTCAAGTTTTTTTTAGTACTTTTGAAAAACCATGCTCTAGTCCTAAATTCTGGGGCACATTAGCAATTGCACTTATTAAAGTCAAAGTGCATATAACGGTACATTTCTCAATTTGTTTCTAGTTGCATTTGTCAATGTTTTGTTATTTATTTGTTGGAATGTTTGCAACATCCAGAATAGATGTGGCAAAGCAAAAAGAAATGATTTCTTTTTGCTGTTAGCTGATTGTTTTCTCTTACAGAGATCGAGAGGGTGCAGAAAGGTGAACCCAAAAAAGAGTCTGAGACGTACCTGGATCTGTTCACCGCCAAGAACGTGAGGGTGAAAGAGCGAGTGCTCATTCCAGTGAAGCAGTACCCTCGAGTAAGTCATCGTGCACTGTCTGAGCTTGTCTGTACAATGCAAGGGCTTGTTGAAACTAACTTCTCATTTCTTCCATCAGTTTAATTTTGTGGGCAAGATTCTAGGGCCACAGGGCAGCACGATCAAACGTTTGCAGGAAGACACTGGAGCGAAAATCTCTGTACTGGGCAAAGGATCCATGAGAGACAAGAACAAGGTAATGAACCAGTCTTTGCACTGTTAAATGCACTGTTGAGTTTACTGTTAAGTGACCCAGTGACTAAATATTAAATTGTGAAACCTTCAGGAAGAGGAGCTGAGAAAGGGTGGAGATCCGAAGTATGCACACTTGGCTATGGAGTTGCATGTCCACATTGAAGTTTTTGCTCCCATTCCAGACTGTTATCTGCGTATGGCACATGCCATGGATGAAGTCAAAAAGTTCCTAATGCCTGTAAGTGTGAGCACAAACAAACTGATGCTTTAATCTTTAGCTAATTTAAACAATATATCAAATAAATGCCCATTATGAAAGTTATTGTATATTTTTATTTTAAACATTACTAACAACGATAGTCTTAATATTGGGGATTGGCCATGTTTGTTTTTATATCTGCCATAAGGATTATTATAAAACTTAATGTCAGTGCATTCCTTTTCTTTTTCTTTTTTTATGGTCTTCATTTGGGATGTAAAACAGTTTAATTGATCAGTCTGATTTATCTTTTCTCTCACGTGTCAGGTGGATGGTCTTGATGAAATGCATCCGGATGCTTTTATGGATCCAGGGTTTTTGAACGGCTCCCAGGATATGTCTGGCCATGGCAGAGGCCTCGGCCCTCCTGGCAGAGGCCGTGGTGGCCCACCACCCCCTAGGTGAGAACTACAGATGCATGTAGCAAAACAGAGGCTATATTTTGGATATAGAATCACTTTGTCTTTAGTGATCTGAACTAGTGTTGTCAGAAGTACCGGTACTTCGGTACCAAGTCGGTACTGAAATTTTGAAAATGACGATACCCGCATTTCTGTAGTACCGAGAATCCGGGTATATTCGGTACCCACTGATAGGGCTGTGGCAGTATTTTCTTGAATATGACACGAGTGAAGCACAAAGCTTTGTTTACAAAAGAAATGGGTTAGCAATTAAATGTGACATTGCAGCCATGGAAACATTTTGGCTCATGCCGAATGAGAGGTACGCGAGTCCATAAATTTTGTATTCTGTTTTGCGAATCGATCTGGTCACCTGATTAGCAGAGAATTTAACAATATTCTATTAGTTATTCCACTCAACATGGAATCTGTTTCTTTTCCCAAATCTTCACTCACACAGGGGATTATAAACGTTACCGTTCGTTCGCTTTTAGGCCTATTATAGGCTTTTCGCATTCTTTACTGTGGTGAGAAAATACCGTAGGACAAACTATTTTGCTTGCAAGTCAATTTCTATTTAACACAGTTTGTGCTTGTTGTTAAACTTGACGTGCCGTATAAAGTCTATTTGTATAGCGCGTTTCACATGCTGGTGATTTACTTTCACTTTCTCTGGCAGCGCTAAATCAAACAGCCTGAATGTCTTGCCCCTGTGTAGGATAAAACTTGCTCTTCAGACCTTTTACAACAAGTGTCAGTTGCTTGTAACATCAGGAGATAACATGAAGATATTATTAAAGAGAAATGGTCTTTCCTGCTCGTGTCCCACATCCCTCTCAAAGCGCAGAGCAGTAGGCTATATGACGCATCTTTGTGTGGAAATAAAAAAAAAAAAAAAAAACGATTTTTTTTTTTTTTTTTTTTTTTTTTTTTTTTATATAAATATTTAACTTATTATTTAGACTATCGTTATTTACAGATATTTATTTCATAGTTTTACAGGCTGTAGTGTCATTTTACTGACGGAATAGCTAAAATAAACACACACGTCTGTTACAAAATAGATGTTTGAGCGTTTATTTTTATTTCAAAATTGAGGTGTGTATGTATAACACAATAAAATATACACACAAGCTCCAAATATTTATATGTATGATTACCATCATATTTAATGTTTTTAAAATTGGCTATACAAAATGGTTCCAATAGATTTTGCTGTGGTACCGAAATTGGTACTGAGAACCGTACAATTTTTATGGTATTGGTACCGACTACTGGAATTTTGGTACTGTGACAACACTAATCTGAACAATCATAAGTGTTTGGAGTATATGTAATACATTTTCTCGTAGGGGTCGCGGTATGCCCCCTCGTGGAGCACCACGTGGAGGAGCTCCAAGAGGAGGTCCAGGACGTGGAGCTGCAGCAAGGGGAGCTCCTGTGGGACGAGGTGGACCTCCACCATCCACTCCAAACAGAGGAGGTGCCGCCTCTCGGTCAAGACCACCAGCCCAGTCTCAGAGGATGACACCAGCATCGGCGCTTTCCCACCAACAGCACTCGGCTAAACCAGAAGCTTACGGTGAATATGTAAGTCAATATCCACAACACCAGCAATTGTTCCTGTTTCAAGTTTTATATTTGCCGCCATTGAAAAGTTTGGGGTCAGTATGATGTAGTTGTTGAAGTTAACTTTCATTCAGCAAGGATGCATTTAATTAAGTGTAATGTTCCAATATTCCTATTTAAAATAAATGCTGTTCTCTTTGTTCATAGAATCCTGAAAACGAAAAACAATCACTGCATTTTTATATTGTGATATAACACTGTAGTTACACCCTTAGTTTTGTTGGATTGAGCCAGTATTGTTACTTAAAAGGCTCTGCAAGAATTTGTGACGCATCTCCATTGTTTCCTGTGTTTTTTCAGGCTTATGAAGAACCGTATGCAGAGACTTCCTATGAAGGATATGAGAGCTATTACAGTCAACCTGCTCCACAGCCGTGAGTGTCTTTCCTTTCCATCTGTTTCTCTATATTGGCAGAGCTGTCTTCCTTTGGTTAATTTCTAAATGTTCTTTCAGTTCAAAGTTAAAATTAATTAATGCCATATTTTAAAACTCTGCTTTTGTCCTTCTACAGAGACACTGAGTATTATGATTATGGTCATGGAGAGGCACAGGAGACTTACGAATCTTACAGTAAGACATGTTCTCTAATGTTAGACCTTTAGCATGCGACTCCCAAGTGCCTAATTTCAGGAATATTATGTATGACGCAGTAAGTTATCCTTGAATGAATTTATCCATGTTACAGAAGTGCCTTTGTGTTTTCAGCAGAAGATGACTGGGATGGCGGTGCTTGGGGCAGCGCTGGCGGGAAGGCCCCTCCAGCCCGCCAGGGCAAGTCGTTTCGGGAGCACCCATATGGGAGATATTAAGACCTTTCCATCTCTGCAGTTGTTTGGGCAACCATCTCCCCTCGTAACCTCTTGTAACAACCTAAAGTAATTCTAGTTGTTTTTGTATCCTGTTTTGGTTAACACTCCTTTTTAATATGAATCTGCATAGGACGATGACCATTCATAAGTTCATGACACATTTTAGATTTGCGATATATGCTGTGCTTATATTCTCTTTGCATTTGTTTTACAAATTTTCTTTTTTTTTATTTTTTTTTTTTTTTATTTCTTTTAATGGTTAAGTGTTTCTTCTTTGAAAAATTGATATCTGAATGCTAGATAATTAGCTGATGTCCATGTGTAAAATGACTTGCTAAAAAAAGAAAAAATGCCTGTTAATATCACTTAGATTTATTCCAAACGCGCTTTTGTAAGGCATAAAAAAAAAAAAAAAAAAAATGAGGGATGCTCAAAAACATTAGTTCCTGTACAAATCAACATGTTACTTATTTTTCAAAGAACAAATTCCATTTGGTTTGAGGCTACTTATTGTTTGAAAGTCTCGTGAAAACATCCAAAAATTCGCATCTGCTGATTCGTTTTGTTAAATGAGCAAAACAAATATCGCAAAGGTTCGAGTTTACTTTTAGACAGGTAAAAGAACTACCCTCTCAAACCTTTGTACGTACAATACCCAAATATTAGACTTGTACTTTGGTGTTTTTAGTTTTGCATTTTCCGAAATATTAGAAATCTTGTGTGCATTTCCTAACTAGGGAACTAAATATGTCCAAAATGTGTCCCTATAAGTTTGTCAATAAAGCATAGTTTTCTTTTACAGCCTTCAAAACGTTTGTTTTTGACTTATTAAAGTGGTAATAGTCATCCCATATAAAACTGTCAACTGTTGCAAACTGTAAAACTGTCAAAATTCTGCATGCTTTTTATAACATCACAATATTTAGATAGAAAACTTGTTTTGCTGTTCAAAATCTATTGTGTATAAACCGTTGATTAAATAGTCTGCAATTAGCATGGAGTTATTTGTATCAAGTAGATCGTGGAAAGGCACATTGTCTTGTACAGGAACAATTGACCTCAGAATAACATTAAAGAAAAATATTTCAAAATCTGTTACCTTGGTCCCCCAACAAGCTAATCTGAATTCTTTTTGTATTTATGAATAATTTAAAGGGGTCATATCTTCTAAATCAGTTATGCTTTTGATGTTCGTTGTACTATGAAAAAATGCTCTAAAATTCAGAACTCAATTTTCAAGTAAATGCATTAACTCGAGCTACAACGCTTATTCGGTAAGGCAACTGGGACAAACTACAATGAATAGTCTGCCTGTTTTTGGTGCAAAAACAAGTGGATTGGTATGACCTCTTTAACAGATAATAGTCAATCTATTCAACATTAACAATGATTTATACACAATAAGAAAATCCTGGAGTTTTAATGTGTTTATACCTTTTTTAAAAGCGATAACCCTGTTGCAACCTCGCATCAGAGTCACTAAATCCCTCTGATGTCACAGAGACTCAACATGTTTGTCTTCTATTGAAAAGGATCTTGAGGTAAGACCTGCAGAGTCACCTCTAAAAGCACAGATAGATTCCCCTTTTTAAAAGGTAAAGTATACATGCACAAATCAATTTAGATGTTTGGTGCTCATATGGTAGTTTTCCGTGCAAAACCAAAAAAAAAAAAAAAAGCA
This sequence comes from Hypophthalmichthys molitrix, assembly GCA_037950675.1. Taxonomy (NCBI): domain Eukaryota; kingdom Metazoa; phylum Chordata; class Actinopteri; order Cypriniformes; family Xenocyprididae; genus Hypophthalmichthys; species Hypophthalmichthys molitrix. Next base: position 23,342,302 of record CM075504.1, read on the forward strand.
AAAGAAACGGCATGATGTCCTTTTCAACCAGATCACTCAACACAGGCTTTTGTAGCCCAGGGTGAAAGTTTTGACCGTGAAGATGATTCAAATGTTCAGTCTTACCTGATTTTTGCCGGCTTAAACAACAAAATTGGAAAAGATGGCGTAAAGTGTAATGCAAGCTTCAAAAAGGTAATATCAACCCTAAACTTCTCTCTTAGCACAACTGTTCATTCATTCATTTGTACACAATCATTGCAAATTCAAATTCCGTTGTTTGCAAATTTAAAAGTCAATATTCCTAAACCTGGCTAACACATCACAAAACATTCAACTTTCTAAAAACAAGCTTAGTATGTCATTTTATATTCAACTCTTGTTTTAAAAACAAATAGATTCTAGTTTTTAGTCAAAATTACACTTCTTAAAGTGTTCTTGTAGCTGTACAAAATAGACAAAATGTCCTTAAATTTTATAAGCATTAGATATTTTTGTAGAGCTGCTCTTGTCTTTGTGAAACTGTCGATTTGTGAGGGCTTGTGTACTAACTCTTGTTTTGTGTTGCTCAGTGGCTGATGGCGAGTGGTTCTCTCCAGACTGGCCTTACCAGGCAGCTGTTACAGGTGAAGTGTGTATCAATATTTAATGAATTTTCTGCAATCAGTGGTTTTTAAATGTGCAAATACAAGAAATATTCTTTCTAAATTGTGCACAAATTTTATAAAACAACTTTAGTTAATCTGGTAGATCCACTTTATATTAGGTCTTTAACTACTGTACTGTGTACATCATTTGATAGTGCACTTATTGTGTACTTTTTTTTTTTTTTTTTTTTTTTTTTTTAACCATACCACCAAACCTGTCCCTAACCATACCTGTATCTTACCTCACTAGCAGCAAAGGTTTTGCAATATGGCATGAACCCATTAAGTACGTCGTACCTAACAATTTTTTGCCCCAAGTACATAGTAAAAACACAATACAAAGTGGGACTTTATGAACCTTACTGAAGTTACATTGGTTTATGATCTGAATCCTAATAAACATACTGCCATTCTATTTTAGTCTTTTTAGTTTGAAAGAAAAATCTTAGACATGGACATTTCTGTAGTATACAGCTTGCTAGTCCAAATTTGTCTTGTCTTATGTTGAAGTGCATCTGGGACTCTAAAGCTTGATAACATGACGGTGGGGTAATGTTACCACCCAGTTTCCTCTTGCATTACAAGTTTGTTAATACTTTCCGTGACTGGAATGGTCATGGGAAAAGTTCACATTCATTGGACCAAAAGTGAAAAGAGAAGGGGGAGGAAAAAAAAAAAAAAAAGCATTTCTGTGGACTTTGTTATATTATGAATGTCTGTTGTCATGGTATGTGTAGCACTAAAGTTCACACTTCTGGATGGCTATTTGGCTAATTTGCATGCATGTCAGTACAGATCCTTGGTCTTTAAGTGGGAAAAGACCAGGGGTCCGTTCTTCGTACCTTGCTTAATACATCAAAGATGATTTGACAGATGCCAGATCTTCTAATCGTGACAACTGAACTCTGGCTAATTTGGTTCTTCAAACGAACTTGCAGATTGGATTAAAATATCTGGATTAAGTTGTCTGTGATTACTGCGCGTTCTTGTGTTCCTCGAAAAGGGCAGATGTATCAATACTCGAAACCACGATCAGCAATGCAGCGATTGGCTGGTGTCAAGACCGCAACGTAATGACATCATAGAATTAGAAGAGACACCTGATGGAAAAACTTGATGAATTTCTAGACATTTATAAGGAAACAGCCAAGCGAATAAAATGACAGAAGAAGGACATGAATATTATAATAGGAAAAAGTGCACATTTCACTTTTTTTTTTTTTTTTTTTAATATAAAACTTCATTACCCAACTATTTAGGCTATATTCACGATTTCTAGTATTTGTACAGGCACTTTTTATTTCAATGTTGTAATTAACAACTAATTTACCTTTTTGAAGCAGATTTGACAGCATTAAAGTTTCTTAAGGTGCAAGATGGTTATCTGCATCTCCTGCACTTCATCAAGCCACTCCCATAATATCTGTCACGGTTCACATTAATGCACGCACAGCATAGACTATCTGTACATGTGTGTAAGACTCCAATAAAAATTATTAGGGAATTATTCCCTCACGAATGAATCTATCAAGGAGTAAAACTGGCTGTGTTTATATAATGATATACTACACGACATAATATTATTTGCAAATGTATTTTTAAATCATTATTGTCCCTGGTTTACATTAGGGTACTCTTGTGGGAAAGTAGCAATGGCTGGGACAAACTTTAAACGTCACCTCTGCTTAAAAAGATGCAGTCTAATCCTGTTTACATGAAATAAGCCTACTCCCGAGCAGGTTTGAGCTTGCGGACCTGTTGCTGTGACAGCAAGTCCAGAATGACCTTCAAAGAACTGAACAATGTAAGATTGTGCCAAATCCAGCTAACTGATTTGCAACGTACGAAGAACGGGCCCCAAGTCTGCAAGACATTTAAAGGTTATGTTCCAGTGTGACTCACTTTGTATGCTCTTTTTGTTTCTCTTCTTGTTGCAGGCTTTCGGTGCCATTTTGTACCCAAGAGGAAATGTACCTTTTTTTTATACAGTCTTTTGTGACCTGAGAAATGTTTAGTGAACATGACTCACTTTTAATGTATTTTTAAGTTGTCTTGTTACTTTTATACATTTTTTGCATCCCAATAAATTATTTTGTACTGTTTTATTGAAGTTGTATAATTAAACACTGTTTCTCACTCTGAAGACAAGTTAGTACTGCAGAAGTGCGCAAGCATTTTACTTTTAATTGAAGGTCGCTCACAGTTGTCATTCACATTTAAGTTTAAGCTTAGTTTTGGGGTTTATTTTAAATCCTATCTAATCTCCCAAATAGAAAAAAAAAACTTAATTACAGTTAAAGCAAAGTTATTATAATTAAATGTCATCATATCTGATTATACTCTGCTCAAAAAAATTAAAAGAACACTTTGAAAACACATCAGATCTCAATAAGGAAAAATGTGCTGGATATCTACTGATATGGACTGTGTAATGTGTTTGGAATGAAAGCATGCCACATCGTTGGATGGAAATGAAAATTATCAACCTACAGAGGACTGAATTCAGACACCCTGGAAATCAAAGTGAAAAAATGATGCAGCAGGCTAGTCCATTTTGCTGAAATTTCATTGTAGTAACTCAAAATGGTACTCAGTAGTTTGTATGGTGTTAAATGGCAAATGCCAATCGAGCTCCACAGTGCTGGGCAGTGAGCACAGGGCCCACTAGAGGACGTCGGGCCCTCAGGTCACTCTCATGAAGTCTATTTCTGATTGTTTGGTCAGAGACATTCACACCAGAGGCCTGCTGGGGGTCATTTTGTAGGGCTCTAGCAGTGCTCATCCTGTTCCTCCTTGCACAAAGGAGTAGATACCGGTCCTGCTAATAAGTTAAGGACCTGCTACGGCCCTGCGCGCTCACAAATCCTCTCATAATAACAAGTCTAGACATTATGTAAATAAGGGATTCATTGTGCAGACAGATTCATTTATTATAACAGAACTTTGTGATACCGCGATGAAGTAGCCTAATAATGACAACTTTTTAGTGATTATAGAGGGAGCGCTTTTTGCGCGCTTTCTGCCATGCCAAATCCCTTATGCAGTATTATTTTTCTGTTAAAATCAACAGTGTGAAAGTAGACGCTTTAATAACAAATGATTTATCAGGAGTGTTTCTGCTGGGTTGTGTAGGTTGTGCGACGACACATAAATTTAAACTATTAAAAGGAAATGTATGTGTTTTTAAAGGGGGAACTTTCTGCCTTCACTTGCAGTTCACCCTCCGCCTGTGTGAGAGAAAGCGGAGGAGATGTCACGTAGCTCACCTTTTTGTGTGCGTAATATTTGAACTGGGGACTGTGTGAACACTGTCCAGATAGCAAAATACACTCGGGCCAGTTCCTGTTAGATTCTCGCCTGCCGGAGACTTACCACTCGGCCCGTTTCTGTCTGATGCAATCGGGCCGGATGCTTGTGTACTCGCTGCCCGATTCCGGCCCGAATCAATCGGGCCAAACGCGGCAGGCGTTACCTTGCCGACACTGCCGCAATCAAGCTGGGATCGGGCAGTCACAAATGCGCACAGCGCGCCAGACACGGCCCAGCCCCGTTTAAATATCTACTGTACTGTTCATTCATTTTTCATTTGAATTTGATACTCAGCGAAAAAGTTTACTTGCATTTTAATTATATAAAGTTATTTAAAAAAATATTTACCACATTTTGAAAAAATACACTTGTATTTACTTATATACAGACTGTAAAATTTAATAAGTAAAAACAAACTTAAAAAGTGTTTTAAATAATACACTGGTAATGGAGAAAGTTCTGCAGTTTAACACATTTTCTACTTTGCAAAATAATTAGCTGAATAACTTAGCTGAATTCTGCAGGCAGGTAGATCTCCAGGGACAGGATCAGGCACCTCTGCAGTAGTACTTCAATAAATAAAAACACTAACTCAAAAAAATATATAACAACAACAAAAAACTAAAAATAAATAAACCTTCAGCTGTACAATTGACGATTTTTTAATTAGTCTTTTATTTTTAAAAACCTGTGACTGCGTGAACAAGTGCTTCTGAACATGCCAAAACTGAAGATCATCATCTATCACAACTGCAGTGCTTGAAGGACTTGTGCTTTCGTTGAACACAATGACAGGTGGTCAAACAGGAGTGTTAACAGAAGTGTCAGTCATGTCTGGCTCTCCAAATGCCTCCTGAAATAAGCATAGAGGGTCCAACTGTAAGTTTCACTTAGTAGACTAAAGGTAGACAGTTGAATTCACTGTTACTAGCAATTCTGTTAATGCATTGAATACTTACATTTCAAGTCTTGAAGAATTGTGGGTCCTCCTCACACAGGTACACTGAGGAGCACGGAGGGCTACAGTTGGTTTTTAATGTTGATATCATGCACACCCTTCAAAGTCAAGTAAAAATTAACATGTTAAACAAGCCAGCCAACTTTATTTTATATACAGTGAAGACAGTGATGGAGGTAGTTAGTGTTGACAAATTTCAACTTACCTGAAGATTATAAACATTTAAAATGTCATCTCTGAAATTTTGATGTGTGCCGTGAAATCTTGATGTGTGCCCGACATATCGTGTAACTTTGCACAAACCTAGAAAACCAAAAACACAAGTGTATAACCAACAATGGATGTAGAAAAGCAAGTCAAGTCTGTCTGTTTGAGGAGACATCACACAACTTGCATTTCAACTCAATTGAAGTTACCTTAAGTGCTGAGGCTCACTCTTCAGTAAGCATCCAGTTCAGCCTGCAAGTAAAGTTTGTAAAAGTTTACTACAAGTTTGTTGATTTTATTAGTTAACTTGATATCCAACATCTAGTTAACTTCACATCCGTGTATCAATCTTAACATTATCGTAGATAAAGCTACTGCTAGTTTATTCACATGAATGTACGAATAAAATCATATTTCCCAGATCAGTGTGCTTAACAAACAGCAGCAACACACTTAAAATGTAGGACTGCAATGACAAAAAAAAAATGGCAGCTAACGTAAACATTATTGCCCAACATTTTCTTCATTAAGATATCCTTACAGCATTCAAAAAGCAAAAAAAAAAAAATCATATCATAAATGTTTTACTTTACTTACTTGTTCCATAAGTTCGCTCTAGATGCTTGCAAATATCTGCCACGCTGAAAGGATTCTTCTGGTAACATCAGTTAGGGCAAGGATGTGACGTGGATGACAGCAGTTTACATCGCTCAGTAAACTTTAATTGAACTTCCCAACTTTCTCATTGGCTCCAGATGCTCCTTGCCTTGCTAGTTCAGTCAGAGAAGTATAATAAAGACGTCCATGGTCTTATTTCTTCAGGGCTTGCACTGCTCGGTGTCTGGGGATTAAAATCCTTTTCTTCAGCGATGATGACACTTCTCTTGATTAATACAAAACACAGTAATATTAAAAGCAATTTATGGTATGTTATGAGAAATATTCACTTATTCTTGTGTGTCTTCACATGCAGAAACAACCGCAACAAAGGTGATGAGCTGTGGTGCTGTGTTTGTGTTGTTTCCATGTTTTAGCAGTGATGAGCGTCTGTACATGTAAAATCTGCTTACATTTAGCATCTGAAGCAGGACAGAGATATTGCAGATGATCTCAAACATACTGCATATTGGATTGCAGTACATTCTCATAAAAAAATTGTGAAATTTAGGTTATTTGAAAACAACGATCTTCTATGATAAACAAATTCTCTTCAGTCACCTTATTGAAGAAATATGGAATAAAAACAACTTTTGCTTATTAAAATCGCATTTATAAAGATATATGAGCGTGGAAACGAAAAACAAACAAACATGCTCTTTCTCCTCGTGTATGCAGGACCGTCATCATCCTTTTCCTCAGCTCTTTGTTTGCAAATCGGAGTGTTGCTAGACGAAGTTTAGTGCAGTGTAAATAATCGAGATCCACATATCAATTCTTAGATAAAAGATGAAAAAGGTTTTGTTCGTTTAAAGTTTTCAGGCAAGGCAAGAAAGCCGCGTTCGCGGCAGTCACGTGAAGTTAACTTTTTGGAAGTTCCTTTATAAGCGTCTGATTTACTGCGCGCGCAAGCATTAGTTGTGCGCTCGGTTATTAATGGCATTAAAATGCCGCCATAACTAACCAGGTTTAAATTCCAGTTGCGCAGATAGGGTTCGTTGTAACACTGCGTTACAATGTGCCCCGCTATTAGAACTAGCTATACTGTTCTATACAGTTACGATATAACTGGCATAATCAACTTTTATGAATTTCTGTTGATAAACTATGGAAAAAAGGTGAATAAAGACTGAGAGGAAGAACCTGAACATCCAGAAGATATTATTTCAAGAAATGTTCAGCATTTGTACTGGCTCGTCTATTTATCTCGTGTTCTGTGAGAACTGTGCGTGGAGGGAGAGTAGTGTTTTTGTTCAGCTCTGTGTTTTACTGAATATGTCTCTTCATCTGTTTGCCGGTATTGTTTTGACCAGTGCTGTATAGCTGTGTTTTGCAGAGTGTTCATTGTCAAACTACAAAATTATTTAAATTTGAATTTCTAAAAAAAAATGCTATTATTTTATATGAAAAAAATAATTATTGTCTTTTATTGACAAAATATTTTAGTTTGTCATGTATATTTTTTTTGTTTGTCATGTTAAATATTTTAGTTTTAAATAAATATTTTAGTTTGTCATGTACATTTTTAGCTACCAAATTGTCATGTTACAACGTGCCCCATCACATGTTACAATGTTCCCCACCTATGGGGCATGTTGTCACATTTCACTTCCCTTCTTTCGGGGTAAATAAAGAAAAAAGTATACACTGTATTGCAGTTTTTTACAATCGCTAGGACACATTTCTCAATACTAAGGTCACTTTTTCAAAACTCTTCACACAGTTCTCCTAACCAACTTTCATCTTGGCACAGAGGTTAACTTGACATTCAAAATGCACTAAATCTACCAAAACACTTCATACATGTCTCAAATCAACTCATTCTTCCAGAACACTAGCAAAGGTTTTCACTGAGCAAACACACTTTGTCACTCATAAAACATCCACCTAAAAACACTAACATCAGTTAGCATTATACAATGTTTTCTTTTTAAAATTTCTTTACAAAACAAGAATGACACTCTCTTCTGCTTATTCACTGCAGTTACATGGTCCATGTTTACATTACAGTTTCCCCTTTTGAATTGATGGTAAGGAAACTGAAAGACTAATGCTTGTGTAAATGTTCAGTTTCCTCTAATTGTTTTGATAGTATTTGATTTTTTAGATTCAGAATATATTTCATAACTATATTACTGTAGAAATGTAGCAAATTTCTGTCTTATTCAGTTTTGTATTATGTTATTGTTTTGAACTTAAGTTTAACAGTTTTGAAAACAGTATGTAAGCATGTGCAAACTGTTGCCTCCACCAACATTCCGCCGGGTTGTCCACCGGGCTTGCAGTACACACCCAGAGCACGGCGCACTCCACTAATACACTCTGCTCACTCTTCACTCGGCACTGGCCACCCGGGGGTCAATGAAACCCTCTCGTTGCTCAAGGAACACTTCTGGTGGCCCAACATGGCAGCCGACGTCAGAAGGTTCATGCAGGGCTGTGAGGAATGCGCCATCTCCAAGAGCCCACGCCATCTTCCATCAGGCAAGCTCATGCCTCTGCCCGTTCCCAACCGACCCTGGTCACACCTAGGAGTCGACTTCATCACAGACCTCCCAGCATCCAACAATAAAACCTGCATCCTGGTAATAGTCGATCGTTTCTCAAAATCCTGTCGTCTCATCCCTCTGAACGGACTTCCCACAGCAATGGAGACAGCCGAATTACTCTTCAACTTCGTTTTCCGCTACTTTGGCATACCTGAAGACATTGTGTCTGACAGAGGACCACAGTTTATTTCCCGCGTCTGGAAAGGTTTCTTCAAGCTCCTAGGTGTGACCATCAGCCTAACATCTGGATACCATCCTCAATCGAACGGGCAGACGGAACGGAAGATCCAGGAGATCGGCCGCTTCCTCCGTACCTTCTGTCACGGCCACCAGGACTCCTGGAGCCAGTATTTGGGTTGGGCCGAGTATGCACAGAATTCCCTGCGCCAGCCAACCACCGGTCTCACACCATTCCAGTGCGTGCTCGGTTACCAACCCCTACTGTTCCCCTGGACTGGGGAACCTTCCGACGTTCCAGCTGTGGATTACTGGTTCCGGGAGAGCGAGAGGGTCTGGGACTCCGCTCATCACCAACTGCAGCGAGCCCTGCGCAGACGCAGGATGACGGCAGACCTTCACCGCTCCAACGCCTCCTCTTACCAACCCGGACAGAAGGTCTGGTTATCCACCCGTGACATCCGCCTGCGTCTGCCCTGCCGGAAGCTGAGCCCCAGATTCATTGGCCCATTCACCATCACCAGGCAGATCAATCCCGTCACGTACCAGCTTCAACTACCTCCACAATACAGAATTCATCCAACCTTTCATGTATCCCTACTCAAACCTCACCACCCTTCTGTTCCTCTCTCCACAGAACCCCCCTTCCTCTCCTAGTGGACGATGGAGCAGCATACAAGGTGCGAGAGATCCTGGACTCCTGGCGCCGTGGTGGTCGACTAGAATATCTGGTAGACTGGGAAGGCTACGGTCCCGAAGAGCGTTCTTGGATTCCCCGAGACGACATCCTCGATCCCAATCTTCTTCACACTTTCCACAATGACCACCCTGACAGACCGGCTCCCCGTGGACGAGGACGACCACCACGACGTCGGGGTCCGCGGCCCTCAGGAGCAGGCCGTGGAGGGGGGGGTACTGTCACAGACACGCCAGGTTCCACCCAATCACAGCGCACTCAATCCCCTGAATACTGATCACCGACACCTGCACCTCATCTACTCACTCATCAACACACCTTAAAAGACACTCACACACCCTCACTCACTGTCCGGTCTCGTTTGAGTCAAGTCATACGAATGCTTCGCTCAAGGACTCATTACCTTTGTACTTACCTGCCTCCAGTGTCAACCGATCTCCTTATGTGTGATCTCCTCGTGTGTGAGCGTCTCCATTCTCCAGCGTCTCCATTCTCCAGCGACTATCTGTAACTATAACAAAGACTGTGTCATCATCTACATCCATTCATCGTCTACTTAACCTTCATTCACTCACCTGTTTCACTGTTACCTCTGCTGCGTGTGAAAATAAACCATCTTGCTCTACTTCCTGTCTCCGTGATATCTGTACTGTAACAGCGCTAGTTTTCTATCCAACGTGAACATATAGTCAATCAAAGTGCAATGATTGTCAAAATACTAACAGTTGATGGCATTATGAAAACTGCATTACTTGTCATGTTTCAGTTCTACCTGCAGAAAATATGAAATCCATTGTTTTTATAATTCAGTTTCTTTTTACTGCAACAATAGTAGAATGCTTACATGTAAGCCATTCTCCATTTTTGGTTGAGTGTTGAATGTGTGCATTCTTGGCAACATAAGTGAATGAGTCAATGCTTTATAGAATGTGCAGAAGAAAAAAGAAGAAGAAACAGAATTGCTCAGGGCAGCTATGGTCAATGTGTCCCCTATGCAGTTGGACCCTTGGTTGAAATCTCTTTCTGAGGGTGGATGTGTGGTGTAAAAAAGTATAAAAGGTAATTGTGACTTTATCTCACAATTCTATTTTTTTTTTTTTTTTTTTTTTTTTTTTTTGCAATGGTAAGTTTCTATCTCACACTTTTTTTCCTCAGAATTGTGATATATAAACTATAGGAATTGAGAGGAAAAAAAGAATTGTGAGATAAAAAGAAATAATTACTTTTTTTATTTTCTATTCATGGCAGAAATAAGCTGTCATAGGTCTCACATGTGTGAGTAAAAAAAAAAAAAAAAACAGATGCACAATCCAGCACACATTCTTCCTCCTCTCCCATACCTCTTCTTCTCCCTTGTCCTGATCCAACTTCTCCTCCTTCATCTATTCCTCTCCCTTACCCAGACATTTTTATTTTTTTGCTCCTCTGTGTTGTTCTTCATCCACACTGAACAAATCTGATTCCAAGAGTCCTATTTTACTGTATGTCCATGTAATGGAAAGAACTTCAACACCTGACTGTGCCTCCAACTGAGATTGGAATCTGCTATTTCGCAATATTTCAGTGCTATCTGAAATATTAAAAGTGCTAATTAAAAGTGCTTATCAATTGTTTCAGTATTTGTTTTATATATTTCTTCAATACTTTTGAGCTGTTGTTGCAAAAGTATAGGTTTTATACTATATTTAATGATTGTAACATTGGGTCTTCATTTCTGACTTGCTGTGTTTAAGCATTCGTAAATAAGATCAGAAAGATCCATGATTTTGGTATGGGGTAAGCTTATATGAAAAGAAAATTTAAACATTTAATTGTTAATTGACTGCATTTTGTGTGAAAACGACATGAATTGTATTAATGGTATGGTCACAACAGATGGATGTTCTGCTAAATGTGTTTAGAGTTTTGAAAATGTTTTAATTTAAGAGTCAATAACGTGATGCACCGAACGTTCTAATCACATCGGTGCGGTTCTGCGCTACAAATGGTTAATTATCAAATGTAATAGTATTATTTTTGTCTTTAAAGGCGGATTCAAGCGCATTTGATTTAAAAAACTGAAGGGCATATTCCATGGCGGTTTGAAGGCGAGGCTGAATCCAGCTTCTTATTCGCAGATTCTTATTGACGCTATCCGGTCCACCTTAAAAGACGCGACGCTATCGCGTTTGTAGCTTCTTATTCACGCTCACTTTAGGGACAGTGCGGTTTTTCTCTTTTTCGCGCTTTTTTAAGATGTTGCTTTTTGTGTCTATTTTCAGAATTAAAGGAAAATAAACTATTTTGAAATGCAAATAACACTGATATATCAGCGAAAATAGGCTGCAAAAATATAAAGGAACATAAAATATAATATTAATATTCTTTGTTTATTGAACGTGTCATCAGCTCAACTTGAAGGACCGTGTGGTTTCTCTCTTATTCACGCTTTTAATGTTATTATTGTCTATTTTCAGAAAAAAATTAATAAACTATTCTGAAATGTAAATAACACCGAAATATCAGTGAAAATTACTGTAAAATTACAAAGGTATATAAAAAAACAATTACATCATTCTTTTTGCACGTCGTCCTTTGAATGCATTAATGAATCAATTGAATAAAAAAATATTTCAAGCAAATATTACAGATTTCAATATCACAAGGTAACTAGAGACTATAGCAGCTCCAGTTCCAGTTTGGATCCAATTTGTATATCTTACAACTGTACGTTCTGATATCATCTCATAAAAGAAGACTGTTGTGTTTTTGTCACATAGAAACATGAATTTGCTGTAAAGCTTCTTTTGAAATATGTATAGTGAAAAGCGTTATACAAGTGAATGTGAATTAAATTGCATTGAAATGAAAGAGCCCTTGCATTGTTGGTTACTGTACCATTTTGAAGTTATGGACCCAATCTCACACTGCAGTTTGGAGAGCCATTACATTGTTGACTCATTTGGGGTGCTTGACTATCATCATTCAAATTTTAAATCATTCAGACTTTTTTATTTTAGCGTTATGATGTTATGGACTAAATTAAATTTACAAAGCGTGACAGTACAGTTAGAAGAGCGATTGCATCGTTGGCCCAGTTGGGGTGCTATATCTCAGCTAAAGCTGAGGGTGCGTTAAAAGTTTCACCGAGGCCTTATTTCTAGGGCAATTGCCTGTCACCATTCACATGTTCAGACATTTTTACTGTAGCATTATGAAGTTATGGATCTATGAATTTGACAGATGTGACAAAGTAACAGGACAAATTGCATCACTGGCCCAATTGGAAGTGCTATATCTCAGCTACCTTTGAGGGTGCGTTAAAAGTTGCACCGGGGCCTTATTCCCAATGCACTTGAATGACACTATTCAAATTTTCAGACATTTTACTGTAGCATTACGAAGCTATGGACCAATGAATTTGACAAATGTGACAATACAGTTACAGGAGAATTTGCATTATTGGCCCAGTTGGAGGCGCTGTATCTCAGCTGCCTTTGAGGGTGCGTTAAAAGTTGCACTAAAGCCATATTCCCAATGCACTTGACTGTCACCTTGCACATTTTTAGACACTTTTAGTGTAGCATTATGAAGTTATGGAGCCATGAATTTGAAGTAACAATAAAGTTACAGGAGAAATTGCATTATTGGCCCAATTGGAGGTGCTATATCTCAGCTGCCTTTGAGGGTGCGTTAAAAGTTGCACTGGAGCCTCATATCCAATGCACTTGACTGTCACCATGCAAAATTATGGACAATTTTACAGTAGAATTATGAAGTTATGGATCTATGAATCTGACAGATGTGACAAAGGAACAGGACAAATAGCATCATTGGCCCAATTGGAGGCGCTATATCTCAGCTGCCTTTGAGGGTGCGTTAAAAGTTGCACTGGAGCCTCATATCCAATGCACTTGACTGTCACCATGCAAAATTATGGACAATTTTACAGTAGAATTATGAAGTTATGGATCTATGAATCTGACAGATGTGACAAAGGAACAGGACAAATAGCATCATTGGCCCAATTGGAGGCGCTATATCTAAGCTATCTTTGAGTGTGCGTTAAAAGTTGTACTGGAGCCTTATATCCAATGCACTTGACTGTCACCATGCAAAATTATGGACTATTTTACAGTAGCATTATGAAGTTATGGATCTATGAATTTGACAGATGTGACAAAGGAACAGGACAAATTGCATCACTGGCCCAATTGGAGGCGCTATATCTAAGCTACCTTTGAGGGTGCCTTAAAAGTTTCACGGGAGCCTTATTTCCCATGCACTTGACTATCACCATGCAAAATTATGGACAATTTTACTGTAGCATTATGAAGTTATGGAGCCATGAATTTGACAAAAGCAACTTAACCCCAAAAGCAGCTGAGTGCATCTAAATGGGCCAATAATGCAATTTCTCCTTTAACTGTATTGTCACATTTGTCAAATTCATGCGTCCATAACTTCATATTGCTACAGTAAAATTGTCCATAATTTTGCAAGGTGACAGTCAAGTGCATTGGATATAAGGCTCTAGTGCAACTTTTAACGCACCCTCAAAGATAGCTGAGATATAGTGCCTCCAATTGGGCCAATAATGCAATTTCTCCTGTAACTGTATTGTCACATTTGTCAAATTCATGGCTCCATAACTTCATATTGCTACGGTAAAATTGTCCATAATTTTGCACGGTGACAGTCAAGTGCATTGGATGTAAGGCACCAGTGCAACTTTTAACGCACCCTCAAAGGCAGCTGAGATACAGCGCCTCCAACTGGGCCAATAATGCAATTTCTCCTGTAACTGTATTGTCACATTTGTCAAATTCATCGGTCCATAACTTCGTAAGGCTACAGTAAAAATGTCTGAAAATCTGAACAGTGCCATTCAAGTGCATTGGGAATAAGGCCCCTGTGCAACTTTTAATGCACCCTCAAAGGTAGCTGAGATATAGCGCCTCCAATTGGGCTAGTGATGCAATTTGTCCTGTTACTTTGTCACATCTGTCAAATTCATAGATCCATAACTTCATAATGCTACAGCAAAAATGTCTGAACATGTGAATGGTGACAGGCAATTGCCCTGGAAATAAGGCCTCGGTGAAACTTTTAACGCACCCTCAGCTTTAGCTGAGATATAGCACCCCAACTGGGCCAACGATGCAATCGCTCTTCTAACTGTACTGTCACGCTATGTCCATTTAATTTAGTCCATAACATCATAACGCTAAAATAAAAAAGTCTGAATGATTTAAAATTTGATTGATGATAGTCAAGCACCCCAAATGAGCCAACAATGTAATGGCTCTCCAAACTGCAGTGTGAGATTGGGTCCATAACTTCAAAATGGTACAGTAACCAACAATGCAAGGGCTCTTTCATTTCAATGCAATTTAATTCACATTCACTTGTATAACGCTTTTCACTATACATATTTCAAAAGAAGCTTTACAGCAAATTCATGTTTCTCTGTGACAAAAACACAACAGTCTTCTTTTATGAGATGATATCAGAACGTACAGTTGTAAGATATACAAATTGTAGTATTTACTTCTTTTAAGCAAAAGTAGTGTGCATGCAAAGCAATGATAACATGATCATTTTGTATAATCATCTATGTTTGATGTTCTGGAGTCCTTCATCTGAAGTCTTCAGAAGAGGCTGGATCCAAACTGGAGCTGGAGCTGCTATAGTCTCTAGTTACCTTGTGATATTGAAATCTGTAATATTTGCTTGAAATATTTTTTTATTCAATGGATTCATTAATGCATTCAAAGGACGACGTGCAAAAAGAATGATGTAATTGTTTTTTATATACCTTTGTAATTTTACAGTAATTTTCACTGATATTTCGGTGTTATTTACATTTCAGAACAGTTTATTATTTTTTTTTCTCAAAATAGACAATAATAACATAAAAAGCGTGAATAACAGAGAAACCACACGGTCCTTCAATTTTATGTGCCTTTATATTTTTGCAGCCTATTTTCGCTGATATATCAGTGTTATTTGCATTTCAAAATAGTTTATTTTGCTTTGATTCTGAAAATAGACACAAAAAGCAACACAATACCTTAAAAAAGCGCGAAAAAGAGAAAAACCGCACTGTCCCTAAATTGAGCGTGAATAAGAAGCTACAAACGCGGAAGCGTCGCGTTTTTTAAGGTGGACCAGATAGCGTCAATAAGAAGCTGCGAATAAGAAGCTGGATTCAGCCTCGTGTTCTTTTCGCCTTTTATTTAGCAGCGGATTCATCACCATTAAACCAGACCTGTTCACATGATTCTTTAGCTTAAAGTAGGCATAATGAGGAATATGCTGTGGTGTTTTCTTCTGTTATGGATCTTACCGCGTTGTGCAGGTTGGTACAAAGTTTTTTTTCTCGGCGTTTTGTAACTCGGTGTTTCTGTTTACAGTACCTTGTGAGGTTGTAAACACTAGTTTATAATATAGTTACCGGAGATACAGAAACCTGAACATCACAGACGGACTCCAAAACTTTGCTTTTATTCTGTAGAAGTTTTGTTTGCTTTGCCATGAGAGTCAAATTAAACCTAAATGCAAAAATGTTTCGTTCTTGATTATATCCCACAAATTTCTTTGTGGAAATGGATCTATTTGCATGCGTTTAAATCCCATAAGGAAGCGAGTATGCTCTACTTAGGCTATCTAAAATGTACACTGTGGTTTTAAAAAATTTTGTAGAGTAGGCTACTTGGACAAAACAGGCTACAAAACAGCAAAAATACGAGAGTAACCTCTTGGTGGGCTGTTTTCTTACATTTAATCATTTAACAGACACTTTTATTTCTGGTGGTGACTTACAAAGAAAGGAGTATCTCAAGCAGTTTCATATGTTTTCCTTTTGAATCACTCAGAATGGATTAAACCATCAGATAAAGCCTGTGTGCAGCTGAGCGCATAGCAGGTGGGATATGGACAGAGAAAATGAGGTCTGATTCATGACTGTAATGTTTAATTTCATTAATATCTGAGTGATAAAAAGGAGTAGACACAATTGTAAAAACTTAGAACAGAGATTCATTTTTAGAATTGCATTCTTTCAGTAACACTTTACAATGTCTCATTTGTTAACATTAGTTACTGCATTAACTAATACTAAACTTATGAGCAATGTATTTTACATTTATAGACTTTGTTAATGTTAGTTAGGCTAATAAAAATGTTCATGTTAGTTCACAGCGCATTTACTAACTTTTGATCTTACAAATGTCTTAGTAAATGTTGAGATTAAGATTAGCTAAGATTAAATAAGGCGTATGTTGTTCATTGTTCATGTTGAGTAATGTAGTTAAGTGTTACCCTTTATTCTTTAAGGACATAGTACAGTTTCTTTTAATGATACAAATTTATACTTAACCTTTCCTAAGTTAAATATATATTTGAATCTGTTATTCATTTAAAGACAGTATTTATGTGGTCTTGGAGACAGGTGGTTTTTTGGGAAAATGGCGTGATCATTTTTTAATATTCAAGATTTTATTTGTTTTGTGCACAGCTAAAAAAAACTGGCAGATATTTGTGGAATATATATTTAGATTCTCAAGAGGCAGTGAACTGTGAGATTCCACAGCTGGTTATGAAAATCCATTACAATATAGTGTGTTCTCACTAGCATATTTTTTTTTATTCAGAATGCATTGACCATGTGCCAGATGTCATGTCTTTGTTGTGTGGGCTACAGGGCAGACAAATAAACTTGTGTTTATGGAAAACAGAAGCAGTCTGTCCCTGCTAACGTTTTTTTAATGGGTGGAAGACACTGGAATAACTTAAGGGACGGTTCACCAAGCAGATCTCGCCCCCCATTGACTGCTATAGTATTTTTTTTTTCCTATTATAGTAGTCAATGGGGGCGAAATCTGCTTGGTTACAAACATTCTACCAAATATCTTCTTTTGTGTTCAGCAGAACAAAGAAATTCATGCAAATTTAGAACAACTTGAGGGGGAGTAAATGATGACAGAATTTACATTTTTGGGTGAACTATCCCTTTAGGGCTAAATTTGACATAAACTTGTCCCTCAAATTGGAATGTTGTTCCAGGATCAACAAAGACGTTGATCCAGGAACATGTTACTTGTTGTACTAGAAATCATGTTCACCGTGGTGGGCAATTAAAAAAAGATATAAATAGTTGGAGGCACAGACACACAGTACTGTTGTTGTCAGAACTGACTTATAACAAGTGAAGAGACTGATAAGCGTTCACAGATAATGTTCTTAGGGTCCCCACGCACTCCATACCAAGGCTGCCATTTATATTGCTCTTTTAAGCCACAGTCTCATTTCATTCCAACATTGCATGTATTGCAACTTGCAACTTATGCCACATATGCTGGATGTTTGAGTCAAACATGATGGCATCATTTGTATCCCGCGGATCTTTAGAAACTGCCTGTGGCACCACGTAAACAGCTTATATGCTCTCTCTGGAAACAGGAGAAATAAATGAGACAGGGCAAACTCTGCGTCTGTTTTTCATCTCGAGAGGATTTATTAGACACTCACAATTTAAATCCTCCTCTGATACAAACACTCAATGTTCACTATGAAATAAACACGACTTTAAAATAAAATACAATTTGTCTTTTTTTACATCTTTTTGAGTTATAAGCTTTGTGTGATTAAATAAATCAAAATGACAATAACCACTGTTACCACGTAAGTTGTGTCTTTCCAACTCAAAATAAAACAGCTTATATTATCACTTACATTTGGTTCCTGTATTTTCCATTTCCAGCTAGTCATTTTTTTTACTCTTCCCAAAATGCATGAGCTGACAGATTTTTTACTTATTTTTAACCACTTTTAAAATATATCACATTAGCTTTACATTAACATTAGCTTTTAACCATTACATGAACTCAGTTTTTAACATTAGCTTTTAACATTTTACACAACATCATACATTTCAAAAGTATTAAGACTTTACAAAAAATGTTCAAAGAGCTAAAAATAAAACTCTGTCCGACGTGACTTTGGTAGCAACAGGTGACGTTAACAGGCGCGAAAATGTGGCTACTGCTATATGTACATATATGTCCACATATTCATAAAACAGCCTTATTAGCGGACATTAAAACATTCAGCGACATGTCAACATATTACACTTCAGGTACTTGGCTTAATTTACTATTCCACCAACCTGGAAACAGGAGAAATAAATGAGACAGGGCAAACTCTGCGTCTGTTTTTTTATCTCGCTCAGCAGAAAGAGGACAACCGCAAAGCGGACCAAACTGATGTAAAGCCCCCTGGAGCACAGTAAGCGCCACTCTACCACCTGCTGGCGAACTCCACAATTATTCCTGATCTCTATATCAAATATTTTAGTGAAAGGATGGTGGAACCAGGTTCATTACCCCTGAACAAATATTCAAAAACATTAATTATAAAATTACAGAAACTACCACAAATGTGATAACACTTTAGTGGGCATCACACGCTCCCTGACAGAGAAGATTGGCTCCCGACATTTCCAAAAATCTTTACCTCAAAACCGTTTAACTTTTTCAATTCTTAACCTTGATTCTCAAATCTCTATTCAACAAACAAGCATGGTAGGTGGAATGTATGTGGCTGGTGCTTGGTAAGGGTATGGCATGTATGGTGTATGGGAGTAAAGGAGTGGGTGTGAATATGGCATACAAAGAGGTGGGATGTATGGAAAGGGTAAGTGTGCAGGTGTAGTGTGATGAGATGCTTCTATGACAGGTATATAGGGTGCTGTGTATCCGGTCACTGAGTTAACTGTGGCGTGCGTCTGGACTGATGGCTCACCTAATGACTCATATGTGAGAAAACGGCGTGGCCTTTTCTCACGAACAGACCTTCTAACGTCTGACTGAGTGTACTCTACAGGAGGAGTCAAAGGTCGAGCTTCTGAGTCAGAGTCTTGGTGTCCATTGTTTTCCTCCCCTTTCACAGGTCCAGTGGGTAAAGGTAGGTTTTCATCAGCATGGTGTCTCTTCTCAGTCGGATTTGGTAAGTGTTCAGGTACAGTATGACTTTCTCTCCTTACAGGTGCTGGTTCTGACCCCTGAATCTCTGGATACCTGGTGAGTTGCTCCTGGTAGGTAACAGGTCTTTCCTCTATCCTTTCGGTCGGTCTCCTTAACCAGTATCCCGAGCCAGAATCATCATCTGAATCATTTTCACTGTCATCACTCGTGTCTGCTTGTCTTTGAGTGTCTGTCATTCTCTCTTGGTTTTGTCTGTTATGTGTTTTCTTCTCAGGAATAGATCTGGTGTCAGGTGAAGTGACATCGACAGGTAAGTCGTTCACCAGCAACAGGAGATTACGGTGCAGTGTCCTGCTTTTCTGTTTGTCTCCAGTTTAAGGGCAGACAACGTACACTGGGTTCTCAGCAAGTTGACGTTCGACTATGTATATAGTCTTCCCCCAGTATGCCCTTAATTTTCCAGGCCCTCCACGTTTACTGAGGTTCCGGACCAGCACTCTGTCCCCTGGTTGCAGTACAACACCTCTTGCTTTCTTGTCATATGTCACTTTTCCCCTTGCACTGGACTTTTTGCTATTCTCGCCGGCGATGCGGTAGGCTTCTGACACCTTTTTAGCCCATTTCTCTGCAAATCCTCTAGGTGAGTATGGTTCCCTTTCTCCAACCAATCCAAACAGCAAGTCGACTGGATGATGTGGGTGACGGTCATAAAGGAGAAAAAACGGTGAGTAGCCAGTTGACTCATGTCTGGTGCAATTGTATGCGTGTATAACATGCGGGAGGTGATCCTTCCACCATAGTTTCTCACTATCAGTCAATGTTCTTAACATCTGGAGGATGGTGCGGTTCAACCGCTCAGCTGGGTTGCCTTGTGGGTGATAGGGCGACGTCCGCGAGTGGCCAACCCCTGACAACCGCTGTAATGATTGGAACAGTTTGTTCTCAAATTCACGACCCTGGTCATGATGTAGCTTGGATGGATATCCGAACCGGGGTATGAAATCATTGAAGATGCGCTCAGCAGCTGTTTTCCCGCTCTTGTTCTTCGTGGGATATGCCTGGGCAAATCTAGTGAAATGATCAAGCACTACTAGAATATATTCATATCCCCCACAACTTGTTTCCAGATGCAAATAGTCAATACACACGAGCTCTAAAGGGAAGTTAGATGTGATGCTGCCCATAGGAGCTCTTGTGTGTGTCGTGGGTTTCTTAGACCTGATACAGGGACATTTTCGGGTGACATAGTCTTCAATTTCTTTAGCCATAAAGGGCCAGTAAAATCTTTCCCAAGCAAGATGGAGCACTCTTTCTGTGCCTACATGACCCATCTCATTGTGTAGGTACTTCAGAGCAATCGGCCTGTGTTTCAGAGGGAGGACTAACTGCTTTTGCTGGTTCGTCCTTCTGTAAAGGAGACCGTCTTCAAGTTGCAACTTACTCCACTCATGCAGCAGCTTTCTGGTGGCTCCACTTACAGTTTGGCGTATGTCATCTGTCAGTTTTGTGTTTGACTCCTTTAACTCAATAATCTTGCCTATGGCTTGATCCTTTCTTTGAGCCTTAACAAGATCATCATGGCTGATAGCTGGCAGGTGACAATGAGGTTGTGGTGGAGGATCCGGGGAACACATGTTAAGTGCTGCAACCCAGGCCACATCCTTCCATTCTGCTGCCTGACTCCCATCCCATGTAGCACGTACTGCCTCGTTCAAGAACTCCTCTGTACAAGCCACCTCATATTTCCCCATGTCCGAGGGGAGCCGAGACAGTGTGTCTGCATCCACATTTGATTTTCCAGGCCTATACCTGATGTCGAACTGGAAATCTGAGAGTTCTCCCACCCACCAATGACCAACAGCGTTGAGTTTTGCTGTACTCATGATGTAGGTCAGGGGGTTGTTGTCTGTGTACACAGTGAAATGGGGAGCGTAGTACAGGTAGTCCCGGAACTTTTCACACACAGCCCATTTCAATGCGAGGAACTCCAGTTTTCCACTGTGCAGGTGATAGTTACGTTCAGCAGGTGTCAAAGTCCTCAAGCCATAGCCAATAACTCTCAGCTTTCCATTCTGGCGCTGATAGAGGACAGCCCCCAGGCCCTGGTCTGAGGCGTCTGTATGCAGCGTGAAAGGTAGGTTGAAATCAGGATACGAGACAGGTGGGGTTATAAGGAGAGTGACCAGTTGCTCTAAAGCCTCCTGATGTTGAGTGGTCCAGTCAACAGGCTGTCGGGAAGGCAGCTGTGGGCGTTTGGTGGTTTTCCCACATGTTGGAATCTGGGCTTTCCCTGACTTAGTTTGGAGAAGCTCATAGATTGGCTTTGCGATCCTGGAAAAATCCTGGATGTAGGAGCGATAATATCCCAAGAATCCGGTCAGTTTCCTTACTTCACCAACTGTCTGTGGTGTCTTGCTTGTCAAGGTTTTGACTGCTTCAAGGTCCCGTGGGTCTATCTTGACACCATCAGCTGACACAAGGCGCCCCAAGTACCTGACTTCTTGTCTGAAGAGCTCACACTTCTCAGGTCTCAGTTTTACTCCGTGCTGTTGGAGAGCCTGGAGCACTTTGCGGAGGGCCTCCACATGTTCATCGAATGTTCTCGCGTAACAGAGCACGTCATCCAGATAAGGGATGCAGCATTCATCCCTGAGGGTGCCTAGCACCTCCTCCATGCTCCGCTGAAATGCTGCTGGGGCATTTGAGAGTCCGAATGGGATACGGACTTATTCATAGAGGCCCCACGGGGTGACGAAGGCAGTCAGGTGACGTGAACCCTCGGCGATGAAACCCTGATGGTAAGCTTTTCCCTGGTCCAGGATGCTAAACCAGGTGTAGCCCCCCAGTGTGTCTGTCAGGTCTTGAATTCTGGGTAGTGGATGTTGATCAGGCACAGTCTTTTTGTTCATGAGGCGATAATCAATACAAAGACGTAGGCTGCCATCCTTCTTCCTAACACAGACAACTGGGGCAGCATATGGGGACTTGGATTTAACAATCCAGCCTTTCATCAGCAGCTCCTCCACGTGCTCCTTTACCTCTTTAAACACTGTCTTTCTTGGCAGAGTTACTGCATGTTTAGTGTTGTTACCCACAGGTATAGCTACATAAGGTTTTCTTGAATTTTGTACCTCCAACAGACCTTCACCCACGTCCAGTTCTGTCAACTGCACATTGTTGTCATCAGGCTCAAATAGGAAGACTGCGTCAGATGTACTCATGTGGGGAGGAACTTGGCACTTGACCCAGGCTACCTGACCTGCTGGGATAACCATGTCCTGTCTGCCCGTCCGTAGGCGCCCGCACTGCACAGAGGGTTTGCTGGCTTGCATGAAGCTCACCATTAGCTCTGCCTTCTCTGCTGGTATACACAAGGCATTACAGAGTAGGACGACGAGGGTTGAAATCAGCTTTTCAGGTCGTTCTTGTATCATCTCTTCCAGCATGTTGAAATCCAACATTGGTCTCTCCAGAGCAAGACTGCTGACAAGAAAAGGCACAGTGATTGACAGATTAGGGTCCTCATTCCCCATCAAATTGACTATAAGGGCAACCCAGCCATCAAACGGGAGGACGTCACCGTTCACTGCATACACCCTTAACTCGTCCTCGTCACCTATAATGTCACTGAGTGGCCTAACAGGAGTGTCAGTTAGATATTTACTCCTCCAGTCTCTATCAATCATACTGACTTGAGCCCCAGTGTCTAGCAGAGCAGTGACTGCTAATCCATTTAGGTTACAATGGGTGAGAGCTCTCCTTCCAATGAGTTTGGCTAGACGTTCCCTTTTGCTGTGAGGTAAGTCATAAGTGAATGGATTGGTTGTCTTGTTTGGTTGTTTCCGTCTCTTTTCCATTATTTTGTCTTTTTTCAGTCTTTCAATTCCAGGTTGATCAGTATGACAAGTGTCAGGTTGGGCGATCGCTGAGACCCGGTCACTGTTTGTCCCTCGGCAGGGACCGGCTCCAGTTTCCCTGACATGTCTCTTTAGACAGCCCACTGCCCGGTGGCCTTCCTTACCACAGTGGAAACAGTGAGGGCAGTCGGGACGATTTTGCCCCACGCACTTGTCACAGCCATATGGTTTCTCTCTCCTGCGGTCTCCTCTACCTTTCCCATTGTGGTTGAACTGTCCTGCCACCTGTGTCTGCATTGACTGTCTCATGAGCTCAACTGTACTTGTAAGCTGTTCAAGTTTTTCCGTTAACTGCTGGATCACATCTGGTTTTGGCGCCTTCTCCTTTACACTAGGACACTGCGCAGCATTGACTTCAGACTGAGCACTGTGCACATTTGTTAGTCTTTGGTGGGTGGCGGGACCTAGCCTTCGCTGCCTTTCACTTTCATCACACATCACTTTCTTCATCTGTTTTAAGATTGCCTCATCCAATACTCTGGTGTCCACAAGCAATGGCTTCAGCTCTCTGCGGACATCATCATGTTTATGACCTAGGCCCTGATACACGGTGTGGAGAAACACATCCTGCACTGTGCTTGCACCGTACTTGACATCTGTGTCAGCATGTTTGGAGGCCAGCATGATCTTCTGCTTAAGTCCTATGACTCTGTATAGGAACTGTTGTGTCTCATTGTCTTTTTGTTTGGTGCACATGAGTTCCTGGAACAGCTCGGTGTTACTTTGCTCACCCAGGTGGGAGTGGAGGAAGGCTTTTAGCTCTTCTACAGTCAGATCATCCTTATTCATCAACATGTCTTTAAAAGTTCCTGGCTTGATGACTTTGAGGACGACTCTTACAACCTCTGCATCACTGAACTGCTCCTTTAAATCGTCTTCCATCTGCTGACAGACACTGTTATAGCTGAGATCTGACCCCTGGTCCCCAATCTGACCCCCCTGGATCTTCAGTTCCCTGCGATGAAGGTAAGACAACTCTCTTAAGGAGAGCAATTTGTCATGTGTTATTGGTGTCGAGCATTCACCTGCTACGTTACTACTCTGTGTGGTGCGTCCTATCTTTACAGATGACTGAGGTACAGACTGTGGAGTGGGTGTTTGATGGCACTGCATAATTTTCTTACTCAGCTCCTCATAACTAGTAAGTATTTTCTGCAGCTCTGTGTCATGTGTGTCACTAGCCATAGATAGTGCCATGTGGGTTGTATTAGTAATCCCCATATCGGTAGCATCACTATCATCAGTTGGGTTAACATTATCATTAGCGTGACTTACATCCCCACTGCCCGATACATCAATTGCTGAAGCACGACCCTGAATGACTATGTCGATTAACTCCCTTAAGTTTAATAAATGTGCCATCCCAGAATCCTCTAACTCCAGTAAAGGTTCACTGGACATGAAACTGCAAATGTACTCAAAACAACTCTCCTCATCTGTCGACTTGACGTGAGACTCGTCCATTCCTGGCACTGGACCCACTGACTTGGCACTCTGGACACAGTCATTAGTCTTTATTCATTACAGGTAACCTCTTCATCCATAGACAGCATCGATGGTATCTGGAGATCTTTTTTCACTGGCTGCAGCTCGCTAGTTGCATCAGGTCACTTTTGGTCCAAGGTTGCAGTATCACTGGATCAGCTTCCGGCCACAAGGATGGGCGTGATCCCGGACGAGCCCCCAAATAAACTGTTACAGGTACGGGCTGGCACCACGTAAACAGCTTATATGCTCTCTCTGGAAACAGGAGAAATAAATGAGACAGGG
Organism: Hypophthalmichthys molitrix; assembly: GCA_037950675.1. Classification (NCBI taxonomy): domain Eukaryota; kingdom Metazoa; phylum Chordata; class Actinopteri; order Cypriniformes; family Xenocyprididae; genus Hypophthalmichthys; species Hypophthalmichthys molitrix. The sequence goes on from CM075504.1 coordinate 23,367,134, forward strand.
CAAACTCTGCGTCTGTTTTTCATCTCACTCAGCAGAAAGAGAATGAGAGAATTTATTAGACACTCACAATTTAAATCCTCCTCTGTTACAAACACTCAATGTTCACTATGAAATAAACATGACTTTAAAATAAAATACAATTTGTCTTTTTTTCCATCTTTCAGCAAATACTGAGTTATAAGCTTTGTGTGATTAAATACATCAAAATGACAATAACCACTGTTACCATGTAAGTTGACTCTTTCCAACTCAAAATAAAACATAGCTTATGTTATCACTTACATATGGTTCCTGTATTTTCCATTTCCAGCTAAAGTCATTTTTTACCTCTTTCCAAAATGCATGAGCTGACAGATTTTTTTACTTATTTTTAACCACTTTTAAAATATATCACATTTGTTTTTAACATTAGCTTTTAACATTTTACACAACATCATACATTTCAAAAGTATTAAGACTTTACAAAAATGTTCAAGGAGCTAAAAATAAAACTCTGTCTGACGTGACTTTGGTAGCAACAGGTGACGTTAACAGGCGCGAAAATGCGGCTACTGCTATATGTACATATATGTCCACATATTCATAAAACAGCCTTATTAGCGGACATTAAAACATTCAGCAACATGTCAACAAATTACACTTCAGGTACTTGGCTTAATTTACTATTCCACCAACCTGGAAACAGGAGAAATAAATGAGACAGGGCAAACTCTGCGTCTGTTTTTCATCTCGCTCAGCAGAAAGAGGACAACCTCATGTAAAGCCCCCTGGACCACAATAAGCGCCACTCTACCACCTGCTGGCGAACTCCACAATTACTCCTGATCTCTATATCAAATATTTTAGTGAAAGGATGGTAGAACCAGGTTCATTACCCCTGAACAAATATTCAAAAACATTAATTATAAAATTACAGAAACTACCACAAATGTGATAACACTTTAGTGGGCATCACACGCTCCCTGACAGAGAAGAATGGCTCCCGACATTTCCAAAAATCTTTACCTCAAAACCGTTTAACTTTTTCAATTCTTAACCTTGATTCTCAAATCTCTATTCAACAAACAAGCATGGTAGGTGGAATGTATGTGGCTGGTGCTTGGTAAGGGTATGGCATGTATGGTGTATGGGAGTAAAGGAGTGGGTGTGAATATGGCATACAAAGAGGCGGGATGTATGGAAAGGGTAAGTGTGCAGGTGTAGTGTGATGAGATGCTTCTATGAAAGGTATATAGGGTGCTGTGTATCCGGTCACTGAGTTAACTGTGGCGTGCGTCTGGACTGATGGCTCACCTAATGACTCACATGTGAGAAAACGGCGTGGCCTTTTCTCACGAACAGACCTTCTAACGTCTGACTGAGTGTACTCTACAGGAGGGGTCAAAGGTTGAGCTTCTGAGTCAGAGTCTTGGTGTCCATTGTTTTCCTCCCCTTCCACAGGTCCAGTGGGTAAAGGTAGGTATCCTTAGTCCTCCAAGGTTTATAACGGTTGTGAATGGTAGGCCAAATTCTGAAGACAGAAAAAAATGCATTCATCCATAAAAAAAAAAGTAAACCATACTACTCAGGAGGGTTAATAAAGGACTTTTGAAGCAAGGGGATGCATTTTTGTTAGAAAAATATTCATACTTAAAACTTTATAAATTCAAATAACGAGCTTCCGGCGAACGACCGTACACATACTGGGCATGCCAGTTTGGGCAGAAGAGCAACCTTTGACCTGACGCAGTGATGCACGCAGGGCGCAGAGGAGAGAGCAAAACAAAACACTAGTCACAAATTATTTTAAAGAGAAATGTCTGAGGATATAAAAGAAGAGGAGCTTGAGTTTGTTGTCCAGTCGTGTTTGTTTGAACCGTGAGAGGCGTCTAAGCTTATGATACTCCTATATCCTGCATCATACATCGCGTCAGAGGATTACTCATTTGGTGCAAGTCGACTTGGGCCTTCTGCGCACAGTCTTTCGCCGGAAGCTAGTTGTTTGAATATATAAAGTTTTAAATATGGATATTTGTCTTACAGAAATGCATCCCTTCATTTCAAAAGGCCTTTATTACCCCTTGGGAGTCGTATGGATTAATTTTTTTAATAAATGGATGCATTTTTTTTTCTGTCTTCAGAATTTGGCCTACTATTCACAACCATTATAAACCTTGGATGACTAAGGATATTTTTAAATGTATCTCTCATTGTGTTTGTCTGAAAGAAGATAGTCATATACACCTAGGATGGCTTGAGGGTGAGTAAATCTATCCCTTTAACAGTAAATCTATCCCTTTAATGGCTTGATGGTGAGTAAATCTATCCCTTTAACAAAGAAAACCAGCTACTGTTTCTAAGCTTGGAGCTTTTTAAAATGTTGAGTCCAAACTGCTCTCTAATGATAGTTAATTGCACTAGCTTTTCCACAAAGCGAAAAAAATAAAAAATAAAAAATAAATAATAATAATTACAAATTTTGTCATTAGTTAAAAGTTGAACAGGGTATCTTTATTTTACCTTGATGTAAACTACTGTTCAGTTTAGGGTCAGTAAATTTATTTATTTTTTTTTTTTTTGAGAAAGAAAGAAAGAATTTCTTTTATTCTTTTCAGCAAGAATGCTTGAAATTGATCAAAACATTATTAATGTTACAGAAGATTTCAACTAATTGCTGTTGTTTTGAACTTTCTATTCATCAAATCTTGAAAAATAGTTTCCACAAAAATATTATGCAGCACAACGGTTTTCAACATTAATAATAATAAGAAATGTTTCTTATTATCAGCAAATCAGCATATTAGAATGATTTTTGAAGGATCGTGACATTAAAGACTGGTGTAATGATGCTGAAAATTCAGCATTGCCATCACAGGAATAAATTACATTTTAAGATATATTCAAATAGAGAACAGTTATTTGAAATTGTAAAAAGTATTACTGTTTTTATTGTATTTTTGATCAAATGCAACCTCGCATAAGAGACTTCTTTCAAAAACATTAAAAAATCTTACCAACCCCAATCTTAAACAGTTGTATATCAAATGGTTTACAAGGTAATGGAAAAAGTGGAATTATCAGTGAATTTTAAATTTTTTTTATATAATCCTGGTTTTGGAAAAGTTATCAGCTCTAAAATCAGCAAGAAATCAGTGCAGTTTTTATAAAATGCTTTAAAAGTCCTTAATATCCAGTAGTCACAGGCAGCTGAAAAATTCACCATATAAACACTTTTGGTCTTAGTTCACCCAAAAATAAAAATTATCCCGTAATTTACTCACCCTCAAGCCATCCTAGGTGTACAAGACTTTCTTCTTTCGGCTAAACACAATCAGTTAAGTTAAATAATTGAGTTAAGTTAAATAATAAAAGCTCCAAAAAGCGCATCCATCCAACATAAAAGTAATCCATATGACTCCAGTGGGTTAATAAATGCCTTCTGAAGCAAAGGGATAGGTTTTTGTTAGAAAAATATCCATATTTAAAACTATAATCACTGGCTTCCAACAACTGCTATACACATGTTCATGAGAGAGTCGAGTTCTGGTGGAAGGGTGACCTCTGACCTGACCTCATTTTTGGGTGAACTGGATGGGTTGCATGTCAGTTAAAGGACAGTTCACTCAAAAATGAAAATTCTGTCATCATTTATGCTCATGTTGCTCCAAAACTGTATGGACACAAAAGAAGATATTTTAATGTTTCAGTTTTTTCATCCATACGATGGAAATCAGTAAGCTCCAATGTTGTTTGAGTCGCATCCTTCTTCAGTATATCTAATTTTGTGTTTGCAGAAGAAAGAAAGTCATACAAGTTTGGTACAACATCAGTGTAAGTAAATGATGGCATAATTTTAACATCTTTTTAAAACGGATCACTAACTGCATTATGAGAGGGTCAAGTATTTTATAGAACATTTATACTCAAAACGTCAGCAAACTAATGAAATGTCAAACTCGGGTAACCTTCAGGAGTGTTCATTAGATCTCTATTTATAGGGCTTATATTGAACAACGACTTGCTGTGTTGGTGTGGATATAGTAGACACACAGGAGGCTTTGAAAAGTGCAGACAGGTAAACAAGGCTTCTCAGAAATTAAACATTTCCATGAAATGTAGGCTGTGTGTAATGTGTTTTTGGGAATGCTCTGTAATCAGTTACTGTAGGGTGTATGGGTGTGATCAAACTTGTGGTAAGACTAAATGTTCAGAATTTGAGTCCCGTTTTCTTTACAACATATGGACAGCCGTGTACTCTGTCAGAGATAATCCAGTCGCACACTTCTTTATTGATGATTCAATGAAGAAATTTTAACATTCATGGAATCAGAAGGTTCTTTATATTGAAAAAGCTTCTGTAGTTTATTAAAATGTTCTTCACACTGAATAAAAATGGTTCATTTAAGAACTGTTCACTGAAAGATTCTTTGGGGAATGAAAAAATGGTTCTTCAAAAGCACCACTGTGAAAACACCCTTTTGGAAGACTGGAATATTTTTGAGATGAGATTTTTTTGGGACAGAAGTACCCATTTAGTAACTCTCTAGCAGCCAGTCTGAACACCTTAGATGTGATGTACCACTGCAGAAAATGTGGTTAAATCTCTGTGAACTCTACTTGGAATGTGCTGTATATATGAAAACTAAGAGGAAATTAGTGCCAGCTGCCAGACGAACTCCCACACCGTGGAGGCAGTTTTGAACAGGTATGCTGTTTTCTTGACTGACTTTTTCTGAGGCATTTACAGAAGTCGCTTTGAACTTTATGTGGTAGTTTATGTCTTGTGAATATGCCTGTCAAAAGACAAAATGGCCACATCACATTTGTAAGTGCTAATGTGAATGTTGAATGTGTGTGTATTTAGGAAAACAGCTACAGCAGTCTGGAAGTTTCCTGAAGTTTCTCTTTAGCATTGTTTAAACTGGATAAACAAGGGACAATATCTGGCTCTGAGACTTTGGTGCTGTCGCCATCAGGCAGTTGTTCTGTAACATGACCCGAGTCCCATCCCTTTCAGTGAAGTAGATGTCTTTTATCAAGATAAATGCACACCATTGTCTTTGTACCATTAATACTGTATCAGGAAAGTGAGTTTGCTTTACACTTTTATTTTTACTTCCATTTCTTTGAAAAAAAGGAAAAAAAGTTGGCACACCAAAAAAAATAGGAAACACTTATGTAATGTAAGGTTATGTTTCGAGCATGCAGACTCTTCGTCAGACGACGAGCACCCATTTTTGAGCATATTTTTGCTGGTGATGTTTTTTGTTTTTGTTTTGATTGTACTTCCATTTCTTTTAAATTATTTTCTTTTTTTATGTCTCAGTGATGGCTGATTTTGACACCTTCTGCTTTTTATTGCTGATAGGAGATTTGAAGACATAATATATTTGCATTTGGTCCGATGTTACTTTTTTGTGTGGTTGATTGTGTGACTAAAACTGTCAGGCGCCTATACAGTGGTTATCGCCTCTCAAGAAACTGTGTCCTTCACTCTTATCAAAGTGCCAGCATTCCCATGGTCATGGAAAACATCAGGGAATTTATTTATCTTGTGATTTTACAGGCCTAGAAAAGTAATGGGATTTAATAAAATCTTTAGGATTAGGATTAAGTTATTTTGTACTTATGGTTGGCTTCAAAATATCTTTGACTAAATTATTTAAATTCATCGCAAACAACTGCAAAAGTCATGGAAATTCATTTCAAAGTTGTGGCCACCTTGTGGGCTGAATGCTGTCTGGATACTCTCCTAGAGGTTGTCATATTAATCAGTTTTATAAATCATATTTGTTTTTGTTTTGTTTTGTTTTACGTTAAATCATTTTGTTTTGCTTATCAGTCGCTTGCCTTGCCTTTGTGGCAACCTCAGAGAGGTTTTGATGTTGACCTAGTTATGTAATCATGCAGAAGTAATTCAGTAGAATTGCCAGACAGTAATGATTCAACCATGGATTCAACAACCACTCATCCCACTCCCACAAAACTCAAGAACCATACATTTGTTTTGATATCCTGTCTCCTTTTGTGTGTGGCTCAAGGCCGGTATTCCAGTCAGCCTGACAATCACTCTGTTACAAAACCTGTGTAATTGTACTGTACTCCCAACAGGCAATTCTAGCAGCCTATTCATTTTACAAGATAGGCTACATTTTGGCTAAAATTATTGCATGCATGATAGTGTAGAGCCCTTCTAAATTTAAGGTATTATTTTTTATAAAAGATCTTCATGGGAGTTTAATTACTTTTTTTTATTGGAAAGAAAAGTGTTATAAAAGTTATTTGCTTTTGTGATCAAGTGTATTTGAATATTGGAATGTGGATTCACATTTGGGATCGCAATCATTATTTTTATAAGTTATTTGCAAAGTAATTCATATTTTGTTAGTAATGCTGTTGAAATTTAGGGGAAAATGACAAACGTATTTTATTTTATTTTATTGTAGATCTGTTTAACCAATGAGGTGCTCTCATGGTGACCTCTCGAGTTCGAGGGGCGGGGTCAAAAGAATAGGAAAAATAATACAGCCGGATGTCTCGGTAGAGAGTTGAGTGAGGATTAGTGACAAAGAAAAAGTTTGTTTGGACATGGTGTGCTGTAAAGTTTGAAGAGGATTATTTTCCGACTGAGCTTGGTGATTTTAACAGCTAAAAGACTGTAAGAACTGAGAATCCAAAAGATTGAGTTCGGAAATGGATTTAATTGTGCTTTTGAAAAGCCGATTGAACTAAAAAAAAGTGATCGAAAGTGTCTGAGAAGAGTGCACTGATTATGCAGTGATCGGAAGGAGAAATCAAAGCTGCTGTGTGTTGCCGTGGCAAATCGGGATTCGTTCGTGGATGGAGGAGTTCGTCTGGACATGTTCATCATCGGAGATAGGACTAACCGCAGAACCATACTTCATGACAGTCTGAGGACGACAGCGCCAGACTAACAGTCTGAGGGCGGAAGTGGGCGGAGCAAATTTGTCTTTGTAGACATTGCTCCATTTGGTCCGTTTTAAAGTTTAAAACCATGTTAATATCAAATATTTTAATAAAACGGACTAACTGAAATTATAGATACTCGCTTTTTGTTAATAGCTTAATCATATAATATATTTACACACAAAAGTTACAATGATATGTTTATTAAACCCCCTTGTAACCTTTTGAATATTTTTTAAAGTTAAAAGTTCAGCAACTTGTTTTATGTCACAAATAATTAACTGAATATAAATTGAACACAAAGCTTAAACACTAAAAATGACAAACATTTATTTATTTGACATGAAATGTATATTTTACTCAAGCATTTCATGATGAATGAACCATTTTTATAGTACATAATACACATTACACAGTTGTACACTAGATTACATGAATTAAGCAAGTTCAGATCCATCAAACACAAAAACAAAACACAAAAGTAATTTAATTTTAATAAAATTTACTTTTCCCCTTAAGTAGCAAACACATCATATACTAGCTGTGCTTTGCTCTAAAAAAAAAAAAAAAAAGGTACAAAATCAAACCAAAGAGAGTAAATTGAACAAATTTAACGCAGCCCTGAAGTATCAGCAGAGATTGAGTCAACTAGATCATCCATTGTGAAGGCCTCATCGACATGACAGCCAGTGGCACAGCTCCTCAACAAACCATCCATACCGGTGTGATGAATACGATCCTCAACTGGACTGAACTGGAATAAATACTTTGAATGTTGCGATCCTATCGGACTTATGATAGCAACCTGAATCGTAACAAAGCACTGTTCGCCAGAGGAGAACTGGCACCCCGACTAAGCCTGGTTTCTCCCAAGGTTTTTTTCTCCATTTTAACACCGCAGTCTATTTGCCACCTGTTTGCCATCTGATGTCACCTGTTGGAGTTTCGGTTCCTTGCCTTTGGCTTGCTTAGTTGGGGACACTTGACATTTGATATTCAACAGTGCTTTGATCTGCCGGCATTGACACTATTCTTTAAGAGCTGCTGTGCAGCCAAAATTATATACCAGTTATCAATGTAAAGCTGCTTTGACACAATCTGCGCTATATAAATAAAGGTGACTTGACACAGCAACTCCATAAACATTTTTGTCCAGACACTCATTAAGAAAAATGTCCATATCATCCTTAATTTGGAAGCGAAACACTAAAGGCTCTTTGGCCAGTTGTCTGTCATCATCCGTTTCAGCCTGTGAAAGTTGAAGAAGTGCCTTTTCCTTGTCTTCCTCTTTCAATATCAGAAAGCACGGCTCTTCCACTAAACCTTTGAAGACTTTTGGTTGTTGTGCAGCCATTCAAGTGCAGGTCTTCTGTGATCCGTGGCTCCTTCATGAGAGAAGGGTACAAACAAATGGGATAAAATGTTGGAAATGTATTTAACAATACTTTGTGTTGTAGTCAGGATGTAGCAAAGCATGTATAATAAAGTTTTGACATTATTTTTTTTTCATGTTTATATATTGGAGACATAAATCGTACCCTGTCACTAATGAAATTAATTAATCATGTTCAGTTTAAATTTTTTTTAAAAAGGCAAGCAATTCATGTGGCTTTTCACACTGCACTTAACCCTGGGTTATCATTGTCCTAAACACCACTTTTAACCGTGGATAAAGTAACGCTCCATGCTTGTATATTTATGCGCTTTTGACAGTCACAGAAACACTGTACATTGTATATAAATAGAAAATTCAGCGTTGGAAAGAAAAAACAACAAATGCAGTGCAGAAAATACTGTTTAATTCTTTTATATTTTATTCTTTTAACGCTGCATATGAATACTCAGGATTAATTGGTAACCTAAGGTAAATGATGATCAATGTGAAACGTGAATCAAGATAACCCAGGATTCTGCTTACCTGGGGTTTACAATCACCCAGGGTTAACTATTGAAAGTATGAAAAGCCCTCATATTTGTTTTTCATTCTAATGAAAAGAGAAGTCATACATTTTTAAAAACTTTTTCTTACTATTAACATGAAGATCCCACAGTCAATAGAGCCGGCCAACTGTTTTGGAACCTCCTAAAACAATAGAACATTATTAAGTTATTCCTGAAAAAATGTGACGATATAACAACACACCATCTGTATAAATAGCTTATGTCTTTATGAAAGCCTTATAAAACTAACCTTGTTTTTGATCAGCTTCCATTGTTCTGGGGTGATTCTGCTTGTCAATTTACTGCATTGCAAAATCAAACAGAAAAACAAAAATATATAACCATAAAAACTGCATAAGAGAGACAACTTTTGTTGTTCTAAAGTCAAAATTACTACTTACTGCATTGCAAAAACAACATTTTAAATTCAGAATATAAAAGAAACGTTCATACCTCCATGGACAACAGCAAATAAAGTAAAGCTGAGCCTCTCTGAATCCTAATATGCCTCTAAAAATCCACATAAACATTGGTCAGTATTGGAAAATGTAACCAATAAATAAACGTGATCGATTAGAAACATAAAGAAACTCTTTACCGTGTTCTCGTCTTCCGCCATTGTTTTGTCGCTAACTCCGCCCACATACAACTTGAGACTGTTACTCCGCCCACTTCCGGCCTCAGGCTGTCGGTCTGTGCTGTTGTCCTCAGACTGTCATGACGTATGGTTCTGCGGTTCTGCAGTTGGTTGTTATTGGATCATCGTCGCTGGATGCATCCAGTTTGCTGATGTTCTCTACTTTATGTTTCCTGATTTGGGATCGGTAACGATTTCCTGGAATCGCGTTTTCTCTGGATCTGTGAGTACTCAGCGTGGTGTCAAATTACAAAGAGCTCCAACATAGCGCGCCAACGAACAAACTAAAATCCCAGCTGGGTAGAATTCATTACTTTGGGTTTATTGTTTTTTAATGTGATTTTCTGGACTTGTGTTAGTGTGAAATGTGATTTCATTGATTGAATTTCATTTGAAGATAAAGAAAAAACAACGAATCAAAAGAGTTCCAGTTTAATAAATGCATGTTTATTGTTCAGTTCACATTTTGGTGTTTTTGCTGTGGAGAAAGGAAAAATGTATGGTCATGGTTATTTACATTTGGTAATGTTGGACCACAGTAACTGAAACTTTAGTCTGTAGTTACTTCCACTTTCTATAAAACACTAATCTGACACTAATAGTGGTATCTGAAGATCTGGGTTTTATTTTTTTATTTTTTTTTTTTATGTGAATTAAGTAAATTTAGAAATGTGCCTCTCACTAGGTCATTGTTAGTTTAGAAGTTCCCCTAGACATAATTCTGACATTTCAGCCATATTTATTGGTGAGAGGGCTACAATAGAAAAAGGATTCACAAAAAGTATTATGACAATTTCAGTGAAAACATCTGTTGAAAGTGAAAGAGAAATGTTGATACCATTCAGTATTTATTATTGTTTTACATTAAACATGCAAAAGTGTTCAGCATGTTTATTTTTTTTTACAGCAAAAAAAAAAAAAAAAAAAAAAATCACAAATATAACCTTTCATTGAAAAAATATCTTTATGAAAAATGTTTTTCTCCAGAACACTTTGGCCACAATTATTGGCACCCTCTTATTCAATACTTCTTGCAACCTCCTTTTGCCAAGATAACAGCTCTGAGTCTTCACCTAAAATGCCAGATGAGTTTGGAGAACACCTGGCAAGATATCAGAGACCATTCCTTCATGCAGAATTTCTACAGATCCTTAAGATTCCTAGCTCTATGTTGGTGCTTTTTCTTTTCAGTTCACCCCACTTATTTTCTATAGGGTTCAGGTCAGGTGACTGGGACGGCCATGGCAGAAGGTTAATTTTTTGCTCAGTGATCCATTTTTGTGTTGGGAATTATAGGATTTCTAGTAGAAGCAGTTAGGTTTTGATTTTTTTATCTGTTGGTAAAAATAGGCCCACAGTATTAAAGATCCAGCAGCATGGGGTAATTTTTATCCATGAGGGCATCAAACCCATCTGGTGGGTCTGCTGCCAAAAAGCTATTTTTGTAGTTTCATCTGACCATGGAAGCTGGTTCCGTTTGAAGTTCCAGTCATGTCTGACAACTGAATATACTGGAGATTGTTTCTGGATGAGAGCAGAGGATTTTTCTTGAAACCCTCCCAAACAACTTGTGGATGTAGGTGCTGTTTGATATTTTTTTATTTAGGCTTTCTGAGACTCAAGACTCAACTAATCTCTGCAATTCTCCAGCTGTGATCTTTGTGGTCACAGCTGTGTGGTCTTTGGCCACTCAAGGTCTCCTTCTTACTGTGCATTAGGACACTATAGACACATGTCCTCTTCCAGGCAGATTTGTAACATCTTTAGTTGATTGGAACTTCTTAATTATTGCCCTGATAGTGGAAATGGGGATTTTCAATGCTTTAGCTATTTTCTTACAGACACTTGGGAATTTGGTTTTTGTGGTTTCCTTGTGTTTATACTCCTGTGGATAAGGAAGTCCTGGCTTTACAAATGCATTAAAGATCAAAAGGAAAAACAATGATTTATTTTTACAGTAATCTTTGATCATATTTACTATGGGTGCCAATTATTGTGGGCACAACAGTATATCTAAAATTTCAATTCTTTTTACATAAAATTTCTTCTATTTACATAAGTAATGTTTAATAGAGCAAGGGAATTTTAACACAGTATTTCTTATTATATTTTTCCTCTGAACAAATCCTTCTTTATTTCAATTTGCCTGGAATAAAATAATTATTTATATATATATATATATATATATATATATATATATATATATACAGGAGCCAGTGTTGTGATTGTATTTTGGGCTGTCATCAGGTGGGGGCAGTGTGTGCACAGAGGGTTTTTAAACAGGTGTTTTTTACACATAGAGTGAGTTGGCTTGGTGGAGGGGGAACGCGTACAGTTTTTTACCACACACATAAACAATAGAAGCCACACGTTGTAATGTTAATATCATCGTCAAAGTATGTATGTTTGCATTATGTTCAATAAAGTAGCCAAAAGGTTAAAATCGACTAAGGACTTTGGTGTGCGTAAAGCATGCGTTGTATATCCAAGCCATCTGCAGCTAAAGGAGCTGCTGTATCAATATATATATATATATATATTTAAACTGCTTAGGTCAAAATTATTAGTTTGTTGCAGTTCTCAAGAAGTTTTAGGAATGTCTCCTGAGGAATCACAGCCAATTCCTCCTTATAGCAAATCTCTCAAGCTCCTCCAAATATGTTGGTCCAGATTTACCAGTGCCTTTCTGTGTTTTTCTACTGTTTTTTTTTTTCTTACAGTGTAAAAATCCTTAAATATGAGAGAATTTCCTAGAGAAGCAACATTGCATGAGATTTTAAGACTTGTTTTCAAGTGTACTAGAGACTGGCCATCATTTTAAAGATGCAATCTATGAAAACAAGTTCTTAAGTCTTATGCAGTGTTGCTTCTCCAGTAAATTTATCTTGAATTTCTAGATCTTTTAACCAGAAAGCTTAGCAGCACATTGACATCAGATTGAAATTAGTTTATTGTGCTCAGTATGATAAGTGTGAGTAATCATGCATTGAATGTCAGTGTGTTAAAATAAACTAGGTTGTATTTTATCCAAACATCCTTTCTCAGTATAATCTTTCTCATTGCTATGACTCTTTCGCATGACTCTTTTTTCCATCACAGTACCATCTGGTCCTGTCCTTGTGGTCCGGCAAACTACATTCATGGAATCAGAAGGTTCTTTATATTGAAAAAGCTTCTGTAGTTTATTATAATGTTCTTCACGCTAAGAAAAAATGGTTCATTTAAGAACTGTTTACTAAAAGATTCTTTGGGGAATGAAAAAATGGTTCTTTAAAAACACCACTGTGAAAACACCCTTTTGGAAAACTAGAATATTTTTGAGATTAGATTCTTTTGGGACACCCAATTACTAACTCCCTAGCAGCCAGTCTGAACACAATAGCACTTGACAGAATTGGAGTAAAACTGAGGTTTGCAATAAATGTACCACATCAGCAGAAAAATGTGCTTAAATCTCTGTGAACTCTACTTGGAAAGTGCTATATATGTGAAAAAGAGGAAATTAGTGCCAGCTGCCAAACAAACTCCCACACCGTAGAGGTGAGTTTTGAACAGGTATGCTGTTTTCTTGACTGACTTATTCTAAGGCATTTACAGAAGTCGCTTTGAACAGGGTACATTATGTGGTAGTTTACGTCTTGTATGCCTTTTAAAAGACAAAATGGCCACATCACATTTGTAAGTGCTAATGTGAATGCTGAATGTGTCCTGATGTGACCTGGATTACAGCATACAGTATAGTTGTTGTTGTGTGCATTTAGGAAAACAGCTACAGTAGACAGCTTTTATTTCCTGCGAATTTGAGCCAGACTCTTAACGTCTCCAATCTGCAATGGGAAGAAGATAACGACTTAAGGAGTCAGCATTTCTCCTCTCCTTGAGCATTCTTTCGACCCTGACCAGATTCCCAGTTCCAAACACATTGAAACATCCCCATAGCATTATACTCCCACTGCCATGTTTCTTTTTGGGAACGGTGTTCTTTGGGTTGAGCTTCTCCCCCTTCTTTCTCCAAACATAGGCAACATCTCTATGGCCAAACAGCTTTAGTTTTGCCTCATCTGACCAAAGGGCACATTTCCAGTATGCATCATTTTTCTCCAGGTTGTCCTTGACGAACTTCAGTGTAGCTGGGAGATGACTCTTCTGTGGATTTTTTTCCTGGTCAGGAACCTCACAGTCTATTTTCACAGGCCGCTAGTGTCTCCATTGCAACATCAATACCAGACTTGGCTAAATCATTCACCAGTGTCTTGGCAGATACTGGGTGTTTTTAGAAACCTCTCTCACTTTTACTTTCCAAAGGTTTTGAAATCTTTCACTTCCTGCCTCTGTCTTGTGTGGGTCTCTTCAAACTTCTTGATAATACTTCTCATGGCAGTTCTTGACACTTGAAAACGCTTTGATAAACGTACATATCCTTCTCCTACTTTGTGAGCATTAACAATTCTTTTTCTCAAGTCTAAACTAATTTCTCTTTTCTTTGCCATGACAACATCATCGACTGGCTGCTAGGGACAGGCTTCAAAAGAGAGCAGAGCCCCATGTTAAAATGGCCAACTTTACAGCAGGAAAAAACATGTTTATAGTCTGGTACAAATTGTGGTTTTGGTCTATATTAAAGTAATTAAGCCCCAAGAAGCTGTGATTTACAGTGAATTTATAACCGCTAAGGGCGTTGCCTAAAACTCCCAGCTGATAAAACATGGTTACCACAGAATGGTTACCACACAATACAAGTTTGAAATCTGAAAGTGTTTCTCAAAAGTAAGAGTCGAGTCTGAGTCAAACGAGTCGTTTGTAAAACGAATCCCAAGCCGTTTCGTTGTGACGTCAAAACGAAACATTATCATATTGCTGGCCCACTTATTGCACATGCAGACACCAGGGAAAACTTTGAAGAAACCCCTCAAACACTGCCAATACGTGAAGAATCAGTGGTTAAAGTCCCCGTGAACTGGAAGTTGCCAACGACTTTTCTCCAGTGTTGTGACGTATTTCCAAGTGAAATGCAATATTGAATAGAGGGTTTTACTTTAGCGCTCCAGGGTTTTACTTTAGCGCTCCTCCTCTCCACCTCTTGCTCATAGCAGACTAATGGTTGGAGGGGAGTGGTTTTAACCCAAACCGTCAAACTGACGTCATCAGAGAAGGAACGGCATTCCAGACCGGAAGTAACTTTTCAGATTTTGATTAAAGATTACAACGACAAAAAATGTTTTTTTTTCTGTGTATTAACTTGCACTGATTAATTGTTCAGCGCAAGACTAGTATGCACTAACAAAGTAAATAGGGTCAATTTTGATTTCATGACGACTTTAAAGTTCATCTTTACAATTATACCACAGCAGTATAGCCCGAACCTTGTGCTGTGTTCCTGTGTTTGGGAGTTGTTGAGCAAATAAGGTAAAAATAAATGTATGTAGAACTAGAATAGTATTGTGAGAAAGAGATCGAGTGAGTGAGTTTATTACCTGCATTCAGATTTAGCATTTTCCTTCAGGTCAGTCCTATGTTCATAATGAAAAAAACCTATTTAAATGTCCGATGTATTATCTTGAACTTTTAACAGTTATGGGGTTTTCCCGTGACTGACGGCGCTAGTCAAAGCATTTGTCAGTTGCGTCTTTTTCCGTGTTCACAACAATTCAGTCTTTTCAATGTAAAAGTCTTTGCTACTGACTGACACACTCATAAAGACAGTCTTTGCTGCCATCTAATGGCATGAAAATTTAACTTCTGGTTGGATGTTGTTGGAGTGGATGTCTTGGGCAAAATCGCGTTCCGGGGGAGGAGAAATGGGAATGCGGGGGCACTGCGTTGCGACCGCAAAGGGCACTTTCACGATCAAAGGGGCAGGGGCTCAAGCCCCCCCAGCCCCCCCACCCTGTGGACACCACTGTGTCCACTGTGTCTAACAACGCAGTAGTTATATATATATATATATATATAATATATACCTCTACCCATGTTTGCTTTACTTATATCTGTTACTGCCACTGTATCATCTTCAATTAAGACTGGTATTTGAGTTGTCTTTCTCCCTTTCCCACTCATATTTCTTAACATATTCCATATTTTATCCATAGGAGTATCTTTTCCTATAGTAGAACAAAATTCTCTCCATCCTTCTCTGTTAGCATTCTTAATTATTCTTCTTGTGTTAGCTTTTGTTTTCTTATATTCTACCAAATTACCCATATTCATATTTTTCCTAAGTTGTTTAAATGCCTTATTTCTTTCTTTTATTGCTTTACTGCACTCTTCCTTCTACCATGGAATAATTTTATTTTTTTGCCCTGCAATTCTTTGTGGTATATATATTGTTGCAGCCTCCATTATTAAATTAGTAATTGAGTTGCAGAATGTTTTTACCGAATCTTCTACCACTGTATCCATATGTTTCACAATACTTCTTAAATGAATTCCAATCTGCTTTCTCATACATCCATTTACTTTGCAGAAAACACCCTGTAGTACTACTATTTACACTTATTCTACAAACAATTGAAAAATGATCACTTCCAACTGTGCTCTCACTGCTTACTTTCCATTCACATATTTCAGCCATTCTATTTGATATTAATGTTAAACCTATACTTGATACCGTATTCTCTGTTATATTAAACCTAGTGCCTTCTCCTGTGTTTAAGCATACTAAACATCTATCATCCATAAATTGTTCTATTATTTCCCCATTGTGATCTATATTTTTACTCCCCCACAGCCAATTATGAGCATTAAAATCACCACACCATAATTCCTAATTTCATTTTTCAATTTTTTCAAACAAATTTATTGAAATCTTCTTACATGGATTATAAACATTACATTACATTATAAACATAACATTAAATTATTATAAATTACAATTGATTCTTCTCTTAAATACACTTCAACCATGACATATTCAATATCCTTAACCTCATTTAATTCTCTATATATAGTTCCTTCTTTTATAAATGTTACTACCCTTCCCCCTTGTTTCCCCACTCTGTCCTTCCGAATAGACATATACCCTGGTAATACAAACTGCAAATTTGGCTTGAGACATGACTCTTGTACACAAATAACATGTGGCTTACATTCTAAATCTCAAACAAATTTTTTGAATTCTTGACCGTTTGCTACAAAGCATTCCATTTTGCATTTGGAGAGATTTTTCAACAATGGCTGTGTCCCAATTCAGGAGCTGCACCCTTTGAAGGCTGCATAAATCATCGGTCTCGTTTAAGAAAAATAACCATTAGATTGCAACGTAAGAAAGAAATTACAGTATTTTACACCTCACAATGAATATCAGTCAATTTTATTACGTTACTTTTCTTAAATATGACATCCTTGATGAAGTATTCAGCCTAAATGCGACCTCCGGAGGACGTAGCCTCCGAAATTAGCAGCTCCTGTCACCGAAGGAGTGTGGTTTTGGTTGTGAGGGAAAGATTACCTTTTTCAGCTTCCCAAAGAACCCAGCGTTAAGGAAACAGTGGATGAAGTTTGTTTTTCTGGGGCAGTGACGGAGTTGTGCACGTGTGTTTGTTTGTTCTGGGGATTTCGGTGATGAATACTTTGTAAACAAGTCCCAGTTTGGCGCTGGATTTGCAGATCGCAGGTGGTGAGTAAAGCTGCATCAGATGTCTGTGTTTTGTTGGCAATCGGCACGCAAGTGCATATAATGTAAACAACACACACGTTTTTGTTCCCTTTGTATTTATAATGATGTCACAGCTAGCAGACATTGCAGAAGCTGCGCGGCTCGTGACTCTTTAGCTCCGCCCACAGCACTGATGGCAGACACGCCTCCAGGATCTCTGCTACTTCGATCTCTTTGGTTGTGATCTTTTCCCCATTCATTTCTTTCATCTTGAGTAGTTTGTTTTTCTGCCCAGCATCTTTCACTATAATCAGAACTCTCCCTTGATCTAAACATTTAGCCAGAACAACTGATCCAATGATTTTATCGATCGCTTTAGATAATCCTATTGGATGCAATTGCTTTCCTGAACTCTTTTCAAATGTCATCATTACTTTGAAACCATTCTCCTCAGTATTTTGAACAATTTGTTCTCTTGAATTTTCCTGACTTGCTTTGGTCTTTTTTAGGGGTTCAAGCGTGTAGTGCTGAAAACCTATTGTAATTGTTAAATTTTCCAAGGATCAGCAGTCTCCCCTAAAAGTGATCGGGCAGTCTGAATATCAATAATTATCAAAAAAATTTCGAAATATCGAAATTTTGGTTCACGGTCGCCAAGGGGCGCCAAAACGTACCATGTGGGCGGAGCCACTTCTACTAAAATGGCTATAACTCGAGTAAGAAATTAGATATTTGCACCAAACTCAGTTCACGTGTGTATGGGCTCAATCTTTGGTCACGATAAAAAAAATTGCGTCGATTGGACACTAGGTGGCCCTATAACTTGGAAAAAACATGAAAACAGCTGTAACTATGCAACGATCGACTTGAAATTTGGCATGCAGTGTCTTGGTCCAAGGGGGCATGATAGTCTATGAGGACATTGCCGTATTTCGAAAAACATGGCTGCCATTGGCCAATGAAGTTTGAGCACCTATTAGACAAGGTTAACTGAGGCCGATCGGAACGAAACTCGGTGGGCATGTTCGACTCATGGTCTTAGAGGTCTGTGAGATTTTTGAAAGAAATCAGCCACTAGTTGGTGCTAACAAGTTTTATGCCTCAGTACACGTGGTTTCACAGATCCACACAATATGCATATCATTTGATAGATCTCATTTTGAACAACTTGGTCTCAAAAACCAATGCTGTCAATCAAATCATTCATTAATTATTCACGAATATGTGAAAAATCTACTTTTGCGAACTAGTCCTAGGTTTTTCGCCCGATCGGAACCAAACCAGTGCTGGACAATTCTCTGGACACTCTAGATCAATAATTATCCAAAAAAAGTTGAACTTTACCCTTTGGGTCGCTATAACAGGGTCATTTAGAAAGTGGGCGTGGCTAAATATACTCAAAAGCCTATAAAGCCTAAACGAAAACTCAGAACTTCACAAAAATAGGTGAGCACATGCAGCATATGACTCTTAAAAAAAGCAAACCAATTTTTATGGAGATCGGACCATAGGTGGCGCTATAACTGTTAAAAACCTTTAAAAAACATATATTCATTTTTAGCCAAAACCATTAAAAACATAACTCTGGGTGTGGTTGACATATTTTCACGGGAGTCAAGTCTTTAGACTCCTGAATCCTTGTTGAGTCCAGTGATACCAGACATGTAAGGTTTCGCCTAATGGTTTGTGCTACGTTGTGATTTAGCGCTTAAAAAACTTTTGTGAATATCTTCTAAACCGTTAGTCAGATCGAGACAAAACCAGCGTAGGAAGCACGGAACCTAAGTTGATTAAGTAATTGTGGAAGCCCAAATGTCAAAATTTTGATAGGAAGTGGCAAAAAAAAATCCAATCAAAGTCTCTCATGGGTCATTGTTTATGCTCTCTTATATATGTGTCTATAACTTCAAAACGAAATGAGATATTTTCACCAAAATTGGCACACATACGTATGGACACACTCTGAGGACACCCCCAAAAAAGTGGTGGAGATCGGGCAATAGGTGGCGCTATAACAGTCAAAAAACCTTTAAAACCATATTTTTTCTATAGTGAATTGCATGATACTGTCATTTAGTGCCACCAGATGGCAGCAGAAGGCCACAAATATAGTTCAAGGTTTCAAGGTTGTCATTTAAAATCCCTTTTAAACTATATAAATCCTTATAATAACATTACAAATCACATTTTGTCAAGGTTCACCACTTAATTTGTTCATGTGACTTATGTCTTTGCAGTAATATAACATTAGGTTTCAAAAATGTTCTTCAGACACCTACAGGTGACGTCACGGACACTACATCCATTTTTTTTTTTACAGTCTATATGTTTATAACTCATTTGAACTCATTTCATATTTGATGATCTTTACGTGGTTATTGAACGAAACTGAAGCAACACTGAACTGATCTCAGCTGAACAACTGTAGGCTGATATTTTCTTCTTTACAGCTGAATTGAACTATGTTTGCATCATTTAATAATTATTTTCTTGTTTATCACTGTAAAGCTGCTTTGAAACAATCTGTATTGTATGAAGAAGTATATAAATGTGACTTGTATAACAAAGGTGACTTGACTTATGCTGATTTGAATTTTGCATCACACTGCAAAATATCAATGCAACACTGCATACGATTTTAAAGCTCATTGATTTTATCTCTAAGTGTATTAGAGATCATTTTAAAGATGCAATGTATGAAAACAAGTCCTTAAGTCTTATGCAGTGTTGCTTCTTAAGTAAATTTATCTTGAAGCCAAAATATTTAAACTGGAAAGCTTAGCAGCACATTAACATCAGATTGAAATCAGTTTCTTGTGCACAGTATGATAAATGAGAGTAAACATACATTACATATCGTTGCATTAAATAAGCTAGGTTGTGCTTCCTCCAGACATCCTCTCTCAATGTAATCTTTCTCATTGCTAGACTCCTTTTCCATCACAGTACCATCCGGTCCTGTCGTCGTGGTCCGGGGAGCAACGGCTTTTCTTTCCTGCGAATTCGAGCCAGACTCTAACATCTCCAACCTGGTGATCACCTGGCAGCGGGAAGAAGATGCACGAGTGGTCCACAGCTTCTACTACCAGAGGGACCAGCTCGAACGACAAAGCTCAGATTATTTCAACCGTACAAAGTTAAACCAAAATGAATTTGCTAAAGGAAATGCATCTCTGAGTATAGCGAATTTTGGACTGAAGGATGCAGGGAAGTACTTGTGCTCAGTGAGCAACACCAAGGGAACTGGTAAAGGAGTGTTAGAGCTGGTCTATGCGGGTATGCCAAACGACAGTATTATTTTAGTATTTTTAACATACTGTTATAAGTTTTTATTAATTTTTTGAATTAGTTGGTATTTTTATATTGTTTTAATTTTTAAGTTTTAGTGATTTTTGTTGTGCGATTTTGTAATTTGTTTTAGCTTTTTTTTTTTAAAAAAATGTCTAAATAGTTTTTATTAATTCTATTTCTGTTTTAGTTACTTTAGTACATTGTTAAATTAAATAAAAATGAGATATGTTGCCTTGGCAACTAGCTGAAATAAAATAAGTTTAAGTTTTTTTTATATTTTATGTCAAGTAACAAAAGTTTTTGTATAGTTTTAGGTAAAGGTACACTATGTAACTTTTGGCCCTCTTTAAAAACAAAACCCCATGCATTTTGCAGAAGAACATTGGGTCTAATTCACTAAGCATGTGTATGCACAAATTTGTGCGTGAAATCTGAGTACGAACATTTTCGCGAACAAATCACGATTAACCAAAAAACGTAGAATGAAAATGTATTCTAAATTATATTAAAAAAATGTAGGGAAAAATAAAAAGCAACTCAGGGGCTGTTCACACAGAACACGTCCATTGCGGTACTTTTCCATTGTTTTTATGTGAACACATGCTAGAAGGAAGTTTTTGACCGTTACGCTCGCTTCTTTTGCAGCACCTCGGACATGAGCGCCGTGTTTTTAAGATGCAGTGACCAGTTAAAAGAATTTCAACTTTTACACGCAGCGCTGCTCATCAATGTCAGTTCCAAAACAGTGGACCAATCAGAAGAACTTGGAGGCGAGGCAAGCATTGCAAGCTTCTGTTTACAGGTTGCAAAGTGGCATGGCAACTGTTTTATTTGTTCGTTACTGCATCGCGTCTCAAAAGCGCGTCTCGAGACCCTTGCGTTCTGCGCTGCGCTTTTTTAAAAACCATTCCTGACCGCTGCCTCTTGCATTTTTAGTCTGCAGAGAGCGGAGTGACAAAAGGCTGTAAAGGAAAGGTTGTGCGGAAAGCCCTTATATGGAGATGGTTTGGGCATGTCTTATTCAAATTACTAACTTTCTGCATGCGGCCGCTCCACATTCACTAACATTAGAACGAGATTAAACACAAATTTCTATGCGTACACGTGTTGTGAATTAGGCGGAGAAAATCTCCTGTAAGTACAAATACACAATAATCCACACAATTATTAGTGAATGAGACCCATTGTTTTGGTGGTGCTTCGGCTCTGCCTGACTGTGCTGATGAAAATGAATATGGTTATCGTACTGCTCATAAAAAATTCACTACTAACCAGTTTGGATGGAAAGTATCTTCACCTGACTAGCTGAAGATGTTACTGTAGCTTTACCCATTAATATATTAACAAATTCCAGCACAGCACTAAAACAACCATAATGAAATGACCCTTCACAATAGATAATGCTTTACAATGAGCTCTTTTAGAGAGCTACATATGGCAATTTAACTGTTCAATGAAATGCCTTACTCTCCTCTTGAGTAATAAAAACGTCATCTCTGTGTCGCTTTTACAACATTTAAAATCCTTCAATTCTCAATATCTCTGAAAAGTCAAGCGTTCTCTTTTTGCCAGCAGACTATATCCTGTTTTTTTAAAACGGGTGATTCCCCGGCCCGGAGCTTTGAGATTTAGTATGCCTTTTTCTGTGCCACTCCCTTACCAGACACTTCAAATTAGCCTGGAGAAGCTTTTCTCTAATTAAAGATATGACGAGATGCACAGGCGAGTGATGTGCACAATTTCCCACAAAAACCATCCTGACTGGTCTAAATAAACACTTATCATGGGCTTACTATAGTGAATCAGTGTAAGAAAACACTAATTTTGGAAGAAGGATTGATGATATATTGACTCTTGATTTTTTAATGTTGTTAATTTTGAACAACAAAAAAGTTACATAGTGTACTTTTAACTATAATAACTCTGCCAAGCACTAGTCACCGTTCAAATTAAAGCAATAGTTCTATAACAATTTATCACCCTCATGTTGTTCCAAACCCTTATGTTGTAATGTTTTTGGTAACCCAAAATGAGAAAATGGAACTGATGAGGGTGACAGGAGTTTCTTTTTTTGGTGTGAACTATTGCATGGACTCTCCCACTTTGTAATAATATTACAATTTGCCTGTATTCTGTAATGCATGTACCAAGTCATACAGATTTTGACTTATAATAGATGTGAGAGATGTGAGTGAATGTATTTGATTCGGTAAATCATTGTATGCGTTTTGTGTCTTCAGCCTTCTTTTCCGAGCCAAGGTTAAGCATCCATCTCAAAAACTCCGATGTGACCGTCCAATATGAGATGGAGGGCTACCCGAAGCCAGAGGTCATGTGGCTGGGGTCGGGGGGTCAGAATCTCTCTGACCACCAGGAGGTCTCGTCTGCATCAGATGGAGGGATGTACTACTTAAAAAGCCGCTATGTAACCCAGAATCCAGCGTTCAATATCACGTTTACTCTAAAAAACCCTCCTGCACATCAGGAGCTACAGAGGCATGTTATCCTCAGCTATGGTAAGCAGTTTCAGGAAAAAAAAAATATTGTTTCTATTTGATCAATCATTTGATTCATTTTATTGTCTTCCCAACCACTGTTACAAAAATATTATGATGGATTTTTAGAAAAAGTTTGGGGTGGGTATGATTGTGAAATCTTTAGTGTGATATGATCCTTCAAAAATCATTCAAATATGCGGATTTGCTCAAGAAATATTTCTTATTATTATCAATGTTGAATCAGACAGCTCACACAATTATGGTGATTAACAAGTATTAGCTGGGATTCAACAACAGCATATCTTGGTTCTGTGTATCAGCAAAAAAAACAATGTTACTTATGTATTGAGCAGAAACAAAGCAACCTTGGCGTCCGTTTCCAGGCCTTCCCGCTCTCTAACATCTCTCCAGCGCTGGAAAGCTTCCCCAAAATTAACATTGGTCATAACCCTTCTTTTTCTATTTATATTTTTCTTTGTTAGCAAATTCCTCTTTGTTAATATCTCTCTTTCTACAGTCTTTCTACAAATATTCTGCTTGCTCACTTTCTCTCCTCCCCCATCATGATTGGACACGCCCCCTACTGCTGATTGGCTACAGGTGTGTTGAGGCGCTCCATGGATTGGTCTGATTCACTTTGTTTTTTCTTCTATTTACACAGCCAAGACTATGTACAAACATAGAAAAAAAAACAAAAAAAAAACAGAACAGACATCTATAGCAAATATTGTTTGATTAGGTGTTGATTTTAATTTTCAACAGCGTTTCTCAGAAATCGCTTACTGCACCATTAATATTTTTGTGGAAACCGTGATCTGTTTTTTTTTTTTTTTTTTGATGAATAGAAAGTTCAAAAGTTCAAAATTTATTTGGAATAGAAACCTTTTGTAACATTATAATGTTGTATTAACAAAGTTCGGGAGGAACACGTTCAGCCAAGTTCACACTACAGGACTTTAAACGTCGGCAGATCGCTGTGCTGTTCAGGCTACATGACTTGCTGTGGAGTCTTGAAGTCTTTGTGGAGTTCACACTACGTGACACTATGTGATCCGCAACAGGTCACCCACTACACGAACTGACAACA
The DNA here is from genome assembly GCA_037950675.1 of Hypophthalmichthys molitrix. Lineage (NCBI taxonomy): Eukaryota > Metazoa > Chordata > Actinopteri > Cypriniformes > Xenocyprididae > Hypophthalmichthys > Hypophthalmichthys molitrix. The sequence goes on from CM075504.1 coordinate 23,391,088, forward strand.
ACTCTGTCACCCAATGACTTTATTTGAAAATGGACATTGGGAAGAATTTAGATTAAATTTTGAATTAAATTTAATTCAAATTAAATGAACCCTTTCACACATAAGTTTAAAATATTCTGGCTGACCTCTCAGAGTTAAGGCCACGATTAGAACGTTTCCTTTATTGTTTCCATGACGACACGTCATGATTGTCACGTGACACACTGTATGACAGATGTATCGCTTTTCTCACCATGTCATCAACTATCTGATATTCCGATTCTCATATATGTGCAAGTGAGTGTTTTGTCATTTGAAAACCTATCCATGATCTTGATCTTAATCTATAACGCGAGATGGGCGCCGCCTTGTTTGTTTGCGCTTTAGTTCAGAGAGTACTGTCAGTCGGATTTATAGGCTACAGCACGTGAATTCATCCATTTGTACCAAAATACATGTGGCCGGTGAACTGGGAAAAGAATAGAGTGAGCTTTATAGTTACTTGTACTTTATAGTTATTTATAGCTTGAGAAGCTAACCAGAATGAGTCAGCCATCTGCTTTCGAATAGCTCTTGCTGTATTTTGATGACATACGCCACAGTGGCTACGTTTACATGCACCCAAATAATCCATTTGTAATCGGATTAACGGCTCAATCGGATTGAAAAACGTTCATGTAAACACCTTAATCAATCCGACTGAGCTCGATCCGAATGAAATTTCGATCGGATTGGAAGGGGTGGTTTATTCCTTTTCTAATCCGATCCAACAGCAAAAAATGACCATGTAAACGCTTGAATCCGACTACTTTCTCAATTGTATTCAAAAGTCTCTGGGGCACATGCGCAGTGCATTGCTGACACGCATTAATCAGTGCGCAAGTTCACGTTCACGCGTCCTTAGTTGTAAAGATGTATGCCAACAGGTGCGTATGTATCCCAACAAGTGGCGTATGTATCCCTTCGGCACAATATTGGAAATCTTTCCGTTTTAAAACAAGAAGGGGAGCCAATGGATATCACACAAGAAGCAACGCGCAAACTTTACGCAAGAGTTATGCCGGTGAAAAAGTCTCAACCTCGGTCAGTATTCACTACAAAAAGTGAAAGTAAAACGTGACGGAGCTGTCTGACGCTGCATTAACGGAGCATATTCTCTCAGAGACTAATTTCAGCATAAAATGCTGATAACGGTATATAACTGTCTAAATTTATTCCATTATTTTTCTTGTGGCTGTACATATAGGCTAGTGAAACAAATGAGAATAATAGTATTTCGTTTTTTATTTAAATATTTAAACAGGTTGTTTTTTTAAAGTCGGTGCTTGAAGTAAAGCTACGCTTAATTTTCATTGATGACAATATTATAGCCTACTACACTCTTAATAATTTTAATTATAGGTCTATAGTCCATTGTATTAGACCTAAAAAAAAAAAAATGTTTAAATCATTTTCAAAGATTGCTAATAGCCTAATCTTATATTATCCTCAGAGCACGTCAGTTATGCGGTGATGCGCTATGAAATTATCGCGGGGCAAATTTATTATAATATTAAATTTAATAATAAAAGAAAGAAGCCTAACCTAATAGTAATAATAATATACTAGAAGAATGTAACAGGGCTACATTATTTGGAAATACCAAATCCTCTTAATATTGCCAGGATTTGATGTTTTTGACAATATCTCTGGCTATCGTCGATACATGATCATCGTCTGTTGACTCAACCTGGGTTCCCGCAAGTGTGATTGATATGACGTCACACGCAGAGCGCGTGCGCAAAAGTTTTAATCGGAATGTATATAAAACACATATAAACGAATATTTGAATCAGATTACAATGTTTAGAGTACATGTAAACAGACCTGCAATCGGATTCAATTCATTCGGATTGACGAAAATTGGTGCATGTAAACGTAGCCAGTGACGTGATGTCGGCACTGTCATTCTAACTGCTATGCACTTCAAGTCAAATTCCTGTTGGTCTGCGCAATGCTACGTGAAGTCAAACACATGAACAGTTCTTGCGCCTGGCATTGTAAACAGGCACCAAAGTAGGTCATGTTGTGTCAGAAACATTTGCCATTCCTCAGTAAAGTCCCTTAAGCAAATGGAAAAATTCCCACTGTACTTCAAACAGTCAACTATTTTAAGAGATTATATCGTAATAAATTTTTTAGCTGTATCGCCCAGCCCTAACCCTGACAGATATGGGGTTGTAGGAAATAGCATTTTAACATTATAATATATACAGGTGCTGGTCATATAATTAGAATATCATCAAAAAGTTGATTTATTTCACTAATTCCATTCAAAAAGTGAAACTTGTATATTATATTCATTCATTACACACAGATTGATATATTTCAAATGTTTATTTCTTTTAATTTTGATGATTATAACTGACAACTAAGGAAAATCCCAAATTCAGTATCTCAGAAAATTAGAATATTACTTAAGACCAATACAAAGAAAGGATTTTTAGAAATCTTGGCCAACTGAAAAGTATGAACATGAAAAGTATGAGCATGTACAGCACTCAATACTTAGTTGGGGCTCCTTTTGCCTGAATTACTGCAGCAATGCGGCGTGGCATGGAGTCGATCAGTCTGTGGCACTGCTCAGGTGTTATAAGAGCCCCGGTTGCTCTGATAGTGGCCTTCAGCTCTTCTGCATTGTTGGGTCTGGCATATCGCAACTTCCTCTTCACAATACCCCATAGATTTTCTATGGGGATAAGGTCAGGCGAGTTTGCTGGCCAATTAAGAACAGGGATACCATGGTCCTTAAACCAGGTACTGGTAGCTTTGGCACTGTGTGCAGGTGCCAAGTCCTGTTGGAAAATGAAATCTGCATCTCCATAAAGTTGGTCAGCAGCAGGAAGCATGAAGTGCTCTAAAACTTCCTGGTATACGGCTGCGTTGACCTTGGACCTCAGAAAACACAGTGGACCAACACCAGCAGATGACATGGCACCCCAAACCATCACTGACTGTGGAAACTTTACACTGGCCCTCAAGCAACGTGGATTGTGTGCCTCTCCTCTCTTCCTCCAGACTCTGGGACCCTGATTTCCAAAGGAAATGCAAAATTTACTTTCATCAGAGAACATAACTTTGGACCACTCAGCAGCAGTCCAGTCTTTTTTGTCTTTAGCCCAGGCGAGACGCTTCTTACGCTGTCTGTTGTTCAAGAGTGGCTTGACACAAGGAATGCGACAGCTGAAACCCATGTCTTGCATACATCTGTGCGTAGTGGTTCTTGAAGCACTGACTCCAGCTGCAGTCCACTCTTTGTGAATCTCCCCCACATTTTTGAATGGGTTTTGTTTCACAATCCTCTCCAGGGTGCGGTTATCCCTATTGCTTGTACACTTTTTTTCTACCACATCTTTTCCTTCCCTTCGGCTCTCTATTAATGTGCTTGGACACAGAGCTCTGTGAACAGCCAGTCTCTTTTGCAATGACCTTTTGTGTCTTGCCCTCCTTGTGCAAGATGTCAATGGTCGTCTTTTGGACAACTGTCAAGTCAGCAGTCTTCCCCATGATTGTGTAGCCTACAGAACTAGACTGAGAGACCATTTTGCAGGTGTTTTAAGTTAATTAGCTGACTAGAGTGTGGCACCAGGTGTCTTCAGTATTGAACCTTTTCACAATATTCTAATTTTCTGAGATACTAAATTTGGGATTTTCCTTAGTTGTCAGTTATAATCATCAAAATGAAAAGAAATAAACATTTGAAATATATCACTCTGTGTGTAATGAATGAATATAATATACAAGTTTCACTTTTTGAATGGAATTAGTGAAATAAATCAACTTTTTGATGATATTCTAATTATATGACCAGCACCTGTGTGTGTGTGTGTGTGTGTGTGTATATATATATATATATATATATATATATATATATATATATACAGTCTTGTCTTTTTATTTATATCGCAATGAAATTGTATGTTGACAGACCAACAGTAAAAGTGTAACTGTGAATCCTGTCCAGTCTCTTGCAATCAATACCCCACATAGATTGTGTAAATTTGTACTGTTGAAATTAAGATATGCCATACAGATAAAGTGCAGTCTTCTGCATTTTCAATCGTCATAAAAATTGCAGCCATAGTTTATCTGAAAATACTGACAGAGTACACTGTTATATTGACAACATGTTTTCTCCTATATTTACCCGCCCACATTTCACAGTTTTCCTAAGGCCACCGGGTGGCGGTGGCCCCGGGTGCGAGGGCCCTTTCATCGCTGCTTGCAGCTTTAATTATTCTTATTATTTCTGTTTATTCATCTTATTATTTTTAGTTTTATGAGGACTTTCCACTGACATAATGATTTTATGCTGTGCAAACTGTATATTCTGTCCCCTAAACCTACCCATCACAGAAAACTTTCTGAATTTTTACATTTTCAAAAAACATCACTTGATTTAAAAGCTGCTTTCCTCATGGGAACCAAAAAATGTCCCCACAAGGACAAGGATTCCAGATATTGCCATCCTTGTGGCGACATTTTGTCCCAATAAGGTAATGTTTACCAGGACCACACACACACACACACAACGGGCCTATTTACATCTGTTCACTTTATGCATTTTCTCTGCTCTCCATAATACTTTTGAGACAATCACTCAAAACACTTCAGGAGGTGGATTGAGAAACATTCCAAATGAAATGTGTAAACTTTACTCCTCCCAAAATGGTAAAAAAAAGGAAAGGTTGAAAACTGTGAAAAACATGGTTTAGGCTATTGAGAATTTGGTGCAGAAAATGGAGTCTAGTGTTTTAGTGAATCAGAAAAACTGTATTAAAAAATACCTACCTATGTTGATACGGACAATGGATGGAAACAGTCTGAGAAGGAGAGGAGGAAGAGTGTGTGTCACCTCCTGAAGTGTTTTGAGTGATTGTCACAAAAGTATTTTGGAGGGCATTTCAACCTGGTCTTTCCACGATCAGACAGCTATCCAAACAGAGAAAATGCATGAAGTGAACAGATGTAAATAGGCCTGTTGTTTGTGTGTGTGTGTGTGTGGTCCTGGTAAACATTACGTTATGGGGACAAAATATCGCCACAAGGATGGCAATATCTGGAATCCTTGTCCTTGTGGGGACATTTTTTGGTTCCCAATAGGAAAACAGCTTATAAATCATACTAAGTGATGTTTTTTTTGAAAATGTAAAAATGCAGAAAGTTTTCTGTGATGGGTAGGTTTAGGGGATAGAATATATAGTTTGCACAGCATAAAAATCATGTCAGTGGAAAGTCCTCATAAAACATAAAAAAAATAAAATTAAAAAAAAAAACCCAAATGTGTGTGTGTCTGTGAGTTCTTGAGAGAATCAGTCCTTTATTGTCTGATGGATTATAGGTTCATCTCTATTTAATGGGACAATTTTGAATAAGTATCACCCTAGTTTAAAAAATTTGCCCCCGGTTTCACAGAGATAATCTAGTCCTAGACTAAAATGCATGTTTGAGCTTTTTTATCTGAAAGTAACCTGCACTGACATATATTAAAATAAGTCAGAGCCATTGTTTTGTCTCAAGATGCACACTAGTAGTTTTTTTCTAGGGTAAGTTTATAAAAGCTATTTAAATACCCCACTCCTGGCATAGGATCTCCCAAACCAGCCTTATGAGAACAAAAGGCACAGTGTCTACAAGGTGACATTGCAAGTGATTGAGACACAAAAGCCTGTTTGTCAGTCTTGGACAAAAGAGAATCAGGAGTTCGAGGAGTGCAGCGAGTTTCACAAGTTTTGCTTTTTGGAATTTAATCACCCGAATAGCGGACTAAACAATCCTCCCAGACATGCTGTCAATGCGAGGGAAGAGTTGCATAAAGCTTTAGGAATTTGACATGCTTTGATGTAGATCAAATCATTTTAGATCACATTTTAGATCAGGATAGTTAGAATAGGAGCAGGGATATGAAGTTTGGGATATATATTTCAGCAAGGATGCATTAAATTGGTCAAAAGTACTAGTAAAAACTTCTACATTGTAACAAAATAATTTTATTTCAAATAAATCCTGTTCTTTTGAATGTTCTATTCATCCTAGAATCCTGAAAATTCAGCTTTGATCACAGGAATAAATTACATTTTAAAATATATATATATATATATATATATATATATATATATAAAAAAAAAAAAAACTGTATTTACTATACTGTATTTACTATTACTGTATTTTTGATCAAATATATGAACTTGTATATAAAAGTGCCATTTAAACTCAACATGACATTGAAATTAAAATTTGATACATCAGTGCACGTCATTTCAAAGAAAATGAATTTTCACTGAGAATGTTAAATATTACTGAATATTCTGTTTGAAATGTCATTATAGAAGTAAAATTGTTTACAGTTTTACGTTGACTGTAAGATGTTTGGAAATGTATATTATGGAGTGATTTGTCAGTGACGTTCCTCTTGTCTATCTTTTATTGCAGATGGGAATATAAACTCCAGAACATCAGTTGTGGCTCTGTCTATATTGTGTACTTTCCTCATGTGTTCAACAGGCCTTCTGTTATGGTTATACTGCCGTGACAAGCAGAGATGACTTCATGATTCTGGACTCATCAATAGCTAATTTACTTGTGCTGAACACTAACAACTACTACCAGAGTGAGCTTTTATTCTTCTATTTAAAGTAGTTATGCTGCTAAACTAGACTTTATATAAACAAGATTTGGTAGCGAAATACAATATATATATATATTTTGCTAAACTCACAGCTACTAAAGATGTCCCTGAAATGATTACAATATCTAGCAATAACTGAACACTAGCTCAACCCATTTCATGAGTTTCAGGCAGGACTATCAATCATCATCATTAGCTCTGGACTCACAGAAATGACACACTTCAGCTTTAAAACTAACAGGTCAATGAAGACTGATATATTTAAAAACAATGACTATACGAAAGTTTAAAGAAGACAAATCACTTAAAGTCATTGTAGCTGCTGCTGTCAGAAGGCTTTACAGTATCACTAGAGAGGTTTACTTTCACTGTAGCATTAAAATTAACAGGATATAATGAGACTGATGAGATGTATTTTATTTTTTTATAAACTTTAGAACAAAAAGAAGCTTTATTGTGCAGATCCTTGACCAAATATGTGTAATGTTTAAGTAAAAAAAAAAAAAAAACTAAACAGTATTTTGGGTCAATAATAATAGTATTTCTTTTGAGTTATGTGTGTGTTTCTAGATCACAAAATGAAAGCATATTTTATATCATTATTAATCACAAAAATCAGTCAAAAATATGTAGTATTTCAGCCATGTCATCCACATAACACTCCACAGTTTACAGAAATGATACCTCTCACATGTCTGTTCCAACTAGAAGTATCTTTTAAAATCATGTCTGTTAAAAAGAGGTGTTTAATCAGTTGTGAATTTAAATATCGATGATGACGAAGATCTCTGGCTTTTCTGTATCATGTACCTGCATAGCAGAGTAGGTAATTGCTTTCACTTCTGTACCCTGCAAAACAAGAGAATAAAAGCATTAAAGTCTTTGGAATCTGATTCCCATTTAAATGAAAGTGTAATTTATGCACACCCAGGAATTAGAATGTAACCAGGTCAGACATAACAGTATTTGATTTGGCTCAAACAATGACATGAATGTGTTCGCTTAAACATTAACCACTGTTTCTTTAGGCTTGCTCGGTTTAGTCTAGATAAAAGGATCTGCTCAAATGAATAAATGTAGTACATGTTTACAACAAAGAGAAAAGTATCATGTAGAACACCTGGAACAACATGCAGTATTCTGTGGTTGGAATACATAGAAAGACTCATTCAGACTGGCTTCAAAAATATAATACTGCAAAAATATCCTGAAACCATGAGAAACCTCTGTGCTTGCCAAACTATTTACAAAAATAGAAACATTGCTCATGTGTATAATGTCAGACATCACATTCATCTGGATGCACAGTATAATTTTAAGATTACTTTAAATGTGCTGCTGCATAGGAAAGATTATAAAAGGGATGTTTCAAAGACACATAATAGTACAAGATTATAACTGGTAATTTTGTAAGTTTGGTAAGTGAGATCATACAGTGAAACAAACAACAGTATTTAAGTAGCATATAACACAGACAGTAGTCATTATCAACATTTTGATAACAGTCATGCTTGTATAGCTCCAACCTACTCCAATATCTGCAGATTTCTATAAAACTGTGACAAAGTTACGTTTCAATAGCAGGAATTAAATCTCATCATAAATTTAGCTTAAATCTAGCAACAAAAAGGTATTTTTCAGACTGGTTTAGCTAATGCATGTGCACTACATATGGACTACTGTATAGATTCCATATTGAGAAAATAATTGTCCAATCATGCATTGTGGTTGTGGTGACTAAAGTATGTTTAGGCGTTATCCATAAATTTTCTACACTCAATTATGTGATTTTGTGGTCATTTTAATGTTTGTTTGTTTTTTTTTGCCAATCTTGAACTATGACTTGTGTTTTTAAGCTTACAGAAGGCACGATATTTCAAAACTCCCATGACTCTGCTACGACTTGAAAGAAAGTTGGTATTTGTCATTCTTCCACTGTTATAGCTGTTGGAATGAAAGGGTGACATTATAGTCCCGGTAGACATTGGATTGCCAACAAACCATTAACTCCCTCGACGCAGTTCTCTTTATAGGGTTGGCAAAGAAAAAGTGTAAGAACAACATGAGCTACTGTTTAGATTTAGTTGGGATGAGACTGAATGAGTAATGAACCACAGACATGTAATTTTACAAACAATAGCTGTGGCCACAGACAGATGGAAAACATACTTGCGGATGCTTATTTATGTTGAATTCTTCACCCCATCTATAAATAAAAAAGGGAGAAAGAATGAAGCAGGAAGCAGTTACACATCAACATAATACAATAATCTTACATTCTGAATTATTTGAAAACTAGAGGGAACTAAGGCTTTTAAATGCCAATTTAATTAGCCAACATGATTCACACTTGTATTTCTCAGAAGGCACACTATGAAATCCCCAATTCCAATCACTGCTGGAAAAGCCAGACTATTTTTTGGGAACGTGGTAGCTCTTTCAGAGCAAGAGGAAATTATGCAGTGAAAGTTTATTTGATGCTTTGTTAAACAGGTCAACAAGAGTCACATTTCCTATTTAACTCCCAGACACTGACGCAGACATTTTTTTTTTTTTTTTTTGCTTTGAAAGAACAAAACAGAAAGTTGAACTTAGATGAGAGGATAGTTGTTTTAGCCATTTCTCAGGAAGGCCCTATATTTTTGCTGCATTCTTTGGAATTTGCAAAGCATAATAACAACTGATTGCATAGGATTTTATCCAATATATAACACAATGTATAACACAATTTTTCTTTATATAAAGTTGGATATATAAGTATGTCCAACTTTACCCACATAAATTCGGTACACTCATTAAAAGCAATATACAGTAGTGACCAAAAATGATGTCCAGAGGGGACCCTAATGACCCTACAAGTTCAATTAAACCATCAAAGTATGATTTTTAAATATTTTAAATATGAGTGAAGTACAAAACACTTAATTGGTTAAGATATTTATCAGACAAAATTATTTGGCAAAAAAAATAAAAAGAGGCAAAACTACAACTACAAATGCATAGAAAAACAAAAAAACATATACAGTGTGAAAAACATACACAGACTACAACATAATCTGTTATTAATATTTTGTTGGTTCTCTCATTTTTGCATGTGTTCAGAATTTCTCTGTGACAGCCTGGCCCAAAATTAGTCCGCACAATTTGGCATATTTCATTGCGTTATCACAAATAAAACAACTGACTTCAAGCACATGCAATATGTTTACAAAATCTTTAACACATTTTTAATAATATTCATGAAGATGTGAATTTTCCTAGGCTGGACATCACTTTTGGCCACTTCCTTATCAAATCAAAATGCTTTATAGCTTGTGAACTAAACCAGATCTTATATGCTTAATGTGACTCAAAGGCATGAAGATACTAAGAAATTATAAACATTATCATTATGATTTTCTGTAAAGCTGCTTTGAAACAATGTGTATTGTGAAAAGCGCTATATAAATAAATTCAACTTGACAACACCAAATGATCAGTGTTTGATGGCTGGAAGTGTCTTTTTTTCCCCACGGGACATATTTGAGTCAAATGGTTTGGCAATCTCTAACTCAGAAAAAGAGCTTTATGCAGCATACACATCTTGTCATCTGATGAAATTATTTTAACGTGTCAACATGGTTTCCAGTGAAAATGATTCAACTCCCTTTCAGATTTAATCATGGTTACATCATTTTGATTTATTCAGAATCCCTTCAGATATTTCTGCCTGGCTATGTATACCCAACTCGAGTTAAATGAGTTCATTCGGTTAAACACACAAAAGGTTAATGTCCTGCTGAATGTTTCTGCTAAAGCATTCCTGGTGTAAGGTTTCATTTTTAGAACAGAGTCAGAACTCACCCTATAGAGCGGATTCTGTACCGTATTCGATCTATGTGCAGCACTTTGACTTCCTGCAAAACAGGAAAAGGGTGAGATAGTTGGAAAACTGAGAGCTTACGAGAAATCAAACATCAGTGTGTGCATGTTTTACCCTTGGAACGAAGAAGATATCAGCGCTAAATTTAAAGAGCCAGTCATCCAAAAAATGGAAAAGAAGTGACTCCATATCTTCTCCTGAAACAAAACAAAGATCAAGTAACCACTTGGTTCGCTACAGTGACAGGTTTTATTTTACTATGAAGAGAGAGAGAGAGAGAGAGAGAGAAATAAGAAAAGCACAGAAAAACAAAAAGCAAACACTGACTACACATAATCAGTTATTAATATTCTGTTGGTTCTCTCTGGTTTTTGGATGGCCAAAAACTATATCCGCACAATATGGCATGTTTCATTGCATTATCACAAATGAAACAACTCACTCTAAGCACAAATAAGCAGTAAGCTTACAAAATCTTTAAAGTCCCCCTGTGGTGAAAATCAATTTTTTAATGTTGTTCATATGTCTATGTGGTGTTTTTAACATGCTTTAAGACAAACCACATGCAAATTCATAAGTCAACACCATTGCTGAGTATTCTCTTTAAAACTGCAGTAATCCAAAGACAGTCTTAAACCTGCGAGTTGAAATTGCTGGTGTTTCTCACATCACAAACTGCCGGCAGGCTTTAGCATATCATTAACTGACTGCACAAGGGAGTCTAAAAGAAGGTTTTTTAATCAGTTAAAAATTTGCTCAAGGATTGTAGGTCAGTCTCTAGAGAATAATTAGTTAAGAATGGCTAATAATATAGTTTCTGATCCTAATCATCCTGCATAATGAGTTTGAATTATTACCATCAAATCAGAGGTAAAGAGTTCCAAGACTCAACAAAGTTAGGCTGAAACACTCGTTTGTGCATCAGGCGATCCTTGAGTTCAATACGACACTTAATCGAAAAACAAGAGTATTGTGAATGTGTTGTAGTTGTATAAGTGTAGTAGGATGTAGTAAGGGTAAGGTGTATTGTAATGTTTAAGGGAGTGTAATGTGTGTTAATTTTGACAGCAAATTTTGATTTAGTTTTAGTCATATTTTAGTCACCGGAAATTGTTTTAGTTTTAGTCCAGTTTTAGTCGACTAAATCTACAGTAGATTTAGTCAACTAAAATCTAATTTAGTTAAATTGTAAATCATTAAGTAAGCATTTATCTAACAATACACAGATCCAATACACTGATATACATCTGATATTCTCCAAACTGTTTATGTTCACTTAAGACAACCAACTGTACTTTACTCGCCAAAGTGGACGTTTTTTTGACCGTTTAAGTGCAAAAACACACAAAAGAGACCTCAATTCAGTGCATGACAAAGTTGTCATTGAGGTAGTTTTTGTTTAAAATTTTGATTAGATTTTTAGTTTTTCTGCTTTCATTGTAATTTTAGTTAAAAGTTTTAGTATTTTTTTGTGTTTGTCTTTTAGTTTTTGCTTTTAAATGTCTATATAGTTTTTTATTTCTGTTTTAGTTATTTTAGTACATCAGGTTAAGCTAAAGCTAGGAAACTAGGTTAAATAAAATAAGTTCAGATTTTATATATTTATTTTATTTCAGTTAACGTTTATTTCAAGTAATAAAGATTTTTTATGGTTTTAGGATTAGTTAACTATAATAAAAAAAATATATAAAAATATACATATAAAATGTATAGAATAATGTGTCAAATGTGTCAAAGTCTTTCCTTCCCGTGATAGAAGATACAGTAGTTTACTATAAATTAAATAGAAATTAAATTAAATTAAATACAGTTTATTGTGTAAACAAAACGAAAATAATATCCAGGAAAAAATAATAATTATAAACCATCCAGAAATACACCGTGACTCTTATTTTGAAATGTCTACAGTCTGCACTGTAGCAGTAGCATGATGCTCGTTCAGATGAAGGAGATAAAACATGCATTCTTACAACCGTCTAAAACATACTACCATATAAGCATCGTCATAATTCATCAACATTAGCTTATAAGCAATCGCCTGGCATAAATGTGCGCTATTCATTTATTGCGAAGCAGTCTGAAGTGCTGCTGGACGAGCCTGGACGGCGCACAACAGCGCCGCTTTTTCCCGCGGTTAGATCAGCACGTTACACTTCAAATGTGCGCATCTTCCACACAGGACAGCAGTCCTGACTGGATATCTTCCCAAATCGTCCCTCTCTATCATTTTCGTCTCGTTTTTTATTCGTTGACGAAAATTAGACTGGATTTTCATCATAGTTTTAGTAATTCAAAACGCATTTTTATTTAGTCATCGTCTCGTTTTCGTCCGTGAAAAAATGTCGTTGACGAAAATTATGACGAAAATTATTCGTCAACGAAATTAACATTGGGATTAAGTGATGTTGATTGTTGTAAACATAGATATTGTTGTGCAAGAAAAATTTCAGACTCGTCTGACAATACAGTGCTATATCTATCCATCTATTTCATCTTATTCTGTTATGAAAAATCGGGTAGATTTAGCAATATGGCGGGTGTATGATGCATACGATGTTATGATGAACTATATGCCTTTCTCCACTGACGTTCTGAGATGTTCAAAGCATTTCTAAGGATACTGATTGTTAGAAGGCAGTTGACTGACTTGTGTATGTGAACATGGTTTGTGTAACATTAGCAACACATTATTAGCTGTTTGATAACATAGTCAAGCAAAATGCTAATCATATTACCGTTATGTGTCCGACCTTGTAAAAAATGATACCATTGTGCAGCGTTTACCTCAGTAAGTTGACCGAGTGGCTTGTGTCTGAGCTCGTGCTAGCGAGTGGAGGCGGGGCTAATTATCATATTCATAGTTCCGTGTATATTAAATGAGGCAAGGGTGTAGTCTTAAGGCGTTAAGAATTTAAAAAAGATCTCAGTTTAATGTTTTTTAATGTTTAATACATTTTTTAGTGGTCTTGCAAAGTAACAAACAAGAAATTTGCAAAAACAAATGCCCTTTTTTTCCCCTGTTTAATAGCGAAAATAGCTTGTTTTAATTGTTTTGCTGCACAAAAGTCAGAATAATTAAGCACTACATATGTGGTAAATAGCTTTAAATGTCAGTTTTTATTTCTGCCTTTGCACTCTTTGAAAACTACTTGACTAGACTATTTAATATTGTCCTCAGCAGTAAACAACGGTTTAATTATGCTGTGAAGTGTGGATTCTGGAATCTACTGCCGCTTCAATATATATCTTTTAAGTTATTAATCAACATTTATCTTTCCAAATATTAAATTATTTTAATGACTTCTTCAACTTATGTTAAAGCATTTATTTTCCTTTTCATCTTCAACCACTAAAAAATAATTAGGGCCCGAGCACCGATGGTGTGAGGACCCTATTGTAATTGCTCGGTCAATTCTTCTTCTTCTCTGAAATGAATCGCATTTTTTAGGGCCTAAACATGCTCAAAAACTCATGAAACTTTGCACAGGCATCAGAAGTGGTGACAGTTTACGTCTAATATGGTTTTCAGAATTAGGTGTGGCAAAATGGCTAGATAGCGCCACTTATAAAATTACAATCAAATCTGAAAACCCAACAGGAAGTCAGATATTTTGAATTTTCTCCGCAAATTTTTGGCAGTTTTTGCCACTTCCACGCGTTGTACTTTAACGAACTCCTCCTAGAGCTTTAATCAGATCAACATCATATTTGGTCAGTCTAATCTAAAGGCCTTTGAGACGTTAAATTGCGAAGATCTAGAGATTTCGCTGAAGGGCGTGTCCGTGGCGGCCTGACAAAGTTCGATGTTTCGCCATTAAACAGGAAGTTGTTGTAACTCGGGCGTACAATGTCCAATCTGCCCCAAACTTCACATGATTCATTAAAGTCCTGGCCTGAAGACATCTACATGGCAATATTCAGTTACAGTCATAGCACTACCTGTGGGTAACAGGAAATGACATGTTTTACACTGTGATTAACTCCTCATAGAGATGTAACCAGAAGCACATCATATATGGTCAGTCTAATCTTAAGGCCTTAGCGATGTTAAATTGCAAAGATCTCGACTTTTCGTTGAACGGCGTGTCTGTGGCGGCCTGACAAAGTCTGATGTTTTGCCATGAAAGAGGAAGCTGTTGTAACTCAAGCATACAATGTCTAATCTGCCCCAAACTTCACACGTGTGATAAGAGTCCTGGCCTGGTCTTGGCTCTATATATGCCAATATTCAGTTAGTTATAGCGCCACCTGCTGGCAACAGGAATTGGCATGCTTTACACTGTAATTCACTCCCAGAAACACATTTCAGTATGCCACAAAGTGCTAAACATATTAGAAATGTCTTGTCTAAGTGCTAATGTATGCGACTAACGCCACGAAACAGGAAGTTGTTGTAACTCAGGCATACAATGTCCGATCTGCTCAAAACTTCACATGTTTGATAATAGTCTTAGCCTGAAGACATCTACATGGCAATATTCAGTTACAGTCAAAGTGCCACCTGTTGGCAGCAGAAAGTATGGCACTTTGAAATGACTTTGCCATATTTTCCTTGTATTTACTTGCTTACATGCATGTAGCCCACTGTTCACTGTTTTCCTAAGGCCAACGGGTGGCGGTGAGCCCAGGTGCGAGGGCCCTTTCATCGCTGCTTGCAGCTTTAATTTTGAATATTGTCTGTACCTCTCACTAAGAGAAAAGTACAACTTATCAGTATGTTTTGAGAAACATTCCTCTGGAGTCTGGGCCAACTTCAACCTGGAAGAAGTTTGTGTGTATCTGTGTATGTGCGCTAGTGTTTCGTGTATAGGTCCTGTATTGGTATCAATGGACAATTGGCACTCTGCTCGAGACCTGCAGACGCCTTTTCATGACTTAACAGGACATCCTGTGCCTAAGTTCATGGTATGAGCATCAGCATTGTGATGGATGGAGATATGCTTCTGATTATCTGTCCATGTGTGGAAGATTACTAATTTTGTCTATTTTTCTTAGCCAATCAGAATCATTCAACCTGAATTAATCATGTAGTTAGTGGACTTTGTTGGCCAGGTCGTCATTGTAAATGAGAACTGGTTCTCAATTAATTTACCTGGTTAAATAAAGGTTAATAATTAATAGTTAGAGTATAATTGTTGTGGAAATGTGAATGTACGCAGAGCGGCCTACGAACTTCTTGTGAGACTTGAAGTTGGCTTCTGCTGATGAAACTGCAAACTATTCTTCAGTAAAATTTTCTTCAATTTATTTTTTTTAAACTTTGACTCCGGGTCTTCATTTCTCATATCTGGTCTTTTGGGCCTTTAAATGTAAAATTCCCCTACAGCTGACAGATGGAAGGAGATGGAAGAACACAGATTCCTTCCAAACCAGTAACATTTTTCCACTGGTCAGTGGGTCTACAATGGCATGTTGATACAGCTTGTCTCTGTGAACACGCAGACATACCTTGGACTTCCAACAGATATACTGATTGTTTTACTGTACAGTCTGTTTATTCTATTCCCTCTACGATAACAGATTTAGTATGAAAATGGGGACCAAAGTAATATCCTTATAAAAATTAACTGGTATGACTATCCTTGTGGGACAGAACTTTGTTTTTTCTTTTTATTATTTAGACCCCTAGAATTTCATTAGCCAATTTAATCATCCGCACTTTATTTGTCCGGAGGTTTGCGCTTCCCACTATCACAGAAGCATGATTTAAAGAGACATATCACTCAAAACAGACCCTTTTGTCATCATTAATTCACCAATTCCTACTTTCCACATTAATTCACTCCTACCAGCTAAAAGTTTGGAATAATTACAATTTTGTAATGTTTTTGAAAGAAGTCTCTTATGCTCACCAAGGCTGCATTTATTATCTTAATCAAAAACTGTTTTCTATTGTATTGTAATATATTTTAAAATGTAATATATTCCTGTGATACAAAGCTGAATTTTCAGCATCATTACTCCAGTCTTCAGTGTCACATGATCCTTCAGAAATCATTCTAATATGCTGATTTGGTGGTCAAGAAACATTTCTTATTATCATCGATGTTGAAAACAGTTGTGCTGCTTAATAATTTCTTTTATATGCTTAATATAAACCGTGATACACTATCATTCAAAACTTCGTAGTGAGTACGACTTTTAAATGAAGAAAATTTAAAATAAGAAATGAGCACTTATTCAGCAAGGACACATTTAGTTTATTCAAGTGGCAGTAGACATTTATAATGTTACAAAAGATTCTGTTTCAAATAAACGCTGTTCTTTTGAAATTTAGATCCATCAAAGTATCCTGAAAAAAAAGTATCACGAATTCCACAAAAATATTAAGCAACAAAAATTGTTTAACAACACTTTAACAATAATAAGCACCACTGTTAATAATTGAGAACCAATAATAATTGAGCAGCAAATCTGCATATTAGAATGATTTCTGACACCTTCCTGTGATGCCTGAAGTAGAGCACGGCGCTGGCAATGTCAAGGTCATGGGTTCAATTCCTAGGGAATGTAAGTACTGATCAAATGTGTATCTTAATTGCAATGTAAGTAGCTTTGGATAAAAGCAATCTGCCAAATGCATAAATGTAAATGTCCTGACTCCTGAAGGATCATGCGCCACAAAAGACTGGTGTAATAATGCTGAAAATTTAGCCTTACATCACAGGAATAAATTACAAACATTTGAAAATATATTCTAATTATAAACATTATTATTTAAAATTGTAATAATATTTCACAATATTACAGTTTTACTGTATTCTTGATCAAATAAATGCAGCCTTTGTGACTATAAGAGACTTCTTTCAGAAACATAAAAACATTTCACTCACATATGAAAATTTTGTCATCATTTACGTCTACAAAACTACCACTTTGGCACTTCATAAAGACATCGTAAAACTAATCCATATGCATTGAAAAGTTTAGTCCAAATTTTCTGAAGAGACTCGATCACTTTATTTGCTGAACAGATTGAATTTAGGCTTTTATTCACATATAAACATTCATCAACACACACACATCAGTTGTAGTAAGCTCAAGCACGCTTGCTTGACGTGCGAGAACCAGTGAGGTTCATTCTTGTGTGTTACGCAGCACTTTTGTGCTTCTATTTATGTTTGCTAATCAATGTTCCCTTTCAGTCAGTCACGTTCGACGTACGTCAGTCGTGACCGACGAATTGGGATATTGCCAGAGAGCCCTATCAGCTTTGAGTAAACTAAAACAAGCCAATAGAATTGGCGTGCAATATTTGCATAATGCGCACCGCCCCCGCCAGGTGGTATAAATAGGGGAGCAGATGCAATCGCACTCTGTCTTTCGCTTCGGAGCCAACCGTGTTCCTGTGAGCTTCATTCAAGGTCACGAGCTTCAGAGGAGCCCGAGCGTGTTTACAGCTCTCAACTGCTGTTTTTACAGCATTATTTGCCCGTGGCATTCGGTTGCGATTTGGGCCGATTTCTCTGTGTATGTGATCAGGGAGTGGTGTACCTGATCACATCGCGGCTGTTCCCTGTGTGCTTCGGCACATGAACAGAGCTGAATTTCCCCCTCTAAAAGAGCTTCACAGATGAACCCTGTGTCTTTTTCAAGATGTCATTTCGTCTGTGCGTTACTGGATGCGGTCGTTCCTTGGTCCCCGCTGATGGTCACTATCACTGTATCACATGTCTGGGCGTTCAGCATGCTGAGGCAGCTTTTGTGGATAGCTCATGACTCTCAGTGTTGAGATCTAGACTCTCGTTCCTTGGTTCTCAGGGAGCTTTTCTCTGGCTTCGGCCGGAGTGACGCTGCATCTGCGTGTAGGCAGGGTGATCTGAGGATTACGGTTAGGGCTTCCCCGCCGAGCTCCGCTCCAGCGGGCCCCTTTCCCCTCGACAAGACAGCAGCCTGTGGTGTTGCCGGAAGAGCGGAGGGCCGGGGGGAATTTGTGAGTTGTCTTGTCCCGCCGCTGGCTCTCCAGAGTCCAGCGGTACCCACTTTATCACAAAGAGAGCAGTTTCCCAATTCTCCAGGTCCCAAGAGGGCGCGGCTGTCAGTGTGCGAGGCCCCGCCTCACCACTCTCAGCCCCCTCTCACTTTGCCAGCAGGTCCCAGTGTGTATGTCGAGGCCGCCTCCCATGTGCTGTCTCCCATATACACTGCCACCTCGCAGAGTCAGACCCTACTTCGGGCCGCTATGCCATCCGAGTCGGTTCCCAGCACTCTACCTCACTGCCCCATGCCTGGTACGTCTGTGGTGCCTTTGGTCCCACTGGCTCGGAGTCTGGAAGCCTGGCTAGCACTTTCCAGCCCATCCCGCTGGCTCATTCGTACCATCAGACTCGGCTATGCGATTCAGTTCGCCCGGCCTCCTCCGGTTTTCAGGGGTGTCCATTACACTCGCGTGTCCCTGGACAATGCAACTGTTCTCCGGGCGGAGATTGCTGTCCTCCTGGCGAAGGATGCAATCGAGCCGGTCCCTCCAGCCGATATGGAGTCAGGGTTTTACAGCCCCTACTTCATTGTACCCAAGAAGGGTGGTGGGTTATGGCCAATCCTGGATCTGCGTGTCCTGAATCGGTCCCTTCACAGGCTGCCATTCAAGATGCAGCCATTCAGGACGAGGAGCAGGTCTTGTTAGTGGCTCCGTATTGGCCCACTCGGACCTGGTTTTCGGATCTGACGCTCCTCACGACAGCACCTCCTTGGCCCATTCCTCTGAGGAAGGACCTTCTGACTCAGAGACGGGGCACCCTCTGGCACCCGTGTCCTGACCTGTGGAAACTCCATGTGTGGTCCCTGGACGGGACGCGGAGGTTCTAAGTGATCTCCCCCAGTCGGTTGTAGACACTATCACTTCCGCTAGAGCTCCTTCTACGAGGAACTTCTATGCGTTGAAGTGGAACCTGTTCGTCGAATGGTGTTCCTCTCACTGAGAGGACCCCTGATCATGTCCGTTCAGGTCTGTGCTTTCCTTCCTGCAAGAGGGCTTGGAGCGAAGGCTGTCTCCCTCCACCCTCAAGGTGCGTGTTGCCGCTATTGCCGCACATCACGAAGCAGTTGAAGGTAAGTCGTTGGGGAAGCACGACCTGATCGTCAGGTTCCTGAGGGGGGCGAGGAGACTGAATCTGCCTCGCCCTTCCTCTATACCCTCTTGGGACGCATTTTCGGTTGACGAATTATGCCTGGAATTCGGGCCCGGTGACTCTCACTTTATCCTGAGACCCCAGCCTGGATATGTGCCCAAGGTTCCTACCACTCCCTTCAGAGATCAGGTAGTGAACCTGCAAGCGCTGCCTTCGGAGGAGGCAGACCCAGCCCTGGCTTTGCTCTGTCCCGTCCGTGCTCTGTGCCTGTACATGGATAGAACACGAAGCTTTAGGACCTCAGATCAGCTCTTTGTCTGTTACGGAGGCCAGCAGAAGGGAAAGGCTGTCTCCAAGCAGAGGATGGCCCACTAGATAGTGGACGCCATCGCCTTGGCTTATCAGTCCCAAGGTGTGCCTTGCCCGCTCAGGTTGAGAGCTCACTCCACCAGAGGAGTTGCCTCTTTTTTATGTGAATAAAAGCCTAAATTTAATCTGTTAATCATATAAAGCAATCGTGCCTCTTCAGAAAATTTGGACTAAACCGTTTAATTTATGTGGATTAGTTTTACGATCTCTTTATGAACTTTTTGAAGCATCAAAGTGGTAGTTGTGTAGCTGTCTATGGAGGCTCTAGAAAGTCTATAGAAAGCTCTCAGAATTCATTAAAAATATCTTCATTTTTGTTCCAAAGATGAATAAAAGTCTTATGGGTTTGGAACAACATGAGGGTGAGTAATTAATGACAGAAGTTTCATTTTTGGGTGGACTAACGCTTTAAGTATTCCAAACCTTGACTGGTGTAAAGCACCATAAACAGAGCCTTTCTTCACTGATAAAATTTCCAATGTTGTAACTCTCAAATTTAACACACAAAAACCACTGGCATTTGTCAATAATCCTATTTACTATTTAAGGTTTAATTATAGTGGAATCTTATAATTCCAGGTGGTTTGAAAAGAACAGGCTGAATATTGTGCCCCACCTTCTGATTCTACATCTAGAGTGTCAATGGGTTCCACAGTTTCTGTATCCGTCATGTAGCCAAACATTCCCATTGCACACTGCTCAAAAGCCTCTTCTAGAGAATCGCCCCACGAATGAATCCTACAGTAAAAAAAAAAAAAAAATAACAAAAAAAAAAAAAAAAACAGAGCAAATGCTTTATATGCTGTGAATACACACATATTTACATATTTACAAACAATATTTTAACCTTCCCTTCATATTTAACTGGTTATCTAAACATACATTCTTGCTCTTGCTGCAAACTTACGGTACTGAGCCAATGTTGACAACCCATCACATTAATAGCAATGCAGAAATGATGCACTTTTCCATTAAAACCATTATGTTTTCCTTCCATTGTTTACCATGAGAGGAGCTTCTGACATTTCCAGCTATCTTTGCAATATTTATGAACTGTAACAGTACACAGGCAAATACTTACTGGACATCTGCAGTATGATCGAGATCTGAAAGAGAAGATCAAATATTGTTTTGATGATGACATGATTTTCATTCACACTCAAACCTAAAACCTACTTCTTAAAAATAAAGGTTCCAATAGAAAATGTTTGGAAGAATATGGGTAGTCATACAGTTGATGGTCCCCATTGACTTCCATAGTATGGGAGAAAAAAAAAAAAACTATGGAAGTCAATGGTTCCATCATCTGTTTGGTTTCTGTCATTCTTCAAAACATCTTCTTTTGTGTTCAGCAGAAGACAAAAATTCATAAAGGTTTGGAACAACAGGAGGGTGAGTAAATGATGACAGAATTTTCATTTTTGGGTGAATTGTCCCTTTAAGATTGAGGTATTTAGTACATTATACATAATACTATATAAAGCAACTGCTTTGGGAGTACATGCCGGAACACAGATTCTTATAGCCTACAGACCCTTAACATTTATTTATTATTTGTAGATTAAATTTAATAGATTAAACTTTTACGAAGACATTTGTTTAAAAAAATTATCATCATACATGTTTGGGCAGTTTTCGCTGCGTTTACACCGTTTTGACCTGCAGATGTCGCCAGCGCTCAGTGTTTCCAGCGCTTCGGGATCGAAACAATCAATCATTTTGCGAAGAAATTGATTTTCGTTTCTTCCATCAAGTACTTCACACACGTTTACCATTACTAATCTTAAAATGACGCGTAAGTACCGAAAAGAATCATTTGCTATCATTACGTACATTGTGCGTGCTGACGTAAAACCTCTTGGCGAGTCAAGTCACGTGACCTAACTAATTTTCATGAACCTTCACAATATCAGAATTTGTACATTCGCCTTTTAATATAGTGCGTTTCTGTAATGTTGCCGTCAAGTATCGTCCATAGATTTACTTATATGTGACTCACACGTATGAAAGACATAATTATCAGGACATTAACATTACGTTTAAGTGCGTTTTGTTTGTGTTCGTCACTGGATCTACATGACACATGCGGAATAGACAGTGAAGTTGATTCCACTTACATTCATATTTCCTGGTGATTGGAGGGTATTTTGATCTTATTGCTTTTTGTGCTTCCGTGAGATCAAGTTCGCGTTCATTCATTGTTCTGATCTAAGTGATTTTATTCCTCTGTAGGGGTTATTTCCGTGAAAATATACTAGACATGTGTGAAGACAGAAACCGTGAACTATGTTATCTCACAAGAGTCCATTGGCTCATGCATTCGTTTTCAAAATAAAAGTCCTAAATAGTACTGCAAAAAAATAAAAATAAAAAATAATTATATATATATAATTATTACCGTATATATATACCGTCTCATAAGTGTCATCGCTTTTTAAATGTACAATGTTTCATATTACAATCAAATTCAAAGGTTGTCAAGTCAAGTCACCTTTATTTATATAGCGCTTTTTATAATGCAGATTGTTTTCAAGCAGGAGTAATATGTGATAATGTCCCAATGATTAATTCTCCACTCCACTTTGATGTTCCAGTAGGCTAATTACTTGGTTATGCGAAGTGTTCCAACAGCCATAGAAAATGAGTAGAGGACTGAACTATTTTAGGACAACCTGGGTCATGAATCAGTATATCGTGTACACAAATTCAGGCACTAAGGACAGTATGGATTTGGACCCTGGCTCATTACACATTAGGACACTATTATGACTCTATTTCCGGTGATATGACAATGTCCTGATTGTACAAGGTCACTACTGGTACAACAGCAGAACTGATATCTTTCTGACATTATGTTTTAATGTTATTTAAAGTACATTATGATAAATACTTTGCTTATTACATATACATGCAACATTTCAGCTGTAAATAAATTATGTATAGTATATATGTATATAATATTATGTATATATGATGTATATAGGCTTCTTATTCTGAAATATAATAAATAATGGTCTGGTTTAAAAAAAAAAAAAATCTATCGGATGTCATTATGTTGGCTCCCTGGTTTTCACGCTGCATTGTGGGACTTTTTAGGGAGCTAACGTTTCACTGGAAGGATTTTGCAAATGAGACAACCCTTAAAATAGCAGACTCCCTTATTAGTGCCCTTGACAACTGAGCTGATTGAGACACACCATATGGCAAATGACAACACGATATAACACACCACGTCCATGAACACAATCAACTTCCAGACCTCAATCTGATTATACAATAGCAATGCATTCCAATATGATTTGCTTTTAGGAAATGCTGTGTTTTTGTTTTCTTATTTGTATTATATATTGCAGAAAGAAACTAATATAAGAGTTTAATAATAAGGCCACCAATAGGATCAGATACTTTTGCAAACTCTTGAGGTTATGGGAAAAAGAGCGCAAAGGGGGCGCTCGTGAGCACCCTTCTGAAAGCTAAAATGACAAATGGGACACCATAAAGGTCTCGTGGTCTCGCGCACGCGGCGGCCATTGTAAGTCCTCAGAAAGTGCACATGAAGTGTGTCAGGAGTCAGGATCCAAGAATGTTCTTATCATTGGAACAATGATAAATATTGCTGATTTGCAAGTAAGTGCTTCGTTATTAAGAATCGTTTAACAATAGGTTTCTGACTGAGTCTCTTTTGTGAGTTGACAGATAAACAAAACTGACATTAATATTTAAAACCTCTATATATAATGTAGAAATGTAAAAACTTGTTTATATATAAATGTATATATTATTTTTTAAAAGTTTAAATAGTTTGCATTTAAATAGTCTTGTGTGTGTGACACAAATGTATCAAAACTACAAATATTTAATGTTGTCTCTGTCAACAAATCAAAGCAAGTGTCATGTAAATGCTACAAGAGCTTCAGAGCTAAGTTCACTTTTCTGAGCTGTTTTTCTTTTTCTTTAATTGGCAATTATTAGTGAATTAATGAAAAATTGAACATTATGAATCTTTTGTCTCAGTGAAGGCTTATGCATAACAAAGTTTTCCTATCCCTAGTTTACTCAAAGTAGTTGGGAGATATCTTAGCTGAAAGCTCCCTTACACAAAATGTATATTCTTGTATCTTGAAACAAGTTCTGTCATTGGTTCACTGACTTCCATCTGCTGGCTCTTTCCTGTTGTTAACCTGTTAGTACCCAACTTCCTTCTACGCTCACACATATGCTCAGTTCCTCTTATTCTTATTAAACACTATGTTTCTTCTAATGCAACAACCATGATACTATGTAACAAAGCACCTAGTATGTACCTTTTTTTTTTTTTTGTTCAAAATAAACAAGATTTGAGTAAATTCTTCTTTCAAATCATGTTTTTGTCTTTCACTGATTAATTATTATAAGTCTTATTTTACACCTAGCGGGAGAGTTTTTGTAGGAAATACATCACTCGCCCATTCATGTCATATTTGGGGGCCTGGGGATCTTCTGTTTTTTGTTTTGTTTTTGTTTTTTAATTTATTTACTACGTTAACCCCCCCCCCCCCTTAAATTTTGGTGTGGGATTGTGCATATTGAGCATAATTTTACCCAAAGTGCGCACACATAAAGCCGCCTCTCAGTACTAAACTAAACAGTACTAAAGAGTTCTTTTTCACTGCGTATTGCGCTTAAACAGTAAAATACACACAAAATAATGTCAAAATACTGGTCTTGGCGAGTATTCACGTAAACACAGTCAGTTTTGTTTTAAGTGAACTTAGTGAACAGTTGAGAAAGAAAACGTGTAACAGTATAACGGATCCGTGCGTCAGGTCTTAAAGTGACAGCAGCACCTGCTGCCAAATTATGAGATAATATTAAAAAGATCTATATGGCAGTTTTTCCCCCATGGTATCGATGTCAAAATTGTGGCCAGTGACGATGCTGAGTGGCAAAATGAAATTACAAACAAGAAATTCACATTCTGAGACATGAAATTAAATGGATAACTGGGAATTTTATTAACATTAAATCATCCCTCTGCCATTTTTCACCACAAAATTTTGTATAGTCTCCCTTGCGTCCCCTGACGAGCTGCCACTGTCCGTAAATAAAGAAAAGTTGCTCCGGCTACTTTGACGTGTGTCTGGTGTGGGAGTGGCACAGGTTATTTGTCACAATGAGTGAGAAAGTTGACATGGAGCAGCATCTCAAACCTCCCGTTTAAAAAAAAAAAAAAAAAAAAAAAAAAAAAAAAAAAAGAGAGATTGTGACAGAGCTCATAATAAAACCAGAATCAACACTGGCTTGACTTTTCAGAGATGGTGAGATGAGGGATTTGAAATGTTGTAAAAATGACATGGAGATGATGTTTTTATTACTCAACAGGTGAGTAAGGTATTTACAGTAATGTTTTCAGCTAGTCATCTTGAGATTCTTTTCATCTAAACCCATTATATCTCTTAAGCCTAGTAGTGAATGTTTTATGAGCAGTAGGATAATGTCTCTCGTCTTTTTTTTTAGTTATTAAAAAGAACCATATTCATCTGCACAGTCACACAGAGCTGAAGCACAACCAAAACAATGTTCTTTCGCACTACTAGAGGGCCAAAAGTTACTTAATGTGCCTTTAACTGTGGTGTAAATGGCCTATCTAAATAACTTATGGGGTTGTTCTATTATTAATTTATGTGAATTTCGGGGTGTTTTAATGAGTAATACATTTGAGGAATAAATAAGATTGTTTACATCTTTATTCAATCTGTTTCCCTAGTTGATGGTTTGGCGTCCTGACTGCATCGATATGAAGCCTTCTGAGAATTTTCTTGGAGTTTCGATGTCCGAGTCGACTAAGGAGGAGG
Organism: Hypophthalmichthys molitrix; assembly: GCA_037950675.1. Classification (NCBI taxonomy): domain Eukaryota; kingdom Metazoa; phylum Chordata; class Actinopteri; order Cypriniformes; family Xenocyprididae; genus Hypophthalmichthys; species Hypophthalmichthys molitrix. The sequence continues at coordinate 23,416,870 of CM075504.1, forward strand.
ATATCGAAACTTTGGTGCTGAGCAAAATGGAGGGATCAGCTGTGCTTTTTTGCCAACGACTGAAATATAGAGTAAAAAGCATTCCGTTACCAGATGGAAGTCCTTCAGATATTAATACAGAAGCCATACCATCCATCTTCCTCCCCTCAAACCGAAGAAAGACTCCTGGTAAAAAATTCAGCTGTAAGCTGTGTGGCATGGAGTATCAGCGGAGCTTAGGACTGGTGCGCCACATGCGAATACACACAGGAGAGGCACCGTACACCTGTGAACTCTGTGGGATGGGCTTCCGTCGTTCAGACTGGCTTAAAATTCACATCACCATCCATACCGGTAACAAACGGAAACACATGAAGCGCTTCAGTTGCGATGAGTGTGGGAAGAAGTTTACTGGCTCCACCGCACTCCAAAGTCATTTGTATAAACACAGAGGCGAGAGGCCATTCGCCTGCGTGTACTGCGACAAGACATTCTTAAGTCAGGCCAATCTTAATCGCCACCATGCCGACTGTCATTCTGAAAAACAGTTCTGTTGCCCCCTGTGTGGAATCGGATTCTCACGCCGTTCGACGCTGCAGAAACACATGCGGATTCACACGGGAGAGAGACCTTTTTCCTGTCCAGACTGTGGAAAGACTTTCCCTTATAAATACTCCTTGGATATGCATTCTAAACTGCATTCAGCCAAAAGTTGATGTGATGCACATTCATGCATCATATGAATTTCTGATTTACTCTGATTATTCTAATTTGTTTTCCTGCACAATGCTAATAAAGAGCATTTACATGGTTTCTTTATTACAGTTTTTCTCAGTTTCCAGGTAAAAATAAAGTATACTTGAATGCACTAAAAAATACAAGCAAGTACATTTGTAGTACGTTCTTATTTAAATTTTTTTTTTGTGCTAAATAAAATTGGAAAAGTTTTACACTATAAATACACTAATTAAAAGTAGTACTTCACTTGAAAAAGTATACTAAATACCACTAATACTTAAATTGATTTTTAGTGCACTGAAGTAAAGTATACGTATATTAAAGTATACTGCAAAAAGGAGTTTTATTAGTGCATTTCTAAAAAGTGTGCTTTGAATACTTTAGAAATTAGTTCAATCTTAGTAGACTTTTATATAGTAATCCTAAGTTTAAATTAAATTGATTCTATTAAAAATATATTACTAATGTACTAGTTATAAGTATATTTTCCCAACTGTGGTACTTAAGTTCCATTCAGTGCATTACTTAAAAGTGTGCTATGAACCATTTATAAAGTAAAATTTTAGTGGATTTTTACATTTTTTTTACATTTTTATATTTTGTCAGTATACATTTATGTAAAATTTATTGCGCAACACGATATACATCTGCTGTGTAAATCATGGCAGGAATGTGAGGAAGCAGTAAATTTCCTCAGTGAAATCACGGGTTGAATTTGAGATGGACACTTTCAAGGAGTAACGTAAGTTGGAATGTTTGGGAGTTGCCCAGAGATAAAAAGAAAAAAGACATGGGATGCGGCATGGAAATGAGAATTGCCATATGTTTTATGAATTTATACTGACGGTCTTAAAAATCTTCCACTTTTTTCTTTTATTGCAGAACAAGAACACTTACACCAAGGAATTACACAGAGTACTATACTGTTACAATAATAGTAGTGTTGGGGAACACAGATTGACCTCATAAAGAGAAACCAAAATGTTCAATGAAGACAAATAAGAAGTTCAATTAGTTGACAAAGTTTACTGAAGACGGAGTTCTCCACATTTCCAAAGGCCATAGAAAATGAGGATCTAGCCTCGAACTAACTAGACATATGGCAGATAATAAGTTGATTATGCCATTTTCTACAGGTTTTGCTAGGTTAACAGTATAAAATGTTGTGGAGGATTTTGTGCAGTCTCTTTTCGTCTCAGCAATTTGTTAAGTATCTTCTCTTCTCAGCAAAAATATCTCAGAGGCAGAGTTCCAGTTCCCAGAGATTAGACTTTATTGAACAAAACAATAAGGAGGAGATGCCAGCTGATCATCTGACTCACTCAATATGAATTCTCATTCTTATATCATCTTTTATCATCACATAACCAATGGTTATTTTCTTCCTTTTTAATTTAATTCCTTTGGCATGGTCACATGCTTATCACATTCTTAACAACCCCCGCAAACACAATATTAGATAAAACATAGGCAATATCTTTCCCCTCAAGGAACAGAATAATACAACCACACAGAGCAAACTTGAGCTGAACTTGATCTTCTACTAATAATTCAATGTCCCATTTTAACATATAGTAATCAAATGGTGCTGTAGAGTTACAAATGACGAGTTTTCATATGTATTGGTGGATACATGCTATTCTGAGCAACAAAAAACACACAGACCTTCCGAGCCAAGGTGAATGTTACATTCCTCTTAATAGCAGAAGGGGGCAGTACTGTGTATCATGCTCCATGAAATAAAGAAGAAGAAGCATGCACGAGAAAGCTGTAAATGGACCAAAGAATGTTATATTCATTGGAAATACAATAAATTTTGCCGATTTCCAAGTAAGTGCTTTGTTGTTAAGATAAAAAATTGTTTAACAGTAGGTTTCTGACTGATTCAAGTTTTTGTGATTTGACAAATAACGACAATCTGACGAACTCATTTTAACATTTAGGGTCTCTATCTCTCTCTCTCTCTGAATAGCTCTCACACAACAAAGTTTTCCTTTCCACAGTTTACTCAAAGTAGTCGGGAGATCTCTTACACTTAGTTGGAAAGCTATTTTCTTGCATCTTGAAACAAGTTCTGTCATTGTTTCACTGAGTTCCATCTGTTGACTCATTCCTGTTGTTAAGGGGGTTAATTCAACCAAAAATGAAATTTCTGTCATTAATTACTCACCCTCATGTCGTCCCAAATCCGTAAGACCTTCATTCATCTTCGGAACACAAATTAAGATATTTTTGATGAAATCCGAGTGTATCTGATCCACACATAGGCAGCAACGACATTGCACCTTTTGAGGTCTAGAAAGGTATTAAAGACATCGTTAAAACCGTCAACGTGACTACAGTGGTTCAACCTTAATATTATGAACTGACAAGAATACTTTTTGTAAACACTGAAGCTCTGCAATGAAAATAGTGTTGCAGTATAACAGGGGACAGACGAATTTGTTGAATAAAGTCATTATTTTTGTTTTGTTTTTGCGCACAAAAAGTATTCTCGTTGCACAATATTAAGGTTGAACCACTGTAGTCATGTTGACTATTTTAATAGATGTCTTTAATACTTTTCTGGACCTCATAAGGTGCAATGTCGTTGCTGCCTATGTGTGGATCAGATACCCTCGGATTTCATCAAAAATATCTTAATTTGTGTTCCGAAGATGAATGAAGGTCTTACGGATTTGGGACGACATGAGGGTGAGTAATTAATAACAGAAATTTCATTTTTGGTCAACTAACCCTTTAACTTGTTAGTGCCTTCTACACTCACACATATGCTCTATTCCTCTTATTCTTATTGAACACAATGTTTCTTCTAATGCAACCTTCATATTTTGAGTGTTCGGATAACTTATGATATTATTGTATAATTAATTTATAGGAAATTTGGGTTTAATGAGTACAGTTGAAAATTACATCTGAATGTTTACATCTCTATTCAATCTGTTTCCCTAGTTGATGGCTTGGCGTCCTGACTGCATTGATATGACGCCTTCTGAGAATTTTCTTGGAGTTTCGAGGTCTGAGTCGACTAAGAAGGGTATTGAAACTTTGGTGCTGAGCAAAATGGAGGGATCAGCTGTGCTCTTTTGCCAACGGTTGAAATATAGAGTAAAAACTATTCAGGTGCCAGATGGACGTCCTTCAGATATTAAAACAGAAGCCGAAACATCCATCTCCCACTTTTCAAACGGCAATAAGACTTCTGGTAAAAAATTCTGCTGTAAGCTGTGTGGCATGGAGTATCGCCAGAGCATAAGCCTGGTGCGTCACATGCGAATACACACAGGAGAGGCACCGTACACCTGTGAACTCTGTGGGAGGGGGTTCCGACGTAAAGACTGGCTTGATCTGCACAGCAGCGTCCACACGGGTAACAAACGAAAGAGCATAAAGCGTTTCAGTTGCGATCAGTGTGGGAAAAAGTTTACTGGCTCCACCGCACTCCAGAGTCATTTGTATAAACACAAAGGTGAGAGGCCGTTCGCCTGCGCGTACTGTGACAAGACGTTTTACAGTCAGACCAATCTTAAACGCCACCAGGTCGATTCTCATTCTGACAGCAAACAGTTTTGTTGCCCTATGTGTGGAATCGGGTTCTCACGGCTTTTTTCACTGCAGAAACACACACTGATTCACACGAGAGAGAGACCTTTCTCCTGTCCAGACTGTGGAAAGACTTTCGGTTATAAATATTCCATGAATATGCATCGTAAACGTTGCAAAAGTTGACATAATGCACATTCATGTGTGTCACATGAATTTATGATTTATTCTTTTTATTGTTATTTGTTTTAGGCTACATCACTTTTATTTTTCTTTGTGAATCTTGTTATACCTGTTCAGTGCTAATAAAGGGGTTGACTTCACATGGTTTCCTTTTTATCCTTTTTTAGTTTTGTTTCCCTTTTTTAGTTTTTCTCCATTGTTTACATTTTTCAAGTTATACATACAAGAACTGCTCTCTGAATCTGACCAATTTCAATCATAACCTGAACTCCGTTAATACACTATTTATAAAATTATGTTTTGCTTTAAAACGTCTTATTCTTTTCCCCCCAGATTTTATGCAAATCTATTTACTGAGCAATACATTCAGTATCTTTTGATGGCAGATGGGGGCAGCACTGACTCTCTTTGGTTCTGCTCACCCATCCGTGAAGTGAAGAATGAAATGTCAAAAGTTGGAGATGCACATCACTGCTTCAGACTCCGAGGGTGTTCCTTTGCTAGTAAGTGCTTTATGATTAAGATTTAAGATCATTGACCAGTGTTTTTCAGATTAAGCTTGTAACCTTTAAAGTGAAAATGAGATAAAACAATATATGCATTTACGTTAAAATCTATATATGTGTATAAATGGAAAATAGGTCTGGGTGGACAGTATCGATTTTAATCGATCTTCATCTTAATGATTTGTCGTCGGTTGCATGAACCGACCCGACGTCCCAACAATGAACAATCGATCTCGTTTATTCTAGTTTTCTGTTGATTCGTGAGAAAAAACTTAATTTAACATTATTTGTAGCCAAATAATTGGAATAAGCTTTGTTACTTTTGATATGAAACAAACTCTCAGCTTTCATATTTTGTCACTTTTATCACGAAATTCAAGCAAAAAAAAAAAACCTTGACGCGTGTCAGGTTACACCCAAAATAGTCGCGGTAGGACGGCATGAATCGGTAAAAATAGCCTATATCCTCCTGACTACCTGAAAAAAAAGTTTTGTGAATTTTTTTTATTTTTTATGTCATTACATTGTTTAGAGCATAAGAAAAAAATGGAAAATTAAAATGTTTGAAAAATTATATTTTATTCATGTTATGCTATGTCCTCTGTAGTGGACACCAGGACTCAGTTTAAAAAAAACAAACAAAAAAAAAAACAAGACATGAAATGGCAAAAACCATTTTTCTTTTAATCACCAATCAATTTTCAGGTTTCAGGATTTTTTTTATACCAAACTTTGTATAAAGATGATTCTGAACTATTTTATGAAAGATATAACAGAATGATTTGATATACCATTTTGCTTTATGCAATATGTGTGTAAAGTGGCCATAAATGTTTTTTTCCCCCATTATATACAATGTATGTAATTTGCATATTAATGTGTTCTTGGAGCAACATGTAATGGAAAAATAAGTGTAATAATGGGAGTAATAATTTGCAAGATTTTCATAATAATATCTAATATTTTATAGGAATATTGATATATAATTTCTTTCCCTATTCACTTGTTGTATCTCCCAAAATGCCTGATAAACATGATTTAAGTCCTGTTGTCCTCTACAGTGGACATGTGTAAAATCAATGTCCTGTTTCATAACAGTCATTAACATTAACAGCCTATAACATTTTGCTGAGATGTCAGTTTATGACAAACATTTTGAAAATTAGTCAGATGTAAATGATAATAACAAAATATTATAATATTTCCACAAGGGTGTTAATTTTGATCACTAAATTAATGTCAGCCATTTTTAAAGACCAAGGAGAGGGAGTGGTCATGGTGAAACCTCCGAACATTTGGTATCTCTGAAAAGCCCTGAATGTGCTCTTTACAGGACATCCAAACTTAAAACTGTGACATGTAAGCTACTCCATAGCTGGTAGTCAGGAGGATATAACATTTCCTAAAAATGCATTCAGATACGTTTGTACATGTCTACAATTCTCTGGGGTTGCATGTATAATTGTTTCTTTGATTTTTACTTGTAGTTTAATATATAATAATTAATTAATTAATAAGATAACGTCAAAGACATCCGTTCAAATTTCATTCTGGAACTATTATTCAACTATGATGGGACTTGTCGGAGGGACGTCTTTTTAACGGTCATTAAATGTCCAAATGTTTGCTGGGCAGTAGCCGACTCAAATCAAGCGGAAGGTGAAACTTGTCAATGCGGCCATAAAAGAAAGCATTCTATGTTCTTGAATGGTACAGTTACAAGATTTTAATCGTCTTTATATATGGGTTTTTAACATCACATTTAAATAGTGGTCTGGTGTGTGACAAAATGTATTAAAGTACAAAAATTACAGGTTGTTTCATAAAATCTGCAATACGGATGTTTCACAGAAAACCTTTCTTTTCGTTTGTAAACATGCACTAGACGGATGGGTTTTTCATTGTGCTTGAATCTTGTTTCTTTTGCAGCATTCTAAAAATGCGGGGCCAAATAGACCATTTTTTCTTTTCGTTTTGGTTCTTTGTGCCTTTTTTTATTCACAGAGATTCACGCGTTCTCTGTGAATGTCACCACGTTTTTAGTACGTCTCAACACGTCTGTCTAGCACATGTTTACACAGAAAAGTGATGGATAAGTGCAGTGGATTGCAAGAACGCGTGTGTGAACGGCCCCTGGTCATACATATACCGGTACAGTTGCTGAGAGATGCTGTACCGTGTACCGATGCTGTACAATAATTTTGTAATAATTGTATCAACATTTAAAAATGCTTACGGTGGTTACGATTAGAAAATTGTTAGACCCAAGAACCGCAACGGAATTGATTTCCCCCTAGCCCTATCCCGTCAACTTTGACCTAAATCGGTTTGTTCACCCAAAAATGAAATTTCTGTCATTAAGTACTCACCCTCACATCGTCCCAAACCCGTAAGACCTTCGTTTGTCTCCGGAACACAAATTAAGATATTTTTGATGAAATCCGAGGGTGTCTGATCCACACATAGGCAGTAACGACATTGCACCTTTTGAGGTCCATAAAGTTACTAAAGACATTGTTAAAACCATCGATGTGACTACAATGGTTTATTATGAAGCGACGAGAATACTTTTTGTGTGCAAAAACAAAACAAAAATAACGACTTTTTTTTAACGACCTGTGATGTGACTACAATGGTTTATTATGAAGCGACGAGAATACTTTTTGTGTGCAAAAACAAAGAAAAAAAAAACGACTTTATTCAACAAGTTCGTCTCTCCCCTGTCATACTGCTACACTATTTTTGTTGCAGAGCTTCAGTGTTTATGTCTGAACGTGGGCTCAGTATTGGCCGGCCAATACTGAGCTGCCGTTCGGACATAAAGTCGACAAGACATTGTGCCCAGGGGCTTCTGAATTCTTAATCCGGTTCTGCTCACATACACACACAATATTTATATTCTTTCTTGCAACTTTGAGTTTGCCTATATACAAGTAAGGAATAAATATGAGTGTTTTATTTCTCAATTCAATCTGTTTCTCCAGTAGTTGTCGTTTCTCTTGGAGTCCCGACTGCATCAATATGAAGCCTGTGATCAGAAAGGGGGAGTCTAATACTGAACAGGAGTGTTCTTCAGAGACCTCTGGTAAAAAATTCAGCTGTAAGCTGTGTGGCAAGGAGTTCAGCCGCAGCACACATCTGGTGTGTCACATGCGAATACACACGGGAGAGGCTCCGTTCATTTGTGAACTCTGTGGGAGAGGGTTTCGTCGTGCAGAATGGCTTAAAATGCACAACACCATCCACACAGGTCAGAAACGAAAGAGCGTGAAGAGTTTCAGTTGCGATGAGTGTGGGAAGAAGTTTACTGGCTCCACCGCACTCCAAAGTCATTTGTATAAACACAGAGGCGAGAGGCCGTTCGCCTGCATGTACTGCGACAAGACATTCTTCAGTCAGACCAATCTTAATCGCCACCACACCGATTCTCATTCTGGAAAACAGTTCTGTTGCCCCCTGTGTGGAATCGGATTCTCACGCCGCTCAACGCTGCAGAAACACATGCGGATTCACACGGGAGAGAGACCTTTCTCCTGTCCAGACTGTGGAAAGACTTTCCCTTATAAATACTCCATGAATATGCATTGTAAACGTCACTCAGCCAAAAGTTGATGAGTGACTGAGTGATGCACATTCATGCGTCACTTAAATTTATGATAGTCTACTGTTTGTTCTTATTTGTTTTCAACTACATCCTTCTTATATTGACTGTCTGTACCTGCATGATGCCAATAAAGAGCATTATTACAGTTTTTCTTAATTGCTTGCATACTAAAGACAGTAAATCACATCAACAGTTTTTTAAAATAAAGTTATACATATAAGCATATAACCTTTCAATCTCATATTTCAAGAAAAACAAAGTGGTTTCACAATAGATTGTGTAAACTTGCATGTACAAAACATTCAATGTACAATCATACAGTGTAAGGCATGATTGATCTCTGCAAGTTCAAATTTTGTGGCGGTCAATCAAACAATCATATTGTATTTTATTATTGAGCACAATATGATTAATTTGCATTGAGCTATGCAAAGCAAAATGTACAAACAGTCAACAAATAACATTTAAAAAGTTAAATTCAAATAAAAAAAAGCTAACCAATCCCCTATAATCTACATGAGCTCCATCTCCTTTTCATTATATACTTTGGAGTGGTTCTTGAACTTTGGGGATAGTTCACCCAAAAATGAAAATTCTGTCATCATTTACTCGCCAAGTTGTTCTAAACCTGTATGAGTTTATTTGTTCTGTTAAACACAAAAGAAGATATTTTAAAGAATGTTGGCAACCAAACAGTTGCTGGTCCCCATTGGCTTCCATAGTATGAAAAAAAAAAAAAAAAAAAATACTATGGAAGTCAATGGGGACCAGAAACTGGTTGCCAACATTCTTCAAAATATCAGAATAACAGAACGAAGAAACTCATAGGGCCTACAGGTTTCGAACAACTTGAGGGTGAATAAATGATGACAGAATTTTCATTTTTGGGTGAACTATCCCTTTAATCAGTATACTGATTATATAATATATAATTACATAATATATTAATTATGACCAATATCAAGTCCTCCGCCTCCTAGGCAAACTACACGATCGGTCATGCAGTGTGATACAATCGCATTAACTCGTCAGTTTTAAAAAGTTCTTCTAATATTATGTAATTTTCATTTGCATTTTTATTGACTTAATTGCTAGTTTGTTTTTTCCTCGTCATCTTTGCTAATAAGACACTCAAGCGCCATTTAAGCTCATTTATTGCTGTGGAAGTTTCATTTCATCAAGAGTAAATGGAAAATAGATTAACTTTTTAAAGTTAAGCAGGTGTGTTGCTGTATTTTAAACCTAAAATTTAACGTTCAATAGCCTATCTGTATACCTGTGTAACATACAATCGCACACACACATATTTGCACGGTACTTCTACCTGTGACAATTCAGTGGCGGTACATTTTATCAGATTTTTGAAATATATAATTCCTAGCTCTATTTCATTTTACACGCAGAGATCAAGGTACCTATAAATTCACTCAGAACACAGGATGTGGTTCTTGTGTAATCTTACAGGATGTGTAGCCTAAATGTGTGAGCCACAGAATCTACATGGCATTTATAGTTTCTCTTGGTTCATTAACCCTTTTCTTTCTACAATTTTTCCTCCAACAAATATTATAATGTAGAGTCTTTTTAGTTGATGGGACAAAAACACTCACTTTCTTTTGACAATATATAGTATGCATCATTTCAATACATTTATGTAAACACACTTTTACTGAGAAATTGTTTCTCCCTCTGCAGGAAGGAAAGAAAAACAACAGCATCTAAGTTATTTCAACGCCCCTCCCACAGTTACGTCACGCTGCCGACGTTGTGCGTAATGACCACGCCCCCTGCGCGGGACCCTTCCGTTGTCGGACTGTCAGCTGTCTAGTCACCATCAAGCCGAAGCGCACCTAAAAATGACCGAACCTAAAAATGACCAAGGGTTGACGGACGAAGCAGCCGCCGCTGTATGTAAAGAAGGAAACCCCATCACTAAAGTAAGACGCTGCATTTGAGTTCAGATCTAGGGCGAGACTTTTAACTCAAACACGAAGATCGTCGCTCATTTCCATGTTCTCTATTATAACTTAGAGCACTAACTTACAGGAAAATAGTGCGATTCAGAACATCTATCTGATGTTGTTTTATAGTGATTTATCCGCCTTTCTGTTAGTTACTCAAATGACTTTGATTAAGTTTGTATGCGTAAGTGCTTTATTGCTTAGTCATGTGGAAATGAAATGAAAATAGACTTTAATCTGTATGTAATAAAGATTGATTTGTTAGTAACTTTGTTAGTAATCAATTTACATTTACATATAGAATCAAGTCTATTTTAATTAACTTAAAGTTACTATATTGACCTTTGACATTTTACACAAATAAAATATAGACCTGTGACAATTATTACAAGTTTCACATACAGAGCAGTGCCAACAGATAATACACAAACTTTAGGGAATATCAGGGAATTGTATTGTAAACACTTTGTGTCCATTCTTTGAAAAGTCATGTCATAAACAATCTTAAACAAAGAGATGCTATAAAATAACACCTATATCAAGAGAGATGAATGATAATTAATAACATCCATAATGTAAACATCTACCAGAGATTCACAGACTGATGTTTGATGCATTTACAAAATGATAAACTACTCTTCTTTTTTGAGCAGAGCTGCTAGACATTACAGAATGACCAGATATGTTGGACTATATTTTTAAAGCATCATGCACAGCCTGAAACTGCATTGAAAGCATCACCTTATTATTTTCAACTCCAAAATCACTAATGAATAAGTTAAATGCTATATAATGTAATGCGTGAGGTTGCATGACATAAATGGTTATTTTTTGAAATTATTATTTTTTTTTATTGATGCAGTGTTGCTCAATCCGTCTTTTAAATTATGTTCTGACCAAATGTTATTCATCCCACTGCTGTAGGACTTCATGATGCAGCAGACAATGCTGCGAGTTAAGGATCCAGTCAAATCCCTGGATTTCTACACGCGCATCCTGGGAATGACGTGAGTGTGTTAGTGTGAATGATCGCATCTCTCAGCACTGAACTTTTTCTCTAATAGAAATGTGAATTCAGTCTTGGTCTGATTTACTTAAGTTTTCGTTTGCCTGATTTCATAGACAAGGCCTAGTCCCAGACGAATGTCTGAGCTGTCTTAACTGAAAGCAACTTGCACTGACATATCTTAAAATATGTCAGTTCTATTGTTTTGTCTCAAGATGCACACTAGTACTGTTTTATTTCTAAGGAAAGTTTATAAAAGCTATTTAAATGGAAGCCCTGTCTGTGAAACCGGGCCATTACTTTGTAATATCCAAATGTGTTATGCATGTAGAATTGTATTGCTTTTTAGTTCAATTTTGGCTCATAATAAATAGATATTGAAAAATTGTGTTTATTATAGGCTGTTACAGAAGTTTGATTTCCCCTCCATGCGATTCACCCTCTACTTTCTGGGTTATGAGGATAAGAAAGAAATCCCTGCAGATGTGAAGGAGAGGACAGCCTGGACGTTCTCCCGCCGAGCCACTATAGAGCTGACCCAGTAAGTACAGAAGTAAAACCTTACTGATCTTTAGATATCCGAGCCATTTAAAATCTATAAAGGTTGACCCCTAACCTTCTGCATAGAGTAGAAAAAACCCTTTAACATCCTTATTGTGATATCTGGCAGGTTCTGTTAAGGCCAAGTCACACTGCATCAACAGACGCAGACCAACGCAGACAGTTACCAGATAACAGAATGTCACTTTTCCGACCTTCCAAGACGACAAATGCCGATTCAACATTCAGTTGGTGAAAAAGAGAGCCAACAGATGCTGACAGGCAGGGATGTCCTTAAAGCGGAGCAACTGTTACGACCATACTGGTCCCCGTTGCAAAAAGGCCGGTGGGACTCGATTGTGTGTGGGGGGGCTACTTTGCGCTAACTCGCACTGGGCCCTGCCCTAACACACTGATCTGACAAAACCCGATAAAGTGTCTGTTGTCATCTGTTGGTGCAGTGTGAATTGGCCTTAAATCTTGGGACACACCAATCTGACGGTCGGCCAATAATGGGCCATTTTTGAGAATCGGTCCATTTTTGAGCATCGGCTTAGTTTTTTGGTGTGCTCTGCACCGTTGGCTCTTGTCGGACGTTGTCAGTGTTTTTAGGCCGATTCAGCATGTTGAATCGGTGTCGGGCCATTGGTGAGAGCGAGAACCCTGATTGGCTGTTTGGCTTAGCGTGCATGAGAATAAAAGTGAAAGTGATGAAAGCGTGACGGTACAGACAGAAGGCTGTTCTAGTTTTACGCTGTCTTACCTGAGGATTCCAATGCGCAAATATTTTCACAATAACATGAGCCAACTGGAATGAAGAAAGTGATCAGCATGATTATTTAAAATGGTAAGCAAGCGCTGCTTTGTTTATGGTTTGTATATCTGCAGTTCAGTTTCCCTTTTTGAATGATAAAAATACAGTATTGATACCTGCTGATATAGATAGTTATTTCCTTACATGCAGGCGCAGAAGGCACATGCTAATTGACAGTTGCCTTTAGTCCTTTTGGTGTGTTCAAGTGCAGCTTTTGACTGAGACGCAGCCAATGCGAGGGCGACAGCACAGTCAGTTTTTGTCACCACTAGTTCTTTGATGTTGGCTTGGTGTGTTACAGTTTGTGACGTAAGACCTGAATTATGCCATTGTAAAGCCTGTAATACTGAACTTCAGAAGTCCAAGGTCTGAAGCTGTTTTCATGTGCCTTTCTGTATTTTTCTTTTCTCTTTTTATCAGTAACTGGGGCTCAGAGACAGATGACAGCTTGTCTTACCACAATGGCAACTCAGACCCAAGAGGATTTGGTAAATAATAACATGCATAACACAATTTCAGCTGTTATTGAAGTCAGGCTGGACTATATACCTTAATATATGTATCTCATTATCTTAGCCTATTGACTATATTCAAAATATATCTCTATATTTATGTATTTTGATCTCAATGCACTGAACCAGCTTGAAATGGTGCTTTTTTCGAATTTAAATCAGAGTTGCTTATAAAGCAAGTCAATTGGATATGTTTAACTAAGGCTAAGCAATAAGGTACGAGAGGCCGTTGACTCCAGTGAAAACATGTTTTGATAAGGAGAATTCGATTTCTCTTATTAAACACCAGGACAAACTCATTAAACTCTTTATTAAACACCAAGACAAACTCAAAAACTTTGTTTAGACTGGCACTGCCATATTTTTCACCTTTAAAGAGTTCTGTGTTGGTGATTTGTTTAAAATCAATGCTGCGAGTCGCGAACCTTGTAATCATACCAGTTGAATCCCAATTGGTAGCGAAGCAGTGATACACAGAACTATTGGGCGAAGCTGTCATAGCCATGCTTTATCGTGAATAAAACACATCTCAACACACTTATTCCGTCATATTGCACATTGCACTTTCTCCCATTCATTGTAATATGAGTGCACCATCTTTGTATGTCTAAAGTCTTTGATAAAACACAGCTATTGACTAATCAGAATCAAGGACCGGAACTAGCCATTTTATAAATAAAAGTAAATGAAAATCATTGTGACATTCATAATGTTTCATTATTTTATATTGCCAGAAAAGACATTGCAAATATGTGCAAGTGTAGTCCTAGATGAAAGGAGAATGTAATATCCTTAAATTACATTATTAACCTAAATATTTATCTTAGGACATATTGGAATTGCTGTGCCGGATGTCTATGCTGCCTGCAAGCTGTTTGAAGAGAATGGAGTGAACTTCGTAAAAAAGCCTGATGATGGTAATTTCTTTTATATTATCCTATGAGATTATTTTAGTTACATAATGTTTCACCATCAATAACAAACTAGCTAAACATTAATTTCTAAATATGTTAGTTTCATGGAATGCACAAATTTATTTGTATGTTTACTGTGTTCTCAATAGCATATTCTTACTATTTATGCAGTATCAATAGTATGTGTAATGTGCACAGTATGCAAATTTTGCATGGCATAACTGGATAACTGTTTTATTTGCATAAAATTGGATTCAAAATTCAAAATAACCCTTTTTGATCTTCAAAGACTTAATGTCACTGGAATAAACAATTGACATACAGAAATACCTTCTGTTTATTTTGTTGCATATTTATTTCCATTCTGTCTGTCCTGCAGGTAAAATGAAGGGCCTGGCCTTTATTCAGGATCCCGACGGTTACTGGATTGAGATTCTCAGCCCCAACAACATGGTGCCCATCACTTCTTAAAGACTGTTGTTATGCTGTGACCTGATCAGAAGACACTAATTATGAAACTCAAGGACAGTTGGGGATCAGAAAGGATGATTGCTCTGTGCACAGTGAAGACGGGCAATCTTTATGTATGACATTGGCAGTGTGTTAGACACCTGGTGGGCTGAATGTAACGATATAATGCAACAATATAATTTGACACCTTTTTAAATGATGCAGTCCTTCATGGAGTCTAAGCTTAAAATTCTACTTTATTAAAAAATAGTTTTTGAATTGATGCAGTCCTAATACTAAAATCCTACCTTAATTTGTTAAAATAAAGCAAAGAATGTATTTTTTTGTTGTGTCACTCTTTTGCTGACTTTGAAAGTACAGTAATATTATTGGCATGTACCCTATAGGGAACAATAAGATTTGTATGTGTGAAATACTTTGCAGGTTTGAACGTGCCAGGACATGTGGTTAACAATGATTCAGGTTTAAGAAGATAAATTGCTCAAAAAGGTGGCATTGCATTAAAACGTGACTTCAAGAAGAGTTAGCTGGTAACAAAAGCTTAAAAACTTCAATGTGGTTGTGAAATGGGGTAGGTCATAGTGAAGAATCTTGCTGGGGAAGGATCCAACCAGTTTCTAGATTTGTGTTATGATAAAGAATGCAGTTGGTATCAGTGGAATTCATCCTCTTGAGGATCTGTAATAATAAGTTTCGTTTAGTTTAGATTGGTGTCTATCTTCTAAAGTCCAAAAGCACAGAAGAGAATTAGCATTTTTGAGTCCTCTACATTTTAATGCGGAAGGACAATAAAAAGTTGAGCTGAACTTTAGATTCTTAAAGGGATAGTTCACCCAAAAAGGAAAATTTTTGTCATTACTTACTCACCCTCAAGTTGTTCCAAACCTGTATGAGTTTTTTCTTCTGTTCAACACGAAAGACAGTTGACGGCACCCATTGACTTCCATAATAGGAAAAAAATACTATGGAAGTCAATGGGTGCCGTCAACTGAATGGTTACCCATCATTCTTTAAAATATCTTCTTTTGTGTTCAACAGAAGAAAGAAAATTTTAATTTTTGGGTGAACTATCCCTTTAACATCGGTTTAAGTTAGCTTAATATTGTATTTTTGTTTAATAATGTTATTTTTCACCAAAAAAAAAAAAAAAAAAAAAAAAAAACCTCAGGATATTATTTCACAGTGGGCCAATCACATTTCTTTGTGATTAATGTAAGAGAACTTTATTTCTCCGATTATTTTTCAGGTACAAATTCATGTAATAAATTAACAGTTGTAAATTATTATATTTTTAGAGTACAAATCAGTGTTATTATAGTTTCCTAAAACTAAACCCATAAAAAGTCTTTCTCATTTTCATTTAGTTTAACTTGATGTACTAAAATAACTGAAAATAAATTTTTTTAACAAATTTGACTGAAGACGAAAAATCTAAAAATGAAAACGAATTCAGAATATTAATAAAACTATAATAGTATCTAAAATATCACTGGTACAAACAAACTCTAAAAGGTCCTGAAATGTGAACGCAGCTTTCTGAGCCCTCAATCGCTCCGGAGGAAGAAAGACATTACACCCCATCAGTCCACTAGAGGCGCTGTAACATTTATGCGTCACGTAAAACATCCATAAAAACATCCGGTAGGTGTTTTCTGAGGAACGGATGGATTTGTGGATTGTTATAAATTTGTATTTAACATACTTAATTTAATAACTAATTTATATATAACATATTCACTGGAGTCAAGAGAGCTTTGTTGCCTTCTCGGTCTGCTTTAGCGGAGACAAATTGAATCTTTATTGGTGTTGGTGAGTGGAGGAGGCTTATAGCTGAAGAGTATTTTCGTTATGTGTCAGCTTTCGCGATGATAACGTCACATTTGTTCTAATGTAACCGTGCTATATTTCATTGTTTTTAACGAAACTATTATATATCATTGTATTTTTGAGTAACGTTAATGTTTGTGTTTTTATTGTTAATGCGATTGGCACTAAATGACTCAATGTTTTGTTATGTTTATAACTGCAGAGAAACAGCAAATTAGTGACATATTAAACATTTGTTAGTGTTGGGACATATAATCATATTTTTTTTTTTTTACTGGATATTTCTATTCTATATTACATAACTACTATATAACGATGATTAGACCCTTTCTACATTTTTTTATGTTATTGGAAACCAAGTGCCTGCATCAGACATAATTTTCCTTTCACAGAGGTTTGCCATTTTATTAGTCAAGCCCATAAGGGTGTCAACTCGTTTTTAATTGAATTATTTATTCAACTGTATAAAAAAAAAAAAAAAGGTCATTTAAATATATGTGTAATTGTATTTATCATAGCAGAGTGTTTTAAAATAAGACAATACTACTAACATATTTAGGCCTGGTTTCACAGAAAGGGCTTAGATTAAGCCAGGATTAGGCCTTAGTTAAATTAGGACATTTAAGTAGCTTTTATAAATGGGGGAAAAAAACATTCATGCATCTCGAGGCAAAACAATGGCACTGACATATTTAAAGATATGTCCGTGCAAGTTTCTTTCAGTTAATACAGCTCAAACATGCATTTTAGTCTGGGACTAGGCTTAAGCCTTTTCTGTGAAACTGGGGGGTTAGATTTCATTTTACAAAAGATGAACAGTATGCAAAATGACATAGAACAGGGGGGACAAATGAATGTATTAAGACATATACATTGTCATATTAAGAATAAAATGTTTTGAACGGTAGGAATGATCCAATGTACACATCCATGTACTGTTTTCATTGACAAATTTAAATGTTTATGTTTATGATTCAGATGTGAAGGTGTTCCCCAGCAGTGGTCATGAGTGACAGTCATCCTCTGCGGCCGATGAGCTCCACGTCTGAGATCGACCACCTCCATCTCCTGTCAGAGCAGCTCGGCGCATTAGTTCCTGGTGAAGAGTACAGCGATGTCACCTTCGTGGTGGAGGAGAAGCGCTTTCCCGCACACAGAGTCATTCTAGCAGCCCGCTGCCAGTATTTCAGGTTGCTTTTTATGAGATATTGCTTGTCTATTGGGGCATTTCTTGAGAGAAATTATTTATGATAGAAAAAGAATCCATTTTGTACCATAGTGAAGCAGGGTTATTCTATGAAACACATGCATTTTCCAGTTTAGTTAACCTAAACTAACAAGGAATTTATATTAATAGTAAATTTATAGTATTTATATTAACTAACGTTAACCCAGATAGATTAATAGTACTAGTAATTAATTAGTACTGTAACAAATGTATTGCTCACTGTTAGTTAATCTTCGTTAACTAACGTTAACAAATAAGACCTCATTGTAGTGTTACCTATATTTTTAGATGTTTTAGGATAAAATTATCAATTCAGAAAGGTAATTCTGTTCAATACCAGTGTCGATGTTGCAAAGTTCATCAATTATGAAATTAATTCAATTCAGTTCAGTTATAAAGCAGCTCTACAGAAGACAACAGCATCATTATCCAGCTCAATTTAGATTCAGTGTTTGTTCAGTTCAGTACAATAACAGTGTCAATGTTGCAAAGAAGTACCTGTTTTGTAGAATGATGCCGCTACTATTTCTCATTAATAAAATGGCCTTTGTAACCTAACCTTGGTGAAATTCTTCTTTCATCTTATCATCTTTTTCTTTGTCTATCTTTCCTACTCCTCAGGGCTTTGCTTTATGGAGGGCTGAGAGAGTCCCGGGCCCAGGCAGAGGTTCGGTTGGAGGAAACACGTGCCGAGGCTTTTTCCATGTTATTGCAGTATCTATACACGGGCCGAGCCACCCTGAGTGAAGCCAGGGAAGAGACTCTGTTAGATTTCCTGGGATTGGCGCACCGCTATGGCCTCCAACCTCTAGAAGGCTCCATATGCGAGTTCCTCCGCACTTTATTGAGCACGCGAAACGTCTGTCTGGTGTTTGATGTGGCTAGTCTGTACTGTCTGAATGGGCTGGCTGAGGCCTGCATGGCCTACATGGACCGTAACGCCAGCGAAGTGTTGAAGTCAGACGGCTTTCTCACCCTTTCAAAGGTGAGTGATAGAAGATATGACAATTTCAACACATGATAATTAAGATTAGTATGTGATATAGCTTTTTCTTATCTTTGCTCTCTGCAGTCTGCCCTGCTGACCATTGTCAGAAGAGATTCCTTTGCTGCAAGCGAGAGGGAGATCTTTCAGGCCCTCTGCCGCTGGTGTCACCACAACGGCGATGGCCCAGAGGTGAAGGAAGTGATGTCAGCAGTCCGACTGCCCCTGATGACCCTCTCTGAAATGCTGAATGTGGTTCGTCCCTCGGGTCTCCTCAGTCCGGACGACCTGCTAGATGCCATACAGACCCGCTCGGAGAGCAGAGACATGGACCTCAACTACCGCGGCATGCTAAGTCTGTTTACTTCTCTCTGCTTATCAGTCTGTAGATACATGTAACACTTAGATTATTAAAGGAAACAGAGATCACATAATGAAAAATCCAAATTTTCTTTACTTTTTGAACTTAAAATGTTCTGATCCTGTCGCAATGTAAATTAGTTTTTGCAAAAGAGGTCATTATTGTAAGGGATTGCGCTGTAAACTATTTTGAATGCAAAGTGCTTATTCTCAGGGCAGCAAAAAATGGCCTGTTTGATTTTAAAAAATAAAATAGCCATGGAAAACTAAATGACAAACACCGTTAACTATGTAATGATCAGCCATTTATACATTATTGCCTTATTTTAAAACACTCTACATTATTATTGGAAACCAACTGCCTGCATCATACATGATTTTCATCTTGCAGAAGTTTTGTTATTGAAGCTCATTAGAGTGTCAACTTGTCAACAAGTTAATTAGTAATATTTATTAAACTATTTTTTTTAAATCGCTAATTTATATTTATGTGTGTAATTGAAGTAAAGTAAGACAAACCTCCTAATACCACAAAACCTCACAGAATTAATCAAATTTATTGCTAATACTTACATTTGTGGTGTTCCCACTAAAATTATGTAACTTTCTTGAGGATGATTAAGAACCTGCTGGCTTTTATTGGTTAAAGAGATTTCACAAAGGACTAACGTTAACAGTATAGAGTGACAGAGGACAGGAAATAAACCCAAATATTGTATCTTAAGACAAATATGATAGGGGAACAAAAATGGCATGCATGTCCTGTCTAATCTGAATGGTGTAAAATGGTCATGTAAAACTAAATGACAATCATGTTGGGTGCAGGAAACCTTGACTAACATGATGAAATGCATGATATGGCCCAATTAATCTGTAGCTAACATTTTCTAATGGTATTGCTTGAGATTTACAGTTATTTCTGCATTTTTCAAAATATTATTGAAAACATGTAATTATCTGGAAATTTGAGTTGTGTCCACCTTTTACAGCACTGCCAGTTTGAATAAAATGTGTCCTCTGCTTTGTTGTGTGTTGTAGTCCCAGAGGAGAACATTGCCACTATGAAGCATGGCGCTGTGGTGGTGAAGGGTGAGCTGAAGTCTGCTCTCCTGGATGGAGACACGCAGAACTATGATCTGGACCATGGCTTCTCGAGACACCCCATAGAAGAAGAGGGACGAGCTGCTGGTATCCAGGTCCGCTTGGGTCAACCCTCCATCATCAACCACATACGTCTACTGTTATGGGACAAGGACAGCAGGTAATGGAACATTAAAGGGACAGTTGACTCAAAAATTACAGTTCTGCCATCATTTGATCACCCTCATGTTATTCCAAATTCAAAAGGAGATCGTCTGCGATTTACTTATTCATATAGTCTCGGTTCACACTGTCAGTTTTTGGGATTGACAACCGCATTTAATACCAAAGTAATTTCAAAGATCACATTGTAGACACGTGTTTGTTGTCCAGTCCGGTTCCATCCACAGAGCGCAGGTTTTCTGAGAATGCGGTTGTGAGTGCTGAAAATTTTCGGAGGTAAGTTTGGTTATAGAATGCGGTTGTCACTCCTATAAATAACTGATCTGTGTGTGAACGCAACTGTATTAAGGACTCAAATATAGAACTGATGTATTCTGCTGATGTGTAAACATGGCCATAATGAAAGGAATGAGAATGGATACTGATGAGTTCCAAACAAACACGGTAAAAGTAGCTTGTGTGACATGCGATAGCTTTAGATACACAAGAACCACTGGCATTGATCATTGATGTTACGCTTGGCACAACGTGTTTGCATGTGGTTTATTTTGAATATATAATATCTTTACTAAACATGTGCACCATATGCAGCATTTTGATGGCTCTCTCATGCCTGCAGGTCTTACTCGTACTATGTCGAGGTGTCTATGGATGAGCTGGACTGGGTACGTGTGGTGGATCACTCCAAGTTCCTGTGCCGCTCCTGGCAGCATCTCTATTTCCCAGCACGAGTTTGCAGGTAGAATTCAATACACAACAACTGGACTCTGTTTCTCAAAATTTGATTTGGGAAACATTGTTTATCTTTGAAATAAAAAACATTGTTTTGTTGTACTACTTACTCACTAGAAGACATCAAGACTGAAATGAAAATTAAGGTAAGGCAAAAAAGTGATGTCGCAAGTCAGTTTTTTTTCATTAATGTGATGCAAAGAGTCATTACTCCAGTCCTTAGTGTCACATGATCATTCAGAAATCATTGAGTTGGTATTACATTCAGGCTCTCATTCACCCAAATGCTTTTAAACCATTCAAGCGTCACAAGACAAACGAGAATGTGCTGTCTGTGAATGTCATGAATGTGTGACACACACACACGACTCATGTGCAAAGAAAGGTGCGCACCAGTATCAAGTTCTCTTTCGTATTTGAACAAACAATAACACACAGAGTTATGCAAAAATGCCCGTTTTGTCGAGTATCCTTATAAGAGCAGTCTAAAATGAGTTAAATAATGTGGGAAAATCTGCGTCATGTTCGGCAACGACAGGTCTTAAAGTCACAGCAGCCTAATAAACCAGTTGCTGTGATGTCTGTCATTAATGTTAATCAAAGAACAAAGGTAACAGAGAAAATAACTGTAGCTTTAGTAAGAATTAATCTATATTTAATTTATAATTTATGCGGTGAAGACTGTAGTGTTTGATAACTTAATTCATTTTCTGTATATGTTAGACAGGTAGGAAGGCCAAAGATAAATTACATTTATTATAGTGGGTTTATGTTAAGATTGTTTTAAGTTCACTCAAATTAAAAGTTATTTTTTTAAAGCCTAATGTTGAAATTGATAGTTTTCAGTTATACTGTAATGTTGAACTTCTAATTAGTGTTTAAAAAAACAAATCAATTTCATAGAGACATCAGTACCAGTATTGGTATCAGTGATACTGGCCTTCATTCATAAAAATATGCCATTACACAAATATTTAAAATATACTGTCTTTAAGTTGTTTCTACATAAATTTGGAGAGTAAATGTGAAATTATTACTTTATAAAAATATTAAAAACGTTTTTAATCGTGATTTATTACAGAAAAATGTGTGATTATTTTTTTGTATTGATTGACAGCACTATTTATTATATAATGCTTACATGTTGAACAAACCTTACACATGGTGTACAATTTGGTGTACATTTTTGAGGCAACATGTAGTAAGTCAATCAAATACAAATTTTATTTCCATAAAAATTGCTCAATTATGGCATTGGATATTCAAAAAAAAAAAAAAAAAGCAAATAGAGAAAGTTTCAATGGTC
Organism: Hypophthalmichthys molitrix; assembly: GCA_037950675.1. Lineage (NCBI taxonomy): Eukaryota > Metazoa > Chordata > Actinopteri > Cypriniformes > Xenocyprididae > Hypophthalmichthys > Hypophthalmichthys molitrix. Next base: position 23,439,342 of record CM075504.1, read on the forward strand.
AAACTCAAAACTTCACCTCTGAAAAGTTTATAATTTCCTGGTATGGTCTCAAAGAAATCCACTACAAACAAATGTCCTCTGCAGAGGACAAAAATGAATAGTTAGGTTGTAAGATGTTATATTTCTAACTGACTGACTGTGTTTGCTTGTGAACACTTTACTTTTTTTGTGAACTCAGGTTTATTCGTGTTGTGGGGACACATAACACTGTCAACAAAGTGTTTCACTTGGTGGCTCTGGAGTGCATGTACACACAGCGACCTTTCACCCTGGAGAGAGGCCTAATTGGTAAATTAGTTTTCCTAATTTCAGTGGTTATTCAAGAAGTTACACACACAGCTCTGTTACGCAAACTCATCTAATGTCTCCTTCTCTGCGTCTTCCTGCAGTTCCCTCAGAGAACGTGGCAACAGTGCAGGCATGTGCTAGTGTGATAGAGGGTGTGAGTCGCAGCAGAAACGCCCTGCTGAACGGGGACACCAGCCACTATGACTGGGACTCGGGATACACCTGTCACCAGCTGGGCTCTGGAGCCATCGTTATCCAGCTCGCTCAGCCTTACATGCTGGGCTCAATGCGGTACGAGAGCTTATGTTACAAAGTCTTGTCACTTGCGTACAAAGTCTTGATTTTATTTTTTGGAGTCTACTAGAATAGGTTTTCATGCTTGAATGCTCAAAAATTAACATTATTTTTCCACATATTTTACAGTAATGCTCTGTTTAGTTCCTGTCTCTATGAAGCCCCTCCTTGCAAAAAGCTCAGAGTGCTCTGATTGGTTGGCTAGACCAGCTGTGCTGTGATTGGTCAACCGCTTTAGAAGTGGTGTTTCAGAAATGTCATGAGCCTTATCATAACCACGAATTTCAACACCCTTCTAATGCAACTCAACCAGGCCCCACCCCTTTATTTTGCATATGCCTTTGACAGGAATTATTTAAATGAGGAATATTTTGGCGTATTAGTTCCCGGAAGAAACTCGAGACTTGGGAACTTTGCAGACCTTTTTTATGATCAAACAGCAACTTTAAGAAAACACGCTAAAGAAAGTTGAAAATGTAAGAAAGCACAATAGGTCCTATGTGATAATTTACTCATGGGTTTCTTCTGTGGAAAATAAAAGATGATGTTTAGATGATGATGAGTTAAACTCAAAGACTCTCTCCACTCAAAAATTACATAAAAGTAGTCCATATGACTCTTGCAGAGTGTTACAAGTTTTCGAAAGCTGTACAATAGCATTGTGTGAGGAACAAAATGAAATTGAATCAGTTATTTGCTGAAAACCTACTCCTCCACAGATCTCAAATCTAGTAACAGTGGATACAATAAAGCACTTACAGTGGAAGTAAATGGAAGAAAACGGGACAAGGTAATATATTATATGATACACACTGAAAAGTGTAGCCACAAGATTAAACTTTATACAAGCTAACACAAGACTCAACTGATAGTTGCTTACTGTCACAAACATGTAAACCCATGATATGTGTAAGGATATAAGAAAATTACATTTCTAAAACTAGAACTGTTGTGTACTAAAACAGTACAAACTCTCCTCTTGAACAGAGGACAGAGTTTTAGCGCTACAATTACCTTGTTCAAATTCCCTCAAAAACCATGATCCGTCCTCCAGTCCACTTCCACTAGTGACGGCTGCCTTAAATACACATTTTCCCCCTTAATAACTGGAGTGTACCATTTTCTTTAAAAATAACTCTTGCTTCACCATATGATTAATAAATACATACACAAGATGATTAAGAACAAGAGTAAAAACAAATCAATGAATACAATAAATAGGACGTATAAAACCAACTCATACATTTGAACAAACATTTTCATAAATAGCTAAAATGAGCTCTCCCATGTAGTTTGTGCTTTCTTTAAGCCCACTCAGCTAAAACAGGAAATATAAAATAGCAAACCCCATGTAAATATTATAAAATGCATAGGAACAGTAAGAACACAGTAAAAACAGTGATGGAAATCAACTTATTATTTACAAGGAGCAAGGTATAATACAAGGTATTTCCATCACAGCTGTACTATAACTATAGTTTTTGCTTTTAAAAAAATTGAAATAATCTTGTGTTTCTGAACCCGAAATGTTCCCTATTGTTGTATTTAACCCTCAATATGCCTGTCAATCACTGAAATCTTTGCCTTAGACTTTAGTTTAGACATACTGACGCTGTGAAATCTTTGTCTGTAGGTTGCTGTTGTGGGACTGTGATGAGAGGAACTACAGTTATTATGTGGAGCTGTCCACAAACCAGCAACACTGGGTGAGGGTCGTAGACCACACAAAAGTGGCATGCAGGTCAGTGGTATTTTATTATTACCTCATTATTTGCTTGCATTATAACTATGTCTATAACCACCTCAGAGTTTACATAAGTTGCATATAATTCTTACAGGTCGTGGCAGACTCTGACGTTTGATACACAGCCTGCATCCTTTATTCGTATTGTGGGAACTCACAACACTGCTAATGAGGTGAGCGATCTCTGCAGACTCTCACAGGATGTGTTACTGTGACTCTTTCCAGCATCACATTAATGCTGCATTCATCAGATTACGTCAAATTGAGATATGTCAATTTTTCATCATATTGCAGAACAAATTATACATGTAGTATTTGTCAAAATAATCACATTTTTGATGAAATTCTACAGCCCTAATGCACTTTTTTTCTCATGTTGTCTCCTCTAGGTTTTTCACTGCGTTCACTTTGAGTGCCCTGCACAGGTGGATACGGTTGTCAAAGAAGGAAGTCCTGGACCAGATCAGCCCAAACCAGAATCCAGCTCCCAGAACTCCCATTCACAGGGCCTGACGCCCCAAAAACCCTCCACGTCTCCGCACACATAGACTGTGAATGTTTATGACAAGACACACTTGAGATGCTCAGGTGGTGTTCTCAAGGTTACGAGCTGCTAAACATAGAACTCTTTATATTTATATTCAGAAAATACTTGAGCTGATTATAACATGATGGTGAGTATAACAATTACTGTCACATGCACTTATTTTATTATGTTCGGAGAACAACAAAAACCATGATAATAAGTATTACTGACTTAATGGGTTTTGCAATACTGTCTCATTTATTAGATATCTTAAAATGGTTTATCATAGAAAAGTAAACAAATATCCTGTTTAAAATCAAAAATTAAAATCAAAAATTAAAGTTGTGATAGTCTTTCCTTCCCTATTGTGATCTGTATATGAGTGAAATGCTTCTTGAGCAAGAAAAAATGAAGGGCGGGGCTTAATTTTGTCCATGGTTAGAATTGATTGGATGGTTGTGGTTTGCTATTGGTCGATCTCATGTGAGTGACAGGTTGCCCTGCCCTCTTGCCAGTAAATGCGTCATCAGAGAAGAGGTGTCGCTGCAAGAGGAAATAATGAAAAAATAATGATGTGCACGGATCAATCATTTATATAGGGTGACCATATGTCCTCTTTTTTCCCGGACATATCCTGGCCAGGACTTCTCAATAGCCTAAAATGGCTTGAGCCCCTGCCCCTTTAATTGTGAAAGTGCCCTTTTCGGTCGTATCAAGGTGACCCCTTGTCGTATTTGCAATGCTTTGACCGTTCTCTGTAGATCCCGCCTTCTCGCAAGCAACGATTGGTCAATTGTGTACATTGCCTGCACGCTATTGGTCAAATTACGTTTCAGTCATTACCTTCAGCAAGTATGAAAACAAAGCCAAAACTGTGACATTTTAGGCAAATTAAAAATCCTGGCTAGGACATGTCCAGGAAAAAGAGGACGAATGGCCACCCTAATTTATAATACATATTGCAATATTCCATAAAAAACAAGAATGGTCAATTTTGATTTTATGGTGACTTTAAAACATTAAAATCACCATGAACTGCATTGGCCCAATGATATGCAAAATTATTAACATAGCATAGTTAGGCTGAATAGGAAAATTGATATTATTGTAAATGCATAACAGCAGACGTGTGATTTATATGTCTTTATAGTTTAAATGTTTGGTTTCTCAAAGTCTTTTTTTTTTTTTTTTAATGCTGACAATAATTTTAACACAAAATATATTGTGCTTGGCATAAACAAGGTTTATTCTAATTGCAAGTGAACCTGTATTTAATATAGTCTGGGTTGTATTTTCTTTTACTTGGGACAGTTTTTATTTTAAGGTTTTTATGTTCGCATCTAACTAGATTCTAGTGTTTGTTTGGACACACGGCCTTTGACGTCAACACTAAAAGATATGTGAAGCACTTCTTCATTTCTTCAATAAGTCCTTATCCTAACTTATATATATAATATAAAACACAGTATTATGTAGTTGCTTTCTATTACTTCACTGGCTGTCTGTGACCCTCCATTAGTACAGACTAGGGTTTGGACCCACCAAATAAGAACCACTTTTAGGATTCTCGCAAATGAAAATTGTGTTGAATTTTAATTGTAACGCAAGCTCTACAGAATAGGGGATGATATATTGTCAGATGATGGTGAGAAACCAAGATAATGAAACAGATGGAGTGTGAAAGAGACTCTTTAGTCAGATCACATATTAACATGCTTCATTCTCTGAGGAGATTTAATTAAATACTGAGTTTCAATCAGACATGGAAGGGTGAGTGACACACTAATACCACCTTCATTAAGCAACCAGGAACAGACACACACTATCAAACTTCCTTGCTGCAATCAAGAGACTTCCCCAAGGGCTGGAGGATGATGGAGACTGACAGACAGACAGTGTGATGTTAAGTTGAAATGATGTATGCCAGTACCCTAATGAAAAGACCAGGTTAACTCTATAAAACCTACAATATCATAATTGATGCGTGAATTTCTAAGGCCTCTAAATTATCAGCATGATCAAAACTTTGCAGGAAAAGTTGTTTGCACCCAATCTTCTACATGCCTTCTGTCATCTGATTGATAGTTTATACTTTTTGTACCTTTATTAAGTAAAAGGACTTTTAGTATAATTCTAAATATGTCCAATTTCAGGTTGTGGTACATGTGTGTTTTCTCTTTACCAAATGTGGTACAACAGGATTTAAGGAACGTTTATTTGTACATATTTTAATCATCATTGTATTGCATTACATTATATTTTACCAAGACATATTATTGGGAGATAGAGTGACAACTGATATATATTTTATATGCAGTTTATATTAGTGGCAGTATACTGGTATAAAGATCTAATTGATAGGCCATACATTAGAATCATATCATACTGTTGTGTTTGGGCATATGAATAACCGTATTGCATATTTTTACTTAGTTTGAGCCTCTGAACTAATTTAAGGTGTTTTTTTCCTTTGTGGTTGAGCTCCATATTCATATAAATGCCTGTTGTATCAAATATGATACAAAACATAAAACACGTATGCAAACTTTCATTTAGATTTTAAAAAAAGTCTAAATGTTTAATAACGAAGACATATTCGCTTGAAAGATATGAATATTTTATGGTCAATTTTTTTTTATTTTTATTTTTTTTACAATTTTTATGGGCTAACTAATTTTTATATATTTGTTACTTGTATCGTATTTTATTCTTCAAACCCGTCACTTGAAAACAACTAGCTTAAGTAAACGAAAAATATGCGTCAGCGCATTGAGAAGGAATCGTTCACTTAAAAGTTTCGCCTCAAAAACACCGATTCGTTTACGAACGCAGCATCTTAGCCGGATGCCAAGATGGACGGGTCGCATATACCCTCACCCTCAAAAACCATGAACAAAATTACACAAGGTAAAATATCATATAACCCACACTAAATATACGTATTCACTTGCATGATAAACATGGTTTGTGTCGAATAAACTGTCGATCGTGCGGCGAATTACATTAAACCGTCGAAATAGGAGGCTACGTTCACACAGCATTGCCAGTTCTGTTTTGACTGCTAAATATGGTGATGTTCATACAAAGTTCGCGTATGAAATACTGCAAACCACATTCTATAATTAGTGACTTAAATTTGAGATCGAGATCAGTTGGTTTGTGCTGTGTGAACGTAAGTCGACAACTGTACGTTACTTGTCTCAAGTGCGCGCTTCGCGGGTCATTATTTGCTATCATTATGAAACTCCTGCTAAGTTTTTGCCACAGATCATTCTGATCATTTTAATTATTGCTTCAGTTCAGTATCGAATTTCACGGACATATTTGTTTACTTTCAAATGCTTTCTGGGGCCGAAAAAGACATTTCTGAAGATAAATTCCAAGTACTTCTTAAGAATGTTCAAAATTCTTGAAAAATCTAATTTTAAAGGAGTTCTCAAATATTTTCTTAAAGGGTTAGTTCACCAAAAATTGAATATTTTGATGGAATTCGTATCTGAACCACACATAGGCAGCGACGTCATTGCACCTTTCAAGGCCTAGAAAGGTAACGAAGCAAAGACATTGTTAAAATAGCCACGTGACTGCAGTGGTTCAACCTTAATGTTATGAAGTGACAGAATACTTTTTTGTGCTCAAAAACAAAACAAAAATAACAACTTTATTCAACAATTTCTTCTCTTCCCAGTCATTCTCCTTCGCTGTTTACATTGTAGACAGTGCAGCGCCTCCAGGTTCTATGTCAGAACGTGACTGACTTGACTGGAGTTCAGCTCTTGCCAAGGTATTTTAAATAGTTACTTTTAAAAAGTCTGTCACTGGATGGAGCGGTCTTTTGCATTTATTTTTTTGTATTTAAAATGTTCCAAATTTATATAATCGGTGAGTACATCATGAATCCATTTTCCAAACCGTGTTTTTGTCTTATCCTGAATCACTACGGTACACCTATAATAAGTGTTTATATTGGGACTATTTTAGACTGGTTCGAGTCAGCACTGCTGCGGAGTACAGTACAGCACAATACGAAGATGCCTGCAATTTTGTTTCTTTACCGCTAGAGCTCCAAAAGTTACGGACTGCAGCTTTCATATATAATTAAAAAGCATGTCACTGAAAGCCAAACAACAGATTTGATTTGACTGAACAGTGGCAGCCCTTAATTTGTGCTGGAACAAGCCGGATCCGGAACCTCCAAAATCTGATCCGGCACCTCATTTGGGAGATCCCCCTCTCATATAACACCAAAAGTGGTCCATTCCGTGTGTTGTGTTTTCCAACACATAAGCAACACATAAAGCAGTGGATGTCAATCTTGTTCTCAAGCAGCCTCTCGTTCGGCACAAATTCAAGTGTTTCCATATTAGCAATGTATTTGGATCCTTAACTATTATTTATTATGTAAACTAGGATTTCTACTTCACTCCCGTTTCAATTTAAAAAAAAAAAAAAAATCCTCTTCACATGAGCAAAAATGTGCTTGGCAGGACCAGGTTCAGCGGTGGTCACGCACATATAGGATTCTACGGAGTATTTAAAATGAGCAGTGCAATTTTTTTATATGTTTGGCTGACTGTATTTTATTTTGATAATAAACAGGCTGCGATGTCAAGTTTGCAATGCTAAAATATGTTGTGTGCACACGCGAGGCGCCGGCGCGGTCACTTCAACTGATATCAACCAGCAGAAACAACTTAAATACTCCGTAATTTACAAATATGAGTAGGACATTATTCGATACTGCTAAGTTTACTTTTATACACTCACACTAAAAACAGAACATTGTGCTTTTGTAAAATAAAGAAAACAGGATGTGCTTTTTGCCATCTCAGTTTCCTTTCCTTGAACTTGGAGCGCCGCGCCTCACAAAAATGAATCAAACTCAGCACCATATAGGCTATTTGTCACAGTTTTTTTTCTTTCGCTTTGTTAATCAATTAAGTCAAATATATTTTGTTTATTAATTCATTTTAGACTATGCTTTTATGAAAACAAATTTTGTTTTTGTTTTTAACATAGGCTAACTCACAAACTATATGATTCCTGTCAACCCATTTTTTAAGTCTTGTGACACAGGGTTTACCTGTGATATAACAATGTTTTATATAAACTATAGACATAAACTTCGATGACGATGTTTTCTGAAACTTAAGCATGCAAGTCGCATGCTTCGTCATGTTAAATGTTTGATTATTCATGTTAAATGTAAAAATGTTATATGTAAAAATGTTAAATAAAATAGAACAATAAATTAATAAATAGTAGGCCTATATTAAAAATAGACATATGAAACTGTTTATTCATGTTTAAAACATAGTTTAATAAAGCCAGCATTTCAAAACAATTTTACAGTTTTTTTTTTTTTTATCCATTTGAAAATATAGTTAAAATAAGCTATTATAAACTCGTAGGGGCAACAAATCATCTTTCAACTCTCTCCCATGCTACTCAAAGTAGATATAAGATGGGCTGTCATTGAACAGTAAAAATGACCGTAGGATACTAGGATTTGTACTTTTATTACGCATTTAGGAGAGTATTGCAAGAAGCTGCTTACATTAATCTTACTTTCGAAAAAAAAAAAAAATAAATACAATCATGATTTTTCATTAAAAATGATGTTATAAGTATATAGTCCTAAATACCTTGGTATCAGCTTGTTTTCATCAATGGTATAATTAATTCAATTCAAATTTATTTGGTTTGTCATAATTAATTTGTGTTCATAATCAATAAAATAAAATAAAAGAATAAACACATATGAACATTTAGATTCAATTATTATTGTATTATTAATTATTATATCTATCTTGAAACTATCCAAGCAGCGTTTCGCGCTCAGATGTGACGGCGGAATTAATATATTACCTAAATGTGATTACAGAATATATTTAAATTATCCATCAAATTGTCATTTTCTGCTTGCAGTCTTGCGAGTTAACAGTAATGCCTGACCAGTAAATTACTTGGTGAACAAAGAAAACATTTTGGCATTAGGCATTGGCATTAGTTAATGCCTAAAAATGTAAAAGTTTTACCTTATAAATAGAATTTAGTTTCATTAGTTTCATTAAATTCGTCACTGGAGTGAATGAAAATATTTGAAAATATAAGTGGTTCTGTCAAAAAAACAATACTTTTTTTTAATGGTTTGTCAACTTTCCATTCCGCTGCGTGGTTCTAGTAAGCAATGGATTGTTGTCAGCTCGAAACACATTTTTGAGCACGTGAATTCTTGTCAGTGCTTTAGCACTGGTCTATGACTGGAAAAAATAATCGTTGCAAAAGAAACGATACATAGCTTACATGTCGCTTTAAATTGGCAGATTTTAAAATGTTATAGGCAATTCTTTTGCAAGTAATTACAAGTTGAATCTTGTCTTGCCTGGATCTTTGGTGTAAACTCGTGAACGCCCCCCAAGAACACCTTAATGCCCCCCTTTTAAAAATCTTGCTTCCAACGCCCCCCGTTGTTCTCTGAACGCCCCCTGGGGGGCGGTACCGCCCCCGTTGAGAAACACTACTCTAGAGCATTGGTTCTCAACCAGGATGCTGGGGCCTCAACAAACTTGCAAGGGGGGCAGATGGCTTAAATAAATTAAAATGAGCATTAAGCTAAAACAACAACAAAAATATCAAAATATTTCTTAGGGTTAAGAAACTGCTTCTGACTACATAGATGGTTTCAAGCTTTTTCATGACATGCAGGTTTCCGTAGTGTAGTGGTTATCACGTTCGCCTAACACGCGAAAGGTCCCCGGTTCGAAACCGGGCGGAAACAGTTATTATTATTGTTACATTTATTAGTTTTATGTTAAAGACTTACACAATGTTTCAGCCTACACAAAGTTATTCAGTAATTTCACAATGCTAAAAAAAAATGTATTTCTTTATCTATCAAACAGCCTATTATGCTGTGTTTGTATCGATGGAAGAAAGACAATGATTCTTTATTTCTTGCCTCCGACTCATGAAAGAAGTACTGCTGAGTGTTGTTTTCACAAATCTGAGACAATCATGTAAGTATTTTTAATCATTTTCAACAGAAGAAAGCCTTTTGAGAAGTGATAGGAACAAAATTGTCAATGGTGAAAAGTGCTAAATGACTTCTATTAGTTGTAAGCTGCAGAATCTGAAAATTAGATTTTACTAATAGAACAAAAATTAATAAAGTTTTTTTTTTAACAAGAAAAATGTACATTAAATTACAACAAATGTTTCTTAAAGCAATTTTATCAGGATGATTTAGCATGTAGGTTTCCGTAGTGTAGTGGTTATCACGTTCGCCTCACACGCGAAAGGTCCCCGGTTCGAAACCGGGCGGAAACATTGTTTTGAAACTATAAGTTTATTTTACAGCAAAATGATAAATTATTCTGTCCTCTCTCATCTACTCATACTACTGTCATGAAAAAAAAAAAAACATTTTGATTTTCACAGGCCTGTACACTAAATTTAAATGACTTTTTGGGATTTAGAATGATTTTTAATCCTCCACAAGATGGCGCAATAGAATCAGTAATTTTGTATAGTCTTGCACTCATCAGCAATCTGGTTCTTACACCATGCTGATCTTTCTAAGACAACGCTTATTCCTGAAAACATAGTGGACTTGACTTTCCTAATCTCATTATTATCCCTGCACTCCTCCTGTTTTAAAATCTCTCTCATTCTTCTTTCCATTGCATTTGCTGAAGGTTTTCCTCAGTACTCCCTTTGATCTTTCTCATTCCTCTTCCCAAGCCCTTTAGAAGCTCTAGTAAGACTCCTAAGACTGGATGACCCGTCAGCCACAGTCAAATTCACGTGACCAGACATGGACGTGTTCTGTCCATCTCCATTTGCTTTTTCCAATTCGCAGGATGAGAAAACCAGTCTCTGTGGCTGCTGCAACACTCTTGTTTGCCTTCTGTAGTTTCTGGCAGTTTAGAGCTGCTTTGATCAGTGGATGGTAAAGTGGCCCGCCCTGTCGGTAGCTGGGTCGTTCCGCTGGTACACTGTGCCACGAAGGCTGGAGCCTGTTTATTTGCAACGATGGAACAGAGCAACTCAGTGTGCCAGCAAAACCCAGTATATTTCATTAGGGGCCAAGTAGTGAAGCTTTGATACATTAACACATTTGCATGTAACAAATTTGATGGCAAGGATGCCACATGGAAAATGAGGCAATGCTTAGTTGTTTGTTGTTTGTTATTATCATAATACTGAAGGTTAAAGTCAGCATGAAATAAAAGTTGTGATAGACTTTTCTTCCCTATTGTCAAACGGCTTCTTGAACAAGAAAAAAATGTCAGACGGAACTTGATTATGTTAATTTTTTTTTTTTAATTTTATTTATTACTACGTTTATTCAGCAAGGATGAATTAAAATTTATCAAAAATGACAGTAAAGACATTTACCTTGTTAACTTACAAAAGATTTCTATTTCATATAAATGCTATTCTTTTGAGCTTTCTATCCATCAAAGAATCCTCAAAAAATGTTTTATGGTTTCCACAAAAATATGTTTTCAACATTGATAATAATAATAATAAATGTTTCTTGAGCAGCAAATCAGCTAGGGCTATCCCCTATTAAAGGTTTCTTAGTAGACTTAGTTGTTCATTTAAGTCATTAGTCGATTAGTTTGGGGAGAAATACTAAACCATAACGAGCATTTAAAATATAAATTAATGCAAGAAAAGAGACCTAATATAAACAACAGCCTTAGAAAGGAGAAGTAAGCTCTGTGTCTTGCTCACAATGAAGTCGTGTTTATATTCTCGTGTTACGCAGCACATTTGAGCTTCCACAAGAACCAATGAGGTTCATTTTCGTGTGTTACACAGCATGTTTGAGCTACCACAAGAACCAGTGAGGTTCACTCTCGTGTGTTACACAACATGTTTGAGCTACCACAAGAACCAATGAGGTTCACTCTGGTGTTACGCAGCACGTTTGAGCTTCTGCAAAAACCAATGAGGTTCATTCTCGTGTGTTACACAGCATGTTTGAGCTACCACAAAAACCAGTGAGATTCACTCTCGTGTTACGCAGCACGTTTGATTTTCTGCAAGAACCAATGAGAACCAATGAGGTTGCAAGAACCAATGAGGTTCACTCTCTTGTGTTATGCAGCACGTTTGAGGTTCCGCAAGAACCAATGAAGTTCATTCTTGTGTGTTACGCAGCACGTTTGAGCTTCCACAAGAACCAATGAGGTTCATTCTTGTGTGTTATGCAGCACATTTGAGCTTCTACAAGAACCAATGAGGTTCATTCTTGTGTGTTACGCAGCACGTTTGAGCTTCCGCAAGAACCAATGAGGTTCATTCTCGTGTGTTACGCAGCACGTTTGAGCTTCCGCAAGAACCAATGAGGTTCATTCTCGTGTTACGCAGTACGTTCGAGCTTCCGCAAGAACCAATGAGGTTCATTCTCGTGTTACGCAGCACGTTTGAGCTTCCGCAAGAACCAATGAGGTACATTCTCGTGTTACGCAGCACGTTTGAGCTTCCGCAAGAACCAATGAGGTACATTCTCGTGTTATGCAGCACATTTGAGCTTCTACAAGAACCAATGAGGTTCATTTTCGTGTGTTACGCAGCACATTTGAGCTTCTACAAGAACCAATGAGGTTCATTTTCGTGTGTTACGCAGCACGTTTGAGCTTCCGCAAGAACCAGTGAGGTTCATTCTCGTGTGTTACGCAGCACGTTTGAGCTTCCGCAAGAACCAATGAGGTTCATTCTCGTGTTACGCAGCACGTTCGAGCTTCCGCAAGAACCAATGAGGTACATTCTCGTGTTACGCAGCACGTTCGAGCTTCCGCAAGAACCAATGAGGTACATTCTCGTGTTACGCAGCACGTTTGAGCTTCCGCAAGAACCAATGAGGTACATTCTCGTGTTACGCAGCACGTTTGAGCTTCCGCAAGAACCAATGAGGTACATTCTCGTGTTACGCAGCACGTTTGAGCTTCCGCAAGAACCAATGAGGTTCATTCTCATGTTACGCAGTACGTTCGAGCTTCCGCAAGAACCAATGAGTTTCATTCTCGTGTTACTCGGCACGTTCGAGCTTCCGCAAGAACCAATGAGGTTCATTCTCGTGTTACGCAGCACGTTTGAGCTTCCGCAAGAACCAATGAGGTTCACTCTCGTGTTACGCAGCACGTTTGAGCTTCCGCAAGAACCATTGAGGTTCATTCTCGTGTTATGGAGCACGTTTGAGCTTCCGCAAGAACCATTGAGGTGTATATGTGAATAAAAGCCTAAATTCAAACTGTTCGTCATATAGTGATCAAGTCTCTTCAGAAAATTTGGACTAAACCACTCATATGGATTATTTTACAATCTCTTTATGAACTTGTTGAAGTGGTAGTTGTGTAGCTGTCAATGGAGGAACAGAAATCTCAGATTTCATGAAAAATAACTTAATTTGTGTTCTGAAGATGAATAAAAGTCTTCAAAACCATTAAAAAATCTTATTGACCCCAAACTTTTGCACAGTAGTGTATAATGTATCTTTAATTCATCTTTAAGCACATTTTCATTTGACTTGCACTCTTTAAAATAATGTTTTTTTCTGTAACATTTTACAGTAAGGATTCATTAGTTAACATTTTTTAACTACATTAGTTAACATGAACTAAAAATGAACAATACACCTACAGCATTTATTAATCTCAGTTAATGTTAATTTCAGTATTTACTACATATTTAAAAACAAAAGTTGTATTTGTTTACATTAGTTAATGCACTGTGAACTAAGATGAACAAACAATGAACAGCTGTATTTCTTTAGTGTATTAAACCTTTGAACAATTTGAAAAAGTACTTATTTGCACACTTATTCTAGTTAAGTTATGATAAACACTGTAAGAGGGGCAAATTGCTAAACCTCACACACCGCAGCTCCATAACACATTACTGTAGACATTACATTACTGCAACAAGAGTCCAATCCAGTTATAACCAGATTAATGTTCTCATAAGATGGATGCTCTCTGTTATCCTATCCACAACCCATAAACACCGAAACACTGTTAGCACACTGTCAATAAAGCCCTTGCTCTTTCTTGGGAAGGAATTAAAGGATAAGAGAAGCACTCGTTTATGAAGAGACATGCACACATAAAGATTTCCCATGAAATCCATGGCTGTTTGTATCTTAAACATCCCTCCTCTGAAATTGGCCCTCATGAATCAAGCAGCTGTATTGACATTATAGTTTCTAGAGCAGCACATTTGGCACTTTTTAATTTTTGTAATCTGTCTATCTATCTATCTATCTATCTCTCTATCATCTACATTCGGAGACAATTGCTTGGTCAAGCTAACATTTTAATTTTGTCTTGACAAACTTTCTTTCCTAGTTAAATCTGAATCATTGGCAAGGCAAATACTTAAAGTGAACATTTTCATAAAAAAAAAAAAAAAAAGTTTCACTCTTAAAAATTAGAATAAAGGCTCTTTATTGGAATCAACACTCTAAAAAATGCTGGGTTAAAAACATCCCAAGTTGGGTTGAAAATGGACAAACCCCAGAAATTGGGTTGTTTTAACCCAGCGAATGGGTTAAATGTTTGCCCAACCTGCTGGGTAGTTTTATTTAATTCAACTATTGTTTAAACATTACTGTTTTGCTTGCTTAAAATGAATCCAAAGTATGTTGGAAATTAACAGTATTAATATGTTTAATAAATGAACATTTAGTTTACTGAATAATAATTAAAAAATAAACATTTATTAAATTGCTTATTAATAAATGTTCACCTTTTGATTATTATTGTTGCCTCTAGTAATTATTGTTCACTGAAAGGTTCTTTGGGGAAACAAGAATGGTTCTTTTATGGCATCGCTGTGAAACCCCCTTTTGTAACCATTATTTTTAAAGGGAACCCCTGGTTAAGACTTGCATGGCTTAATATAACGTAAATTATGTATCTTACTGAAATATGTTGTAGAAAACCCTTGAAAGTTTTACGTTATTTAAAAAATGACATATTTGGACCGATTTCGATGACGTCAAATGGTCGCACTCACTGAGCTTCTGACACTGTCCTATTGCTATTTTTACTGCAACACAATTTTTTTGTAATTTTCAGTCGATGAGCCACGAGAAGTGATGTAAGTCTTTACTGCTTTACTTGCAATAAGAGGAGAAAAGAATGGGAAGTTGTGCAGAATGTGGATGAATAAAACTTCTTAACTGCGTCTTTGTTCTCTCCACTTTATCCCTGATGACTTTGAGGCTTTTTATCTGTATGTTTTGGCCAACGGTAATCTAGTAACGCAAACAGGTCTTAATATCCGTGGGGTTCCTTTTAAAACCCGATTAGCCTTTTCAATTTGAGCCAGAGCGCAAAATCAGTGAGGATGAAAACATCGAAGCTGTGCAATGTCTCTGTGGCTATTCGAACTGTTGTATGATTGACGTGTTAAAATTTTCTCATCACCTGAATGCATTGCACACAGTATAACATGCTGAGAAGATACTGTTTATGCGATCACCGATATCTCGTGCATCACAGCACACGCTTTGAGGCAGTCTGTCTCAGTCGAGATGTGTTATAGGCTTACCTTCGTCAGTCTCCACGACAGGCGCGGCATTTGGTTAAAGCATACACTTATATCCATCGGCAACTGTAAGCTCTTTCAGCTGTGGTCTACTAAAAGCCTCAAAGGCATCAGTGCTAAAATGAAGAGAACAAAGATGCGGATCTTTAGGATGTTTCAATCGTCCACATTCTTCACAGCGTACCATTCTTTTCTCCTCTTATCGCTAGTAAAGCAGTAAAGACATCGCTTCTCTTGTGGCTCATCGACTGAAAATTACAACCAAAAGCTGCACAATGTGGCATCGTATATTATATTCCGAGTTGTGTTGCGGTAAAAATATCAAAAGGGCAGTGTCAGTAGCTCAGCGAGTGCAACCATTTGACGTCATCGCACTGTGCACCTAAACAAAATGGTGCCGCCCATTGTCCAAATCGGTCCAAATATGTCATGGATTTTTTAAATAATGTAAAACTTTCATAGGTTTTCTACTACATATTTCAGTAAGAGACATCATTTATGTTATATTAAGCCATACAAGTCTTAACACCAGGAGTTCCCTTTAAGAGAGTATTTGTGAACCAGGAACTTTCCACTGTGCCCAAGAGTAAGAGACTTCATACCAGTTTGCTTCAAGTGTATTTTTACCTGAGGTAGGTCCACTGAATTGTGTTGAATACACTGTGTATCACTCTGAAACCATCATCTTTCAATGTAGTACTTAAAGGAAGATTTTGAATGTACCTATCTAGATATAAACGTGAAATTTGAGTATATTTTACCCAAAGGCCTTGTTGCAGTGTTATTGAAAAGCATGAAAGTTCACCCGTGTACACCAATTCACAGCAAAAATTATCGCAGTTGTTTTCCCGCTCTTCCAGGCACCTTGAGCTTTTTTTCTTTGCACATCAATGCATCTTCAAGGTCCCGCTGCACCGCACCTCCTGATTTTCCCCATTAAATAATCAAACCTCCTTTGAGAGTGTGTCGTCTTTGTAGTTTTTCTTCAGGCAGAAAACAACACAGAGGGTACAGGGGGATTTCTAACTCTGTAAAAAGTTGAAAAGTTGACATGAACTCTTGTAAACCCTCATGAATATGTGTATCAATCAGATGGTTATTTTCCTGAGTGACTGTTCGGTGTTTGTGTGTGACTCGAGTGAATGAAACGTTGTGAAATAAAGCGAATCTGTGTCACTCTTGATGCGCTCAAGCTACATTATAGTTCTATCATCTTTGAAATGGTTTCTCATTAATTCCTAAAGTTCTGTGTGTAGAAACGAGGGGAAATTTGTCTTTGAAGTTGTGTGGTGCGTCTCAGGAGACCTGGAGGCCTCAGGCTGGACTTAGCCAGTGATGAGGGAGATGTTGCTTTGAAAGGGAATCATTCCACCCTCCGCTCATGTTCAGCAATCACATGGTTGCACAAAGCATGCTAATACTGAAAGGATCACTTGTTCCAATGTTTGGTAGTTCATGAAACAGTGACCAAATCTGCTTTACAAATTCTGTAAACAGAGTTTTCGTACCCTGAAAATTTGCAACACAACAATGTACTGACATTTTTGTCAAGCCTTGTGAAAAAAAAAAAAAGTTGGAAAAAAAGTTAATTTCAATTTCTTTTAACCACAATGATTAGATATATTGATTGGTTCCTTTTTTGTTTTTGTTTTTTTGTTTTTTTTTTTTGTTTCATGAATTATGCTTGTACTGCCTTTGGGGCATGTTGTCACAAAAACAGCATGTTCATCTGTTGTAATTGTATTATTGTAAACATTAATTACAACTTTCAGTGCTTTGATATTATGATATGCTACTTTTTATATTTTTGCCGTTCTTACTATACCATTTTTCCTGTACAGACAGAGATTACATAGACTTCCAATGACTGAATGAATGTTCTTGATTTTAAACTCCAACTGTCAGACCATTCAAAAGTAAACAAACTTTCAGGCAACATTTAAAGTTTGTCTTGAAAAAATTTCATTTTCTATTTATATATAATAATAGTTATATTTGTTCCTTGTTTGCAAGCTCATATGTATAATTGTATTTGGCTTTCATTTCTTTAACAATAACTATGATGGTTTTAAGTAAGGGAGAATGGGGTGATTTGAACCTGTGGGGAAGTTGTGTCACCTCTTGTTTCTTAACCATAAACAAAATTGGTCATGTGATCACTCATTTTTGAAGAGTCATCCATTTTTCTCACCCTGTGATGGAGAGAGGCCAATAGAATACAGTTTTTTTTTAGTTGCTTTGGTGCAATTTTCACAAGCAATTGAAGCATTAAATTTTCAAAACTCTTAGTACTAATATCACAACAGATCCATCAAAAGTGAGCTTAATGGTTAATCAATGAATCATTTGGTACACCCATAGATTTCTATAGATACAGATTCTATGGGCATACTTTCTATAGAACTTATTTGCAATTTCCAATATGAATAATCAAATGTAATGAATTATAAGCAATTTATCATAGACGATGACCACAATTTTCAAAGTGTGTGTCTGTGTGGTCCTGGTTAACACTGCGTTGTGAACTAAATGTCCCAACAAGGATAGCAATTTTAGATCTTGTTTGGGCATTTCTTTTGGTCCTCATGAGGAAAACAGCTTATAAATCATACAGAATTACCTTTTTTTGAAAATCTAAAACAGAGAGAGAGTGAGAGAGAGAGATACAGATAGAGATACAGAGGGATTTGAAATTTATGAACACAGAGCAGGACAGAGTAAGGGAAAAGAAACAGTCATGGACTATAACTTCAGATTGATCAGAGATGCATCAGAAGAAGGGAGACAGATGGCATCATTTTACATTATAGTATGCCATGTGATATTGTAACAGATTACTATGGTACAGACTGCCACGTTACTGTAACTCACTCTTCATTTTTAAAGGTCGACTACAGTATAGATTCAGTCATATGGTACAGTGAGATCATTTACTGTATTGGTAGCAAACAGTGTTCTACACAAAACATCATGACTGTGTCATAATTTACACCATTTGATGACACACTGAATAGATAACATTACAAACAGATTTTATGTCAATTATGTAATTTAGGCAATGTAAGTGTATTTTCTAATTGTGGCATCTGTATCCTGTGTAACAGTAATTATTTCAGCAACAACGGTGATTTGAAACATGTGTTTTGCATTGTTTGCTATTGAATTACCTGATTGTTAAAAGTACTAAACTGAAAGAAGAACATACTGTTGTGTTTCGGTGATTAAACCAAATGTTCTCATTAAATATCACAATGATCTTGTTTTGAAATAGTGATTATGTAGAATGAAAATATGTACAACTAAAATGAAAGCATGAGATCAAGTTTTGAAAGAATGACTAGCTGTGTTACAAGTGTGATCAGTTTGGATTTTTGTACTAAGAGTTTTGAAAATGTACACATAAGATGTGAAAATAGTACCAAAGTGAATAAAAAAAAACTAAGTGCATAGCACATTTAAGTTAAAAAAAAAACTTTTTTTTTTTTTTTTTTGCTGTTCAAAGTGATTTTTTTAATGTACAAGTAGTCATGATTCTTGTGTCTGAACAACATTTTTAAAAAAAAAAAAAACACGTGTTGGTGCTTTAGGAAGTTATAATATGAGGGTATACTATAAAGGTAAAAAATTTCAGTTTTACTTCAACATAGCAAGTGGCACAATTTACTCATGTGGCTCGACTTATCCTCTCCCTAGGCTCAACTTACCCCTCACCATTTTTTTGTTTTGAAAACTTAATTTTAGATACAAAGTAATTATACCCAAAGATGCGGTACATCCTGAAATGTATGTACATATTTTAGTTGGACACATTACTGTCATGTCCTCACTTTAAAGACACTTCAAGTAAAAAATGGCTCAACTAACCCTGAACAGAAATCCATATTTATCCCATCCATCCATCTATGATGGATCTTTAGATCTTAAAGTATTCATAAAGTATTCAAGTTCATTAAGCACATACAAGACTCAAATTCAAAAGCTTAAAGGGTTAGTTAACCCAAAAATGAAAATAATGTCATTTATTACTCACCCTCATGCCATTCCACACCCGTAAGAATCTTCAGAACACAAATTAAGATATTTTTGTTGAAATCCGATGACTCAGTGTGGCCTGCATAGCCAGCAATGACATTTCCTCTCTCAAGATCCATTAATGTACTAAAAACATATTTAAATCAGTTCATGTGAGTACAGTGGTTCAATATTAATATTATAAAGCGACAAGAATATTTTTGGTGCACCAAAAAAAACAAAATAACGACTTATTTAGTGATGGCCGATTTCAAAACACTGCTTCAGGAAGCTTCGGAGCATTTGGCGCACCAAAAATATTCTTGTCGCTTTATAATATTAATATTGAACCACTGTACTCACATGAACTGATTTAAATATGTTTTTAGTACCTTTATGGATCTTGAGAGAGGAAATGTCATTGCTCCCAATGCAGGCCTCACGGAGCCATCGGATTTCAACAAAAATATCTCAATTTGCGTATGATTAATGAAGCTCTTACGGGTGTGGAACGGCATGAGGGTGAGTAATAAATGACAGAATATTCATTTTTGGGTGAACTAACCCTTCAAGAAATTCAGGCAAGCCAACAACAGATTTATGCACTTTGTGGGGGCAGTTGTGGCCTATTGGTTAGAGTTGGATATGTAAGGTTGCAGGTTCAAGTCTCAGTACCAGCAGGAAATGTAGGTGGGGGGAGTGAATGAACAGTGCTGTCTTCCACTCTCATTACCCACAACTGAGGTGAGTCCTTGAGCAAGGCACCTAACCCCCAATCGCTCCCCGAGCACCGCAGCAAAAATGTTGTTTATAATTACACAGTTTGCGTGTGTGTGTGTGTGTGTGTGTGCATTTGGATGGGTGAAATATAGAGCACAAATTCCGAGTGTGTGACAACATACTTGGCTACACTTCACTTCATTTCCTTTTCTAGTTTTAATTCACAATTAATCATGTAGACAAAAATAGTTTTGAACCCTGAATATTTTCAACATACAAAGTAATTTTTGTTAACCCTTCTAAAAAGGCTCATACATAATGTAATTTACATTGTGTATATAAAATTCAATTACTGGAATCCCCACTTCAAATGGAGAGACAATACTGTATGGCCTTGAGCCAGTGAGTTGTCAATGTGATATTCAATGTCATGTATTTGTAGTGTTATTTCACATTTCTAATTAATTTTTTTGCGTCCTGCTTAAATATGTGTTGTAGTCGAGGCCATCGTGAGCAGCTCATCTTATAGGGGTCTGCAGCAGGTCTTGTACTTAAACAGCTTTAAATCACAAATCCCCTTTACAAACAAGGAATAGAGCTTGGACCGTTCCACTTTCTTTTGGGGGAACATTGGTTCGATAAAACGTTATTAACACGTGATATTAGTATATACCTACAACATTTAAACATCGTATTATGTATTTCACTTTTTAACAACAAGATTTTGTGTAAATATGAGTACAACCGAAATCTGAGTGTTTAATTGTTTTACTCATGATTAACAAAACCCTATTTAGGAGTTGGTATCTTCCACTCGCCAGCTGATCGGCCTCGACTCCCGGTGCGGTCCGTCGGACTGTACGCGGCCGTTAATTTCTTGAATTTTGTCTAAATTACGTCGAATTTATAGTAGCGGCTGCTCGTTTCTGTATCTATCAGTTCTTACGCTGCGTTTTCAGCTCGGGGATTTTGTTGTAAAGCGTTTTTGATAAAACGTCGAGCCGAGGAATTCCCGCACAAGCATTAGGCCGCCAGTGGATCCCCGGTGTTTCCTGCAGAAACCTGCCGCCTTCACATCGCCGTCATGGGGGATACAGGAAGCGAACGCAGCAAGCCGCCTAGTATTCCTCCCCGCTGCCCTTGTGGATTTTGGGGGTAAGATGATTCATTTTACACGTGAGTGTACCCGTGCGGCAAATTTGATGTGGATGAAGACGATAAATGTGAATGAAATGTGGAGTGTTTGTTGTTCATTGTTGTAGGCCGATGGATGGGGGTGGGGAACAACCACTCCTGTTTTTCACATCCACAGCTGCTGTTTCTCCTCAAACACACGCATAAAACATACATTTCTATCAAATACATATCACATTTAAACAGCAGGGCTGATCAAAAGCAGATTTGGGCGATCCAGTGGTTTTTAACGAGCCGTGTGAGCTGGACTGACAGATCTCTGATATCTTACTGTCCTCTATCACAATCATTGGCTGCTTGAAAACCTTATCTGGAGTGCATATTTTGGCATTATAGCTTGTATAATGTTGCTGTTGTATTTAAAAACCTTGTGAACATAGACGTTTGAAGAGTCTTTGGGGGCATCACAGGGGGCATCCGTTTTTTGTTACATTTCAAAACCTACATAGCCAGCATTATTATTTTGGCAGTATTCAAAACCTAGTGTGCTTCCTACTTAGGAAACATTTTGGCCATTATAAGTGGCACAATTTTTGGATTGTACTTCAGAACCTAGTAAGCATCCTACCTAGACAGCTTTTTAGGGCACCACAGGGGACATTGTGTTTGGTTTCCTAGACCAGAGGTTTGCAATCTTTTAGATGCCAAGGACCCTTAAATGTGATCATCGTTGTATGAGAGACCTCCATCCTAAAATTTAAAAGGCAGCTCCATATTTTCATGTATAAGGTCCAATTTATGCGATGAAAAACTCACTAATATAATACTGTAATGTTAGATGTAGTATTCATTTATTTAAATCATTATATATATATATATATATATATATATATATATATATATATATTATTAATGTTAATTAATTTATTTTAAATATTTATTAGTTACATCTTTTCTATCAAACCCCCTGTCCTAGACAACATTTTGGGCATTTTTTTTTTTTTTTTTTTAATTTATCTCAAAACCTTTTTAGCATCACTGGGGACATAATTTATGTGCTGTATGTCAAAACCTAGTGCCTACCTTGACAGCTTGTTGATCATTTGGTACTTCTGATGTCTTTAAATTCTAAGTAGACACCTCCCTAGGTTTTGAGACACCAGCGTCTTCATATAGCTGAATCAAAGAATAATGATAGATAGACTTTTGTTTGAGTGACGCATCAATCAGGACTCTTCTTCAAGCATGTGTCAGGCTAACAGGTGCAGTCATTTGACACTCCTTGTTTGTCTATTCTCCAAACAAATGCACCAGATCTGGGCAAGACCAAGACAGACCTCTAACAAGTGATCATTCAACAACCTTTTATTTGTTGGCCATTTAAAAAAAATAAAGATGGTTGGATAATAAGTGAAGGTTGGATCAAATGCTGATGGTACACCAGTAATTACATTTTTTGTGGCTTGTGTATCAGGTGATTTAATCACATAGAGCCCCTCTCACATTACTCAGTAACTGAGCTATTATAAAATAGGCTCAGTCTGCTGTTTTGTGTAAATTAGACTGTAAATTCAGGGCTTAATGTTAAGTGGTTTCAATTTTTTACTTGCCCTGCCAAGGTTTTCACTGGGCCCCACACACAAGAAAAATTAATAAATAAAAGTAGTTCTGGTATTGTAATAAATAAGGTTATGACACTAAAATATATAGCAGCAGCAGGTAAAGTAGGCTGCTGTCACTTTAAGACATGATTGACTGGATACATTGAGAATCACAGTTTTTTTTGTTTTTGTTTAAAAAAAAAAAAGACCATTAGAGATTCAATAGAGATTCTGCCATGATTCTAAATGGACAACTAAACAAAATATCATGAATTTACTAGTGGTTCTGACAAAATGTTAAATGCTGCAGTCTGTTCAATCAATTTGAATGATTTTTTAAATCGGTTTGAATGAATGGTTCAATGACACACTTATAAAGACTTCACTTGTTTCATTAATTGGATGGATCGCTGTTTTTGATTGGATCTCTTGAATGAATGATTCAATGACAAATTTCTTTTATCAGTTGTTAATGTCTCCACCTACTGGTGTAACGATATAATTCATGCAATCTTTATTTGAAGTCTCAAGTTATTCTACTACTGCTCGTGTCTGTATCTACTACTGTAGACATCTGTTATTCCAGTTCATAGTTTTTACTTTACGATTAATAAGGCAGTTGTACTGCATGCATATTTTCAAAGTTGACTAATCAAGCGTGTATCGGTCTCAGTGGTCAACTCATCGTCCTACAACCTACTAGTTGACCCTCATGGCCATCGAGTCCAACAAAGCAAGTTGCTTGAACCAATGTTGTGAGTTTGAGGTTGGACTACTTGTATGAATAGTCATTTTTGTGATTCTGTTTGGTGCTGCCAGTGGCAAAAAATGTCAGATGCAAATGGCAAATTGCAGTGTTATGCTTCATTCCAGCTGTTCCTATAGATAATATCTATTCAGTGTTTATAGTTACATGAGGATGTTTAATTGAAAATTACACTGTTCATAGAAGTCTTATTCCTGTTGTAGTATAGTAATGACCCTTAGTTAAAGGTCAAATGAGTGCTGTCATTCATTTGTTCAGAAACATGTTTTGCAGGGCTCAACGCTAAGGATATTTTCTACTTCCCTGGTCGGTGCCAGAGGTTAAAATTTTTACTTGTCCTGCCAAAATCTTCACTGGCCCCACCACAAAAAAGTAACAAATACAATAGGCTTAGTTTTTTTTTTTTTGAGCCATGAACCTTAATAAATAATGTAGTTATGACACCGAAAA
Organism: Hypophthalmichthys molitrix; assembly: GCA_037950675.1. NCBI lineage: Eukaryota > Metazoa > Chordata > Actinopteri > Cypriniformes > Xenocyprididae > Hypophthalmichthys > Hypophthalmichthys molitrix. The sequence continues at coordinate 23,463,437 of CM075504.1, forward strand.
CTTATTTCAACTGTTTACGTTCACTTAAGACATAACAGACTGTGTTTACAAGGATACTCGCCAATACGGGCAGTTTGACATAATTTTGTGTGAATATGTCATTTTAAGTGCAAGATGATGTAAAAGAGAACTCAATTCAGTACTCGCTGTGAGATTTTTTTGGTGTGTGCAACACACATCCGAAGCATGCGCCCCAAAAGCCGCCTCTTAAACATTGTGCTAATACTGAAGGCAGCTTTCTGTGTACGTGCTTCGAATGTGTGTTGCGCGCACAAAAATTCTCACACAGCAAGTACCGAATTGAGTTTCCTTTCACGTCTTCATGTGCTTGAATATTTAAATAGCCAAGGCTTAAAAACATGCTCAAATGATAAACTTGTGTGACGATGCAGCACTGAACCGATTGGGCAAGTGACAGTTTCGTCAACTGTCCCAAGCGTTTTATTTTTACACTGGCCTTGGGCCATTGGGCAGTCCTTATGGGCCATTGGGCAGTCCTTATTGGCCATACACACTGCAGCTAAATTCGGTTGTCAATTCACCTTTTAGTGGTTAACCCTGTTCTGTACACACACACACACACACGCAATTTACGGGAGTACCAACCACATTCTTCAACCAAATTATCTCCCCAAAAATGCAGGTACTGACAACCACATTTACAAAAATTCTATGCAATGTATATGGAACCGAACTAGTTGTTAATGACACATTTTAACGTGCATCCGAGATGTTTCTCTCTTCTGTGTGTGCCGTGTAAAAAATCACAGGGAAAGAGGTACAAGGCTTGACTCGTTCTTGTTGCCAGATCTCGCTAGAAAAACAGCAGACAAGAACGTGTCTATAAAAAAACCTAAATCAAAATCTAAATGCTTTATACTGAAAATAATACCGCTTTAATAACTCCATAAACGCAATCACTTTATAAGCCAAGCTTAAACATCAAGCCCAAAAACACAAAATAAGTGGACATGGCAATACTGAACAAGTGCGCTCTTTGAAGCAGCCTTTTCAAGTATAAACAAAACACAGCGCCACCTCTGATGACTGCTTTAATTAAAATTGCTGAACGTAACGAGTCTTTTGTCGCTGTAATATTACATTGGTCAGAATAGCGGATACTAAATACTCGAGATGCCAGATCGTTGCTATGTTTACCACGGTGTCAGTCATCGCAGTTTCAGGAGAGAGTCGTGTTCTATACACACAGAGAACGATAATTTACGGGTCTCGCTCCTGCATTTAAATGCGGTTGGCAGTCCTGAAACTTTACTGTTTGTATGTGGCCATTGTCGAGCCCTGTTCTGGAATGAAGTCAGGGTGTACTTCAAGGTCTGTGTGAGTGTACATAGGTGTGTGTGTGTTGCGTTGGATAAACGTGCTGACATGTGGTGAATAATCTACAAATTGGTCTTTTCATTGTCATAATCACTGTAGTCATTTTCAGTTTTCTGCTTTTATGTGTCATGTTTGTGTGGATGAAAGACTCATAAATAGATTGTAGCCGTGGTTTATTTTGGACTCTTTATTCAAATGACACAGTTGCTGTCATTAAAGATGCACATGAGACATGAAACTGGGCGTTAACATAGCACATAATACCTGACCTTTATAAGGCAATAAACTTTATCCAAAAAATGTCAAGACTTTTGACAGCTGTATATCCCACAGCTTTAAGCCACAGCCCATCTCTATTCTTATTCATTGACTGTTTTTCCTATTCTAACTAGACTTTAACAGATTGACTATTTTGCTCTGTGGCAGAGAAATATGAAATGATACAGTAAATGAGGTGTATGTTGAATCAGCCTTGTAAGGATTGTTAACACACTGTTTGCTTTTAAAATCAGATGTTTAAACCATTTTACCAGTAACAAATTTTGTCTACAGTACACAGTGGTTTATGTTTAGTGTGTAGCAATCATGCTAATGATTTCTGACTGAAACTCATGCCATCATTTACTTTTTTTTTTTTTCAGTTTTCCTTTTACTTAATGTATGAAAAAGTCCACTTGACTCAAGATGGCACAATAGTTTTATGTGGTTAAAAGGCCATGATGTAAGACATTATTTGCTGCAGCTGCTCCTATGTTTGTTATACCTAGCATGCGTTAAACTATGTATGCTTGTAAGGTAGTTATTTTGATGTAGCAGAACATAAAACCTACTAAATCGATACTTGAGGAAAAGGTTTCGGCTAACCTGTTTCATGTGTAAAAGCAGCCTCAAAATGTGAGTGGTTCTTTCCTCAACCTTGTTCTTTGTGTAGACTTGCCTAACTGGTGTTGAATGACACAAGCAAACGCCACTCTGTTTTGATAACCAGTGTCAAGAAAAATTGTGCACACCTACATCTAAACTAACATGTCAAGATTAGACCAACGGCTATGAAGTATCTGATGGTAAGTCACGTGAGTAAACTTAGCCCATGTTTAGTGCAGTAGGTTATCTGAAAATGTGGTTAACTATTATATGGACTACAAGTGAGGATGAAGTAAAACAGGCGCAGCATTTGCTTCAGAAATTCTAGTATCATTAGTATTCTCTAGTAAATTCTGGTCTGTCAAGGTGTAATTTTATGTTATGGTAGCATTATATGTCATATTTATTTTTGCTGTATTAATGCAATGGAAAAATATCTGATGTATTCACAATAAATAAGTCTGGTTTAAAAGATAAGGCTTAATTGCTACTAGCTGGCACATTTGTACTGTTGCATGGTGTATACCTTCCAAATTAAATGTTTGCTCTGGTTTCAAAGACATTTTTCTGTTTGTGTAGATAGAGGGTGCTGCAGTTCAGAGGGGCTGAAGTGTGAAGGGCAGCTGTGGCATTTCATTTTTCATTCGATTTCCATACTTCCATCTGGCATCTTCCATTTTAACACCTGTTAGCATGTCAGCCTTCTCATTTTCAAGCTTGTGTTATCATTTGGGAGCTGGTGCTGGCTGGGAATGAGTGTGGATAGTGAGATCATCTGTTGTGTTTGGATGTGCCGTCCCCTGAGATTCCCACAGAATACTCTCATTATTGCTAAAAAGAACCTTCACCATTTCAATGTTGCTTTAATTTCCTTTCAAGGTAATATCAGACCATAGTGTGGGAAACCTTGAACATCACCTACCTTTTAAAACATGCAACATTCCTGTTGCTTGCCAATTCGCTGTAGATGTTGACATTACACACAGCGATTTGGTTGTTTCTGTGTGTATTCAATTAATATTATAGGCTGGAATTGAACGAATGCAGGTGATGAGCAGCTCTGTTTCTGAAGTGTCCTGTTTGAGTGAAACAGAGCATTTGCGTAAACACAGAATTGTTAGATAAGAAACTCTTGGTTTCCATTGGTCTTTCACAAACACTTTAGTTTAATTGATTAATATTTGGGGTTTTAAGTTTCTAACCCCAAATATGAGCAAAAAGATTCATGCTTTCCCTTGAATTGTTGTACACTAGGCTAATTGTTGTATGTGAAGAGAAAAGACTAGGTATGATTAAATAATACAAAGTTAATAAATAGATAATGCTAGTTATTTTAATGAATCAGTCAAAATGATTCTCAAGTTATTGGTTTGAATTGCTTTTGAAAGCAACTTGAGATTTTGCAGAAATTACATCATCTTTTAAAGATACACATTTGCTGTTTTTGAAACAAGTTTTATTTTGATTAAGTTAGATCCAGTTATTGGCAGGTGTGTTCATTCTGTAGGAAGTGCTGCATCAATCACATCTACAAATTAGATTCAGTGTTATTGTGGTTATTTAGTAAAATGGCTTGATTAATGATGTGATGTGATTTGTGTTCCTCAGATTGTTGAATACGTCGCACACACAGTGACTCTTCAGAAGGTGGGCTGAGGTGTGTGTGCGCTGGCGTCTTGATTGGGTTGTTGCCTCTTTTCATAAGCAGTAATTGCAGATGACATTTAACAGGAGATGTCAGATTAATCCAGAAAGAGGCCGGCTTGATTGGCTTTAAATCTTGTGACAGGGAGACCATGCACACATACTCGCTCGCACACACACACATACTCACTCGCACACACAAACTCACCGTTGCATTCTTTGAAAATATGTAAAAGTTTATCTGCTGCACAGTTTGTGTGAAATGCTTTTCCAACTAGGGCTGTAACAAATGATTATTGTGATAATCGGTTAAAGGGTTAGTTCGCCCAAAAATGAAAATTCTGTCATTAATTACTCACCCTCATGTCGTTCCACACCTGTAAGACCTTCGTTCATCTTCAGAACACAAATTAAGATATTTCTGTTAAAATCCGATGGCTCCGTGAGGACTCCGTTGCCAGCAAGATAATTGACACTATAATGATGCCATAATGGTTTTGAATTGCATCATCTTTAGAAGAGGCTTCCTTCTGGGACAACAGCCATGCAGACCAATTTGATGCAGTGTGCGGCGTATGGTCTGGTGGGGTGACAGACTGACACCCCACCCCTTCAACCTCTGCAGCAATGCTGGCAGCACTTGTACGTCTATTTCCCAAACACAACCTCTGGATATGACGCTGAGCATGTGCACTCAACTTCTTTGGTGACCATGGCGAGGCCTGTTCTGAGTGGAACCTGTCCTGTTAAACCACTGTATGGTCTTGGCCACCGTGCTGCAGCTCAGTTTCAGGGTCTTGGTAATCTTCTTATAGCCTACGCCATCTTTAAGTAGAGCAACAATTCTTTTTTTCAGATCCTCAGAGAGTTCCTTGCCATGAGGTGCCATGTTGAACTTCCAGTGACCAGTATGAAAGAGTGAGAGCGATAACACCAAATTTAACACACCTGCTCCCATTCACACCTGAGACCTTGTAACACTACTGTGTCACATGTCACAGGGGAGAGAAAATGGCTAATTGGGCCCAATTTGGATATTTTCACTTAAGGGTGTATTCACTTTTGTGGCCAGCGGTTTATACATTAATGGCTGTGTGTGGAGTTATTTTGAGGGGACAGCAAATTTACACTGTTATACAAGCTGTACACTCACTACTTTACATTGTAGCAAAGTGTCATTTTTTCAGTGTTGTCACATGAAAAGATATAATAAAAATTATATATATTGAAAGCTCTAAAAATTGTATATGTATATAATACTATTTTGCCAAAAGTTTTGGGATGCCTGCCTTTACGTGCACATGAACTTTAATGACATCCCATTCTTAATCCCTAGGGTTTAATATGGAGTTGACCCACCCTTTGCAGCTATAACAGGTTCAGCTCTTCTGGGAAGGCTTTCTACAAGGTTTAGGATTGTGTTTATAGGAATTTTTGACCATTCTTCTAGAAGCGCATTTGTGAGGTCAGGCAGTTGGCGAAAAGGCCTGGCTCGCAGTCTCTGCTCTAATTCATCCCAAAGGTGTTCTATCGGGTTGAGGTCAGGACTCTGTGCAGGCCAGCTGACCACGCTTGAATTCACTGAGCTCCTAAGAGCGACCCATTCTTTCACAAATGTTTGTAGAAGCAGTCTGCATGCCTAGGTGCTTGATTTTATACACCTGTGGCCATGGAAGTGATTGGAACACCTGAATTCAATGATTTGGATGGGTGTCCCAATACTTTTGGCAATATAGTGTATATTGATTAGTTATCAGCTTTCAAATATAATGAATTATCGTATCGGCCAAAAGTTTCATATCGGTGCCTCCCTAATATCAGATCTCTCAATTAATGCTGTAAACTCAACAGGGAACTCAGTCAGCTGGTACATTACTATAATATTAAAGGTTAAAATGAACAACTGATTTGTAATACAGTACATGTTCTGGTATTTGGTCTTGGCAAATAGATCTGCTATGCTGCTGCTGTGATAATAACTGTCGGGAATTTTTATTGTGGTTTATTGTCAAACTGGTAACCATTTCATCCCTAGTGGTGTACGAATGGTTGAGTTTTTTTTAGACCGCAACTAGATGATTCTTTTCCAGTGGTGTGATCCATTTAGGCCGAATTGTGGATCAGTTAAAATAGGCGGGCACTGATCAGCATTGATCAGCCTATCATAGTGCTCAGGAGGCGCTGTGTTCTGTGTAATCATCTTATCTCAACAACAACAATCATACCGTACATTCAGTCAGCACTGTCAATAATACCTTTCCGACCTTTTTATTGCTCATGCACACACAGCTACTCCATCGGAGTGTTCATGTGGTGATGAGCACATTTGAGTGTAGAAAAGCACATCTTCTTAATATGCATTATTCCCACCCACAATGCCCTGCTCTCTCCCCATGCTTCCTTCCGCCTCCTTGATTGGCCACTGATTATGATTGCGCTTGATTGGGTCTGTTGATGTTGTTTTCAATGCCAACTTGTGTCATCCTGAGAGAGAGTTTGGAGTCACACTTATGAAGTGCAATGGTTGTTTGTTGTGTCTGTGTAAATAAAGTGTTTGATGTGTCACCACCCTCAGCCTGCAGGTAAAGAACAGTGAAGAACTCTCCACTGATGAGGTGTCTGAGACTTTGTTTACACTGAAAACAATTCAGATTCAGAGAAAATATCTCATTAAATGGGTATAGCTCTTGTGTAGAGTAAAATTCGAGTGTAACTCATAGTGTTTGTTTTGTGAGGTTATTGTTATTTCAGGACTTTTTGAGTTCTTTTCAGTGAGTCAAATGAACTGGTCTTAGTGAACTAAATAAATTTCTAAACATTTTTATCCTGTAATCATAACTTGAAAGGTCACACAGGAAATGCATTTAATAAAAGTGTAGGAACCTTTTAATTTTTGTATTTGTTCTGTTGTTTTATTTATTTGTTAATTACTTGAATATTTTTTCTAAACATTTTAATTTTCATTATTAAAAATATTCAATAATAATATAAAATATTAATTCTATAAATCCTTAAAGCTTACTTGTCATTTTTAAATAACGTAAGGAATGTTGTCAGCAGCCCATTAGGTTTTGTTGTGGTATTGAAATCTGTATCAAGAATAGTGTAATTTTGCTAGTATTAATTTCAACTACTAATATTCTGTTGTTGTGATGGTCATTTCACAATAGAGATGTGCTCTTCCTCTATACAGATATTTAAGAGAGGATCTTATTTGTCTTCTTTTCTCTCTCCAGGTCTAGCAAAACCATGAACCTTTGCTCCAAATGTTTTGCTGGTAAGTTACTTATACTACATGGTCTATATAATAAGTGTGTCTGAACTGTGTTTGACAGACTCTCACATTCTCTGTTCTCTCCATCAGACATACAGAAGAAACAGCCAGACGAGGACTGCACTCCAGAGCCCGCCCCCAGCTCCAGCAATAGCCAATCAGCAGTCTTCTGCAATGAGACGAGCAGCAGCAGTAGCCAAACCCTGTCCTCCAAGCCAGCCAGCTCTGAGGAGCCCTCGACAGAAGCCACAACTCTTCCTGCACAGGACGGTGAGGACACACTAATGTTTTCTGTCTTACCTGTAATAACTGAGATGATATTAAGATGATGTCTCAGATGGGCCCTAATCATTTTAATATTCCACAGCAGTCATAGAGTATGAAAGACCACTAAACATTGCGGATGAAAAAGACCAACAGACATGTTTTGGGAATGTGAAATGCCAAAATCTGAGTTGAAGACAACCAGAAAGTCTTAGAGATGTAGACTAGTGGTTCTCAAATGGTGGGTTGCAGGGAAGAACACTCCTAAATAGCAACACCAAGGTCATGGGTTTGATTCCCAGAGAATGCATGAACTGAGAAATGCAATGCAAGTCACTTTGGATAAATGCATCTGCCAAATGCATAAATCTAAATCTTATTTCATTCTCTCTCCCAGAAGTCTCCAGTACAGACACAGCTCGCGGCACGCTATCCACTCCTACAAAACGACCCTGCGACTCAGGTACACCTCACCACTGCTGTTGTGTTTGTTTGTGTCTGGCAGCTTTTAATAGTCTAGCACATCACACTATTTTGGAACTGAGCTGTAAATGTACAGCAGCATACAAATGTGGTTAGAATGTCTCAAAGCAGCTGTTTGAAGGTAATCGGGTGTTACAAATTGCACAAAACTTGAAACATCTTTTTAGTAAACTTAAATATCCCGTTTTTAATATTTTTTTTGTGAATCGATGCAGAAACTTGATGCATTAATAAATGTATATTTTCTCCCACTCGTTGCACATTCATTACCACCTCTCCATCCACAAAAAAAAGAGTTTTAAAGCTCTAAAAGCACAGGAAGCTCTGGTGTAGACTGACTAACCAAGGTCAGAGAAAGCTAAATCAATAGAGTTCAAGCTCTGGTCAAGCCATACTTCTGTCTAGAGTATTTGCAAACTTTCTGCCGATTTTTAGAAGTCCCTCCTTAGGGGCTCCACGTTATAACCACTTTTTAAGGCTGGCCAGTATGGTGATGTGATATAGCGACAATATAAAGTGCCTGTCGATAGAGATTTTGGAATATATTGTATATCGCAGTATGTGCGGACTGCCGAAAGTTATTGACACATTAGGGCAATAAAGAAACATGCACGAATGAGAAAGTGTGGGAAGTGTGTGATATCAAAAACATTTATTAAGTGCAATAAGCCTTGAAAAAAAGAACCCTGTACTCATGCAGACTGACACACATCCGAAGCACGTGCATAGAAATCCGCCTCTCTGACAGCATGTGATCACAACACAAAATTATGACAAAATGCCAGTCTTCAAGGGTTAGTGGAACTAACCCTTTCACATAAACAGTCAGTTATATCTTAAGTGAATGTGAACATTTGGAAATTGGATGTGTATCAGTATTGTAGATCCATGCATTAGTTCTTAAAGTGACAACAAAAGAAAAAGAGAAAATCACTCTCTACTCTTGAGATTTTCCGAATGCATCGCAATTCTCTCTCAAATCGATTCTGAGCTTAGTTTTTTTTACAGCAGATGGCACTACATGCTTTAAAAACAGCTGTACTATGCTTGCTTCCAATTCCTTACACACACCACTTGAACTTTCTATAAAATAATCTATTCGAAAGGTTGAAGCTAATTACAAGGGTGTTTGCAGTGGGCTGTTTACATTAATCTCGCATCATAAAAGCATTTTGTGGTACATTCTCAGACTCGGTCGAACACACAAGGGCTTTTCTTTGTGAGCATTTGAGTGTGCGGTTAAAAACTAGCCTAGAGCTCTGCATTCAGAAAATAAAAGAATCGATCCTTAAATCGCAATGCATTTATTTATTGTCCCAACCTAACAAAGCCAACGTTCATTAATCCTCAAATCTGTCTTTAAACTGCCCAAATATTCAAACTACATATAGCATATTTATCCTTAAATCCTTTGTAAACTATGCAAATTTTCCCCATTTAGTAATGAGATGCATGGTAAGTCAAACACTTGCTACCCAACTCTCTATGATGTTATTTAGCGCAGTTCGACTTGCACCAGGTAGTTCTGCAGTAGTGATGCACTTGCGGCTGCATAAGAATTTAAAAGTGTTTGTTGGTGTGTTCAGCCTCAGGTTCAGAGAGCGAGTCGTCCCCGGAGAAGCGTGTTCGTGTGGGAGAGGCCTCATGTTCTGAAGATTCTCCACGAGTTCCTAAGCAGAAGAACCGTCGGCGGTGCCATCGCTGCCAAACCAAACTGGAGCTCGTACAACAGGAGCTGGGGTCCTGTCGCTGTGGTTAGTATGGCCGTCATCTTACGCCGTGTCATCTGCGAGGCGATGTGACAAAGCTATAAAGCTTCCTGACTCGCATGCGTGAAGTCTCGACAGCTTTGTTGATGACTACGAAAGTTGTCTAGTTTTGTCATATCACGTCACTTGTTCTGGCGGCGTAAATGATGGGTTTTCCAATTCTGTGTGGGCCTGTTCATTCCTCACCTGACTGTTTGCAATTTCAGCATGAACTTTTAGATCCCTACAGAACTAAAGTATATTTAACCCCCCTCGGTCATTTAAATTTCAGACGCCAACTGTAGGTAATGAAATAAAGTGAGCGTTTAAACATAATTGCGCAGTTAACATCAGTCCTCCTGGCTGTGCTAGTTATTTTTTTGTCTTGTTTTGTCAAACTGAAGGTGGTATTGTAAGTCATCAGTCTAATGACAATTCCCACTGCTCTGCTAATACACTTATGGATCTGACTGTTCCCGTGACAGCTCACATCTGAGTCATTATCCCACTGGGGTTCGTCTCAGACAGGACTCCTGCAGTTATTCAACGCTGAAAACTCTACTGCATTTTCTTCCTGGGGTTAGGAAATCTGTTCGGATGCTTTGTAAAATGTACAGTAACATATAAGCGAGTAATCAGAGTCAATTTAAGTGTGATTCAGACCTCCTGTGTTCAATTCAGACTGATTTGCTAATCTATTCGAATGCTTCATTAAAATGAACCGCCCCATTTGAGTGAATCTTCCATGAATCGGGCAGCACATTATGCTGTAGGTTTATGGTTGCATGCAGTCAGTGAGAGCAACCTTGTTTTTCTTTTTCGCCAAACAATTCAGAAGCTGACAACTCATCTAGAATATATATTCAGCGACGTCGCTCCTGAATAGCGCTACATGATGCACTGGTGTGCGTAGTGCCATGCAGCTCTTCTGTGGCTGTCGTAATTGAAACATTGTAAGCTTTTAATCATCTCTGACTCATTAAAAACACCATGTGTATTAATGAATATATTAAACTCCTTAACGAGATTCTCTTCTTAATGAGGCTCGAGGATTGGAAGACGGAATGGATTCTCCTCTGTGTGCGAAGCTGGTTTTTATTTACTTGGAAATGATCTTAGATCACATTCTTTAAGAAGTCAGACTATGTTTGGTCTATGTGTAGTTAGTGGTGTTTGCTAGTATACATATTGCTCAGCTTGGTCTTATGGATTTGAACACTGCACACGTGTGGTACGGTCATGAATGATACCTCAAATTATGCAGCAGAACACCTTAGCAAACACAGAAACATCCTAGTGTCCACTAAGTATTTTATTTTATTTTAGCTTATTGTTTTGCACTATTCATTTTAGATTTCATACATGTATTATTTTATATTATCATTTTTTTTATTGTTTTATTTTCTATGATTTAGCTACAAATACGACAGAGCCAAAATCCTTTTAATTAAGGCAAGTCATTTCACTCGGTGGCCATCTTTGAAATGCCTCTCGGGCAGCTATTTCAGTCATGCAAGTACTGTTTGGATGGGAAAACATCATTCTCCAAAGCTGTTCACCAAGCTTATGATTCAATTTCATATTTGAAATCACCAATGAAATCTGACAACTCGGAAAAAAAACTTTTTTGTTTTAGGCTGGACCAGCCAATGCACATGTGCATTCCTAAGACTTATTCAGCTATATTTTACATTGCACTTTCTCTCATTCATAGGCTGCATCTAAAAACTTGACTTGTTGTCTCACTGCCCTATCAGACAGTGGTTTTGCAGGTAGTGTTAGGCAGTGTATCGGTTTAATGATCTACAGCAAAATAGTGTGAGCTTTGGTAATAACTAAGAGAAAATTTAATTCCTACAATCATAATTTCTCGTTAGAAGTGACAGCAAAAGTGGAAAACATTGGTCAAAAACATACATTTTTAACAAACTGACCACCAACTGGAACTTTTTAGATGCCATCTTTATTTTTAGCTCAACTGTTAGAGAATGGAAGGCACAGGATTGTGGGATATCAAAGGCAGTGAAGGATACATCCATGCTGCCTTCAAAAATCGATCAGATGAAGGTATCTCATGAGACAGGAAGTGAAGCTAACTTTGGATTCGGACATGCCTTGATGCCTTCCTACCTTGGAATGCATCCTGTGTAGGCAGCATTTTTCAGTTTTCGGATACAGCCATAGTAATATGAGTCCACCGTCTTTGTATATCTAAAGCCTTTGGCTGTGCTTCAAGCAAAAAAGAATGCACAACTTTTGTCATGCCAGTAAAAATGAATTGAAAGCTGAAGTTGAATTTTCACCCCAGCAACATGGCAATGAATTTTGCACAAAAATCTAGTTACTTCCTTGGAAATGATCTCATTTTAGTTTTCACTTCCTGATAAATCAATCTACGATCGTCTGGTTTATAGTTAGTGGTGTTTGCTAGCGTAGCTGTTTTAAGCTGTTTTAAGATTGCACATTTGTACTATAATTGTGAATGATACCTAATTTTGTGCAAGATAACACTCTAGCAACCACATGGTACATATGCTGGTACATTTTCTTCATTTTATTTATTTTTTTTACTTTATTTTTATTGATTTTATTATTTGTTTGTTTGCACTATTTATTAAAAAATATTTTTTATATTTTTAACATTTGTTTGCAGCTAAGCTTTTAACACAGAATGCACAAATCTGAATGCACAATTTGTCATACAAATAAAACACAAAATTGAAACTGCAATTGAATTTGGAGAGAAGAAATTGCCAAAAAACAATCCCATAGAATTGCATTGAAAGAGAAGCCTGAGCAAGCTTTAGGATATCTTACTTTGGGATTATTCTATTTTACTGTATTTTTATTTATTTATTTTTTTACTTGTTTGTTTGCATTATTAAATATTTTGTTTTTCATATTTTTAAAATCTTTTCTTATTATTTAGCTTCTAGCACAGCTGAGCTGCAAACAAATCTCAATGCTCATTTTTTGTCATGCCAATCAAACACTTTTTCAGAAAACTGAAATTAAATTTGAAGATAAAGAAAATTTCAAATAAAATCATGAAGGACATTGAAGGACAGACCAGCAATATCCAGCTGTAGGATATCGTGGAGACTTGGTGTAGACTTGGTGTTGGGGAACAAAATGCACTCTCAAGCATGCTTTTAAAATCCGTTAAATGCGAGTGTTACATGCTCTGCCATTAGAACGCTTTGTAAAATCAACCTTGAGCAGGTTATACAACACTTTCATCTCATTGTGATCACTCTCTCTCTTGTTCTCAGGTTATGTGTTCTGCATGTTGCACCGGTTGCCGGAGCAACACGACTGTATGTTTGACCATCTGGGCCGTGGCCGAGAGGAAGCTGTGCTGAAGATGGTTAAACTGGACCGCAAGGTGGGCCGAACCTGCCAGCGCATTGGAGAGGAGTGCTCTTGAACGCACACACTCGCACACACACACACGCACACACTCGCACGCACGCATCCACCGATCACTCACCTGTTAGTGGCATCTTTTTTCCTCCAACACGTCTCAGAGGACCCCGCACCCCTGCTTGACCTCTGACCCCTCAGTAGCCTTGTGCTCATCACACACAGGCGACCCGCACAGCCTTAATGTTCTGTTTTCAGTCCCCTTCCACACCCAGTGCATATGCAGGTCAGTAGGTCAGACGAATTTGGGCTCCCAAGCGGCCTGTACTTTGGAGAACTGCTCTTGTCTCAGAGGCTGCGATCGACACCAGGGGAAACACATCGATCGATCGAGACCTCTGGGATCATCTTCTCCATCACACGGACAGACGCTGACCGAGGGAAAGGGGGTGACCTGGATCACACGAGTCGCCCCGTCCCGGGAAAAAGCCCGGCTCTGCCGCAGCTTGTCGAGTTGATTCCCTCGGCCGATCCGCGTCAGAGCCGTGCCTGTTTTACTCGCGTACACTCGCACTCACATATGCACTTACAGCCGTGTTTTCATGCGCAGTTCGGCGCAATCAAAACGGTACCCTTCGGTTTGGGTTCAGTTGGGAAAAGGGCCGCCCGCAGCTCATCTGAGAACTGTAGTTCGTTCAGGTCTGAATAAACACACTCTGTAACCTCGTACAACTCCCATCAGCCCTTGCATCATACACTCTGCCTCTTTTAAAGCAGCTGAAGCTCTCGGTGGCGCTTTTTTTTTTGCCCTTTTTTTTCTCGCTTTCTCTCTGTCCTCCATCATTCTCACTAGTTTCCTGTACTTTCTCCTGCCTGCTCATGCTAACCTTTCTTTCTATATTCTCTTGATTCTTTCTCTCTCTTTTGCTTTCTTTCCTTCCCTCCCATACATGGCATTATGGAGGGATTTGTTCAACTCTGGTGGGAACGAGGAAGGCGGAGTCTCAAATTACTGGCGCTTTTGTTTTATTTTAATTTTTTTTATTATTATTACTTTGACTGGTTTTCTGTTGATGTCTACATGGACAACTGAAGATAAGAGATGAATATTGTGTATCTTAAGAAAAATCCTTATTTAACCTCCTTTGTGTTTCTGGTTAACTCTCACTCTAAGCATAGAGCTGCATTTCTTTGCCCTTTTTAGGTTAACATTTAAAAAAACATACAAAAAACAAAGATATGGATAAGAAAATTCTGTAGCCTTTCTTTTTTTGTTTTCTTGTTTTCCTTTTTTTCCTTTCCTCTTTTGCTGAAAAAGAATAAAACTGGATTAGAGGACGTGTGGCATGCTTTTCTTTTTTTTACTGTATTAAGAGTGATTTGTGCAAAAAAAAAAAAACATTGACTTAAACAGCTGAACACTGAAATATACAAAACAATTCTTAAATATAGTAATATTCTACCATTCAAAAGTTTGGGATCAGTAAGATTTGTATTATTTAGACGAAGTCTTTTCTGCTTACCAAGTCTGCATTTATTTGATACAGTAAAACAGTAATATTGTGAAATATTATTAGAATTTAAAATAACTGTTTTATGTTGTAATATCTTTTGAAATGTAATTTATTCCTGTGATCAAAGCTGAATTTTCAGCATCATTACTCCAGTCTTCAGTGTCACATGATCCTTCAGAAATCATTCTAATATGCTGATTTGCTGTTCAAGAAAAGATTCTTATTTTTATCAATGTTGCAAAATATTTATGTTGCTTAATATTTTAGTGGAAGCCTTGATGCTTTTTTAGGATTAGTTGATGAATAGAAAGATCAAAGGAACAGCATTTATTTGAAATAGAAATCTTTTGTAACACATCTTTACTGTCACTTTTGATCAATTTAAAGGGTTAGTTCACCCAAAAATGAAAATTGTCATTAATTACACACCCTCATGTCCTTCCACACCCGTAAGACCTTCGTTCATCTTCAGAACACAAATTAAGATATTTTTGATGAAATGCGATGGCTCAGTGAGGCCTGCATTGACAGCAAGATAATTAACACTTTCAAATGCCCAGAAAGGTACTAAAGACGTATTTATGTTCATGTGAATACAGTGGTTCAACCTTAATGTTATGAAGCAATGAGAATACTTTTTGTGTGCCAAAAATGAAAGAAATAACGACTTTATTCAACAATATCTAGTGATGGGCGACGCTGCTTTCATAAGCTTCGAAGCTTTACGAATCTTTTGTTTTGAATCAGTGGTTCGGAGCATGTATCAAACTGCCAAAGTCACGTGAACCATTGAAATTTCGAAATGTAGCAGTAAAGCAGTTTTGAAATTGCCCATCACTAGATATTATTGAATAAAAAGTAGTTTGTTTTTTGGTGCAAAAAAAAAAAAAAAAGGTCTTACGGGTGTGGAACGTAATGTTTGGGTAAACTAACCACTTTAATGTGTATTTCTTTGAAATCTTATACTGACCCCACACTTTTGAACATGGCCACCAATTTTCTTCAATAAAGACTTTACCAATATTAAATAAGTTAATTTGTATGTGTGCAGTACTGAAGACATTTTATGTGCAAGCGATAGTAAAACATGAAAATACAGAACTCAATCATGCAGGTCCAGAGAGTAAACAGCTTGAATTGGAGCATAGCCAACAATAATTCTCATTTTTAATGTGGTTAAAAAGAAAAATTGTTAACCAGCATAAGCCAAATTCCTTTGACAAATAGGTTAGCTGTAAAAGCTGGAAGTACAACCATAGGACATACAGAAATTAGCAGGCTAGAGGAATGGCTTTATATATTCCCCTGGATGGAATGAACACCTGTGACCCAGTTTCAACAAAACCAGCATCACGAGCCCTACAAATATGGGACTGACGGCGGCTGTTCATAAACCGCTGGTGTTTAAGGTCAGTGATGTGTAACCTGGGGTTGAGAAACTGAACCTGGATCCCACGAGCACAGCAGAGGGTACGGTGGTTGCTTTAAGTCAAGCTATGTACTAATAATGGCTGTGTCTGAAACCAAAGGCAGCTGCATTACTGCCAAGTCAGTTTTTTTTTTTTCTCATTTATTTCAGACAGCCAACATTTCATTACCATTAGCTAAATATGATGGCTTGTAAAAGTGTGCACTTTCCATGAATATGTTCAAAGAACAGTTGCCTAACCAAAAAAAAAAAAAACCTGTAGCATGAAAGCATCTTTTTTTAAATGTCTGTATGTCCCCTTTCAACTGAATATAACAATTCCATTCAATGTCAGTGTTTATATAATATGATGGTAAAAATAGCATTTTTTTAAAAATACATTTTCTCATTGAAATGTTAATTTTTTACAACACATCAGGGTTGTTTATTTAGCATTTGTATATTTATAATATATATACAACGATCAGGCATAACATTATGACCACCTTCCTAATATTGTGTTGGTCCCCCTTTTGCTGCCAAAACAGCCCTGACCCGTCGAGGCATGGACTCCACTAGACCCCTGAAGGTGTGCTGTGGTATCTGGCACCAAGATGTTAGCAGCAGAACCTTTAAGTCCTGTAAGTTGTGAGGTGGGGCCTCCATGGATTGGACTTGTTTGTTCAGCACATCCCACAGATGCTCAATTGGATTGAGATCTGGGGAATTTGGAGGCCAAGTCAACAACTCAAACCATTCCTGAACCATTTTTCCGCATTATCCTGCTGAAAGAGACCACAGCCACCAGGAAATACAGTTTCCATGAAAGGGTGTACAGCAGAACATTGCCCAAAGCATCACACTGCCTCCGTCAGCTTGCCTTCTTCCCATAGTGCATCCTGGTGCCATGTATTTCCCAGATAAGCGACGCGCCCGTCCGTCCACGTGATGTAAAAGCAAACATGATTTATCAGACCAGGCTACCTTCTTCCATTGCTCCGTGGTCCAGTTCTGATGCTCACGTGGCGCTTTCGGCGGTGGACAGGGGTCAGCATGGGCACCCTGACTGGTCTGTGGCTAAGCAGCTCCATACACAACAAACTGAGATCCACTGTGTATTCTGACAGCTTTCTATCAGAACCAGCATTAACTTCTTGAGCAATTTGAGCTACAGTAGCTCGTCTGTTGGATCGGACCACACGGGCCAGCCTTTGCTCCCCACGTGCATCGGTGAGCCTTGGCCGCCCATGCCGTGATGAAGAGATAATCAGAGCTATTCACCTGTCAGTGGTCATAATGTTATGCCTGATCGGTATCTAGCTAACAGTTGTCAGTTGTGTGTTTTGATGAATGTAAGGTAAGTGGATGATGAGTGTTCAATCTTCTCAGACATCAGTCTCACAGCTCTGTGTCAGCAAAGAGAGAATCTCTAATCAAATAGCACCTTCAGATGCAGCGCGGCCAGCCGGTGTGTTACAGATTCAACAGGGCCACTGCAGCACTGGCAGACACACAAGGCAGATGGGCAGATCAATCAAATAAATGGAGACAAAATATTCCTCATAAACAGAGATTTTTGATAAATATGTGGCTTATTGTGCTGAATAAATAAATAAAGGGCATTTACTCAGTGTAATAGGGTCACCTCTACAATACTTAAGTATTTTCATCTGCTCATTATATGCTGAATAAAATATTGAACATAAAAATTTATGTAGATGAAAATCTCTGATTTCATTAAAAAGATCTTCATGAACGAAGGTCTTTCAGCTTTGGAATGACATAAGGGTGAGTAAATAATGACAGAATTGTCATTTTGGGTGAATTAACCCTTTAATCAAAATGTTCAAAATTTTTTCTTCCTGTTTTTGTGAAAAAAGAAACATGAATAACAGCCACTTCCTTAATGACATCATCCTCCAGGAAGTGACATCATTTTGGAGGGATGTCATGAAATCAACAGCACGAACATTAGTGATAAGTGGTGGATTTGATGAAACGCTGTGGTGTTTTGTAGTATAAGTTGGTTTGTCTCACATCCTGTTTGATAAAGTTACAAAAGTCAGTTTGATAATCATTTCAAGATGATTGAAACAAAATATAAACGAGTTGACACCTCATGTACTGTAAGACAGCTGTCAATCCCTCAATGAGCAATGACTTTAGCTCAGCTCTTCTCATCCAGTTAATTTTCTTAATTTAGAATTATATATATATACACACACATACATACACACACACACACAGGCTTAGATTGCCTCCATCACAGAAACTTGTAGTTTTATCTTGATAGGATATTGTAGTGCTGAAGCGGATTTGAGGGCCGCTGTGTCCAGTTGTAATCCACTCAAACCCTGATCCTCTGGCGGTCAGCGGTTGAACAGCCATGCGGGTGTAATCCAGGCAGATTTATCCGCAGCGTCCGGTAACAGGCGTCCTGCTGCGTCCTAATGCTGTTCTCCCCCAATTAGCCTCATGTTTCTCTTGCACTTCTTACAAATGTTTTCCTGAGACAGAACGATTTGTTCTGGCTGATAGCAAGTGAAAGCAAATTACCGCTGGATTAATGGAGTGAGTGTGTGTGTGTGCGCGCTTGTAAGTGTTCATGTGTGTATGAGGATGTTTTTCTAATCACATTAAGATGGCCAATAGTGGACGTCCTTATTTACTGTCATATAAGTCAGATATCTGGTGGAGGATGAAAGAAGAGAGACTGTTGGGGTGTCTAATGTGATTTGCGTTCATTATCTTGGAGTTGAAATTACATCTCTTGTTAATGCACACTTTGTTCAGTCCGAGTCTTAAATGAACAATCAATCTTGAGCTTTTAGTGTGGACAGTGACCTCTCATTTCTCTCTTAATCTTCTGCCCTTGCACGGAACAGAAGAAACACGTCTTGCTTGGCAAAATCACGGTGATCCTACTGTTTAAAATATTTAGCATTGCATTTGTTTGCTTATTTTGTAAAACAAAATCCTCATTAATGTGATTCATTTAAAGATGATCTTAGTTAAAAATGCGGTAGATAATGCTAATATGTGTGATGATAGTTTTGCTCAGTTAATAAGAGGTGTTGATTCAGAGTGACATTTGTTCTTCATTAACACAGATTTTTGTTTATTGAATGCAGTGAATTGCTGTAATCCCCCTTATTTCAGCACTGTTAACCGCCTTACACGTGGTCAATATGTTGAACAGGTATTTAGCTGTTTTCTGGCACATCAGCACGGTCATAGTGACTTTATCATTAAATCGGTCATAGTGACTTTGTGATCCTTTTGTCAACATCATATGCTCATGCTATCCTTTTGATGATGAATGTCGAGAGGACACTTGTGGGCTGGAAATAAAAGGGAACACTGAATGTAAAAAAGGGGGTGTTGTAAAATATGAATATATGATGCTGATATACAGTAGTGGCCAAAAGTGATGTCTGGCCTTGGAAAATAGACATCTTCATCCTTTATTCAAACATTATTAAACATTTGTTAAAGATTTTGTGAGCTTGGAATCCTGTAAATATTTCTGTAAACCATTCTTACATTAATTGTTGCATTGAAGTGACTGCAATAATTGACATAAGAATGGTTTTAAGAACTGTTTATATTCTGATTTGTTTATTTCTTTGTGTATATTCTGAGTGTTTCATAAGTCAGTCTCAATGTTAAGTTTTGTAGTCTTGCGTTGTCAGAAGTCTGGTTTGGTCCAATTTGCAGCTTTTCAACAGAAACAGGAAGAGAGCGCTTGACCGAAATGTACAACGTCCAACCACATCTGGGTCAGTCTGAATTAGATCATATCACAATAATAGAATAGACTGCTAGAGAAAAGCTCTCATTCAAAATATAGCATAGCAGTTTTCAAAGGTTGCATAGAAATCAGTGAAAGTACAGAAAATGTGTGAAGAATTTGCAATCAGAATTTCTGTCTGGCTGAAAGTAATAAGTAGTGATTTTTTTCACAGACTGACAGTTTAATTGCTTCTACTGTACATGGCTTCAAGAAAAGTTTCAAAACCTTGAACTTTGGCAAATACTAAGGATGAATTTAGTAGACCACAGCTATAGTTCTGAGGTTACAGTCAGAGGTTTATTTCAGTTTATACCAAACAATATTCTCAGAAAATAAATCGCACAAATGTGGGGTTGGTTTTTTTTTTTTCTCTTATGCTTACCAAGGCTACACTGATTTGAATAAAAATACAGTAAAAATTGGAATAAAATCCATTTGAATATATTTTAAAATGTAGTTTATTCCTGTGATGCAAAGCTGAATTTTTAGCATCAGCATTCAGTGTCACATGATCCTTCAGAAATCATTTTAATATGCTGATTTGCTGATCAAGAAACATTTATTTTCAGTGTTGCAAAATAGCTGTGCTGCTTAATATTTTTGTGGAAATCATGATACATCATGATTCGCTGATAAACAAAGTTCAAAAGAACAGCATTTATTTGAAACAGAAATCTTTTGTAACATTATAAATGTCTTTACGGTCACTTTTGATCAATTTAATGCATCCTTGCTGAATAAAAGTATTAATTACGTTAAAGGGGTGGTTGATTATGATTTCTCTTTTTTAACTTTAGTTAATGTGTAATGTTGCAGTTTGAGCATAACAAACTGAAACAAATTAAACTTTTATTTTTCTAAGTGTCATTGTTACCATGGGGTTCTTTTAGGTTAGTATTGGTTTGTAATGTTCTCAATTTAATAAAGCATGTACAAAGCATAAGACTCATTGATCAATGCATGTATTAACAAACATCATTCAAACCACATACAACCCTTATAACTCAAAAAATAAAATTAATTGAGTCCATGAATCAAAAGGTGCCTATAAAGTCCCATAGAACCAAATACCAGCAATCAGAGTCCATAACAAAAAAGCAGTGCAAAAAAACACGATAATCCCAGCAAAAAATGGAAAAAAGCTTAGGGTTAGGGTTAGAAAGAAAAAGAGAGAAAAAGAGAAAAAGTCAAAAAAAAAAAAAAAAAAATGTGGTCTCACCCACATTAACTTCTCAGGGATTTCTGGATTCCTAAGGCAATGCCACTGAAAAAGAAAAAATAATCCTCAAATGATCCCAGAAGGAGAAAACGTGATAATCCACTGGTAACAGGCCTCAAAAACCATCAGGTAATCCTTCAGTCAGTGTGCCAGATCAAACTTAGTCCATTACACTCACACAGGTGAGAGCCTGCCATTTCCCAACACCTTTGTTGGCCTGTCTTCCAAGTATGCCACCCCATGAGCTACAACTTCCCTCAAAATGGCCGCCCCTTGACCTCCTTACCCAGAGGCCTTTTACAATAAGAGTCCTTCCTCCCATAACACATTCCAATTCAATGTAACAAATCCCCTGCCCCCATAGAAAATGGTTTACATACAAATAGTTTAACTAAATAACCATAACTGAAAATATAAACAATAATATATATATTTAATAATCATCAAAACATTAACTGAAAAATGTTTTCTCTTTTTCTGATTTGTGGAAGTGTCAAACGGCTGGTGGGGACTCCAACGAGCTTCTTCCCGGGTTAGTGACATCATTACCTTAAAATTTACATAAACCCTGCCCCCGAGAACAACCAACAAAGGGGACGAAGCCATATTGGGCTGCTTTAGAGAAGAGGAAGAGTTGTTGTAGTAGAGTTTTGTTGCCATGCCGTCATTTTACGCCAGACTGCTTCACAAACAAGGGTCAATTCAACGCTGGATTTGCACAAAAGATTAACATGACGGCACATGCTAGTCGATGAGTTGAATAAACTCCACAGTAACTACATAAATTTATTCACTAACCATTCAGAAATGTCAGAAATTATATAAGTTGTAACTTCTTCCTGAGTCTCTCCATCAGTGTCTGACTCCGGTTTGAACAATGTAAGGCTGAACACCGTTACTGACAATCCTCATTTTGGCTGCGTGAGATTCTCCAGCTTTGTTGTTGTTGAGCAACGGAAGCGTGAGCTGTTAAAGCTCCGCCCTCTTTTGGAAAGCGCACCGAGAGCAGCAGCTCATTTGGATTTAAAGGGACACACACAAAAACGGCATGTTTTTGCTCACACCCAAATGGGGGCAAATTTGACAAGCTATAATAAATGATCTGTGGGGTATTTTGAGCTGAAACTTCACAGACACATTCTGGGGACACCGGAGACTTATATTACATCTTGTAAAAAGGGCATTATAGGTCCCCTTTAAAAAAATCTTATTGACCCCAAACTTTGGACAGTATTGAATGATAATGGTAAATTTTTATATATATATTTTAGATAGCAGATGAAAATAAAATGGCTGGAGTAGATCTGCAAACCATAAGACCGAGGCGTCTGTTGACAGTGGCACCTGGTAATTGTGTGCAGACGGCTCTGTTGCTGCTGTTCTCATGATAACCATGATAATAGGGTTTGCAGTGAATTTCAACATTTTAATTTCTTCTGTCTCGCCCCCTCCATCTTTCCCTCCCTCTCCTCCCCCTTTTTCTCATCTTCCTCCCTCTCTCCGTGTCTCGGTGGCTTCTGTTATTGATTTTTCTGTCCCCTGGACTCTTAAAACAAACCAAAGTGGAGGAGATTGTTTTCTTTGGAAGGGCTCTCTCTCTATCTCTCTTTTTCTCTCTCTGACAGGGGGTCTTTTCCGGTGTCTATCTGCTTTTTGTTGTTCATGAGCTGAGAGGGCACTGGTGTCATGGAGAGCTTTAGTGTTTGGTGCGTTCAGAGCGAACGGCTTTGGAATATC
Organism: Hypophthalmichthys molitrix; assembly: GCA_037950675.1. Lineage (NCBI taxonomy): Eukaryota > Metazoa > Chordata > Actinopteri > Cypriniformes > Xenocyprididae > Hypophthalmichthys > Hypophthalmichthys molitrix. The sequence continues at coordinate 23,486,086 of CM075504.1, forward strand.
AATCAGCCGCTGCAAGTGAACCAGCAGGAAAACTAACAGACTCATCTGATGGAGAGAGAGAGAGAGCTCCTCGGCCCAGAGGGACTCCTGCAACCACTAGCGTCTGATTGGTGGAGAGATAAAGGTGGTTCAGTGCCCACCTACGACCACACAGCAGTGTTTAAATATCTGTGAACGCTCTCTGACATCCTCTGTCTTTAATCCCCCTCACTCTTAATTCAATTTCAGTTTTCAATTTAGTGAATTTTATTGGCATGATGACATTATTGGGCATTCATATTTGTTCGTAGCTTGGCTGTGTACAATGAAAACAAAATCTGCTAAAGTATCTTAAGTAATATTATTAATTTAACCTTAATCTTAATTGCTGTTTGGTTGCTTAGGTTGGTTTCTTCCTGGCCCAAGTCAAAAGAGCTCATCTGTTTCAGGCTCAGGTCCGGTCTCAGGCTTTAAGGGTTTCTTTTTTGTGTGTGTGCCTATTTTATCATCCATCAGGCACAAATAACAAGTTTTATCGCATGGAATAACAATAATAGCACACCTCTCATGAACATGTCCATAGCATAAACAATGCAGGACGAGTTACATGGGGAGGTTTAATACTTAAGGTTAGTGGTTTGATGAAATATTTTATGTCATAGTGTAAATGTCAGCATAAATGAGGCCTGCAAATTGATTCATGCCTGTATGTCTCATCCATTACCCTGCAGCAAATATCCGATCGTTATTGATCTGTATGTGAAAGTGCGTGTATCTGTTCACATTCATGCGATCTCTGTCACTGCACCATGGAAAGCTTCCTGCTGGAAATCTCCAAAATGAAACCTCTGACATGTCCCCTTCCCTCCTGCCATTGCCCCATCACCAGTCACCCCACCCCCCTGTGTGTACATGTACCTGCTTCTCCATGTGTGAGACAGAAAAGCTTTACTCGTGTCAGAGTGGGGTGACAGAACAATCTCTCTGCTGTTTCCTGGACTCCATTACCAACAAACACATAAAATTGCTGAATAACTTATTATTCATTTTATTTTAGCTGTTTTATCTGTTTTTCCCCCCTTCTCTTTCATGCACACACATTCAGTTACTGCTAATTGCTGAAAACTAAGATTAATCAGAACATTTCGACCACTCTCTCTCTACTGGAAATCTCATATATATATATATATATATATATATATATATATATATATATATTAGGGCTGGGAGTTCAACGCGTTAATTAGAATAATTAATTACAGAAAAAAAAATAACTCGTTAATTTTTTTGACGCATTTAACGCTCTTGCCCCGCCCCCAGGCCTACACAGGTCATCTGACATTTCATTCAGTTGAATAATGATGAATATAACGCAGGGCAACATCTCACTGCGTGATATAGCCTATAGAATGCAGTTAGAATGTCCATAAAGATATGAAAGGTGATCGATTTGAACCCTCGCTTTTGACAATATATGACAACACCGGTAAGATCAGAACGTTCACTGCTCGCGAGTTTTGTGGAGAGATTCGTTCTGCACATTACATTGATGTGCACTCGACATGCGTCTTTAAAAAATGCCATAGTAACTGCCTCAAGTGAACTATAAAAACTGAAAAGAGCGTCGCATCTGAAAGCTGCGGTTGTTTTTTATTGGTTAAAATTTTTATTGGTTGTTTTTCCGTGGGTGCTGAGCGCCTATATAGTTCATGATAGGCTATAGTTATCAAGTTTGTGAATATTTTAAATAAAAAATGAAAACAAAATAAAAGTTATACATTCAGCGATATTGTGCCTGTGTGACACGTCACCCCCCACATTAATAATAAATGTGCACATATTGTGAATTAAATTAATTAACTTAGTAACCTAGCTTTCTTGGTAGCCTTCAGTAAATTAACTTCTCTAAGAAAATAATTCATAAAACATCAGTTGACCATATGTTACTTTCAATTTCATATTTCCATATTGATAAATATTGATTAAAAAAATCAACATATAGTTCACCCCAAAATTAAAATTCAGTAATCATTTACTCAACCTCATGGTCCAAAAGTTTGTGTAATAAATTCTGTTGAATTAAATAAAATATTTCTTTCTTAATCTACTTTTTGTAATGTCTATTTGATTCTTTACATAAAAATGACTTCAGATTATCTTTTGGGGATAATTTCTCAGCCAAATTTGATGTACGATAAATTTGTGATTAATTAGATTAATTAATCGCCACATCATGTAATTAATTAGATTACAAATTGTAATCACCTCCCAGCCCTAATATATATATATATATATATATATATATATAGATATACACACACACATACTACCGGTCAAAAGTTTGGTATCGGTAAGATTTTTAATGTTTTTAAAAGAAGTTTCGTCTGCTCATGGCTGCATTTATTTAATTAAAAATACAGTAAAAACAGTATTATTGTGAAATATTATTACAATTTAAAATAACTGTTTTCTGTTTGAATATATTTTATAAAGTAATTTATTCCTGTGATCACAGCTGAATTTTCAGCATCATTACTCCAGTCTTCAGTGTCACATGATCCTTCAGAAATCATTCTAATATGCTGATCTGCTGCTCAAGAAACATTTATTGTGTACAATTGTACAAAATATTTGTGTACAATATATATTTTTTTCAGGATTCTTTGATGAATAGAAAGTTCAAAAGAACAGCATTTATTTGAAATATAATCTTTTGTAACATTATAAATGTCTTTACTGTCACTTTTGATCAATTTAACGCATCCTTGCTGAATAAAAGTCTTAATTTCTTTAATTTCTTTAAAAAAAAAAAAAAAAAAAAAAATTCTTACTGACCCCAAACTTTTGAACGGTAGTGTATAATGTTACAAAAGCTTTGTATTTCAGATAAATGCTGTTCTTTTGAACTTTCTATTCATCAAGGAATCCTTCAAAAAAAGTACACAACTGTTTTCAACATTGATAATAATCATAAATGTTTCTTGAGCAGCAAATCATCATATTAGAATGATTTCTGAAGGATCATGTGACACTGAAGAGTGGAGTAATGATGCTGAAAATTCAGCTTTGCATCACAGGAATAAATTACTTTATAAAATATATTCAAGCAGAAAACAGTTATTTTAAATTGTAATAATATTTCACAATATTACTGTTTTTACTGTATTTTTAATTAAATAAATGCAGCCTTAGTGAGCCTTGGTGATTTTTAATGTTAAAAACATTAAAAATCTTACTGATTCCAAACTTTTGACTGGTAGTGTATATATATACATACAGTGCCTTGAAAGTATTCAAACCATTTTTTAACATTATGTTGTTGCCTTATGTTAAACTACTTTACTGATTGATTACTTTTTTCCACATCTATCTACACCCCAGATCTGTGACAACTTTGCAAATTTATTAAAAAGGAAAAGCTAAAATAAGTACATAGGGCAGATTAAACATATTGCCAATCTAATTACAGTAATATAAGGTTTGTCTATATTCTAAATTAATATTAATGAATATGATCTGTTTAGTTAAAATGATTTGAAATGAAATCTGTATTCAGGGATTGACTTGTTAGGTAGTGTAGAACCTATTATATGTATTGTTCCTGCTTACCCTATTATAGAAACAATGTATTTTATTTTTTAGATGTGTCTCCCAGCCTGCTAACTAATCTTGCTGCCAATTTCAACTTTTTTGGATAAGTTATACAAACTCAATTTTTCAAGTCAGTTCAATACTTTAAGTTGAAATGACTTGTACAGTCAATTTGATTACATAAACAGTTATGGCAGCAACTGAACGTAAGTTTTTAAGTTGAAATAGGTGGAAATTTCTTACAGTGTGGTTATTAACTGTGTGCATCTCCCTGGAGAGCCGCCATATGTGTGCGAGTTGTGGATATCTGCACCAACTCTATTGCCGCCATTCTATTGCACATTTCCACGTAGGAGGTTATGATTTTGATGAACTGATGTGTTGAGCCGAGGTGATCATGTGAGTGATGTGAGTTTGAGTCTGGTTCGAGCCATTCCTAGATCCCGTCCCTCCTCTTCTCCCCACCATTTCCTGTCTTGCTGCCAAAAATAAAATTAAAAGATGAACTGGGAGACACCGATTTGCTTCCCGCAAGTGCAGTTGATTTCCTCTTATGTAAACAACCATTTTGTTCCATCTTAAATAAGAATGATTGTGATATAAAACATGCTGCATTGAAGGACATTATGTTAGTAATTGGATTATTGGCTCAATCTGTGTCTGGGAAGTCGTCTATAGTGTTTAAGATGCGGCACTGAGATAATAGGATGGTTGTAACACATCCAGTTTTCATTTGGACCTTCATGTGAATTGATTTCAGCTCTCATTTCAGGCTTGTCAGCGGAGTGCAGCAGATGAAGGGATGTGGGGAGGGAAAAGGACAGTGAGGGGCGGAAATGAAAGTGAACAGCTGGGGCGGCCGGAGCGTGACTCCCCTCTCTCTCATGCATGGCTCTGTGGTATGGCAGATCACAGGAAATGCTTTCAGATTATGTGTTGAGGGATCACATCGATGCTGTATTTGAAATTCTTCTATGACAAATACCTGAGAAGATTTCAAAGACAGATTTGTACGTTTGATCAGTGTCAGGGCTCTCGGGGGTCCCCAACACTATATTTGCAGCAAGGGTCAGCAAATTTGATTTTATTACCCACTGTGAGGGGACCAGACATTTAGAACTGCATTTTTTTTAATGTAAAATCAACCCTTGATGGCAATTAAACTGAAAATATTTATTGGCTACCTACCCCTGCTAGGCCTATTTATTACAAATGTGACTCTTTAGCACAAATGTAAACACTGAGATAACTATAGTAATGCAAGTAACTGAGTATATAAACAGTCATAAAATAACTAAGATTTGTAACTTCAGTCTTTTCCTGTGAAGACTGGTCTTCAGGGCCATTGATTTATTGGACTGCTATATATACAAGTAAGTGTGTGTTTGTGTGTGTGCATGCAAAGTGGAGAAGTTGCGATGGAGTATGTCAGTGAGAAAACCAGTCAGCCTCCCCCACTGCCCGTTTCTTTCTCACTCTCGGGGAAAGTTCTGTTTGATTGAATGTGAGAAAGAGCAGTATTTTCTAGGACTGTGTCTGTTGTTGTCTCCCAAAGCTCTACTTCCAGTCTGAGTGAAATGCCAACAGATCTTCTCAATAAACGCCACCCAGGACCCCAGTTCAGGTCTGAAGAAATGGAGGGAGGAATGGAGGAGATAATGAACAGATGATAGTTTCTCGCTTTGGGAGAAAATTGTTGATAAAAGTGAACTTGCTTGTCTTTTCAGGCTTATCTATCTATCTATCTATCTATCTATCTGTCTATCCTTCTGCCTATCCTTTGATCTATCTATCTATCTATCTATCTATCTATCTATCTGTCTGTCTGTCTGTCTGTCTGTCTGTCTGTCTGTCTATCCTTCTGCCTATCCTTTGATCTATCTATCTATCTATCTATCTGTCTGTCTATCAATCTGTGTCTGTCTGTCTATCTATACTTCTGTCTATCCTTTGATCTATCTATCTATGTCTGTCTGTCAATCTGTGTCTGTCTATCTATCCTTCTGTCTATCCTTTGATCTATCTAACTATCTATCTATCTATCTGTCTGTCTGTCTATCAATCTGTGTCTATTTATCTATCCGTCTGTCTGTCTGTCTATCTATCCTTCTGTCTATCCTTTGATCTAACTATCTATCTGTCTGTCTGTCTATCAATCTGTGTCTATCTATTTATCTATCCGTCTGTCTGTCTGTCTATCTATCCTTCTGTCTATCCTTTGATCTATCTATCTGTCTGTCTGTCTGTCTATCAATCTGTGTCTATCTATTTATCTATCTATCTGTCTGTCTGTCTGTCTATCTATCCTTCTGTCTATCCTTTGATCTATCTGTCTGTCTGTCTATCTATCTATCTATCTATCCACCCGTCTGTCTGTCTATCCTTCTGTCTATCCTTTGATCTATCTATCTATCTATCTATCTATCTATCTATCTATCGTCTGTCTGTATATCTATCCTTATGTCTATCCTTTGATCTATCTGTCTATCTGTCTATCTATCCTTCTGTCTATCCTTTGATCTATCTATCTATCGTCTGTCTGTATATCTATCCTTATGTCTATCCTTTGATCTATCTATCTATCAATCTGTCTGTCTGTCTGTCTGTGTATCTATCCTTCTGTCTATCCTTTGATCTATCTATCTACCTATCCAACTGTCTGTCTATCCTTCTGTCTATCCTTTGATCTCTCTATCTATCTATCTATCTATCTATCTATCTATCTATCTATCATCTGTCTGTCTGTCTGTCTATCTATCCTTCTGTCTATCCTTTGATCTATCTATCTATTGTTCTGTCTATCATTCTGTTGGTCGTTTTATCTTTCTATCCATCTATCACATCTCTTTATGTGCGTGGTGTTCTTTTCTTTAGGGTAAAAATCCAAGTTTTGCTCCTAATACCCCAGACAGAGAGAGATCCGTGAGTGTGGCTTCTCTCCATAACCTCTCTAAGAATAGCAGAATGATGCACTCTCTGTTTTTATTTTAACTGGGACATGAGTGATCTTATCATTAGTGAAGCTCTCACCACTGTCAGATGGAGAGACAGAGAGAGAGGAGCATGTGTGTAGTGTGTGGCAGGGAGAGGTGGTCTACTAACCATGTGTAAACTCCTGCTGTGTGATGTATCGTTTCCAGATTCAGATATGAGTTCTGCCTCCCACCGTTACACTGATGCTCAGACAACACCTGTCAAAAGCCTCGGCCAAACGGGAAGCTGGAAGCTTGCAATATGTGTCTGAAAATGCGTGTTTCCATTTATTTGTGAGTGATTTTTGTTTTAATTGTGTGAGTCATATTTCTTACATCTGCAGTGTGTATGTATACTGTGGTTTCTATTACTTTAAAAGTCTATGACACCAAACCAAAAGGTAGCCAATGCAATATACATAAAATTCCTATATATACAGTATTAGCCAGGACACTTATAAATATCTACATTTCATTGCATTCGACACAAAATATCAAAAGCGGCATCTGTGATCAAGTGATGATAGAACTAACTTTTTTAATTTTGTTCATATCTTGAAACCTAACAGATTTCATTTAGTGAGATATTTTTTTGAAAAATGTACTTGACACATCTTTGAAGTAAATGCCACTTGTTTCGATATTTTGTTATATAACGTATGTATTTTGTAATTGTTACTTAAGTGTCCAAATTGGTTTTGAGGCCAATGTGTATATAGTTTTGAAAAAGTTTTGAACAGTATTGTAGACACGTACATGAATAATGAATATTAATTATGTTATGTAACATTTGGGCGAACTAATTTGCTGGAAGGCACACTTTTCTAGGTGAGCGCTAGCCATGTGGGATTGGACATGAGGTACCCCAATGTAAGATTATAATGCATAAAACCTAGTGCATTTTCAAAATATTGTGCACTAAACCATATATGTATTGTAAATGTTATTTTATGACTTTTTGTTGTGGTGGGCAAACATCTGGATCATTGCATATGCAACTGCTCTCCAATCTGCCGTATCCATGGCTAACATCAGAACACAGAATCCATGACGGTTTCTGCCTGATTCACTGACACGACACCTCTCGGCTGTTATCTAACCTACCACTGAGCTGTCTACATGCACTCCATTTTAACATAAACTGTGTTTAACACTTATATATTTAAGTCTGAGTGTGTGTTTGACTCACATCAGAAGTGAACTTGAGAACAACTGTTCAATCCTCTTCCGTCCTCCTTCAGCACTCATAAAGATCTTTTTGCATTAATTATTAAAGCCTGTCATACAGTATGCTTGTAGCTTGTGGTCAATGTAAGTAAGATTTGAGGTGTAACCCTCGCTGCCATGGTAACCTTGCAAATGTGATGAGGTCCTGGAGGGTTTTATATGCTGTCTTATAGATTCGAGAGAGATTGTCCTTACACAACACACAGAAGCGTATTCTCAGTGCCGGAAGATATGAGGATCTAAGCTGAGTGACTGCTGTTCATTGTGCTCTGCTCTGTTAATTGGTCTTTAAGACCATCTGCAGGCTAATTGACTGTCTGCTGTTAAATGCCATTAACTGCACAACCTTTGCACAGCCAATTCATCAATAAAAAGTCGTCAATTATATAGTCGTCATTCAAATATAATGAGCAATCTTGCTGGCTTCGCTGTGTGCAGAGAGAATGATAGAATTATTTCTTGCACCTTATTATGTGAAAAGTTGGAACTGGAATATAGAACATTGCTATAAATCAGATTATAGGGCTGGACGGTATCATAGTATGTATTGTATTTGGCTGTACCATTTATTGTATACCAATATCTATTTGCATGGGCAGAACTGGGCTGTATTTTTTTACAGCAACAAAGAAACATGGAATAATGTGAAATTACAGAGCAAAATGTGTCAAATGTCCTATTTTATGTGCAGACTGCTTCTAATGTGACCTATCCTATCATAATTTTGAGATTTATCATTCATTTTTTTAAAGGAATAACTTGTTGTTTTTGTTTGTGTGCAGTAGGTTATGCCTTTAAAGGGGTAAGAATTTTCATGTCGCTTTTAATTGCCAATCTGTGAAGAGCTTGTAACAAAAACTAAAATAACGAGTTATTTTATAAATCCTGACTTTCTTAGTTTGTCTACACTGTAAACCTGAATAAGTTTGGCTAACTTAAAAAAATTGAGGTAATCAGTTACATCAGTTAAGATGTTTCCAATTATAAGTAAGCAGAATTACTAAGTTTTGAGTTTGTAATACTCATGCATGTTAATTGCTCCTAACTTGAACTACCGAGTTAGCTAACTCATACATTTTAATAGTAATTAACATAAAAGATTTAGTTAATCAACTTTTTTTTTCAAGTTTTTGCAAATCAAATGAGTTATTTGCTGCACTGTAAACCCTAATAAGAAAATTCAGAAAATGCCAACTTGCAAATTTTGCTAACATGCTAACAATAGCATGGTATAACACTTACTGAATGTGTACAGCCATTTAAAACATCTAACTCACCTGTTCTCAAACCAAGCCGTATGCGCCACTTGTCACCATGATGGTAACTCTCCAAAAACCCACATTAACAGAAACTCTTCTAAATTAGCATAACAAAACATTATCCACTACGAAATCTCTCTCACCATTAATCTTGCACAAAAAACATTATATAACACTTAATTTTAGCATTTACTCTCCCTTTCGAGTGCCTTGGGCAAAGCATGCTGGGAAAATAGAAATCCTACCCCAGTTTCAGTTAAACTTAAGTTAGTCTAAATTAAAAGAAATGAGTTTATACAACTCAAAACAATGAAACAGTTCAGTTTACTTGAAATATGTCAGTGCTGTGAACTAAAAATAAAAAGAAAGTTCTAAATACTCATAGCAGTTAATTTAACTGAACTAATTTGTTCACTTTAAGTTTGTCCTACTCAATCCAATTAAGTATTTTGAGCATTAGGGTTTACAGTCTGTAGAGTCATTTTTATGAGAAGGATTTGGGATGTTTTTGCTGGGGAAAAAAAAAAGGATATGACGTTTACGCTCTCGAGAGTCTCTCTTCCGTTCTATGACACATGAAATGAATGTTCATACAATGTTCAGGATAAACAGCCATTCTATACTGTCATGCAAAGAAAAGGGATTCATTCAAACTATAGTCTCATATAGTCAGATCTGTAGTCTCAAATATACTTTATAATCAAACTATCAACAGTTTTTTAATTACCTCATCTGCCGACATGATGCCATACTATCTACCCCAAATGTATTTTTTCTGTATTAAAGCAGATGTGTGCTGAGTCATAGTCATGCTTAGTTAATACTATCAAATTGCCACTTTCTGTCCACTTTACTACAGCTGTTTCCTTGGCCGCTGAGAGATGCCATCACGTCTAGTCTTTAATATGCATTTATTCCTGTTTGAAAAGTGGGATAATTAACCACTAATTCTAGTTTATTGAGGAAAAAAGATTATTGTGTGACATTTGAAGGATGCTATACACAACTAAGCTCAACTGGCATTCTCTCTCTCTCTCTAATAGTCTCTGTAACACTGTTCGTATGTACGGGAAGAAGGAGGCGGGAACCGGCAAACGTTCAACACAATTTAATATATCAAATAAACAAATACAAAACGAAAGAAATGCCGGCAGACCCTCACGGACGTTTACCGGCCACACAAACAAAATAAAACATAAAGTAAAGTCCAGGCCTGGTCATCTCTTGTCTTTCACTGTCGTCGCTCCCCTTTTATGCTTCCGGAGCTCCTCCGTGAGAGTTTCGAGGCCGGTGCAACGCGCAGCTGACGCTCGTTATCACTCGCGCCTTTCCCTCACGGCTCTCGCCCGCCCTGCTCGTCACAGTCTCTTTACAGGCTCTTAACACTGTTTGGCCCAGATTTGACCGTAAGAACATGTGAATAATCCCTATGTCTATACACTTTGGTGGCTTGTTATTTAGCACACTGTATGGTCACCCTCTACATCCAAACAATACTCTTGTAGCCTAATTCCCAGAGGTTGTGCTCCCCAATTTAGTCTTGTGGGTTTTAACACGGGCTCTGAAGGCTTCTGATATGGGTTGTGTGTATGAGCTCAGGTGTTTTTTTCCCTTGTTGAATGCTGTGCTGGTTGTGTTAAACCTTTGCCTCTCTTTTTGGACAGATGTAGAGGGCAGAGAATGGATTCTTGGGTAGAAAGAGGGAATAGGATCAAGACACAATGCCAGACTCAAACCTCCATCAAAATTTCAGTTTCTTCATCTGTATTTTATGTAAAGAAAACACTGCATCCTACAGGAGTCAATCTAGTAGCACATATCTTACGAGTTGGTTCACTTACTTTCACTTTGCTTTTCCACTGCAGTACGGCTTCAAAGTGGGTGGGATTATAGACTGATCATTATAGTTGCGCCGCCTTTACTGCTGTGGATCTGCTCCTCGGCTACCAACGAGTCACCTCATCTACTGACCACGATACAGCCATTTCTTTTTTCAAGTTCTGTGTGACGGTCGTTGAAAGCAAGTAATTAAAAAAAAGATACTGCGGTACCATGTAGTGGAAAAGCGCCATTACAGTGTAAGGCTTTTCACTTTCCATTGTCAACTGCGCCCGTTCCTGTTTGCGTGTACTCAATTTGGCAACCTGCGTGAGTGTCGAGTCTGAGAAGGCGTGGGCGGGGGAAACAACTCTCTCCAATATTTTGAATTTGGACTGCAGTACCCATTTCAATCACTAGCTGTAAATATTACATACTGCACCTTGTGGCGCCAGGCATGATGCAAGTGTTTTTTGCTAGTTTAAGCCCGACGCAGTTATCATTTTCACGTCCTGCACCAAGTTATTTAAATAGCAAATGCATTTGTGCCCATTTTTGTGCCCATGGGCGTGCTAGTCTGAAAACGAGGTGTGTTCAGGCGTATTATTAGCGCGTTGCTATTTTGAGGCAACTGAACTGTGCCACTGAACAACTGAAACCTGGTCTAAAGACAATGACGCAATATTTTTTTGTTATTTAAAGAGTGCGTTAGTAATATGCGCCTATAGGCGGGTGCACATCGCGCGTACACTTTGCTTATTACACACACAGGGATGCGCAGCAGCACACAAACATGCCATGATTGGATTGCAAGATGGATTTTAATACAAGGTGTAAACAAACACCCAAATTGTAAGCCCTCCTTAAAATAGAGTTTGGAAACAAAGTGAGGTTTTGGACAATATCAGCATAAATCTCTGTAATTTCTTGGCATAAATGCATTAAAGTAACTTACAGTTATCACTTTTTACAAAGACCTAAATGATCTATTGGTAATCAGATTGATGGCTCAATCAGATTCATAAGCCTCCATGTAAACACCTCGAACAATCCGATTGAGCTCAATCTGAATAAAATTTAAATCGGATTGAAAGGGGTGGTGTAGACCTGAAATAATCTGATTTCTGATCAATATGGATAAAACTAAGCATGTAAACATTTGATTACATCTATCTTTTCAGTCAGATTCAGAAGTACCTTGAGCACACGCACAGTGCAGCCCTTTTATAATAAGATCTCTGTTTAAATAGCCTACATTTTACTAATATGTTTATTTACATCTTATGAACTCATCAGTGGAGGAGACTGAGTCTTTAATAAATATTTGCTTTAAAAAAAGCTATGTACGTTGTCAATGCAAAAACGACAATTATACCCAAATGCAAAGGCAACATAAAATGAGGAATTACCCACTTTGACTATAGGGTTTGTTAATATTACAGGTGCATCATGTTTTTTAAAGGAGCTGTTAACCTCATGCCAACTTCACTCTGAGATGTGTGAGGTTAAACGCTCTGATATGGTAAAACCACAGTGTGAGAACCATATCGCAAAGTCCACAGCGAGATGTGACTAACCCACCAAACAGCCATTTCTGATCTAAGTTTGCTGCCGTTTTTGTGACATCTGAAGCATAAAGGTTCAAAAACTCAACTCTTTAAACAAGTGTGTCTATCCACTCTGAGCATCTTCACAAGACCTCAACCTCAGCCATCATCTTGACTCTTTTTCTTCACCGCCAGCTGCTCTCAGATCAGTCAGATAGAAGTCTAGTGGGAGGGCGTCTGCTGTGCTGTCATGTGGGATCAGTATAGCTGACAGTATCTCTGAAGGCGGATCTATAATCAGTGATGGTGAAGAGTGGCCATCTCTTATCAGAGATACACACAAAGACATGGTTGTTCAAGAACACAGAATGCATAAGAGGCAAACCTGCACAAAGAAAGACTGTGTGTGTATGTGCGTGGAGGTGAAAGTGATTTAATTGCACATTTAAATTAGGCTAAAAATACTGATACATTTACTGTTTTTTAATCTGCGACAACATGTAAACATACTTAAAACAAGATAAATGTATTATTTAAATGATATATATATATATATATATATATATATATATATATATATATATATATATATATATATATATATATATTGATATATATATAAACAGAGTGACCCATGTTTTTTTTAGCCAAAAACAGGCACACTACTCATTTTGTGCATTTGGCTATTTTTATCCAGTAATCCCAGTAAATTAGAGTAAAACTACCAGAAAGACTTTACCGGTAAATGCACAAATCTGCTGTTCACACAGGCAATGACGTTCTGGCTTTTTACCGTTAAGAGACCATTCACACATCAGCACCAAAATACTCGAAATTCTGTGATAACAGTCATCGGAAATGATTTGCTCCACTGTCTTCATGCATATGACGAGAAGCGCTTTAGTTTCACTATAGTTGTGTCCCAAATAACGCACTATACATTATGCACTTATACATATAGTGCAGAAGTACGTGAATTGGGACGCAACTTATCTGTTCAATTTGATAACATTTTTTTGACTTCTGAATGACAGGCGCAAAGGGATGATCACACAGAACGCATTTTTGCTTGATGTGCATAATAGTATCCAACTACGCATAAGCATGTCTAAAACAAAATACATTTATTTTTAAATTTAAGTAGGTCTTTATGCTTTCTGCTTATATGTTGCTTGGATTTGCTCACTTCTTTGGAGAGCAGGTCTTTGAAGTTGAAGTTAAGGCCCTCTAGAAACACTTATAGTGTACCTTAATGTGTGTGCGTGATTATTCTTATCTGAGTGTATTGAATTATCTGAGTAACACTGTTGAGTTCTGTTTTTAGACTCTTTCAAGGCCTTGTGGATCAATGAGCCCAGCTACCAAATGAATGCTCCTTAATGAGACGAAAAAAACAGGAATTAGTCTGCGTCTTCTGCAGTACTTATGGATTTCCAAAGTGGGGGACTTTCTAGGCACACTCGCCCTCGGCCTCTCTCTGACACTATCTGTGACTATTTTTCTTTTTTTTTTTTCTTGATTAGGACAGCCTAATCAAGAATTAGGTGAACAGTTGTGATTTTTTTTTTAAAAAGTCACATATGATAGAAGTTTATTTATTTTTTATAATGTTAGTCAAGTTTTTTTAAATAAAAAATGTCCACTGACTCTTAGAATTAACAAGGCTATTTCACATGTTCGCCTGCCCATTCGGTCTGAATGGTTAATGATAAAACAAACTTGGCTTGCTGTCCTCGAAGGAGGTTCAAACCCGAGGCTCGGCTTGAGCTCCGAGTTAAACCCCCCTATAACAGTACTGCATAGAGGGAGAATAAGAGAATAGAGGAGGAGATGGGGAGGAGGAGGGATGCTGGAAGAATTGTCGCTGGGATGACGCAGTGACTGCTGCTTATATACGCTCGTAATGATAATTGACAGGACTGAATGTTTAGGCTCCTCCCGAACCTACGTTTGGAACTACATTTATATATTTGCTGCCAGATTTTACTTTTATCATTAGTTTCTCTGATTTTTAATAATAATAATAAGTATTATTGTCTTCATCATCCTAGTTTTGTTCCATATTACTTCCACAAGTTTCTGAATTTCCAATAGGTGTTTTTGCTGAGTAAATGCGAGTGGTTGTGTTCAGATGATTCATCTGCCCCATGTCTGTCACTATCTGCATGGAAATCTGTTTTAGGACAGCCTGATAAAAGATTAGATGAACTGTTTTGAATATTTTCAAGAGAGTCACATATAATAGTTTTTATTATTTATTTGTTTTCTTCCCCTGAGGTCCACTGATAATATTAAAGTCAGGTGTTTTTGTGCAAAAAAAAAAAAAAAAAGTAATGTTTTTCAGTTTGACAGAGATGCTGCGTTCATTCGTTTTTATCATTACTTTTTCTGTTGTTTATGAAAAATAATAACAATAATAGCAATCCTATTTTTCTTCCAAATTATTTCCACAAGTTTCTGAATTCCGTGTAAATGCGAGTGGTCGTCTTCAGATGATTCATCTGCCATGTGTCAGAAAGTTTACAGAAGTTCAAATGAGTCATTTCAGCAGGATAGTTTCAATAAATGCTCTTTTCATTCTACTGTGAAGTACGTTTTGAGTTTTGAAAAATGTTACAGTATACTGTCTTCATACTACATGGACTCTTTTACCTCAAAATTTGTTTTCTCATTTCATGTCCTCTTTAAGGAGCAAAGCTCCTGTCCTTCCCTGTCCTCATTTGCTCCTCTCTTCTTGTGTTTCCCCTCTCCTCGCTTCGCCTCTTTCTCTGTGCACTTGTGTGTGTCCTTGGAACTGATAGCTAAGTGTTTGTCTCTCCGTACTCCCTCCCTGGCCTAATGAGGATCAGTGTTGTTTTAAACATGAAATTGGAGTCTCGGCTGAGAGCAATCAATACACAGCCATTACTTCTCTCTGTGATGAAGCAGTCCATCTCTCTCTCTCTTCTCACACACCCGTCTCTTGTCTCAGCGTATTTTCTGGTATCGGATATTGGCTTTGAGGGGGTTATGAATTGTTGGCTCCCAAGGGCATCTCCGTGCACCGCTCTGCCAATTACACCTTTGAATAATAGCCCCCATGGAGGTGGCTGACACGCCTCAGCTGGAGTCTGATACATATATACGAGAGAGGATGACCAGAACTCTGACTGGACCAGACTGGAAATGAGACACAATCAGATCTGACTATAAAGACATCATTGAAATCTAAGTTGAAGGAATTTTTACTTTTGTTTAAAGTCATTTACTCATCCTCTTGACCTAGTATGATTACAGTCTTATTTTAGTAAGCTGATTATTTTTTGCATGCATGCGTTTCTATCTGTGATACGTCTGTGTTTTACATGTCGCTCAGGTCTATGTAAGCTGCAGAGTTAACTAGACTTTCAGAAGTCTGTTCATTTTTCTGTTAGTGTGAACATCTGGCAGACTCTGTAAATGCTCTTGCTATTAGATCAGTCCAGCATTAGTGGCTCTTGCTGTAGGGTTTGTGATTTAGGCTAAATTTCACAACTGATCACCCCATCTATTTTTTGAAATGCCAGCACATGCTTCCAGCGCTTACGTGCACATCTGCTATAACATTACTCTGACCAGTTTTTGAAACTTAGTTTTCTTTGACTTTTTTTTACTCATATTTTATTGTATATCCTCTATAGATTTTTGTGGGATAGTTGTTTTGTTGCAGTTCAAAAGTTTGAAAGAATGTTTTTGAAATGTCTTATGCTCACCAAGGCTGCATTTATTTACAACCCAGAAATGTTGGGACGTTTTTTAAATTTCAATAAAATGAAAACTAAACTTTTAGACTTTTAAATAACATGAGCCAATATTTTATTCACAATAGAACATAGATAACATAAATGTTTAAAGGGAGAAATTTTACACTTTTATCCACTAATTGAGCTCATTTCAAATTTGATGCCTGCTACAGGTCTCAAAAAAGTTGGCACGGGGACAACAAATGGCTGAAAAAGCAAGAAATTTTGAAAAGATTCAGCAAATTCAGTACATCTAGCAACTAATTAAGTTAATTGATATCAGGTCTGTAACATGGTTAGCTATAAAAGAGATGTCTTAGAGAGGCAGAGTCTCTCTGAAGTAAAGATGGGCAGAGGCTCTCCAATCTGTGAAAGAGTGCATAAAAAGATTGTGGAATATTTTAAAAACAATGTTCTTCAACGTCAAAAGGCTTTGCAAATCTCATCATCTACAGTGCATAACATCATCAGAAGATTCAGAGAAACTGAAAAAAGCTCTGTGCGTAAGGGACAAGGCTGAAGAACTTTGGGCCCTCCGACGACACTGCATCACTCATTGGCATGATTGTGTTAATGACATTACTAAATGGGCTCAGGAATACTTCCAGAAACCACCGTCAGTAAACACAATCCGCCGTGCCATCTGCAGATACCAACTCATGCAAAAAGGAAGCCACATGTGAACATGTTCCAGAGGCGCCGTCGTGTCCTGTAGGCCAAGGCTCATTTTAAATGGACTGTTTCAAAGTGGAAAAGTGTTACCTTTTTATGCTGTATTGTCTCCCCAATATATGAAAATATATATGTAGTAATTCTTCATGTCTAATGTCCCCAATAGATGTCTTTTCTTTATAATAATTTGGTTAAAAACAACCCAAGGGCTGGGTAAATAAAGGACAGAACACATGTTGGGTTAATTTTACCCAGCAAATTGGGTTGTTTATTTAACCTGTGATAAATAACTCAACTCCTGGCCTGTTATGTCTGACCCTGGAACTGGGTAACACAAAAACACTGAAAAAATAACCCAAAAAAATGACCCAAAAGGCTCAACCCAGGACTTGGGTAGAAAAAATAACCCAAAATGTTTTAGAGTGTATTTATCATATGGCTTCAGAAGAAAAATTCAGCAACTTTTAGGAGGACAGTGCACCAGTCGTATAGAATCAATCCATTTCATTATGAAAACAGCAGCTTTCTCATTTTCTGTCCCACAGAAGAAAGAAAGTCAATGGTGACAGAATTTTTGTGTTTGTGGATCTTTGCCTTTAAATGTGTAATATGCTGAGGGATTTGTGGTGCAGCAAAGCTAAAGGAGAGCATCCCATTAACTAATGTCTCGTTTCGGATATTTTCAATTTGAAGTAAGAGAAGTGTACTTCTTTGTGGCAACCACATGAGGAATCTGGGAAAGCTGACATACTCCCACACTTTGACACATGCTTGCTGACAGCATTCCCCTGGCTCACACATTCATTTGGCCAGAGTATTTCTCTGTCTTCCACTTGGGTCCAGAGAGCCCTCATCCTGCTTTCATGTGCCATGCACTAGCCCTGGGCAGGAGAGGACACACCTGGGGCGCGCAGCGGGCATGTCAGCCGCCAGTCCGACTCTGCCAGCCTCTCACACACATTTACTGTGATGAACTAAACTATGATGTTCTCTTCACAATCCCTGCCAAGACTCCTGGCTGTCTCCCAAAAATGGGAAGCAAGACAGAGACGAAGAAAAGGAGGAGGATTTAGACAGGCTGCTGTTTTCTTCTACAGTATATTGTGGAACTGATTTTTTAATTTCAGCATATTTTCTGCCTCTTGTCTGTGCATCAAACTGATGTTTAATTTTTCTCTGTCTCAGGCAGGAGATCTTCCCTGTGGATTTGAGAATCTTGTTAATTCTATGGCTCTGGATGCATCCTTTACTGTTAAAAAGTGAAAATGCAGTATTTTCCCAATTTTTTTCTAAGTGACAAGCCCTGCCTTGCCCTCCAAAGACAGCTCAGCAAACTCTAACATGCAAAATGAGTGACAGGCAGATTGTTTCTGATGGGCTAAAAAAGTACTATTACTGTCACTCTTTTTTGAGCACATTTTAAAGAAAAAACAATGATTTTTGCTGTTTTCTACTGTCACAGAGATGGTTTTGATGCAAGCAGTTAGGACATTTTTATGCGTGGTATTCCAAAAAACTTACAGGCACTTTTAAGTACTTTTTTCTATCTATAATTACTTTATTTGCTGTTATTTTATGTAGTCAGGTTGTTTCATTATTATTAAGTAATATATTTTGACTGGAGTAAATTTTAATTTAGATGTTACCTGAAGCATTTTTAGGTTACCTGTCAAAACGTGTTTTACAGTGCTCAGTCAGTGGTGCAATTTGTGAAAGGTTTCCGTGTTTGATGATAATGTTCATGCTGCGATACTAAAGGTGGTGTACACATTCTCCATTCTAATTATCTGTTTATTTCCACACAGTTATATTTGATATTACACGAGATCAGAAATGTGAGTTGATTAGAAATATTGGCACTCTTTTTACTCTAAAACTCCGTTGCTTTAAAATATCCTGGCCCCACTGATTCAAACTAAAAATTTGCATGTAATATCTTTAAACTTTTTGTAATACAGCAACAAATTATTGCATTAAGACATCAAATTATGGCATCAGACTTCATACGTGTCCAAGGGTGAATCTTCTGAATCCTCATAAGAACCAGGGGCCAGTTCCATAAACATAGCCATTATGTTAAGATTGTAAGAACTAATCTGACCAACAAGGGGTAATCAGTCTTACTTTTCAGTATCAAATTAGACCAATCTATGTTTTTATGTAACGACTTAAAACATTTATGAACAGTCTTGAAGAAAAAAATTGGATGGCTAACTTGTAAGAATATAAATACCAAGTCTTAGCGGTTTATGCAACAGGCCTCAGGTCATATTTCACACCAAAAATCAAAAGTAAGATGTAGGAAATTATATTTTACTTCAAGAAGCTTATCTATAGGACCAAAACATTTTTTTCACACTCTGTGACACTATTTTTTTTATGACAAGTACGCATGTTTGACCCTGAAATTCTCATTACTTTAATGCAAATGAATGAATGAATGTAATTGTAAAGTATTTATAAATGATGGCCATTTTGTTGTACTGTCTTTAATTTATGATGATTTAAATAAAAATAATAGGAGTTAAGCATAAAATGCATACAAAAATGAGAATTTGGAGAAAAATGCCATGAAATGGTATAATGACCTAGACATGTTTCAGTGAGAATAACGCCTAAACAAAACCTAAATACAACACTGACCACATATACGATGTCTTGAAATAATATGTTTTTGTATTACTTAGATTTTCGTTTCATGACCTAACGCACAATTTGTTTTTTTTTCATCATGAATAAGGGCAAGGGTGATGGCGAGCGCTCTCTGGAATTATAATTAGCTCAAACACGCCACCCATCGGTCACCGGCAGCAGCGCGCTTCAGTTCAAAAAGTGTCCGCACCACCAGTGACGACAGACACTGAGAAACTGATGGAAGGGGAGATGGAGTAGAAAGCGAGAGGAGGTGAGAGGGGAATAAATCGGAGGGGTGGCAGAGACATTTTTCTCTCTCTCTCTTTCTTATTTAATTGGTCCTCCGGGATCCGGGGCGAGTCCTCCGTTTGCAGCTGCGCAGCTTTAATTGGCTGGAGATTCCACTAAAATACTATTGGAAAAAGCCGAGAGTTTATACAGTTTAGATCCCGGTTCCTTCTGATAAACCCACTCATTACCGAGACCAAAGCTGGACAAGCTTTACGCAGAGACTCTCCAGAAGCCTGTTCAGATATCAGACGCGCATCACCCAGAGAGATCTGTGCGCGCATCTCCACACTGACGCGCAAAGACGCGCAACCTCTCCATCCGCCTCACTCTTGAGAGAGCCATCGATGAGCACACATCTGATAGGAGAACACCACACAGGACAAGAGTTTCAGTCAGTCACTCTGAGAGATCGCATCGCATCGGACTGCTGCTTTCCATGAAGACGCCCTTGGATGTGTGGATGCGTCCTGTGGCTTGAAGAGTTTCATGTCAGTTTAAGTTGCCCGGAAGAATGTGTTGGAATTTTGTCTTTATTTTCTGGACGGAGAGACATCGTTGCGCTCCTGCTGAACACGCAACAAACTAAACACCTGGAACTCAGTCCTCTGCTGAAAGTCGTTATTTTCTAAGGGAATTATTTCGGAAGGCAGTGATCTAAAGCCTGAACCCGCACAGAGAAAGGTAAGCGGTGTTTTATATCTGCACATCTTATTCTTAAAAGAGGTTTGAGTGCTTGAAACAGTCTAAACGCGAGTGCTCGTGAACGCTCAATGTCCACACCCAATAGGATACAGACTGTAGAAATGTTTTGTGAGGTATTCTAAAATGCGTTTATGTGGTGACATCTAAATTAACATAGTTTATTCAAATTCAAATAACCTGACAACGTAAGTTCACCAATGAAACTCTGCACATTCTCACTTTTTATAGTGCGTACTTCTACACGCAGACACTAGAGAAGTTTTCTTACTAACGTGTGTGTGATTTTAACCCTGCACGCTGATAAATGTAACGAAACCTGTTCTTCAAATGAGCTGTGACTGAGTGTTCATTAATTTAAACTTCAGACTGTGGAGAAATTCTGCCATGAATCTCACAGTTGTCTTGCGCTATAGTAACTTTAATAATTGTATTAATCTGTCATTGAGCTGGTGCTTTATTCCAAAGCGATTTCCAGTACACTTACCACAGTTTTAATCCTACCGGAAAAGATGCGACAAATGGGGGTTGACCTACCCCCAGTTAAGCCTTGAATCCTTCAAAAAAGTAAGAAAAATGGTTGGAGGTCTTAAAAGCATCGAAGAACATTATTTTAAAAGCATTTTAATAACCGCAAAAGTAAGACTTACAAGTTAGAAGCTTAATAGACGCTCGCGAAGCGCCGTCGCGCTCGCCTGAGGGGGTTACTATAGCAACAGTACGCTGCTCGAGGACTTTAGGATAGCCTAAGTATTGGGCTGTAGATGGACAAATCAGTAGTAGCCCTACTGAAATCACCTTTTTAGAGGTACACGTGGCAACTATATCACAGAAAACGTTTGTGATTTGTTTAAAATATATTTAAGATGTTTTACTACAGATGATAGCCGTTTATGTGTACTTAAGTTGTTGCGTACTTGCTAATACTTGTGTACTATAGTGTATTTCATGACATTTTTAAAGGATGTCCTTGTTTGTTGAGATTCATTAATTTTGTTAAATTAAATGTAATGTAAGTCTATAAAAAGGTGCTAAATAATGGAAGTATTTACTTTGGTCAGTGTTCCGTTGGCGACTCTATTAGGAAAGTGCTGAGTAGCCTACTGTTGCTATGTTATTAGTTATTAAATGCATCATTCGATGTTCAAATGAAACAAATACAGTCAAAACCATTCGTGAAGTTTACTTCTAACTACAATTCCCAGCCCCCTGTTGGAAAATCAATTTTAAAATAGCCATTAGCTGGTGCAAGCTGGTCAATAGCTGACTGACCAGCTACCATGTTCCAAAAAATCAGTTTGACCACTCTAAATTTGTTATGACCTGCTGGTAGCTGGTTTACTGCTGGTACAAGATGGCTGAAGAACCATCTACCATGTGCCAAAACACAGCCTGGCTTTCCAGCAGAAATTTACATGCATTTGGATGTTTGTGCACGTCCTTCTTGTTCTGACCAACGTGATACTGAATTCCGGCCAGGTTTAATAAGTCATGTATTTGATCGTCCTTAACCGCCCACCAATTTCAAAAATAACCCATGATTGCTGCATTCAATCCCATCAAACAATAGCACAGATTCTGTAATCTGCAGATAATCCAAGGTTTGGCAAATGAATTGTCTCTTCTTAACCCCCATGCATGCTTGCACTGGAACAATGCAGGGATAAAAATACTTCAACTGGTGAATAATGTTTTGTTAGGCTACTTTAATCTCTGATGATGATGATGGCATGATTCTGGCTGCAGGAGCACTCATTTTAATGCTGAGCTCGTGCTGTGGTGTCCTGTGCAGTGATTGTGAACTTTTGTGGTTTTCCCCGCAGGTAATGAGGGATCGCACCTGAAGATGGAGCTTTTCTGGATTTTATTATTTTCAGTACTCCATCGGTACGTGCAAACACAAGGAGTTTACGGTAAGGACTTTAATGAGAAAATGAAACTTTTAAGGTTAAGGTTAGAATTGATGGTCTCGCCTCACAACATATAGTTGCAAGATATTCTGATGGGTATTTCCTGCATGACAAGATTTATACTACCCATGTTTTCAGCACATTTATTGCGTCCCAACATTGCCTGATGAGATGTGCTATGCCTGTTGTAATTTTAAAGATGACAGACTAAACTAGTGGTAGGTCAACGCCACCAGGAATGACAGATTTGCTGAGCGATATCAAGCAATGAACACAAACTCAACGACACTGTCTAATTAGATCATTATCGAGTAGGATAAATACTTCATGATTATAACAAGAATGTAGAAACCTTTAGAAAGATTCATTAAAGTGATTATTACTTCACATGGTTGTGATAATTGTAGACTATCGTGGTTCATGAATTTTCTCCATTTATTTTGCTGCAAGGTTGCATTTGCAGTAATTTCTTTCTGGGATGACACTCATTCACCTCGGTGTTTGCCAAAAATGATTTCTTCTTTGCATAATTAATCTTTTTATATTGGTGTACCCTCAGCATTTACTGCACTTACTGTCATTTTGTGAAAGGACTTAAAGAGCTCAATTAAATGTGTGGTGAGAGAGAAACACTTGTCTTGGTTTGTCATTTAGAGGAAACATTTAGAGCCTCTAGATAGAACATTATGCTATGCAAAAAAGAGGTTATTTGGTTTGTTTTTTGTTGTTTGAGGCATAAAAAGCTGGTTATGTGAATTACGCAGCTGTGAACTGTAAGGATTCACTCTATCTTAATCATATTTGTGGCATCATGTCTTTACTACACTAAAAATGGATGGAGACATTGCGTTTTAGTGGAATTCAGTTATCTGCATTGTATTACACCAGCTTTGTGTAAAAGCAGCAGTGTTTTAGTTGCATATATACTTGTGATATTTGCCTTTGCTTGCATAGATTGCTCTCTGCTACTCTACTACAAGAAGTGAGAATTGTTTTTTTTAGTAAACTTTGGGAAGAGTTGAATTTATTATATTCATCCCAGAATATTCATTAAAACAGTGGTTCCCAACCACGATCCTGGAGGCCCCCCAAAACTGCACATTTTGCTTGTCTCCTTTGTCTGACACACCCATTTCTGGTCTTGGAGTCTCTGTTAATGAGCTGATGAACTGATTCAGGAGTGCTTTATTAAACGGTCATGAAACCCCCTGTTTCAGCAGCAGTCAGTTCTCACCACAGTTTTGAAAAATGCTACAGAAGTGGGCATGGTTAAGCTTCGGAGTGGAGGGGGATGAGGGGAGACTGACAACACAGCAACGGCTTCTGATTCAGACAGTTTTATTTCGCTCTCATTAAAAGCATTAAAAAAGCTTCCAACAAATGCATGCTGCAAATTACTATTACATGCAATACAATATACACATGGGGTTTGCTATAATTTAATACACAAATAAATGCACAGCCATTCGCATTTTGTTCTCTGCATTGAATAAGAACATGCTGTTGCATCTTTGATAACTTTTGAGACTTATTTTGCGGTGTTTTTATAAGCCGTTTGATCGGTTAAAGAGCCGTAAAGAACGGTTACACTCAGTGTGGATAAATCGCATTTGTGTCGAAGACACGGATATTGAAGAGAACTTGTGCGATGCAGAAACTCTTACATGCAAAAACAAACACTCGTTTTTTGATCTATTAATGCATCTCTCACTGTATGTGATCTCACTGTTTGATTTAAACTTATGTGATGCAGAAACTCTTACAGAGCAAAAACAAACACTCGTTTTTGACCCATTGATGCATTTCTAGCTTATTGTATGCAATTTCACTGTTTGAAGTACCTGTCAGAGGATGAATAAGGCCGAAGTCCACCTTTCTCCCATTCTCGTACCTTTCTTGAGAAAAATGCTTGCTAAACACAAACAGTTTCGATGTGTCGGTAGTTGATGGCCAACCAACCGCCCGCAGGCAGTCTAGCCCTGGCAGCATCGTGGGGAAAGCCATGTAACACACCCGAACTTTTACACCACAAAAACAAACACTCAAGACCCATAAACGCCTCTCTCATCTACTGCGCGATCTAACAGTTTGACATGTCTGTCATTTGAAAGAATCACGTGCTGTCTTGAATAATTAAGACGGTGTCTTCTTATAGGATAAAACTCATTAATAATTATGACACCGACGCGCCATCGAAGTGTTATAGTGTACCGCTACGTCACAGCCTGTGACGTGGACACGGTGTAGATTTTAAACCCGGAAGACGAAAATAGCGGAAAAAATCTCAAAATTAACCACTTTCTCTCTACAATTAAATCTAACAGATGCTAACATTGTATTCAATGATATTCAACACACATACCTCTGTTAAAATCTCAGAAAATTTAGTTTAGGGTTTCATGACCCTTTAAGGAGATATGCAAAATGTGCAGTGTTGGGGGACCTCCAGGATTGTGGTTGGAAACCACTGCATTAAAGGGTTAGTTCACCCAAAAATGAAAATTCTGTCATTAATTACTCACCCTCATGGCGTTTCACATCCGTAAGACCTTCATTCATCTTTGGAACACAAATTAAGCCATCGGATTTTATCAAAAATATCTTAGTGAGACCTCCATTGACAGCAAGACAATTAACACTTTCAGTGCCCAGAAAGCTACTAAAGACGTATATAAAACAGTTAATGTGATTACAGTGGTTCAACCTTAATGTTATGAAGTGATGAGAATACTTTTTGTGAGCCAAAAAAAACAAATAACGACTTTATTCAACAATATCGAGTGATGGGCGATTTCAAAACACTGCTTCATGAAGCTTCAAAGCTTTACGAATCTTTTGTTTCCAATCAGTGGTTCGGAGCATGTAGTGAGTAATTAATGACAGAATTTTCATTTTTGGGTGAACTAACCCTTTAGGTCCTCTAAAAGTCTGTGGCTGGATGAAACCTGATGATGTCTTTTTCTCACACACCGTCTTATCTTCTTATCTCATCACGCACACACCGTCTTACCTGACTTTTAAAATTAATGTCATGCCACACATTTCTACCCCAATCACTGTAAGACAATGTTGACTGACCTTTTTAGTCTTTATTACTTTTAGTCATGCGAGTGCGGCAAGTTTAATTTTGTTGTGAAGGCCTCCTAGCTGGGAGCGGAGTAAGAACCGCCTTTACGGTGCGAGAGAGAATGCCAGCTTAGTTAATTAAGGGCGGCAAAGCCCCAGAGTGAGAGAGACTTTACTCTCACTCCTCTTCCCACTTTATCTCTCTGCTATGGGGGCTGTTAACTCTCTCTGATCGTGACTTTAATCCATGTTAAGATGTTTTACATATACTGGATTAATCTCACAAAAAAATGTCTAGGTCATCTTGGTCGCTTATTTTAGTTTTTTATTTTATTTTATTTGACTTTAAAATAATATTTATTATTATTAAGATAATTTGTGACATTTGTTCATTGTGACATTAATTACATAATTAAGCACTTTTTTTTCTCTCTACCTAAATAATGTCTGTACATTTAACTTTTTTTTTTGTAATTCCTGTTATTCTCTATAAGGCTATGATGATTCGATTCTAATTACATTAAAATAATATAAAAGTGTAATTTTCTACTCTATTACCATAAAAATGTACAGTAATACAATCTTTTTTTTTTTTAAATTGTCAGCAAAAAATACTGAAAAAAGATGCAAAAAAAACCAAAAAAAAACAACAACCCTAGAATAATGACACTATGTAATTTCTAAAATAATGTTTCGGGTCTTATGACTCACAAATAATCTGCGCACATTATTAAAAAAATCCTTTCTTTAACAACTTAAGTTTTCAGCCAAAAAGAAAGTCCTGCCACATCTTTTTCTTCCATTGAATTCTGAATTCTGTTTGACTTGGAAACTATTTTGGATTAAATATTTGACTGTTCTGATCCAAATCTGACTGTTGACCCATAACACTGCCTGAATCTGGCCTCCCGACTGAGCCTGGTTTCTCACAAGGTTTTTTTTTTTCATTTTTGTCACCTAATGGAGTTTGGGTTCCTTGCCACTGTCGCCTCTGGCTTGCTTAGTTGGAGACATTTGATATTCAACAATGTTTTTGATCTGCCTGCATTGACACCATTGTATGTGAACTGAACTGAACTGGGTGATGACATAACTGTTTTCTCCAGAGCCGCTGTATAGATAAATTAACTAAATTAATAACTAATGGTTTTACAATGGAATTAATCAATACTGAACTTATCCAAGCTGGACAATGACAACATTTTCTTCTAGGGCTGCTGTGCAGCCAAATTATGTCCCTGCTATCACTGTAAAGCTGTTTTGACACAATCTGCATTGTAAAAAGCGCTACATAAATAAAGGTGACTTGACCTGACACAACGGATTATGATTGTGAACAGCATTTCATGTTGACTTTGGTGGTCTGAAAAAAAGGAAAAAGATTTCTGAGATGAAATATGACCTGAACAAGTTTCTACTTTACAACTCTCAGAAGAATCACCCTTTATCTTGTATCTTTCTCTATCCTGCATAAAAATGTGCTTATGTCCCTCCTTATAGTTATTCTTCTCATTGAATCTAGTCTGTTTCTCACACGGTTTAATGATTTCATTACTATCTCATCAGACTATCTCTCTCGCTGTTTTTTTCTCCCATGGCCTGTCATGCACCGTCTCCCCTTTCTCTGTTTTGTCACTCTTTTCATCTTCCTCTTTCCATCTGTACTGTGTTTCTCTACAGTTCTCTGCCTCTGTCACCGTCTCTGGTTTTGCTTATTCACTGTATAGGTTTTGATGTGTGTGTGTGTTTGTCACTCTGCTAAAATTCTATTAACCTGTGGGTTAGTATGTTTACCCTTTGGCAACTACAGTTTTATTTTAGCTCTAGCAGCCGATGGCATGTATGTGTCAGGGAAAGGGGATCGATGGAGATCCGCCCTGAAGTCGAATTTTATGACACTGAAAGCAACTCCGAGGGTATTTTCATCTGCTTTATATCTGGATATAGGTCAGCAGAGAATGGCGACTTAGACACACATAAGTGTGGGTTAATGTGTGCAGTGTGAATGGACAGAAGGTGATGTGTGCGTGTCCACAGGCAGACATGACAAAGAGTTTGTGCGAGTGAACAGTTGGCGCGCATTGACTAATGCATGAGAATCTGGGCAGGGGGGAAAAATACCATCAAAGACTATCCAAAAAGACTAAGGGCATTTCATACTATTCTGCACTGTCAGAAAAAATTGCAAAAATTGTAACTTTAGGGGTGTAACAGCTTTTGACAGGGGCAGTACCTCAAAGGTACAAGTTTGTGCCTTATCTCTCCTAAAGGGTGCAACTGAGTACCTTAAATATTCATATTAGTGCTTCAAGTTTGCATAATATACCAGTGTCAGGCTAAAACTACAGTAGTTACAGTTACATGGACACCTTTTGTTTCAATCAGAATGATTTCATGATTTCATTTCATGAATCTGAACATAGTGTTTACATGAATGCTAAATAAAGTAATCAGGTTGACGTGTGTGTTTATATGTCACAAGCTTTAAATCGGATTTAATCTTTTGACATGCGCACATTACATGTATATACAGAGTTTCCTGCTGTTGTTGCATACTTATTAACCATCCTCCATTTTCTTTGTTTTAAAAAGCAAACTTCATATTTATCTATTTTGGATCCTAATTAGGAGATGATGAGCGCATGAAACTTTGTGCCACTGCCATGATGCTTATATTTATCAAGAAGTAAAAACTTTTGAGTTTTTTATTCCTACTGTGCTATTAGTCCAATTACAATCAGGTTACGCAGCTGTTTGCATATTTTTTTTTCTTTTTTCATAGTTTTATTTATTTTAATTTATTTTGTTATTTTATTTTTGTTGTGTTATTTCAAATAATTTTATTTTAGAAATATTTAATATTTTTAGCAAATAAAACCTATTATTAAGACCTTTAAGATTTTAATTATTTATTAATTTGATTTATTAATTTAGGGATCAGCACTAATATTCGAGTATTTGAAAGTGTCAGCAGTGGTCAATCATAAAAATGTTTGCATAAAAATAATTGTGAAACTTTCATGTCTTTCTTTCTTTCTTTCTTTCTGGTACAGCATAATTCAATATAAAAACTGAATTCTGTTAGTTGTTAGTAACCAAGGCCTCTCTTCCACACTAGCTCTTGTGTTCAATAATACAACACAACTCCTCTCATTCATCTCATACATGTGTTTGAGGTGTGAAAGTCTTTTTTTTGTGGTTGGGGAAAAGGCAGTGCAGTGAGAAACTGGCAGGTATTTGTTCGGGAAGTGATTTGGTGAAAAGGTCATGAAAAGAGACAGGAGTATAGATGGAGAGTGTTCTATGTAAGACTGGTGTAATAACATTCACCTGGCCATGGGCATCATGTCTATATATTACGTCTGTCAAAGTTAATTAGATATGTTAAATGGCAGTTTGGTTCAGAGAATCTATTATAGAGCAGGAATGGATCTCCACCTCATAGCTTTACTCTGTAGTTGGTGTGTGGACAGGAAAACAGGTTTGAGATGGATATGGCTGCTGTCTGTTCTGTAATCCCCGTTTATCAGAAAACTCCAGAAAGAGAAACTGGAGTCTGTCATTGCTTTTCCATTCAGTCTGTCATCCATTATCTCTTGAAGCCGGATTTATGAAACATTCTTAAGAATAAAATTCTTCTTAACTGCCAATTTCTTCTTATTTTCTAACTTAAAAAAAAAAAGATGAGAATATTTTGTATTCACAAAAACCTTTTTAAGAATCTTCTTATCTTTTTTTCTTAAGATTGTTCTTAAGATAAAATTTAAGAACTATTCATATTCCTGAAAAGAATGTTCTTAAATATCATTAACTTCATAAAGTTAGGATAACCTCCAACCTGTATTAAATACCCAAATGTAAGATGTTTCATGAATTTATTGTGTTGTTTTAAACATTATGAATTACAACATAACACTAGCAAGCTAAATATAAAACATAATACTACACTGTAAAAAATCAAAAGCTGAGAAAACTTAAAAGTTTAAGGCAACAAACTTCAGCAGATTTTTGAGTTCTCAACTTGTTTTTGTAGGAGATTTTTGAGTTTGAGTTTCAAAAATCTGCCAAAGTTAGTTGCCTTAAACTTTTAAGTTTTCTCAACTTTTGATTCTTTACAGTGTACTAGTACCATAATTGTGGTCACCGATCGATCATTTGCGCGTATACATGATGTGCTCACATATAGGCTCTTTTAAAATAACTATTTTAACTTGACACGGTGCATTAAAAGCACAACGTTGAGTGATTAACTCCTCTCAAGCCAGTCGTTTGAAAATAGTCTGCGTGGTTAATTTGATATACGGTAATCTGCAGGCAGTGCAAAAAGACGGGCTTTATGTTTTTCATTCGGTGAGTATTCAGCAATACCTGCCTTTCAATCAAATAACACCAAAGCCTTTTATTTTCTTCTTAAGAAAAAAATTAAGATATTCTTAAGAAAATATTTGAGAATTTCTTAAGAATTTTTCAAGAATTGCACTTCTTACAGACTTCTTAGTATTTATCTTGAGAATTTTCTTAACTTCTTACTTAAGAAGATTTTCGTGAATCCGGCCCCTGGTCCACGACAGCCTGGGACCTTTGACCTACAGTATATGCAGCGGATAATCCCATAACTCAAATCCTATAGTAAACTACCATACAAAAGTTTGGGGTCAGGAAGGTTTGTTTTTTGAAAGAAAGAAATTAATACTTTCATTCAGCTATGGATCAATTAAATTCCTATCAAATATGACAGTAAAGACATTTATAATGTTGCAAAAGATTTCTGTTTTAAATAAATAAACTTTCTTTGGGTTTCACCCAAAATATTAAGCAACTGTTTTCAACATTGATAATAATTAGAAATGTTTCTTGAGCAGCAAAATGGCATATTAGAATGATTTCTGAAAGATCATGTGACACTGAAGACTGGAGTTATGATGCTGAAAATTCAGCTTTGCCATCACAGGAATAAATTACATTTTAAAATATATTAAAAATACAAAACAGTTGTTTTAAAATTATAATAATATTTCACAATATTACTGTTTTTACTGCATTTCTGATCAAATAAATGCATTGGTGAGCATAAGAGACTTCTTTTAAAAACATTCAAATACCTTACAGATCCTAAACTTATGAATGGCAGTGTATCTTAATTGTTTTTTAAAGTATTTTATGCGCATATTTTTTAAATGGCTATTTTACATTGCCAGGGCAGATTAAATACATTAATAGAAAAAATGTATTATAAGATTAAATGTTTAGGTGGTCAAAGGGTAAGAGTCTTCACGGGGACTCGAGATAAAATCCTGACTGATTAGATTTAAATTTTCAGTAAACTAAGTAGCAGCGGTGCATTTGTCTGTCTGATCTGTTTGGTCTGATCTATTTTCGTGTAATTTTTACTTGACTTGATTAACTTGACCTTACGGCTCCATTAGCATAACATACATTCCCAACCATGTTTGCCACAGTATCTATCCTAGCTGCTTATAACCAGTTCTGACATCATGACACATTTAACCAACATTACTCTCCTTGTAGATCTTGTTTTTCGCCAGCTGGACTCAGGTAGCTCTGATATACCTGAAGAAAGCTATATGTTAGCATTGCCGTTCATCTCCAAGCCAGTTGCTCAGATGGTGTAAGAAATGGCAGATGTATGTAACCTGTTGCTGCCATCTTTGCTTGCTTGTCACGTTTCATTCTAGTTTTGTGAAGAATAATTCCTTAATTCTTTTGCAATTTATTTGTTGCTTTTATGTTATTTAGTCAGAATGCACAGCAATTTTTGAATTTTTTTTCAGTAGAAAAATATGCATTTTGGCCCACATAATGATGTAGTTGCGGTCTCTACCAGCAGGTACTAACTGCCAAAGCTACTCAGCCAAACCTTGAACCCCTGGCATGTTTATGAAGTGTTCACATGCTTTTAGTAGCTCCAAGCACCTGACGGCCTGCACATGGCCAATGGAGGCTACGATGAGATCATGATGAGGTAATGACGACCCGCAGGACTGACATATGTACAGGGACCGCTTCACACTAGCTGCTTGCTTTGCCTGACGGAGGCAGCGTAACTTTTTGGAATCGAGCATGTTGCCTGCTTGCAGGAAGAAAGAGTTGTCGGCCCACAGCTTCTCCTTTTCTCTTTCCTGTCTGTGTGTCCCTCAGTCTTTCAGAGCAGCATCATTCATCTATAATCTGTTTGTTCTTGCTGTTGTCTGTCAGTTCTTCTTCCTCAGACGGTTCTTGCCTTCAGCTCACATGTTTCTCACCTCGATCAATGATTCTTTACCTAAACTTCTCTGTACAGCTCACAGATTTCTTTTTCGTTGCTTCTCGTTCTCTGTGCAAAATAAACAGCAACTCTTCCAAACAGTTCTGCATTATTAATGCTTATGTATCACTACACAGCAGAAGTGGGGCGTGCATGTGTTGATTAGAGGCTGTAGTGGTGTGAGAACACTGAAATGCATGTTATTTGCTTGTGTTGAGGTTATTATATAGGTGAAAACATGTCACTTTTATTGATAGTCCAAGTCAGACTAAATCAAAAATCAGAGATTTTAATATGACCAGGACAAAAATAACCATTTTTGTTGGATTCTGGGATTTGCCTGTAATGCTTTATATAAAGTAATGGGACACCGAAACATACTGTGTCCATCCATACAATTCATGGATTGTGCCATTTTTTTTTTTTTTTTTTTTTTTTTTTTTGTGAGTGACCCCTCCACTTCAGTAGTGTGTGTGTTTCTCATGTCCCTTTTATACACTGATGAGTACACATCTGATCAGAGCTCAACAAGTCGCCACCTTGGAATTATAAGGTTCTATCTAAATTCTGAGCAATTTTGAAATATTGAGCTTCAAAGTTTTTGCATTCCATACTCCTTTATGGATAGACCTTTTTTGTTTTCTAAAACAAACTTAAAAAAAAATCACATAAATAAGTTGTCACAGAACAAGAATATGTGAATAACAAAAATGTCAGATAGAACCTTACAATTCCAAGGTGACAGTGTTCCATAAGCAGTGAAGGCAAAGTGCCAGGAAATATGCAAATTAATTTGCTCATCTGCATAACACTTCCCCTTATGCATTTGAGGTATCTACGGCAAGTTGAATCATTCAATTGCCGTTCAGCAAAAAGCACCAATGATTTGAAGGAGGAACTTTGTTTTACAGCTTTACATTAAACTACCATTTAAACTACCATTTTATAGATCATATAAAAATGTCTAAATACTTTATAGGCCTAAATAATTGTAGCTGATAGGTATCAGTATAAGTCCAAGACCAAAATAAGATGCAGTGGCAAGGAAGAAAAAGCTATAATTATGACTCTAAATATGGCTCTTTATGTGGACAAATATTTCTGCGACTTGCCGTAGGTTCCTCAACTGCACTGGGGTAAGTGCTATGTAGATAAGCAAATTTATTTGCATGTTTCCTGGCTCGTTAACTTAACGCCAGCCGACGCGTGACGTTAACTTAACCTGACGGTGTTATTTTAGCGTCGCACGGTGTTTAGAGAATGCCGTTTCAAATCTTAAAATGGCGATACAATACAAACAAATTCTGACCCTTATGGCTTTCGATACAGGACATACCATGTCACCCTCACTCAGCTTTTGAGTACACACACACACAGTGCTGTCAGAAAAGTACGATTAGATGCTCTCCATGTTGTGACTCATATATCCTCAGGACCAAAAATGAAAAATTAAATCAGCATATGTCTATTTTTGTCAAGAAATCAGAGATATGTATTCATTGTGGTTCTGGGTATCAAGGCACCAATGTGACGGTCAGGTTCTGCTAAGTCTTGATAGAAAAGGACATCGTTCAGCGTGAATGTTTGTTAGCGTGTTGTTGAGTCATGGTGCAGTTTCCATTTAAAATGGACCCTATTTTGACCCTATTGACCCTTTCTCACACATGCTTTTGACAGATGTCACCAAGGCTGCTTAATTTCAGGTGCCAGAAGTGTTTAAGGAGTGGAGTAGTTCTCTAAATTGATAAACTCTTGTATGTAGTGCCCACTTTTCATGATCCAGTGAAGTTGAAGAGTCCAATCCGACCTTTTTTTTTTTTTCTGAAAATGTTTTTTTAATGTAACACAACTCTATTTTATTTGTTGTTTTATATGTTCACCTAGTACATTTGTGTGTGGGTACAATTGTGTAGCTTGGAATTCTGGGAATTATGTATGTAAACTACCGTTTAAAAGTTTGGGGTCGGTAAGATTTAAAAAAAAAAAAAAAAGTCTTATGTTCTTCAAGGCTACATTTTATTTGATCAATAATGCAGTAAAATCAGTTATATTGTGAAATATTATTACATTTTAAAATAGCTATTTATATTTTAAAATGTAGTTTATTTCTGTGATGCAAAGCTGAATTTTTATCATCATTATTCCAGTCTTCAGTGTCACATGATCCTTCAGAAATCATTCTAATATGCTGATCTACTGCTCAAGAAACATTTCTTTTCAGGATTCTGTGATGAATAAAAAGTTCAAAAGAACAGCATTTATTTGAAACAGAAATCTTTTGTAACATTACAAATGTCTTTACTGTTACTTTTGATCTTATTAATGGATCCTTGCAGAATAAAAGTATTAATTTCTTAAAAAAATTATATAATAATTTTATGAGGGTGAAAATGGCAGAAGTTTAATTTTTGGGTGCACTATTCCTTTAAAAGTACTTGCTTCTCATAGATGTGAATGAGATATTTTTCATTGTGGTGTAAAAAATACATTGAATTACTACACTGAATCCTACTGGAAAATTTGTGGGGTCCCTAGTGGACCCCTAGAATCATTCCCATCTCTCACCCCATTAGCGACGGCCTTGCAAAGTACACGTGTGTGTTTGTCCTCAGAGGAGAATGCAGGTGTGCCTGATTTTCATGGTGAATGATTGTTTCTCTCTTTTCTCCTCCTGTTTGTTCTGTTTGCACTCTTTGTTCACTCATGTCTTCTTGCAGACGTTTGTCAATAAGGCCTGCTCATTGATTAGGCATTGTTTGCTGTGATTTGTGCTTGATGAACGAGAGAAAATTAATGCCTGCCTGCCTGCCAAGCTTGTGGCCGTGTGTGTGTTTGTGTGAGACACGCTTCTGCACCTGCTTTGAGCTCAAGAGATGCAACACGACACAGACCGTCTCTTCTGAGAAACTGTCCATGATGAAGCAGCAGCTCAGCAGTGTAAATCCCAGTAAACTCTCTGATCATTAACTGAACCAGAGAGATCTGCACAAGATAAAAACCTTTACACAAGAGATAGGAATGAGGAGAAAATGTGCACAAGTCTGGTCTACGCTAATCATTTTGGCTGAGAATTATGAATCAGTGCATGTCACACTCTGCCTCTTTCCACCTGCCCTGTTTGTCGTATGTTTCCACTAGTTAATACTATAGTCTCAGCCTCAAACAGCACATAGTCGCTTCGCTGACTGTTTGATGCGGATTGCACTTAAAAATGGCTAAAGCAGTAGGAATTTTTCATCTGACTGACTGCTTTACACACTTTCCAGGAGCAAAGCTGTGTTAAAAAAGTTGATGAAAAGAGTTGATGCAGTAAGAGCTTTTGTGGAAGAACTAGTCACTTGATTTGCCAAAGTTTGTCAGTTTAGTGGCATCAGATCTTGGAGATTTGTTTGTGGCACATAGTAGCAAGTAAACTAGATATCCACAAGAGTTAAGATTTACATTATACACTATAATTCAAAAGATCAGTAAGATTTTTTAATGATTTTTTAATGAAAGAAGTCTCTTATGCTCACCAAGGCTGCATTTTTTTTAATCATAAATACAGTAAAAACAGTAATATTGTGAAATATTATTACAATTTTAAATAACTGTTTTGTATTTTATATTTTAAAATGTAATTTATTCCTGTGATGGCAATGTTAATTTTCAGCATCATTCCAGTTTTCAGTGTCACATGATCCTTCAGAAATCATTCTAATATGCTGATTTGCTGCTCAAAAAACAGTTCTTCTCATCAATGTCGAAAATGTGCTGCTTAATAATTTAGTGGAGACTGTGATGAATAGAAAGTTTAGCAGGTTTTAGTTATGACCATGAAACATTACTACTTGCTAGTCTTTTGCATGTTTTGGAGGGTCATTCTCATTATAGAGAGCATTTGATTGGACAAAAATCGTTGTGGTACTGAATAAGTCATATTGATCTGGCATAGCAGATTTAAAGGCATATATCTGCTAAAAGTTCATTCTTTCATCTAACTTCCACATAATAATAATGACTTTATCAAACCTGTCAACATTTTTGTACCAGTAAGATTTTTGGTATTGTGATATTATTTTCATGACCGCTAAAAAGAATATTCCAGGTTCAATACAAGTTTTCAACAGCATATATAATGTTACATATTAAAAATTAAGGTTACAATGTGAGGCACTTACAATGAAAGTGAATTTGGTACAGGTTAGGAGGATTTAAAAGCAGGAATGTGAAGAATTTTATAAAAGCATTTCCATCAATTTATAGGTTAAAACTGTTCTGTTGTCATAGCAACAAAATTGTAAAATTGTTATTGTAAAATAACACAAATTGTTTACTTATTTTTCCTATTGAAAAATGGTGAGTGTTGTAATGTTTACAGATTGGTCCCATTCACTTCCACTATAAGTGTCTCACTGTAACCCAGATTTGTGTTTTTGGAAGTATTTTTTGTGGAAATCACTAAATTCCACAAATGCTGTTGATTGAGCTTGACTCCAAATATTTCTTTTTAAGCACATTTTCTTATTTCACAACACTGGATAAGGGAGATCAAGAGTGCATTGCATTGTGGTATACAGTATTGCATGCAATGTGCACTGTATATAGCACATTTTAGCCATTTTATTCAGTCATCTGGGTTTACATTGCATGCAGAACTTTGGCATAATGCACACAATATACATATTGTAGTTTGAGTATTATGGTAATATGCTATTCTGAACATTAGTCAAGAAAGATGTTAAAAATCAACTGCTGTAGCTTGCGATTCATTTGTTACACTGGAAGTGGAATGTCGGGTTGAGCGCACTGGATTGTAAACGTATTGTAATTTGCAGAAATAGTAAAAGTAGTATGTTAATCTAGCACTCTGAACATAGCATGCCTTTCTAAAGAACGACACCACTCACTCTCCCCTTGCTCTCTTTTTCTTTCCACTTCTTAATTAGTCTCCTGTCTTGTGCTAACTTTTTTTTTAGAAGTGAGAGAGGAAAATAGAGGTATATTTGGAGTGGTTTGAGTTTTATCAGGTCATTTAGATTGCTGTGCCAAAAAAGAGGCCTTCCAGGTCAAAGAAGTCAAACAAAAGTACAGAAGCATTGAGAGCTGCCAAAGCCTTTTTAGTATGCAGTAGGGCTGAGAGAAGTATAGAATATTTATGATGTATTCACAATCCCTTACGACTAATATGA
Organism: Hypophthalmichthys molitrix; assembly: GCA_037950675.1. NCBI lineage: Eukaryota > Metazoa > Chordata > Actinopteri > Cypriniformes > Xenocyprididae > Hypophthalmichthys > Hypophthalmichthys molitrix. The sequence goes on from CM075504.1 coordinate 23,522,948, forward strand.
TCAATTATCCGTTGACAAGGCTGCCAGAGGTTTTGGAAACGAGTAACCACTTCTAGTAATTGGTCAGTTGTGCGCAGTTACTGTCTCAAAATAGCCAGATTAATCGGCCGTTATTGTGTACACACTCTGTATGTGTGAACACAAACATCAACACTACATTCATATCCACACGCACACAATCTGCCAACAATAAATTCCCACTAACTGCTGCCTGAATGAGACAATATGCTTCTCATCTATCTCTCTCATTTCCTCCAGTAGATACAAGCCCATCCACGCGCACACAGCGAGTGCTCTCAGCATTACTTCTCATAACACTGCCTCTAAACCCTTGTGAGACACCCAATTGCATTTAAGCCTAATCTTTAGTTTAAGTGAGGCTGCTCTAAAAAGGCTTTAAACCGCATTCTGACTGCAGGGCATCGGCATGCAGGTTTGCACGCGAGAGCAGCTCAAATCCCCTCTTTAGTGAGAATTAGCTTAAAACTCCTGCAGTTTTGTAAGACATACACTGGATTTTCTGCTCAATGCATTTTCTCTCTGGTAAAGATAGAGAAGACTTTGTGCAGGAGACAAATTAGCTGTTAGTGTTGTAAAAATAAACCTCAGTCACCTGTCTTGTATGAACGTGTTAATGCGTGTGATCAGAGTAACGGCTCTGATGTGTGGGTATTCTGTTAACTAGGGCTGCACGATATTGAAAAAATCTGACATTGTGATATTTTGTTTTTCTGTGATATATATTGTGATATGAAATAAATTCACCAGATTACTTGAATAGCTCTATTTGTAAAGAATTAATAATTGTAGAATGATTGGGGTGATTTAAATGTAATAAACAGTGCTTTATATTTTTCAGGTAAGTATTCATGTACAGAAAATGAATAATAAAATATAAAATAACACTGTATAGTCTTCACTGTATAAGTTGAATGTAATTAATCTGTGTTAAAGCTGCAGAAGTGATTTTCTCTGTATCTTGTTGTCACTTAAAATATCTACACAAAGAAAGATATTTGGAAGAATGTTTGTAACCAAGCAGATCTCACCCCGCTATCCCTTTAAAGACCGAATGCGCGGATCCAATATAATGATACACATCCGTTTTCTTTGTTTGCATTACCTAAGCCATAAGCAACTGTGCTTACAAGGATACTCACAGAGACATTTTTACATCACTTTTAGGCCTGTCGCGATAGTCGATATACCGACTTATCGCACGATATATGAACATGACCTCAGTATATTGGTGACGCGATATATTGCTTGCTACTTGTTATTTTGCAGTTTTTGTTAGCAAAGGTTTATTTATTATTTATTCAACATTATTACACAACATTATTTACGCTTCAATTCCAGTAGCCTAAATAGTCTAAATATTCTTAAGAGTTAAGTTCATTGTCATTTGAAAGTGTGTAGGCCTACTTGCATTATTATGCTATTATATTATGATTATATATTCAGTGGAATAAAATGGTCTTAAAATGACAATAATATCGCATATCACAATTACTTCTGGGGCAATATATCGCACAACAAAAAGTGTTGACAGGCCTAATCATTTTGCGTGTATGTGTCCGTTCAGACATGAATAGACGCAGAAGTGAACAGTATTCGGTGTTCATGTGCTGTCTGCATGGCTCAAAAAGCAGCGCGCACAACTGACTGGACCTAAAACACGTGCAAATGATGAACTTTCGCTCTATAATGGTTAAACTTTGCAATTAATCTGAGAATCACATGTGTTTCAAACCGCGGTGCCTGGTCTGTACGGATTAACGATCCCTATACTAGACATCGCACTTGCGCACATTGTGATATTGATGCTAAAACAATACATCGTGCAGCTCTAGTGTTAACTGCAGAAATGCACAAACACAAAGTGCCGTTTCTCTAGTTGCAGTTACAAGTGTGTGTGTGGCAAGCAGGTTGGGGCCGAGAGCCGTGGGAGCGGAGTCTCACGGAGGAGCTCCGGAAGGATAAAAGGAGGAGTGACTACATTGAAGGATGAGAGAGGACTAGGCCTAGGCTTTATGTTGTGGTTTTGTTTTCTTTTTATGTGGCATTCGTCCTTAAGGGGCTGCTGCTTTACTTTCATTTTGTTGTTTATTTTATTATTAAAATTATGTTGAACGTTCGCCGGTTCCCACTTCCTTCTTCCCTGAACCTTGAACATTGCTACAGTGTGCATGTCTTTTTTTCTTCCTCTTTTGAAATGGCAGTGAATATACATATACTGTTTTAAGAGCGGCCACTCTAGAGGTAGTAAAACACATCCATTGAATGGATCAGTTTTCCTTGATATTTGGAGATAGGGGATTATCAATGTACTTATGAAAAAGTTCTGAAACTTTCTGAACTCAAAACTTCCTCCAAAACTGTCCAAAATTACCTTTTATTGAAACTAAAATGTGGATCATTTTCACTTCAGGATGGTTTCAGCGAAAACATGAGTGCACTGCTTGAGAAATGGAAAAAGATAGACTTGCAAAGAAAGAAAGAAAAATGAAGGACCGGATGATGGGACAGTACAAAAGAAATAAGGGATGATGGAAAAGAGTTTCATTGTTTCTTAGCAGTTACATCCCTAAAATGAGAGGCAGAGTAGCCAAAGAGAGATGGATTCAATCAGTGAAGGGGTTGAATGTCTTGTGCTTCAGTGACAGAGGAATCAAATGGCATACTTTCTCTATAGGAACGTGTGTGTGTGTGTGTGTATGCTGAGATGAGCAGGAGTGAGTCTCATTACCTCCACCACACAGAATCTGTGCCCGTAGAACTCCACAGGTTTCTTCAAAATTGTAGCGCCTGTCATTCACAAAGAAGTATTCACATAGATGTATTTGATGTAAAGAAGTACTTAGGCTAGTTTGATTTTGCTTTCACTTACTGAATGGTACTCTTTGCTCTGCTTTTTGATCATGTTTAAATACATTCTGAAGATGTCTGCAAATTTTCATCCATAATCAAAACACTGAAATTGTAGAAAAACGTCCACAGATTTCAACCGGGGCTGGCCATTAGTTGATATGAGCTGGATGAGCGGTTATAGACTGATCTCAGTTCAGTGTTTCAGACTCTTCGGACTGTTCAGGGCACTTGTGGCTCTTTAGACTTTTTAAAATGCCCAACAGTGAACATACATGAATACACTATACCATTTAAAAGTTTGTGGTCAGTAATTTTTTTTTTTTTTTGAAAGAAATAAATACTTTTATTCAGCAAGGATGCATTCAATTTAAGTGACTAAAGACATTTATAATGTTCCAAAAGATTTTAAATAAATGCTGTTCTTTTGAAGTTTCTATTCATCGAAGAATCCTGAAAAAGATGTATCACTGTTTCCACGAAACTATTAAAGGATTAGTTCACCCAAAAATGAAAATTCTGTCATTTATTACTCACCCTCATGTCGTTCCACACCCGTAAGACCTTCGTTCATCTTCAGAACACAAATTAAGATATTTTTGATAAAATCCGATGGCTCAGTGAGTCATGCATTGACAGCAAGTTAATTTACACTTTCAAACACCCAGAAAGGTAGTAAAGACATATTTAAAACAGTTCATGTGACTACAGTGGTTCAACCTTAATGTTATGAAGTGACGAGAATACTTTTTGTGCTCCAAAAAAACAAAATAACGACTTTCAACAATATCTAGTGATGGGCAATTTCAAAACACTGCTTCATGAAGCTTCAAAGCTTTATGAATCTTTTGTTTCGAATCAGTGGTTTGGAGCACCAAAGTCACGTGATTTCAGTAAATGAGGCTTCGCTACGTCATAAGTGTTTCGAAATTTCAATGGTTCACGTGACTTTGGCAGTTCGGTACACGCTCCGAACCACTGATTCGAAGCTGCATGAAGCAGTGTTTTGAAATCGCCCATGTTGAATAAAGTTGTTATTATGTTTTTTTTGGCACACAAAAAGTATTCTCGTCGCTTCATAACATTAAGGTTGAACCACTGTAGTCACATGAACTGTTTTAAATATATCTTTAGAACCTTTCTATGAATTCAAGTGTAAATTAACTTGCTGTCAATGGAGGCCTCACTGAGCCATCGGATTTTATCAGAAATATCATAATTTGTGTTCTGAAGATGAACGAAGGTCTTACGGGTGTGGAACGACATGAGGGTGAGTAATTAATTACAGAATTTTCATTTTTAGGTCAAATTTAAATTTTCAACATTGATAATAATAATAAATGTTTCTTGAGGAGCAAATCATCATATTAGAATGATTTCTGAAGGATCATGTGACACTGAAGACTGGAGTAATGATGCTGAAAATTCAGCTTTGATCACAGGAATAAATTACATTTTAAAATATATTCAAATAAATTTATTTTAAATTATAATAAAATTTTCAATATTACGGTGTTTATTATCACATAAATGCAGTGTTGGTTAGCATAAGAGACTTTTTTTTAGAAACACTAAAAAATCCAAAACGTTTGAACTAAATTGTAAATACATAAATTCTGGTAATTTTGTCTTTTCCATCACAGTTCCATATCTCAATTTTTATGTATTTTGTTTGATTTCTTTGATATCATTCTGTGGTGAAAATGAGAATTAAAAAAATTGAAATGGCAGACTTGTTGTTCTTGTTAAGGCTAATTTGAAAGCTAGCTTTTTATATATCCTAAATAAATGCACACAATTAAATAATAATAATAGAAAAAAAATGTATTAGGTGCATAATTATTGGTTGTGATGGAAATGATCGTCTTGTTTTGCTTAAAAATTAATATAAATCATTTTATATCAATAAAATAAATATAAATAATGAAATGTCTTATGATTATTTCAGTCTTTGTTTATATTTTTATATTTTTAAAATGTAATAATTCATATTTTTTATGATGGATTTTCATATTTTAAGATTGAAAGGCTGATTGAAAGGTCCAAGACAGCTGTGAAGTGACCTTCGTAACATAAAGAAAACAGTTGGAGATCTCAGTAGTATATTCAGAGCAGCCAAACTACATCTACATGTCTATGTCTGTGTCCTTGTCTGTGTTTGTGTGTTACATGCATTTACATGTGCTCAGTGAGATGCGTCTCTGTGTGTACGTGAGTATAATGTTATTTAAAGGCTTTCAGAGTAGGAAGCTGAACGTAATAGATGTGTGTAATGAGATTGCAGCTCACACACACACACACACACACAGACACAGAGAGAGAATCCAGATTGAAACTCTCTAAAATGAATAGCCAGATGATCTCTCTGTGCATTAAGTCTTATGAGCTGCTAAAAGCTGTTATTGCTTTCATCAGGCTCTCTGTAGCTGTAAAATAGAGAGTGGGTTATTGAATTTACTTATGAAAAGCTGATAGTCTTCTGTATTACCACATCTTCCTTTATTGTACGTGTGTGTGTGAGAGCTGGAGTGTAAGGCCTGAAGAATACTATGTGTCAGAACGCAAATCATAGTGTGCATTGCATTCTCAGCGTTGCCACAAGGGGTGCTATAGCAAACCCAACTCTTCCTCTTCCTAACTGTTCTTCCAGTCACAGTTCCAGGGAACATGAAATGCCATTAGCAAAGTCGCAACCTATTTTACTTCGATAATTTGATGTTATTTTATAGAAAATTCTGATAGAAACAGGACACTCAGTGAGAAAAAAGAAAAAGAAAAAAACAAACAATAAACTTGTGTGCAAATAATTTGGCGAAAAGCAGAGATCAACACAGCCATTTCTTCAGCCTTTTCAACAAAAGCAGCCAGAGAGTGTATTTGTGTGGGTGATTTGTGTGTGTATGTCAGTGTATGCACACGCTGTAGGGTTGCAGCCACTGGGCTATAGTAATATTCGTAAATCTAGCCTACGTGATGTGGTTGTGTATGATTTGGCCTATACACTGGTCAAAATCTGGCCGACTCCCCAAATTTTTTAAACTCTCGTAAAGCTCGTAACCTTCTCGGCTCAGCTCATTTAATTCCTCTCGCATGCCATGACCATACGAGCGTCACCATTTTCCTTGCGATTTCTCCCAAGACGCAATGGAGATTATTGAGTCTTTGTTTTAGGAGAAAAATCTGTGAGCAATCTTCCACAAGTGTCTCCATTTAATCTCATTTCTGTCTAAGAGAAACAAATGAGATTTGTGATTATCTCATTTGTGATTTTTCTTTCCTGTGAGCACACAACTACTTGTTATAGCTTCAGGACAGGACGTGGAATATTACTCTATGTGTGTTTGAAAGGGCACGTTTTATGATTGATCATTTTATGATGATATATGCGGTGTCTGTTCCTCTGAAGTTTCCTCCCCCTTCTTCTCTCTCTCTCTTTCTCTGTCTTTCTCTTTATTCTCTCTCTGGCATGTATGATATTGCTCCAAATGCAATACATATTTATGGCCTGCTTTTACTCTCCTCCGCTCTCTGAATTATAACCCTGTTTATTTGTGAATTAAGTCCTTTAACGTTTGTATACATCAGTTTCTCTGGGACTAGAGCCACACTCCGGTCTGATTAATCATATTGTCCTTTTCCTGCTAACACACACACACAATGGTGTGTACATAGGAGTAACTCCTATGAGTTAATTTGCGAGTTATTCTCAGGATGTCAGTGTTTTCTCAGGTATTAATGAACCTACTCACTGCATCTGAGAGCTGCACTGATTAAGACTTTCATATGTGATTGATTTGACAGAAATTAGACAAAATGTTTTGTTTGAAAGTATATAAACAAGTTATAGTTCTGTCATTAAAAAAAACATAAATCAACAGATTAGGACTTCAGATGTTCACTCTATACTTTTTTTTTTAGAAATATTTTTGTGATTTTTTTTGTATTTACAGTATAGTAAATAAAAATATACTTGCACTGTAAATCTTTAAAATAACTTCCATAAGCAAGTTATATAGAAGAAAAGAAAACCTTTTATATCTATCTATCTATCTATTTGTCTATCTATCTATCTATCTATCTATCTATCTATTTATCTGTCTGTCTGTCTGTCTATCTATTTATCTATCTGTCTGTCTATCTATCTATCTATCTTTCTGTCTGTCTGTAACATCTGCATCCACCATCCATTCCTCCAACCGCCCCTTTTGAGACTTTTTTCAAAAGTATAGAGACAAATCTAGCAACTTTTTGGATAAACCTTATCTAGATTCTAATTTTGCCCACTGATCTATATTCATATTTATATAGATCAATGAATTTGCCATTATGATGTCATCTAGTGACATTTAGCTACCAGTTTTAGCTACTTTCAACTGAAAGCAGTTGGCAACACTGCCTGTCTCTACCAAGCGTTTACATTACCCTTTTTGTTTGCCATGTGTATGTCTCTCTGCCTGTTTATGACCACGACTTTTGGATTACTGTTTTGGATTAGTTTGCAGCTGCAGGACTGCAGCTATTGTTATCGACCCTTTGCTTGTTTGTTGACCACGCTTCCTGCTCTGAATCTAACTTTGTTTGTGCTGTTGTGCTGAATAAAACTCAGCACATGGATTCAAATACTCAACCGAGTCATCTATCTATCTAAGTTGTATTTAAGTATAGTTTATATTTTAAATTATAGTTTATAATTCTTATATTTCTTATACTCACCAAGGCTGCATTTATTTGATCAAAACTAAAGATATAGTAATACTGTAACTATTATTACAAATACTGTGAAATATTATTACACATTAAAATAAATGTTTTTTTTAAATATATTTTAATATGGAATTTATTCCTGTGTAAAGCTGAATTTTCTTTTGTTTATTTATGATTTATTTATATTTTTTAAGATACATTTAGGGTAAATAAAAAAATAATAATAACAATGATAAAAGACAAAGTAATAGTAGAAGTAGTAAAATAAATATATAAATACATTTTCATCAGAAGATAACAATGGAAAACTGAGAAATACTGAGGCAGAGAGACAAAGAATTAGGTGGACTTAAAACTGAATTCTACTTATCAATGGCAAGGCAAAGCAATTTTATTTGTATAGCACATTACCATTGTGTATGAAATGAAAGAAAAAAATACAAAAGAATAAAAATGGAATGCATAAGAAATAAAAATAACAGTAAAAACAGAGAATACCACAATCTGGATGAAAGAGTCAGGAAGTTTCAGGGAGTTTTGCTAAATGCTGAATGCTAAAATAAAATTTACTAGCTGGAAAAGGGGTTAATCTGACAAATTAAGAGTTTGCAGAGTTTAGGGCTTCCAAATGTTAGAAAATGATGTACTCGGCCAGTGGAGAGAGAGTCAGATTTTTGCCAAGTTTAATGAAATATATAGTGTCTTTAATCCACCAAAAGTGTGATGGGGGATGGGAGTTTTTCCAGTTAAGCAAAATTTGTCGCCTGGCCGCAAAGCTGAATTTTCAACATCATTTCTCCAGTTTTCAGTGTCACATGATCCTTCAGAAATCATTCTAATATGCTAATTTGCTGCTCAAGAAACATTTCTTATTATTATCAGTGTTGAAAATGTCTGTGCTGCTTAATATTTTTGTGAAAACCCAGATTTTTTTTCTCAGTATAACATCTGACCATTGTACTGACCAACCACCACTTACATATCCTGAGCATGTTCAAAGTCCACTGCGCCACAGCTGTGATGACACAGACTCCACTTATTTTATTTTTTCCCACAAACTGAAGTATGAGTCTAAAATTGTCTGTGGTATTTTGACAGTATACCACAGATTCTGTTCATAACCTGTATTTAGAAAGATTCCTTTAGAGACAGACCGCTATATCAGATGAAATTTCAATACCACCTGTTAAGAGCATTTCAGGACACATTCATCTTACTGTTAGACATAAATTAACGCATCATACCTTAATATTTTTTCAGCATCGCTCATTTGAAAATTCAATATAACACGCCACTGATATTCCCCGCGATTTCTTTAAACACATCTGTTTCGCAGTCTGTCTCTCCTATGAGGGACGTCTTAAAGCGAGGCAGTTGCATTCGTGACAGTTTTCCAGTAAATCTGGTTTGTTGCCTGTCTATAGCATTCCTCCTGTGTGTGTGTTCTGTTTTGACACGGCAATATCCCTCCTGACACTTTCCTAAATAAACCATAATAGATATCATGAAAAGCTAGCTTTCTCCTCATTCCACAGCCACAAACCATTTAGGAAGCTGTCAGCGGTCGCACGCTTTAGCACGCCGCTTCTGCAGAGGACACGCAAACCAAGTCTGAGCGCACATTAGCACAAAGTGCCGCGGGGTTTTGCTATAGCTTCAATAACATGTTTCAGTGAGGGAGAACAGCTTCCATAGAATACTAATATCGTTTTTGTGTCCACACTGGAAATTGCTGTATGATTCACAGGCTTTTACAAGACAAGATTTGTCTGATGTTTTCTGTATGTCTTTGTGTTTGTGCTTGTGTTGTAATTTAAGGAAGTATTTCTTTCAAAGTTTTTCTGTCAAACTGATTTTAAAGCTGCTGAAACTATCTACTGGATAAAGTGCTATATAAATAAAGGTCACTTGACTGGAAAGGCTAAAATATGCAGTAGTCAGGTTCAGGCACTTAAACCATATTAATTATGACTTGATTTTTTATATGTATGGCATATTTCTATATGGTTAGAAGAGATCAGAATGTTTGCAATATCGTAACAGTTTAAGGTAAGAAAAATCAACCACATCACAGAATTCATCAAATCCAGTGCTTACACTTAGCATAGTTGTTTTTCTTCTGAAATGATGTCACTTTCTGGATGATGAGGTCATTAAGCAACTGGCTTTAGTAAGGTAGGACTAGAATATTCTTGGCACACTTTCTCGTGAAAAATGTTTTGTCTAAAACATTTCAAAAGCTAATCTTTCTTAATAAATTGTCAGTTTTTCATATTAGAATTTAGACAATGTTGCAGCAAATATATAAATCATCCACACACACTTTATGATTGACTGCCTCAGCAGTGGATAGATACACAAGCACACTGAGTTCTTATAGAGACCTTTGCTGATTCATTGGTTAAACTCTGTGCTTATCGATCACATTTTACACACATACCCTCCCTGACTGGAGCTAAATTATTCAGAGCTGTTAAATAGGCATTCTTAATTATTCACAAGCTGCTGATGTAATTAATATTGTAGAGTTGTGTGACAGACCAAGTCTTTCTTTCTTTCACTAACCTACGGGTTATATAAAGTGGTTTGTATGTTGACATTGATGGAGTGTGTGTTTTGGGTCTTTGGTGGTCTTGAGGAAGACGGAATGTGTGCAGATATACATTTAGAATAAATGCTGTTCTTTTGAACTTTCTATTCATCAAAGGATTGTCTTCCACAAAAATATAAGCAGCACAACTATTTTCAAAATTGAGAAAAATTTAAAAAAATTCTTGTTGTTGTCTCTGTGTACTGGAGGCTTCTTCTGTTACCAAAACAAATTCATTGTGTGTGCAAACGTGTGCAATAAATCTTTTTCTGATTCTGATTGAGCAGCAAATCAGCATATTAGAATGATTTCTGAATGATCATGTGACATTGAAGACAAGTAACAGTGCTGAAAATTCAGCTTTGCATCATGTGAATCATGCACCTCTCGATGGAAATAATTGTTGTGATGTTATTTCCATCAAGAGGTGCATCAATGTTTGGTCAAGATCTTGTATTGACAATGCAAGAGGCGAGCACTCTGTAAAGTCTACTCACTGGAATTTAGCCATGATGTGTCTTCCTACATGGTTGTTTAAGAAATGAAAAGCTACACACTCCATCATTAAGGCTTAAAAGAACCGTTGCTACATGCTAGAAACATTATAATCACTGTAATAATGATCCATTCATAGATTCTTAAGTATTTGCCTATTAAAATCCAAACAGCGACTTTTTTTGGCCGGGCAGTGTATATCACAATATTACAGTTTTAACTATATATTTTTTATCAAATAAATGCTTGGTGAGCATAAGAGAGTTATTTAAAAAATATTAAAATGAAATAAAAAATATATACTGAATATTTATGCACTTTCTTAAGACTTATTTGCTATATTTCATACTCAAATATTTTAATTTATACTTAAATTTAATCAAAATATTGTTGAAAGTATATTAAAGCTAATTTTTATTGCACAAGCTATTGGCGTATTGAGAGGGGATCTTCAATATGATTGAATGTTGCTGTTTATACTGCCTAGCAGTAGGAGGAGGAGAGTTAGCCATTTAAGATGACTGTTGTGATCCTCATGTGTTGTCCCGCCCCTCCTCCACTATGATTGGACAGCTGGCTAAAAGTGACAGTGATGAGCACAACGTTTTACGCAAAGTTGAACGTTCTTCAACTCCTGGCGTTTAAAAAACACGGTGCTCTCATTGACAACAACTGGAAAAGTACTCTAGCCGTTGGAAAAAATGCTTTGGTGGACATACAGCCTTAAAGCCTATAGCAACTGCACAGCAGTGATCTAAAAACACCCAGAACACCTTAGCAACGATATAGCAATGTCCTGGCAACCACCAACAACAGTCTAGCATCATGTTCGCAGCTTTAGAACAGCTAAGCACTGTTATTAATAATAACATAATAATAATAACAAAATGTTAATATCTAGTTATTTTTAACTCTCTCTTTCTGACTGTTTGCAAAAAGTGATGCGTTATGGAGACTGACATCTCCGTCCACAGTATCAGAACTTGGTGAGAAGTCAAGTCTTTTTTCATGAAGTGTTCAACATTCAATTACTAAGCCTCTCTGAACGAGCCAAGGGCTTCAGATCAAAAAGAAATCAAAAAAGAGTGAAAAAAAATAAGCCTTGAAAAATAACAGAACACTTCAAACACAGGGCCAGTTGTTCTCCTCAGAGTGTTACTAGATAAGACAGGAGATGACATGGTAGAGAGCTGAGTATGTATAGACAGAGCATGGACATCCTTGATGTTTCAACAACGTGTCCGGTCTATAGCGGGAAGAGTGGCTGTGTTCAGAGCAGAATACTATTATACTACAGCATTACTTTAGCTCAATCAGTAATGCATAGCACTAGCAACACCAAGGTCATGAGTTTGATTCCCAGGAAATTTATGTATGAACAAATGAATGTATACATTAAATGCAATGCAAGTTGCTTTGAATAAAAGCATCTGCCAATGCATAAATGTACTTTTAATATTTTTGTATATAGTATATATTAGGGTTGTGAGGTATATTTAGCAGTCTGTTTATATCAATTTATTGATTGAGCATCAATAATAAGGTATCAAAGCTAGTACTGTATCAAAATTGTGAATTGAGTTCATTCTAGTAAGCATACTGCACACAATATGCACTATGCAAATAATCTACTGTGTATGACTATATGCTGTATACAATTTCTGAATGCTCAATTTGATATTCCAGTTTCAGTGCAACAAACAGGGTGCGAACTATGGGGGAGCTCGGCTCCCCTTAATAAGACATGGGCTCCCGTGAAAACGTGATTTGTGAAATTTTGGAGGGTCTCAAAAAATACTGACAATGTGTTATTTTGACGTGCAGTTTCAGTTTTGTGTAATGTGATCATCATGGATTATTATGTGTAAAATTGCAAAAATATCATTCATTCATGCATGATGGCGATTTAAACCTAATTCACTTCAATAAAGATAACTATACATGCTATTCTTGTCATGAGCAACAAGGTGTGGGGGCGCTGCGGTGCAAATTCCACTCATGTTTAGTACATGTTAACTCGAACAGCAAAGGAAGCTGACCCCAGGTCTGTGTTAAGGTAAGGCATGTTATTGGCAATTATGTGTTGTGGCTGGGTTGTTATAGGTTTGCGTGACTCTCGATGTATTAGACCTAACTGAACGGAGTAATTATGGTATTCTTCTGTAGCCTGACGAGTAACCCAAAGTCCACTGTATAGTTCGAACACTGGCAACCAAAAGTAATATAAGTAATGATTTTTAACATCTTAAAATGTTAAATGTTTAGGCAAAAACATGAATTAAAAATGCATATATTTAGTTTGAAGATGATGCATAATACACATGCTATATTTAAATGCAGGTGACAACAACGCAGCATACCACTGTTTGAAATGTTTCATATACAGTTTCATGTACTTTTTGAAACAGTAACGGTATACACCATATACTTTGCAGTAAGCAGTATATTAGTATTTTGTTCACGAAACAAAATGAATTTCTATGTCGTTTGTAAAACCATTCTAATCAATACAACATTACACAATGCTCTGGAGAATGGATGTTATTGGTTAATATTATTCGCCCTGCCCACGTGGTCTTGATTACGTCAGCAAAAAAGAAAAGGCAAAGAAATTATTACATTTTGAATAAATAACATGAAAAAAAGCTTTTTCTGTAGAATCATGTGCTTTATTTAAACCATGACCAAGCCTGAACAGAGTTTGAGAAGCAGCTTTGTATGTGTTTAATTTAGCTATATAAGAGTTTTTGTCTTGAAGATTTTTATTATTGAGGTGAAATCTTGCTATATGCTGGATGTAATCTCATTACGTTCTCCTTCACAAATGCCTTATGGAAAACTCAGCGCAGCTCAGAGTTTGAACTTTAAAAGTAGAGGGCAGTTTCATTTTGGTGTCTCGTACAGACACTCTTGAGTGTGTGAGCATGTGTGATGTGTCGTCGCAAACACACTCTCTGTGACATTGATGACGTGTGTGTTGTGTTTACTGTGCGTGTGTGTCTGTTCACTGAAAGGGACCGGAAGCTTCTGAGACAAGGTCAGTGAAAAGAAATGAGTGCATGTTTTTTTTCCTTGTCCTCTTTTTAGCACTGCGATGGCCAGAAAATCTTCTCTCTTCTCCATCCAGGTGTTTTTTTTTTCTCTTCACTAGATCGATCTAGGGCATGATAGAGCCATCATTTATCAAAGCTGATCTTACTAGATCTTTCAAGCATAGACCCTGTTCTCACAGCAGAAGCTTTCCACCGGCTGTATGACAATCCTTTGCATGCACGCTCACCTTCAGTTGTAGGCATTCCAGGAATAATGAGCCGCTGTCACACCACATCTAATTATGGTGAGCATTCACGCTGTGTTAGGCAGTGAAAGCTGGGGTCAGGAGGCCGTTGCTGTGGGCCATGCCGGCTCGATGCACCTTGCTTGCACCCGGACGCGTGGGGAAGCATGCGGTTCATTCAGCAGTCTTTAATCAGCTGGTTCTCAGAGCCTGTTCGACAGTGTATGAGACTTTAAGAGAATGATAGACTGACTGAGATCGATGGTGTTGCAGAAAAGAGGGTGAATATGTTTAGAGCACGATATTCCTATTGTCTCAGTCTATGAAATTAAACATTCAATGAGGATAATGGATGAATCTCACAAAACCTGTCCATTTTCACTCATATATTCCCATCACTGTAATTTATCCAAATATTTGAGTCTGTATTTTTTATTATTTTATTATTTTCTAAAATGGTGTTTTTAATGAGATCATCACTGGAATAGCAATGTTTATTGAAGCAGTATAGCAGTGAAGCAGTGGTTCTCAAATGTTTTCTTTTTATGTCCTCCTTTTAAACTCGAAAATTCCATGTGACTAATGTGCTGAATTTAAAGTCTTCTGAAGTCATGCAATAGCTTTGTGTGTCCAACATTTAAGTATTTGTTTACCGAAATTTTTCTACTTTGCCATTTAAAATCAGGTGGATTGATAGTGCTATACATGCTATACATGAGAATGTCTTTGTTTACATAAATATGTGCAAGGAGAAACCATATAAGGAGAAGAAATATTTTACAATTTAAATAAGATAGCATTTTTTTTCCATTACAGTAATAAAAAATATTTTTTCAAGACACGTAAAAGCTTAAAAAAAGTAACAAATTGGGGTATTTCTGTTGCAATATATATACACAGTAATATATACACACAGTATACAGTAATATATATACACACAGCAATATATACACACAATATATATATATATACACTCACACAGACATTTGACCGAAAACCTATTAAAAAAAAACATTGATTTTGGGACTTTGGTACCAGAAGATTTTGTGTTATGTTGTATTGTCGGGTTAGTTTTCTATGAGCATAACATGCCTCCAAAAGAGAGCAAGAGAAAGAGGGAAAATGGAAATTGTTTCTAAGAGATAAAAATGACTTATATCATGGGGTGTTTGGACTTCATGACTCACTTTTTGGAGTTTAATTCTGTGAGAAACTGTGAAATGACTGTATAGATGTGTGTGTGCTTGACTGCATGTGTGCCTGCGAGTATGCGATCAGCTCCAGTTGCATTGTGGGATGGTGGCATTAGGACTCAGAGCCGAAGTGAAGGTCACACATTTTACATTAACAGTCATCACCAAACACTACTGATGCAAGAGTGTGTGTGTGTGTCTTTGTGTGGGTGAGTGAAAACGTCCAACTGAGTGGTGTGTGTGGGAGTGGAAGTTGAGAGAAGGTAAAGAGAGAGAGAGAGAGAGAGAGAGAGAGAGAGAGGGAGGGTCATTGTACAACATTTCCTCACTTTACCCAGCTGCCTCTTAAAAGCACACAGCTTGCTTGGGTCATATTTGTCGAGTTATTTAAGACTCATGTCCAGACTCTGTGCAGATACTTGAACCCAGAGTGTATCAAATATTATACCTATACTTTTAGAATCTGAAATTTGTTTCTTCACTTTTTGTGAGATAGTCATTCTAAAAAAAGCTTTAGTGTATCTGTGCCAACCAAGCATTTAAAAACCTGTCATACTTGTGAAAAGAGACTGACTGACTAATTGCACTTTCAGTCACTTTTTCCTCGCACCCCAGTGGACTTTTCAAACTGTACTTGCAATCCTATTGTTAACGCACCATTTCATGCATTGTTGTGTTCCAAAATGTTTCAAAAACGCATTGTATTCTCAGCATTGCCACAAGGGGTGCAATAGCAGGCAGTTGTATCTTCTGCAGGGATGGAAGGAGTACTGAAAAAATATAATCAAGTAAAAGTACCATTACTTTCCAAAAAATGTACAGTAAACAGTACTTGTCCAAAAAATTTAAAATCAGAGGTAAGGCCTTTATGAATGGTGAGGGAGATATTGTGGCCTATAAAATAACAATGCTCAGAACACTGCAAGGAATACAAAAACCTTTAGAAAACTCATGAGAGTTCAGCATCACATCAAAGATGGGTTAAAAAAGATAGTCAATTTCTCTCCAAAATAGGACCAGTTTTAGTGTTTTGTGATAAAGAAATGAGAATAACTAATATTATCAAACAGTTAACCTCACATAATGAAATAGGCAAAGATATATATAAGATAACTACATTGTAATTCTATTCCTTTGAATGTTACAATTTAAATGAAAATACACATTGTTCTAAAAGGGGGCATCATGTGCTACCTTTTACACAGCTACATTTACTCTAATGTTATGCTAATGATATAATTTGTAATGAAGAATTTGAATTAAATACAGAAGTTTTTCGCTGGGGAAAACTTTACAAAAGAAAAAAAAACAAAAAAAAAACACGTCTCTTTGCGGGGCGGGCTGTGGCAGTCTTAGCAAATAAGCTGCTCTATCGGCAGCGTCCACAACTGACTGGAACAAAAATGTTATTTCACAGGTTACGCAACTACATTTGCTAAATGAAGACGGATTGTATTAAATTGCTCAAAAAACAAACAAACAAACAAACAAACAAAAAACGGTTATAAACGAGCTGTAGTGTGGTCCAATTTTTCAAATTTAAACCTTGAAAACTAAGTTTTAAAGTAAAAATAAATAAATAAATAAATATCAGTGGTGACTAATGAAAAAGAAATGTGTACGATTCTATATCACAAATCAAATTAGCGTCTTTGATCATGCAGTCACCTTTGTTCAGACAGTAAGGTGTTCTGGCTTACTTCAGTTGAATGTCTTACTTAAATTGTTATTCTACACACATAATTTGTCAAGATTTTCCACTAGTGAACTTATGGACCCCACTGGATGTACAACAGGACTGCATGCTTGCACTATCCATGTATTGTCATCTGTGTTTGTACACTTGTGTTAGGAGTATGTTTCTGGTGTAACCTGTGACTGTATTTGAGGAAGCTACATTCTGTTGGTCTCTGAGTCATGAATACAGATGGCTGGCATTAAAAAACTGCAGAAAGCTCTTGTAAATATTGCTGTGCCACATCTTAATTGTATAATAGAGTCAACAGCACTGATTCCTCATCACTCTTTTAATAAAGGAAGAGTGACAGTGCTACTGTGCATTATGCAAAGACACACACACACACACACACACACACACACACACACAATTGCAGTCCACGTGCGCATTTGAGGTTGACTTTGGGTATTTGTTCATACATCTTTAAATTTTAAAATATTTTAATTTAAATCATTAATTGTCATATTTATCATGAGGATTTTGTTGTTTCTCGAGATTTTTTGTAGTTTTTAATCACTTTTATATAAAAAAAATGGAATGAAAACTAATTTTTGAAAACAAAACTACAGACAGTATATGAGACACCTGGCTGAACATAACTTTTATGATTGCAGCTGATACAACTAAACTGGTTAGTGAGCAATATTTGCTAACCAATAGGTTGCTGTTTTTTCTGTGACCTTTGACCTTTGTCTGATCCAATTTGACCTTGTGCCTTGATGCTTTACCTCAGCCCTGCTCATTCTCTTAGCGCTGTGATCTGTCTGTTTGACAGATGGGCTGATGACCCAGCAGTCTTTCTTCTCATCTACTTCTCTGTCCCTTGTTTCTTCACCTCATTGTGCCCATTAGACACCAGTGGAGAGAGAAATTGGCCTGAGCATATGCTGGTCACACACACACACACACACACACACACACACACACTCACACACACACACACACACACACGTGCGCACTGTTTCGCTATCTTTGTGGGGACTGTTCATAGGCGTAATGGTTTTTATATTGAACAAACCATATATTCTGTCCCCTACCCCTAAACTGACCAATTGCAGAAAACCTTCTGCATTTTTACATTTTCAAAAAACATCACTTAGTATGATTTATAAGCTGTTTTCCTCATGGGGACCAAAATATTCGCATATTGCCATTATTGTGGGGACATTTTGTAGGGTTTCCCAGGACCACACACACACACACACACACACACACACACACACACACACACACACGTAGACAGAATGGCTCTAATTTTAACCTGCACCAGCTGCTCAGCTTCTCAACTCCTTTGTAATGCATCTAAGACAGATGTGTGTGTGTGTGTACAGAAGCAATATGGACAAGATGTTGTGATATATAAGCATGATGAAGTCACAGAAAGGCCATAACTGAATCAGAAATTGTGTACTGTAAGAGTATGAACTACTTTACTACATTTGAACGAAGAAAGGGGTTTATATTAGTCTTGTTTTTTTTTTTTTTTTAATCTTTTAACTCTTAGCTGTATTTAATCTAAGGTTATTTCACAGGTTTTATCATATTGCTGTTGCTCTCTTACATGTGTTACAACCTTTTTCTAACCTTTGCCTGAGAGGATCTCTGACACTTCAAATAGTTCCTTGGCAAGATCTGTCAGACATGAAGGTAGTGACCTGAACTGAACATTTCTGGTGATGTCAAAACCCTTATTGTAGGTTAGAAAAGTGTGTAATCACACACAGTTTCTCGAGCAGGGATGTTTCCAGTGTGCTGTGGTTTGATAGGGACAAAGAGAATGCCAGTCAGGTGCCCTGGTGTAGCCCATCTTTGTTTCTTCCTCTTCCTCTCGCTCTCTCCATCCATCGCCCCATGCCTTGCCCCTGTCAGTCTGCACAGGAGATCTGAGGTGCCAGTTTCATCTTTCTGTTTTACTATTCTGTTCATTGCCCCCTCTTCTCTCCCTCGCTGCGTGTGTTTCTCTATCTCCTATTCTGTGTCTTTGTCTCTGTTTCTCTCACTTATGTCATCTCTGTCTTTAGAGACATTCAGACCACAGACCAGCTTCCACATTTTTTGATTGACAGGCTTGTGTTTTTCAGTAAGAGACACACTCTGAAGTTTTGCCGTCCGGGTGACACATTATGGCTGAATTTTGTCAGAGGTGTGCTTCATGGTTGTCATCTGTTAAAGTCAATATGCAATGGGTCATAGAACACTAAACCAAATTTTCTGAGATTTTAACAGAGTTATGTATGTTAAACATCATAGAAGTCAATGTTATCATCCGTTAGTTTTGATTGTAGGAGAAAACTAGTTCATTTTAAACCTTTTTGTGCTATTTTCAACTTCCGGGTTTAAATTCGTCTTTGTGTCAATGTCACAGGATGTAACGTTTTCTTGTACTATAGTAGATTGATGACTCATTAGTGTGTCATAATTATTCATGAGACTGCGTGTCCTTATCCTATGAGAAGATGCCTTGCTTAATTATTCATGACAGCATGCGTTGATTTCCTATGACGTCGATTCAAACAGTGAGATGGCATACAGTAAGTGAGAGATGCATTAACGGATCAAAAACAAGTGTTAGTTTTTACTTTTTAATAGTTTCTAAATCATACAGATTGGATTAGCAGTTCAAAAGTTATTAAACATTAAAAAAAAGAGTTATTTTTAGCCATGGGCGGCTGTTTCAGACTTTAAGGGTTAAAGGGTTCTGTTATGTGCTTCATATATAGAACATTTTAGGGGTTTCCACTATGGGATCATTTCATTGATTGAATTCATTTAGCCTCAATTTTTAATTTTAATAAAATTAAACAGCTCATAAACATACTTTTTTTACTTATGCAATCATTTAAAGGGATAGTTCACCCAAAAATGAAAATTCTGTCATCATTTAACCCTTGTTGTTCCGAACCTGTATAAATTTCTTTGTTCTGCTGTACACAAAGGAAGATATTTGGAAGAATGTTTGTAACCAAGCAGACCCCCCCCCCCCCCATTGACTACCATAGTATTTTTTTTTAAATATCTGGGTGAACTATCCCTTTAAGACATTTCACCTTATATAGAACCTTTTTGGCATAAAGAGTTCTATATAGAACCTCATTAAAGTTTTTTTTTTTCTAAAGCCCCTTTCACACAGTGCGTTGATCCCAGAAACAAAATGCAGGACCAATGGCGTAAGGGTGTGTCGTATTGATGACGCTGAAGCTGAGATTGTTTGTCAGCTTAGTGGGATGGTACGCAATGTGCTAGTTTATGATCGATTTAGAAAAAAATGCGCAAGTGTGGTTTAGGATCACAGATCATAAACAAACTGAAGACGCCGCAGAGACGTTTCATGTCACATCCTGATGTCACATGTCTTTACGGGATCTTTACAGGATGTGTGTGAACACACGCACAGATTCCAGAAAATCACTGGCAGTGTGAATGAACCAAAATCAAACGATCCCGGGACACATTATCAGTGTATTTTCTAGAATCTCTGTGTGAAAGGGGCTTAAGAGTGAAACCTGGTTTAATATGCAGAAACAACTTTAAATAAGCTATTCATATTTTAATTTCCCAGTAAATTTGGGACAACCAATGGTGTGAGCTTGGGACGGGCTATTACAATAACGTTTGGTGGCGCAAATGACATACTTCAGCTTAAATATCATTGGCCTTTGAGTTTTTTTTTACATGCACACAAAATGCATTTTATTTTCAAGTCAGCTGATTGATGGAAATAGGCCTGTAAAATGCATTATTTTCTGTTTTCTCTTTGTGTCTGTTTTCGTCCATCCTCTTTTGGCTACACTCAACATGTTGTTTGATCAGGCTTGTTCTGATCCACTCACCCTCAGATTGACTCAACACAGGCTGTTTGAAATCTGCCAATATGGGCTGCCCTGATTACATGTGTTTGTGCGTCTGGCTGTGGGAGATTTGGATGTGTTTGTGTGAAATGGTGTTTGTAGTCATTGTTGCGATAATGTTTGTGTACCTGCAGGTGTTGGTGTTTGTGAGTGAGCCAGTTAAAAGCAATTTACTTCTGGCAATGTGACCAAGTGTCTTGCAAATGTGAGATATCACAAAAAAAAAAACACCTAGGTAACATTTCACCCTGAAAATCAAAAGGAAAAAAAAATTATGTAGTTGAATCTATTTATACAGCAGAAGTAATTGTATTGTGTGGTTGTGTATTTAATTTTATTTAATTATGATGTAATAAAACACAATTATTTCAATGTATTGTGTATAATTTGTTAAATACATTTTTAAAAACAGCATAAATTAAAAGCAATATATATAATTTTCAATATAATTTCAATAATAATAATATTAATAATAACATATTTAATTAAATAATATAATGTTAAATAAAAAAATTGCATAAAAGAAAAGCAATACAACAGTTATACTATTATGTATAAATGCAGTTTAAATAAATAAATACATACATACAAACAAACAAACAAACAAACCTAATGGTCCCAAAATGTACTTCATCTTATTTAGTAAAATATATTTTTTATAATATAAAATTATTAAAATATAATAATAATAGTTGGGGTGAAATATGACATGGTCCTTCTTGACTGGTTCTATGAAATTCACTGCATTTTTAAGTGATTGGGTAGATGTGATTTACATGTTATATATATATTTTATAACAACATATACTATCATTTTATCAGGCTTTCTCTGTTATCTGGGTGCTGATAGAAGGATGAAAGAAGGATGGGGAATACCATTAATTCCAGGGTTACGTTCGCTCTTTCTCCCTCTTCCTCTCCACAGTGGTCCTTTAATCAGTTTCTGTCACTGCCACTAAAACCGTCACTGTAGTGATCCTGCAAATTTACTTTAGCTCACATCCTCCCCGTCGATTTTCTCTCGCCTCTCAGAGGCCCTCACTCACTCCGACAGGGGCCAAAAGAATCCTCACAGCGCTGCATGTGCCTGTTTCCTCTCATATGGCGCTAATGGATAAAACAGCCCTATCAGAACAGAGACAAATGACTTCAATACACACAGACGAGGCTTGACATCTCATTAAAGTCCACATGAATCAAAATCGACCCTATTTGCTTTCTTAATACATATTCCTGGTCTTATTGTGAGCGATTCATCAGTGCACGTTATTCTAAATAAAAAAATGTTTGTCTTCATAATCTTTTATAAAAATGTAATAACTTGCCACACCACCGAAGCGACTTTTCCTCTTCCTCTTTCCCTCTTATTTCTCCAACCATCAGCTCCATTCTGGTATGTGTTCATGTGGTATAAATAAAATTGAAATTAAATTTTAAACAATTTGAATCTAATTATAATATGCTGGTAAATTAATCTAATCGCAATCAATTGCATATATCAGTTTTATTTCTATATAATAAATACAAACGATATAATAATTTTGGTTTACTCACTTGCCTTACATTTCACCATTTCTTTTTCAACACTTTATGTCTCTTTATATCACTTTTCTGTGTGTTTTAAGTGTAGCTCAGACAGCTGAGAAACAGCCAGTCCAGTTAGTAGGCCTGAAATATGCCTGAGGTAAGAAAAAGGTTTTCTGAAGCCTTTTAATAAAAATCACAGTTGTCAGCATATGTTCTGCCGGTCAATGAATTCCGTCTGGTCTTGTGTTGACAAAGTAGGTGTTGGGAATTAAAGCTTTGTAGCAAACATGATGGGAAATTAATCGTTAGATGAAAAACGTACAGTGTTGACACAAGATGCTGTCCCCTTCTAACCCTATTGGACCACAAGCCTCTGTTTGGCATCTTTGAGCATTGCATCTCCTGCCTGATTTTAAAGGGATAGTTCACACAAAAATAAAAAAAAAATTCTGTCATCATTTACTCTTCCTCAAGTTGTTCCAAACCTGTATAAATGTCTTTGTTCTGCTGTACACCAAACAGATGTCGCCCCCCACTGACTACCATAGTAGGAAAAAAAAAATACTATGGCAGTCAAGGGGGGGCGAGATCTGCTTGGTTACAAACATTCTTTCAAATATCTTCCTTTTGTGTACAGCAGAACAAAAAAAATTCATACGGGTTTGGAGCAACTTGAGGGGTAGTAAATGATGACAGAATTTTTGGGTGAACCTTTAATCCTTAAACCTTTAAGGGGACACCATTGGCAAGATCACTTGGTGCCTGTGAAAGGTGTGATTTGATTGATAAACAAAGGTAATTGGAATACATTTTACAAGACAATACTATTTCAGGCCCCGTCCACACGGAGACGCGTTTTTGTGAATACGCACAAATTTTTTGTATTGGATAGGCGTTTCGTCCACACGGATCCGGCGTTTTCGGAAGGTGAAACCGCTATTTTTTGAAACTGAGTCCCAGAGTGGATAAATCTGAAAACGCCGTCTTAGCTTTTTCATGTGGACAGCCTATCCATATATTTTATGAAATGATGACGTCATCCCCCCACGTGTCAACCCTAGTCAGACGCCGCTAACAGCACAAAACAGCAAAAACAACAACAATAGCAGACTCTAGATGCTTGTGTTTGTGCTGCAGAAGCTACTGAGCCAAAATAAAGTGTTATTTCTAAGCTTTACTATAGTTTGTATACTGCGCGTAAGGTTTATGCGCATGCTCCAGGTCTTATTTGCTGTTTTAAGTGTATCTCTGTGGCAGAATTACAGTGCCACATACTGGTCTGGCATGTATACTACATCGTTTTGAGTCGTTTCAGTGGTTTCGTGTGGACGCAGATATTTCTTGAGACGACGAAAAAAAAAGATCGGATAGGGTAAGCTCCAGCTTCGTGTGGACGTAGCCTCAGTCTTTCTACTTTAAAATTTCATGTTTATTTTAAAGTTACTTGCCATCTTTTTGAATTGTGAAATTTTCTAGTAATTTCCAAGTGAAAATTGTTTCAAAGTAAATTATAATTTTTTTTTTTCAGTGTACGAACCAAATTTGGACAAATTATTGTGATTTCTGTTTAAGTATTTTAGACAACCACACTTTTTTTAGCTACAACAATCATTAAGCTGAACGGGATAGTTTAGAAGAATGTTTCGACTGTTTTTGTCCATATAGTGAAAGTCAATTGGACCCAAAACAACACTGGACTCCAATGACTTTTATTGTTTGCACAAAAAAACCCCCACTGAGATATTTTTCAAAATATCTTTCAAATTGACGTCATACAGGACTGGAACTGCATGAGGGTGACGAAATGATGACAGAAATTTCATTTTAGGTGAACTATCCCTTTAATTATAAAGATACCAATGGCTATTTTGAAAGTTGCAATCAAAATGCACTTGCTTTGATCTGAAGGATCATGTCACTTTGAATGGGCAAGACACTTAGAAGTCTATGTGCACCTCTGGTCAGCACTCAGCCCTGCTCCTCTTGATGCCAGAGATGCTTGTCTGATGAGATGCCGTCTGCCCTAGTGGTCGTTTTTGCCAATAGTCGTGTTTGTCAGAGGGCTGATCCGTATTGAGCCACAGTGAAAGCTATCAGCTCCTCACACAACAAGTAAACACTCAATAAAACACCTTGACACACCTAACGCTGTCAAATTAGCCCTGCTGGCCAGTCTCTCTCTTTCTCTCAAGGATCTTATTTATTCTCACAAAACATGCTCATAGACGTGCCGTTAAGTGCCTTGAGGATGAATAATTCTCTCTTTTTCTCTCGGGACAGTGGGAGATGCAGGACAGATGAATAAGTGTGTGACTCTGGGATGTGAGTGAAACAGTAGATCTGGAGAAGCTCCTCAGCAGGAGTGTTTCAGCTATGATTTATGTGTTGAGTGCATGCATGAAGAATAGCGAGACGGAGGAGGAGATGCTCTAGAAAACTTTCAGCAACAGTTGAAGCTGGTCAGAAGGGGTGCAGAAATATTCCCAGAGGACCGTGGGTGCAGGTGGAGCAAACAGCAGCTCAGGTCATCAATTACACCTGCAGTTTTTACATCTGCCCTAATTTACTTGGAGTAATCTCTTCCGAGCGCTGCGTTTTTCATCCTGTTGTTTTGGGTCTTTATAAGCACAGGCTTTCGTAAAATTACACTTTATTAACATTTCCTTTCCTAATATACTGAAAAAAATAGAAAAAAAACATACAGCTCTATATTAACTATATACATTTATATGTATTAAAAAATCTTATTGACCTCACTTTTTGAATATGTTATGTATATGATCAATATCACACAAGTAGCCATGTGATTTGGCTGTATATCAGCACAGCTGTGATTCGACCATAGGTAATCACAGCGTGCTGATATACAGCTATATCACACGGCTACGAACTGTAATATTGGGTTTATACAACAGTTCGATGGCAAAGTGTGTAAATAAGTAAGACCAACAACGGAGTGTCTTTAAAACCCTCTTTTGTGCAGAACTACTTCCTTGGATTCACATGGATTCAAATCTCAAGTTGACAGTTTAACAGTTGACCCCAAGCCTCCGTTCTAATACTGATTCTAAAACGTCACTTTAGAACTAGTAACCAAGGAACGTTGAGTCGCTTCATTGAAGCTTACTGTATTATATAACGTAGAGTATTATGGTATTATGAGAGAGCGAGATCGACTTAACGAGTGTATTACCTGCATCTGATATAACATTCATTCTTCAGGTCGATGTCCATAATATTATATCCATTATAAAAAAAAGTCAGTTTGAATGTCCGCTGAGGAAAGCGTCTTTGTCCTTTTAAAAGTTAAAGGGATTCGCCAAAGTGCTAAAACAACTTCTTTGTTCTGACTCACTCATAAAGAGAGTCTTTGGTGCAAAAATGTATCTTTCACTGATACTACAAAATGCTATAAATACCCAAAGGACTGACCGAGATAAAGCTGTTCTCTGTGGGTACTTGAGCGCTGACGGCGTGGAGCTCGCATCTGTGAAAGCGTCAAAACAAATACTAAAATAGGCCCTATGATTAAATATGAGTCACATATTTGAGGTCTAAACAACTACATTCTCGCCTTAAAAAACAAGTGTAGTATTTGTAAGAAATACAGTGGATTTGCTCGGCCGCCATGACAGGAGTGCTGTTACCACTAGAATATTGCATGGCTCTCAGCCTCAGATTCGAGAACCAGAAAGAACTGTTGTATAAAATGTTTTATATAATAGTTATATAACTAAAATATTGATAAAATTGTAGCTAATATAGGTAAAAAGTATTAAATATGAATGCTCATACTCACAATTTGCAAGACAAGAAATGATTGGTATACTAGTAAAATGAAATGTCTTTAGGAAAGTAAATTAAACAATTTACATTAAAATAATTGATGCTGCAAAATCACTGCAATTATATCATAAATATTGCACGTATTGCCCAATAACAGTATTATAAGTGGCTCAACATTTTAAAAGCTGCTTCTCACAAGATGTCTGTACATGCTTCCCTTTAAGGCCACGTCCAGTTTTATTCATTTTCATGTGTGCTATAGTTTTTGCTCTTGCACTTGCTTATATCACCCTCTCTCTGTATTGTGACTCTGAGTGTGTAGAGGTTTGGATGGCTGTGTTCATTTATTTGTGTGTGTGTGTGTCTCATATTGATTTGTTTTTATATTCCATCTCTCTATGCCGCTCTCCATTTGTTTTGTTTCTTTCCAACCCCCCTCCGGCGTGTTCCCCTCTGCTGGCTTGAGACTAGTTTGATAACTCACAGAGAGAACCTTGTTTGCTTCAGATTTAGATGGATGGTTGTATGGGCGAATGGATGGATGGACAGAGCTGAGAGGAGAAAAGGCAAAAAGAGGGAGATGTTTGAGAAGTTGCATATTGTTGGTGACAGCATGCCCGCACATCAGCAGCAAACACAATTTACCATAGTGCACTCAGGTTACCACATTTACCAGTTAGGGGTGGAATGCTACGCCACCAACCATGTTTTGGTATGTGGTTCATCTCTGATCTGTCATCTATCTGCACGCAATTCTTTTTTCTTGCAATTCCTATATATCACGCAATTCTGACTTTATAACTTGAAATTGCGAGTTTATATTTCGCAATTCGGACGTTATAACTTGCAATGCCTATACACATTTAAAACTGTTCAAACTAGGCTAGATGGATGTGATATTGATACAAACATAAAAACTGTAGATAGCGTTGTTGATCAGTGCTAGAATCTAAGAACTCATCTAGACTAGACTGAGGTTGCTTCGGTTCTCTGTGATATTTATTTCCTCAATAGCTGACCCAGAGCGAGTCCTGTTGCTGAGCGACTGCTGCCGAATACTGATGTGAAGATGTGGATTGTCTTCATCCCATGATGCACTGGGTCAGTGTGACAGTGATAGATGTTGACCCGGCTGCAGAGTTAAAGAGAGCTCATCCCTGATGCTGGGCGTTCTCTCCCGCTGAGGAGGAGAGTGTCCAACAATCTGGGGCTTAGACACACACACTTACACACGCACACCTGCTGAGAGGGCAAGTGGTTTGTGAGGTTCAGTCATCCTCACATTATGTGGTGTACCCGCAGCTGTTAACGCAAAGACCTCACGCACACAAACACACCTCACACTTAACGGATCAATAATAATCACATCATGGAGAAATTCATTGGCTCTGTCTTTGAGAAGACCTCTCTATTGACTACTCTGTTATTTTCTCTTACAACCATACAGGCACATTGCTTTTCACATTGCTATTATCTTGTAGCTCAAAAAAGCCATACCAGAAGGCTATATTTATATCTATATTTTGAAATAGGGGGAAGGTTATGTGTTATTTTAGTGTAAGATGATATATTTATTTTGACTGATGAATTGCCACGACATGTACAGCATAATTATCGCAAAATTTTAAGGCAGCAACTTGTTACCCAAATTTTGCTACTGTATGTATTTCACTCTATTTTAAAACAGTGTTATTTTAGTGTTATTTATATACTTTTGCAGTGTTATTATTAATTTGAATTAGCTTTTATTTAAAGTTTCATTTGAAATCTTCATTTAGTTGCCTATAGGTGACATTTCTGTTACATGTACTGCTCGGAGACGCAACTAGGAGATCCATAAGCGAGCTTTATTGAGTGTAATACATAATCATAATCCATATAACATGCATAAGGTCAAATCCACAGGGTAATCAATCTAGCCGCAAAGTCTGACAAAACACACTGGGCTTCAGTAGGCAAACATTAACAAGAGAATTACAAACAGGAATCAGAACATAATGAGTCCAGGCAATGAATCATGGGAAATGCAGTTCATGATACAATCAAGGAGACAGGAGGAGGGCCCTCCATCATCGGCATTCCAGCTGACAGGCGTGACAATTTCAAATTTTCATTGAAGTTTTTCATCTAATATTTATTTTTAATTTTAATTTTATTTTAGCTTTATTTAAATTAGCAAAAAATATTTTTCAATAGGTTTAGTTTAGTTTTAGTTAACAATAACAACACTGGTTCATTGTTCAATTTCAGACAATTCACTAATGAATCATGCAGACCAATTTGTGGTCTTAAATCTTTTAAGATCCAACTTAAAAGAAAGATTCACTCACAAATAGCCTTAGACAGCATATTGAATTTAACAAGTAATGAGGCTGTGAGGCTGTGCTTACATTTTCTTTTCATATAAGCTTACCTCATACCAAAATCATGGATCTTTCTCATCTTATTTGCAAATGCTTAAACACAGCCAGTAAGAAATGAAGACCTAATGTTCCAATCTTTAAATATAGGATAAAACCTATATTTTTGCAACAACAGCAGTACTGGAAAAGTACTGGAAAAAATATAAAACAAATACTGAAACAATTGATAAGCATTTTTGGTTAGCAGATTACTTAAATATTTAGAAAGAGCTGATTCCAATCTCAGTTGGAGGCATAGTCAGGTGTTGAATTTATTTTCATTACATGGTCACACAGTAAAATAGGACTCTTTGAATCGGTTTTGTTCAGTGTGTATGAAGAACAACACAGAGGAGCAGAGAGAAAATAATATCTGGGTAAGGGAGAAGAGTGGATGAAGGAGGAGAGGAGAAGTTGGATCAGGACAAGGGAGAAGAAGAGGTATATGGGAGAGGAGTAAGAATGTGTGCTGGATTGTGCATCTCTATGGTTTTCCCCCTTACACATGTTGAACCTATGAAAGCTTATTTCTGCCATGAATAGAAAATATAAAAAGGTAATTGTGACTTTTTATCTCACAATTCTGACTTTTTTCTCTCAATTCCTAGTTTATATCTCACAATTCGGACTTTTATTTTGCAAAATAAAAAATATTTTTTATAAAAAAGTCACAATTACCTTTTATGCTTTTTTATTCTGTGGTGGAGAAAAAAGCTTCCATAATAACCAAAGACCATGTATGTTGGATTTGTTGTTGATCAATGGCAGCAATTTCATGTTTCCATTTAAGCAAAAGCTTTATACTACAACGATTTTACTACAACGATTCCACTACCACTGTTCCATATTTACAAAAAATGTGGTCTGCTTAGGGCACTATACCAAGAGTACACCATCCCACCCTCTACAGGAGCTCCATCAACACCATACACCCACCCTCAGAAAGATATTTCAACCAAGGGGGCAACTGAAGTTCTGCATAGGGGACACATTTGACCAGTAGCTGCCCTGAGCAATTTTGTTACTTTCTTCTTCTTCTCTTTTACTACTGTACATTCTATAAAATAATGACTCACTTCTATTGCCAAGAATGCACACATTCACATTCTATCCCTCACAGCCTCGTTTTCGTTCCTGTCAAAAATCAAATATGGTACCCTGACTAAGGTCTATTGTTCATCTCTATAAGTTGTGAGCAAGATTTACTTTACACAAGAGTAATATTTAACCAATGAAATATATTGTAGCAGAGCATAACTATAAAAATGTGTTCATTATAGAAATTTCCATGACTTTCTAGGCCAAGTCCAAATTTGTTGATATTCCCAAGTTGTGTATGTTATCTTTGAGAAATGTAATGCACAAAATTACTGAGTTAAGAGGGTTTTTTTTTTTTTGTATGACAGCCATTCTCCTTCTACTGGTTGTTAGCTGCATTAGCATGAGCACAGGCCTCATTGTACTGCTAATGAGCGTCATTAATATTGGCGTGGTGACTGGCCTGTGTTGCCCGCTTAGCCCTGACCAGATCATTACACTCACAAATGAAAGCTTTGACGATTTCCACACATTTCTAAACACGTCCTGCATTGCCTCGCAGCTCTTCCTGTCCTAGACTCCCTTTCAAATGCTAATAAGCGACGCAGACTCATCGTTTACAGTATGTAGGCTGTTGCGGTACATGCGTTCCTCTTCGCAATCAAAGCGCTCACTGGGCAGTGACCGCCGGGCTCGGCTTCCCATAGTGCTGGCTTGTATTCCCGAGGGCTCTGAGTTTGAATTCTTCTCAGGGTATGAAGTGAAACCCACCGCATCCAGCTAGCAAACTCTGTTAGGAAAGATGCAAGTGGTTCTTGAGTGCGCATCTGACTCATGCAACATAAGAATGGAGATCTGAAATTTCTCGTATTGTTTTGTCCAATAAGATCGAAGTAGTGCTGTCAAAACAGTTCGAATACTTCTATATATTCTGCAGTATCGATATCGATTCTGCTTGCTCTCTTTTCTCCGATGGTGAATTGACACACCTGCCTCCTCTCACTCGTCTCACTTGCTCCGTTTGAATAGTGCTTGTATTGCGCATGTTGTATAACAGTATATTGGATCCATGCATAAGCTCTTAAAGTGACAGCATCCTAATAAACCTGTTGCTTTCTGTCATGTTAATCAAAGAACAAAAAACAAAGAGAAAACCAGTCGCTGCTCTTGACTGAATAACTGTAACTTTAATTGTAAGCATTAATCTGAATTAAATTATTACAGTGAAGACTCATCAGTGTTATTTTACATTTGGTTACTTTAATTTCTGTAGTATTTACTTGAATACTACTGTTAGACCCACCTGAAAAACTTAAAGCCATGTTTATTTCATTTGTCTCATTTGTATTTTTTTTGTGCTATTGTTTGCAATTTGTTTATTTGTTCTTATTTTATTGCTGACTGTTTACTTGTATTTTTTTTTTTTGTAAATTTAGTTCAACGGTTCAAATAAAGCATCCCTTAATTATGAGATAATAACAAATTATCTGTATGGCGGTATAGTGTATACGGCAGTTTTTCCCCGTGGTATCGAAAATGGTATTGAATATCGGTATCGGTATCATATTGAAGCTGGAAATTCCTGCATTGTGACAACACTAATAAGAAGGCCATATCTTATAGCAAGTAAAAAAAATTTCCCAGATGTAGGATAACGTATTGATGTCTGAACCATTACAGTTCAGAATACGTTTCTTGCAGTTGTTTTAACAATAAGTGGTCTGGGTGGGACCCAGTAATAAACAGTAATAATGAAATAATCTTTTATATTTATATTTGTTTTATGTTTTTTTACATCAATCATTTAAATGTATTTAAACATAATTTATTGAATACTAGAAAATGCTAGAAAAATGTGAATATTTTCGCTTGCAAATTGCGCATGTGCTGTATTTCTTTAAAATAAATGACATTTATAAATGGCTTCATTTTGTTATATAATGCAAAAGAGAGGACTTAGGTTAAATTAGTAGCGTCACTAGATTTAGTTAGTTAGTCTCCAACACAGCATATATCAACGTCACTGCTATAGAAGCTGTGGAGTGAAGTAAAAATGTTATAGAATAATCTCACTTTCTCTCTGTCCTTCAGCTCCTGCAAATGCTCAGATTGTGCATTCTGGGCAGGCGTGTGTGGTGAAGGAGGACAACATCAGTGAACGAATCTACACCATCCGAGAGGGGGACACGTTAGTTCTGCAGTGCCTGGTCAAAGGACACCCACGGCCTCAGGTGAACACAAATACACATCCACATCATATACTCCAGTCACTACAGGTACACAGACAGAAAGACATGCATATGGGCTCCAAATTGAACTTTTTGCCTGGCCATGGCAAGTGAATTTACTGGACAAAAATATTGTTATCAGCCAAGACACTTTATTAAATCAAATACTGTACTTTTGTCACTATGAGACACTAATACTATACTTCTGTCCTTATGACAGTAGGCTTATTCAGCTCTTTCCATCATGTTTGAGCGCAGGCAGGGCTTGAGATTAATTTTTTTCCTCACCAGACACTGTGGTTAGTGGTCTTCCAAAGGTACTAGCCACTCAGCATTTTCATTGGCCAAAATTGTGATATTGATATCATGGGGAAAAAACTGCCATATATATATTTTTAATATTATCGCATAATTTGGCAGCAGGTATATTAGGCTACTGTCACTTTAAGACCTGATGCACAGATCCGTTATACTGTTACGCATGTGTTTTCTTTATCAACTGTTTACTTTCACTTAAAACAAAACTGACTGTGTTTACGCGAATACTCGCCAAGACTGGCATTTTGACATTATTTTGTGTGTATTTGACTGTTTTAAGCACAATCAACTATGAAAAAAAATTCAATTTAGTACTGAGAAGCAGCTTTATGTGCACGCACTTTGGGTCTGGGCACAAAATCTGTGGGAATGAGTAAAATTATGCACAATACACGCAATCTCATGCCGAAATTCAAGCCCTGTAACACCATCAATGTTCATTCGGGAACAAATGTAATGAGTAAGTAATGGGAGGTGGGTGGGTTTGTGTGTCAACTCACTGTTGGAGAGATGAGAGAGTGAGAAAGCACAGCTGGTATTGTGTATCTATTCTGCAGAAAATGAGTATTGGAAGCATTTCAGATATTTCAGTATCGATATATATAGAAAAATCAATATTTATGACAACACTACATTGCACTTTTTACATGCCGTTTTAAGAGACTACAATTGAAAAATGTATATATTATATATAAAATTCAATCTGCCAATGTGGCTAGTAGGAGTGACTGTGTTACACACCACTGCTGAAATTTGGTGTTAATGTCAAGCCCTGAGTGCAAGTCATTATTATGTCACTTGTAGCATCTTATATAAGATGACCAAGTGCACATCTCTCTTTAAAAATGCACTTGTCATAAATAAACTTAAAGACACAGCGTGTTTTGTTCTTCATATTTTTGGTAGATCGACACAAAGAGTTCTTGAGGAAAAAGAATGTTGACATCCTAGATTAAACTCTGGTGATAAATTTTTCACTGAGGTACAAGTTAGAAACAAGCAACTGATGTTTGCTTTAGCAGACAATTCATTTAAATTATATAATATTTAATAAAAAAAAAGAATACAATTAAAAAGATATATGTAGTATTGAAATAATTATGTTTTTATCAAGTTATATATAATTTAAATGAATTAATTTAATGAAAAAAATACATATATGCCTATGTGTGCATGAATACACAGCAACACAAAATGTTGTTAAATGTTTGACTTTTTGACAGAGATTTCAACATTCACACTCTCTGTCCTCAGGAACTACTGTAGCTCTATAAAAACCATACAGTTTTTGTGCGTATGTGTGTCACGCACCTGATAAAACACGACTGCAGACACTGAAAGAGAGCAGGTCTGTCAGTGGATTTTTGTTTTTTTTGTGGAGCTTTTATTGGCGTGTGAGGGTGTTATATAAGGTAAGGGTGAGCTGATAACAGTAGGAGGTGTGAAGAGCGTGACTCCCACAGGCACTCTGTCCTCTGCCATCAGATCACTTATTAAAGACCCTCATACACACACACATCCTTCCAACGCCCTGTCTACATATATTAGTTGTCCTGGTTGCATCACGAGAACACCCGATCTGATCTAAATTCCATCAGTTTTCCCTTCAGCGGTCCTGAGAACGAGTGCATGGAAGAAAGAAGTTGCTATTCCATAACGTGATCCACGATTTCCATTAGAAATGTCAGGACATTGTGATGACAACAGGCTGAATATAGGAGCGTAATATAGAGTGTGAATATAGTCACAGTGTCTGAATATAAACTAATGAGGATATTACTGCATATACTGTTGGATGTTATTGCCTGTGGTGCCGGGCCTTCATGGGTCACTAGACAGTGTGCTTTGTGTGCGTATGTTTTTGTGTCTAGATATTTGTGCATTTTGTCTTCAGGGCTCATGCATGGAATTTATATTGGTGTATTTTGCCCTTCGTACTGAAGTGTAGTTGCTTATATTAGGGTTGAAGTGTGATTCCAAACTGAATATACTGTATGTTTGTCGAAAGACAAGTGATAGTTTGTCATTTTGGTATGTTTGTGTCACACTCAGTCTCATTTCAATATTGGACCAGACACTTTCCTTAAATTTACACCTATGACTCATTTTAACTTACGTGTTAACTTACATAGGAACTGTATAAAAACTAGAATACCAATATAAATTGAGTATGTTTAGCCAGTCTTGAACACCAGAAAGAAGTAGCATCACATTAATTTTTAGTTTTATTTATGTTAGAGGTCTGTTTTTTTATAGGTACAATACCATTCAAAAGTGAGGTCAGTAAGATTTATTTTAGAAAGAAATGAATATTGTTATTCAGAAAGGACAGTAGAAACTTTGATAATGTTACAAAAGATTTCAAATAAATGCTGTTCTTTTGAACCCTCTGTTCATCAAAGAATCCTGAAAAAAAATCATGGTTCCTACAAAATATGAAGCAGCACAACTGTTTTCAATAATAATAATAATAATAAATGTTTCCTGAGCAGTAAATCATCATATTAGAATGATTTCTAATGGATCATGTGACACCGAAGACTGGAGTAATGATGCTGAAAATTCAGCTTTGAATCACAGAAATAAATTAATTTTAAAAAATACATTCAAATAGAAATCAGTTATTTTATCATGTAATAATATTTCACAATATTACAGCTTTTACTGTATTTCTGATCAAATTAATGCAGTCTTGGTGAGCATAAGAGACTAGTTACAAAACATTAAAAAATCTTACCAACCCCAAACTTTTGAACTGACTTTTGTGGAAACCATAATACATTTTTCCATGATTGTTTGATGAATAGAAAGTTCAAAAGTGTAGCATTTATGTGAAATAGTAGTCTTTTGTAACATTATAATGTCTTTACTATCATTTTTGATAAATTTAATGTATCCTTGCTGAATAAAAGTATACATTTCCTTCAAAGAAATACCTACTGAGCCCAAATTTTTGAACAGTAGCATGTATTTACATTACATTACATTTAATCATTTAGCAGATGCTTTTGTCCAAAGCGACTTACAAATAAGGAGAACAATAGAAGCCGTTGAACTAACAAAAAAGCAACAATATATATGACAAGTCTCGGTTAGTCTAGCACAGTACACGTAGCAAGGTTTATATATACACACACACACACACACACACACACACACACATAAAAAACATAGATAGAATAGTAATATTGGCTCAAGTATTGATGAAAAAGATGTGTCTTTAACCATTTCTTGAAAATGCCTAAAGACTCAGCTGTTCTGGTTCAGTTAGGCAGGTCATTCCACCAGCAGGGAACAGTCAAGGTAAAGGTCCTTGAAAGTAATTTTGTGCCTCTTCGGAATGGCACTATAAGGCACCGTTCACTTGCAGAACTCAAGCTTCTGGTGGGTGACCTAAGTCTGAAGTAGTGAGTTTAAGTATAGGGGTGCAGAGCCAGTGGTTGCTATATACTGTATATTTCTCTGTTTTACATTTGTATGATTGGAGGGACAGTTTTCTTCATTCCAAACATTGGACATAAGACTACCCAAATCAGCGCCTTTGACCCAAACACATTCTCTGTGGTGTGTTCAGTGTAGATGGTGACTGTAATGTTCGGAAAGTGATCTAGGGGTGATGGGGACACAGGGTTCTGGTGTGTGTGCTGCATCCCAAAGGGAGTGTTGAGTTCCTCTCTGCATAGGCGTTCTGCAGCGGTGTCTAAAAACATGATACTGCTTTACCCCCTCCCTCCCCCTGCCTTTTTCTACCACATCATGTTTTTTTCCTCTGTGTGATTAACAGAGAGGCAGTAAAGGTCAGCCATCTTCAAAATGATGGTGTGCTTCCCTGTCAGGGACCAGTTACATGTCCATTGCTCTATGAACCCATTTGTTGTCGTATTTAATCCACTTTTGGGCTGAAAATATGGTAGAAGTCTTGTGTAGCCTCACACAACTTCTATATTGTGAAGGTAGAGAATGAACTGTGAGTGTATGTGGGCCCTTCTTCAGTTAGCCGTATTTATACTTAGTCATTTCATGCATTTTGTTATATTGGATTGTGTATGCACATTCTCTTTACACTTATAAGTTTAGTTCACCCAAAAATGAAAATTCTGTCATTAATTACTCACCCTCATGTCGTTCCAAACCTGTAAGACCTTCGTTTATCTTAAGAACACAAATTAAGATATTTTTGATAAAATCTGACGGCTCAGTGAGGCCTCCATTGCCAGCAAGATAATTAACACTTTCAGATGCCCAGAAAGGTTCTAAAGACATATTTAAAACAGTTCATGTGACTACAGTGGTTCATCCTTAATGTTATGAAGCGCCGAGAATACTTTTTGTGTGCCAAAAAACATAATAACTTCTTTATTCAACAATATCTAGTGATGGGCGATTTCAAAACACTGCTTCATGAAGCTTTACGAATCTTTTGTTTTTCGTGGTTCGGAGCGTGTATCAAACTGCCAAAGTCACATGATTTCAGTAAACGAGGCTTCGTTACGAAATAAGTGTTTTCGAAATTTCAATGGTTCACCACTGTGGGGCGTGACTTTGGCAGTTTGATACAAGCTCCGAATCACTGATTTGAAAGAAAAGATTCGTAAAGCTACGAAGCTTCATGAACATTATTGTTTGCTCTCCAATTAAGCTCATTGCTGTTTAGAAGAAACAGCTGAGATATTAAGGAGATCTCATTTGTGATTTTTCTTTTCATATACATCACATGTCTAAATCAGGCCCAAATGACCAGTATTTACCTTAATTTTCAAGGCTCAGTAGGCTGGCAACAGAAAAGAAAGTAAGTCCAGTAGGTAGTGTAAATGAGCAACAGTGATTGTGCTTAAGGTCGTTGGGAAGGTCTAGTGGTGTTTGAGATATAGCTGCTTCACACCACTCGCAGTTCACATCCTATAGCATTTCTGTCACATGGACATCGGTGGTTAAATGCACAGCCTTTAGTAACACAATAGCAGCCTAAATGGCTTTTCTGAAAGAGATCCCACTCTGCACATTATTTATTCATGCTGCTGGTCACTGCAACCTTGGGGGAGAGAGAGCGAGTGAGAGAGAAGAACAAAGAAAAACAAAAAAGAGAGAGAATGGTGGAGAAGTTTGAGATGAGGGGAGTAGAAGGAGGGGTCGTATGGGTTTGGTTTCTGTCCTTGAGAGTGCAGTGGAGAAGGATCAATACAGTTCTGAAAACAGAAAGATCAGATGGCAAAAAATCACTCCACACCACATACTGATCAAGACACACAAGGTCATACGACAACAGAGAGACAGAAAGGAGAAAACATGGACGCACAGATGAGGTACTACAAATCAGGGCTGAAGCAACTAATAGAGCTCTCCAAACTTTTAGAAAGTTCATCTTCTCTGCCACTTTTTTTTTTTTTTTTTTTTTTTTTTTAGAAATAAATATTACATTTTAAAGATCTATTGATATCATTGAAATTGAAAGTTGAGGTGGGACATATCAATGGAGTTGCCTCTTTTAATTTTATTAGCCAGTAAACTTTTGTTTATGTCTGTCTATCTATGTGTCTATCTATATTGTTCTATCTATTGTTCTATCTATTGTATTATTCTATCATTCTAACATTCTATCGATCTATCGCTCGATTGTTCAATCTATCTATCTATTTATCGTTCTATCGCTCTATCGATCGTTCTATCGTTCTTTCTATCTGTTGTTCTGTCTATCTTCTATTGTTCTATCCATTGTTCTATCGTTCTCTTTCTATCGTTCTGACTATCATTCTATCATTCTATCTCTCTATCGTTCCATCATTCTATCTATCGTTCTATCTACCATTCTATCTATCAATCATTCTAATTATCATTCTGTTGTTCTATCTATCGTTCTGTATCGTTCTGTCTATCGTTCTGTCTGTTGTTCCATCATTCTATCTATCTATCTATCTATCGTTCCATCATTCTATCTATCATTCTATTTATCATTCTATTGTTCTATCTATCGTTCTGTCTATTGTTCTATCTATTGTACTATGTATCTGTCATTCTGTCTATCGTTTTATCAATTGTTCTATCCATTGTTCTATCGTAATCTCCATCATTCTATCTATCGTTCTATTTATCATTCTATTTTTCTATCTGTCGTTCTGTCTATCGTTCTATCTATCATTCTGTCTATCTATCGTTCTATCTATCATTCTATCTAGCATCTATAGTAAAACAACATTTATTTTATTTGACTTTTATTTATTTTTTAAAATGTAAGATTCTTTAAATTGTCCTTGCACTCAAATTTTAATTGCAACTGTGCATCATGTTTGTACTACTGCAATTCAAATCCTGGAATTGAGTCAGTCCTAGTGATTTTTAAATTAAAGGCAGTGGACAGGGAGAAAAAATCTTTAAATGTATTTTTAAAGTGGAATTTGTTTTAATTTTTTGCTTTATATTTTTATAATAGTATATGAAAAAAAACATATTAAACACAAAAAAGACCAAACAGTAGCCTACTAGTTAACTCGATACTGGGCAGAAGCCGTAATCCTACTACACTGTGCGCCTACTTACCTGCTTTACACAAAATCAATCAGGACTACCTGGCGAACGTTATGCTACCTAATTAATATTCATGAGCTCAGTTATGTGTCTACTTACATTTCAGATCATTCCTATGCCTATGTATGGAGACAGAGAGGAAACAGTATAGAGGAAGATGAGGATGAAGTGTGTGATGGTGAGACACTTAGAGCAGAAGGAATATTAAAGCAGTGTGCTTGTGTAAAACCCCCAGTGGTGGAGTGTTCTAGAAACCACAGTTCTCGTTGGCACCTCAGTGTGCACGGCATCTAAATGCATTACACCAGACGGCTTCACGCAGAAATGCTTTTTAACAGCCTCTGATTGGCCACAAGAGAGAATGAATTAAAGGAGGGTTAGACACGAATGTTTTATCTTGTACCAGATGTCTCGCTCTACCTTTGGTGATAGCGGGAAGGAGAGACTCGGTCATCAAAAATGTTTGATATTTGAAAAGCTGATGTTACTGGCGAAGTAAACACTGCTTTAAAAAGCTCACATTATGGAAAACATGTGCTTTTGAATTTATGTACTTTGAATTGATGCATTTGATGTACTGACATTACTGTACCTAGATCATCACAATTCAGATCAGTTATAAAAACATAATTTAAAGGTACAGTAGCATAATAAGCCTGCTAATGCTTTAATTCAGAGAGAAGGTGGAAAATGCTTAATTAAAACTAAGTTACAATGTGTTTGTTTCAAGAAATATCACCTTTGTTTCAGATGTTTCTTTTAAAGATCCTTGAGGAATAAAAATAGTCAAATGAGAAATAGTCAGATTGTACAGTAAGAATTTAAAGCTATAAAATGAATGTGGATTATATCTCAGATCATTTGGTATTAGTTGGGAGTAATTAATTAAAAATATTTGAGTTCACAATGAGATCTCTGACTTTTGATTGCAGGCTTTGGAATTTACAAATCATAGTCCAGATTGAGACATTGTTGAGATCTCTTCTGAAACTCTAAAAGAGATTACTAGGTCTTTTTTCTGACTAGAAACATCTGAGTAGCTGAAGACATAAGTCTAAAGTCTATATTTGATTAAAAGAGAAACAACTGAGATATTAAAGAGATCTCATTCGTTATTTTTTTCCAGTAGAAACCCAAACCATGAGATATGTCACTTTCTCCATCGATTACATCTCCATTTCAGCGTTCTCTCGATCGAACGGTTCACGTTACAATCTGTCAGCACTCCGCCGCATGCTTCGGTCAGCACTGACATCATGACCGTCATCATAATCATGTTCCTGTAGTTAGTCGTGGTGCCAAGGTTGTGTTTTCAATTCCCAGGAAACACACATGATGGTAAATGAGAGCCTGTTTGTGTAAAAGCCAAATGAATCAATGCTAGAAATGCAGTAATCATCATCATTGCTATTCAGTTTCCTGTTCCAGACATTGCTGTCTCAAACTGATCGATCTCAGATTGCTGTTGATTGCCATCCAAAAGGAACTGGATCTCTCCCCTGATCATGTGGCGTGTTTAACTCAGCGCTCAGTATAACAGTGATTATAGAACATCACAGATGGATCGGACATGTCGCCAATGAACTACGTGTCAGTGAAATCCTGTAAGTCAGGCCAAGCCAGACTTTTGACTATGGTTTTAAATACTAGCCCTCACTGCTTTATTTTGTGGCTATGGCCAAGAACCACCCACTTAGACAGGAAAAGATCGTCTGAACTTCAAAAGATATATCTGCATATGTTCAGATGAAAGTAATTATGAGTGCTTCGTGACATAAAAAGTTAAGCTACTGGGAAAAAACATTTTAGGAGAGAAGATGAAATTCAATTTTTAATTTTGCAATTCATTGTGTTCTTCATTGCTGTTATCAAGGGCATGAATGAAAATTAATGAAATTAAATTGCTGTGCAGAATTAAAATGAATGTCAAAAATATATCCAGTAATACCAGGAGAAGAGCAGGAAAAAGTACATGTACACATCTTCTAGTTTTATTTATGTACTAGTATAGAATGTCGTTTTGTTTTATTTTTTTGTTTGTTTTTATTTTAATCATATAGGCTATGTTCACACTGCACGCTTTCACGGAGAACATTAAAGTAAGTGATTACAACCTTGTTTCTGCAGTGACTTTCAGCATTTTTCCTATAACAACGTCTGACGTTTATGTTTTACGTGGTGTGAGAAAGTCACATAAACCATGCTAAATCTGATCAGAGCAGTCAGACTCAAACAGATTTACAGAAATGTGATTTGAATAGGATTTCAAACCACATATCAATGTAGCTTGAAACGGATTTGTAAAAATGCGCCGGAGTGCTGACAGATTGTAGCGTGAACCGTTCAATTGAGATTTCAATCAGATATGCACAAAATCATATTTGCATTGACAGTCTGAATGTTGCCTGAGTCACATGTGAGCAAAAAAAAAATCAAATTTGGGCCACCTTTGCCTGCAGTCTGAACGTAG
The DNA here is from genome assembly GCA_037950675.1 of Hypophthalmichthys molitrix. NCBI lineage: Eukaryota > Metazoa > Chordata > Actinopteri > Cypriniformes > Xenocyprididae > Hypophthalmichthys > Hypophthalmichthys molitrix. The sequence continues at coordinate 23,563,952 of CM075504.1, forward strand.
CCTTAGTTTAAGTTTTAGTGATTATTCATATTTTTTTTAAAAAATGTGTTGCACCAAGTTTGATGCCTTTGGTTCTCACGGATGGTTTCAGAAGACTAGAAATATAGAGCATAAGTTGCGACTCGCATGGACTACTTTATGATGCCTTTTCCATTTCCAAGCTTTGACATTCTGCCTAACATCTTTTGTGTTTTACATAAGAAAGAAAATAATATGGGGTTCAAACAACATTGAGGAGAGTAAATGCAGTTCACATTTTGGGGTGAACTGCTTTTCTATTCGGAAAATGTCCATGTAAATGTAAGTGTTGTCTTTATGTAGGCTTGTTTGTAGGGCAGAAATATGATGTTGTCTTGTGAGACTGAAGGTGTGCAGCATCAGGCCACAGAAGGACTAATGCTGTGTACATCCCACGTGCAGCAGATGTATTCCTGCCCTCATTGTGTCCGTGAGCGGAAAAAGACACCTCACATTTTACCCTCTCATTTATTACGCTCGGCGTGGGAAGTTTAATAGAGCTGCTGTTTGTGTAACATATGGAGAGGTTTAAATACTCCACGGAGCTGCATGTTATTTGATTAGGATTGATTTCATTGAACAGAGGTGCAGTTCAGATCGGGAAATGAGCTGGCAAAATCTGACACTGCTTTTGTCTTTTTTTTCCCTTGCTGTTCCTCATGCTCCTGTGTTTTTGTTTCTCTTCAAATCCTGCCATTGACAGATTTAGTTTTCTAAATAATGTTTGAGTTACAATTATTAGAACAGGATGTCTGTGATTTCTTGTACTGATTCGGACAGGATTGCAAACTCTATGATTATTACTAAGGTGGGAACATCTGTTATCTGGATCTTATGCATGTATCAATAAGTTTATTAAAATAAACAAGACTTATATATATATATATATATATATATATATATTAAGTTGAAATATACACTACCGTTCAAAAGATTTAGGTCTGATTTAACCAAAAATACAGTAAAAACTGTAATATTGTGAAATATTATTACAATTTAAAACACACACACACACACACACACACACACACACTCACACAACCCCCCTGTATATTCTATCCCCTTCCCCTAACCCTACCCATCACAGAAAACTTTCTGCATTTTAACATTTTCAAAAAAAAAAAACCCACATAATCTAATATGATTTATAAGCTGTTTTTGTCATGGGGACCAAAAAAATTCCCCACAAGGACAAGGATTTTGGATATTGCCATCTTTGTGGGGACATTCTGTCCCCATAATGTAGGGTATACCTGAACCAAACACACACATAACTAAAATATGTTTGTTTAAACTGAAAAATCCAAATTTAACTTATAAAACACTTTCAGGTTGATGCATGACTCCGCTCCGCTTCACACTGGGATCCTGCTCACCGTGTCTGTATTTATTTGGCGATAATGACCTGTAATTATCCTGAGTATTGCACGGCTACTTACCGAATAAATAACGTTCACCTTTTAAGCTAATTGTACATTTTACCTTATTTATTTTACTGGTTTTGCAATGCTTTAGCAATACAAATAGACAGTTTCTGTCATGCCAATAAAGCAAAAATTGAATTGAAAGAGCTAGATTGAGTGAGAGAGAGGGGGAAAGAATGGGTTACAAGATTTTAGAGTAATACACAGTGTAAAGCTGAGCTGCAAATGTTGAGCTATTGTGTGTAGTAATCACTCTTCACCAATTTAACATGCTCACACATAAAAAGCCCGGCAATGAGCATTAAATGTGCTTACAGTAGCAATAACCCAGTGCTAGTTCTGAAGAGGACCACAGCCGCCCAGATTTAAGCAGGCTTGACAGGCATTAAGCAATAAACGTCTCTTTGCGGATGCTTGACTTGAATTGGTGTCACTCGCAGAGAACTTAATTTATAGAGGCAGTTATAGGATAGGCGGGAAGAGAAAACCTGAAGCTGACAGAGAGAGAGAGAGAGAGAGAGAGGGTTTGGAGAAATGGGAGTGGGATGATAAAAGCTCTTTTCGGACGTGAATGACTTTCCCTGAGGACTTGAGGTGAATTTGTGTTGCGCAAACGTACTTTGTGATTTCAGTCCTTCGTGAAACTATTTTTTCTCACACAACCTAGGTAAAAATTACAGAACGAATTACCTACTTTTTTTGGCATACAATGAGAAATCTAATCCTAATTGCTGTATTTTTTTCTCATTTATTTTGACCTTTGTCTAATGCCATAACTAATGCTAAATTTCTTGTTTCGCTGCCTGATGCAGCTTCATTATGGACCTTTTTGTCAGTTTTTTGAGTAAAATAACAGTCTGTGGTTTAGTACTGCTGCTAAACAATATATAATGAAATATTTTCAATCTAAATGTTGATTGGAAATTTAGGATTCGTTAACAGTAATAATCCTACCCTTGGCCTGAACAAACAGAACCAAATTCATTACTATCAAAATGGAAAGTTCAGATTCAGAAACCATATCAGATTTTTTAGTAGAGACAGATGAAGATGCTACTGTACAGCTAACGGAGACTCATGGGAGTTCTTTCCCAAGAGCAGACAGAAAAGGCTGTGTGAGGAAAGGCGGAGACAGACAGGGTTTGCGCAGTCTGTTGGGATCTCTGGAGCAGTAAAATATGGTGATGTGTGGCAGCTGTTGATGTTGAGAAGGGCAGCGTCGTCTCTTTCACTGGTTCATCTGTTTCATGACCAATTTCTTCGTCCCCTGTTGTGTTTCCTGTAGCTGCAGCATTTTGGTGTCTGTTGCCATCAGCCATCCTCTCCTTTCTGTCTCTGAGACTTTGAAAGTTTCTGTGCCACTGTGACTTTGCATTGCTGTAAGTGAGCCGTCTGAGGCCGCTGTAATGATAGCCTATCCAACACCATCTGTCTTACATCTGCCAGCGGCAGCCCTTTGAGAGCCACGATGAATCAACACAATGATGCCAGAGTTTTGGGCTTCTGAGAAGACAAACAGTACTTTTTTTGAAATTTCACAACCAATGGTGGATCGTGATAAAGGCATCAACACAGATCAGAGGTTCAGCTCACTACTGCACTTTATTTGAATGAATTGTGACCTACGGTATTGACTTTTCTCATTGTAGAGGATTAAAAAATACTGTATATAAATGTATATGCAAAAATGTATCCGTCTTGTAACTTATATGAAAGTATTTACTTTTTACCTTCGTTAGTTTTTACCTCATTAGTCCATGGACACTACAGTGGACATGTAGTTTGGAAAATGGATGGTTAGTATGTATAAATATGTACATAATTTTTTTGTCAAATACAAATTACTTTTCGTGATAAAAAACTCTAATAATAGATGTAAATTTTAGATGAAATGAACGTGTGTGTGTTAAAAAAATAAAGTGCAACATTTGCTAGCATTTGGTAACACTTTACAGTAATTTAATATTTTAAAAGTACTCAACTCAATGCACAATTATGAAATACATTTTCAAAATACTATATAACATATATATATATATATATATATATATATATATATATATATATTTTTTTTAGCATCCAATTCACTAAAGGAATTTTGGCAACAGATACTGGCTCAATGCAATTTGTATGGTTCTATTCCTCACTGTGGGTTTGTTTGAAGTTCAAGGTTGAGAAAGAGGCAGCAAAGAGCTGTACTACAATCTGCACATGAAAGTGGCACAACTTTTTGGTGAACTTGCCCCATCAAACAGCTTTCGACCAGATTTTCTGTCCTTTGCCACCAAGAGGATAGGTTACACCCAGCAGGAGCTCGCTCTCCCTTCCTCTGTGTTAATTTCTCACTCGCTACACCTGATAAATGAACAGCAGCTGTGTCCCAAATCCACAGGCAAATAAACCTGAATAAACACAAAGCTTGTCGTTTACACAGGTCTGTGTAATCCCATAATCCTTTGCACGTACGTCCTAACCTTCCCGCCACCCCCAGCGCTGCCAACTTCAATGGCCTGCTCACCCATGTGGCATCCTGTTCAGAGGTGACCCTGCGTTAATAGAAGCAGCTTACTGATGTCCAGAGGTGGAGAGGTGTAGGAGATTACACCGGCTTTAGTTTGTGATTTTCACTTGACCTTACACACTCCATGCAAAGATTGTGTGAAGGAATCAAAAGAGTGATTGAGATGGATGAGTGTGCGATTACCGACAGAGTCTGACCGCTGTACTTACACAACGGTCAAACTTATTGAGTCCCACTGTACTTCTTGCTCATCAGTGTGACTGGCCTTTCTAGACTTTCTCTGCATGTAATTATGCTGTTCATGTAGATTCACTTATTACTTAGTAAGACAAAAGAAATTAGAGCTCTTTCTAATTTATATTGCTATTTACATTAATATGATTGATTACAGTAAAGTCTAAGACCTCATTGACAATCTGCAACTTCTTTCATTTAAAAATGTAATTAAACAGAAAGTTTCTCTAGATATTTAAAACATTTTTGACAAAATTATGAATCAGTTTTTGCACTTTTTCACAATCAAGTGTAAGCAAATTGAAGCAGAAGAAAGACCAAATACTGATTCTTTTAATATGTGTGTGTGTGTGTGTGCATTACATAAAATATGCACTGAAATGCAGTTGTTTAGCATGTTAGCTTACGAGTCTCTGAATGTCACCCCCTGCAGGTACGGTGGACCAAGACAGCAGGCAGCGCTTCCGACAAGTTCCAGGAGACGTCCATCTTCAATGAGACTCTACGGATCCCCAACATCCAGAGAGTGCAGGGTGGCCGCTACTACTGCAAAGCTGAGAACGGGGTGGGGGTGGCTGCCATCAAGTCCATTCGCGTAGATGTGCAGTGTAAGTGATAGGGCCACGATCCCTCCTCTTCCCGGCCTGATCCCTCCCGGATTTCCAGCAGGAGGTGAATCAGTGTGAACTCTCCAGTGCTCTGTCTCTGTCCTAGTGCTGGTTAAGAGAGTACTTCGGCTGGATATCAGTGTAGGTGGTTATGGAAAACAGAGGGGGAAGCAATGCTCAATTGAGCTGCCAAGACTAAAGAGGAAACAAATCATTGCACCCACCAGCTTTTAGGGAGATTTAATAAGCAGTGAGTGATGGACATATGAATTGTACTGGACAGATGTGCCTGGAGAGTTCGGGTGAATGAATTGGAAGGATCTCGAGTGAGAGTTGAAGCCATAGTTCAGGCAGGGTCACACTCTTTATGTGTGTAAGGGAATCCCTGCAGTGCTGCCCAGAACCATTGACCCACTGTCCCATTGAGCCAAGGGCCAGGTCAGCGGCTACAGCCAGACCTCATGAAAACCACCTACAAAAGACTCCTTACTCTCTCAGGTCAACCTCACATTCAACACAAACAACCTTAGGGTCTGTTCACTCAGGACATGCTTTTCTATTTTATTTGTATTTATTTTGTTAATTATTTTTAAACTTTTTAAACACACATATATATATATATATATATATATATACATACCATATAAACCATACCATATATACATTTTTAAAAATAATTTATTATTTCATTATTATTATTATTATATCATTTTAATTTATTTAAAAATATTTATTATATATTACACCTGTTTATATTGTTTTTAATTGTATTATTGTTATTAGCATAAAATTGGTGAAATGTGGAAGAAAAAAATAACTTCATGAAACATTCTCTGAAAAGTGTCAGTATATTATGCCATTTTGCTTAAAACATTAAACAAAAATATTATAAATCAAAAGTAAACAAATATAGATTGCAAGGGTCTTGAGATGCACTATTGTGAAGCATGCTGCAGAAATAATGGACAGCAGAAAATAGTCAGAAACACATTCTGTGTAAACTGGCCTTTATTCTTGCATAACTACCACTCCTCATGGCTTTGCAGGTCTCTGTTGCAACATACTCGTAACCTTTCACAGACTTTTGTATGTTTCATTTACTTCCGACCGTTAACACGCAACAAGATTCAGTCACCAATCTCTCTCTGCGTTGTTCGACCATCACGCTCCCCCTGTGGCCCCTCCTCGTCCCCCAGAGGATAGATGTGTTGTTCCATAGGGTTCCCCAGGGGCGGATGATAATTGTGTAGCAGGTAAACAGGGCAGGCTGACAGCTGCTCTGAGTGGAAGCACTCCTGACGGGTGATGCTTGTTCAATTTTCCCCCACCGGCTCTATGCAGCTCCCTGGATGACTTTAGCACCACAACACCGGCAATTAGACTCAGCCAGACCAGAGCGGCGAGGCACAGCACGCACCACCCCCCACAAACACACACACTTACACACAAACAAACACACCAAACGTCCCCCCTCAATCTTCTACAGCACCAAACCCCATTACTGAGAGAAAAGAGAAGTAAGAGAGCAAGTGTGAGCTGTGAGATGGAAAGGTGAGAGGTACAGAAGGTGTGAGAGATAAAGATAGAAGAATTACGGAAGCGGGATTGAGAGGCAGGGAATGGCATGACAATAAGGCTCTCAGAATGGCCTGATTCTTTTGTTCGGCTGAATAAAAAGATCCGTGCTACTTTTATAGCACACCGCTAGTGTTCGCACAGGGCCAGCTTGACACAAGCAGACTTTTAAGAGTTATTTAGTTGGAAAAGTGATGACAAATCTATCTCTCTCATTTTCCGTTCCCCCTGTTTTTGCCGAGGTCTCTTTTGGTTATGGTTGCATCCAGGGGCGTTTTGATGTGTTCTATTAAAGGGACTTTAATAGGACCAGTCACTGTTGTGTGTGCTCTATTAAAGCTGTTTGCATGATTTTATGTCAGCATATTTCATCTATTTAACCTCGACCAGGCACATGCTACAGTGGCAGACAGCCTTAGTTAACATCAAAGAGAGAGAAATACAGGAGGAAGTGAGAGGTTGAGAGCAGCGCTGCGCAAATCTACATATTTTCAAAATGAACTAGTCCGCAGTTTGTCTCAACAATTATTCGAATATTTAGGTATAATTAGGCTGCTTTAGGGTTTTGCATTGAAAAACAACCGGACGAAGTGGGATTGAGGCATATATTTAAAAATAACATCCATTAACTTGATATGCCTTAAAACATGATGCTTATCACATACTGTATGTTCTGAATTTGTATTTTTAGTCCTGTTTTCCAGTAAAAATATGTAAACATCTTTTATATATTGGATATATTTACTTAATATATTATACATAATTTATATTTTCACCTTTTATGCACAAGATTTTAAGCTTATTACAAGAATGTAAAAAAATTACAAATATTTTTATATATATATTTTTATTTTAAAACATTTATTACATTTTTTAAGTATTTAAAAAGTGTTTATACAATCATTATCATTATTATCTTTTTTATTTTTTTATTTTTATATTTTATTATTAATTTAATTATTTTAAAATACATTTTTTTAATCATTTTTAAATATCTAATATTTTTAAATATTTTTTTGTTGCTTGCAAAAAATTTTGCCATTTTGCATAATATATTAAACAAATCCTATTCAGAGATGCTAAAATATTTTTACAAGAAAAAAAATACTAATTATTTGAAAAATAATTATATGAAAAATCACTGCATTTCTGCATTTGTCATCTTAAAAGAAATTATTATTGTTATGATTGTTATTATTATTATTATTAGTAGTAGTATTTACAAAAATAAACGTAATTGAATAAATATGTGACAACGAGGCTTAATAACTTTCATAAAATTAATTTAATATAAATTTGCTTCTCAGGTAAATTATTTTATTGATGTTTAGATATCTTACTGACAAACAACAACAATACAGATAAATAAAATGATTTTTGCAATTTAGTCAATAATCCTGACCAATCCCGAGTGCAGCTAATACAGATACTGATTTGATCAGAGGCCATCAAACAGCTCACACACCTCATTTCTCTCACACACACTCAGTAGGTGTTTTTTTGTGCGGGCAGGTCAGTCTTTGACCGTGGCACTTTGGCCAGTGAGACAGTGGGTAACTGTGTTCTGGGGTCAGCGTGCCTCTACTGTAAGGATGGACTTGGTTCAGAGACCCAGTTCTCAGCCTTTCATTCATTTGGTACAGTTCAGATCACACACTCCAGCACCAGGTAAGAAACACAACACAACAGCATGTGTGGAGTGACAGGTTAAGTGAACTTTACACCACAGATTTATTCATTGCATAATGTTTTCCTTGACATTTCTTGTATACATTTTCAGTATTTATATTTCATTTCGTCTAGATGGATTTAGTGAGGTATATGGGCATGAGTCACAGAATCCTATGTGCATATTCATATCATTTATAGTGGAACACTTTAACTGAATAAACGGTGTGATATTTCACACTTTTATTTGTTATAATATGGAATGCACCAAGAATGGTATGTAATAAATAGATTATTTGTAGATAGATAAAGTTATTATTGCATTTTGAGGACATTTTAGGCTACGCTGTGCAGTCTTGAACAGTAGAGTATAGTACTAGAGTACTCTTCAGTTCTCATGGGTGCCACTTTCTGAAGTCTTTGTGCCAGTGTTGGATGAGATTATGAGCTCTCGTATTATGTTGCATGTTTGTGGAAGTTACAATACTGTAAAAGTACTTGCATGTGTTTCTTAACAGAGGAGACTTTTATTGCTTAGATGTTGCTCTTTCTTAGCTCAGGAGATGTTATGGTGTTCTCAGTTATGTTTCATTTAAGTATCGACTTTGATGTTTCTAAAGAATAGAGCTATAAAATGCGAAAAAAATGGCCATAACAGGATTTGATGAGAAATGTTTGAGCTTATTTTGAGATCTATAACTTTTGATTGTAGATATTTGTTTCTTGTCAAATCTGAGCACAGTTTACTTTACACTATCATTTAAAAGTTTGTTTTTTTAAAAAAAAAGTTTTTAAAAGAAATTAATTATTTTATTCAGCAAGAACTAATCAATAAAATTGATCAAAAGTGACAGTAAAGACATTTGCAATGTTACAAAAGATTTCTATTTTAAATAAATGTTCTTTGAACTTTCTGTTCATCAAGTGTCAATGTTTCCACTAAAATATTAAGCAGCATAGCTGTTTTCAATAATAATTAGACATATTTCTTGAGCAGCAAATCAGCATATGATTTCTGAAGGATCATGTGACACTAAAGACTAAAGTAATGATGCTGAAATTCAGCGTTGTCATTGAAGAAAAAATACATTTTGAAATATATTCAAATACAAAAACATTTTAAACATTTTAATGATATTTGACAATATTACTGTTTTACTGTATTTCTAATCAAATAAATGCTGCCCTCTGTGAGACTGCTCTATTTGCTCTTTAATTTAATTCCATTGCTACCAAGGAAAAATATGAAAGAAATCTTACGATTTTTGTTTCCATGTGCATCAGTGTGTATTTGTGATGTGGACTCCATTCAGGATTTGTTTGTCCATTTGCTGAGCTGGAGTGTGTTTGGTTGTGCTGGTCGAGTGTGTTTGGGAACTGGCTCGTCTCCGCTCTGATTCTGCTAGAGTGTGTGTGTGAGCTGGCCTTCAGCCCCAGCCTGTCTGTGCGTGCCAGAGTCTGCCGTCACAATACAGTCCACAAAAAGCCCCTTGTGCTGAAGACACCAGAAGAGCACTGGAGGAGAATAAAAATGAACCAGTGACTCACACACACATTTTAAACAGGCCTGACACTATATACTAAATCTTAGTGCACTAATTGGAAAAACAAAGTACAAGAATTTCCCTTTCTGTTATAAGAGTTTTAGAGGTTTCTATTTCTTGCTCTTTCACACATGCTCGCTCGTCTCTCTCTCTCTCTCTCTCTCTCTCTCTCTCTCACACACGTGCGCGCACTCACACACACTCACACTGCTGTCTGGGCCTAAAGAAAGCACAATGACTCACCTTTAGCTAACTACCCATCACAATCACAACCCAAAGGTCAAATACAATGTACCTTCCCCTCAACCACAGAAGTGTGTGTGTGTGTGTGCGTGTGTGCGTGCGTGTGTGTGTGTGTGTGTGTGTGTGTGTGTGTGTGTGTGTGTGTGTGAGCGCCCACATGTGGTTTTTCCTAAATGGCATTTTAGAGTGAAACCAAAACTAGGTAGTTCATTGTGTCTCATCTGTCTGTGTCAAAGTCATCTCATCCACTGTTATTGTAAGTCTTTTAAAGGACTCAACATAAAGGAGAAGAGAGAATGAGAGGAAGATAAAGAAAGGTGGAAATAAAAGAGGAATTGGGAGAAAGGAGAGGAGAGGCAAAGTGGAATAGAGAGCTTGAGAAAAAAAGACATGGCCAGTTTTTGTCTTTTAATAAAAATGGCCTTTAAATTTGAAATTATATTTAATCCTGTCATAATTTTAGTCAGTTTTGCTGATTAAAATAACATAATTTAAGTATATTAATTTCAAGTTCAAGTTTAAGTTCCCTTTGTGCAGATGCAGTTGTAATATTGTTTATGTTGTGTACACGACCGTTCAAAAGATGTTTTAATATTTCTGTATGTTCACAAATGCTGCAAATATTTGATCAAAAATACAGTAAAACAACACTGTGAAATATTATTGCAATTTAAAATAACTGAATATAACTGAATTTTCAGCATCATTACTCCAGTCTTCAGTGCCACAGAAATGTTCAAAAAAGGCACTTCTTGGAAGAACATTATCATTTTTTCAAAGATTTCCCAGAAAGGAAATGAGTTGTAGAAGTAAAGAGGAGATGGAAGCAATGACGAAGGTCCAATGCGAGACATTACAGACTACAGGTGGGACGTCTCTTTGAGCTTCAGGAGGTAGAGCAAATTAGACAGTGACAACAGGAGGTGAGAGATGAGTGGAGGAACTTATTCATTCTCCTCCTTTGATGAGTTTAGCAGAGATCGTGTCGCACTCTGACCCACAATCCACTTCTTATAATAAAGCTCTTCACTCCACATATTTGTTCTCTGACTCGACTCACCATCCAGTTCAAAAAGATTTTTTAATGTTTCTGAAAGTCTCATATTTGTACCAAGGCTGCATTTATTTGATTAAAAATACAGTAAAAATATGCTGATTGACATTTATTGAATAGAAAGTTCAAAAGAATAGTAATAGTAATCTTTAATAGTCACTTTTGATTAATTTAATGCATCCTATTAATTTAAAAAAAAAAAATCTTACTAAACCCAAACTGTTCACTCACTGATTAGCTCATTCCACATCTTTGTTCTCTGGCTTGACTCGCCATCCTAAAAGCCTCTCATCTTGTCAAACAGTGCTAAGCGAAGTCTTCTTCTAATTGGCTGATTTGGGTTGATGATGTTCCCGCCCCCTCACCCCCGTCTTTTGATGATGTCACCTGAAGGCATGGCCCCCCGCTCTTAAACGCTGCCCCCCTCCTGTACAGAGCTGCCACGCCGCACCTCGGTTTCCGCCTCACGCTTGACAGCAGGCTGCTGGATGAAAGAGAATGCTTCACACCGCATGAAAATTTCATACGGCTCTAATAAATATCTGCAGGCGGTCTAACAGCCACACAGTCTTGTTGAAATGAGTGCTGGCTTGCGCATGGATTTCCCCGCACCCAGCGCAACGTGTTGGAATAGCGAGCTTTAGTTTATCATTAAGATCATTTGGTGAGCGAATATTGGGGAAATTTTCAAGGTGTCTGAACTGCTCATTTTTGGTGGAAGTTGCTCGAAGGGCAGGAGAGATTTCAGGTGTGGAAATGCAAGTTAAAGTGATGTTGCTTCATCTGTAGTGGGTTTTGTTCAACTTTGTATTGAATAAACTTTAAAAAGAGCCTCACATGAGGGTTATTCATTGAGATGCTATTTAGCTCATTCAAATTTAGGGCTAAAAATTAGTTTGTAAGGGGTCTAAACAAAATTTAAATGCAAAACAACAAAAAAAATAAATTTAATATTACACTTTTAGTTTCTCTAGACCAGAGTTTGTCAACCTTTATCCACCCCATCTCCCCCTCTTAGACTCCTAGCAAACCCCTAATATAAAAATGCTAGATTTTAATGGTAATATTTGGTATTTCATAAAAGCATTTTATTTTATTAAAAAAGGAGGATGACAGTGTGATAGGATAATTTGTAATTTATTTTTGCAAAAACGTTTCCCATTTGGGTCTTTGAGGTGGTGACAGATTCTCATGCATCTCACTCTCCCTCTCTCTCTCTTTTCTTCTCTAACTTGTTTCTCTCCCTCTATCTCTCTGTGCTGTTTAAACCATGTTATTCAGACTTAGATTGTGTCTACAAAGCCCCAAAGCCGGAGGAAACGAATGTGACAAGGCCTCTGCGTCTCCGCTCTTCTTCTATTCTAGCTCACTCTCATTCTCAGTAAATCCTCCGACCTTGTGCTCTCTTGCCATTTAAGGTAACACAGCAGCAGAAACGGGGCAGACCTGCTAGCGCTATTGTTTGGAAAGGTTTTTAATATATAGAAATGTGAGTTTAATAAAGTCTCAAATCTGATCAGTTACAAAAAAGGTAGTAGGCTTTAAAATTATGAAAATAACTTGAAATAAAATATTACTTTTTTAGATAGCAAATCATTTTTGAAGAGCTGGAATTGTACTAAGTTATAAAATCCAATATTGCCATGATGTTAAAAGGAATAGAGGGTATGCACATGACGTCACCGTCGACTGTTATGACTGCGGTTACGCCCACTGAGTGGTAAAAAGACTGAGTGGCAGCATTGGTTTAAAGCGTGAATGTCGCGAAAAACACAAAACACATCCAAAACGGGAAAGAGCTTTGCGACTGACTGTACAAATAGCTTTGACACAAAATTTGAGGTATATTTTTATAGACTGCTGAAAGCTACAGAAAAAAAGAAGCAAATGGATCACTGCAATTCACAGAAACAACTGGACTCCAGGCAGAGAAACATGTTTTGCAGTCATCATTTTGTGTCAAAATGTTGGATTTTGGGATAAAATCATACCCTATATATTGTATTGTTATATACTACCAGTCAAAAGTTTGGAATCGGTAAGATTTTTTATGTTTTTAAAAGAAGTTTCGTCTGCTCACCAAGGCTCCATTTGTTTAATTAAAAATACAGTAAAAACAGTAATATTGTGAAATATTATTACAATTTAAAATAACTGTTTTCTGTTTGAATATATTTTATAAAGTAATCAATTCCTGTGATCAAAGCTGAATTTTCAGCATCATTACTCCAGTCTTCAGTGTCACATGATACTTCAGAAATCATTCTAAGCAGAATGAGCAGAAACTCCAAATATGCTTTGCCGCAGAAGAAGATAACGCGTCATATATGCTGTAGCTGAATAAACAGAAGATTGAAATGCTTTGACTGATTAAACATGACTAATAAACACACGATTGCCTTATTCTGTGTAAGAAGCCACATCATCTCACAGAAGGATGCTTAACTGTCGTTATGAAGTGAGTTTGGAGTACAAACATGTTATTAAATGTTGTCTTTTGTTGGACAAGATATTAATGCTTCTCATGTCTGGAAAGATGTTTGACGCATGTTGCTTTTTCAAATGTACATTGTAAGTGACTCAATCTCACAGTGCTTTCAGATTGATTAGCATTTGGAGCCATACTTCATCGACAAACTGCGCAAAAATAATCGCAGCCTTTGCGATTTCATGATTGCAAAAAAAAAAAGAATCGAGTTTAAGTTTAATGTTATTTTTAGTATCATGCAATAAATCTTGCAGCCCTAATAAACAATTACTTTTGTAGTGTTTTTTTGAAGCTTGACAATATGGAAAAGGGCAGCTCTGACATTCTGCCTAATATTTTGCATTAGAGAGAAGAAAGAATATCATATGTGTTTGAAACAACATGAAGGTCAGTAAATGACGTTAAAAGTTTTATTTTTGGGTGAACTATTCCTTTAACATCTGCAAAAGATCCCTATCATCACAATGCATAGCAATCTAAAAGAGAGTAACGCTCACCGGGAATGAGAATACCTGTGGATCCGAGAGGATTCTCAGCATTTTCACAAGCTGAAACATTATTACTTCCCATATCGGTCCTTGCATCAGCTCATTTAGACTCTTATTCTTATTCAGATGAACTCTTAGATCCACATCAACATTTCAAAGACCACACACTCTAACTGCACTTTGTAAAGACAGTTAATAACTTTCTATCAGCTTTCATATATTTTTGCAGACACAAGTTTTTCTGAAATGTGAAATGGGGAGCTGTAATTGGAGAGGCGCTCTTGAATGGAATAGACCACCTTCTTCCTTACCTTTAGAAAGATGCTTTTGATTGCTCTGCCTTCATTCACAAAAAAAGTACAAAATAAAATAAATAAAAATCAGGTTATCTTTCTATTAGATGAGTATTCCAAAGCTCTGTCTTGTCTCTTTCTATAGGCCTTGAGACACTTTTAATGGGAAAACTTTCAGAATTTTTAGCTTAAAAAGAACAAAAAAAACTTTGAAACCAACATTTTTTTCTCTTTTTAATATTTTTGTTTATTATTACTTTGTGCAATAATAATTTATTTAATTATTAATTATTTAATTTATTATTTAATTGTTACACTTTTTCTATTATTTTATTTTATTTTATTTGTTGTGCTTTATCTGCGTGGCAGAGCAGTCACAGATAAAAAGACAATATATATTTTACATTTATATAAGAAAGGTTTGGCAAATTAGCACAGACAGTTTTTTTCTCATGGATTTACTTAAACAAGACTTTTTTTTTCAGGAAGCACAGTTTTGTCTGAATTCTGTATTGTTTATATTGCATCCACAGCCTTTATCTTGTGGCAGGCAGCTTTCTTTGCTTCTGTCTCTGCTGGCGTGTTTCTGTTAGTTAGTTCGTGTTCTCTGAGTCTCTACTTGTCAGTGTGGTTTTGGCTTTTCTATTGGTCACATGTAGCTTGACATGCACATATAAAAACATGCTCTGCAGCTGCACTCCTGCTTCAGATGCTGAGATGGTTTCTTCTCTGTGTAAATGTCAAACATTTCTCAGTCTGAATGTGTCCGGAACATGATAAAACCAGCTTCCACAGATCACAATCGTCAGGTGATGCACAATGGAGTAAAGCCTCTGTTTCAAATCCTAGTGAGCCATTCTGTCTACTGCCTACATAGGTTGCGTCTTAATGGAAATGGAATCTCTTAAATGATTTAGAACAATCTATATAGCTAACATACTTAATACTAATATTGTTACTCATATGAAGACACACAATTGATTTTAATACAGAATGACATGATTAGTATGTTGTAAAGCTACACTCAAAAAAATATTTAGGCTTAAATTTGAATTACACAGTTTCAACATTAACTAATAAACTTAATGTGATGCATATTTGTCAGTCATACATAAATTAACTACATTTATCAACAATACTACTACATAGGCAGCTCAATAGGTTTTGGAACAAGGCCAAAATGGCATTTTTATTTCATTGTAATTCATTTTACTGTAATGAGTTAACACAGATGTAAATTCTCAGGCAGCAGTTAATGATTCATGAGGATGTATTTTGTGGCAGTTTGTAAGGTGACAGAGGTGATAAAATAGCATTTATAAATGATAAATGGGCATTTGGTGTCAGTGCTCACCTCAGCAGCAAGCACACTCATTGTCCCTGCTGCATGTGTGCATTGTTTTTTTTTTTTTTTTTTTGGTTGTTTAATCTACAAATAGCATAAACATACACATGCTGGAATTTTAATTTATTCTACCTTAAAAATGTATTCATTCTTTCATGCTTTTTAAGTTGAGTAACAAACTGGGAGTTTCTTGAGCATATTAGAATGATTTCTGAAGGGTCACATGACACTTAAGACTGGAGTAATGATGCTGAAAAAAGCAGTTCTGCATCACATGAATGAATTACATTTTCAGATATTTTAAAATAGAAAACAGTTATTTTAAATTGCAATAAAATTTCACAATATTGCTGTTTTACTGTATTTTCGATCAAATAAATGCAGTCTTGGTTAGCGTAAGAGACTTCTTTTAAAAACTTTAAAATATCTTACCGACCTCAAACATTTGAAGAGTAGTGTATATTGTATAAACTATTATTTTTAAGTAATTAAAGATAAATTGTCTTTTGAAGTACAACCTCATCTATAGTACTTCCTTTTATAGAAGTATAACACAATGAACAAGGAAATCCACTTGAAACAATACATCTTCAAAATATATGATGTTTACTGTGCTGAAACGGGGTTTCTAAAACTAACTAATCTGCAACATATTGAAAACTGTTAACGAAAAGGATTTGGCACTTGTATGTCGGTTCACTTAGTATTTCTGCTAGTTTCTACTGGTTTGGCATTTCTTTTGCAATTAAAGTGATAGTTCACCCAGAGATCAAAATTTTGTCATAATTTACCTTCATAATATTGCAAACCTTTATGATTCTGATTCTTATAGTCACTGGAGTTTTCAAAAGCTTCAAAAAGGACACAAAAGAACCATAAACATATAAAGTAGCCCATGTGATTCATTGATAATCTCCTGGATCACTGGATCAGTTAGAGTCAGTGAGTTGAACTAATGAATTGTATCAGTCTGATCCATAAATGAATCATTCAGATCAGATGTGTGAACTGGATCAAATGATTCATCCAAGACCTGACTCGAACAATTTGTTCACAGATCAGACTTAAAAAAGACTTAAATTTTAGTCTGTTCCTCACCTAAAGCTATCATATGACTTTAGAAGTCTTGAAATATAGCCCATGAATCACTTTTATGATACTTATTAGGTCTTTTTTGAGTTTGACTTCCCCAGTTCTCATTTATTTTGTGTCCATTATATTCTTTCCCATTTTATGCTTATTTTTGAGTAAATTAACTTGTGTGCACTCTTTCGCTGAGTTAAAAAAATAGTGTCTAACTTCACGTGCATGTATATGCATAGATGTGCTCGTGCTCTTGCCTCTTTTTGAATGCAGGGTAATGTGTGAGAGGCTGTCGGCGCGTGTCTCTGCATGTATCTGTTTGTGATATATTTACGTCGATGTGTGTTGCTCTAGCCTGCTTCCTTTAATCCCCAGACTAAATAGGGCTCAGATTTATAACGGTGGGTTGTAATGAGACATTGATTGCATTGAGAATAGGCCATTTAGTGTCCACACTGCAGTATATGAGCCTGTCTCTGACGGACCCTAGAGTCCTCTGTAGGGGTGGGGCGGGGGACGTGGACACAGTCGGCTTTGTCTGCCATCAATAGGACTTGTGTACTGTCCTGGGGGGTGTCACTCAGATGAAAGTTTTTTTAATCTTATTTTTTATTGTTTTTTTACTATGTTTTCTTTCCTTCAGTCTTTGATCTGTATCTTGATTATATTTTATTATTATTTTTTAAACTCTGTGTTCTTCTCTTGAATATAGAGAAATCTTTATTTATTGCACTTTTTATTTTATTATTTTAACTTGTTTTATTTTCTTTTCATTTATACTTTTTTATTCTTCTCTCGGATCTAGAGAATTCTTGTCCATCTGTACCTTGATATATCAAATATTTTAAATATGAAGTATTATGTTAGGTAGGCAAAACACTACACATTTGTGTGCCATGATGGTTACACTTTATTTTAAGGTGTCTTTGTTACACTGAAATTATACATTTAAGTACTGAGTAATATTAAGTAAGTACATGTACTTACTAAAGGGTTAGGGTTAGGATTTGGTTTGGTTTAGGGTTAGTTGCATGTAATTATGCATAATTTATAATTATTACTGGAGTAACTACATGTAACATATGTAACAATGACACCGTAAGTGTTACCGATGTTTTTGTTAATTGGAGTTTTGTTAATGTAATTTTCATAGTTTTAGCTTGTCAAACTGTCAAATTAGTTTACTGAGAATCAAATTATCTCTGGTTCTAGTTCCCATTTATATGCATCTTCATTCATTTGCTATCAGATATGTTGACAGCTGAGGAAGCTTTTATATTGTACTTTTTTACATTTGCTTTCAACTCGTTTTATGAATGCATTTGTATTGGATATGACAGAAAATTGAACTTGAAGGAACTAAAGTTAATATTCTTGTGAATTCTTGTATTGAAAATGTATTCCATCATTAAATTTAAAAGTCTATAACGGTGTAAAGCCAAGTATAGTGTTACCATCAGTGGTTTATGGTACTGGCCTTTATTCCTCTCTTCTCATTTTTTCATTTACCTTGATGTGATCAGAATTTGACCTAGTAGCGCTTTGGATCATAGAGAACTTGATCACTAAAACCATCATCCTCTCAACTGAGGCATGACAGCAGGAGAATAATAGAGTTTGGAGACTCTCTTCAGTCATCAGGCTAATCTGAGATAGGCCTATTGTATCACATGTGGGCTAATTAGTGCTGTGTTTATTCCAAACCCCTCGATACCAAGAAAGTCGACCTTGGAATTATTTCTAGATATTGCACAAAAGAGGTTTGGCTGCCTTGGGCCTCCCTCCCTCTCTCTCGCTCATTCTCTCTGGCTTTCTCATGATTTCACATGCTTCAGATTATTTTACATTTTACATTATTTTAGCCCTCAAGCTCTGGAAAGAATAGACCATTTCCTATGGCATGAGCCAGGGCTACTGAATGAATTATGAGTGTTAAAATCTACAAGCAATGTTTGGTTCCTACAAGAGTATTCATAAGGATGTGGATTGCAGCAAACAATTGGATTGCTGGGCAATATACCAGTTCCAATTTCGTGTATGGTATGTATTTTTTTAATAATGCCATACTGGTGCATTGCTGAAACAACTGCGGAATCTATTCAACTGCCACGAAGAGCACTAAGTAGAGTGTATTGAGAGGGGACCTCTATTAACTACATACACCTCTTACTAATGTTTCAAACTTTATAACACAATAATAAATAACCCACACAACTAATTCTCTTTAACATAGCAAATACCATATAGAGCTATGGATACTGTGGAAAACGTAGACAGAATCACGAAATCCAGTCACAAATGAAACTTACTGTGTAAAGCAGAATGTCAGAGTTTTTGGATGAATAAATCAAAAGTAGGATTGTACAATGAATCAAATCTTGATATGGACTAGTGTCTGTGAATATTAAAGCTCAAAAAGACTGCTAGTGAAATCTGAAGTCTGCATGTTCTGCATGTCTGTCTGAATGAGTGCCGCAGTTTCGTCTACTACTAGCATACTGAAGCATGCGTGATGCTGATGGTGTTTTTCGCATCTGGAGTCTCACTATTTGAGGACATGAACACATAACAACTTCATCGGCAGAACTACTCTGAGAGTCAATATACGAGCATTTCACCATTTCATTTAGTAAAACTATCGTCATATCATATAAACACAGACGCTCAAATGTCTTCACGCCGATCTGTCAAAATAAAAGTTTGGTTTAACTTGAAGAAATTATAACAGTTAGCCTATATATCGACTGTACAGTAGTGTACTTCAAGTAGTAGTTTATTAAAACACACAGAAACTTAAGGTCTTCATTACAACCTGCCAAAATAGATGTTCAGTCTAACTTGAAGAAATTATGAAAGAAATATTTTACTATTGCACAGTAGATATACTGTGATATACTGTGAAATGGCCAGAATCTTAAAAAATACTGTGATACAGATTTTTGGTTCTACCACCCAGCACTAGCCACATGTTTAATATGTCAAACATTTAATGGCATCTAATCGCATTCAAATATTGAATCGATGTAGCAAACACAAAATGAAATTGTAATTGAAATTTGAATTTAAGGAAGTAGACTTAAAATGGTATGAAATTCAATAGCAGGTGGAAGTAGTCAGGTAACAATACTAGTAAACCTCAAATTCACATTTAACAAATAAGTCTTTCTTTCAGAATTCCATTTTTTCTCCATTTACCTGATCATCTTTTACTCCATAGGCCCGGAGATATTTAACAGTGAGGAGAGAGAATGAAAAATTTAAAGCTAACACACAGACAAACTGCTGACAGCGTCAGCTCTGGTGTTTCTCTTTGCGGCTGTTATGCGATTCCTGAATTCTTCATTCGTGCTGTAGCTGCATTAATATTGAAGCGCTGATCTAAAGTTCACCTCTCAGGTCTCCATTAGCAGATCACCCACGCTGCTGCGGTGCCCGTTCGCGTCAAGACTAGAGGATGGGCCTGAATTTAGCCTGGCACATTTGTTTCTGTTCTGCTTCGTCTTTTTTTTTCTGAGGATGTGGAGGCAGAGAGGCAGTGTTCAGAGATCGAGCTCAAGTCAAAACAGTTAATGGTCAGATAGTGTTGAGGCCAGTGATACAGGGGAAAGTACTTTCTACAACTCCTGTAACATCTGCAAGGGAGAGATCACCTCAGTATAACACAAATTTGGTTTTAATTGCACAAAATTTATGAAAAGATAATGAGCTGTGTATTGGAGCACAACAATAAAATAGCTTATTCTTTGTGGTATAGACAAACCCTGGTGGAAAAAACAACAGGTCATTGCAGCTTCAAGGAATATTCCAGGTTAAATACAAGTTAAGCTCTATCGATTTCCACAGGCTTATACCTCAGTTTGTAAAAACTAAATGAAAATTGCATGTACAATAATGGACAGACAATTAAAGGTGCTTTAAGTAGAATTTGAACAATGCTGGTGGACATTGTTGATATTTGAAATCAACCCAAACAAACCCCATTTCTTCATTGCTCCACCTCCAAAACTCACACTCCAATCCTAACCACCCTGCTCCAAGTCGGTCTCGAACCCCGGCCCGATCGCCTCTGTCATGCGAGGCGAGTGCACTATCAATGACGCTAAACACAGCATTATAAATGTCGTTACTGTCACTGCTGATCATTTTAATGCATTCTTGCTGAATAAAAGTATTCTGTCCCAAAACTTAATGACCACAAACTATTGAAAAGTAATATAGCAAGGTTAGAAAGTGATTTTTACCACACTAGGCTCATGTCAATCTATAGAGCTTCACTTGTCAACTCGTTACCAGTTTTGGCCATTATATTGAACATACCAGTCCTTCCACTAGCATAGCTGAGGTGACCACTACCTCGAGCCACTTTAACCCGGTATTATCAACCTAACTGGAGGTAGTGGTCACTTTGACTATGCTAGTATGCCTGGTTGAGTTAGTTTCTAGCTAAACCAGCTACCAGCAGAAAAGTGACAAAAGAATAGTAAGAAAGTAAAATTAGCTGAAGTATCCATGTAAAAAAAAAAAAAGAGCCAAGAGTCTCTGTATCTTGGTAGTGAAGCAAACTTACAATTGTTTCTTCTGGACTCAGCAGTTTGGACAGTTGTGTCACAGCAGTAGAGTAAATGACAGCAGTATCTGGCCACGCTGTTTCAAGATGTCATCTTCAATAAAGAGCTGAATCACTCTCAGAGAGAAAAAACAACAACATAACATTGACATTTCACACAAGCAGTTATTTACTGGTGACAATTTTATAGTGATTCATGTGTCCCCTGCAATCAGAAAGGCAGTAGAGTCATGTGAAATGTATTCTGAATGTGTTGTGTGCGGATCGCTTACATGTCAGACATTCTTAAAAACACTGCCGCATGCTGCTGTGTTTGAGAAAGATCACTCCCTAGAGACTGACCTTATAGACTTCCTGATACTTGCTGTTCTCGGAGAGCTCACCTCAGGACACAGAAAACCATCGATTACCTCCATCAGGGTAAATGAGAGTTCATACCCCTCAAACTCTAAATAGATGAATAAACAGGCTGCTGAGTGTCTTTGTTGACTGGCTGAGTGAGTTTTAATCTCCTTTAATGGGACAGTAAGTAATATGGCTGTCAGGGTTGTAGTGTGTAATGATTCTTGATGGTTTTGCCCACTTCTGTAAAGAATTTAGGAATAGACCAAAAAGGTTTGGATTTGTCGTGCAAGTACGAGGCCTAACTGAGTTGGCATGTCTATTTGTGAAATCTCATGTTTATTTGTGTCGTATGTTATTTTGCTTACCAACTCCGTCCCTCTTGACTGTCAGGTGTACATCTATGATGTTTTTTTATATACACATGGAAAAGGTGGTGCTCACCAGAGCTAATTGCATCAAATTATCAGGTAATCATTATTCATATTGATCTACACTAGTGCACTAATGTGGATACAGAAATAGAGCTCATAATGGAGTGACATGAATAAAACAAGTACATGAATGAAACATAAAAGTAACATAGATTAAATGATACATATGTTTATAGATTTAAATGCAATAAATGATATAGATTTTGAATATAAAAAAGAAATTGTAAAAGTATCATAAAAACAACATAAACATTACAAAATAAATTAAATTAATGTAATTAAATTATAAACACACCCCTGGAGCAGTGGGCAGCCATTTTATGCTTTAGTGCCCTGGGAGCGATATATATATATAATGTGTTGAATGTGTGGAGAGGTTACTAAATTCGGCTGACCAATTTTAGACAAACCTTTTTTTACCCACAATTATCATGTAACTTTTTCCCCCCAAAGATATAATGCGTGAAAGTTAAAATTTGCATTTAAAAGTTTAGTTCACTTTAGAATTAAAATTTCCTGATAATTCATAATACCCCCATGTCATCCAAGCTGTTTATGTCTTTCTTTCTTCAGTCGAAAAGAAATTAAGGTTTTTGAGGAAAACATTCCAGGATTTTTCTCCATATAGTGGACTTCACCAGGGTCCAACGAGTTGAAGGTCCAAATTGCAGTTTCAGTGCAGCTTCAAAGGGCTGTACGTGATCCCAGCCAAGGAATAAGGGTCTTAACTAGCTAAACGATTGGTCATTTTCAAAAAAAAAAAAAAAAAGTAAGTTTATACTTTTTAACCACAAATGCTAGTCTTGCACTGCTCTGCGATGTATCACACATTATGTAATAACGTTGGAAAGGTCACGCGTCACACGTAGGCGGAAGTACCGGGCAAGTGTTTAAAAAACGAATGTGTAAAGACTAAGTCAAACTGCCAATGAAATGGAGCTTTTCACCCTACCGCAGTACCGCAATTTTTTTTTTAATGTCAAATCAACTTACATAATTAATGTGGTTCAGATAACATAATATTTTGAGTTTCTGTTGATTAAACCAATTGGCTTCATTGTATTAACTCAAATTTTTAATTTCAATGAACTCAAAATTTTAAGGCAACCAGGTAACTTTTTTAAACCAACAATTCTTTTTTACAGTGTAGCATGACCTTTCCAATGTGATTACGTAATGTGTGGCGCATCACAGAGCTAGTGCAAGATGAGCATTTGTGGTAAAAAGTATATAGTTTTTATTGTTTTTTTTGACCGATCATTTCAATAGATAAGACCCTTATTCCTCAGCTGGGATCATGTAGAGCCCTTTGAAGCTGCAATGAAACTGCAATTTGGACCTTCAACACATTGTACCCTGTTGAAGTCCACTATATGGAAAAAAATCCTGGAATGTTTTCCTCAAAAACCTTAATTTCTTCTCGACTGAAGAAAGAAAGACATAAACATCTTGGATAACATAGGGGTGAGTAAATTATCAGGAAATTTTTAATTCTGAAGTGAACTAATCCTTTAAATTCCAAAAGTGTCTATATTCATAATAAAATACTAGCTTTACTATTTACTAAATACTGTGCAGTATAGAGCTGGAGTCCATATTCAGTCTATAAATGGCCTTGGTCTTGTCATGTTGCCTTTTTGTCAGATGTATACTGAGCACAGATGGAGATGTCGAACTCCATGGAAGTCAAGAAGGTTGAACAGTTCCTTAAAATGATGAAATGAAATGATATCTGATAATATTAGTGTGGACGGCTAGTTTAAGAGCCCTGCAATATGGCAGATGTACTTTAAAGTGGATTAGGGGTCACTTGCTGTGCATTGTGGGAGTTTTGCACCCTGTGTGCAGCTTTTCTCTGCTCCCTGTGACTGAGGGATTTACCTTCTGAACTGAGATTTGCCTTATAATATTTTATGTAATATTATGGTTATGTTATACTGAAAATAACCACTACATTGCTGTTGGTTCCAGTTCAGAAAACTTACTGACCAAATGCGCATCTGCACTCGAGGAAAATTATCAATACCAAGCAACACATTTGTTATTCTAATCTGTCTCCCAGAGCGTTTAATAGCACACAGCTCTTAATCATATCTAAAGTGCTTTCAAGCGCTGTAATGCCGCACCATTGGCCATCAAGCATAGGTAAAAACAGCACAGCAGGTGTGCAGCACCTGTCAACATTAATGAGCTCCAATTCTTTATGCAGCAGGATTTCAGGTTTTGATCCTTCAGTAATTATAGCGAGCGCTCTGTACTTTTGAATTTACTGTAGTTTCTGGAATATATTTGATGCTCGTTGTACGGAACTTAAAACCTGTTCGCACTTCAAACGCTGCGCTTAACGATTCATGTTGGCTCAGGATTGCAAGGTTACAAGCACTGATGAAGGAAACGGCATCGTGAACGTCCAACCTAGCCAGGGTAAGCAGAGCGCTCCATTCAGATGTGATCATGGATATAAAACCATTCCCTGTGAAGGCTTCACCCTCCACAGTGAGAGACGAACATGAAACAGCATTTGCAACTCATTTTACTTTTGTGATGTGACACATTTCCTAGAGAAAATATATGGAACGTGACTTTATTTTATATTTTATCCATCAGGAATTGAGTGAATCTTGGAAAGTGGGTGTTACATGCCAGGAAAAAAAGTCAAAATTATTTCAGATATTTTTTATTTTGATGAAAGATTACAAAGACAAATATTAATTTTATTTACATGCGCTAATGAAGGAATGCCCTAATGTAATTTTATTTTAATAATTAGTTTTTATCATTCTTAATGGTACAGATATATAATACATTTTGATAAAAGAAATTACAAAAAAAATATTTTATTTTATTATTTAATTTTTTTTATGCTGGGAAAATTAAATCATTGTTATTGGTACAGATAGTAGAATTACAGACAATAATTTGTAGCTCACACATATTTTTTTTGTAATACATGTAAGACCTGACCAGATATTCTCACTGACTAGTTGTGTAGTTCAAGATAACTATCCCGAACAGTGTGTGTGGGGACGTGTCTTGTCATGGGTAAGCTTAATAGCACTAAATGAACTTGAAATTGATTATAAATCGTTCATTTAATATGACGTTTGTCCATGATTTGGGTAAACCATAGATCATCTGGCACAGTCTAATATAATTAAACAAAATATATTAAAAATATATATAAACAAATAAAAAAATACACACACATATGATGTTTGATTAAAATTAGATATAAAATAATTTTATTCATATTATTTAAACCCTTCTTATGTGTGAGATTGAACAGTGTTTGCATAAAACTAAAGGAATGTAGAAGCAGAGGATCCGAATGGACCACATTTCCATATATTATATGAAATGAAGGAAATGTAATGATAAAGATTGGCGAAGGATATGTTTTCCAGATGTCTAAAATAGCCTAAGGCCATTTTAGTCTGTGGCTCGGCTGGGTGAGCTGATATCAAGCTTTGAACATGTTCAATAAAGGCTGTGATCTGTTTCACCACATGGAGTCGAACGTTTCAGAGCTTTATTCAAGAACAGGTAGTCATTGGATTACTAAGATTATTACTATCCGATCACACGTTGGTGTTGGTGCCTCACTAGTGCTCTGAATATTGACATTTAAGTATGATGTTCTTTATATTGTGGCCGTCTCCAGTGCTGTACAAAGAATCCTCACACACTCAGTCTCTGTGACTCCAGGGAGTAAAAATACAGCAGAATAAAAGTGTCTCTGGGCGAACTGCCGATAACATCTGTCTGAATGTCCACATGCTCTTTTTTTATCTGAAATGTGTTTTTATCATTGAGTCCTATAGGCTTTTTCCATTCTCTGTGAAGGTTATTTTTATACAATAGACCACCAAGTCAAGACCAGCTTGACCTTTTCTCTGGCTTTTGTTAACTAAGGAAAAAAAAAATAAAGAAATTCCTACCGAATGAATTGGCACATAGACCACCAGCAGGGTGTAGTCTGGCCCGCTCACTCCATCAATCACCCCGGCCTCCATCGCCTGTTTGTTATTTCAATATCCGTGTCCAAATACCTGGAAACTGAAAGGTTGAGGCATGTCAGAGCTGTCCGTCGCTCTGTTTCAATCGTTCCCTGTGCAGACACGCTGGATTGACTTGTTAGAAGTCTAGACTGCGTCGCCCCCTTGTCCTCTGCGCCATAGCTGAGAATCCATTTCAGGGAATCTATATGAAGTTTAGCAGTTTTTACACTCTATGCTGCCACAGGTTTCTTGTTAAATGTGTGGTTTTGAGGTTCAAATGGTGGTGTGTTTGTGTCATCAATGTGAATTCTAGCTATTAATCCCTTATGCTAGGTGTTGATTTAGGGTTTAGTATTATCGACAACACTTTATAATGTGGTCTCATTTGTTAACATTAGTTAAAAAGAACTAACAATGAACTTTTTTTTAGAGCATTTATTAATCTTTATTCATGTTAGTTAAATAAAATAAAATACAGTTTCTTATTGTTTGTACATGTTAGTTCAAAGTTTTAATTAGTAAATTAAAATAATTAATAATTCCTTCTGAAGGATTTGGTAACACCTGAGTCATTACTAGTGGGTTACCATGAACTTCATTTTAGAATACTGATTCAAATAATTAGTAACTCCATTAGAAGGATGTAGTAACATTTAAGTCATTACTACCCAAAAGCTTACGAAAACCTCAAAACTTTACAATGATTTCAGTCAATATTAAGGAGTTATCCTACTTTTCACTTTAGAATACTGATCCAAATAATTAGTAATTCCTTCTGAAGGATTTAGTAATACTTGATTGTTCTCCCGCGGTAGAAATCGTGTTCCGGGGGGGAATGCGGGGGCACCTCAATGCGATGCGGCACTTTCACTTTTGCGATCAAAGGGGCAGGGGCTCAAGCCCCCCCAGCCCCCCCCCTTGTGCACGCCACTGGTTAGTAGTTACTAGAGTGTTAATAATGCCTTACTTACTTGTTCCTATGTAGTTATACATTAATGATGGAACAGTATTCTAACATGTTACCTAATGTTGACATATAAAGGTACTGTTGTTCATTGCTACTGTATTTCATGTTATTGCATTAACTTGTATTAACATATATAACCTTATTTTAGTGTTACCGATGCATTGAAGAGAGTATTTTAGCAAAATTTACACAAATTACACATTTCGCAACTAAAAATTTGTTCAAGAAAAAAAGTCAACAAAGCGATTAAAGCAATCTGATTGCACCAACGAAAGACATTTTTAAAAGTGAAGTGTGTAACTAAGCCATTTCAAAAATAATGACTCTTTCAAACAGAATTCCCAAACAATTCTCCTACTGGTTGAACAAACAGTGAAGACTCCACAATGACACAGTGCCAAATGTCTTATTTGTAGCTGAGTGTCATATTAATCTGTGATAGGACAAAGTAAAAAAAAAAAAAACTGGACACTTTTCCTTTAAGAATGTTCTTTCCCTCTTTTAGTTCTTTTTTATATCTTCCTGAAGAGTTTTCAAGGTGATTTACATGCTATCTGAGAAAAACGGAGAGTTCTGAAGATACCTTCAGATATAATGGATACGAAATGTCTCATTCTCAAGGATTTTCCACAAATAACTGCACAGAGATGGAAAGGCAGGGAAAAACCACACAGAAAGAGTGAAGGTAGCCAAGAACAGAAGCGTATTCCCTGCCTGACACCTCTACCTTTGGAGCAGAGCCAGTAATTGTAAAAGAAAAGCTGCCTCCAGGAAAACTAGTAAATAAAGTGGAAGGTGCGGAAAAGAAGATATAAAGCGCTCTTAAAATGAAAGAGGGGCTTTATATCAAGATAATCCACAAATGCTTACATAGCATGTCCTGCCTGGGTGTGTGTGTGTTAGTGTGTGTGTTCAACGAAATGGCTATTTTATGAAAGGTTAAACAAGCAAGCGCTTCTCCTCTGTGCCCTGTGCCGTGGCCCTGCGCTCCAGGAGGCCAGGGAGCATGGGGCCCTCGTGCTGGGCACGCGATACTCTGCCGGGCCCCCCCGTGGCCCTATTGATCTCTAGATGTTAAGCTCCCGCCTCCTACACACTCATGGATATTTGCGTCTCAGTCTGTGCTGAAGAGACGTATTGGAGTCATGAGATTTCTAAAGCAGCTTGTTTGAATGTTCCATCTGATAGACAGTCAATTCCTGCAGGGCTTCATGCTGTGACCGTTTTCCTCTCTAAACCTCTCCAATCCAGATCGCACATTTTACTTTCCTAATTTATATTCCTGGCAGTTTTATTTTAGTATAATTCTATACTATACTATACTATATTATACTATACTATACTATACTGTTATAGTTTTTAACAAATTTATTGTTTTTATTTTTTTTATTTTTATATTTTCTTCATTTTAATTGTTAAAATGTGTCTTATAGGTTTTATTGTTTTTTACCAGTTTTTGTTATTTTACATAAAGTTAAACTAAGTTAAAATGATAAATGTTGCTTTGGCAACCATATGAAATAAAAAAGGTTTATGTTAATATTTTATTTTTCAACTGCTTACACACATTTTTAAAACTTTGCCTGTTTTTCAAAACTTTACACACAAATCCAAGAATTGCACACACAAAATGCCTTACATCTCTTGCAAAATGAAGCTCTGCATTCAAAATATCACAAACACATCTCAAAAGCAAACACGTTGCAACGTTACATAGCAAACACCTTTGCCATAATATTTTTTTTTTCAAATGTTCTTTCATAAAAATGTTAAATATAAATGTTAAAAGCCAACATTCAAAATGTCTTTTCATATTAACAAACTTTGCTTTTCTAATATTTACATATCTAATAACGTCTCGGTTACGTATATAACCCTCGTTCCCTGAAGGAGGGAACGGAGACGTACGTCGAACGTGACCGACTGAAAGGGAACTTAGATTTATGAAATACTTAGAATTTCAAGTCATATTCAAATTCAAGTCAAATTGCAATTCTGCATCCTGTTTGCAACCTTGATTCAATTTTAGGAATTTAATTGGAATGTAGAAATGTTTGTCTTGGTAATCTTTTGTCAAAATGTAGCAATTTGCTTTACTTCAAAAACAAGCTTCATTTTCAGTTGATTTCACAAATTACTCTTTTCAAATTCCTATTTTTCTTTCTGAATGAAATCAAGTCCCATACATTTTTCTCATTTAATGTACTCTTGTACTTTAAAAATATGATGTTACGAAAGTATAATAGGTTGCAAACAGCATTTTATGTTGCCATTGTATTGTTTTTCACTCTTGGCACTTGGCTTAGTGTGCATACTATACTTCACCAGTACCATGAGTACCATGAGCTCTGACTGTCTTCAATAGATAATCATCTTAGTCTAAATGGCTCACTTGAAGCCTAAAAAATCTTAATTGCTGTTGAGTGGCTTCAGTTGACCTAAAAAATAAAATTTCAGCTTTTACTTTTTTAAACTTATATCCTGTTATTTATTAAATTTTGAAGTTTTCAAAAATACAATGATAGTTTATAGTGACTGTGTATGTGACTCCATCAAAGTACAAGTAAAAAATGTCAAAATGACTTCAAGCTCTCACAGAATGAAGTCTTCATATGACTTCAAGCTCTCATAGAAGAATTTGCAATATAGCACGCTAGTCATTTTCTTTTTTGAGTGAACTGTTCCTTTAAACACTAAGATTTCTCTTCCACCTTCTGCCAGTTTGGAATCGATCACAGACACTTTGCACAGACTGTCTTTGTAATGGAAAATTCTCCCTCCTGAACCCAACAAATACTTTTCTATTTTTTGCCAATTCACAGTAATGAGTGCTGATGTGGCTTTTACAATTATCAGTACAACAAAGGCTAAAAGAAGGTTGATTCATTATATAATTAAATTAATCACAAACTACCATCAAATTAAAGATCACAGGATGTTCCTTTAATGACTTAGTGGTGTTTCAAATTTAAAGCATTTCTTGTCACCAACAGTTAATCAATATCTGTCAATAATCAGTAAGATTAGAGAGGTCATTTTGAATAATTAGAGGTGTTGAATTGCCTCGGGTTACTCTGGTCGCTCACTTGGTTATCTGATTTGAATTGATTACCTGATTTGCATTTCTAACCAGGATACCATCCCCATTAATTCCATCTCCAGATCATTGTAAAGATTGTATTACACACATGATATTTCTGCAGTTGTATAACACGTTAAAGTAGTGATAGAGGGAGAGAGGCAATGAGAGAGGCAAGGCTTGATTGAAACAGTGAATGTATAACTGTAGAATGAAGATAAAAGTGTGTCCATACAGAGCCGTGCTGAGATAAACAGGTGGGCACAGGCAGGCAGACTGGTATTAGCGGCCACATGCATACCCACGATCCAAAATTAACACTCTCACACTGTCAGGTGCCAAATGTGTTGAAACTGGCTTTTGCAAATAAGTTTACTTTACTGTAACTTCAACGTGGTTTAAGTTGAATTGCAAATGTGAGCAAAATAAAACATTTTTGTTTCAACCATCGTGCAGATTCAGTACACTGAAAAAAAGTGGTGTAGGATTTACTTTGAAACAGTTTTCACTCAGAAATTGCTAATAAATTTCACAAATAGTTACAAAGAGATGGCAAGTAAGTACATATCTGCTAAAGTGAAACATTCCAGACTTTACAGATTTTTTTTTGCTTGCTCACATGTTACAATTTCCGGTTTGTACTATAACCTATTTCCTTCATGTGTCACTGCCTTCTTACTATGAAGAAAACAAGAGCATAGATGTACATGAATTATTAGAGATCAAAATTTTGGGCAATATTTGCTCAAAATTTGGCTTTCGTTAGGGCAGTACCTCTAATATCAAGGCCTTTCCGCACCATAACATGGGCTATGACTCAATATGGCTGTGTGCATTGTCCTATTTGCCTTGTTCAAGGGTTGATAAAAAAGACTGGTATGGTAAAAAGTGCTCAAAAATATTTCATCATCATCATATTTCGTCATATTTCAAGGCCTTATGTCCGCTTTAACACATACTCTGTGGCGGCCGAGAAACCTTGCCGCAAACTGGGCTGATAGTGCAATAGGTGCAATATTGTGCATTGTTGATTTGCTAAGTGGCACAGTAGTGCTCAAAGTGCTCAAAATTTGTATTTCATTTGGGGAGTTTATTTATATTCTCCTATATAAACCTTTAACAGCCAATTAAAAAATATTGGTACAGTAAAATGTGCTAAAAAAATTGTATTTCACAAGATCAATGCACCCTTTATTATACCACTTTGTTGGATTAAACGCATCCTTAGAGGTGGTGGAGAAATGCTGAATTTCTTTATTCAATTCTAACAGTGCTTATCGTGAGCGGCGGCATTGACATAGAGGACTTTAAGAAGTGTTTATGAACCATTGAAGATAGCATAAAAACTTAAAAAAAATATTTTTTTACAGTGTAAATGTTTCTAGTTTTCTTTTCCAGGACTCGATTAAGCCAACAGAAATATATACTTATTTGTGGTAGATACTGTTCCACCAAAATTTGTGAGGGGTTATTTTGTAACTTAAACGCCCGGTTTCACAGACAGGGCTTAGCCTAAGCCAGGATTAGGCCTTAGTTCAATTAGGGTATTTAAGTAGCTTTTATAAGCGTTCACTAGGAAAAGAAAACATTAATGGTGTGCATCTTGAGACAAAACAATGGCACTGATATATTTTAAGATCTGTCAATACAAGTTACTTTCAGTTAAAACAGCTCAAACATGTATTTTAGTCTAGGACTAGCTTAAACTTTGTCTGTGAAACTGGGGGAAATAGATTAACCCTAAAAAGGGATTTAAAACTCTTAAAGAGTGCATGTTTGTAAGTAATGACAGCTTATATTGAACATTTTTTGCAAAAATCACTCAGGTGAAATGTACAGTCCTACTCTCAGACATGTTATAAATCTGATATACAGTATTTTTCATGAGCCAACATTTTATACTGCTGCTGTTCTGGATGTTTCTGGCTGTAATGGAATGTAGTTTGCATGCTTTACGTACAGTGACATCCTGTGTCGTTGGCCCATGCTGCTGATGGTAATGAACAAGAGCTGGATTTGTGGATATGGTGTGTGTTAAGTTATTGGGTGCCTAAATATTCCCAGACAGGTCGATAGCTCGTCTGGTAAGACAAATGGCATGGTTACGAAAATCTTGCTAGAGCAAAATTGAAAAAAAAAAATCACTTCTAACAGCAGTCATTACTCTGGGAGGCCAATTAAAAAACAGCATCTCTGTACAACACCATCTGTAGCCAACAGCTATGAGTGTGTGCATGTGTAGTTTGTATTTATGTGTGTCATCGTCCCAAGAAAATCTAGGGCAATTAACAGAACAGTCAGAACACGAGCAATTATAGAAAGTCTCTTTTTGTATATCCAGAGAGAGCGGCGTCCCTCGGTGTCTCTCCTCTGGAATTCTTATCCCGTTAGGAGGTGGTGACCCGGGAAGTGCTCGGATGGTTAATGACCCCTTCACCCAGCGGAGTTCTGCTCTCAGAGCTTTGCCTGGGGTTTTTAATTAAAACTGCACCCTAGTTCAAAGCACTCTGAAGGTTCTTGGTGCTGAGCCAGTGGGGTTGACTAAATATCTCATTTCCTGCTGCGGGGCAGAGACGAGGAAGGGCCGAGTGTAATTAGCCGATATGAGGAAGAGGAGGCTGCAGGTGTGTTGAGAGTCTGGAGGTTTGGGATCAGTACTGAGAGTCCGTCCCTGATCTGCTTTCCCATTCAGAAGGTGTTTATTAAAATCGCCTGCAACTGCTGATCTCTGGACAATTTAATTTGAGCCTCCTGTAGTTGTAAGAGAAAAATCACAAATGAGATCTCTTTAAAATCTTGTCGTTTCTAATAAAAACCAATGAGATTAATTGGAGAGCTAACAGACTCCAGTAATGCACAAACTGAAATTTCTCAGTTTGCCAAGATCTTGCCAGATCTTTAATATTAAAATTTCAAGTCAGAACAAAAAGTCAGAAAATAGCTGACGTGAAATGAAAATTCACCCTATTTATATATTTCTAAATGCATGTTATTGATCTTATTGTGAACAATTTATCTGTGCATTTGTCTCCAGTCTTGTGGTGAAATGGCAGACTTCTCTGATGATGTAGGCAGGACTTCTCCAATCATTTAGTCGGTTTAAACCCTGCCCCCTCCTCACATTTCACCAATCAGCAACCAGCGGATAGTCCCCATCCTACATTTTTTTTTCTTATAATATGGAAAAAAGAATAGCTGCCACAACTTCCATTTCATCACGACTTTAACTCAAGTTCAGTCAGGACCACTTAAGTCAAACAATTACTAGAGACAAACTTTTTAGTCAATTTTTTATTGGCATATTTTGCTGAAGTTACATTTTGCGGTATGGCTCTGTTCTAAGTTCCCCATCCTTTTCATGAGCCCCATGATAGCTAAGACCGGGAACAGCAGCAGCTTCTGGGGACAACCTCCCATTTTTTAACTGGGAGAGCAGCACAAAATCCCCCTATTGAGAACTTGGAGCTTGACTACGAGGCCTGCCTGAACTAACGCAGAATGCTTAATTTCTTCCACAACTTCCACCTTCATTTTATAGCTCTTTATAAGTCTTGTTTGTGAAGTGCTGATTTATTTTTTTCTGCTTTTATATAGATTTTTATATAAAATCTGTTTCTAAAATGCCAATTAAGCTCAAGTAACCCCCATTACTTTCATGAAAAAGTTCTCATTAATGTGAAATATATACACTACTGGTCAAAAGTTTGGAATCAGTAAGATTTTTAATGTTTTTAAAAGAAGTTTCGTTTGCTCACCAAGGCTGCATTTATTTAATTAAAAACACAGTAAAAACAGTAATATTGTGAAATATTATTACAATTTAAAATAACTGTTTTCTGTTTGAATATATTTTATAAAGTAATTTATTCCTGTGATCACAGCTGAATTTTCAGCATCATTACTCCAGTCTTCAGTGTCACATGATCCTTCAGAAATCATTCTAATATGCTGATCTGCTGCTCAAAAAACATTTATTGTGTACAATTGTACAAAATATTTGTGTACAATTTTTTTTTCAGGATTCTTTGATGAATAGAAAGTTCAAAAGAACAGCATTTATTTGAAGTATAATCTTTTGTAACATTATAAATGTCTTTACTGTCACTTTTGATCGATTTAATGCATCCTTGCTGAATAAAAGTATTAATTTCTTTATTTCTTTTCAAAAAAATAAAAATTCTTACTGACCCCAAACTTTTGAACAGTAGTGTGAAATGTTACAAAAGCTTTGTATTTCAGATAAATGCTGTTCTTTTGAACTTTCTATTCATCAAAGAATCCTGATAAAAAAGTACACAACTGTTTTCAACATTGATAATAATCATAAATGTTTCTTGAGCAGCAAATCATCATATTAGAATGATTTCTGAAGGATCATGTGACACTGAAGAGTGGAGTAATAATACTGAAAATTCAGCTTTGCCATCACAGGAATAAATTAATCTTTAAACTATATTCAAACAGAAAACAGTTATTTTAAATTGTAATAATATTTCACAATATTACTGTTTTTACTGTATTTTTAATTAAATAAATGCAGCCTTGGTGAGCAGACGAAACTTCTTTTAAAAATATTAAAAATCTTATCGATTCCAAACTTTTGACTGGTAGAGTGTGTGTATATATATATATATATATATATATATATATATATATATCACATTAATTATATATATATAATCACTTTTATCATTCGTTTTTACTGCATTTTATGCTATTGTTAACAAATTCTCTGTTACAGTAATGAGGACCTAATGAGAAGCATCATTGAAGATAATGGGAATTACATAGAAAGTCAAAAGTAAAACATCCAGAGGCATTGCAGTAATTAGAATTTTGGGCTAAATTGAGCTTAAATTGTGTCAATATTAATGGTCCTGAAATGGCATTTATTTTCTTCAGCAAAATGTCTTATTTCTTTATTTTTTAAGGGGTGAAATATGACCTGTTCCTGACAGGATTCACACATTAAATTGTACAACAAGTTAAGTGAAGAGAATATTGATGTACTCATATGAACATTAACCTTTGACCCTCACCTTTGCGATCTCTAGAATAACCCCTGTGGATGTCAGATACTGTAGATCATCACATATTGACAGAGGAAATCAGATGTCTGTTGCCTCGGGCTTTACTATATTATTTACGTCATACAGGCTTACATCGGCCACAAATCTTTTACGTCAATGTGTTATCCAAGAAATCAGAATGTCTTTTATTCGCCAGTACCGGTAGGTGTCTACCTGGTCACATTGGCATCTGCTCAACATTTATGAATACTTAAAAAGTCACCCAAAAAAATTCACAATCTTCCATTTGTGCTATTTCTTGACTATTAATAGAGTTTGGACTATGAAATAGCACAAATGAAAGTACAGTATGTGAATTTTTCGGGGACCGAAGATGTTAAACAAATCAAATGATCTAGATTGTCTTTATTTGTGCTTTCTTAATATTTTGTACATTTAACGCTTGCATGAAAGTCATTGACTCAAAGTTGTTTACATATACAGTATCTGTCCTCTCACACATATTCATTGGGAGTGAGCTGAATTATGAAAGAGATACAGAGATGTTCCTATGGGTAGAGAACAGGTGCATTGTGGGTCCGTGCCCTCAGTCCAACCAGGTGGAGAGACAGCTCATGTTTATAAGATCACAGGTTTTATGCTGTACTCTCGCACATTATGCAAATAATCCTGCAGTCCTAGCAGTAATGTTACTATGCAAAAGCATGCATTACAAAATAAAGGACACATTCGCTTACACATGATTCCTAGCTGACTCTGTCCATATAGACACTGCGTGTGTGTGCGTGTGTGAGAACAGCAAATGCTGAGATTGATTTGTAAGTGATCTAAACAGAAAAATGAGATGGAAACCTGTAAAAAAAGATCTTTGCAGGCATTCTGAGCTGTTCATATGTGCTCATTACAGTATATCCAAATGTGCTGCTCACATGATGCTTCATTTCAGGCAATATGAAGAGTGCTAAATAATTCACAAGATGCTGGTGGGATCAAACGCAACGTCTGCCTCTGTTTGCGCTTTTCTGAATGCAGAAGGGTGTGTGTTGGTGTTGGAGTTTTAGAGTTTGGTCTACTAGGGTATCAGCCTTTTGGCAATTTTCTGTATGTATCTTGATGTATTTGTATTTGAAATGGCTCAAATGTGTTTTGTGTTTTTTCCCCCTCAATCAGAGGAGCCATTGTTTTGACCAGACAACCATTGTAGCCATTCAGATTATATTAAACATTCAATATTTACTTTTCCAAAAATCATTTTAATATTTGATATAAAATGCCATACAGAAGCTTTTTCCTAGAGATATTTTTTGAGTTTTTATTGGGTGAACTATCGCTTTAAGGAATATTCTTCTAATGACTCATCTAATGACACCATCTTTAGGAAGCTTAATGTCCATATAAATGTACATTAATATCATTGCAATTATTCATGATGTTACTTAATTATTATAAAGCATTCAAAACATAATAATCATACACTACTGTTCAAAAGTTTTAATATCTTTGAAAGAAGTCTCTTATGCTCACTAAGGCTGCATTTATTTGATCAAAAATATTATTCTATACAATTATTATATTATTATTCAGTTATTTATATTATTTGATCAAACAATTATAATTATTATTATATAACTGTTTTCTATTTGAATATATTTTAAAAAGTAATTTATTCTTGACGAGCTGAATTGTCAGCATCATTACTCCAGTCTTCAGTGTCACACGATCCTTCAGAAATCATTCTAATATGCTGATTTGCTCCTGATGAAACATTTTTTCATTTAAGTTCAAAAGAACGACATTTGAACATTTTAATGCAGCAAAAGTATTACTTTCTGACAAAAAAAAAACCTACTGACCCCAAACATTTGAACAGTAGTATTACATACTAGATGCAGAGCTTTGAGAAACATACGTGCACAATCTGCTTCCATAGACCTTTGTAAAACACACATACGCAGAGTCACACTGCGTAGAAAATCAATGGTTCCGCTCATTAGTATATTGGGTTGAGTCAGTGTGTCATTCATGATTTTCTCCTCTGGCATGTGGTCATCAGATTAGCTCCAGACCGTCTAATAGAATTGAGTGATAATTTGACATGGTCATTGTGATGTGGGTTGGTGCGCTCACTGGATTAATCTCCGTGGAATTCCCTATGGATCAGCACATTTCTCAGTCAGTCTCTCTCTGACAGATATGATGTTTTCATTTGGGACTTCTTATTGCTGTTGAATTTACTCAGGCGTTGTGCTTAGATTTCTTTCAGAAGCTAAAACAAAGCCATTCATATGTGCCCAGGACTGTGTGTGAGCGAGTCTATTTGACAGATCCTGTTTATTCAGGAGGAATCACTGAGCAGGGAGAGGTCAGAGGTCAGAATGTGTTACACACTCACATAGATTTAACCTTCACCTCTCTTTCCTCCATATGTGATACTGTTCTCTGCGTGAGTTGTGAGTTTATGTGTGTATCTTGTTTAGACATATTTAAGTAGCATGTGTGTGTTCATTCATAGGATTATTCACCCAGAAATTAACATTTTGTTATCATTTAGTAATCCTCATGCCATTCTAATCTATATTATTTCCATTTTTTCTGTGAAACACAAGGAGATGCTAGAGTTTCTGAGCTGAGCTTTAAAATTCAATGAATGTAAATGGTGACATTTAGTATCAAAGTCCAAAAGGGGCTAAAAAAAAAAAGGCAGTATTTCAACTGCCATGCATGCTATATATACCAAGTCTTCTGAAGCCACAGTGTTTCTTATAAGACCCAGACCCAGGGGCGGATCTAGAAAATTATTTATAGGGTGGCAACGGGGTGGCATGAGGACTGTAAGGGGTGGCAACACCAAAGCAAGCAAGCATTCAGTAATCTATACATATTATATACTGGGATAAATATGGGGTGGCAATGCTGGTAGCAGTTGCTACACCATGACACCCCGGTAGATCCGCCCCTGCACAGACCAAAACCATTTTAATGAAGTCCATTAGAGAACATTTATTGCATCATTCATTCAAACAATGAGACTCTTTATAAAATGGCTATACAGCCATTCAGATCCATTGAAACTCTGATGAAATCTCTGTAATGGTGAAGTGTACTGACCTGTGGTTGAGGTAATTGCCACCTTCAGTACAGTGGAAATAGTGGTCCTCTCTGAGACCACAAGATCAAGACATTGATAATTACAGGTTCAGGGAGCATTTACCTCTCAGATTACTCCATTAAAGAGATTACGTTTTCCCAATGTAAGTAAATTCTCTTTCTGTGCTTCAGATCTGGATAAGCCTGTGCTCACGGTGCACCAGACGGTGGGTGATGTACGAGGGAACTACTATCAGGAGAAAACAGTGTTTTTACGATGTACGGTAAACTCCAACCCTCCCGCTCGCTTTATCTGGAAACGGGGAAATAAACCAATCGAACAGAGCAAAGACAACGGTGTCGACATCTATGAGCCTCTGTACACGCAGGTATAACACATACATTTGTTTTCTATCATGACTTCTATTGTTTTTATAATGAGCTAATGATATTTTCTAGGCATTAGCCCTGCACCTAAACTTTACAAAAGCCTTTTTGCATTTTTATATTTGCATTAAGATTTTAATTTAGTACATTTATTAATCCATTTTTCATTGTAGGGACTGTTGGCTTTCTGTTTAATTAGAGACTTCA
Source organism: Hypophthalmichthys molitrix (assembly GCA_037950675.1). NCBI lineage: Eukaryota > Metazoa > Chordata > Actinopteri > Cypriniformes > Xenocyprididae > Hypophthalmichthys > Hypophthalmichthys molitrix. The sequence continues at coordinate 23,602,636 of CM075504.1, forward strand.
TTGACTTTATTTTATTTTATTATTTCATTTCATTTAGGACATCCCTGGGTGTCCCAAAAGGTTTGGCAAACTTTTGGAAACAATTTTGTCCCTAAATCAAAATAGTTTAATTAGAGTTAAAAATCATTTGAACAGCGGATAACAGCAGGAGACCTGCTCAATCACAGAGAAACGTACTCAATAAATCAGTGATCCATCAGTGATGAATTCATAATCTGAGAGCTTATTATTAAAGGTGGGATGGAAGGAGATTGATGGCTTTGCTATTAATAATGAGGATTATTCATTCTCCTGATGGACTCAGTCAAAAGAATTAGAGGAATTTAAAATTCCTGAATTCATTCTCTCTTCATCACGCACACAAAGTCTCTGACATTGCATAGAAATTATGGGTCATTTTCTGGAAACGGAATTGTACCTTTTGTATCCCATTTGTGTCCGCATGATACTGAACTTAGTCACATTATTTGATAGATTTAACCTTTTATTAGAGCATAATGAAAATACATTTTGGAATGTTTTTTTTTTTTGGAATATCAGCCAATTTGCCAGTTCCAGTTCATTATATTTAAATGGGTAATATAGAATTTAAAAACATTTTGCATTTATTGAAATTAAAATATCATGCTATTACTGCCTATGCATCTTTTGCGATGCTCTATGTAATGTAAATGTAATGATTTGATCTTTCTGACATTATATTTGAAGAAATTACATCATCAAAGTCTGTTTAAGTTAAAGTCAGCCACTTTGTATTGCAACCTTTATCTGTTTTTCAGCATTTCTACATTTGTGTTGTGTAACTCATTATTTTAACTCTGTGATGGCCCAGGTGGAAAAATATGATTTCATATTTGAAATATGAATTTCAACACTAAAATTCTGTAGTAAAATTATAAAAAAAGAAAATGATAAAAGCACAAATGGCACTGTTTCCAAAGGATGACCAGCAAACTTTGTTTGTTTTCATTATGTTTAAATGCATGCTCTGTCTAACAGAAGAAATTTTTATGTGATAAATGTTTACATTGTGAATGTTTGTGTGCATTTGCAGGGTGAGACAAAGGTGCTGAAACTGAAAAACCTCCGTCCACAGGACTTTGCTAATTACACCTGTCAGGTGTCCGTACGGAACGTGTGTGATATTCCGGATAGCTCTGTCACCTTTCGCCTTACCAACAGCACCAGTGAGTTCTTGTGCGCACTCAAACACTCACACTCTCGCGTTCGCTCTCTTTGCCTCTTCACACAGCAACTGTAGTGAGTTTTGTGTGCCTCTTGATTTTGTGAAGCTTTTGTGAAAGTTCTGCTTTAATTTGATTTTGCTCATTTTATTACAGGAATAAAATGAATTGCGAACGGAGTTTCTTGTTGCCGTTAGCAGATTCGGAGAAACTGTCTTTTCTCCTTCAGTTCTTTTTCTTCTCGAATGCTCCTTTTCCCTCTGGTTATGTGTTGACCTGTCAGGTTTAATCCACCTTTCTTTGATTACATCTTCACTTTTCCCTCTTTTTATCTCTTTCTCTTCTGTGTTCTCTCGTTCACTATCTGTCAGAGTTGTGGAGATGTTGAGCTCTGAACAACACAGGAACAGTCACATGTGTGTCTTTGATCATGTTGGTCTCTGCTGCACTGGTTTGTGTCTCAGGTCTGTCTTTGTTTTCAAGGCAGACGTCACTATCATTGTGCTGTCCTGTACTGAGAAATCAGCTGATGGGATGTGTATTTTTTTTTTTGTTAGAATAGATTTGTCAGAGCTTTGGCCAGTGGTTAGCACACATTGATCTCTGGTGCCTATATGGGGGATGTGAGTTCACAACATATCCTGATCTCATTCCCCCTCTTCTCCCTGTCATTTTCTTTTATTTGAAAAAGATACAAAATAAACCATTTTGATATAAATAGGGATAAATAAATAATAAAAAAAAAAAACATAAATTGTAGACTGAGGCTTTCTGCTCCTGTGAATATTTCTCTTGAAATTTATTGATTTAATGTATGGTTTACGTTATTATACTCCAATAATAAGGCATGTTGTCACAGTACAGTAGATAGGGTAAGTTGCCACAACTAGAACCTGCTGTTGATTCTGATTAGAGAAAAAAAAGGAATATAAAAAAATCAGTAATTAAAATGTAAATAACCTTTTTCTTTTCATAAAATTATTTATGAAAAGATAAAGATTAAATCATTTTTAAATTCTAATATATACAGTAAAATGGTAATAATGTGAAATATAGCAGGTTTTTTTTTTTTTTTTTTTTTACAATTAGTATATGTTTTTAAATATTTAATTTATGCCTGTGATGGCAAAGCTGAATTTTTAGTGTCACATGTTCATTCAGAAATCATTCTAATATGCTGATTTTGTGCTCAAGAAACGTTTCTGAATATTACCAATTTAATGCATCCTTTTTGTATAAAAGTATTAATTTCTTAAAAAAAAAGTGAACAATAGTGTAAGTCTTTGTGACAACTTTCTCATGTGTCAACTAGCCTCGGTCTCTCCTATATGATTATTTTTTTTTTTTATCACATGCTTTCATAAGGTTGTATAGAGTGAATAACTTAAGATGATATTTCCCTCTGAAGGCTTATGAAAGCTCCTTCCTTGTTAACTAACATTTTCTTCATCGTCAAAAATTGTTTGTGTAATCTGTAATGAATCGAATTCAGCGCAAAAGCAAAAATACGCCTGTGACTGGCAAATAAAAGAGAAATCTCTGCTAGAACAACAAAAAATGTGACTACAATACCCAGAGAAACCCTTTATGAATTAGTCATGTAAAAAACATGTTTGTTCGTGTTCAAATTAGCAGCATTAAGAATTCATGCACGAGAAACGAGTTCAAAGCTTGCTGAGAAAATCTAAAAGTAGCCCAAAAGTTCCCCCCTCTCTGTGTGTGTCTTTATTTCCCTCGTTTCTCGTTCTGTCTCTCTTGTGATGAGTTTGAAAGACTGGTGATACTCCTCTTTCTGCTCTCTCCACTAGAAAGGCAGCTGTGAAATAGTCAATAGAGATGAGTGAGTCTGGAGTGACAATATCAGAAGTATGTACCTCTCACACACTTACAGACACACACACACTGTGGCGCCCCATCGGTGTCCTGCCCTGTGGAGAAACAACACACTGCTGCAAATTGGAATTTGTTTTCCGCGTGGCAGGAGCGCACGGCTCGCGAACACACAGCTCACTGCCGAAAGAACAAAACGCTGATTTGTTTTTCTGTTGATTTTCATTTTCTTTCCTCTGAACTGACGAGCAGGAAGGGGGCGAGATGAAATTGGAGGGGAGAAATGCATGTAGGATGCTGCGCTGAAGTTTGAGAAGTTAGTCTCTTTGGAGGGTAGAGTGAAGGAGACTGCGTCTGGGCCGAGGATTCGATGCGCTGCTTTAAATTACAGGTCGATTGTGACGTGTAACTCCAAATCTAGCTGGTCACCGTGTGAAGGTCAAGAGCTTAACTCAGAGAGAAAGACCTCCTTTAACACTCTGATGCTGCTGTCCACTATGGTGGATAGATCTTCAAGAGCCATTTTTAACCATTGAGGGTGTGAAGATGTATCTAAACCATTATTGCTGATCACCTTTGACCTTTTTCATAATTTTTATACAGTTTTATTCTTTTATACAGTACTGTTAAACATTTTGGAGTTTCAAGATTTTTCTTTTTAGATGAACTTTTATTCATTTTATTCAGCAAGAACACATTAAAAAGTGACAGTAAAGACATTTATAATGTTACAAAAATATTCTTAAATGCAGGTTTTTTACTTTTATCACAGTTTACACAAAACTATTAAGCAGCACAACAGTTTTTAACATTGATAATAATAAGAAATATTTCTTGAGCAGCAAATAAGCATATTAGAATGAATTCTTAAGGATCATGTGACACTGAAGTTCACTGAAATTCAGCTTTGCAGCACAGGAATAAATTACATTTTAAAATGTATTTAAATCGAAAACAGTTATTTTAAATTTTATTTATATACACCGATCAGGCATAACATTATGACCACCTTCCTAATATTGTGTTGGTCCCCCTTTTGCTGCCAAAACAGCCCTGACCCGTCGAGGCATGGACTCCACTAGACCCCTGAAGGTGTGCTGTGGTATCTGGCACCAAGATGTTAGCAGCAGATCCTTTAAGTCCTGTAAGTTGTGAGGTGGGACCTCCATGGATCGGACTTGTTTGTTCAGCATATCCCACAGATGCTCAATTGGATTGAGATCTGGGGAATTTGGAGGCCAAGTCAACAACTCAAACTCGTTGTTGTGCTCCTCAAACCATTCCTGAACCATTTTTGCTTTGTGGCAGGGCATATTATCCTGCTGAAAGAGACCACAGCCACCAGGGAATACCACGGTTCACCACTGTTCCTTCCTTAGACCACTTTTGATAGATACTGAGCATTGCAGACCGGGAACACCCCACAAGAGCTGCAGTTTTGGAGATGCTCTGACCCAGTCATATAGCCATCACAATTTGGAGCAACAAGCGGGCTTCCGAAGCGGACAATCCTGTATCGAGCAGATCTTTGTTCTGCGACAAGTGGTGGAACAATAACTAGAATATCAACAACGGATCTCACTGAACTTTATTGACTTTGTCAAGGCCTTTGACTCGGTGCACCGAGAAAGGCTGTGGAAGATAGCCCGGCCTTATGGAATCCCATCCCAATTCATTGACATCTTTCTCAACTTGTACAAAGGCTCTTGTTGCTGCATACAGATAGAAGAAGGGGTAACAGATTTCTTCACGATCGAAACTGACGTACGACAAGGTTGCGTGTTCTCACCGATGCTATTCCTCCTCGTCATCGACTTTGTCGGCCACCACTCCGTCGATTGTGCCAATGGTGACCTACGGGTGCGAAACCTGGAAGATGATGGAAGCCATCACTCGAAAGTTGGACGTTTTCCATCCCTAATGTCTTCGATGTATCCTCAAGATCACTTACTGGGACCATGTTATGAATGTGGAAGTATACCATCGCGACGGTACACGGTCCCTCTCCGCAACAGTCACAGAATGCCGTTTTCATTTCACCAGACACGTCTTATGCCTCCCCGACCACCAGCTACCCAAGACGGCGATACTCAGGCGGCCTGCACAAGGCCAGTTTGTTCATCACACTGGAAATAGAAAGTAAAATCAAGCGTGTTGCATTGTTAGATATCAGATTCTACATACTAGGGCTGCACGATTTATCGCGATAAAAGCACACGTGATTTGGCAATGGCTGCGATTATTTAATGCACAGCTTGTCAGAGCTGTGCGGCTCTGTGATCAGTAGTAAATGCTTCTTCATCTAAAAAGCCAGAGGGAGCTCTTGTGCAGAAACTCAAAATATGCCCTGCCGCAGAAGAAGCTTAGTACGCAGATAACAAGCATCATATCGCTGTAGCTGAATAAACAGAAGATTGAAACGCTTTGATTGATTAAATATGATTAATAAACACACGACTGTCTTATTCTGTGTAAGAAGCCACATCATCTTACAGAAGGATGCTCAACTGTCATTATGAAGTGAGTTTGGAGTAAAAACATGTTATTAAATGTTGTCTTTTGTTGGACAAGATGCTAATAATTGCTTTCATGTCTGGAAAGATGTTTGACGTGTGTTGCTTTTTCAAATGTACATTATAAGCGATTTAAACTTGCAGTGCTTTCAGATGAATTAGCATTTGGAGCCATACTTCATCGACAAACTGCGCATAAAAAAATAATCACAGTCTTTGAGATTTTATAATCGCACTAAGAATCGCATTTAAGCAATAATCGCGTTTAAGTTCAATGTTATTTTTCGTATCGTGCGATAAATCGTGCAGCCCTACTACATACTACCCTCTGTTGTATACTCCACATTTTGGCAAATGTACAGTAGTAGACCATTATTATTCTGTACATATAGAATGTTTGCAAACTCTACAAAGTATGCATACTCTATAGTGCAGCAATAGTGCAAGTACTAGCATGGGATTCCGTGTTATGATTAACAAATGCTTTGCCTCACCTCAGCTGTGGTAAAATCACTGCACAGCTTTAACTGGCTTGTTGATTAATTTAATAGAAATCTGAGGAGACTCAAACAGAGTCTGTGTGTACTTGGTTCTCTAGTATAAAGAATGTATCATATGTCATAATAATTCAAATCAAGGGCAATTTAATCAACTTTATCACTCACTGAAATGTAAAAACATGGGATTTTAACGCTATGCATGTAAATCAGTCTGGAAAAGATAAAAAAGTGCACATACTTTTGTTAATACGTCAGTTTTTTGCATTTAATTATTTGTTTATTTCATCGTTCATATAGACATAGAGGCACCATCTGTGCAGATCATTCAAGAGGAAACAACTGATATAACTCAATCCCATCACACTCACGCTCAAATTAAGCTTTATTTGGATAATTGTATGGCTGGGATTGAGAGAGCTGTAGAAGATCTGGAAGAGAAAGATGAACCTGGTGGAACGTTTTTCTCTTTAAAACTCTTTTTTGCTCCTTTACCATTTTTATATTTTCCTCTTGGCTGAATTTCACTACACTAGGGTATGATGACCTGTCAATTTAAATGCTTTGGGAATGTGTCAAAGAAAAGAACAGAAAAAAAAAAAAAAAAGGTGAGGGCTTAAAATAGACAGCATTTCAGGCATCATGCTGATGCATGATGGTGATTTTATAGCTGGAGGACTCCGGGTCGCTGTGCTGCTTGTCACTAGCAGCCAGTAAAAATAAGATGTTAGTGATTTTTTTGATAAGGAATTAGTTTTCTTGCTACTTAGAATTAACATTTTGGAGGGGGGAGTTAGGATATAATCATTAGAATGAACAGAATAATACATTTTCTTTTCATGAATTAATAAATGATTTTTCTTTAATTTATTTGATTTTTTTAAATAATTATTTAACATACTAATCATTTTATTAGTACTTGTATTATAAAAATATTGCAAATTGTATTTTTCCAAAGTTATTATTTGGGTATTGTTGGGCGGTTGGAGTGGACGGGTGTTTATTTGACATGTAAGTAATGTCACTGTGCCAAACATTATCCTTATGCAAAATCCACACATTCATTTAAGACATTTCAGTAATGTACTAACAAACAAATATTCAACTGTGCACAAACAAGTAGTTGTCTTCTGTATTTGGTTCAAACACTCACATGGTCTGAGACTGTGCTGCTCACCACATGGAGAGTTACAGAGTTGCTTTTGATTTGAAGTAGTTAATAATCTAGTCAGACAGTACGTGCTTGTGTTGTTGTGTGTTTATTTTCTCTGTGATTAGTAGAGGGATGGAAAGTTTATTTTCTTTGCTATCTTTATGCCATGGATGCCCAGGATTAGATTTACCCCATGTGGGTCACACACAGACACGGACAGAACAGGTGGCATCAGGTAGATGGATTTTTGAATCGTAATCCTAATGCTGTATTGGAGTTTATTCGACCTGTTAAAGACGCCACACTAAATCCTCCTCCCTCACGCCAGTCATGCTCTGAATTTTCCAGTATAAACACACAGTATTGAGCACTGCTCATGAGTGTATTGACACTAGATGAATTTGACAAGTTGTGCGACAAAATGTTGATGTTTAGGAAGATCTTTATTCGTTCTCTGATTTTTAGCCATAAATCTCAGATTTTTTCTATCACAGCAACTGTATATTTCACTATATATTATTTGTACTAGATTAGATTATTCCTACCAATTCAATAAGTCTGAGATTTTTTCTGGTACGGTCAATCCAAGTGAAAGTCTCTTTATAGGGTCCTTTTCATAAAGCTGTTAGTGAAGTGTACATACAGTGGTCACTTCAAGGACATATTTTTGTCATTTATGATTATGTTATCCTGAATAGAGAGCTTCGTGATTCATTTTAGAATCTGCAGTAGTTTATTGAAGGTTTTTTTCTCACTTTGGGTTTTAAAACTCAATTTCTTTACATATTTATTTTCTTGTTTGTTGGTTTGTTTGTAATTAAATGCTACACATAGATGAATAATAAAATGAACTAATAGAGCGTTGAACAAAATATCAAGTTATGTTTACCACAGACCTTGTTTTACTCATATAGACCTTATGCGCCAGAGACACAAGCGCAGAACTATCTTTAGAATTTTGTGTTTGAACTTCTGTTTTTGAGGTAGCTCTATCTTTCTTTGGCATCGCTGTCGAAGAGTAATGAGTAATGACACTTATTGTAAAGTTAACGCAAGTTATCATGAGCATTGCAATGTTTGAAGCAGATGTCTTAACAAATGTCAGTAGACCAGAAAGATTTTAAAACGAGCAGCTCATTCATAAATCTGTAAGATCTTACCTTCACACTGTGGAAGTACAAACAGGAAGACAAAACACAAGGAGTGCTGCGCTGAAAAGGGGCAGAGCTTCATATGGTCTATATCAGGGTTTTTCAAAGATAGTGGGCATCCCTTCTAACACTACATACATGATGGCACCCCCTTCCCTCAATTAAAGTACATAGTATGAACTGCACTGTATAAAATAAGCAGGAAGTATACTTCGTTTTTTTTTTTACTTGTACGCTAACGCATTTTTTACGTGTATGCTAACGCATTTTTTACACGTACGCTAGCGCATTTTTTTTTACGCATATATGTTATTATTTTTTTGCTATATTATGAAGATAGACTACTGAATGTCAGTCAGTCATATGTCTTTGTGTTAGGTGTACCAAGCAGCCTACTGCTTTAATGTGATGTAATATACCTAGAATCAGTTTAGTTTTATTGGTAGGACACTTTTTAAAAACAATCCCATTTAAATGAATCCTCATTATTTGTTGACAGTTTTGTCCATTAATTCAAAGTGCCTCCACTCAGTTAATTATAGTTTATACACACACTGTTCTCTGACTGGCACTTTTGCAAGTTTATTTTACAGTGTGTTTTCTCTGAAGTGCTTTTGTAATCTCCGTAGGCTGTCTTTGTTCATGTCTAGAGGGTTTGAACACAAATGGTTTGTTTGTAGTTCAAATTACGGGGGTGGATTTCTAGCTTTGAATATATGTTAATTAATGCAATGTGGGTTAATGTGCATCGCTTAACATGTGCTAGTGCTTTAGGGGTCATTGTCTCCCTGTTAGGATGTGTCTAATAAAGGGTTGGTTAAGTGTTGGTTAGCTGTGTTAATGTATCTCTGTCTCTGCCTCTTTGAGCCATTAGCTGCCAGTAATTGGCTGGGCTTAATTGCACAAGCCTGGTCCCCACGGCAATAGAGACAGCGGATGTCCGATCTCTCTATACTTGTTGCTCCGGTGACTCTCTCTCCTTCACACACAGACACACATGTTTATTTTTGTGAATTGTGGGGACATTCCATAGGCGTAATGGTTTTTATACTGTACAAACCGTATTTTGTATCCCCTTACACCTAAACCTACCCATCACAGGAAACTGTGCACATTTTTACTTTCTCAAAAAAACTCTGTATGATTTATAAGCCTTTTGAAAAATGGGGACATGGGGTAATGTCCTCATAAGTCATCCTCTCCTTGTAATACCTATGTCATAGCCATGTCATTATACAAATTTGTGTCCTGATATGTCACAAAAAACGTGCGCACACACACACACACATACTGACTTCTTTACTGGTCACTGACACATATTTCCTCCTTCCGTCCATTTGTGTGTGTGAGAGAGAAAGATAGAGTCTGTGTTCAGAATAGCATACTAACATACTACTCTCTTACTATCTCTGCAGTATATACAGTATTATGTAGACTGTATATAGTATGTGCATTTTATGTATGCATATAAAATACCAGGGATGACCTACTATGTTTGATGAGATTCACAGTAAACTATACCACATCCCATAATTTAATGCACTCGACGTCCATTAAGATGAATGAATCTGAAGAAATATGGTAATTGTTACAAGTATTTTGTATAGTTTTCTGGTTACAATATCTAAAAGTGATTTAAACAAGATAAATGTACTTGTGAAGCAACACTGCATACAATATTAAGGCTTGTTTTTTAGATAATATACTGTAACTTTATCAGTATAATCGTTTCTATTTTGTCTTACTGCACTGGCAGATTTCTTCTCTTGATTGAAGGATAAAAGTGTTAAACAAGTGAAAAAAATCTGTGCAGTAAGACAGAATACACTGATATTCAAGTCTATGAAAACTTATGCAGTGTTGCTTCTCAAGTAAATGTATCTTATATGGAGGATTTTTAGATATTTTCACAGAAAAACAAGTCAAAACTCATTAAACATTCATTTTTTTCTGTAGTGTAACACCTTTATTGACTAATTAATGGATTTTTTTGTGAGATCATGTGATAATGCTGCCTGCCTCTAGGGTCTGATTTCCAATTTGACAAATTAATCTGTAATTATTACTGCTGAAATCTTTTTTTTCTTTTTCTTTTGTCTCATTATTTCATTGCACCAGTTAAAGGGATAGATCACCCAGAAATGAAATTTCTGTCATCATTTACTCCCCCTCAAATTGTTCCAAACTTGTATAAATTTCTTTGTACTGCTGTACACAAAGGAAGATATTTGGAAGAATGTTTGTACCCAAGCAGATCTCGCCCCCCATTGACTGCCATATTTTTTTTTTCCTACTATGGTAGTCAATGGGGGGAGAGATCTGCTTACAAACGTTCTTCCAAATATCTTCCTTTGTGTACAGCAGAACAAAGAAATGTATACAGAATTTTCATTTTTGGGTGAACTCTTTTTATTTGCAACTAACTGACGCCACTCACATGGAAGGTGATGAGGTTATGTGATGACAGTGTAGCATACTAGAGTTTGAAACATTTATTGCTGAATTTCTTATTTTTTTTTCATAGTAGAAGGCAGTATACAGTGAATACTTTACAGTATGTAGTAAATAGTTAGTATCCTGTCTGAACATTGCAATGCTCTTGACAAGTTGTAGCTCATGTGGGTGTAATGGTTTTGAGTTCAGTCATGTCCTGATCGCATTTACTTGCTCTGCTGATGATGTGAGAAACAATGACACCTGACCTTAATACGACATGGATCTCTTCCATATGCATATGCAAGTGCACAACTGAGACTTATCTATAGCAAAGCAGATTTGAAAGTGTGCCTTATGCATAGCAGAGAGCGGCTGAGGGGAGATGCGTCTGATATTGATCAGTCTGTGTCTCGCTACACACACCTGCCATCCCTTACCATCAATACACTGCTCTAATACACCATCAGGTGTAATGAGAATGAATGGGCTGCGTGTGTGTGATGTACATACTCATTTCCCCTTGGGAGAGGACATTTGCCTCTTTGCCTGTTAAAGCAATAGTTCACCCAAAATGAAAATTGGTGTTGTTTGGTCATTTTAGACCGAAAAGTTTTTTTTTTTAAATTTTAAAAATTGCTACTTTATCAGAATGGTACAAAACCCTGTGACTTTTGTGGCAGTCGCTTTGTGACCACAAAAACAATAATAAAAAAAATCAACACAAGTGTGACCGGCAAATCAACAATACCAGAGGATTAATTCAGTAAACTGACGAGCCATGTTTGGTTGTGACATGTGAAAAATGTTATTTGATATCAACAGGAAGATCAATGACAACAAATTTCTAGAAAATGTTATTTATTTGTTTATTTATTATTTATTAAAGGATCTATCATCACCATGACCCTACAGAGGACAAGTATTTTATTTTATTTTATTTTATTTTTTATTTTATTTTATTTTATTTTATTTTATTTTATTTTATTTTATTTTATTTATTTTATTTTATTTAGACAGCCGTTTTGACAGCTGTCCTTTGATTGAAAAAATAAAAACATAATTGTAAAACATTTTTTTACTGTTCGTAAAAACATTGTTCAAATCGGTTTCTGTATTCCATTATAAAAACAAACAAACAAATGACAGCATACAGGTTTGGAATGATACGAGGAATGACATCTTTTGTAGTATATAAATGCAAAGGAGAAACTAAACAAAACCACATTTAAACTGATAAATATGCATATTTACACAATCAATATCAACCTGTTTTCTGACTTTTATCAAAAGAAAAACTAAAAAAAAAAATCCTTGCAGACAAAAAAAATATGATATCAGTATGCTCATTGGCATGCAGATACGATTTATTTTACAGCACTAATAGAGACAGGCATCATTAAATCAGACAGGATAAATTGCTTTAATTATGTTATTGTCGTGTCTTACATTGCTGAGTACTAATTACTTTTCATCTGTTGCCACGGCAGCACGGCTCCGATAGCCTCGTTAATCTGCCATGCTGTTGCGTTACTTCTCTTTTTTTACCGTGGTGAAGCCATCAGTGATTGACGCATGTGATTGACGGATGTGACACTGAAGTGGATGAACAATCCTGAAAGTGACATCCTTCAGAAGAGACAGAGAATGCTTTCCGAGAAGAGAAGGTTTAGCCTTGTTTATTACGCCTAAATCCTTTAATAGAATCTTTCTAGGATAAACTCAGTGAGTGATATACGAAAACCACAGGCGCTGAAAGGTTCATGCTGTCTGCTTTGTTTTCAGAGTTATGCCTTTGAAATAATTAGTACTTATTACTTTTTACTTCTGTCTGGGGTAAAAGTTATGTTTACCGAATTAATACAATATGTTCAAGGAAACTTTTGTCTGATTAGCAGCATCAAATCAAAAGATACTCCGAGTAGAAGGTAACTAAATATCCCTGAGTACAACAATATATTATGCTTTGTTCTGAGTTATATCTGTGAAATGGTCTGTACTTATTTCTTTTAGACGGATATAGATTTTAATCAAAACATTTTTACACATTTTCCACTCTTTCAGTGCTTTCAGCCATTCACTGAGACTGCTGTGCTATTATTTCAATTAATTTTTTACACTCCGGTCTATTATTGTAGTTTAAGACTGGAAACCCACTTCTGCTTTTTTTCGAAAACCAATAATCAGAACAAAAAGCAGCTGGAGGATGATGTGTGAAATTTAACTATTTATCTGATTCCAATGTAATTAATCAGGCTCAATTAAACTGTTAAGAAGTAGAATCTTTTAGTTTGAAGGAAAAACTTTCTTAGGAGCAGACAGAAAAACATTAATATGAATGTTCAGATAGCAATGTGTAAAATAAATGTGACTTACCAGGCACATCTCTACTGAATTTACCACTCTTCTATTCTGTTTTTAAGCTACAGTTTCAAAAGTTCAAAAGGTCATGTTCTCACTGTAAAAAATTGTCCTGTGAATTTACAGGTAATTACCGGCAAAAAAGTTGCCAATACTTTACTGTTAATTTTACAGTTCTTTACCATACATTGCAGTATGTTGCTGTAAAAATACCATGCACTCAATTAAAACTCGTCAACTTATTTCATTTGCAGAAATTGACTGCCTTAAATTGTCTGACTGCCATTTAAATTCATAAACTTATATTTATAACTATATGAATATATTATTCACTTGAACTTATTTCATTTGAGTCCACTAAAAAAAAGAAATAACCAAATTCATTAAAACTAGAAACATCAAGTCAGCTTAAATCTCTTGCAGATAACTGTTACCTAATAACAGCACATGCAATTACAATTAGCTAAGAGATGGTCACTGCATCAGCAACTACACAGTTACTGCCTTTAAATGAAGCAACATGCAGCATAACATCAGTGTTTCTGGATCATCACTGACTGAAGCACAGGCACTACTCTTCTGCACAATGGTGACACAATACTCATATAACAGAAACCCTTTAAATCCCAACAAAACATTAAACACCAACATCTAGTGCAAAAACACATAAAAAAAAAAAAAAACACTTCAATTCAACATTTACTTTGATCAATTATTGAGTTGTATTAACTTTCACTAATACTTCGGTGAAATTAACTTGTTTCATTTAATAAATTTGACTGTTACGTTTTACAGTACATTGCTGTTTTTTCATGATTTTACAATAAACTACTGGCAACTACTGGCAATTACTGTTTTTCTACAGTTTGTTGCTGTAAAATTAATTTACAGTTTATTACTGTAGAAAAGTGTTTCGCTATGCGTGTTTATTTATCTTACACCTTTAACCCTTTAAACGGCACAACAAAATCCCCAGTGTTTAATGAACACTTATATGTGTCCACACTACAGAGTGTTAAGGTAATGATACACTGGGCAACTTTTTGAGCAATGTTGCTGGGCAATATTGCCGAGCAATGTTGCTTGGGCACTTTCCCATTGAGATTGAGCAACAAATTTCTATCTGGATACTTTAGATCGGTTGTGGGCAATTTTCTGAGATCCTCCAATCAGAATGCCAGCAGCCGATCACGTGACCGGCTTGGAGATTTCAGAAAAAAATCAAACAAGATGGCGGCCTCTCAGCGGCAATCGAGCGAAGAAAAGGAGAGTAAAATTATATCTTTGTGTGCTGGTAAGTTGTCAAGTGTCAACTCAAAACAGGGAATTTACCTCATTTAATGTTTAAAATACCAACAAGTGTCCAATTTAATGTGCGAAAGACTGTAATTTAGCCATCGAATGTTTTCAGTTAAATACTAAAATAACGCGCTCTGTTTAACATTTGTAGTGGCGTAGGCTGTTGGGTGTCTGGCACGTGAAAGTAGATTTTGATTCAGATCAGAAAGGCATTTATATTTAATAAAAACGATAAAATTATTTTAAAAGTTGAAATAAAGTGCCTAACAAGTGTTTATAATAAAGTATTTATTGGGTTGGCAATAGATTTGCTCCTCTCTGATTGGTTGCTGCCAACTGTCTGTTGCCCAAATTAGTTGCCCTGTGTCTCACCAGGTTGCCCGTTGACGGCAACATTGCCCAGCAACATTGCTCAGAAAGTTGCCCCATGTATCATCACCTTTAGAGTAACACTAAAGCAGTGTTGAAGTTAATGAGATAATTCAGTGATTAAGTGATGATTGAGAATTAGTGACAAACACCTGCTGTTAACAGGCAGAATCACTGAAGGAAAGAAACAAGAACAGAAAAAAAGAAAATCAGAAACACAAGAACTACAACTGACTTCCAGCCACAGCCTTAGATGAAATCAACTGAAGATAAAAGAAGATATTAAATTGCTCAGTATCTCAGCAGAGAATATATTACCAACTTCACTTATTACTAACCAGATTGACTTTATTTCTGTCAGACATCTACAGAAGTTCTTATTGAGAACTAACAGATGTTGTTTTATTGTTTCGTTTGACGTTACCATGATGGAGGTCAGTGCTCGCTTTAGTTGTGCTCTTGACACTTGACGTGTAATGTTAGTTTTTCTTTGGTTGCTGTCAATGTGTGTTTTGTTTTTGTTTGTTTTTTTTAAAGGCACATTTGTTATGACATGAAGAAGCTAAGAGAAAAAATTGTTGTTGGTTATGTTTTGATTATGACATGATCATTATGTAACACTTAATTCACTGATCTAATCCATTATCAGAAATGTTTTTTTTAAGTTTACTTTTATGTTACACTGTGATGCTACAGCAAAGGATGAAGCAGTGCTGAGCAATCAGTTAAGAATTTTTAAACTCATCATTTACAGAAAATGTTTAATCGATGGCATCACTTAGATTCACACAGACATCAAGAATCATCATATGAATCTCAACAACGGTGACAATCAACAAAAAAGATCAACTCTGAACATCACAAAACACACTACTAAAAGTCAACACAAAAACAACAGCAAAAATAAAGGCAAACAGTAAGAATTAAAGAAAATAACCAGGCAATTAAGCTGCATAATTTATTCATGCCGCAATGCATGCTGGGAGTCATGGATGATTTATTACTATGCTGGTACCCAGCATGCATTGCGACATGAAGCTTTTGATTGTCACCATTGTTGTGATTCAAACGCCAATTCTTGATGCCTGTGTGACTTTTTCAGTAGTTCAAAATGTTTTGAGCACAAACTGTATTCAAAAATCCTTCATATTATCTGGTTGTAACAGCACTGATGGATCTTATGTATAGAATCACAGGAATACCATAACAAAAGTATAAAACATCACCTATATAATAATAGATTAGACTCTGATGAGATCAATATCAGGCCATAAAATGATGATTGCAAGCATTAATAATTGGCAAACATCATCTGATCACATTGTCTTTTTTGCCATAACAAATGTGTTTTGACACATTTACAGCAGCCAAAGAAAAACTAATGTTAAATAATCAAGGGTCAAGAGCACAACTAAAGCAAACACTGACCTCCATCATGGTAAGGCCAAACGAAACAATAAAACAACATCTAAACCTCTGTTAATTCTCAATAAGAACTTCTGTAGATGTCTGACAGAAATAAAGTCAGTCTGGTTAGTAATAAGTGAAGCTGGTAATGCTGTTTGTGGAGTTGTTTAATCAGATCTTGAGAGATTTAATGTCTTCTTTTATCTTCAGTTGATTTAATCTTTTTCTGTTGTTTCTGTTTCTCTTTCCTTCATTGATTCTGCTTATTAACAGCAGGTGTTCATCAGTGTCTGAATTCACACACGTGTTTTCATTCACTCTCTCAAGTGGACTATATTAGTGAACTAATGTAGGGAATAGTGAATGAGGATATAGGGTGTGATTTGGAACACAGCCTCAGAGTGTTAATTCACAGCATATTCCTGTAGGCTACTTTCTCAAAAACGTCACATATTACCCAGAATGCATTGTTTTCTATGGTATATTATTGTATTAATGGATGCATTGTTTTCTATGGTATATTATTGTATTAATGGAAAACAGCATGTTACTGTAGAAATTTGGCCTTTTTTTTTATAGCAACTTTTTGCAGTGCAGAGGTGAGGTGGGATTGCAAACATATCGGCTTTCCCAGGCAGATTCATCCTGCGTCTGCAGGCACAGGGAGATAGAGTATGTAAATAAGCTATATAAATAAGTAAGTATGATCTATTTCAGATAGATTCACCCTTAAATATCACATAAAACCAAAACTTTGGTTGGTTGCTTAAAGTGTCGGTCAGAGGGACTCTTTCTGTCTAAAGCGGCACGAAACAACATGAAAAAAGCAAATAGTGGCCATTTTATCAGACCAGGCAACGCTTTTCTTCTTCTATTGTCCAATTTTGGTGAGCCTGCATGAATTGTAGTCTCAATTTGCTGTTCTTATCTGACAGGAGTGGCACACGGTATGGTCTTCTGCTGCTGTAGCTCGTCTGCTTCAAGGTTGGACGTGTTGTGGTTTCAGAGATGCTCTTCTGCAGACCTCGGTTTGAGTTACTGTTGGCTTTTTTATTAGCTTGAAACAGTCTGGCCATTCTCCTCTGACCTCTGGCATCAACAATGCATTTTAGTCCACAGAACTGCTGCTCACTGGATATTTTCTCTTTTTCGGGACCATTCTCTGTAGAGATGGTTGTCTGTGAAAATCCCAGTACATTAGCCAGGAGATCTGAAATACTCAGACCAGCTGGTTTGGCACCAACAACTATGTTACATGCAAAGTCACTGAAATCACCTTTCTTCGCCATTCTGATGCTCAGATTGTATTGACCATGTCTACATGCCTAAATGCATCGAGTTTCTGCCATGTGATTGGATGATTACTGTAGATGCATCAGCATTGCTTTTCAGTACTGAATAAAATGTTTATTTATAATCAACTACCCAACATATTGGATATAGTTTTTTCTCTGAGCTTGTGCATTCTCCACAAAACTTTAGAAGCAAAACAAGGTCTTAGAAGGCAGCATAATTCATATAACTACCTCTAGTCTCATCTTCATCTTGCAGTTCCACTTTAATTCAGTTCCAAGTTAATTTCTGACCCTTCATTTCTTTTAACTGAAATTTCCTCTATCTATTTGTCTCTCTGATTTGTTTGTCGAGCCCAGAAGTGCAGCAGTTTGTACAAGTGGCGTAAACTCAGTAAAACACATCAGTCCCATTATCGTGAGACAACAGTGGACTGATGCTGCACCGTCCCCTTCGTACCGTTCTGGGAAATTGAAGCGATAAATTCTTTCCTCCTCAGACTCTCTCTTTCTCGTCTCTGTTTCAGTCCCTGTGATCTCTCTGTTATTTGTAGAACAAATACGATTCTTGTATGTCGCTGAGAACTTGTAGTGCTGTTGGCAGTACAGAAGCCCGAATCCCCTCCAGTCTGGTGCTGGAGTACATCAGGATCATCTGCCTCCATGTAGAGACATGAGATTTTTGCAGATCAGATAAAGAAAGATCAGACTAGCCTCGAGTCAGGTTTGCTTCCTTTCCTAAATTAAAGTGCATGCATAATACTTTTTATGTAAACTGTTTTTGTTATTCAAACTTTAACAATCTTTTTTTCACATATATTTATGCTCATTTATTTTTAATTTACTTTTGATTTTGGGATGAAGTACGACCCAGAAATGTTCTCAACAGGTTACGTGAAATTCACCCTTTGAGAACAATCTCCTATTTTTGGGATTATCCAGGATTGTCGTGCTTGTGGGACATAAAATTTTAACCACTTTTGGATGATTGATTGAAGGTCTCAGTCATACTGTATTAACATCTCTTTTTCTCTACAGGGTTACATTTTAATCTCTGGTTGTATGAAAGAATAGCTGCCCTGTAAAAGAGTGTAGATAAAACAAGGATAATTAGTGTAGGTTTTACTTTCGACCTCAAAATTTCATTAATAATACCATTTCTTGGTAATTATTTTGGAAATTTACTAGCAATTCAAATTAAGAGTAAAAACAGTTTCAAAAGTAAGCCTTACAAGAGTTTATTTTTTTCTTTAGTGTGAGAAATGCTCAAAAATACTTTTTACTATTTTTTGATGACCTGGAGTACACTGCAAAACATGTATTTATTTTGTTTATTTTTTTGCTTGCCAGTAAGCATGATAAGAATATTAAATATATATACACTACCAGTCAAAAGTTTGGAATCGGTACGATTTTTAATGTTTTTAAAAGAAGTTTCGTCTGCTCACCAAGGCTGCATTTATTTAATTAAAAATACAGCGAAAACAGTAATATTGTGAAATATTATTACAATTTAAAATAACTGTTTTCTGTTTAAATATATTTTATAAAGTAATTTATTCCTGTGATCAAAGCTGAATTTTCAGCATCATTACTCCAGTCTTCAGTGTCACATGATCCTTCAGAAATCATTCTAATATGATGATTTGCTGCTCAGGAAACATTTATGATTATTATCAATGTTGAAAACAGTTGTGTACTTTTTTTTCAGGATTCCTTGATGAATAGAAATTTCAAAAGAACAGCATTTATCTGAAAAGCTTTTGTAACATTATACACTACCGTTCAAAAGTTTGGGGTCAGTAAGAATTTTTATTTTAATTTTTTTGAAAAGAAATTAGAGAAATTAATACTTGTATTCAGCAAGGATGCATTAAATCGATCAAAAGTGACAGTAAAGACATTTATAATGTGACAAAAGATTATATTTCAAATAAATGCTGTTCTTTTGAACTTTCTATTCATCAAAGAATCCTGAAAAAAAAAATATTGTACACAAATATTTTGTACAATTGTATACAATAAATGTTTCTTGAGCAGCAGATCAGCATATTAGAATGATTTCTGAAGGATCATGTGACACTGAAGACTGGAGTAATGATGCTGAAGATTCAGCTTTGATCACAGGAATAAATTACTTTATAAAATATATTCAAACAGAAAACAGTTATTTTAAATTGTAATATTTCACAATATCACTGTTTTTACTGTATTTTTAATTAAATAAATGCAGCCTTGGTGAGCAGACAAAACTTCTTTTAAAAACATTAAAAATCTTACCGATTCCAAACTTTTGACTGGTAGTGTATATATATATTTACTGTATGACAAGCCAAAAATACTGATGATTATTTAGTGTAAACGTGTGTTGCAAAAGTGTGTTGGCAGGGTGGTCTCTTTGTTTTGGAACAATTTAGCCAATTAATGATAAACTTTTAACATTTTTATCACTTCTGATGCTATTTTATAAAATATTATTCAACTTTTTGGATCAGTTTTAATGGAGCTCAGACATTGGATGAGAATTTCTGGCATTAAATGTGGGGATGTTTTACAAGCCTATTCAGAGCTCACATATTGCCAATGACAATTAATTAGGCAGATGAACACATTGGCAGGTTTTCTGCTTTCTAATTTGAGTCATTTATTTTTAACTAATGAATTTATGATGCTTAACAGCAGTCTGGTCTTGTTCAGGTACAGTATGACAGTTCTAGACTGCAGAGGATAATGAACACAGATGGGAGTGATGTCATTTGTGAGCTGTGTGACACATAAGAGAAGTTGATGCCAGGGTTTGCAGGTTCGAATCTGGCCTGCATCATGTCCTGATGTCATTTCCCATTCTCCCTACATGATGACATAAAAACAGATTGAGAGATTCAGATCACATGAGGACTGATGTGTTTTTGTGCCACTGTTAGAAACAAAGGGAGACTGTCTCTTTGCAGCCATCTCTGTATAGTGTAGTATATTATTATAATTATTATCATTTTTGTTTCTTTGCTATAAAATGACAAACTCAAGTTCAGTTCATAAGGTGATGTTAATTGACATTTATCTCGAAGAGTGGGTTTCATGATGTTTGATTTTATTTTTCTTAACAATATATGAACAAAAAAGAAATTGAGTGATTGAGGAATTTTTGTATTTGACTGTCGTTAGATGAACAGTATGTGCACTTTAATAATATCACTGCTTCAGTAATCACCTGCATTATAAGGTATAAGGACACAGTGTTATTTTTAATGTGTGATTCTGACTGTGAAATTCATTTCTGGCTTAATGATCATTTGTTCAATCATGTGATAAAAAAATGCAACATTTATGTTCATTTTCTTAAAATATCTCTTATGAAAATTGAGATGTGGCTGTTTTTATATATGAAAGTAAATAAATAAAATTATTTTTTAAATTGAAAAATATATCTTAATGGTCCTAAAATATTTAATATATATATTGTAAATTATTTATAAATTATTATTATTTAAATTATTCTTTCTTAAATGCTCAGCAGTTGCTGAGGTTAAATCAGCTGACAGGACATTTTGGCTTTGAAACAGGGAATCAGTGAAGGAGATACTGTAAAGGCCTGTCATGGTACTTGAGTTATGTATCATGCTAAGAATAGCTGTTAGTTCTTAAATCCAAAAGCAGCGAAGAGGTGATTTTTCATGAAATGTTATTATCGATGGTAGTACTGATCTTCTTGACATGTCAAGACACTTCTAGCTTTGAACTTTTCCCATGCTGACGCAAGACCACCTGCACTCCTTTTGTTCTGCTCTATTCTGTAAATGTAAGACTCACTAATCTAGACATAAACAGGAAACCCAGCAGCTTTGAATGATGCATTCTTTTGTTTGTTGTCTTTTATTACCAGCACCTCCTGCTCTCAAACTATCTGTGAACGAGACGTACGTGGTGGACCCAGGCCAAGATGTCACGCTGTCATGTGAGGTAACGGCAGGGTTTCCCATGCCTACAGTCACCTGGTCGCGGTACCCTGGGTCTCTCCCTCAGCGGTCCGTAATCCGAGGTGGGTCCCTCACTCTCTGGTCCGTCACTCCCGCTGATGCCGGCATCTACAACTGCACAGCCGTCAACAATGTGGGAAACCCTGCAAGAAGAACTGTTAACCTCCTTGTGAGATGTAAGTGCGTTTGTTTGTACATATGTGCATTGCAATTTGAATTTGAATGAAAGAAAGTAGATTTGATAGATACGGTATCTTTGATAGATACATAAGTTAAGATGACGGTTCAGTACGTACGTATTGAAGTCATGGTTCGTTACAGGCTCGGTACAGCAGGGGGAGAAAACTAAACATACAATTGTTTATTTTTTCTTCTTTTTTATTAAACAGTGATTTGTTTAACAAATTGTATGTCTTTCTTTAAATAAATTCAATCACAATTAACATTTTCTTAAGGATAAAAAAAAAAAATATCTCAGCTAATGCTGTAAACTATATACAGGGAGCCCTTTCTTGCACATTACTATAATATTAAAGGTTACAATTAACAACAGAGCCTAAACTATTAAAGTAAGGTAAGGTTTTTAATGCAGGTTTTGTATTAACTTCTTCTTAAATTATTACTCCAATTCTTTTTTGAAATATAATCATTTACACAGTTACAGTCCTAACTTGTTTTCATGATAAATTTATTTAAACATATATTAAATAATTATGACATTTCTAACAGGTAATGTATGTAATAAAGTAAATATAATGAATATATAAGCTAATATAGTGCATACATTTAGTGAAATGCTCCCGTCAATCAAAATCGTCTGTTCTTCTTCTGCTCTTTTTCCTGTTGTGGCAGTTAGCAAACAGTGTTGCATTACCATGCGCAGCCCCTTCTGTATTGGAGTGTGGATTGCTTGTGACTTACCGTATTTGTTGTCTAACTGCATAAACCGAACCGTGACATCCGTACCATACTTCTTGTGGGGTGTGGCCAATTCAGATTCACACTTATGAACTGAAAAAGTGCTTTATTTCTGCACTTCTGTTTGGTGGCACAGAAATGACTTCACCTTTAATGGCTGAAATATTAGTTACATCTCAAGCTATCAGATTCAATTTAAGTTTACATATTCCTCAGACCGCTTGATTGACACACATTTGAATGAGTTATGACTTCCTGTCTGTCTTGCGCCTAGCAGAAAAATTGCAGAGCCAGATTTCTTCATATGTATGCGCGGGAGCGTGTGTTTATGTGGCGTGAGCGTGAGTTAGCGGTTGAACTGTAATTAGCTCTCTTGGCAGTGTGTGATTGTGTTAAACTCCTCAAGCCGAGAGGGTTATTCAGGAATGGCTGCCATAACGCCTGCCGTTCATCAAGGCCCGGAGCTATTCTTAGCCTCTTTAATCATTTTTATTTACTCCAATTAATTTGAGAGGAATGGAGGTAATTAGCAGTAGAATCGTCTTATTTCGGAATGTGCAGGGTGCACACTGGATTCGTCTCTGTTGACGGTAATGAGCTCGCTTTGTGTCAAACACACACGCAGGTGCCACAGACGCCTGAGCGCAGCCAATCATCCAGGTAAGGCAGCCGTCTGTTGAAATGCAGGGCGCTGAACATATGGCGCTAAAGTTTCTGTCTCCACCTGCAGGGTCGTTTTTCATCATGTCAGAGCATAAATGCGACTAAGCTGTTATAGTTATGAATTGTGCTTCAGTACTAACAAATTACAGCAGTAAGGTTCAGCTGGGTTTGTGATACTGCCTTTGAGCTCATTATTTTCATCTTTAAAAGCAGTTTACGCCAGAGTCATTATTTTTATCATGCAAATTGTGCTTTTTTTCACATCTACTGTTTGCGGCGAAGCAGACCTCTGAGATGGTTTTGCATAAATATGATGAAACTGATACTGGAAGGCAGGACTGTGTCTAAATTTTAAAGGATTAAACTTCTGAAATTAGACCCTTTTAAACAGCTTCTGTACAGACTCCATTCAGTCTCTGTGCAGATTCATAGTGCTAGGATTGGATGTAGTCAAAACCAAAATGCTTCTTTCATCTTCATCACGTCATCTTTTCGCTCTCTCCGTTAGCCATGAAGAACTTAACATTCCAGATCACGCCGGACTCCAACAAGGACAGCGAGAGCATACAGATGGGTCGAGACCTCAAACTTTCCTGTCACGTTGACGCCCAGCCTCAGGACAAGGTGAACTACACCTGGTACAAG
The DNA here is from genome assembly GCA_037950675.1 of Hypophthalmichthys molitrix. Lineage (NCBI taxonomy): Eukaryota > Metazoa > Chordata > Actinopteri > Cypriniformes > Xenocyprididae > Hypophthalmichthys > Hypophthalmichthys molitrix. The sequence continues at coordinate 23,626,328 of CM075504.1, forward strand.
AACGGTGTTCTCATCTACCCTACAGACAGTCTCATCGTGCTGCGCAGCGACCCAGACATGCCGCCCGGAACCAGCAGCCTGGAAATCGTGGACATGAAGTTCAGAGATCAGGCCACCTACAGCTGCGTAGCGAACTTCCCCGGGAGCAACGTTCCTGAACTGCGAGTGGACGTGAACATCACGCAGAGCAGCGGTGAGACAGCAATTGTAATACCAAAGACACTCAGGGTTTAAGGCCTCAGAGCTTTTAAAACTCACTTGTGCTCGTACTGTGAAATGACCCTTTGATCTGGTTCCTTCTGCTTGTTGCTGATGATGTTGTTTGCTTGTTAAAATGTGATTTTCTTTGCTCACAAACCTGAAAGACCCCATGAAATGGTTTGATGAGTGTTGTTTTCTTTCCAGTCTATTTCCTATTGAAACAGCATCTATCTATCTATCTATCTATCTATCTATCTATCCATCCATCGTTTTTTTTTTTTTAAATATATACCATTGTGAATTATGTTGAATTCTGAGCATTATGGTCAGATAACAAGCCTAATAACTTTTGAAAATGAAAAATAAATGTGACCTCTTGTGCCATCTCTTGTGCCATCTTTATATATATATGTAAATATATATATATATATATATATATATATATATATATATATATATATATATATATATATATATATATATATATAAATAACCTGGCACAATGCTTTGCCTGCTTCTATAAAACGTTAATATATTGCAACTTTTCAACCAAAAATTGGTTGGTTTGCTGATTGCCCATGTCTTTTATCAGGTGTGAGTGTTTACTATGTGAATATAAAAATCCCTTGATATTTGTTGTTCTTATTGCCAGCCGAAGACTTGTTTGGTTTCTTTCAGAGAAACGGGTCTGTATGCCTCATGGGTAAACTGTGATAATACTGGAATGGTCATTCTGTTGGGGTGATGGTAGTAAACTGTTGAATTCTGAGAAATTCAGATGCCCTCATACATTTGGGTCCTCTCTGATCTGCTCTCTCTCATCTCAGCAGGAAGCTGTTTTTTCTGAGTTTCTCTTCTTTGTGTTCTTGAAGTTTCGACCTTCTCTGGAGTTACTCTCTGTTTTTGACTGCAGTACCTGACATGATCAATCGTATCATCTGACACTCTCTTTATCTCTCGCGTTTATGATCTTTCTCTCCTTCTGTTTGAAGTCTGTCCATCCTATGCGGTCATTATTTTGTGTATTTTTTCCTTTATGTGTTTTAGTGTTGGTCTAGTAGATTTAACACAGTAGCTACCTTAAAAAAGTTGTTGATTATCTCTATTTGTAATTTATTTTTTATTGCATCACATTATTTTTCTCTTTCATGTGGTGTTTGTTAGGCAGCTGGCCCTGTAAAGATCCAATAGTGACATAACCATTACAATCAATCAATCAATCAATCAATCAATCAGACAATCAGTCAATCAATCAAACAATTAATCAGTCAGTCAATTAGTCAATCTGTCAATCAATACATCAATTTGCGAGGAAGGCACAATAAGGACACCACATGTACAAGAGGTAAAATACACTATGGAAACTGAGTAGTTTATTTATTTATTTATTTTTGCAAGTGATACTACTTTTTTAAGTGTCACTAGCCTTAATACATTTTGAGTCTATTTGAATTTTGCTTTTAATTTTTTTATACTCTATATATCTAGACTATTTTATGTTTTATATCTGTTTATAGATTTAAAGTATAAAATAACTTGAATAAAATACAATTTAAAATGCAAAATTATTTAAAAAAGAGGTGTCATAAAATGGAATAAATTGCTTTATGATGGCATAAGAGGTTGCAAATAAATTTGTGAGCGTCATGGGTCACGGAAGCTAAATATATAAAGAGAGAAGTTACAGTTACAAATTTTGGTCTTTAATTTAAAAAGCTGAGTATCTCATAAAACTAAATTTTTCGATTTACAGATCTCCATTTTTTCCCCCATTTATTAGTTGTCCATTGATTTTTCTTGGACATAATAGCTATTATTTAATATAATAATATAATCACTGTTTTTAGTGTGTAGACTTCAACACAATATTCATCCTCTTATAACTATCTCTTTTCCTTTTCCAGTCGTTCCCCCTGTTCTGACTGTGCCAGTCGGAGGGGGTGTGGTCAATGTCAGTGAGGGCGGTACTGCAGAGCTTGTGTGTTTGGTCGATGGTAAGCCCCGCCCACCCGTTCTTTGGTCTCGTGCCAACAAGGACCTGCCCATGCCATCGGGGGACTGGGTGGTGGAAACACGCGATGGACGGTTGCGCCTGACCAATGTGACACGGGACATGATGGGAGCGTACCGCTGCCAAACCGCACCTTACAACGGCCTAAACATCAAACGCAGACAGGCTCAAGTGCAGCTCAACGTGGAGTGTAAGTGTTTCAAATGACTAACTGACACACTGCTAAAGCTAGAAGTAGTACATTGAAACTATTATAAGATATGAAAATGATCATTTCCAAAAATGAAAATTCTGTCTTCATTTACCCACCCTCAAGTTGTTCCAAACCTGTATTAATTTCTTTCTTATGCTGAACACAAAAGAAGATATTTTGAAGAATGTTGGAAACCAAACAGTTTATGGGCTTGATGGGACTTCCATTTTCATACTATGGAAGGCAGTGGGGTCTGGTTAGCCATATTCTTCAAAATATCTTCTTTTGTGTTCAGCAGAAGAAAGAAATACATACAGGTTTGGAGCAACTTGAGGGTGAGTAAATGATGACAGAATTTTTATTTTTGGGAGAACTATCCCTTTAAGGGATTTAGAGTTAATGCTAACAGGCTCTCCAGTGTGTTCATAGGATGTCTCTCTCTAGCCTTTCTATAAGATCACAGAAGGATGTTATTTGTCAGGCCATTGGACACGTCGCACGTTATTTCTCAATTGACAGTTTGGACAAATCCCAGTGCATCTCAGACAGCACTCCTGTGCATGTCTGAGAAAGGACATCGGCGGTAATGAAGTCTATCGTGAAATTGTCTCAATCGATGGCGGTGATTAGATTTGATTTGGTGCCACACATTCTAATGTGATTTTAATCTTGATTGTAATGCGATCCACTGACTGAGGATAGATTGAGTCTCTGAACGCACAACCGAACAAGCCAAAGTGACACGCATTTTCCATTAAGAGCCAATGGGCCATTATCAATGATTTTGATCTTGCTATTTTTAGGTGCCGCTTTTCGGGCCATCGGGAGTGTTAATGTGTTCAGAGTTGTCATAATGCATTATGATGTCCGCGTGGAGCGCGTTTTGTAAGTGCCAGAATAAAAAGCCTTGAATTCATTAGCGCTCTAGCTGCGCAAAACCACACAAAAGACAGACGGGCTAAACCCTGAGCCACTCAATGCGCATCAGGCCTTTTCACATGAGCCATTAGCGGAGCAAAGCACTCTGTGCTCTCATAATGGATCCTGTGTTTGTGTTGCTTCAAAATGCACCATGTGATTACAGGACAATGCTGAATTTGAGTGTGTGTCGGTTCACTGCACAGGAGGGGCATCTGGTCGTGAGCATCACATAATGCAAAGAGCTTTTTGGAGATGTGGCATAGTGGCTGGGAAAACTGGTTGCTGGTTCAGGCCATGAACATTACCATTGTCAACTCATGTCACCTTTATTAATATAGCGCTTTATACAATACAGATTGTCTCAAAGCAGCTTCACAATAATAAACAGGAAAATAACAGAATCAATGATGCAAACATAACCAAATATGAGACAAATTCAAAATCTGCTATAAAGCAGCTCTAAAAAAAGACATTAGTTTTGTAATTCAGCTCAAGTCAGTACAGTGTTGATTCAGTTCTGTTCAATAACTGTGTAAAGTTTATCAATTGTGAAATGAGTTCAATTCAGATATAAGCAGCTCTACAGAAGACAATAGTGTCATTATTCAGCTCAATTCAGTTCAATGTTGATTCAGTTTAGTTAAAATTAGTAAAATATGAACCTAATTCAATTCAGCTATAAAAGCAGATCTACAGAAGACAATAATATCATTATTCAGCTCAATTAGGTTCAAGTTTTGTTCTCATCTGAGTGTCAGTGGAGTCAAATCGCTAATATTACTGAATATTAAGTGTCTTTTAAACCCAAACTGAGCAATCCAATGTCGACAGCAGTGTTGGGGGTAACGCATTACAAGTAATGCAAGTTATGTAATCAGATTACTTTTTTCAAGTAAGTGCATCCTATTCTTCTGTGATCTAGAATGGCAGCACAGCTGAAAGGCTTGTTTGTTTGAACTGCACAGTATACTGTACAGGAGTGGATTTGCATTTCCTTCAGCCTGAAGCTTATTCATTTTACTTTTGGGTATGAAAGGGCCTTTACATTTGCCAAAAATAAAAATGTTTTGTTGCTATAAAAACAAACAAACAGCCCGGCCCAGATGAGAAAAAGTAACGCAAAAGTAGCATAACGCATTACTTTCCATAAAAAGTAACTAAGTAACGTTTTAGTTTTAGTTTTTTATGGAGTAACACAATATTGTAATGCAATACTTTTAAAAGTAACTTTCCCCAACACTGGTTGACAGTGACAAAGACCCCAAACTCTATTAGATGACAGAAATTGAGAAAAAAAAAAAAAAAAAAAGAGAATCCAGGCTTTGTCAAATGAATGAACATGGTGTGATTTATGAATACAGGCTGCATCACAAGTCAGATTGTGGAATGTATTGTATTGTATTGTATCAAGCGCTATAGAAATTGCTTAGAAACTTAGAAATTGCTAGTAAATTTTGCAAAAAATTATAAAGAAATGACGAGTAACACATCGAATTAAACATGACATTTTTTTTAATAAAAAAGGCTCAAATTTCATTTTCTACTATTCTTTGTTTTATTCACAATTTATTACAGTGTACAACTTATTTACAAATCATTTTTACAGTAGCTGCTTCCATGTAAATTTAACTTGTGCACAAAATTGGAATATTGCATAAAACATTTGCTAATAAATCACGGTTTCCATCCCATGTGTTCAAAAATCGTCACTTCCTGGGAAACTAACTAAGATATCAGAAAATAGCAATCGTTGGTTCTTTTTTTGTTCATCATAAATTACTTGCCGAAATGCAATAAACACTGTTGTGTTATCGGATGTCTGGTGTTCCGGAACACAATCATGTAAAACAGTTCGGAGAGGTAATTATACCAAATAATTTTGATGACAGACATTCACTTCAAAATGACCAAACCAACATTTGAGATGCTGTGCAATAAAATTGGTCGGCTGGCTAGTCCAGTTATCCATATCCTCTGTTGAGGCAAAGTCATAGCTAGTTTATTAAAGACTTGCATAAATGTGCCTGCTATACTAGCAAACTTATTTCGATATCTCTTTAGTTTATTTTTATTGATCATATGCTGTTTTGTTATTCTGTGTAACAGGGTTGCTTCAGTATGTCTTTTTTCCATCTGGCAGACAGCGTTTAGTTAAACGAGTTTGTCTCAGGTGAGCGGAGCATGTCATTGCTCAGCCTGTGATCAATTATGATAAACGATGACAACAGATACGTGATTTATACTGTTATTAAATAGCGCAGTCAATGAATCTGCACAGCCTGTACAATCAGAGACAAAGTATAAATGTTGTGCATGTGACTTAAACACAATATATACCCAGCATATGTTCCACAGAGCATGCTGTGAACAAATTGGAGAGTTCTAAGGAAGGATTTATGGCCTGAGAAACCCCAGAATGCTGTGTTGCCACTTAAATGAGTGATAGCTTCATTAAGAGCACGTATGAATCACCCTCTCCCCACACATCTAGTCTAAACTCACATCCTCAGTCCCTTTGTTTCTATCTTCCGTCAATATCGCTGCTGTAACGGGCCCGGCTAATGTGCCGTATTGCAGGATGGAGGCAGTTTAGAGCCCACCGCTGTGCTTCATCCCACGGCAGGTCTGATTTATGAGCCAGGTGGCTCTGCCTGTCTCTCTGGAGCTGAAGACAGGGGGATGCTGTCTAACATCCTGTCTCTCTGTGGCAGAAGAGACAGACAGTATCTGCCTGGAACTAAACCGCATTGAGAGGCTAGCTGGGTGAATCTCATGAAACATGTCAAGAACAGTCTCATTCTAATTATTGTAATGGGGAATAAAATAAATAAATAAATAAATAAAAATAAACACAATTAGACATGACTTAAATTGTAAAACATTTGTACATCATGGAAATATTTGTTGCATACATATTGATTTAAATATGAAAACATTACTATTTAAAATATACATTTAATTAAAAAGTTTTTTTTTTTTAAATTTGAGTAATAATGTTTTAATTTATTAAAATCTTTTACAATTGAAGACTTCAGATCCAAAAGCCTCTAAGTGCCGTCTGAAATTTTCTTCTAAAATGAGCATTTTTATCAAGCTCGTATGTTTAGGTTCAGTAATTTCACTTTAATGGCAATTAATAGGTCCTTTTCATTGCCATTAAAGTGAATTAACTGAACATAAACATACAAGCTTGATAAAAATGCTCATTTTAGAAGAAAATTTCAGATGGGACTTAGAGGCTTTTGCATCTGAAGTCTTTAATTACACATTTTTTAAACATTTAACTATTAAAAAAATATTTATTATTAAAAATACATTTTTGTAAATTTGTTTTCCCAATGAATTTGTGACAGTAATGAGGATTCAATGAGGAAAAAAAATGAGGAAAAATGTCTGGATTCACAATGAAAAACAAAACAAAACAAATAATGATCTTCAGTTTTTTCATGCAAAAAGAAAGAAAAAAATGAAAAGATTTTCAGATGATTTGACTGAATAATTTTGGTCATGAAATATCAATACTGTATCCCCCTTTTACTAACTTTCGTTCGTCAATGAGAGAAAACATTTTATCCTTGATGTTTTTTTTGTCTTTATTTTCTATTCATTGATTTTTTCTTCACACTCACATTTATCAGTAGCTACGTTTACATGGACTCCTTTTGTTTCAGTTGGAGTGAATTCATTCCAGTCTGAACGTAGTGTTTACATGAACGCTGAATAAAGTTACCGGGTTGATGTGCGCGTTTATGTTACAAGCTTAAATTCGTAATTGATTTTTTGACGTGCGCATACACTGCACTGATATACAGTTTCCCGCTGTTTGCTCATACTATTCTCTTAAATTGCTTCTTTTCTTTGTTTTAAAGTGCAGACTTAATACTTATCTATTTCCAAGTCCAAGCACCATTGTGCTGTGCTGCTTATTTTATCAAGCAGTAAAAACGGTGCCCAAAACAAGGCATCTGTGGGTGAGAGTCCGAAACAAGGTCTGGTGGGATGTTGTCCTGCTCCACTTCAGAGATAATGAGTGGAAGAACAATTTTAGAATGACACGACAGTCATCTATGACACTTTAATCAACAACAACAACAGCTCATTTCAGCATCATACGTCATTACTTAGTACTATGTCTTTCAGTTCGATCAAGTGTTTAAATGTCCTCTTGATTGGATTAGAAAAGGTTTAAACCACTCCTTACAATCCGAATTAAATTTTAATCGGATTTGGCCATTTCATTCCGATTTACGTGGTTACATGTGTCTTTTTTTATTTTGACTGTGCTACTAGTCCGATTACAATCGGATTATTAGGATCCGTGTAAACGCAGCTACTGTTGTTGGGTGGCTGAAGCCCATGATGTTTTGGCTACAGACATTTGTTCTTTTTTAAATGAGACGGATGAATATAGTTTGATTTTGGGAGCTGTTGTGTTGTGAAATTAAAAGAGTCTGGTGTAAACTTCATTATGGATATAGATTATTATGGAATAGAGGAGAGGAAATCACTTCTTTCTGTTATGTTTAGATAAACGCTTGTCACAAATTACTTTGAAATGCAACACTGATGATCACCTGTCACATCAAGGGAATTTATAATGCTATATACAGTATTATTCATGGCACCTTTTGTAATGCATTTCACTTTGCTTCCTTTCTTGTCTGTTTGTTTTTCTTGCTTGCTTTCCTCACCACATTTCTTAAATGTATAAATATCAGTACAAACAATTATTAAGAGGAAAAAAAAAGTCCAACAAAATATCATATGAGCTGTTTTATTCATTTCATTATGCATAATGAATGTGCACATGTATAAGTTCATACATTCCATGGGAGTTGAACCCATGACCCTGGAGTTGCTATCGCCACTGCTCTACTGTATTTTCTGTCCTTTTCTATGAAGTTTAGCAAAATTTGGGACATGCCTAAAACATTTTATTTCTAGAAATGAATGTTAAATAAACATCAAAACAAATACACAAAATGTATAAAATCAGTATGCAAAATGATTTTGTGCAATATGTGGGGTGCAGCCAAATACTATGTTTTTGTTGTTGACAATGAAAATGATTTAATAATTAAAAACATTTTTTTTTTTTACTACAAACAATTGTGCCACTTATGGAGTGTTTGGCTGGAGCACCAGTTCTCTCCCACACTGCTTGTTTCCTTTGTCTCAAATCCAAAGCTCAAACCACAGAACCTTGTGGGAATTTTAAATAGGTTTTATTGTGATCATTTTGGCAGTGTTGAATCAGTGTGAACATGAGTCACTGAAATCAGATTTGACCCTTTCTGCTTCCTTAATACATAAACCTGGTCTTACTGTGTTTATTTGTCAGGAGACAAACAATGAAAAATGTTTGTCTTTGTTTAATCTTGTTTATTGTTTAATTTTTCATCACCATGTGATAATTTGCTCTGCCTCCGACATGACTTTCCTTTTTCAGTTGACGTCACCTAGTCAATTTGAGACACCATTCACAACCCAATTCACTTCTGTAATCTGACATACCTGTATTTTTCAAGTGAAACAGGAAAGATATTTTTTATTTTATCCATCCAGGAATTGGTTGTATCGTGAAAAATATGGATAATAATCATTTTGGGAAAGGTGCATGTTTGATGTCTATTTCACAGGGTTCTATATTGAAGATAACCTTCTGTACAACCAACGAGTTTGCAAATCAGTCTGAAACTAATACGGTTTTTTAATTATTTTGTCATTGAAATCAGTGAATTTAAGTTCACAGAGTTAATTACATGCTGATGCTTTGTCACACTCTCCACACATTATTAGTTACAGTAATGCACTGTTGATGTATGCCTGAGGTGCTGCGATGCTAATTTGCAGTCGCATCACTCCATATATGCAGAGTGTCTAACCAGACCCTGGTAGACTGTAATTAGTCACTAGCTCTAGCACACTATATAGATTGATTCCGTGCAATTAGCTGAGACAACGTGGACCCCTTCTTATTGATTCGGGTAGTAGCTTGCAATCTGTCATCTGAATGTAGACGGCATGTGCGATGGATTCATGCGAAGTGTCCTGAGTGCTTTGGTGTCGTTTATGTGGGGCTTTGTTTCCAGTAAAAATCTCAAGAGTGGTCAGTTCAGTTACTCTTCTTTTCCTTAAATTGATTTTAATCCTGCTACTGAAGAAAAAATAATGCTATTTGAGAACCTTCCTTTGAAGAAGTAAAGAGCATTTTACCAAAGTAAACATCTTTAAAATTGTAATAGAATCTTTCTTGTTTACCAGAATTTCAGCGCAGCTGACCAAAACAGATGTGATTGATGAGAAATGACTGCAAAATTATAATTGTGCACAAAATATGCAGCAAAAAAAGTAGATATAAAATGAAAAGAGAAACAAACAGATGAATATTATTCTTTCTCTCTCCACCAGACCCTCCTGTTGTTGATCCAGTCTTGCTGGATGTCCGTTCTCAAACATCCTCGACAGTCAATCTCCGCTGTGTGGTTCTCAAGTCCAATCCAAACCGAATAGCCAGCGCCCGCTGGTACCGTAATGGGATGTCCATCCGAACCCCTCCAGTGGACCCTCAAAGTGTCCCTCAGCTACGCTTCAAACTAGACACCTCTAATAACGGCACTTACGAGTGCAAAGTGAGCAATGGAGTCGGTACCTCAACCTGCACCTTCGTTGTGTCTGGTGAGTTGTAAAAAATGTATGTAAGTCTCTTTATGAGGGTTTCAGAACTGTTTACATGTGCTGTATCTTAAGGAAAAAACATTAAACTAAAATATAGATGAGCATTACGTGGGAGAATTGATCATCATGCTTTGCTGTAGCATTCTAGATATAGGAGAGTTATCAAACTTTGTCAAAAATTAGAAGTTATATTTTGTTTGTCTTGTTACTCCTGTGTGCTTGCAAAAGCAGTCTGGTTTATTTATTTTATCCCTGCTGTAACAATCCAGATGATACCAGTAAAGGCATAAACTGCTTAGACAAGTCTTACACGTTAGTAATCAAATTTTTATCTTTAACAAGTCAGTGACATAAAGAGGCAGATTGGCCTAATTTGAATTTTAAAAGTAAGACTGATTAACTGCTAGTTGATCAGATTAGGTCTTAAGACACCCAACCAGTTTGGCCAAGTTGGTCAATTAAGCCTGACCTGGTTAACTAAGATGGTTAACTAGGTCAGCCTGGACCCAACAGCTGCTAGCCTAGATGATCAACTACTTAGAAATGTGGAGTTTGATTCATGTCAGTAAATCAGATCTTTTAAATACTTCCAGGGAACCGTTTCAAAAAACCTATACAGTGCTTGAAATCTTCATGTGGTTTGTTAGGTTTTATTAATAAAGTTGTTTATTGTAATTTTGTCTCAGTTCAGTTTAGTTTAGTTGTTGACTCAGTTCTAGCTAATTGACCCTGTAACTGCTCAGATTAATTCAGTCCGATTTATGAAAGAATCAGTAAGAATCATTAAGTTTTGGCACTAGCAATGCCAAGTTCAAAGGTTTGAATCCCAGGGAAAGCAAGAACCTTTTTTGGGATAAATACGTCTGCCAAATGCATGTGGAAATGTAAATGATTCACTGATCTGACTCAGAAGAACGATTTTCTCATGAATCACACATCACTACAACTACCTAAAACATCTTGAACAAACAAAAGACCATAAATGACTACTAAACCATAAATGACAACTAAACCATATAAAATGGCTATCATCAAACTGGTTTAAACTGGATCTTTCATCTGGGATTACAAGATTGGTTCTGCTTGCTTTCCTTGGAAATGAATAATCAAAATAAAAATTAGCATATTAAAAAAAAAAAAAAAAAAAAAAACATCCATCACTCACTCCTTACAGTTGAGTTGCCAGCTACTATGCTAGTTGATGATGTAGAAATCAGCCAAGAAAGGCCAGACGGGGATGTGGCACTATTCAGTACACTTCCAAAAGGCCCAGGTGTTTCTGTTCTCTCTGTGGGGGAAATAAATTTGGCTGCTGTCTTGCAGACTCTCAAGTTTTTTTCTTCTCAGTTGGGCCTTATCTTTAGCCTTGCCAACACATCATGACAGTTGAGTGGTGCTAATGCTATCAGCTAGTTCTATCTTCACACTCTAATATGACTGCTGATATAGGCCTATCTTGGTACTATTAGGAATTGAGTTGCAACATTTAGCATGCAGTTGTTGTTATTCTAATTAATATGAAAGACATTTCTGCAAAAAATGTACCATGGTAAATTAAATGACAGAATTGTTCTGCTTCTTACACTGTTTGAAGGATCTCGTATGAATTTATTATGGTTCTACACTAATAATAATTACTTCAGTAACTACGATACTGTTTTGTAAGGGACTTAGGAACAGCCAGAAGTTACATTTTACTATATCAAATCCTGACTTTAACACTGCTTACAAGTGCATTGTTTCCTCACAAAAAGTACTGTGATTGTGTCATTTATTTGTCATTGGCAGCACCAGATATAATTGGACAAATATGATTTTAAACAAGTTTTAAATACTCCCCAGTATTGCGGTTCTGTTTAATGCCCATAGAGGCGCATGAATTACACAGTTCTGAAATGCATGTTCTTCAGTGATGCTCTAGTCTAGATGAATGGTTCTCACCCTGTGGGTCGTGACCCAATAATGGGTTGCAGCTTTTTTCTGCTATAAATATATGCAATTAACCATGTATATTTTGAATGGCAAACAAAATCACCAAATTATATTCAATGTAAAAGCCATGTCATGAAGCAAAACCACTGATATTTCAATTGACAGTAAGATGGTAGTAATTTATCCTTTTAAAGTATTTGACTAATTAGTCATGCTCTGTTTTGCTTCGATTGTTTTTTTTAGCTCAGCCATTTAATGCAGAGTTTTACTACGACACTCCAAACCCCATTCGCACCTTGAAGAACAATTATTCCTACATCTTACAGTGGACACAGAAAGAGCCCGGCGCTGTGGACAAAATCATCGGCTACTGGATCAATGTCCAACAGGTAAAGCAAACACAAACACACTAGTTTAATATTTACTGCTTCTTTCTTTCCTTCTTTCTTTCTTTCTCTGTGTTGACTCGGTGGGAGGTGGATGAGTAGAATAAGTGTGTTTGTAACAGGAGTCTGGGGAATAGTGTGCTCTATGTAGGGAGCAGACAGCGGATCGATCACTGCTTGTACTGCATTAAAGAGACTCTCAGAACCCCCCGGCCCAATACAAGAACACACAAGCAGCCTGATTGGGTCTGTATTTCATCTCTGCTGGAAAAAAACAGGTCATACACCCAATGGTAGTCAAGCTCTCAAAAAACATGTCAACCAGGTCCCCACCAGCTTGTAGTCTATGTGATAAACAACCAGCTTGGATTAAAATAAAGTGTTGTTAGAGGCCATTCTGAGGTTATGTTTCTGCTAACAGTGTCATTTATGTAGTAAATTGGCCTTTAGGGTTGACCTTGCAGGCCACTTTGGACGAAAATATTGATGTTAGCACAAATAAATCGCAAATTGAAGTTGCATATTTATAGCATGTGCAAACCTATTGTGTTTAGTAGCTTGAGTTCTCCTCAACAGAGATGTGTCTGTCCTCATTGTGTCCATCGGACTCGGCTTTGCCAGATGGGATTGGATGCTCATGTATAGCTAATTTTATTTCTCACCTATGCAGCAATAATTCACATGGTTCTTGCCTTTTGACCTTCATCTCTGAGTCAGCAGTGTGAGGCCGCACGAATATTTGCTTTGTATTTCTGTGTATGTACATGGTTTAGTGGAGCATTGTCCAAAATACAGTGTCTGGATAATTTGCTAAAAAAAAAATTTAAATATATACTGTGAGGTTCACTGACTGAAATAGTACTTTTTTTGCTGCAGAATGAAAGCTGTTTCTTGTGTTTCTTGCTCATTTACAGATACTTTTCTAGATTTTGTTGCAGAAAATCAGCATCATTCTCTCAGAGCAAGCAGCTAGTTAGCAACTAGCTTAGCTGGAAAAATGCACAAATTCATTTTCAACTATCAGATTTTTGCATGACACATACAAGTGCTGTCATTGTAAATGTTTTTGTCATCCACAGAACTGTAGAATGTGCCAAGCCAAGCTTACACAGATACGACACAAACGTATTTATCTGTTTATACTGCAAAAATTCCTTAATGACTATTTTTCGAAAGCGAAAGTAAAATGCGCACAGCAGCACGGGCATTCATAAGCGATTTAAAGCAAGGTGGAAAAGAGGGAAAAACACCAACATGTTACTCCAACTTCCATGCTACACTAGTAATAGTAGTAAGACTTTCCTCTGTGTAATTTTGGCTGTATTATTTGTGTCCCCTTCAAAAATTGCTCTTGAGAAATTTTATATTTATTGTCCCCCCAAATGTTAGATGAAATTTACGCCCATGCCTGTACTAAACTGTTATGGGCGACGTAGCAAAACCAGGTATGCTTGAGCATTCTGTCCTCTTTAGGGTCGCATCTTGTTACATCGCCTTTTTTTGGTTCATTTAGATGTCTTAGGTCCGTGTTGCGTTTATATTCCAGTCAAATCTCACCAGAGTTTGTTTGCAAGTGAAAGGGTGGGTCTTAGTCCAATTGTTTAGTTAGCACCAGGCCCGAGTTGGGATGGTGTGACGGAACGGCTGCTTCCCTCTTATTATTATACCCCGTCCCTTAATTCGCCGCCCTTCGCCAGGTTCGCGACTGGAGTGGGTGTGAGAGAAAGGAAGGGCGCTGTAACAAGCAGGTCTGGCGGATTGTGATGAGGCACACCTGAATATAATGAAGCCTCGTCACCGCCGCTGTTTAAAAGCTGGTCTCTTTTCCCGTGCATGCATGCTGGTGTCCTCGTAGGTCCAGGAGAGGAGCGGGGAGGGACTGGCCCGTGCAACAATGATGTAGAGCTATCGGACCCGTTTGCCAGACCCCCTGTTTATTTGGACATTTTATCTTCTTGAACACTTTAATTTTCCCTTTTTGGACATTTCATGTTTATTTTTGTTAATAAACGCCTCTCCGGGGCCTGACGCCACACTCACTGTGTCTGTTGGTTGCTCCTCCCACCACAGTGGCAATGCTCACACTGCCATCATCTCTCAATTTGAATAAATACACTACATCTGTGAAGTATTCACAGGGATTCCCTCCACCCCCTATGTGTTCCAGTTGAAATCTGGTCACTCTGCGCAACAAACAAACATCTTGGGACGACCCCAGCAGCGGTAGCGGCCGGGCGGGAGCGTGCTGCCAGCTCATAGACACTCCCTTGCCACAGAAACAGCTTCATCAGATTTTTTGATTCCGACGTCCTAATCATCTATTCATAGAAACCTAGCCCAGAGGGGGGCGGCAGGAACGGAAGAGCGCCAATGAATTATGGAAGGAGGCAGGAATCAAAGTGAATGGGGAGGGGGAGATTAGCCACTTGTCTTTGTGTGCATGAATAGCTAATCTTCCCCTCTTTAAAACCTTACCTTAAGTAAGAGTCTACAGGGACCAATGAATTAACATCCTGACTGCAGAAAGCGTGCATTAACTTTTATGAGCATGTGTGTGTGTGGTGGAGAGGGAGACAGATTATAGATGAGTTTCTCAGTAGACTCAGTTGAGTATATGTGCATATTTGATCATAGTAGAATAACAATGAATGTCTGTGTGTGAATAGTGAAAAATAGTTCATTCCGTGTGTGTGTGTGTATCTATACGGTCAAGACTGTGCGTTTGCGTTTTCGTCTGTGTATGAATTTGTCCAAGGTGTGAATGTGCTGCGCTTCTTTTCAGTGGTAATGTTGATAAATGTTTTATAGATGTTGCTCTGAGAAATGTAGACAAGAAAGGGAAAAGGCAGAGGGGGTAATGAGCTGAAGAAAGCAGTGCCATTGTTTCTCACAGAGAATGAGAACATTCAATTCAGAGGGTTTTAGTCTCTAACTTTAGCAACATCTCTCGGTACTCATCTAGTATTTGGACCATCACAAGATATATGCTTGAATAGAAAGTCTAACAAGCAAATACAGATATATAGAGATATACAGTATGCATTTTCATAGATCATAAGTAGTTTATTTGAGAGATAATACAGGTAAGATATTGAATGCACAGAAGTTTGAAGGAAAAAAATGAACGCACTTTTAATTTCTTAACATTATTTTTTTATTTTTATAATAATTTTATTTTTGAGCTTTTTGCCTTTATTCATATAATAATAATAAAATGATAAAACCAATTATAATTTATTATTATTAATAGTAACAGAATACAGTTAGATTATTTAAATAATTTATCTTCGATCTTTTTGCCTTCAGTCACATCAAAATAATGAAAATATTTATACAAAATAAATTATCATTTTTTTTAATATTATTATTATTTCCACTTAGAAATCAATTATGGAATTATTATTCTAGTCACTAGAATGTTAATAAAACTATACATTTTTTAATCTTTATTAAAAAGATCATATTTTTGTATTTATAAAAAACTAGTTCTTGTATTTTTGTCAATTTTTTTCTTTTCTTTTTTGCCTCTCTTGCCGCCTCCTCTTATACCCCTGCTAAATGTACATTTGTACTCTCTCTCTTTCTTTCTTTACTTAAACATTTTTCTTTACCGCCGTCACACTTTCATATAAAAGGTGCACAGAGCGATTTCATTTCCTCTGAACTCTCCAAAAGAAGAACGTTCACACATCTCTGAAATGAGTGCTGTGTTTTCAGAGACCGCAGGAAACACCAAGCCTCATTTCTAAAGCCGTGCCGCTTGTTTACCGGTGCGGAAAACAGAGTCCCTCTAGAATAAACTTACGCTGACAGAGTAAGATGAGGAACTTTTATTACAGATTATTATTTTGAGCTCATTTTTCACAGTTTCTTTTCATCAAACTGATGTTAAAAAGCTAAACTCCGTATTCAGACATTGTTCTAAATTTGCTGACAAATGACAAATCCAGTTTCATCTTTTAAACACACTCTGTGCCATATGTTACACAGCCACTGGAGACTCAAACAGCTGTCCGCATCCGAACCCGTGCACCAGTGACAGACCTCAGATCAGTGTGGTGAACCACCTCAGGAGAGAGAGAGCGAGAGAAAGAGTGCTTGAATGCATTTACACATCTTTATTGAGTCGTACCTGCAGGGGGAATCCTGCGGCCAGAGAAGCGCGTTTCACAGGCCTCTGCTCACACCTCGCACACCTGTGATATTACAAGAGGGTGAGATCTTACAGCTGTGTGTGTAGTACATAAAGCCCTATGCGATGTGATATAACCCTTAAGGCTGCTCGAGTCTGCTAGGTCTTCATCCTTTAATGATTCAGCCATATTCCTGAAGACAAGCGGTCAGACCCAGACCTAGACCCATCAAGTCAAGGCCCACTGGACCAAGACCAGTTGCTCTAACAACCATTTTAATGAACTGAGAACTGATTTTTTTTTTTTTTTGCAACATTCAGGCAAAATAGCTGTTCAGAGTCATGGATTTATTGTGAATTCTCTGTAATGGTGAAGATACTTTTCAGACTTATTGAGGTGCTTTTACAATTAAGGTGTTCTGACATGGACTCAAATTTGTTCATATTTTAACATGCAAAACAAGCTTTGTGCAAAAAGTAGCAAATTTGTATCAAGCAAGTGCATAGTGCATTGTAATACTAATATGTTTAAATGTTTTGGTAGTTACAGCAAAGACTATAGAATAACACAAGACGCGTCACTCGTATTGTTTTGAATGGGAGAAAGTGCAACGCAATATTGCGGAATAAGTCCCGCGTTCTAAATAAGAGCCAATCGCTGATTGATAAAGTCATCGCATCACTGCAGTGGCTGTTAGAAGCTCTGGTTCCTATAGAAACAGTCAGACGCACGGTTCTTATAGAGATGCGTACTTAGGACTGCACATGCGCATTACCTTGATCCAGTCTGAAAAATACAATGTTTCCCCATTCAAACAGAGAGGAGCTGCACTTGCTTGTGTTTCAAAGATGGCTAGCAAGTGAAATGACTGGTCTTAAAGGGACTTTGGTTACAGTTTTTGTTCCATATTAAGAATTGAGTGTACAGTATGTGATTGTAACTTAAGTATGTGAACTAATTAATTTGTAATATTTCTATAAAAAATATGTAAAACTATAAAACACTCACACAGTAAATTCACAAATATGGACCAGGCATTTTTGCTATGATATAACATGAAATGTGTGTAGCCAGAATAGTTCATATCAAGAATTTGTTTCACTTAATTGGTTCAACTGATGTATTTGACAAATACATATTTTTATATGTTCAGAAAACCAATTCCTTTCATAAAGGTTATAAAATCAGTTAAATTAATATATTAATTAAATGTAAAGATGCCATGGGTGCCTCTAAAGATGCCATGGGTGATAGATAAATCTGTCTTAAGAGCAAACATTTGATTTTTGAAATGCATTTGAATGCTTAAGGCATATATATGTATGTGTGTGTGTGTGTGTGTGTGTGTGTGTGTGTGTGTGTGTGTGTGTGTGTGTGTGTGCGCCTGTATTCGTATGGGAATATGCAATTTTTGCAGTAGGATGAAGGTCATGCCAGATTTTTTTATTATTTATTATTTATTTAACCTTTATTTAACCAGGAAAGACTCACTGAGATTAAAAATCTCTTTCACAGGAGTGACCTGGCCAAAATAAGCAGCAATGCAATTAGTTTCAACACAGACTACAAAGTACAAACAAAATTAAAAACAATTACATTTCAAGATGAGATTTTTTAATCTCAGTGAGTCTTTCCTGGTTAAATAAATAAAAATAATAATACATTTCTGGCATGACCTTCATCCTACTGCAAAAATTGCATATTCCCATACAAATACAGGCACACACACATATGCCTTTAGCTTTCAAATGCATTTCAAATATCAAATGTTTGCTCTTCAGACAGATTTATCTATCACCCATGGCATCTTTAGAGGAAGATTACAGTTGATAGGAGAGATTTATATTTACCCAACATGCCACCACAGACTTGATGCGGGTCAAAATGTGACAAAGCAAATTATGTCTGACCTTTCACCCCATGACATGCAGTGACACTATAGCTTGTTATGATCAGGCCTTTCTCAACATGATGTTTTATTAACAAAGTTCAGGAGGAGCAGGTTTAGATAATTAACCTAATTAGCACAAGTGGAGAGCATACAGTTAATCAACTTAATCAACGACAAGAGGTATAAATACAGCAGACTTACCTCTGTTCATTGACAGTTTATCAGCATCCCTCCTCCACCCCATCTCCTCACTTCTAGTTCTATTTTTACCACAACCGGGGGGAGTACTCTGGGTTCAGGCCAAAACTCTGAGATCAGAGCCCTCCCCCCGGACAGCTCGCCAAATACACATAACTTTTACTGATTTAATTATATGTTAATGTGAACTCGTGAAATAATGTTATTGTTGGCACATATATGTGTTTCTTATTTATAGTAGTCTGTAAGTTATGAGAGAAAATGTGTTAAAAAAAAAAAGTTGCAGTAGCCCCTGGTCTCTTGTAATGGATGTGTGACTGATGTCGATGACAGGAAGTACACGTACAGAAGGCTGATACATTATCTGACATATGGGAACAAACGGAGAAGAAGAAATAACTGAATGAAAAAAGACATTCGGAGATGAAAGATTGTGGGAGGTATAAAACACAGATCTGTGTGTATATGTTTGGCAATAAATATATTATAAATATATAAATATACTAATATTGTGAAATATAACCAACTTACAAAGACATTTTATATTAAAAATGCTAATTTAAAATATATATATATATTACAATAAAGTAACATGCATATTTTCTCTGTTTTTTATATTTTTTATTTTTTTTTATTTGTTACTAGCTGTTATTCAGCTGTTAATATTAATTTTGATGTTGTTATAATATTTAATTAGTGATCCGGTGGATTAGTTTCATCAAGTTGTCTTGGTTATTGATATCATTTTTTAGGTCTTGGAAACTCAAGTTCATATCGTTCTTGACTACAGAGCCCCGCATATGACCTGCTGGAAAAAATATGTATATTGTGGCCACAAACTAACAAATCGTTCCCATGATTTACTAATACGTCAGCACATTTTATTAATTTGTTCCATCATTTAGGTAAATCGTGCGCACGATATAATAATGAGTTCCCTCGTTTTAATAAATCGTGCACACATTATATAATAATTGTTGTTTTAGTTAAATCAAAATGAGGGAACGTATTTAGTACAACGTGGCTACGATTTCTCAATTCGTGGCCAGGATATATATATTTTTATATATATTATATCTTCCACACTATGTACTTAAAACAAGGGAACGGATTAGTAAAAAAAATTTTTTGACAGCATCCAGGCACCTTAAAGTCCCCATGAATTCAAATGTTTTTTTGGCTTTTAGTATGAATATGTTAGCCTTACCATTATCTCTAAGCTAGTGTGCTCCAAAACAATGACAAAATTCACATTTACATGATATAAGCATTCAAAACTTAAAGTCTCTCACTTCTGCCAATATGGATCAATGATTTTGATGGCATCACTCTGCACTTCAGCTTCTGATTAGATTTTCTGTCCAGTCAAATGCTCTCTATTTGGAAATGTCCCACCCCCTGCACTATAAATAGACGCTGAAGCTGGTAACTTGTTCACACAATTACTATTTTCTACATGATGAATGGCACAGTTCAATATATAGGGGATAGAGAACGATTCAGAACGACACAAATATTCAGTGTAAATATGCTTTCCATTGTGCGAATGAAGTCTGGTTTCAGGCGAACATGCACACAATCTGCTCCGGTCCAGAGACACGATAGCACAGAGCTGATCATATGCACAGACCACAAAACATATCGGACCCATTTGAATTCTGCACAAAATCCTATATTTTAAAGTGAAATGGAGGAGATTAGGAGGAAACTGCGGCTTTACCTTGCTCACGACTCTGGCCGAGCTGTGATAAAAACAAAACGCTATTGGCTATTGTAAAAAAGGGGAGGAGCTGTTCGATATGTCCCGCCCTGTCTTCCTGTTTCAGTGGAAATTACGTCAACACATTGAATAGTGCTGTGCTTTTCAAGGCACTTCATAGGCCTTTAATCTTGTTCTCTTGGTAAATATGGTAGGCATTTAATTTAAGTTAGCTGAGATAAAAAACTTTCATTAATTTTTCAGTAATTTTAATTTTTAGACATAACTAGAAGAAATTCTCTCTGAGTGTTAAGTTAGTATATTTAATATAGTTAGTATTTATTTATTTTTAATTTGTGTATCGATGCAAACATGATTGGAGGGTATTGTCTTATCAACAGGATAGTCAGCCTCCTGTCAAGACTTTTTGCCTGTATTTTTGCATTATATATTTTGTATTTTGCATTATATGTGATATAAAGCAATCTTATATTTCATAATGTGTTTCTCTAATATCAATTATTCTCTCATCTTATTCATTTCTTTTTTTTTCAATAAGCACTCTTCCCTCCTTGGAGAAAACTGCATGTGTGTGTGTGTGTGTGTAAGAAGTGTGTGGTAATTTAGATACACAGAAAATTCCTGTTAACAGAGAAGAGCAGCCAAGCAGAGACAATTTATCTGTGACTTTTACAAGGCACACGTTTGCGTGTGTATGTGTGTGTGTTATATACGGCTGTTAAGTCTTGGCATGCATTGTATAGGCTCAAGTGGGTTTACTGTTCGACGTGGCGGCACACCACTCCATGTTGCCGTGGTGAACGGCCCAGTAACGGGTTTACGGTGGCACTTAATTAGACAGATAACAAATGTGTTTGACCTCACTAGCCAGGTTAACATCACAGCTATGCTTCTACTTCCTATCTGGAAAAGGGGGAACAAAGGATGAAAGCTTCACACACACTTATTCATGTGTGTCATGTTTGGAGGGAATGCCGGCGGGTTTACCTGCTGCCTGGGTCTCCATGCGGAGCTGAAGATAATTTCTCATTCCATTGTGCACTGTTTCCATGGGGCTGCTGCCATGTTTCCCATAATTCCACATGGAAAAAGCCTGGACTGGCACAGTGCCGTCAGCCCTGTGATTACCACACATCCTCTGGGAGCGAGAGCTGACCTGGAACAGCTCACTGCACATTCATTTCATCTAATAAGATACAGCTAATAGTCTTTGTGGCTCCAAACGGAACTGCAAACTGTTTGTATGAATAGGAGTAATCATAACTCAATATGCTGACAATAGTAGTGAATCTAGCAGGATGATAACTATGATGATAACGATAAAGAAATAGTTCTAAAAATCATTCTAAATATAAAAGACTAGCAGAGTTCACACCACAACTATAACGATAACAGCACAGAGAAACATTATAGTGTTGTCATGACTCATGACAACTCTCGGAGTGTTTGGCATGGTAATGGGTATGACATTGTTGTATGTTTGGTCTTGGCGGAATAGATCTGCTATGCTGCTGCTGTATGGGATTTGCTACTGCCAATACATACACGACACGCTGCTGTGAGCAAGTAAGACATGCTGCTGCTGTACAACATAGCATTCATGAATTATCCGTAGCAGATCTATACAGGTGGAGCTGGGGAAGGTGGAGGTTTCTGAAGCACACTGCACTGCTAAGGCAATGCTACCAAAGTATTTAGAAGGTTGAGCATGCAAGCTCATTGGCTACTGATACATAAGGAACCAATCAGCTGTGCCCCATAGATAACGATGTGAACTGCTGATGAACGATAAAAACATTGACAGACAATCAGAATCCAACCTGCTTTAAAGAGCTCAAGCATTTAAACTGGAAGACGACAAAACTGCAGCACACGCTTAGAATAAACGGAACGATATCATCCGTTGTTGTGGATGCTAATATAGTTATTGTTATGGTTATCTTTACAGTTATCATTCTTGGTGTGAACAGGCCTTTAAGGTTAATGGTCCATACAGCCAAAATTACATTTTCAGACATATTTTATAATATACAAAAATGACCAAAATATGTTGCTAATTTAGATTTTGAAATAGATTCAGCTGAATTTTCCTTACTTATATCCTCATATTTTTGGCCATACATACATATTTATATTAGGGCTGGGAGGCGATTAAAATTTTTAATTACATGGTGTGGCGATTAATTAATCGCAAATTTATCGTACATCAAATTTGACTGAGAAATTATCCCCAAAAGATAATTTGAAGTCATTTTTACGTAAAGAATCAAATAGACATTACAAAAAGTAGATTAAGAAAGAAATATTTTATTTGATTCAACAGAATTTATTACACAGACTTTTGGACCATGAGGTTGAGTAAATGATGACTGAATTTTAATTTTGGGGTGAACTATATGTTGATTTTTTTAATCAATATTTATCAATATGGAAATATGAAATTGAAAGTGATGTTTTACGAATCATTTTCTTAGAGAAGTCAATTTACTGCATGAAGGCTACCAAGAAAGCTAGGTTACTAAGTTAATTAATTTAATTCACAATATGTGCACATTTATTATTAATGTGGGGGGTGACGTTTCACACAGGCACAATATCGCTGAATGACAGATGTATAACTTTTATTTTGTTTTCATTTTTTATTTAAAATATTCACAAACTTGATAACTATAGCCTATCATGAACTATATAGGCTCTCAGCACCCACGGAAATATATGAGATATTCTCCATTCATTTTAACCATTAAAAAACAACTGCAGCTTTCAGATGCGACGCTCTTTTTATTTTTTATAGTTCACTTGAGGCAGTTACTATGGCATTTTTTAACGACGCGTGTCGAGTACACATTCTTACCGGTGTTGTCATATATTGTCAAAAGCGAGGGTTCAAATCGATCGCCTTTAATATCTTTATGGACATTCTAACTGCATTCTATTGGCTATATCACGCAGTGAGATGTTGCCCTGCATTATATTCATCATTAGTCAACTGTATGAAATGTCAGATGACCTGTGTAGGCCTGGGGGCGGGGCAAGTGCATTAAATTAACGCGTTATTTTTTTCTGTAATTACTTAATCTAATTAACGTGTTAAACTCTCAGTCCTAATTTATATATATGTCTAAAATATATTTATTTTGAAGGTTCAACTTAAAAAATATATTTCCTTAAGCCATGCTGTTTACAACATATATTTAGCATATATTTGAAATATATTTTGGCCAGAATTTTTTTTTCCCCTACCATATGGGTTTCTATACTGTGGTGGTAACAAACCTGAGTATATAGGGTAGATAGTTACCTTCACCATTACCTTTGTGCTATTGAATTACTTGTGTTATTATTCAGCTTCTTATGAACATGTTGACATTCTCTTCAACCTGTTGCTCCACCATGGCAATATTTATGCTAATGCTCGCTATAGCATTCCTTCTGATAGTGATAAGAATGCAGTGTTTTATTTAGATTGAAATCGAGCGTCTAAGAGTTTGCATTGCATTAGAGTTTGCATTGCACACATGCAAGTGTTTGAACTTGTAGTATGCAGTACCTGCAATAGTAAATGCTTCTTTGCAAAGTGTATAAATACGTTTAAAGGGAAAACCAAGCTTAGGCAAAAAAACAAAAAAATAAACACAAATAAAATGCCATTGTTTCGCTAAAATATCTTCAGAAATGTCTCAAACCCAGCAGCATTCAGAGGCATTGTGAGACGTCCCATGGGAAAGCCAAAGTACCTCAAAGTAGAGAATGACAAGTTGATCTGTTTCAGCAAGTGTTCTTAGTCAGCACACTACTGTTGTGCCTGAGGAAAGACTTCTACAGTTTCTTACAGCAGGGTGGCTGGATACCAGCTGACCTTGCACTCAGCAAATCATTGCACTGAGGGTCTTTCTGTGGTTTTGTGGAGGTTAGAGATGTACAACACTGTGTGTGACACAACAAGTTTTCAGTGTACATTTTCTGTCTTCACTGAAAGTGAAAATGCTTATGAAAGTGAAAAGCCATATGGTCAGAAGAGCGGGTGTCCATGGAGTCATTGACATATCTTCCTCTCTTCTCCTCTTTTCCCTGTTCTGCTTTTTTTTCAGTAAATAGTTACCAAACCAAAATAATGCCAGCTCTACTTTTGAGACACATGACTATATGCATTTCATTATTGTTGGGTGATTCTCTTAATAAACAGCTGAAGAATGAGAATGGTGCTACATTTGGCATCAGTGTTGTATCGTCCATAAATTTCAAAGCTTAATGATTTTTTAAGTGATTTTAAATGCAACTTTTTTAAACAAGGAATTAATTATTCATGTGTTATTCATGAGTTTCCCCACAGATGGAAACACAAAAGAGATCAGCACATAAAAACAATAATTTCTTCAAAAAGGTGGAATTAGAAAATCTTTAATAATGTACTAATATGTGTATATATGTATATATACACTACCATTACCAAGTTTTGGATTCAGTAAGATTTTAGTAATTCAGCAATGATACATTAAATTCAAAAGTGACAGTAAATACATTTGTTATAAAATATTTATTTTTCAAATAAGTGCTGTTCATTGAACTTTCATTGAATCCATCAGAGAATTTAGAAAAAAAAACATTGCTTATCTGCATATTAGAATGATTTCTGAAGGATCATGTGACACCGAAGACTGGAGTAATGATGCTGAAATAAACTGCAGAAAAAGATTACTTTTAAATATATTTGAAAATATATTAAAATAGAAAACAGGTATTTAAAATTGTTATAATATTTCACAATATTTTACTGTTTTAATGTCTTTTTGATCAAATATTGTAAATGCAGCCTTGGTGATTTCTTTCAAAAACATTAAAAAGTCTTACTGACCCCAAACCTTTGATGATTTTATGTGTTAAAGGTATAACCAATTTTATTTAGTCATAATCATTGAATATTCTTAAGCCTGTTTTTCTCCCCTTTTCTCTCTTTGCAGAACCGACAGACGGTTTTGTCCAAGCAGATCACCACTAAAGAGCCAGTGAAAGGTGTACTGATGTCCTACACGCTGACAGACTTGCGTATTCCCCTGTCGTATGAGGTCAGCCTCACTCCCATAACTAGCTACGGCACCGGAAACACAGTCACACGCACCATCCAGTACTCAGAGCGTAAGTCACCTTACAGTTATGCCAGTCATTTTGTAATTGCATTATACTGTATGCAAGATGTCACTTTTCAGTTGTTGAATGTGTAGGCTCCTTGTATTTATTTTTATCTTAATGTTTAAATGCACAGAGATCTGCAATATATTTCATACTCACTGCAAGTTTCATATTATGAAAGTGTATATTTTACATTTAGGTAGGAAATACAATAATCTTGTTTAATTTTGATATATCTTTTTATGTGGGAAAGTACAAAGCATAGCTGTGCTAGTTGTGGAATGGGAATCAGAGCCAGAATTGTTAAATTCCTCATGATTCCCATCAACAGAGGTCATGCATTTCAAATGTGAGGTTTCACTTTCGGGATTATGTTAAATTGAGATGTCAAAAGTATGGCAGCCATCGTGTGTTGAGTTTGCTGATGGCTACAGAACAGCAGGAACAGGCCAGCGGTTTCAGTGCGAGAGCTGAATCTCAGAAACGGCTGATAGAATCTAATCCCATTGGATAGTCTTTCAATCTTCAACTCCCAGTCTCAGCACTTGCTCTCACCAGAGCAAAAAATGGCCAACCTCCAGAATGAATGGACTGCTGGAAGACATCAAACCCTTGCACACAAAAAAATCCTTTAATTTGACTGAATAGTATACACTGTATATATATATATATATATATATATATATATATATATATATATATATATAATTTTATATATACTGTATTTTAATCTTAATTTCTTTTCTCTTGCAGCCTACACTTATCCAAGACCTTCCGGTAAGACAGTTCTTTACTTTTTCTTTCCATGATGGTTTTGTGCGTGCTGTCTTTCTCTCTCCTCTAAACCGTCCTCACTTCTCGCTCTTGCCCTGCCTTTCAGTTTTCCCCAATTAAATTCAACACAGTTCTCCTGGCAGCATAAGCTCAGAGCTTTGCCAAAGAGGTACAAAGAAAAAAAAAAACATAAATTAAAACAGACTGGAGATCAGCAGAGTAAATTGAAGAACTGGATGCTTGTAGAGGGGAGAGAATGGTGATTTTTTTCAAATCACAACACAGAAATCCTGCATTCTTCTCCATTCATTCGTTCTGTCTTCTCTCACACATGGAGAATGAGTTAATCAGCCATTTAAAGTGTGAATGGAGACGTTCTGGGAGACTAACTACAGTATTCTGTATTCTGTGTTTGTTAAATGAGGGTAATCGCTGTGAACGCGGCAATATGCTGAGAGTACTTCAGTACTCCAGAGGAACCTGTCGAGAGGCCTCCTTATATTCAAACCTTCAGACCTTCTCCTCAGATTTGCTCATCAGCATTAGGCCAGAAGCATAAAGTACGCAAACACAGGTGTGAATGCTTAGCCATGCAGCTAACAGATTTAGCTGCATTCTTACGCTAGCATGGTGGAAATGTCAGCTTCAGATTGCATACCCACAGTCATTCTGATGTATATTGCACTTGTAAAATTCCCATAAGATTTTCCATTTGTAAGGCTTCATATGGGGCAATATTTGACCTGAACAAGAAAACGGACTGAGAAGTATACAATTTTCGCTAATGCTGTTATAGTTACCCTTGCATCAATGCTTATAGATTGTACTTCAACATATTTTAATATTCAGTGTCACATTCTTGCATTCATGAGCTTGCGTAGAGTATGTTTCGACTTCTAATCATTACATGCAGTTTGTGCCAATTAACTAACAAGATTAATCTTGATTCTGTCTCTTGTTTTTGTGTATGTAGATCATGTGTGTGGGTTTGAGGATATTAGGATATGTGGGTTCACTCAAGACCGCAGCGATGTGTTTGACTGGACCAGACAGAACCATCTCACCCAGAATCCCAAACGGTCCGTTAATACGGGGCCTGATATGGACAGGAGTGGGACGAAAGAAGGTAAAAACACACAAATACATCCTCATCCACCAACACACTCCAAAAGCTCACATCGTTTTTTTCTATCCACAATTAGAGTATTATGAATGTATAAATTGGAAAAGAAACTTTTTCTATTCAAATCAAATGTATTTTAATAGTGCTTTTCTCAAACTAAATATCATTCCAAAGCACCTTTACAGAATTTTATTTTATTTTATTTTATTATTTTTGCTCGTGCCGTCTTTGAAAAACCCTGTGGTAACACTTGTTTTGTACTTTCCCTCTACAATAAAGGTTACTACATGTACATTGAGACGTCGCGGCCGCGTCAGGCCGGGGACCGAGCTCGTCTGCTCTCTCCACTGTACAATGTGACGGCAGCGCGAGGACCAACGGGGACCACCAGAACCCCCTACTGTGTCTCATTCTACTACAACATGAACGGAAAACATATTGGTGAGCCTTTAACCCTAGTTTGAATTCCCACCATCTCAGAGAGACGAAACCTATTTTACTTTGGATACCTGTTGTTTTGCTGTTGTATTCATGGAGAATTAATTGGATAGTGGAGATAGGTTGGAAGCTTGATGACGTTGTTTCCCTGCAGAAAGCTGCATACACGTTTATATACTTTAGCTTCTAACTGGAGTTTGCTGTGTCTTGAAAAGTGTTCTCCTCTAACGCAGCATTGGGCTGAATCTGTCAGGGAGAGTACAGTGCTTTATGAGTAGCTTTCACCAGAAGGTCAAAGACAGTGAAGAACACAGACCGTCGGTGATGTCATCCACACATCCATTACTTATTTATCGTGACTGTTAAAACATTAAGGTTTGTTTCAAAGTGACATCTGTCTATTCTTTTTGCTCCAGGACAGTCTTGAGTGTGTGTGTGTGTATATGTGTGTGTTTTCCTGGCGCATTTAAGCTGTTCAAGCACATCATTCAGTGTCACACAGTAGTACTTCTAAAAGAGTACACTTCACACACAAACATTGGGCAGAATAGTCCATTTGTAATTAGATTAACATTTTATATATGCTATGCTATTTTTTTTTTCACTCGTCACAATGCATTATGGTATTGTCTTTTATGTTAAGGAAACATGTGACACTGCCGCAGGGGCCTTTCACACAGGACACGTTCTATCATCCGTCTGCACTACATTTTCATTGTTGTTTTATGGCAACATGTGCTTAGTGGGCATCTGAGACTGTTGACACTTTTTTAAGACACCATGTCAGGTTGAATTAAGGCTACAGTCCATAAGTTTTGCCTCTTTGTCGCCGTCTCTGTTTGAAACCTGCTATTGCAGTTAGTTGTGGAATTATCATTTATGCGGGTTGTGCATCGGCACGGCTCCTCAGCGCCTCAGTTTTGAGGAGTATGATATAACTATCTTCAGTCACCGCATCGGTGTGGATACTGTACTTCAGAATTACAGATACTACGTCTTGGAAGTATGACCAAAATAATAAATTTCACTGGAAAATGTCATCTGGACAAGTAAGGAACATGTCTGCCATATTTGTTCTGACCAATTGAGAAGAAAAAAGAGTTCTACAATAAATCTACTGGTGATTATATCTAACAATCGCAAAGTCAGTTAGCCAATCCGCAGTCCGAAGTCATTTTTCCTACTGGTGATTCACCAGTTGTCAATGATGATGTCGTCTTTACCATTCTTGATTACAATCCGCCATCAAAATGACAAGCTTAATTATTACAGCTGCTATAAAAGAGTCTTCAAATGATCCGCCACCTGCAGCGTCCGGGACTCCTTCTTTATGTATACAGATGTGACTTAATGATGCAAAGGCAAACTCGTATTTCCCGCTGAAACCTACCAGTACCACTCAAAAAAAAAAAAAAAAAATTCAAAGCTTACCGTTGTGAATCGGGCTAAGGTAAGGAGATAGTTTTTAACACTGGCTCGGTATGTACTTGATCAATAATTGATTTTGGATCATTTTTAACCAAAAGTTACAGAGTGCAGTACAACTTTTAAAAATGTTCTTTGAGATGTTGTGGCTCATTCCTCTGCACTGTGTTTGCCTGCTTTGTAATACAAGAGCATGTCTTGTGTGAACGGCTGACCAAAAGAAGGTCTCTTAAAAAGCTAACGAGAATTAGCCTCTGAATCACACCTAAAATTCTTTTTAATTAGACAGCAGACTACGTTTGAAGCAGAGTCTTCTAGAAATGTGTTTGTTTGCACAGGATGTATGTGTGGGTGGTAGGGATTTACTATAGTTTGATGACAAAACCTCTCTTTTAGGACCTCAAAGGCATAAATGACTCATATAAACAGTAAATAAATAATGTTATAATTCAAAAATATGCAACATGAACTGATTAATGGGTGTTCTTGGTGGGGTTCAAAGATCTGTGACTATCTGGGAACCACCTGTTATCACACATTCTGATACACACGTGTACACATAGACTTTAATTGCTCATTAATTTAAGGACTTTATCACAGAAAACTCCTTCAACCAAAGTTTTGACAGCAGACCAAAAGTTTTTTGTTTTTTTTTGCTGTTGTTGTTTTCCTCATTTTTCAGCTTGACACCAAACTTCCTGTTTCCCCTTGCTTTTTATCGGTGCTCTTTCTTCAGACTTTATCAGCCCATTAACGGCTCATAAATTGTGCGTCTCTCTCTCTTTCTCCTCTTCTACATCTCTCTCTCTGACTGTCTGTCTGCTTTGCTTTCGCTCCAGCTCATTCCCTTTACCTGTGCATCTCTGCTGTCTGTCTCGTGTTCTAATGAGACGAGCCCATCTAATTATTTGCCAGTTGCCACTCATGACATGGGCTGGGCTCGGGATGGGGGGCGGCTGGTGAACACAGAACACACTTCAATCTGTTCCATTTTCTGAAGGCATTTTGGATTCCCTGCTGCAGGCCTGCACTGTATATTTCAAAGGATATGTTTTATTAATTCAATTGCTATTTAGGAGTCGGAGAGGACAGCAGGTCCTTAATAAAAATTAAAATTGAAAGGCGATTCACATTAATCATGATCAAAATCACCCTAGGGTGCACATGCACATAACCTCATACTCAAGCTGTCTTCTAAAGCTCTCTAACCCATCATTCAGTATTTTCAGTCTCTGTCTGCTTTTAAATGAGAGTTGCTCATTTAGAGGTATTTTTATTTGCTACTACAGTATTGTGGTGCTAGTATAAACTACTTCCTTTGACCTTTCTTTTACATTGAAGCGCTAAAATCAAGTTTGGTGTCATCACAGGTGTAACCAGATGAGATTAACCGTGTTCCGAAATGTGATCTGGTCACTTTTAAAGCATTTTAATGCAGAGAATTGGAACCCTTTCGATGTGAAGGCTTCTTTGGTGCATAATGGAATAAATAATTCCACCTTACAATTTCAACTATAAGGCAGCTCTACAGTGTATATATAAGTGTGATATTTGTTGATGTTTGTTATTTTTGCATCTGTAAATCCTATACACTGATCAGGCATAACATTATGACCACTGACAGGCGAAGTGAATAACATTGATTATCTCTTCATCACGGCACCTTAAGGCAGCAAGTGAACATTTTGTCCTCAAAGTTGATGTGTTGTAAGCAGGAAAAAATGGGCAAATGTAAGGATTTGAGAGAGTTTGACAAGGACCAAATTGTGATGGCTAGACGACTGGGTCAGAGCATCTCCAAAACTGCAGCTCTTGTGGGGTGTTCCCGGTCTACAGTAGTCAGTATCTATCAAAAGTGGTCCAAGGAAGGAACAGTGGTGAACCGGTGACAGGGTCATGGACGGCCAAGGCTCATTGATGCATGTTAGGGAACAAAGGCTGGCCTGTGTGGTCCAATCCAACAGACGAGCTACTGTAGCTCAAATTGCTCAAGAAGTTAATGCTGGTTCTAATAGAAAGGTGTCAGAATACACAGTGCATCACAGTTTGTTGCGTATGGAGCTGCATATCCGCGGACTAGTCAGGTTGCCCATGCTGACCCCTGTCCGCCAAAAGCACAAACAGTGGGCATGTGAGCATCAGAACTGGACCACGGAGCAATTGAAGAAGGTGGCGTAGTCTTATGAATCACGTTTTCTTTTACATCACGTGGATGGCCGGGTGTGTGTGCATCACTTATCTGGGGAACACACAGCACCAGGATGCACTATGGGAAGAAGGCAAGCCGGCAGAGGCAGTGTGATGCTTTGGGCAATGTTCTGCTGGGAAACGTTAGGTCCTACCATTCATGTGGATGTTATTTTGACACGTACCACCTACCTAAGCACTGTTGCAGACCATGTACACCCTTTCATGGAAACTGTATTCCCTGGTGGCTGTGGTCTCTTTCAGCAGGATAATGCTCCCTACCACAAAGCAAAAATGGTTCAGGAATGGTTTGAGGAGCACAACGAGTTTGAGATGTTGACTTGGCCTCCAAAGTCCCCAGATCTCAATCCAATTGAGCATCTGTGGGATGTGCTGAACAAACAAGTTTGATCCATGGAGGCCCCACCTTGCAAATTACAGGACTTAAAGGATCTGCTGCTAACATCCTGGTGCCAGATACCACAGCACACCTTCAGGGGTCTAGTGGAGTCCATGCCTCGACGGGTCAGGGCTGTTTTGGCAGACACAATATTAGGAAGGTGGTCATAATGTTATGCCTGATCAGTATATTTTCCTTTCGTTTCCTTCTTAATCCCTGCTGGAGAAAAAAAAAAAAAACAGTATAAACTACATAAGGTGGTTTGCTGGTGTTGTATTACTGGACTCCCTGTCCAAAATCGTCATAAAACCATCAGAACAGACTGGCATAATCAGCTTGACCAGGTTGGTTTAAACAGTTTTCAGCAAGGCTATCTCTGTCCTTAAAGTGACTGTTTGCAGTTATCTGCTATAGGCTGGATGTTGGCATCATATCTGCTGATTACTGCCTGTGTACACTAATCTGCTAATCATTAGCCTGTGCATTGGCATGTGGGCGGCACTGTGGGCACAGATGCTAAACTGAGAGGGAGGCACAGCTGGCTCGACTCTCGTTACATGAGACGTCCTACTGAGAGACAGACGTCCCTGTTAGCAAACTTAATGTGTAGGGCTGTGTTAGCCGCTCTATGCTGGCCATAAATTACAACCTCATTAGCAGTATGAGAGTTTAGACTTTTATTTGCGCCACTGTGCTTGCATTAGATTTGATTGCATCCCAATTAGCAATTGAAGAGATTAGCTCTGCGTTGGTTATGCCAGACTTCCATTAGATTCAGCAGAGCTAAATCAGTACATTGAGACTTTAGCCTTGTGCTATTTGCAGAACAACATAATGCACATAATATATGCACTACCATTCAAAAGCTTAGAGTCGGTATGATTTTTTTAAAAATGTTTCTCAAAACGGTCTCTTATGCTCACGTGTTTGAGCTATTTAATTGATTGAACCTGCATGGAGACAGATTTGATCACAGCATGCAGTGTTTAACATCTCCATCTCCCTCTCTCTCTCTTAGTGTGTGTGTGTGTGTGTGTGCGTATGTGTGTTTGGAGTATATTCAGTTATCTAGAGGCTTGTCTCTGTTTGATAGCCCTACTGAAAAAGCTTTGCATTACTTGACTGGATCAATAAATCTTTACTAGTAGAGAGATTCCCTCTCTATATATCTCGATGGGTTTATCTGGTTAGATGGTGAAGGCACGTATTTGTGTTTTTAACTGATTTGTCTATTTTGACAATCTATTTGAACTCTTTCCCCGCCATTGTTGAAGTTTTCCGGCAATCCATGTTTTCACTGTTATACGGTAGAGGAGTTATTACGCATCTTCTGAAAGAGTACAGAATCTCCAGATCCAAAAACAAGCGAAGAAGAAGCACAAACAAGTGATAGAATCATTGCTTACGCACATGTAAGTTTAAGATCATCAGATAAACTGATCATCAGATAAAACTACCTTGCGTTACCAAATGAAATGTCAACCCAGGAAGTATGACGTTATTTTACTGATAAATGTCGAGAGCACATTATTGTGACGCGAGAGCACATCAATATAATACGTGAGCGCAAATCTCTGCTCGCACACGGATTTCCTTTGCTCTCGCACAAAACTGGGCTCGCGCTCTCAAATTTCGCTCAGATATTGCGTGTGCACGCTCAAACTGTGTCCTGCGCACTCAAACTGTGCCCTGTGCGCTCGCGAATCTCTCCGTGCGTTTTTTTTATTTTTTATTATTAATTTATTTTTTGTTACTCTTTGAAATGGACAGGGTTTAACAGGATTGATTGGATACCATAAATACACTGCTATTAGGCTAATATATTGGATTAACATGCACCCCTGAACGTATGTCAGTTAAATAGTCAATTTGGATTTCATTTTGTCTTTTTCTATCATTCGCCTTCCTCTCCACACTGTAAGATAGGCAATCACTCTCTACAATCGCAGTACTCTGTTCGATTTTTCATCAAGAGCAACACAATAGCATGGTCTATTAGACTGCAAGTTTATTAGGCTTGAAGTTCATTACAAAGGAGTTCAGCAGCCAGTGGATCCATTAGTGCAGAAGTCAATCACAGCACCAGTCAGTCCATTAGATCCTTCACTCATTACACCATCAGAGTGTGACCCTACTCCTGTTAGCGGGTGACAGTAGTGGCTTGACAAGGTGTTTTGTCAGTCATTGGTGTTGTTTAGTGATGCACACACTTTATTTGGTGGTACAAGAATGAATGGCCTGTTTGTTCAGACTTCACACACAACGCATATCTGCACTGCTTTTCCATTGTTTTTCTATGCAAACACATGCTAGACAGACCTGTTTGGCAGTTGCAATCGTGTGTGGCGTCTTTTGCAGCATCTCATACATAAGAAGGCATTCTAAAAATGCAGTGCGCTGCTATTCTTTAATAAAATAGATTTTTAGGGCCCGAGCACTGATGGTGTGAGGACCCTATTGTAATTGCTCAGTCAATTATTCCTCTTCTCCGAAATGAATCACATTTTTGAGGGCCTAAACATGCTCGAAAACTCATGAAACTTTGCACACACGTCAGAAGTGGTGAAAATGTATGTCAGATATGGGTTTCAGAATTAGTTGTGGCAAAATGGCTCGATAGCGGCACCTACAAAATTTCAATTTAAGTGCCATTTGCGCTACGTTTCACGTACAGGTATGAAATTCGGTAGACAGATGTAACAGCCCAATACCTACAAAAAAGTCTGTGCGTGCAAAATCTGAAAACCCAACAGGAAGTGAGATATTTTGAATTTTCTCTGCAAATTTTTTTGCAGTTTTTGCCATTTCCAGACGTTGTACTTTAACAAACTCCTCCTAGAGCTTTAATCAGATCAAGGTCATATTTGGTCAGTCTAATCTAAAGGCCTTGGCAACGTTAAATTGACCCTTCGCCGGGAGTTTGATTGTCAAGCGATCTAACCAATCAGCCTACAGCCTACAACCTAACAGCAATCTGTCACGACACATTAAAGAGCCACAAAACGGTTTTTATTGTTCGAATTTTTTAAAAAACTTTAATATCACAAGTAACCTGCTCTGTCTTGTCTGTCGACGTGTTGTCAGTGTCCTCTTTGCTTTGCGATGTATTTTTCACTGTGTCACTCTGACAAAGCAACAGTAACTAAGGGGGGGGGGGGGGGGTTTGAGTGTTCGCTGAAGGACATGTCCGTGGCGCCCTGACAAAGTTCGATGTTTCGCCATGAAACAGGAAGTTGTTGTAACTCAGGTATACAATGTCCGATCTGCCCCAAAAACTTCACATGATTCATTAAAGTCCTGGCCTGAAGACATCTACAATGCAATATTCAGTTACAGTCATAGCGCCACCTGCGGGCAACAGAAAATTACATGCTTTACACTGTGATTAACTCCTCATAGAGATTTAATCAGATCAACACAATATTTGGTCAGTCTAATCTTAAGGCCTTAGCGATGTTACATTGCAATGATCTTGAGTTTTCACTGAAGGGCGTGTCTGTGGCGGTTAGTTATTGCATGGAGAAACAATATCGTTGGAATCACTTTCAGAATGATTTTATCCAGCTGATGAACAATAAAAACATTGACAGCCAATCAGCAGCTTAATGGCTGACATTTGCCTACACTAGATGTAGATTGTGTCGAAAACAGATAGAAGCCATTATAATCATTGAGTTTTCAGAAAGATACCAGCATCATGAACAAGTGGATGGTTTATTTTAATTGTGATTATTGTGACTGAGGATTATGTTTGTTCAGAGAATTTGACCGCAGATCCAGGTAGTCGTTTGAACTTAAAAAGTCTCATCAAGGCAACTATAGAATGTTTAGCATTTAGTAATGCAAGCAGCTCCATGTTTTTTCATCTTATAGTTTTTTAATATATATTTTATTTCAGTTAACTTTTATTTTATTTCAAATAACACTTTTTTTTCATAGTTTTATTTAACATAATAACACTGCTTTCAAGAATACAAACATCACAGAAAAAGCAAACACTGAACATTGGTTTGAACATGCTTTAAAATTGCTTGCCACCATCCAGCTTTCCTGCTCAACCTCCATCTTCTGCTCATTACAAAGATGAATGAGTGTTTGGCTGTGTATGTCCTGTGTCAAGGTTAGCCAAAGGCCTCTGATGTTTGGATATTTTGCGTTGTCTGGCAGAACAGGGGTCTGTTTGGAGCCTTACATCTTTAGTAGATCCTGTCCTTACATACACAGGCATAAATACACAATAAATGGCTAACCAACACTTTCTTTAAAGGGTTGGTTAACCCTTTGTTTTATCTTTGCATAAGGGTGATTTTAAGTGCCTGGCGCATTGTTTACAATGAATTACGAGTTCAGTGTGTGTAATCACCTTAAAGATGCACCAGCACACAATTTCTGTTTGTTTATCACCCAGCAAGCACCTCTTAAGGCTGATTGGGGTCATTGAAATGTGGCAGATGCTTTCAGTCTGGGCAGCGAGCTCTGATACAACACAGTGTTCCTGTTAAAGGTTTCCTGATTTTCTTTGAATCGCTTTGATAGCTGTAATGCCTGTACAGTAATGATGCATGATGACTTTACTATAGTGACTTTCCCTTTCAAAATGAATGAATAAATAAATTAATTAATTAAAAAAAAGTGGTGTTACAACATACAGATGGGTAGTAATAGCTTGGTGCAGTATACCTTGGTACGGAATGATTACTTCAGAATATACACATGCTGTCAAAAACATGGTTATACCATTGTACTTTTTTGTTTGAGGTTCAATTTTATAATGCCATTATTCAGATGTATGACCTTGTAAAATACAAATGGCTTTCTATCTTAAAATTAACCATTCATATTGCTACCAAAAAAGAGTGTTTGAGCTTAAAGTTGAAAAGTTGTCATTGTTATAAGACCTCAAAACGCTTCTTCTTCCACATAGAAATGTCTGCTAAATGAATAAATGTAAATAAGTAATTAATGCACTGGTTTTCTGTAAAATTCCTTTTAAACAACATGGATTGTGAAAAGTGCTACAAAAAATAAACTACTGTTCAAAAGTTTAAATCTATTTCAAATAAATGCTGTTCTTTTGAACTTTCTAGTCATCAAATAATCTTAAAAAAATGTATCACAGTTTCCACAAAAATATTAAGCAGCACAACTGTTTTCAACATTGATAATGACTAAATTAGCATATTAAAATGATTTCTGAAGGGTCATGTGACACTCAAGACTGGAGTAATGATGCTGAAAATTCAGCTTTACCATCACAGGAATAAATTACTATAATTAATACTATACTATTTATTTTAATTTATTTAAAATAGAGAATGGTTATTTTAAATTAATAATATTTCACAATATTACTGTTTTTACTGTACTGTATTTGATCAAATAAATGCAGAAGCTTCTTTCCAAAACATTAAACAATCTTACCAGCCCCAAACTTTTGAAGGGTGGTGTATATAGTTTTTGGGTGCTATTATTTGGTCCAGGTAGTGCCGCCCTAAATTCATGGCATTGGTTGTGCCAGTGACACATCAGGGCATGCAAACATTGAAAATGGCACAATGTCATACAGTACTATAGGTTGCTTACATTAAGCCGAGATATTAGAAAGTTATCATTGAAAGAAACATCAGCTTCAATAGAGAATTAGATGTGTATGCAACCGTTCACACAGAACGTGTTGCTCCATTCCACTGTGCTACTTTTCCATTGTTTTCCAATGTAACCATACACTGGATGGACATCTTTAACCATTGCGCTCGCGTCTTTTGCAGTGTCTCGTGCATGACATGGCGTTTTAAAAATCTGTCACTCAAGTTAAAAGAAGTTCAACTTTTAAAAAATGCATCTCTGGACTTTGCATTTTTTTCTGTTACTTTGACCTGTATCTCACATTTTTAACAGCAAAAACAGGTTCTGTGTGAACAAACCCAAAGGCTCTATACTGTAAATATTTATGTAACTGTGTCTGGATTGATGTATTTGTGGTCAGTATCTGCTGATATTGTTCAGACAGCTTTAGATGAGTTTATTAGGATGCGGTTTGTACTTTGAGTGGGCCACTTTGTCACAGTACCATCTGTTTGCTTTGTTAATGTTTCTGTGTGCCACTTCTCCACTGTGTTATTCATTTATATTTGCTGTCCCTGAATAAGTAACGATGTGAAGCCTGGCTGGTTGTCTGGACTTGTCTGCTTTTATCTTCTATGTGTGCATGTCATGAGCAGCGTATAGACTGTCGGTTGAAAGTTTAGAAACATTAGTGAATATGTGTGTGTGTTTTAGCGTTCAGAGCGAGAGCTTCATTTGAGGCACTACAAAAGTTTGTTCTCTCTCTCTTTCTGTCTCTCTTTCTGTTCCAAAGTGCAAATGAATTATATATTGGTTTCCCTTAAGCACAAAGTCAGAGTAATAATTTAATGCATGAGTCATAAAGGTGCCACTTGGCCTCACTGCCTTCAATCATCCGTGTGTGTGTGTGTGAGAGAGAGAGAGAGAGTTTGTGTTTATTATATTTCAATATTGACATTCATAATAAGAACTTTAAACCTCACATTATCTCAGTGTGTTTAAGATGTCGCTGCTTTGTTGTCTACGAAGCACTACATATAAATGATAAATATAAATACGTTTATCATGATGTCATATCCTGGTTCTCCAGACAAGCAGTTTTAGTGGTGACTTTGAGCAGTGCTGCACTTTCAATGATCTGATGAGCATTATGTAATTTTGTGAATGTTAATCAAATATATTATGAAGTGTTGCCTATAGTTTATAGTAAAGAAATTTAGTTTGAGTTTCAGCATTATTCAGTGTTTTAATTTGTAACATTATTTAACATATAACAGGTTGTTGAAAACACATGCTTAAACATATAACTTTAAAAATATATAACTTCTAAAGCTTGAAAATAAAAGTAAAAAACCTATATAGGTTTGTAACAAATTTTCATACTGCCAGCCTATGGTCAACATGTCGAGAAGATGTTTTCTGCGATGTGAATCCACTTTGGATGCATTTCAAAAGGATGAGGATTCTGTCTTGAATTGATACAGTAAAACCGACACCAATGTTACTGTTCGTATCACTGTAAATCAAGCGCTGAGGAAGCCTCTGGAGCTGAGATTCAGATATGGTAATAGGCGTTTCATTTCCAACATGCACTGTAAGCGGTAGACCAATCACAACAGTAGGAGGGATTTAGAGAGACTGAATGTTTGAACTAACAGTTTTCAGACTTGAAGAAATGAGGTGATGTGCAATGTATAGGTGCTGGTCATATAATTAGAATATCATCAAAAAGTTGATTTATTTCACTAATTCCATTCAAAAAGTGTAACTTGTATATTATATTCATTCATTACACACATACTGATATATTTCAAATGTTTAATTCTTTTAATTTCAATGATTATAACTGACAACTAAGGAAAATCCCAAATTCAGTATCTCAGAAAATTAGAATATTGTGAAAAGGTTCAATATTGAAGACACCTGGTGCCACACTCTAATCAGCTAATTAACTCAAAACACCTGCAAAGGCCTTTAAATGGTCTCTCAGTCTAGTTCTGTAGGCTACACAATCATGGGGAAGACTGCTGACTTGACAGTTGTCCAAAAGACGACCATTGACACCTTGCACAAGGAGGGCAAGACACAAAAGGTCATTGCAAAAGAGGCTGGCTGTTCACAGAGCTCTGTGTCCAAGCACATCAATAGAGAGGCGAAGGGAAGGAAAAGATGTGGTAGAAAAAAGTATACAAGCAATAGGGATAACCGCACCCTGGAGAGGATTGTGAAACAAAACCCATTAAAAAATGTGGGGGAGATTCACAAAGAGTGGACTGCAGCTGGAGTCAGTGCTTCAAGAACCACTACGCACAGACGTATGCAAGACATGGGTTTCAGCTGTCGCATTCCTTGTGTCAAGCCACTCTTGAACAACAGACAGCGTCAGAAGCGTTAAAGATAAAAAAGGACTGGACTGCTGTTGAGTGGTCCAAAGTTATGTTCTCTGATGAAAGTAGATTTTGCATTTCCTTTGGAAATCAGGGTCCCAGAGTCTGGAGGAAGAGAGGAGAGGCACACAATCCACGTTGCTTGAGGTCCAGTGTAAAGTTTCCACAGTCAGTGATGGTTTGGGGTGCCATGTCATCTGCTGGTGTTGGTCCACTGTGTTTTCTGAGGTCCAAGGTCAACGCAGCCGTATACCAGGAAGTTTTAGAGCACTTCATGCTTCCTGCTGCTGACCAACTTTATGGAGATGCAGATTTCATTTTCCAACAGGACTTGGCACCTGCACACAGTGCCAAAGCTACCAGTACCTGGTTTAAGGACCATGGTATCCCTGTTCTTAATTGGCCAGCAAACTCGCCTGACCTTAACCCCATAGAAAATCTATGGGGTATTGTGAAGAGGAAGATGCGATATGCCAGACCCAACAATGCAGAAGAGCTGAAGGCCACTATCAGAGCAACCTGGGCTCTTATAACACCTGAGCAGTGCCACAGACTGATCGGCTCCATGCCACGCCGCATTGCTGCAGTAATTCAGGCAAAAGGAGCCCCAACTAAGTATTGAGTGCTGTACATGCTCATACTTTTCATGTTCATACTTTTCAGTTGGCCAAGATTTCTAAAAATCCTTTCTTTGTATTGGTCTTAAGTAATATTCTAATTTTCTGAGATACTAAATTTGGGATTTTCCTTAGTTGTCAGTTATAATCATCAAAATTAAAAGAAATAAACATTTGAAATATATCAGTCTGTGTGTAATGAATGTATATAATATACAAGTTTCACTTTTTGAATGGAATTAGTGAAATAAATCAACTTTTTGATGATATTCTAATTATATGACCAGCACCTGTATATTATGAGAATATTAAAGTGTTTTTTGGCCTTGGATGCATGTAAACCTATTGTTGGAGACCTACAAAACAAAAATTAGGAACCTTTAAAATAGCATCATTTTGATTTGATTGCACTTTAAAAAATACAGTTTGACATTTGTAACAGACTTTTATATCAAATAAGTCACGCAATCATGTATTTTACAGTATTGCATGATTTTTATTTGCATATTTTAAACCATGCCAGTGCATCCTGTTGCGGTGGTAAGACTTGGTCATGTTAGATAAACATTGGTCATGTATTTGACCTTATATTTGTCACGGGAGTATAATAGGGGTTTGTGCAATGCCTCAGAGAAATGCTGACAATAGACAGG
This sequence comes from Hypophthalmichthys molitrix, assembly GCA_037950675.1. NCBI lineage: Eukaryota > Metazoa > Chordata > Actinopteri > Cypriniformes > Xenocyprididae > Hypophthalmichthys > Hypophthalmichthys molitrix. The sequence goes on from CM075504.1 coordinate 23,667,291, forward strand.
TCATTGAGGTCTTATTAGAGCAGAAGCAATGATCTATCCATAATTTGTGTCAAACCCTGAGTTTCTCCTGATTGTTTGTTTGTAAGTAATTATTTGTTGCACAGAAAAATAGCAAGAACATCTCATGATTGCAAGGTCCAGTCTGATTGATTGGAATTATGCAGTTTCTTAAATAACTGATCTACTGTTTTCAGTGTTGTGATTTTTGAGTGAATGTGTAGAATAAGACTTTGATTTCAGAAATGCTGTGCATGTCTCATTTGTCATCATGAAGTTATATTATGTATAAATTTGCAATATTACGGCCAGTCTAGCCTGCAAAGGGGACTAAATTTAATGCCCATGGTCTAAAGTCCAAAACTAGAAGTGCTCGCACTGCCCAGGGAAAGTGCAGGTCACAGTTCCTCTAAACTCTGCGGTGTTTTGTGTGTGTTTGCAGGCACGCTCAATGTTCTGATGAGGGTGAAGAGCATCGCCACTGTGGATTCTGCTGTCTGGACCCTCTCCGGACACCAGGGGCCTGAATGGAGGAAGGCAGATGCTGAGATCTATCCCAGCGGACCATTCCAGGTATGACTGTGTATATGTGCAGGTGTGGGCATGAGAGTTTCAATGTCTGTGTGCAAGTGTGTTTTCTCCTGATCTCACTCTCTCTATCGCTCTCTCTGTGTGTGTGTGTGTGTGTGTGTGTGTGGTCTTGGTTAACCATACATTATGGGGACAAAATGTCCCACAAGGGTGGCAATACCAGAAATCTTTGACCTTGTGGGGACATGTTTTGGTCCTAATGAGGAAAACAGCTTATAAATAATGCTAAATTATGTTTTTTGAAAATGTAAAAATGTACAAAGTTTTCTGTGATGGTGTAGGGTTAGAACATACAGTTTGTACAGTATAAAAAAACATTATGTCTATGAAGAGTCCCTAAAAGATGGAAAGTGTGTGTGTGTGTGTGTGTGTGTGTGTTATAGCATACAAGTGAACGGGTTGCAGGGCTGGGAGATATATGAAATATTTACTATATATATATATATTTGGAACTTTTTGGCGTTGGAACTTTTTGAAATTGTATGTTTGATTCATCCCTTGAGTTACTTCAAACTGTCATTGAGTCAATCACTTCAAATAGTTTCAGTGTGTATATATGTATATATATATATATATATATATATATATATATATATATTATATTGTTTTTTTTGTTTTTTTTTACTTATTTCATGAAGTCCTAGTTGGCAGGTGTGATATATCTATATGTGTGTCAGTGTTTGTGTGCGATTAGAGGGTCTATGGAGAGATGATTGAGGAAGCGCTGAGTCGTGCTCTACCGCTCTCCTCTAGACCTGCGTTTCTGCTGAGTTGAGCTCTCAGCACAACAGCTGCGAAACCAGGAGACGTTTTAGGGCACATCACTGAGGAGAAAAGGTGCTGGCGGGAGAAAATAACAAATTGAGAGAGCTGAAGAGCAGGGCTGAAAAAGGGGAGATTTATACAGTTGAAGAAAACTGAGAGAGAAGGGCAGAAAAAGATGAACACCACATTCAATAGGGAAGGAAATGAAGACAGGTAATTCAGGGAAAAAAGAGAGTTTACAGGTAAATGGGACACACTTAAGCTTGGGCTCATTAGTCCTGTCAGACTATTTTAATGACTCGTTGAGCTACCCTCATTCTTTCTACACTACTGCTTAAAGACAACAAGAAATTTGCAAAGCATTTGACTTCCATAATGTGACAAATTTGTGAAACTGAATATTCTGTGGGGAATAATGTAGGACAGGGCTTGAGTTTATCCTTAGGGATTTAATTGGATCAGGAAATATAGGCTGTGCTGTTATTTATTAATATTGTTTTGCCTCACCCATGTGGATTATAGTGGGGTTGTTTCATAGGTGGAGAAAATTATTCAATTTTGTTGAAATTTATGAAAACATTTAAAGTAATGTGAACTGATGAGACTGATGAATCAGTCACACCATGAACAAATCAAAAAAAAAAAAAAAAAAATTACTAAAACAGTGTGTCTTTCAAAAAAATGTAACAAGTTGTTCTGCATCTGAATTTGTCTGATGTGACAAATCCACAAAAAAAGGGCCTTTTTTGATTTTATATTGGCCAAATTTGTCCTCACCTCTCACTTTTCACTAGCTGTCTGAGTGGGAAAAACTGTTAACTGATATTTTTCTTCTTTTTCTACACAGTTATTTTGAAAAGCCCTTTTTAGTGTATACTTTTTCATTTCACTCAGTAATGCAGTGTATTTGACACTTGAAGAGGTAAATAGAATCCTCACCTCTCGTCTGTTTTTCACCCAGACCTTAGTTGGCCTCCATCAATCGATGCTAAAGACCAATCCAGGCGTTCCTGGACAGTAGGAGTTGACAAGTCTGTCAGACAGCCGTGTTTCTCTGCTGTCTGTTTGTTTGCTCTCTCCTCATCTCCTCATCTCCTCTTTGTGCCTCCATTGACTCTTACCGGGTAGATTGAGTGACTGCGGAGGCTTGCTGAGATGAATTAGCATCATTTTCCCACAGAATCTCAGAGAAAAAGGAAGTGTGTCTTTGCATCATTGCATGAGGCATCTTACCCATCGCTAAGCCTGATGGATCAAGCAGAATCACAACAGCGTTACTTTATCCAAAAGCTTTACTCGACTGTGTGAATCCATTACATGTGCAGCATGTTTGAGGTTAAACTGAGCGGTATTGATAGTCAAGTGGTTTTAACAGAGATCTAATGGACCTCACAGCATTAGAAGAGCTCTGAGAGATGTTGCTAAACAAGGTTGTGAATTGAGAACTGGTTCTTAATTAATTAATTAATTAATATATATATATATATATATATATATATATATACACACACACACATACATACACATTCAGTTCATTGTACACTGAATAATTTTTACATATAATTGTCAAATATAATTCTAAACATTTCAAATGTACTATATAATATTTGATATATTAATTTTACTATATAATATTATAATTGATTTTAAAATTATATACTTATTTTAATTGTAGTTCAGTAAACCTTACATAAAGGCATAGCAATATTGTAACATCTATGTGCAACCCTCTTTTAAATATAAAAAGCACTTAGAGCAACCACTAAAAAGTAGGGATGCACCGATACAAGTATCAGTATCGGGCCCAATACTGCATTTGTGTAGCCTACTCATATTCGTACTCATTAAAGTGCTCTAGGAGGAGTTTGCTAAAGTACAACATCTGGAAATGGCAAAAACTGCAAAAATTTTGCAAAGAAAATTCAAAATATCTCATTTGCTGTTGGGTTTTCAGAATTTGCACCCACAGACTTTTTTGTAGGTATTGGGCTATTGCATGTGTCTAATGAATTTCATACCTGTACTTGAAATGTAACTCTGAAACCCATATCAGACATAAATTTTCACCACTTCTGACGCGTGTGCAAAGTTTCCTGAGTTTTCGAGCATATTTAGGCCCTCAAAAATGCGATTCATTTCTGAGAAGAAGAATAATTGACCGAGCAATTATAATAGGGTCCTCACACCATCAGTGCTCGGGTCCTAATGAATATACATGTATTGGTACTTGATATCGGCAAGTACCAAGAATGAAAGTAACGGTATCGGTCTCATTCTGGAAAAAGTGGTATCGGTGCATCCCTATTAAAAACATTATCCTAACTGTTTTTTGTTTTTTTTTGATGGTCACGTGTGCTTAAAGTAAAATGACAGTTATGTGGCTATAGGCTGGATTTGGGCCTCTGAGAGAAGATTCAAAGAATTTTACACATGGGATCTCTTTACTTTTTCATTCTATTTTATAGAAGATAAAAGACGCTCTAATCTTTAACGGCATGGGAACGTACAGTCTGTTTAAAGTCTGGAAGATTACTGCCATGGCTAAATCTGATGTGACTATAAGAGAAGCTCTGATGATTATTACATTACCCCACCTTTTTATAAAAAAATTAGTCCAGTCTCAAAAGTCTTTTTCAGATAGTTTTAAACCCTTCACTTTGTAGGACTACTTTGTAGGACTAACGCTGATTGATTAGCATATTGGAAATTCAAGGCAAGACATCTGTTTTTTGTATGTGTATTCTTACATTCATAAAGTCTGGCAATGTTATAGGTACGACGGCTTTGTGCTCCTCTGGTGTATGTTTGATTGCTCCCCATTCATGACATGGCTTCAAACGGTAGTTAAGACCAGTTGGCTTTGTACGTGTAAATGCCCAGTGTAGCTGTTCTCTTTTATAGAGCTCTTAAATGCCACCTGCCTGGTATTGGGTTGTTTAACACAACTATAAATGCTTACTACCACAGTCTCAGTAGAATACAGTTTATCTGTAGTTTAAATACATTTTAAACTTTATATCCTGCCATTCCGTAGCATTTTATTTTATTTTTTCCCTTTAAGTCCATTCATGCCAGTCAAAGTTTCTGGCACCAAGAACAGACATTAGTTTACCAACACTAACCATTTGTGTGTCAGACATGATATGAGACTTATTGAGGAGAGGTGTGATATTACTTTTCTAAGTGACTGAACCTATCATTTTCATCTAGGGGAGCATAAAACAGACAAAAAACTCATAGACTCTACCGTTCAAAAATTTGGGGTCTCAAATTATTTTTAAGTCTCACCAAAGTTGCATTTATTTGATCAAAAATACAGTAAAAAGAGTAATATTAGGAAATATTATTACAATTGAAAATAAATATTTTCTTTTAAGTCTTTTAAGAGTCTTTTAAGATTATTATGTTTCTAGCATGTTATATAATTGGCAACAGTTCTTCTAACACTAATTGGAGTCTGTAGCTTTTGCTGAATAAAAGTATTAATTTCTTAAATAGGTGGAACCTGAGCCATATCTAGAGACCAGAATATCATAGAGACTTGAAGGTGGGCTCTTTATACTTGGACCATGCAGTAGGGAACCACCTAGCAACCATCCAGAACGCCCTAGCAACTGCAATAGCAATGGACTAAAAACCACCCACAACACTAGCATCTTGGTAGCGACTTTTGCACAGGCAAACACACCTATGGTTTTTTTTCAGAAAATGTCAAAATCCAGTCTTAAGTTTACAGTTTATCTTTACACATCTCAAAAGTCCTTTTTCCATATCTTAGTGGAAAAGGTCACTGCAGGCAGAGCCGTTTTGTACGTCCGTGTGAAAGATGCCAGCAGGGAAACAAGATGATGACAAAAGCGCAGGAGCTTTACAAAGGAAGAGTTCAGGGAGCGAGGGAGGGCTGGTAATTAGCTTTGCTTAATTATGATTTTCTGAAAAGATTGAGAGAAGAGCAGAGAAAAGCGCTGATCCATTTTCACATAGCCCTTTAAGCTCTTTCCTCATCATCTCTCCTTTTCTCTTTATCCTCTTTTTCACTCGCTGGTTTCTCCGCTGATGCTCTCAGCTCTTTGTCGTGTTTGTTATCCATTAACCTCTCCTCTCTGTGTACTCGAAATTTCCCATACTTTCACCTCTCGCCTCTCTTCTAGCGCTTCTCTCCATAGTGATTGGATCTACGAGTCTCCATTACAACAGCCTTCAAGAAATGTTCTGGAACGTTCTGTTCCTTCTTTCCACTTTTAGTGGAGTAGTTCACCCAAAAATGTGAATATATCCCATTGGAGAGAAAAAAAGTGAATATTTCAATTGTTTCTTTTAAACAGCGATGGGATTAAATGGAGAAAAAATGGATCTTCTGCAGAGATTCTCACAATGTCTCAAACTGTGCTCAGATTTAGTCTGAAATCAAGATTCAAGAGTGATGAAGTCAAATATGTCTTGTCAAAGTCAATAATTCTGTCAAAAAATTGTCTTCTATATGGCAATGACTGTCTCATTGGTGTCTATTTGCATTTCTGTTTGGACAAATTGAAACTGAAATTTTCCTTTGGACTGGCATCATTTACACATCATATCTTCATATCTTATATCATAAGTTTACAATTTAAAATAGCTGTTTTCTATGGAAGCTTGTTTCCGCCACAGAATAAAATAATTTATGTGACTTTTTATCGCACAATTCTGACTTTTTTTCTTTCAACTGCAACTTAATATCTCGCAATTCTAACTTTATCTCACAATTGGCACTTTATATCTCGCAATTCTGAGAAAAAATTCAGAATTGTGAGATATAAAGTCGCAATTGCGAGTAAATTCTAATAAAGTCTAATTCTGAGGAAAACAAGAGACTTTTTTTCTCAGAATTGCCAGATATGAACTCATAATTCTGACTTTATAACACGCAATTGCTACTTTAAATCACGCAATTCTGACTTTATAACTCACAATTGCGAGTTTATATTGTGAGTTTAAAAGTCAGAATTGTAAGATGTAAACTTGCAATTGCGAGAAAAAATGTCAGAATTGTGAGATAGTCACATCATTACTAGTCTCAAGAAACATTTCTTATTATTATCAGTGTTAAAAACAGTTGTGCTTCTTAATATTTTTGTGAAAACCGTGATTCTTTTTTTTATTTGATTTTTTTTTTTAATAAATAGAATGATCAAAATAACATTTATTTTTCTAATAAAAATTATTTGTAACAATCTAAAAGTCTTCACTTTCACTTTTTTTTTTGTTTAAACATCCTCATCCTCAATGAATAAAAGTATTTTGAACAGTTCTTCCAGCAAATCTTAAAGGTTTTTTTTTTGTTGTTGTTGTTAATGGATAAAAAAACTTAATATTTCTGGTGCTTTTTGACAGCCTCTGCACTGAAAAGAGCAGCATCGATATTCTGTGTAACTTCACTTTTTACGCTCCACAAAACATATAACGACAGAATTTGGCTGAACTGCTTCTTTAAGTTATTCTTCACCTCCATCTCTCCTGCTCCTCTCTTTCCTCACACAATCTAATGAACACAGAACTGGAGAGGCGTCTGTATGCCTACGCCTCTCAGACGGTGCACATAATTGTTTCTCTCTGTCTCTGCTGGCATCTGAGCTCATGTGTGAGAGGTGAATGGTCTGTCACACCCTTAATGAGCTCAACCCACTAAAGTCAACTGTGCTCTGCCTGTTAGACGAAGCCATTTGCATTAACGAACAGAGAGAAAACACACAGATCGCCTCACCTACCAATTACTGCTATAGCCGTCTGTGGCGAGATCTCTTTGTGCATGTTGTGCGTGTTTTTGTGTGTGCCCTATGATCGTGTTTTATGCATGCCCTTGTGATTCCAGAAGTGTACTGCAAGTGAAATGTGTTTGTATAAAAATGCGTGTGTGTGTGTGTGTGTGTATGTGTGTGTGTTTGAGGGTGGGTGCTAGTAATGCATGAATATATTTAGGTGAGCAGGAATGCTCATGGAGCGCTGCTTGACATTGCCCTAATGATGTCGTGTCACCTGGTGTCCACTGTGGCCACGCAGCCAATTAGCACAGAAAGAGAGACACACACAAGACAAATCAAATTACCCATCTGCCCTCATCCCTTGATCCCGTTCAGCCTCCGTTATTTATTCAAAGGAGCCACTCGTTCATTTGGGCATAGCGGGAGCCCGAGGTGATGCTGCAGGTGTGTCTGTGTGTTGTGTTGATGAACGCACAAGGGTCAAGAGTGTGTGCAAAAGCAAATGCGCTTTCTTCACCTGGGGTCAAGTATGTAAACCGATAAAGTCTATTTTTTAGGCTGGAACATGTGTGTTCTAGAGCAAAAAAAAAAAAAAAAAAAAACAGCTCAGGCTCATTGGAAATAAGATACTCTGTGCAAAAAAAAATTATACTAAGGCTTCATAAAATATCTTTTAATTTTTTGTTCCAAAATTCCATTTTATTTTTTCCCAAATTCCATTCTTACTGTTTAATTTTTCTGATTTTTTTTTTTTTTTTTTTTTTTCATTTAAATTTTTGTGGATTCCGTTTTAATGGTTAAATTAAATTTAAAAAAAAGAAATGTGAAGTCCGCACACTGAAAATAACTGCTCCAATAAATTATTTATTAAATAATGCAACGTTTCGACCAACAGGTTTTCACCTGGCACATTGATGATTGTGGCTGATGAAGACCTGTTGATAAAAATAGATATCCAAAATTCCCTCTGCAAAAACCTTTGACTTTAAACAAGAAATTAAACCTTTGAAATTAAACTAGAATTTTGAACTTGACTTCATCCAATATTCAGATTTTTGTTCTAGAAATGTATGCAAATTAGTGCATATTTAATTAGATAATGCCTCATTTACATATTTAAACATAACATTTCAGAAAACTTGTAATACAAAAAATGTTTGCAATTTTTAATGTAATTGTGTGATATTCCTTAAAAAAAAAAAGCTCTGGAGATGAAATTCATGTGTTTATGTCCTCATATAGTCAGATGTTGAAAACACTTTACGGAAAACATATTTACGGTCTCCAAATTTTGTCCTTATTCATACAAAAGTTCTACAAAACTTAAAGCTAAAATAAGGTGCCATTCTGCAAAGTTTTGGAATGTGTAAATTGCTTTAGATCTGTTTCTAAGGGGCCATGGGTGGATTAAATGTATTGAATCGCTCTGTTCACTTTTGTTCATTTATACATTTCAATTACTTGTGCGTTAGTCCACCACCTGGAGGTGTGTGTGTGTATGTGTGTGTGTGTGTGTGTGTGTGTGTGTGTGTGTGTGTGTGTGTGGAGGGGGTAATTCTGTAAACTCCAGTCAGACTGAACGTGGATCTGACATGGATCTGATTAGGTCTCTGCAGTGAGCTTCAGAGCTGCTGTGATTAAGCTGTCAGTCAAACGTAGGTTACGGTTGGAAATAAACACCAGTAAATCATGTGGGAGGAACCTTATTATTATGATTGTATAGGCCAGTATGCAATTCTTAAAAAAGTTATAAATATTTAAGTTTTATATACTACGGTGTTACAGTATTTTGTGATTTTTCTTTTTTTAAATGTCCTGTGTAGTGCAAAAACGCTTCAGAATTAAATTGTGAATGGCTTTTCAGAAAGAAATTCATGGAGACTGAGACGGCAGAAAGCTTACCTGGTTTGTTTTCTTTATTTTACAAAAGCACAGTGTTTTGTTGTTATTATGAGTGTACATGAATAAAAATATACCCTTTACAGTTTTAAATGATGATCTTATCAATAATGTAGTATTTTAAGTTCTTTTCGCTGTTATCAGAAAAAATGCCCGCCGCATTCAGCAACCCCATAGTGTTAAATTCCAGTTCTGTTTCTGATTTTGAGTTGAGACAAGCTGCAGAATTGTAATTTGTATTTACAAATGTAGTTTCAATGAAGTGTAGTTCTTAATAATATTACACACACAGCATATGGCCAATTCATTCAGAAACTTTAGATGATATAAGCTTAAAATAGTTTTTCTGTTTTAGATATATATATATAGAGAGAGAGAGAGAGAGACTTTGGACTTTCAAAATAACTTTAATTACAATAAAATTAACAACCATTAACCATTTCTTCACAATAAATCCATTATCAATTATTTACAAACTTAAAGCAAAACACAACTCTCCATTCACGACTGAGCATAAGGCTTCTCTATAACACCATATAGATTCAAACTTCATTAAATTATTCATCACTTTATAAAATTGAATATCAACAACAATTCTGGATTTCACCATTACTTTAAACACCCTTAACACATCACTATCATTTCTCTGTTCTGTATGATTTCTCCTACTAGTGTATATAGCCATTTTCGCTTTTCCAAGTACAAAATTTAACAACTGACATTCACCATGTCTATTTCTCACATATTTAAAACCAAAAATTAAAATCTGTACAGAAAAAACTTAAAACAGTTGAATTTTTCAACCTAAAACAATATATAAAACAATGAAAAACAGTCTCTTTTTCAGAGCAAAAAGGGCAATCTTGACTTGAATCAAGATTTAAAATAGAAACAAAGGCATTAACTGCAATTATTCCATGTAAAACCCTCCAATGAATGTCAGCTGTTTTTTCTTTTTTGGTTAATGGTGGCTTATATAACGCTCTCCACTCTGGTCTAACATTTTCATTCAATCCCAAAACATTCCGCCAAGGTGTATCAACTTTTTGATGTAAACCTTTTTTGTTAAAAAAATTTACACATGCCTTATACAATTGTTTTCCATTAACATAATTAAAATCCAAACATATGCTCTTTAGTTCTAGAAAAAGTCCAGAATGATCATTTAAATTAGGGGGTAAAAACAATTTAGGAAAAGGATCCATATCATTAGGAGAAATAAGTCCTTCACAATAATCTTTGAGCATATTATTTTCCTCTGATGTGAGAACAGATCTCATCTTCACACAAGCAGTCACTTCCTCAACATTAACTAATCCAGCCCCCGCCAAAAATACAAGTTTTTTTTAAAACTGTGATTCCAGCTCGAATAAAAAGTTCAGTAACTGTGCTGCTTGTGCTTATTACATCCAGTCTTGCACCATTTATCAGTGGCTCTTCCAACAACCAAAATAAAGAGTTTGTAGTTTCAGACTTGTTCGCATTAAAACAACTCCAAACCTTAAAAAGATTTTGATAGAAAGCAGGTAAACATGAAATATCAATCTTCTTAGGGTCCATCAAAAACAAGGATTTGTCCAAGTTCATCCCTTGAACAGATTTCAGTATAACACTGGTTACTGTTCTCCAACTCACATTTTCTGAACCCTTAAGAAATCTCTGCAAAAACTGCAATCGAAAAACAGCAGTCCTGCTTTGCAGATGGACCAGTCCTTGTCCACCTTCCTTTTTTGGTAAATACAAAATATTATGTATTACCCAATGCAATTCTTTTTCCCAAAAGAATTCTATCAAAATTGATTGTATCTTTGCCAACAAATAGGTTGGTGGATCGACACAAGCCAACCGATGCCACAAAAAGGACGCAACCAAATTATTTATTATAATTGTTCTTCCTCTATAAGACATTGTTGATTTAAGCCACTTCCACCTTTCTAATCGACCCTTTATCTTTTCAATTACTCCTTCCCAATTCTTCTGCACAGTAGCTTCATCACCCAAATACACTCCCAGGTATTTAAAACCATTCCTTTTCCATATTAAACCACCTGGCAGATCTGGTATTTTCTTTTTCCACTTTCCAAGCAACACTGCATCACTTTTTTTCCAATTGATTTTTGCAGAAGAAATAGATTCAAACTTACTGGATACTCTTATTACACTTTGTATGTCTTTATGGCCTTTAATCATTACAACAATGTCATCAGCATAAGCAGATAACTTAATTACATTGTCACATTTTGGAATTTTTAAACCAGCCAGCTCTTTTCTCAATTTATGTAAAAAAGGTTCTATTGCTAATGCATACAGCAATCCAGACAAAGAACAACCTTTGTCTAATTCCACGATTAACCTTAAAAGGAGCGCATAAGCCACCATTAAACTTCAAGACACCCTCAATGTCATTGTACAAAGTTTTGATTTTATCAATAAAAGCTAAACTAAAACCAAAAGCTTTCGAAACTTTCTATAAATAATCATGTTCAACACAATCAAAAGTTTTCTCTTGATCAATGGAAATCAAGCCTGCATTCAAACCAAATATCTTAACTACTTCAAAAATGTCTCTAATTAGTGAAATATTAACAAATATTGATCTGCCAGGTATACAATAAGACTGGTCCGGATATATAACATCTTCCAAAACCTTTCCAAATCTTGTTGCTAACACTTTAGAAAGTATTTTATAATCGCAACATAACAAAGATACAGGTCGCCAGCTTGTTATATTAGTTAAATCACCTTTTTTAGGTAAAAGAGTGGGAACTGCTCTTCGACAGCTTAAAGGTAGACTTCCTTCAATTAAACTGTTATTTAGAACTTCCAATAAAACTTCTATTATATTCCAATAAGACTTATAAAATTAAACTGGAATTCCATCAATTCCAGGAACCCTACCACATTCCATGTTTTGAAGATTATTATACAACTCTTCCAATGTTATGGGCTTATTAAGGTCTTCATTAGATTTTTCAGAAATCTGAGGTAAATCGCTAAGAAAACGTTGTTCAACAAATTCATCTTCTCTAGACTCATTTTTGTAAAATTTTTCATAAAAACTGACTGCTCTCTTACACATCTCAATTGGATCTGAAAGTAAAACCCCACTTTCAGATTGTAAAACGTTGCTGCCCATTTTTCTTTTCTAACCCAAAGAAAAATTTGGATGGAGCTTCCATCTCATTAAAGTTTTGAAAGCGTGATCTTATTAATGCTCCTTGTGCTTTTAAACCCAGCAGATCAGATAAAGCAGATTTTTTTTTTTTTAAATCAACAATAAGGTCTTGATTTCCAGTTTGCGTTAAATGTTGAAGTTTCATAATTTCATCTTCTAAAATCTGAACAGATCTAGCCAATTCTTTAGTGACATTCAAGGTGTATTGTTGACACAGTTGTTTTATTTGAGTTTTTCCAAAACCCCACCAACTCTTTAAGGACTGAAAGTTATTCTTTTCCTTTTTAAAATTAATCCAGAAACAATCCAAAATTTCTTTAAACTGAGTATCATTTAACAGAGTTGTGTTAAAATGCCAATAGGCACTATTGGGTTTAACAGAATTCATAGAAATTACATATCCTATTAAACTATGATCTGAAAAACCAACCGGCGAAATAAAACATCGTTTGAAAATACTAAGATGATGTTTAAAAACATAAAGCTTGTCTAACCTTGCTAATGATAATGAATTATCATGAGCATGTACCCGTGTATACTGTCTAATATCTTTGTTAAAATTTCTCCACACATCACACAAATCATGCGTTTCAATCATTTGAATAAGCCTTCTGCGTGATGGCATATGTGGCTCAATATGATTTCTGTCTAGACTGCTTACTGCACAATTAAAATCACCTCCCAAAAACAAGTATTCTTCACCTTTATACTCTTCTAGAGTTTTACAAAGAGTATCTAAAAAACACATTCTTTGTATTGGTTGTGTTGGGGCATAAATACATATTAAAACAAATACATACTTTTCAAAGTTTGCAATCACTTTTAAAATTCTTCCTTTTATAATCTCTTCCATTTTAACTGAATTGGGAACAAAATTTTTATCAAACAAAATACAAATTCCTCCACTAAGAGAAGTGTTATGGCTTCAAAAGGATAAACCATTCCATTCTTTTAACCATTCAACAGCGTTCTTATCGTCACTATGGGTTTCTTGCAGAAATACAACATCCATTTTTCTTTTCCCGTCTCATTAATCTTTTCCTCACATCTCTGGCTCCATTCACATTTAAAGAAGCAATGTGGATTTCACCCATAGTCAGAAATAAGGTTATCCATAGAAAACTGAGTAAGAGACAGGCTCCAGTCATTGATTTAATCTTCATTGTCGCTATTATTCAGTTGGTTTTGAACTTTGGTGACAATTTTTTTAAGACGATACACTTCTTTGTCTAAGAAGCGTCCTTCAGTCATTGAACTTTTAGTAACTTCAACAAATCTTTTAAGATTTGGAAAATAATCGACAATTTGTACACCTCTTACATTTTTTGTCACTTTCAGAAATGTCTTAATTTTTTCAGTGCTGCAGTTATGACATGGCCAATCAGTCTGAGAACAAAATGAAGCACTTGAATCAGAAGAATCACTCTCACTTTCAGCATCTTGATCATTTTCACTGGCCTGTTCTCTTGTTTTCCTTGCTTGTTTATTTGCAGTGCATTCCTTTTTCTTCTTCCTTATCAGAGGGGTTTCAAAAATACTTTGATCTACTTCCATCAACAAACCACCATCCTCCATGTTTGTATTTTCCGAAGCAGAATCAACATCAAGAATCTGACTCACTGAGACTGATTCCAACTTTTCACTATTTTCATTCACAGACTCATGTTTATCAGGTTCTACCTGCTCAAATCCATGTTCTTCAGTAACATTTTTGTCTTTTCTTATTTCAGCTGCAGACCCTTAATTTAAACCAACATCAGTTGGATTCGATTCATCAAAATTATCAGAATTACCAGCTTTATGCTGCGCACCCGAAGAACCGGGTTTACTGACATTCACACTATTGTCCGGACAAGCACGAATCTGATGACCCGTCTTTCCACATCCAAAACACCTCATAGTGTCAGTCGATACAAAGACTGTATAGTCAAAATCATCTATTCTGAATTTCAAATTCAGATCAAGTTCGTTCCCATTATTTAAAATCATGTATGTAAACCTCCTGAAAGAAACAAAGTGTTTCAATAACTCAGATTTACTGCCGATTGCAATCTTTTTAACAGGTGAAACAAGTTTGCCAAAGCGTGAAAGCTCTCTTGCTAGCGCTTCATCTTTAATAAAAGGTGGAACATTTGACAATGTAACCTTTTTAGCTGGTGTAGAAAGGGGAAGTACAGATACAAACGAACCCTGCAATTCGATGCCTTTTTCCACTACCTCATTCGCCTTTTCTACCGTACTCAAAAATATTACAATTGCATTGTTCATTTTTGATGCAGCCAGAATACATTTATGTCCAACCACATTACCAACAGCTAAACTGCATTCCTCTACACTGCCCGCCGCCGACACTACTTTAACTCTGTGCCGACGCGTGAGGGAATCTAAATCACCACATGTATGGGCCGCCATGGTGTTTAAAAACACCTGCGTATAACGCCCTCAATTTTAACAAACCTTGTATCACCAAAGCACAACACACAAAGTTTAGACAAAGATCAATAATCTCATATAACATAGAAAAAGAAAGTTTGAAAAATAAGCCACAGCGGGCACAAAACGCTCACACTCACCACACACTCCACTCGCCCTCAGCATTCGCACATCTGCACAACGAGAGAGAGAGAGAGAAACAATTTAAAACATTTATTGATTCGAATGAGCTTTATTGGCATGACAAATTGTACATAGTGTTGCTAAAACATTTATATGAACAGGAAAAATGAAAAAAAGAACTAAAGATAATGAATTGTGTGATGAACAAGTGTAGGCGAGTGTATGTACTATGTGTATGTAGAAAATGTGTGTAGTGTATGTAGAAAACAGTGTATGAACTATGGCCATGTTAATTGCTTTGACAGTAGTTTGGATAAATATGTCAAAACAGTTACTATATAAGGGAGTAAATATGTATAATTGTTCAAAACATAAATAATTATTCTTTTCACAGTGTGAAATTATTCTTCTGTTGTGTTGATTTTTATTTATTTTTTATTGTTTAGAATTAGAATTCATTAAACTCTTCCTGGCATTCCAAACAGAATTCCCATTCAACTTTGTGTGGGGTGTGGCCAATTCATAAATTAATACTCAAATTTTAAAGCAAGACATCTTCAGTTCTTAGGGTGTTCTCTCACAAAAGTTTTTGGTGTGGACTGAGATAATTTGATGTTGGAATTCAGTTCATGTAAATTTTAACCTTCCCTGATTGTGACAACCCAAATGAAAATGCAATCTATTAATTCCATTTATTTGTCTTTGAATGTGTGTGTGTTTGATGAGAATGGAAGAAATGCGACTTGACAAATGTCTGTTTTAATGGACGAGAGTGTCTTTTGAGTGGAAAGCTCAAACATGTCAGGGGTGAGACTGCTGTCTAACTCACGCTTGTCTTTGTCAGGTGGTGTTCGAAGGTATCCGTGGAAATGGCTTTGAGGGAGACATTGCTATTGACGACGTTTCTGTTACCAAGGGGAAGTGCAAACAAAAGGATAGTGTGGACAAAACAGGTCTGTACCATCAGCAACACTTCTGCAGCACAAAAAACAACTCTCAGCCTTGATCCCTCAGTAATGAACTTCATTATATCTGCTGATGTAGATGTAGGGGACTAAAACCACTCAGCATACAGATCATTTTTTTGTTTTTTTGAGTCTCAAAGCAAAGGAAAAGTCAAGAACCTGCGAGTGATGAAACAGCACTGACAGCTATCCGTAAAACAATCAAAATTAGAACATCTTAAAGTATTCTTTTGGTCACTTCCAAGCAGTTACAATGAATGGAGACTTTCAAGCTTCAAAAAGGGTGAAAATGCAACATACACGTATCATGTAAGTAGTACATACGATTTCTGAAGTCTGATATCATGCAAATCTTGACATCCACCCTAGCTCTTCTTGGTATATGCTCATTAGAAAAGATTTGTGAACAAACTGTTCTTTCGAGTTGACTCTTTTCAATGATTTGGTTGGTCCAATTCACAAAACTGTTCAGAATAATTCTTTCACAAATCACACCAACTCAACAGCTGTTAACCCTCTAAAGCCTGAAGTAATAGTCATTTTTCTTTTCTTTTTTTTTTTTTAAATGGAACAGTTTTTGTCCTTTCTTAAGTTTGTATATTTTTTTTTCCAGTATCATATTTGATACATCAGTATGATATAGTGAGAATACAGAGCTCATACTTGCGGAAAAAAACAAAAACATATCAATTTTATTCACATTCAGGCACAAACTGAGCAAAAATGTGCAACTTGGTGCAGTTGCTGATATTTATATGACCAAAAAGAAAGATGAAATGCTGATAGCTTATAAATCAGTGAGATCTTTATAGCAGTATAGCAGACTACATGTATATAAAACGCATATGAATATCAGTTATCACTCTATATCCCCCTATTAAGATGATATTTAAATACTTGGTTTTATGATCAAACCTCTGTAGTTTTTATTAGGCAGGTAAAACATATAATGCAATGCAGTACAATGATGATTGAGGGATAATAATAAATGTTCCTTAAAAGCCTACATTTTAACATGATTTTTCTAAAAAAAAAAAAAAAAAAGAAGTTTTTCAAAGTTTTGATCGTGTTGATCATTTAGAGGCCTTAGAAATTTGTGTATCAAATACGATACAGTAAGCTTAAGAGTTCACTGGAGGAGAAAATAATGACTATAATAATGAGATTTCAGTCTGTTTCTCACTCCAAGTTAGTGTATGACTTCAGAAGACTTGGAATATAAAGCACAAGTCAACTCCTTTTATGATGCTTTTATGGTGCTTTTTTGTTCTTCTTTGAGATTTAATAGTACAGACAGAATATCAAACATATTGAAATGACATGATAGCGAGTAAATGATAAAATGTGAATGATTCCTGTAATTTGGTTACATCAGGAGGGTCTGAGAAATGAAATGTCAGTAAGCAAGAAGCTGCCAGACTGTGAGCGTGCAGGAGAGATGTCACACCAGAACAGTGTTTGTGATGAAAGTACTCACTGGTCGAGGCAGCTGTAGAGGGCTGCAGGGGCTCAGGCACGGGGCCCAGGTCTGACAGCCTTGGCTTCTTCTCACCTCGTGCAGCCCTCTGATGGTGTGGCAGGCCTCGGGTCTCCTCCTGAATGCTGATCTTGGCACATGATGGGTATGAATGCATGCACACAGACAGGAAAAGGCCCAACGCCAGACTCTAAGAGAGAGGCAGGGCAGCTGTCCAGAACACCATCCCCCTCAGTGCTCACTAGATGAATTGATAAAATATCATTCTCATTACTGTAGTGCAGGAACATATACCTTGCAATTTATGCCATATATGCATTAATCACATATAATGGATAATTGCCTTTAAATGGACATATACTACCGTTCAAAATTTTTGGGTCAGTACGATTTATTTTTTTAAGTCTCTTATGCTCACCAAGGCTTTTCTTTGATTAAAAATACAGTAAAAACAGTACTTTTTTGAAGTATTATTACAATTTAAAATAACTTTTCTATTTGAATATATTTTAAAATGTAATTTATTCCTGTGATGCAAAGCTGAATTTTCAGCATCATTACTCCGGTCTTCAGTGTCACATGATTCTTCAGAAATCATTCTAATATGCTGATTTTCTGCTCAAGAAACATTTATGATTATTATCAAAGTTAAAAACAGTTGTGCTGCTTAGTATTTTTGTGTTAACTGTGATATATTTTTTTTCAGGATTCTCTGAATGTCCAGGTAATTTAACATAAAATTACTAGAATGACTTTTCTGGTAAATACACCATATATATATATATATATATATATATATATATATATATATATATATATTATAAATATACCATTCACACATCCGTACCCCAATACCGATAAACTACCTTTTACCTTTAAATGTTGAGCCATTTTCTTCATCCATCTTTTTTTTTCTTCTGAGTGACAGGTGTAATCACACAAAAAGCGATTTTGCTCTTAAAAAAACACCAGACGCATAATAGTTACTATAGTATTGCAGTTACTATAGTACACAACAGGAAAAGAAGGCAGGTTTTCAAGCGTGACACGTGGTGCAAAGGTCAGATGTTATTCTAGCGCATGTTTACATTGAAAAACAGTGAAAAGCAGTGGCGTCACATAAAATTCTTTATTTTTCATCTGTGAGGCCTTATGCTGACTGGCTGTCTGTTACCAGCTTTCATTTACATCTGTCTGTCATGAAGATAGATGGAAACACTTCTTCTGTCCTATAGATAGATAGATATACTGTAGACTGCAGTGCTGCCAGCACTATTTCACATTAATTAAAAATATTGTGGAAACAGGTTAAGTGAATATACCTTAACAAGATTCCATAATTACGAGTGCTGCCAGAGAAGAAATCTAACAGCCACCTCAAGTGTTGTGCGAGATGTTTCAAAGCATACAGTATACACCCCCTTGATAACACAGTGTCCATGGCAGCGGCTCCTTATCAGCTAACCTGGAAGATAATACAGACACTCCAGCAGAGAGAAGCTCTCACTGGTACCAGAAAATAATAATGAAACTTAAACATTACCCTTTACATCATTATGCCTATTACAACTACAGAGACATTTAGCAAGACAAAACCAATATATATGTAAAATATCAATATAAATGTAAAGTATAAATGAATATGAAGAGTATAAGCAAATAAGAATATATGAATATGACTAAATTATTATATATGGATGATGAATGGAAGAAAAGACTGAAGAGATTGTTAAAGACTGTTCACTTGGTCTTCCTTCCAGAAAGCAAAGATGGAATGTTCACGGTTACTCTCTTGGCATGAGACAGATCCACAACAATCCTCCTCAGAAACTGTAAGATACACAGTTATCAAGGAATTATTCAGATCAGAACAAGAGCAGTTCATGAAAAATAATATATACTATTGCAACTATGAAAAGTTTTATGGTAACTGTCCTTAAAAAAAATAAAATTAAATAAAATAAAAAATCCTCAAATGCACAGCACTCCATGTCACACAGTCTCGTACAGAATAATTTCCTGAATCAAAGACCTGAATCATCATCACATTTTCAGGGCATAGTTATTTTTGATAGATTGAAGCCTTGACCTTCTTGCTCTGAATATTAAAAATGGCAGAACCCTTATTCCTACTCAGGGAATTCTGTCAAGAGCATGTCCTGGTCATATTTCATACCAAAATCAAGAGAAAAGAATAAAACATTAAAGCCTATTCTCCCCATTTCACCCTGCAGTTCTCAATAGATATAGATATGCTATAGATATGGTAAGGGGATGTCAAGAGTTCTCATAAAACACAAAAACCCAACACGTGTGTGTGTGTGTGTGTGTGTGTATGTGTTTTGTGGGGAAACATGTCTGAAAACACTATTTTTGTACTTCTTTTTGGTGGAGCCAGTTGTTAAGAAATTACGCAGTTCACTAAATGATCTTAGATTATCTTCATATACATCCAGAAGGGTTTTATCTAATTAGGTTTCTTTTCCAGTCCGACTGCTTAATTTGCCAGATGGTCTCATATTTTAAAGCCACATCTCCAATTCATTAAGTCACATATCGTGCAGTGTCATTTTTAATAAACAGCTAGAATTTAGTATATAATTTTAGTTAGTTCACCCAAAAATTTCTGTCATTAAGTACTCACCCTCATGTCGTCCCAAACCCGTAAGACCTTCGTTTGTCTTCGGAACACAAATTAAGATATTTTTGATGAAATCCGAGGGTATCTGATCCACACATAGGCAGTAATGACATTGCTAAAGGTACTAAAGACATTGTTAAAACTGTTGACGTGACTATAGTGGTTCAACCTTAATATTATGACGTGATGAGAATACTTTTTGTGCGCAAAAACAAAACAAAAATAATGACTTTATTCAACAAATTCATCTGTTCCCTGTCATACTGCTACGCTATTTTCGTTGCAGAGCTTCAGTTTTTTATGTCTGAACGTGGGCTCAGTATACTCGGAGGGTGAACTAACCCTTTAAGTAATACACCAACCTTTAACACTCCAGTTCATACCACATAATAAACAAACCGTGTATTTTCCTTTTTTATTACCATTATTTTTTATTGTAGTTTTATTTTAAATGGGACTGAGACATCTGAAAAGTCAAGGAGCGTGTTCATTCAGTCCGAGGTCTGTAAATACAGTTTAGTCCACTTACAACACTACCGATTGGCAGTTGTGCAGTTGGCAAGCTGTGTTTTTTTTTTTTTTTCAATCAGTGCCAAAAAACTTTAACAAACTAATATTTATCTCACAAATTGGAAAATGACTCGAAACCAATTCGCCTGCATGCAGGCACCACTGTGTGAAGCGCCAAAGCGCTACCCGCTAGGCATTAGTTTTTCCTGACAGTAACGTGTACGGACATTTTCATATAACAATCCTCAAGCTCCTACAGCTCCAGCCTGATATTTTTTCAATTTTAAATTGTTAAACAACTCAGGAACCTGTCATGCTAAAAGAGAAATGTAAAAAAAAGCTCCATTATTATTTCAAGTTTTAAGGTAAGCTTATACCTTAGTCTCTGGAAGCGTACAGCACTGCTCTCTCCTCTGTACCTGGGTTGGCATGAACACTGGTGTTATATCACACACACACACACACACACACACACACACACACACACACACCACACACAGGGCAAGTGCGGCCCACACAGTAAAACCTGTTCATGCCGCCCACAGGTGCTGAGCTGTGCTTACACACAGGAAAGTGTAACGCGAGCTGCGTGCGGCACACCGCAGGGCAGAACAAAAGAGCCAAATTAATGATTAAGATCAATCATTGTGAAAGCTCCCTCACAGAGAGAATATTCCAGCTCTCAACCGCACAGATTGCTGATAGCTGTTGTTTCTTCTGGAAAAGTTGTGTGTATGTGTGTGTGTACGTGTACCGTTAGCTAGCAGGCTCTGTCTCTGACCTATGAGGCTTTGCTATAGAGGATATGTGCATTCATCAATGAAACTCCTCTCTTCTTTGATGTTTTCCAGGGTCTTTCCTGTTCTGCAGTACATTTGGAACTCTCTGGGTATAACAGACATTCAGAAGTCTGTTCGGTTTAAGATCCTTTCAACAGGATTGATTATTTACAGTACGCAGTTAATAGGATGGATGCCTAAAAAGATGGGAATAAATAGCTAAAATTAGTTAATTTTGAAATTTTATTATTAATCTACCAAATTTTGTCATTTTTTTCAAACTGGGTGAAAAAACTAATACAACAAAATAGAATGCATCAAATTTCTAATATAATACTGCAGGGATGATGTATTTTTGTATGGCAAAGTACAGAAACGAGTTAGCATTTTAGCAATTCCAGTTCCTTCATCCTAAAGTCATTTTTTTTTTTTTTTTTTTTTTTATGGGTTTTTGGTTAAATACCTGAAATAAGGTCTGTGGTTAACACAAGCTCAAGATATTTTCTCGTTTTATTCTACAACGTAAAATACATCAGTATTACCCCCTTGTGATTTTTAAAGCTTTTACTTGTCTTCAAAAAGGTGGTTGCTGACAAGTGTTTAAGGGCGTTTTCACACCTGTGGATCATTTGTTTTGTTCCGCAACAGGGACTAAATTTGTTACAATGTTTCATTTTCTTCTTGGTTCGGTTCGCTTTCACAAGGCAACATTTCAAAGCTTACCAAAATGTGTTTATGCAAGTCACATGTCAGTACAACTGTCCTCTTATTGGTCAGAGTTTTCTCAGCATCATCCATCAAAATGATTGACAAGTTAGCTCCATGAGCTTATTGTGGCTTTATTTGTAACTGTCGAGACACATGCAAACACTAACAGCCGTCATTCCCATTGTTAAATTATATACTACATTCATATTATTACTGCGACAAATTCAAACGCGCTCTCTCTGGATCTCCGAGCACTGTCTAGTAGGCTAACTGTGTTGAGACCATATATGAATGCAGCAGAGCGGGACTCAAGGCTCGTCGGGACAGCATTCTTGCACAGAGAAGCGCAATTATGCAACAATTTAGGTTAAAGATGCGCTCTTTGTTTTTTAACTATGGTAACTAATGTGCTCACTCACAGAATCAGACACTACTGCTTTTTATATAACACATTTCCCATTATGAATTATGGTATGGTTTGGTTTGTTGGTCTGTTGGGTCGGATTGCTTTCACATCTCACGCTAACCGCTCCAGAGTTTGTTTGAAAGCGTACCGCTACCACCTCTTCAAGGACTTCTTTGTACGCTTGTTTAGTCCGCTTTTGGTGCATTCATACCTGCCCAAATGAACCGCACCAAGGGGACAATGAACTCTAGTGTGATTCAACCAAACTAAATGAGGCAGGTGTGAAAGCACCCTAAATGGCACTACAGAAGTTATCGGACATTTAACGTCATCAGCCGAACAGGAAAACTCATCTATTCACTAGTCCACTTTCACAGCCTCATTGTGTTTATAATCATGTTCTTGAAAACTATTCAGGGAACTTTCAGGGAAAACTTTCTCAAACTTTCAGGGAAAGAAAAAAAAGTTGTTGGTGGTGACTTTGAAAACATGCAAATAGTTTGTTTATACTTTAGCATTTTGCTTCTGCCAACCGTATTTAGGCTCCAAAATTCATAAGCGTGGTATTCATTTTTGAAGATTATCAAGATGAACAAAATTTGTAAAAAAATCATAAACTTTTGTTGGTCTCAGATCTTATTTTCTGCTGTAATCCAAAATCCAATGTAAAAATTCTGTTGGGTTTTTGTCGAGGGAACCATAGTGATGATAACTTTCTGATTGGTAACATACTTTGCATACTCTTTTGAATAGGTACTTATTTTGAATAATTACTTTGGAACTGCTAAATAAGTATGTTCTATGTAGTATGAATGTGTGTAGTATTAATGTAATCTGGACATACTACATCCACCATGTTGTCACTGTCATGTGACTTGCTAGCGTCAGTTGTGTTGCTTCATTGCCATTCACAAATCCTCTCCCGTGGCCTTATGGGATAGTAAAGTGTCCATTTTATGTGCACTTCAGAATCTCTCCAGAAGTAGTTTTACCTACTCTTTTATGGATACAATTGGACATACATCTTTTGTCACATACTGTTTTTTGCCTACTATATAGTAGGGAAGTAAGTGATTTTGGATGCAGCCTTAGTGATACTACTACTTGTTTTTCCTTCAAAATGATGTCACTTCTTACATGATGATGTGGTTTATGTTAATTAAGGGATTTTACAAAAGATTAACAGGATAGAAAGTGATATTGTGTGCTATCAGATTACTGATTACTTTCGGAACCAATATTCCCAATTTGTTTTAAACATTTTGAATAGAAAAGTGGAAAATAGAAGTAACACCTGGAATATTTCTTAATAAATTTCCTGTTTAACTTGATAATATGATTTTCATCTTGAGGCATGATGGGGACATGAAAACGTACTGCATGTCAGGAATGACCCTCATCTCTTCTGCTCTCCTCTGGCCTGTTCTGCTCGGGGTGCTGCCCATGGGAGCTCAACCGTGAGCTGTTCCTTCTTTAGAGATGAATGATGATTGGCTCTGGCGTCCCATGTGTTACTCTGTCCCCATAAATCACACCATGACTGAGATTTGGCTGTAGGGTGGAAAGGTTGAGCGGGTAGAACGAGAGAGAGAAAGAATGTGCGATTTGAAGCGAAGGTGACCTGTTGAATTGGAATTAGAAATCTGAAGGCCCCACAAAATACACACACACAAACATTAAAACATACACAAACATTGCTGATAGATAAGTTTTTATACACTTTATTAACAAATTTCCCTATCTGTCTGATTGTAAGTTGTAATAATATGCCTATTATTTAAAAAATAAAGCTGCACAGATGGATATGCAGCCTGTCTACTCTCTCGCACACACACAACCCACTCTCAAAATTACCCGCCTCCTTCAAAGGTCCTTGAGAGAGATGTCACGGCTCACACGATCTTGTTCTTTATTGAAAAGGAAGAATAAAAAGCTTTATTATGAATATATTGATTTCCTGCTAGCCAGAAAAATCCTTGATATAAATTCATATTGATTTTTTTAAATACAATACCTGCGCTTTATTTATTAAACCCATTTGTTGGCAGATTGCATGCATAATTAATTGTGCACGTGTACGTGTGTTGTGACTGGAGTCGCTGCTTTTTAAATAACACTACAAGCATGTTTCGTCCAGCCCTCATCATCTTCTGAGGCCATTTCCTGTGAGCTGTGCCGAAAGATATTACTCAACATTACCTTTGAGACATAATGACTTGTAATTGTCCTCACGCAGGTCATCCGTCTTCCGTAGCTCATAGATATTACCGCTTACGGCCTCCGGTTCAGTCACGCGACAATGCCAGCCGCTGTAGTCCCATCTGTCCGATCCATTATTTCAGTGTCCCGCGCTTCTTTGTGCCAAAAGCTCGACAGGAGCAAGAAACCATTTACAACAGCATCCCACGTACCCACATGCTTCCATTCTGAAAGGAGTCTGACCCCACAGCTATCGTGTGGTTAAGGTTAAGAGATGTTTTTGTGAGCTAGGTATCAAGGTACGGTACCCCATTTTGGATGCTTTGAATTAGACTCGCAATGCTTTAGGCTTTAAAACAGTCACTTCTCATGATTTTCAGCTCTTGGTTTGCACACAATGTAAGTCATAGGTCACATCCACTGTCAAAAAAATGTGCAAAACTTGTACCTTTAGGGGTACAACAGCTTGTTACTAGGGCAGTATCCCCAAAAGATGATTTTGTACCTTATCTGTCCTTAAAGGGTGCATAACCTTTAACCTTTAACCACTAACCTTGTAGGGGTGTAAAGTTTAAGGGTACTGGTCCAGTGTCAAGCTGTTGTACCCCTAAAGAAATGCCATTTTCTGAGTGTTGGTATTAGTACTTACCACATATAATACTTCCATTGGAATGATCTATTGTGGAATTGTTGCTTTCAGCTGTATAAATGTTTGTGTAAACAGTTTTCCTGTAACACACCTACAAATATGACTGTCAAAATTCCAGTCAGAAGTGAAGAAGTGTCTTGGAAATGCTTTGGCCAATGTTTTATACATTTGAGGAAGATTTTCAAACCTTGCCAAATGAAAGTTTTCAAATAAATGCTACATATTTAAAGCATTCCTGTAGCTCAAGGTCATGAGGGTTTGATTCCCAGGGAATAAAAGGGCTGATAGAAATGAATAAATGCAATGGAAGTCACTTTGGATAAAAAACCTTCCAAATGCATAAATACAAATATAATTTTAAGAGAAACATCTAAGAGAACTTCAATGAAACACCTCAGAGCTCTATTAAAGGGTTAGTTCACCCAAAAATAAAATTTCTGTCATTAATTACTCACCCTCATGTCGCACAAATTAAGGTATTTTTGATGGAATCCGAGAGGTATATGGCTCGTCCATAGACAGCACCACATTTAAGGTGCAAAAAGGTACTAAAGACATCGTTAAAATGGTCAAGGACACTACAGTTGTTCAACCTTAATTTTATGAAGGGACCAGAATACTTTTTATGTGCAAAAACAAAACAAAAATAACGACTTTATTCAAAAATCTCTTCTCTTCCCTGTCATTATGCAGTTAACACAGTAAGCACAGTGAAGGCTTCCGTGTTTATGTCCGAATGCTGGCTCAGTATTGCCCAAAGCTGTGAGCAGCACGACGTATGCGTGTGATGCTGACGCAGGAGCCGGCCAATAATGAGTCGGCATTCTGATATAGAACCTGGAAGCGCTGGACGTAAAAAATGTATGAGAACGACACAAAAGAGAAGATATTGTTAAATAAAGTCATTATTTTTGTTTTGTTTTTGCGCACAAAAAGTATTCTCGTCGCTTCATAAAATTAAGGTTGAACCACTGCAGTCATGTCAACTGTTTTAACAATGTCTTTAGTACCTTTCTGGGCCTTGAAAGTGTTGATTATATTGCTCTCTATTGACAAGTCATTTATCTCTCAGATTTCATCAAAAATATCTTAATTTGTGTCCCGAAGATAAACGAAAGTCTTACGGGTGTGTCATTTTTGGGTGAACTAACCCTTTAAGTCTCCTGATCTACCAAAGAGCAACTTTTCAGCAGTACTGTATTCTTCTGGAGCCGTGATGCTCATGTTGGAGATTGTTCCCTGTCCACTGTTCTGTCACTATAAAGGTGAACGGAAATAAAGAAGTTTTTTTATAGAGTGTAATAGAGTGTTTGTCTTTATGTTTACAGCAGTTCTGTCTGGGACACACCAGAGTCTTCACCTTCTCCCTGTGATCGTCCAGCTGCTCGGCACCATCTGCCTGACATTCCTCCTTAGATGATACAGATACCCGAGCACACACCGCCAGCGTAGAACGCCCCCCGCGGCAGCAATAAGAACTGCCCCGACATGTGACCACCCTTCCTGCTGCTGCCTTCCTCATTTCCTCCTGTGTTTCCTGCTTCTCATGTCCTTCACACCACTTCTTACCATTATTCTTGTCTACTTTTTCTTTGGTATCATCTTTGTGGTCACTTGTTGAGCTTTTACCTGCTTTGTGGCACCTTTTATGTTTAATATAATCATAATCTCAGTTAATGTTGATCATTTCTGCCCATATGTCTTGACATCTTCACCTAATCCGCCCCATTTCCCGTGTATGTACCTGACACGCCAAAGTGTCAACTGTTACCAAAGATGACGGAGGGCTTACAGGATGAACAGATGGCTGAAAGAGTGACAAGGACGTCCTTTCCCCAAATGAACTACTTTTTCCACAGACTCAAGTGCATGAAGATGCAATTTCCTTAAGACGTTAAGATTGCAAGGAATAATGTGAGCAGGAACGGAGGAGTGAAACGAGTGGTCACGAAGTTACTGATGGACCTGTACATGCACGTGTATATGATGTATTGGAAAGTATCGAGCTACAGAAAAGACAAACGGACTCCGATTGCAACTTCTAGGACTATGACAATGTGAAACTAAAGAAGCACAAATTTATATCTTTTTTTTTTTTTTTTTTTTTTTTTAGTTATTTTGGTTCCTTTACGTGGTATTCCGTCAGTCTGAGTTTGCTGTACACTTCTTGTCCTTTGGCTTTCTTTACAGTGTGCCACTGCTGCATTGCCGTTCAGTTTGTAATGGGGTAGAATTTGGTTCTGAAAATGACACAATGTGAACTTTGGACCAGAAGAGCATCAGTTACCTCACCCTCAATTTACAAGATTCATAAAGCACTTGGACAAACTTGTGAGAACGATAACTTTAGCTTCAATCAAACTGCCAGGAGAGTGTTGACTCACTGGGTCAGTTGTTCTCCTTCAGCAATAGGACCGTACCTCTGACTGCAATGAACGTTCTCCTCTTCATGGATATGGGCACATGGATTCCAACAGAAGACAGACAAACTGCACTCTTGGCTTTGATTCAAGAATGTCATTTTGCATAGCATTAGAGAGAAATCGCATGTACGTGCAAGCTCTTCAAGGGTTGCCATTAACAAACTATTTTATTTTGGAAGTTTTGAGATGGCAGCAAACAGTGTTGACATGAAAAGTTGTGCTAAAAGACACAATGTTTATCGCTGAAGCATCCTACAGTAATGCTGCATTCTATTTACATCGGAAAGTTGAAATTTCCAGCTTCCTACTTGGAAAACTGCAATAGATTGCCACTTGAAGTCACTTGAACTTGAAAACTTTGGTAAGAGGGTGGCATCAGAGTCCTGCTCGGGTCCTGTTTGGTAAACCTGCACCCGCCGTACTTAACAGAACACCCGACTCGTTATCCGACAGCAGCACTAATTTAATTCCGTACCCGACCCGTTTGACATAAAGACCGCGACCCCAACTGCACCCGCATTGAATGTACTACATCAGGTGGACACAAATTATTTATTTTCTCATGTAACATAAGCAATAAAAACCAACATTATAGACATCCTTAGTTGATGCATTTATGAAAAATAGACACACATCCCAACATAGTAACAATTTAACAGAAAAAATGTGAGAATGTGCATCCATTGAGTAAACAATACAAAACTTTTGCCTATACATCGTGCAAGCCTATATAGGCTATTTTGAACAAATGTACATAAATCACACCATAGGCTATACAGATGCTTAGGTCTCCATAAATTAAAAGAACATATAGCCAAATGCGAGTGAGCCTTTATAGTATCGGGGACATTTTGGCAGATTCACTCTGCATTTAAATGCGGTTGTCTCTCCTGAAACTCTGCAGTGTATGCGTGGCCATTGGTCCTCTTAGCAGCATGAAAAATAAACTTTTTATTCAAATTGTGAATAAAGCAAGAAAAGAACGCTCCCTTTATAATGACTGAAGCTGTCAATCACTTCAGTTGCAGCGCGATTGGCTAGAATGCTCAACGCTGCAAATTGCGTTGTAATTAGAAACCTTTGACGGTCTTCAGACTACATAATGTGAACACATACGTATGGGACCGTTTGAAAGCAGCTGTCTATCAGCGGGTACCGAATTGAGTCGAAAAAGTCTTGGCTATTGGACCTGCAGTCCACCCATGCTTATTGATTCCCGACCCGCACCGCAAATGACAACGTAAATATTATTCCACCCGTTACATCAAATATTAGCGGTTCACCCGTCAGGTACCCGCCTGCATGCAGGACTCTGGGTGGCATCCAGTGAGATGCACACAGTTTTAATGATAAACATTCACTTTTAAGCAAATAAAATACATCAATAGGTCAAAGTTCCTACGTTAAATGATGATAAAACATGATTAGCAAACATCTGCATATAAATAATCATACACCTGCAGAACAAATGCTAACACTGTTTAGCATCATTTATCTTCCAATTTGGTTACTAGAAGACCTCTTTGTTGACAATCAAGATCTGTACAGCAAACAGTAGCATTGCCATTATATTTTCATATACATAACCTTCCAAACTTTAGGCAATGGAACACCTTTACGCTTGGAAGTCGGAGATATCAAGTAGGAATACCCCACATCTGACTTCGAATGGAATGCAGCATAAATCACAGATGCCAATGGATTAAGATTCAGATGCAATATGTTGTTATTGAGGATTTTACCTTCGAAATGTTTCGAAATGTTGGCAACCTTCCCTGGAACTCTTTTTAAAATAAGTCACATCATGGAAAATAACATTTAAGCACATGGTTACAGTTCAGTAGCAATATGTGATGTCAGACGTTCAAGCAAATACCAGGACTGTATGTGTTCGGTCCTTCCTGAAAGTTCAAGTACTCTGCTTAGCTTCATCACATCTATCATCATTGCAAGGGAAGGGCGTAAGAGCATGTGACGAAAAGAAGGAACCGTTTGTGCCTCTGTTTGAGTGTCCTTTATGAGATTTGCGTACGCTTAGATGTTATGGTGCAATCGTATATACAGTATATATTTCAATTGCTTTGCTCTAGTATTACTCATACTCGTAGTTCCATCCACAGTGGAGCTTTAAGGTAAGTCTGTTTACAAACATAACATGCGCAAAATGATTTCCCGGCTTGTAATATCCGCACACGCTCATATTTAACCAGTTCATATTTATCCTAATGTGGCATACGTCTGTCGCTGTTGAAGAGATTATCATAGACTCGCTCCTCAGGTAAATCCATAGGTAACAGGGACAGGGCCTGGAACAATTCATCCCCAGTCCAGGTTCTCCTACAGTTAAAGACACTCCCGCGGCTGTAATACTGTTCCTCGTGTATGTTACCGTAAACGCTCTGAACTCTTGCACAATGCCTTCACTACATGTCATGTATAATCAGATATTGTTTATAATCCATGCTATGATTAGTAGGACCTATTACAGGACGCAAACGATTAGATTTAAAGCAAAATGAGAGTGAAACAATAAATGGAGGGTTATGTTGCAGGATATTGTGCATTGTACCTTGTTACATATTCCATATGTTTCCTTTTGTTGCTTTTTGATATTCCGATGTGTGTTTGGGGACATCCCAGTATTATCCAGAAGCCATCACCCATGTCTGCGAATATTTTGTTTTATATTCAGAGTGTTTGTTTAAATTGATCTTGTATACAAGTTTATATATACACATGAATGATTAGAGGCAAAAGCATCTAAATACTGTGCAATATATGATGATGGTGGAAGTTTTATCTTGCGGTTCAATGTCCAGCTCAACACAGGAAGTGGACCATCACCCTTGATGATGAGCAAGTGAATGTGAATCTTATTAGAATGTGAAATCTTCCTGGCAGGCCTTTTTTGCATTGTAAATGTGCAGAATTCAGTGGAATGGATTTAAATATGGCATAATGTGTTAAGTGGAGATGGAAGTGCTTCGCTTAATAAAATTAGCATAGTCAAATTAGCCAAAATGTGAGAAATAAACACGGGAGAGGCAGGAATTTGTAGAAATTTGTGAATGATGGCTGGAAATTCCATGCAGCGTACATTCTTGTGCCTGTAACCATAGTGACGGAATACAAGAGAACATATGAAATTTGAATCTTAATTTTTATTCTAAACTGTTTGACATTTTAGAACACTCCTAATGTTTTCATCATCAAACACTGTCTGGTTTGGTTATTTTCCTTGTATTTTTTGCTCCCCAACACTTAACAGCCAGTTTCATTCTGTGACTATATAATGTCTCTATTTTTTAGCATTTTTGACAGCTGTATTCAGTTATTGTGTCGGCATGTGAATGTAGCCACTATCTGAAGACGTCATCAGGCTGTAAAAGAGAATTTTGAAGGGTGAGCACAACATATATATTTAATGTGGCATTTGTATTTAATTGAAAGATCACGGGTCAATGAGAAGTCAGATTATTACAGACTGTCATGCTACCAATGGGATATCAAATTGTGAATTTTGACACACCTTTTGTTTTTGTCACTCACTTGTGTGTTCTACCACCATTGTCTCATTATGTCCAAATGCATGACTCAAGTATGATCAGAGAATGAAGCATAACAACACATGTAGCATTATCTGTTTGAGTACAGGTAGACGTCAGTAGAATGCGCCATTAAAAAGGCCATTTCCTGTTCCACCTGGAGGAAGTCAGTAGATTCCCATCTATAGGTGACGGTTAGCTATGGAACTTACTGTCAAATGCCCTTCTAGCTTCTATGATTACTGTTATACTTTATCTGTTGAGAGTAGGTATGGGTGAATCTCACGAAGACATATCCAGGTCATATTTCATATATTAATTATAAATTATATATAAAATAAAATTGCAGACTGTGCAAAAAAATAAGTTTATTTTCATATATTTTGGGGGATTCTTATGATGATTGCTTATCATTTCTGTAATACAGTAAAAAAATGATGTAACAGAATAACTTTGCATAAAGCATTGACAGCAATGCAGCATATATAATAATGACATACTTCATTATTTTTTATTTACATTTATTTTTTCCATTACAGTAATGGGAATGTGGTAGGAAAAGGTACAATTCGCAAAGTCGCAATGCTATTTAATTCTTAAAGGGTTAGTTCACCCAAAAATGAAATTTATATCATTAATTACTCACCCTTTATGTTGTTTCACACCCGTAAGATCTTCGTTCATCTTCGGAACACAAATTAAGATATTTTTGATGAAATCCGATGGCTCAGTGAGGCCTGCGTTGACAGCAAGATAATTAACATTTTCAGATGCCCAGAAAGCTACTAATGACATATTTAAAACAGTTCATGTGACTACAGTGGTTCAAGTTATGAAGCGTTATGAAGTATTTTTGTGCGCCAAAGAAACAAAATAATGACTTTATTCAGCAATATCTAGTGATTTCAAACAATGCTTCATGAAGCTTCAAAGCTTTACAAATCTTTTGGTTTGAATCAGTGGTTCGGAGCGTGTATCAAACTGCCAAAGTCTCGTGATTTTACTAAACAAGGCTTCATTATTTCATAAGTGTTTCGAAATTTCAATGCTTCACCACTGGGAGGCGTGACTTTGGCAGTATGATACAAGCTCTGAACCACTGATTCACAACAAAAGATTCGTAAAGCTACGAAGCTTCATGAGGCAGTGTTTTGAAATCGCCCATCACTAGACATTGTTGAATAAAGTTGTTTTTTTTGTTTTTTTTTTGGTGCACAAAAGTATTCTCGTCACTTCATAACATTAAGGTTGAATCACTGTAGTCACATGAACTGATTTAAATGTCTTTAGTAGCTTTCTGGGCATTTGAAAGTGTCAATTAACTTGGTGTCAATGCATGACTCACTGAGCCATCGGATTTGATCAAAAAATATCATAATTTGTGTTCTAAAGATGAACGAAGGTCTTACAGGTGTGGAACGACATGAGGGTGAGTAATTAATGACAGAATTTTCATTTTTGGGTGAACTCACCCTTTAAATTAGAATTTTGAAATATATTCTGGACATGATTTTTTGATTCACTCATACATTTAATAAACTATAACAACAGAATCCTGTGACCAAACCTGAAGGTCCGTCTGTGAAAGTCACCAACACACAATCACATGACTGCTGAAGAATGTCTGTCGGTGTTGAATTGATCATTAGTGGGCGGCGCAGCTCTGATCAGCTGTACTGTCGTATGCAAAGTGTTCAGACCAGAGAGAGAGAGTTTCTGTTTTGTTGTTTTGTTTTTCGTTTGTATGTATATTTGTTTGTTTTTAGATAAACCGGTGCACAAGTGAGAGAGCAACTTGTAGTGCTGGATGTTGTATATTCTCTGTCATGTAATGAACTATTTTAGAGGAAAAATATATTTGAAATATGACTCCAAGATGTATAAATAAACAACAATGAAAGATCTGCATTGTGTGGTCGTGTTCCTAAACCCGGCTCACTAAAACTGTCATAAACGCTCAGATTATTATTCAGCGACATAGACGAAACACGAGGTTGTTATGGCCTGAAGAATCTGTTACAAACATGATGCTTTACAACATCACGCCGCATCTGTTAATCAAGTGCTTGTTCACACGCGCCGCAGGGGTCTTTAACATTGACGACCCTGAAAGAAGATCCCAGTTTACACCACTCGCACAAAGAAAACCATTACTGAAAATTGAAAACTATTTAGTAAAAGCATAGCGAACATATTTTTGTGATAGGATAATTTTTTGGTCCTTGCATCTTAAATATGATGATTAATCTCATTGCATGAGTCATTTATCTACAATGTCGTAATATCAAATTCTTCCAAGATCTAATAATCTGTGCTGCTATTCACATTTCTTGCATGACTCTATACTCTAATATATTCTATCATATTTTTTCTATTATTATTTATCCAAAATAATTTTAGGAGAATCATCAGAGATCAACTAAATATAATATTTTATTCCCACAAAATTTACCTTGTTCATACACTCATACATACATCATATACTTATATATAGGGCACAAATTGGTGAATGTGATTTTACCAAGTGATCCTGGAGCAACATTCTAATCAACCAATCAGATTTGAGGGACAAGTTTACAGTTTATGTCAAGTTTAGGCTTACAACCAGGGTTAGGTCCTTTTACATCATTTTCCTCTGATTTTAGGGATAAGGTTTAGGGGTATGTGTAGGGATTGGGTTAGGACTACGTGTTTGGAAAGGAATGTTTTCCCAGGATCAACAAAATGTATTGATCCAGGAACATGTCTTAGCAAAATCACGGTGACCGGCACGAATCATATGGACTATGTTTTTGGTCTTTAACATTTCTCTATGTTCCATGGAAGAAAACCATATGGTTTTGGAAGATGAGGGTCAGTAAATGATGACAGGATTTTCATTTTTGGGTGAAATGTTCTTATAAGTCTCCTAAGCAATGAAAGGGTAACCACTGAGCAATACCATTTCCTTTTGGGGTTCATTTTTTATTGCATTTCTTTCTATTGTATTCTCTCTCTCTCTCTCTCTCTCTATATATATATATATATATATTTCACTTCCACCGCATCTCTTTCTATGGACTCTCATTTGTCCCCTGATTCTCTCTCTGTCTGTCAGTACGTCTATATTTACCCATCCTTTCCCTCCTACATGCGTTCATCCTCCTGCACTGAGACTACAAACTCGATGACACTTGATCACATTAAAGTTTATCCTTAGACACCATCATCATTCTTAGAGCTTGAGAAAGCAGGACATGACAGTACAAGGTGCTTACATGGAAATATGATGTCCTGTCACTAAAAAAAAGAAGCAAGAAAACATGCCGCGCTTGTCGGGTTATGCTTGACTGAGTTTCAATCGAGGAGTTTAATTGCTGGTCGCTATGCTGCATCAACGCTGCATTTGAACAGAGGAGAAAAAAAATGAGTGGAGACGCCTCAGTGGCTACAGCATTTCAGAGATGGTTATTAAAGAGTGCTCAGAAACCAACCAGCTGAACTCTGCTACACATGATTTAAGCGCTCACATCTCTCTATAATCAAATGTGTGGATGAAAGCACCTCCTGCCCCTTGACAATACTGAGCTAACCAGCTAATGACTAATTAGTTCATTTCCACACTAATCCATGTAGTTACCTGGGACACCATCTAAAAAACCAATTACATTTATTACCATCACAAGTTAAATATTAGAAAAACACTCAAAGACTGAAATGTTTTGTTTCTTTAAAGGGGCTACAGTATATGCAAAAATTGTAATGTAGGCTTTGTTATTGCCAATGTGTGAACAGCTTGTAACAAAAAAAAAAAAAATTCCTATGTTGTCTATGAAAGCCTGTAGACTGATTTTTATGTGAAAGACTCTGGACGTTTTTTCCAGGAAAATCGAAAGCATGTGATGTTTACGCACTCTCCCAAGAGTCTTTGTCTACAGCGAAAGTGTGCAACACTAGCTAATGTCAACTTAGATATGGAATCCACTAATGTTAATTAGTTAAGAATAACAGTGTTAATCTGTAATTTAATTACCTTTTATTACCTCATCTGTTGATATGATGCCAGTGGACTGCAGAGATGGAAAGCACACTACACATATTTACATATTCATCTAAACGCCGCTCTCAACAGCGTGGATGGCATCAGGATGTTCACTAACAGTATATCGCTGCAAAGGTATTTCCAATTTCTTTTTACTTCCAAGCTAAGAATGAAAAAAAGAACTTCGCCGTGAGTATATCGGGGACTTGAATCATGTCAAAGACTATAGATATAGAAAGACGGTTCACTCTTATTAGTTATGAATGGGAGAAACTGCAATGCGCAATATGGCGAAATACGCCCCACCTTCTAAGTAAAAGAGCAAATCGCTGATTGATAAATTGCGTCGCTGCAGCTGCCGTTAGAGGCTACGGTTCCCATTGAATCCTGAGACTCGCACTTAGGACTGCACATGCACATTGGCTCATCTAGCCTGTAAAATAAGCTTTTTTAATGCTATTTGAGCATAAGAAACAACATTTATGGGACAGTTCATGACAGATTTTGTTGCTGATTTGAAATGTTATTTAATTGTGAGTTTGCCAAGCAGTTTTTGAGATTTTAGGATTCCGCTATTCAGACAGATAGGACTTGGTCTTGGATGGAAAAAGCTACGTTAAAAGCTAATTATTAAGCTGCTTATTGAATTCTGCCATCGTTGCTGATTGGTACTCAGATCTGCACACTTTTTAGTCCTCCCCTTTAGTCCTGTTAACTGATATTACTAATATGCAAAACTTTTTTAATTATTATTTTTTATTTATAAACTACACAATCATTAGACTACAAAAAAAAAAAGCATAACAATAATAATTATTATTATTCTTTATGCAAAGTTAAAAAATGTACAAAGTTAGTTTAATTTAAATTGTCAGAAATGCGTTTCCATTATTGTTTTTGGTTGTTTTTTTCTCCCTTGATTATAAATCATGAAAATAAAAGAAGAACTGACAACCAATTATTATAAAAAAATAAAATAATAACAATAATAAATTAACCAAACAGTCAAACTTACTATTGGACTATTGCGAACAACTGAGCCATAAACAAAAAAATAAAATAAATAAATAAATAAAGAGTTCTGGTGAAACGTCTGCTACTCCGAAAATACAATCCAGTTACATGCACACAATCTGCTCAAGACAAAGATCGTAAACTTTCCTGTCGGAAGCTCAGGTATGATTGGTCCACTGAGCCAGGGGAGGAATGGCCAGCAGCATAGGTCAACCCACAGGGGTGTAACTTCTCCTGAAGCTTAAAAGCCAGCGCACAATGCTCCTCCCTCTCTCTTGCCTACTCTGACGACACTGCAGCTGCGGGGTGCTGCCTGTAGGCCTAAGCCTGCACCCCGGCCATGTGCTCACCTAGAAGAGAGAAAGAACTCTTTCCTACTAAAGTCAAACTAACCACGCAAGTTTGTCATCGTTCCTTCATTCAACGCAGAAGACATCGATTGCAACTTCAACACCATCGGACCGAATTATTAGGGCTTCCTACTGCAACAGTGTATCCAGACTCTCTTCATAAAGCCGAGGCCTAATGCAAGTATCGTACGATATACTAAATTGCTGCTAGTTAGTTAAAGTTGTTACCAAAGGAGCTTTGTAATGAATACTGAGGATTCTTTTCTTTTTCCTTTTTTTTTTTTTGGCTTTTCCACAGCCCCATTTCCTGTCCCACTTCCGGTTCAACTCTATCATTGCTCATTGTACCTATGTATGTGTGACTTGTGTATGTATGCGTTTGTTAGTTTAGTTCTGTGTTTAGTTAATAAACTTGTGCACAATACATATTTGGTTCTGACTCCCTGTCTGCTAATAAATTGCCTCTTAAATGAATTAGATTTTGCTACCAGCTCTAAGTGCTGTAAATGCTAAGAAATAATTATTTTTCTGTCAGGACCACTATCGTCAAATATAATTGACATTTGCATAGAGTTTGTATTGGCGGTATAGTTCTGTTCTGGGCAAGAACTCCCTGCGCATCCATGCAGCCTAGCATGGATAAGAGTAGGGAGAGCAGCAATAACCCCCCTTAGGGTAAACAGAACAGAACCAACATATGCAGATATAATTAATGTCAATTATTTAACATGTACACATATTTCAAGAATTAGTCTGATTCAGGGGAATCATAAGGCCAATTCTGACTGAAGAGAGGAGGAGCTGGGGATGGAGGAGGGTATTTAGCTCATGAGAAATGCAATAGCTGCTGATAATACTGAGGAGCTTATATATGGGTGCTGTGATAGGCGTCGTATTCCTATAGGTAGACGTAAGTCACCTGGGAGTCAACTGATGTGAGCTTGACTGACGTGACCTGCCAGAACTGATGCTAAAGCTGGATTTCTATGGCCATGAAAAATACCCTTCTCTTAGAATTAATTAATAATCAATACTGAGTGTTCACAGAATGAAACTGATTGATTAATTGTAATTTTAATGTAGTTACATCAAGTTAATCTGATTAACTGATTCAAATATTCATAATTAATCATAATTAATAATCATAATAAGTTATTAATAATTATTAATATTTCCCCTTTGAGTTAATTCGCTACAGGTGCCATTAGTGGAGCAAAAATTACCTACTTCAGCTTTAAAGTGTGGTTATAAAAACTTTCTGTATTACACAGTGAGAAAATCACATAATTTATATTCCTTTATTTGAGAGGAGAGACCTAAATGTCATCTCAGTCTTTCTCAATTTAAGTGAAATTATGTCCTTGAAAGTGTCTCAAAGTGTAGATTCTCTCATAATAGCTGTAGTATGTAAGGTCTCTTTCCTCAGGATGATGTTTTCCTTCTTCATTCTCTGCAAGGCCATGCTGCTTTAAACAGTTTCATTTAATAAAAAGAGAAAATATATCACAACATGCTCACATTACAATTACTAAATATCAATATTAATGCAATTAGTGTCAAGTTTCACATAAAATACACAAAACTAAAATGTTATACCAATAGTGCAAAATAAAACAAAAATGTATTTATTTCAAGAACATCAAGACATCTCTAATGCCAAATTACCTCTCTATGTCTCCTTTCTGAGTTTAGGATCATATCCAATAAAATGTGCATTTTATAACCGAGGCCCTGCTTCGCAAACACACCAAGACTTACTCGCTCCATTAAATGTAACCAGTTTGCAAAAAATCGCAACGCCCTTTGAGCAAATTCAAGAAAATGTTTCTATAAACGGGTAAACCACACTTCTAATTATCAATTGTACATTGCATTAAAGGGGTCATGACAAGAGAAATCAAATTTGCCTTGATCTTTTGACATATAAAAGTTCTTTGTACCATTAAAACATCCTGCAAGTTATAAACAAAGCATTTAATCAAGCTCCAAAAATCAAACTCGTTTTGATATTGCGGGACTTGTGACGTCACACAGGCAAATACATTTGCATATGACTGCCTCCAGAGCAAGACATCGACAAATAGTTTTACACCATAGCACCATAGGCCCCGCCCACTGGCGTTCAGTCGCTTAACAGCTGACATTTGCCTACACTGGATGTAAGCGTCATGTCAAAAATGAATAGAACCCATTATAATCAGTGCCGCTGTCTACAGTGGATACAGTATACAGATGCGCATTCAGTTTCTGACATACTCAACAGAAGACAAGAGGAAAAATGGAAGAGTGAAAGAACATTCGCTTTGATGCATCCAGGTTAAACAGCTCATTTGCATCTCTGTACAGACTTCAGAAGGAGACCAGCATCAGGAACAAGTAGATGATTTATTTTAAAGCTATCCCGGATCTCGTTGAAAGGTTATATGTTTGTTCGGAGCATTTTGTTTTGTAAACGAGACACTGTGTAATGGAGAGTTCGCAAAGAAACCTGTTGAAAGATGAAGCAGCCAACTGCATTGGATCTGACAGTAGATGCATCACAAACCTTAAGTGATTTGAACATAATTTCATAATGCTTTGTCTGTAAATGACTTTAACATTATAAGTCAACCTCAAGGAACATATTAAAATAATAAAAAAATCATGTCATGACCACTTTAACAATAAATGTGCATTATTGTTTGCAAATTATGTAACAGTATGTTGAAATGAAACGGTTCCACAGTTCATGGAAGAACTCATATGTGTCATATATTCATTTCATTCTCCACTTTGGGTTTTTGTGCACATATGCTGTTATTTGAAGATGGTAAATATTTGTCAGACAAAGAGCACGTGTTTGTTTTACTGATCTAAATACTGACATGCTAGACGGGCAGATCTGCAACAGGCTGAAGGTGAAAACGGGACATCTTTAAATACTCTACATCAGATCTTTTCATCTTGCCAAAACACGATTATACATATGAAGTGAATGAGACATCTCTCTCTCAAGCATAAGAACTGGTTGCAGGTTTCTAAGGTTTTCTCTCAGAACTTTATTAACAGAGATTTACTCCTGCGAGTCTTTCACAGACCTGACTTGCATCTCAAACACCTTCACTTATTCCCTCGCTGCCTCTAAATGCCCCACTGCAATCGGCTGTGCAGCTCAATTTCACCAACAAATGCGTCTAACAGAGTCTGGTTAGGTGGGCCCTGGTGAGCCGAGGCCCTAAATTGAAGAGGAATTGGGTTTCTAACAAGACTCCAGAGCTCTGGTTAGCTTTGACAAGCCCCTCCGAAAACACAAGTATTAAAGCGCTCCATGGCTGACATGCACATTAAGACGGGCCACTGTGTTCTGCTGAGGAGAAACGGACCTCATGGGACAGAACTGGAGTGGCCTGACAACCTAGAATATTCTGTGTTATACTTCATTCTTGTGTTGTTCTGATCTTTTGTTAGTTTGGTGTTTTTCCTCAAAGCAAATTCTGTTGGTTTAGGATTATTATTTAACTCGCACATTCCACCTCAACACAACATTCACACAATTTTCCCTAATCAAACATCATCTTTCATTAAGCATTTTGATTAGATTTAGTCATTTAGCAGACACTTTTATCCAGCGTGACATGCAAGTGAGGAAAAGCACAAGCAATTCATCTTACAGAATAGAAATATGCTCTGGACACTTAGAAGGTATTAATTATAACTTAAATAATGGCAAATCAATGAGCAGGATGTGCATTAAATAAAGAACTAAAGATAGTCACTGCTAATTGATGGGTTTACAGTAAGCTCATTGGTGTAACTTTGTTTTTAAAGGTGCACTTTTTGTAACTTTTTGTTTTGTTCAGAATTAACAAAATTTAAATAATGAGTCAATAAATCATCAATCCTTCTTCCAAAACCTGATTACTCAAAAAATGAATTGTTGGATTTACTTAAAAATGCAGTGTCAAGTGGTTCAATGCAACTATAGTAGTCAACATTTGAAGTGGATCAAAACCTTCTTTTTAGGACAACTTTGATGAACTTTTTTGATCCACTTCAAATATTGACTCCTGTATATTGAGTAATTTGTACAAATAACAAATTTAGTTGTATGAACAAAAGAAATTCAATTAAAGCTGACAATTTTTTTTTTTTTGAGTAAATACAAATCATTTGAATTTGTTAGTTACATAATATGTATATGTGCAGTGAACACATTTATTTTATACATACAAAATGCACTCAACCCATCCCCCCAAAAAACAAACAAACAAACAACAACAACAAAAATCATTGAACAAACTCAATTTAATTGAGAACAGGATTTTCATCCTATAAACATGCACATATGAGTGCTGAGCCTAAACACAGGCGCCACTCTTCTGCATAATGGTAACCACAAAATTCAAAAACATTACAGAAACTACTCTAAATGTCCAACATAACTGAACATTAAACACTAACATAAACTAATAACATATTTCCCTTTACTGAAAAACACAAAATAAAACTTTAATCCCTAAATTTACTCTCCTAATGCAGTCCACTGCCCAGTTAGTTGTCAACAATAATTTGTGTGTTTCACTCAGCAATGTTAAGTTGACTGAACAAACAATTAATAAGTAAAGCTGACAATACTCATTTTTAGTAGAAACAACTCAGTTAAACTAAGTTCATGTAGTTACATGAGTTTTTAATGTGAACAAGGATGGTTTGAATGAAACAAACAAAAGTGAAAAAAAGTTTTTTTTTTGTTTGTTTTTTTTTGTGATGGTAAGCCTTTTTTAAGTGTTTACATTTCATACCTGATAGGATGGTTTTCATGGGCAATTGTGTACATACGTAACACCCGTGCCTGTCTTGATATATACATAAATAGAGAAAAGTTGCTCTGGCTACATTGACAATATATAGTAGTGGCATAGGTTTGTTTTCACAATGAGTGAGAAAGGTTGACATGGAGCAGCTAAATCTCGAACCTCTGGGAAATCAATTTGTTTGGAATTTTTTTTTTTTTTTTTAAACTCAGAACAGAGAAGCTTCTGCTTGCAAAAA
Source organism: Hypophthalmichthys molitrix (assembly GCA_037950675.1). Taxonomy (NCBI): domain Eukaryota; kingdom Metazoa; phylum Chordata; class Actinopteri; order Cypriniformes; family Xenocyprididae; genus Hypophthalmichthys; species Hypophthalmichthys molitrix. The sequence continues at coordinate 23,708,730 of CM075504.1, forward strand.
GAAAATGTGACAGAGCTCGTAATAAAATGAAAATCAACACTGGCTTGGCTTTTCGGAGATGGCGAAAACTGAGGGATCTGAAATGTTGTAAAAGCAACACAGAGATGACAGGTGAGTAAGGTATTTCATTGAACAGATAAATTGCCATATGTAGCTCTCTAACAGAGTTCATTGTAAAGCATTATCTATTGTGAAGGGTCATTTCATTATGGTTGTTGTAGCGCTGTGCTGGAATTTATTTTCAATGTATCATGTCTATGATACTGTCACAATACTGTTTTCAAATATCATGTTTATTAATAGGTGAAGCTACAGTAATGTCTTCAGCTAGTCAGCTTGAGATCCTTTCCATCCAAACTGGTTACATCTCTTAAGCCAAGTAGTGAATGCTTAAATACTAAAAGGGTTAGTTCACCCAAAAATGAAATTTCTGGAGGGTGAGTAATTAATGACAGAAATTTAATTTTTGGGTGAACTAACCCTTTAAAGTAGTAAATGCTTAATTTGCATTTAATTTATTGACATAGAACTCATGTTTAATGTGATGTTTAATGTGAGTTTCATCCTTAAATCTACTATAATACAATATATTGTTAGTATCAAGAGTATTTACATTAGTGAATAAATACGTAGATCCGCATCTAACATTTGTGTGTCTTAATGGACTGGTGGTAGAATTTTTGTTAAGCGTGTCAGAGGTTCTGCGTTCTAATCCGCCCTCGTATAGTTTTTTTTCCCCCATTAAAACCAAAGACGTTCATCAGTGCATTTTGTTTCTTTTGTGATTTCACTGGAACAAATAGAGTCTCCGCAACAGTGTTAGATTGAAGCGATTGAAGTGCTCGTCTGTGTGAAGACTGTGAATGAGCGCCAAGAGAGCACTGTTGCCTTCTGCCACTGATAACAGAGGCAACAAACACTCAGCATGATTTCAAAAACAACACATCCCAGCGCCAGATCACCTCTTATTTAACACAAATGAACAAAATGCAAATAAACTGGAGGTGTTTCTTTTGTATTAGGTACACACAAGATGTTTCAAAAAGTGGTTGGGACACTATCAACCCTGGCAAAAAAAATGGTGGGGACATATCCCACCCGTCCCACGCGCAAATTACGCCTATGAATAAGCTTATATTAGGGTGTCAACTTGCAATTAATTTTGATATTTTGTTAAAATACATGCATATTATGCATATTATGATATTATGCATCTAATGCATATTACAATTATTTCTGAAGGATCATGTGACATTGAAGACTGGAGTAATGATGCTGACAATTCAGCTTTGCATCACAGAAATAAATTATATTTTAAAGTGTATTAAAATAGAAAACCATAATTTTATATTGTAATAATATTTCACAATATTATTGTTTTTTCTGTTTTTATTATGAAATAAATGCAGCCTTATTGAGTATCAGAGACTTCGTTCAAAAACATTAAAAATAGTAATGTTTCCAAACTTTTGACTGGTAGGGTATATATATATAAATTCAGAACTACATTCATTTGATTGTGATAAAAAAAAAAAACTACTGTAATTAATATGATTTAAATTTTTACAGATTGTGAGTTTAATCATTTATATAATATATTAAGACGTGAACATGTTTTGCAGGTTAAGAATAACTCCTGTATACTCCTGGTTATAAATTAATTTCTCACAGAAGACTTTTCATTAAAACAACATTAACACATACATGTTTCTCATTTTGTTGCAGATAATCATAATTAGATAAACATGCAATATAAACATTTGACCTCTCTAGTCTTAATGCATTTGCATCATGCATTACCGACTCCAAGAGGTCCTCGTCTTTGCACACAGCCCCCATTAGCAGGTCATTTGAACATGATATGTGATGTCCCTCTTATGTAACTTGTCTTTTTTAACATGTTTTTGCTAAATACAGATACGAGATATCATCTGACACAAAAATACACACACTATCAGGCTCTTTAGCCAAACGCGGGTCAGCAAGTCAGTCCATTAACAGTGTGATAAAGGGAGGGAGGGCTGAGAGCGCCTCTTCATACAATCCCTTGACCTCATACTGCATTATCTCCCTGAGAACAAGAACAACCAACTTCTGCTATTTTAAAACAACATGCTAAAATAAAAAAGCACTTCAAAGATGACTGGTTACATTTGACCAGTAATTTGACTGTTTAAAAAAATAATTATGACTATATTTAGGCTACATTTAATCATTTATCATATGCTTTTAAACAAACCTGACTTACAAATGAGGAAAAGAACAACCAATTTGTCATGCAAGTGCAAATACTAGCACTTATTCAATACTGAATATATTGCATAATCACAAAAAGACAGCTGTTATTGTTGCGGATTGAACTTTTGTAGCTGAACTACAAAAGACTGCTGCCTGAATTTATTTCTAGGACTCTAAAAATATTTTAAGCAAATTCAGTAAAATTTGTAAGTATATGCAGATCCAAACAGGACATATATCTCTTTTAAAGCACACAATTAACAGAAAGATTTATACATTTTCTAAAATAAAATTATGAATGGCGCTTGCCCGTGCAAAACTGCTGACAAGGAAGACTCATTTTTAGCTTTTACTTTTTCTCCAAAAAAAAAAGAAAAAAAAAATCTTGCACTTTACTTGACAAGTTGCTTTTAAAAGTTGCATGAGACTGGTAAATCAACTTTAGCCAACTAACCTGGGGCACTTTCTCTGAAGTACTCTGACTAGAATATAGGTGTCAATAGAGAGCACTTTATTTTGATAGTCCACTTTAGACATTCTACTAACTATAACCCAGCTAACAGAATTTTGTTATAAGAACGTTCTCTAAATATTCAGTGTTGGTTCTGGGAACGTTAAAAATGTCCAGTTTTCTTGACGTTAGAGGAGCATTTTTAATAAAGTATAATGTTCCTCAAACGTTCTTTCAACTTAATTTTGATTAACAATTCAACATTCTAGGAACGTTGTTGTAACATTCCAAGAACATAAAAATGTCCAGTTTCCTTAATGTTAGTAGAATGTTACTTAAAGGTTAGTATGATGTTCCTGAAACATTCTTTCAATCATTCAAACACCTGCTGTGAACAAGCGCTAAAAGAAAGAGAAATAAGAACACTATAACTGACTTCAGCCACAGCCTTAGATGAACTGAAGATGAAAGACATTCAAGATCTAATTAAACAACTCCACAAACAGCATTACCAGCTTCACTTATTACTAACCAGACTGACTTTATTTCTGTCAGACATCTACAGAAGTTCTTATTGAGAATTAACAGAGGTTTAGATGTTGATGTCTGTTTCGTTTGAGGTCACCATCATGGAGATCAGTGTTTGCTTTAGTTGGGCTCTTGACCCTTAACTTTTGTTGAGTTGCTTCTTTTTCAGCAATTGTCGGTGTTTTCAGAAAACATTTCTGCATTGATGAAGCAGATCAATATGTCTGTTTTTAAGACAAATGATTGCATAAAAGTGGTTTAAACAACTGTTTTTTTTTTCTGTAATTACTGACTGAGGATTTGAAATGTTTTTGAGAAATATAAAACTCAATCAAAGTAATTTGTAAAGCCATTTTGTTTTTTTCAGATGCCGAATGTTAGTGATTGTATAAATAACACTGTCATTGTTAACTTTGTTTAAAACATTTGAGTTTATTACTTCCTTCTCAAACATTTCAATTCCAAAAGAAAAATTAGTTATCTAAACCACTTTACTGCAGTCTCTTGTCTGTTATTAAAAACAGATGTCAGATGACAGAAATAACAGATGACAGAAATAAAGTCAGTCTGGTTAGTAATAAGCTGGTAATGCTGTTTGTGGAGTTGTTTAATTAGATCTTGAATGTCTTTCATCTTCAGTTCATCTAAGGCTGTGGCTGAAGAAAGTCCCAGTTTGTGTTCTTATTTCTCTTTCTTTCAGTGCTTGTTCACAGCAGGTGTTTGAATGATTGAAAGAATGTTTCAGGAACATCGTACTAACCTTTAAATAACATTCTACTAACATTAAGGAAACTGGACATTTTTATGTTCTTGGAATGTTACAAATCAATGTTCCTAGAATGTTGAATTGTTAATCAAAATTAAGTTGAAAGAACATTTGAGGAACATCGTATCTTATAGCTCCTCTAACGTCAAGAAAACTGGACATTTTTTACATTCCCAGAACCAACACTAAATATTTAGAGAACGTTCTTATAACAAAATTCTGTTATTCGTACCTAAACTATGTCAAATACATTAGAGTATTAGTAGACTGTCTGCTCCCCAACAGACATTCAACTGACTATAAGTAACTTTGCAAGTATGTCAACTTATTCTACTAATCCTAATCTAACCTAACAGTCTACTAATACTCTAATGAGAGTTAATTGGCATGTAGTTGCAAGATATAGTTAGCAGAATGTCTAAAGTGGAATATCAAAATAAATATAACCAAATAATGATAGCAATTTGCACATTGTCTGAAAATACATATGATGCATGTAAATTTAAATTGAATGAAAAATGAAATTGATATCATTGAATTGATTTGCATTAAGGCAGGTAAAACTGACTGTGACAATCATCACAGACACAGACTGATGGCGAGTAACGTCTGGCTTCAGTCTCTCAGGGAGTTTCTGTATTAGTGAGTCAGAGCTAAAGTCACGCAGTCACAAGTCCTTGCAAAGGAGAGCGAGAAACAAACTCAGAGAATGAGAAACAGAGGAAAAACACCTTCCTGTTTAATTTGCAAACCCTCTAAAACAAAAGTGCTGCTTAATGAATTGGAAATGGTATTATTCACTGGAGAACATGAAAGCAAACACAGCAGAGCATGGAATCGCACTACGTCGAAATTTCTTTTATCACGTCCGGGAACACAGACCAGCGCTTGAGTGGAAATGAGATCTCAGACGTGAGAAGCTTTAAATATGATGAGATGGGGGAAAAATGACACTAGCAGGGAGCCCCGTTGATTAATAATAAACCAGTGGAAAACCTCTGTGTAACACACAGAACTCCAAATCACATGGCATCACTGAAGTCCACATAAAATAATGGTATCAGATGACTGTTGATATGATATGAACTGGAATAAATACTTTGAATGTTGCGATCCTATCGGACATAAGATAGCAACCTGAATCGTAACAAAGCACTGTTTGCCAGAGGAGAACTGGCCCCCCGACTAAGCCTAGTTTCTCCCAAGGTTTTTTTCTCCATTTTAACACAGAAGTCTATTTGCCACCTGTTTGCCATCTGATGTCACCTGTTGGAGTTTGGGTTCCTTGCCGCTGTCGCCTTTGGCTTGCTTAGTTGGGGACACTTGACATTTGATATTCAACAGTGCTTTGATCTGCCGACATTGATACTATTTTTTAAGAGCTGCTGTGCAGCCAAAATTATATACCAGTTATCAATGTAAAGCTGCTTTGACTCAATCTGCATTGTAAAAAGCGCTATATAAATAAAGGTGACTTGACTTGATATTCTATATATATATATATATATATATATATATATATATATATATATATATATAGTATGAATAACCTATAACCTAGAAGTGTTTAAACCAAAAGCTATTTGTGTCAGTGCAGCCGGTTCTAGGTGTTGTATAGATCTGCAGTGTTGAGGATTTCAGTTGATCTATGAGTATGATTCAGTTCCAAACATACGGAGATGAACATGACTCAGATCATTAAAGACGTTACTGCAGAAGAGCAGCGAACGGGACGAACGGTCGGAGGAATGTTCTTAAACAGAACCGTATTGAAAGTCGTATGTTGTGACATGTTTAATTAGTCTCTGGGGAACGTGTTTGACCATATTTAGTTTTGAAAGAACATAATGTGATGCAACTGAGTCTAGACTCAATGACAGCAGCAACACCAACACAAACAAACATGTGCTGCATCAACATAGGTCAATGACTTCATCTGAAGAACACAAAGAGCCAGAGTCTCATCCACTGTTTAATGATAAAAACAAAAGTCTCACCAATCTGTTGCAGCAAAAATTAGCAAAAGAAATCAGGCACAGATGAGTTCTCCTATTCTCCAACATGCTTTCAACTTTATCAATGACAAAAGCACAAAGAAAGTGAACAATTATTACATTCTGTTTTAATTAGTGGCTCATCACTATTATAAAGGCTCATACATGGGATTCTAGGTTTGTTCCCAACTTTGGCACTCATCTTATCGCATATGATTTTCACCTGGAGGACGCAATAATGGGTGAAAACATTCCAAAGACTTACAAGAACAGAATATACTTATGCTAAAAACACTGAGTTTTATACATAAATATTATAGGGTTACATTTATCTCCATTTTTATTTATACACTCTAAAAAATTCTGGGTTAAATATGGACAAACCCAGCGATTGTTTTGTTTTCACCCGGCCATTTTTTTCCCAACCAATTTTAGGTTCATTTTAAGCCAACCATTTAGTACTTTTTAATCAATAGTTAAGTTAAATAAACTGCTTCATAAACGAGGGTCATGAATTTGCACAAAAGATTAACATGACGGCACATGCTAGTCGATGAGTTAAATCAGCTCCACAGTAACTACATAAATTTACCCACTAACCGTTCAGAAACGTCCAGTTGCATTCCATAAGTTGTAATTTCTTCCTGAGTCTCTCCATCAGTGTCCGACTCCAGTTTGAACATTGTAAGGCTGAACACCGTTACTGACAATAGTCATTTTGGCAGCATGAGATTCTCCAGCTTTGTTGTTGTTGAGCAACGGAAGTGTAAGCTGTTAAAGCTCCGCCCTCTTTTGGAAAGCGCGCCGAGAGCAGCAGCTCATTTGCATTTAAAGGGACACACACAAAAACTGCATGTTTTTGCTCACACCCAAATAGGAGCAAATTTGACAAGCTGTAATAAATGATCTGTGGGTATTTTGAGCTGAAACTTCAGACACATTCTGGGGACACCGGAGACTTATATTACATCTAATATTACATTTTTAACCGAACCACTGGGTTTGTCCATATTTAACCCATATTGGGTTCTTTTTAACCTATCAATTTTTAGAGTGTACTATTTCTCATATATTTTGAATTAGCTTTTATTTTCATATTCTCAGTTTTTATTTTAATTTTAAGTTTCAATATTTTTATGCATCATTTTTATATATTTTTTTTTTTCACCTGCTGTGAACATTTTTATAGTTTTTATATTTTTAATTAGGTTTAATTTATTTTTATTTCAGTTTTAAGTTTAGTAATTTTAGTATTTCAACATATTTTAAGTTGCCATTGCAGCACTTTTTATGACACTTTATATTTTATTTTATTTCAGCTTTAATTTTTTTAATGAAAACAATGTGTAATAGTTTCAGTTAACAACATATTTGTCTATATTTAAAATAAATTGATAGTTGATTTATTTTTAGTATAATTAGATTTATTAAAAGTTAAAGACAATAGAAGGAAAATACACATACTGTACAGCTGCAAACTGGAATGCTATTAGTCGCTAATAAGAGAACACCATCGCGACTATATGCTAATTCATGTAAATTATTGTTTAGCAAACCATATTTAAATATTGAATCTTAGCATAGAAAAGAGAAAGTAGAGAGTCTGAAAAGTGGCATACTGCAAATATTACTTATTTTACAAATGTATTCACAATATATAGAGGATCGTGTGAGTGTGTGTGCGTGCATGTGTGCGTGCGTGTTTGTGTGTGCGCTCGCGTGTGTGTGTGTGTGTGTGTGTGTTTGAAAGCCTAACCTTTCAGTGAATTTCTTAAATGTCATGTGTAGAGTACTGGAGAGGACTCTCTTTAGCACAGATCTCCAGAGGACTGCTCCTGTTTTTATAACCCTGGACTCAAGACCTTCTGAAACCAGCCCTCTTCCACAAGAATCTACTTGTTATTATCTACCTAATACACAAAGTCTTTATGTAAGAAAAAATATTGGTTCTATACCTGGCAAAAAATAGATAGGAAATAAATATGCACTTAAAAGCACAGAATTTAGAACCTGTATTTCTAAATCATTTAAAACAAACTATGCCACAAACCACTCAGAACACCTTAGCAACACCCTAGCAACCGCACAGAAATTCTAAAAATAGCAGCAGCCACATATCATCAAACTGGAAACCACTCACAACATTTTAGCATCACGATGGTGAATTTTGCACAGCCAAACTCCACTCACATTTTGTTTTTTTCATCCACATCATTGCCTGTAGAAATAAAAGAAACCCCTGCTACTGACATGTCTGTGTGCAGCATTTCATAACACAGTATCATACCTGATTGATTTTATCCTGATCCAGATCCTTTAGAGAGTATGTTTCCTTAAAAGTTCTTAATAGAAAACAAAATATATTTGTGGCCAGGAGGTGAAGCTCTCAGAAACAGAAGAGTGTGTGGACTGATTGGATTTTGATTTATCAGATACATCAGAGCAAAATAAGAAGCCAGCTGCCTCACACACTAAACATTTTCTCAGCATTTCCCTCAGCTTTTTAGTTTTTGATTTGGTTTGTTCTGATTGTTCTCTGTCCATGGCGTAAAAATACAATTATGTATTGAAAGACTGATACAAGCTCAGCGGTTCATAAAATAAAAAGCTATTTGCTTAGAAACGCTGCTGTTTTTCCAGTAGCCCCATGGTAAATTCTTTTAAGCTTCTTGTGGGGCACAGCACTGCATCAATAATGTTGAGAACAGTTCTAAACATAATATCTAATAGTCCTAAGCGAAGTTGCACCACTTCAGCATGCTGTATCTCAATGCATCTTGTTCACTTACGCCTAAAATCCAACCAAACCATACCCAGAGCAGTCCATGTTGATTATGTAGCATCATGAAGGACTAATTAGCATTTGAATCTGACTCTCAATTTAGTAATTAAATGTAGAATAATTAATGCATCTGCAAAACCTCCCCTATTTGAGCTTGTGTTCATTTATACGCTCACCTTTTTGCAAACTGCCCTGCGCAAATCGCAATTTTGAGCATGTTTGTGCCATTACGAATAGAGTGCTGTAGGGATGTTGTATTTTTGTAGGTCAACCCCGGAAACGAGTTTGCATTTTAGCACTTCCAGTTCCATTGTCCCAAAGTCAATGTTTTTTTTTTTTTTTTTTTTTTTTTTTTTTATGGGATTTTGATTAAAAGCCTGAAATAAGGTCTGTGGTAGATATGTTCATGTTTTATTCTATGACATAAAACACACCAGTTTAAAGCTTGTCTTGAAAAAGGCGGTTACTAACAAGTGTCTAAATGGGACAACAGATGTCAGGGACATTAACAGGTGAACCAATCTACTCACTAGTCCACTTTCACAACCTCGTTGTGTGTATAATTGCGCTCTTGTAAACTATTTTAACTCACACTTTCAGGGTACTTTTTTTTTTTTCTTTTAATAAAGACTGAAAGAGTCAGAAGCTTGGTGGTGGTGACGATGAAGTCGAGCGACCGTGGCGTTCATTTGTGAAAGTTATCTTAGACAAAACATGTAAGTATTCTAAACTTTTTTCAGAACAGAGCTTACTTTTTTGTGATAATTCAAAAGGCTATGGAAAAATCCTATTCATAGTTTTCACATGATGTCACATCCTTATAAGAACTCCCACCTGGAGGGTAAAACAAGGCTTTTTCCTTCATTGCCTGCCATTGATTTTTACCAGGTTTGACCAAATTCAATATACACCTTATTGATGATGCATCCTATGTACAGGCAAGCAGATGAATCCAGAATATCAACGCAACACACAATTTTCTTGTTAAACGTTTATCCATAGAAAACCATTATAAAGAAATCTCTTAACCAACACACTGTGTTCATATTCTGGGCTCATCTGGCCTATGTATAGTATTCATCATCAATAATGTGTATAGTACTGAATTTGGACTAAAGCACTTTAAGTGTTTTTCACGTTAAGCCTTTTTGAATGTCTCGCTGTTCCCTTTCATGGGAACTGTCGACGCTGCGTAATATGCAGAGGCATTCCCAATGCGTATTACGCAGCGTCTCGTTCCCTATTCAGGGAACCAGGGTTACAGACGTAACCCGAGACGTTTTTAGTGATTGAAATACTGCAGCAGGTGCTGGATATGGATCACAGGAAACATTGCATTTCATTCACATATTTTGGTTTTTCTTCTTTTTAGATGGAAAATTGACACTTTGACAGGCCTGTAATGCAGTTCTATGGATGTTTTGCCCACCTGCTCTCTGTGCCAGTCACGTGACTGAAAACTATGAATTAGGTTATTGTCGAGGGAACCAGTGTGATGCTAACTTCTGGGTTGGTCTACAAAAATGCATCATCACTGCAGTGCTATATATAAGTTTTCTGAATTAGGTGCTAAACAAGGCAGATAAAATATTCAAATGAACTACACTATCAGAGGACACAATTGATTCTTGGTGAACTTCCTCCTACTGTAAGTATGATGTCTTATTGTTTTAGTGCCCATTTTCCTGAAGGTATGATATGATAAGCCTTTTATATAAGATAACATTCATCATTCCATCATTTCAGCTTTTCTGCTGATATTCTCAAGTGTCTGTGAACCAGAATTGGCAAATGTGAACCTCCATGGGACTTTCTGCTACTGTAATCTCTTCAGATTATTTCCGCAAGCATGGTTTCTGAGCTGAAACACCATACTAGATGATTTCTTACATGACTTCTGCCAACAGCTGAAGTGTGCACCCCAGTGCCAGATGACTCTCTCATATGCTGAACAAGCACTTCACTGGATTTTCTTCCATCCCTTTAGGAAGTGACATTTAAGTACTGTTGGGTCTTCCTCTGCATCTTCAACCTGCTCATTTTTTTTCTTCATTTCTCATGGGCTTATGTGCTTATCCCTGAAATTATCCCTGAAATTATTCTTTCATGTGTTTATGGAATTCAGGAGTAACTCTTGAACTTGGAATGGTTGAATGGTTGACATAAAATAACCACAGCAACATCCGAAATAAACACCCAATGACTATAAACAAGCAACATGAATGCCAATTCATGTTAGAATTACCTTTACATTATCTTATCTTCAATACAAAATCATAAAACATACTACATATACTACATATAAAAAGGATAAACCTATGCACATTCACAACTGTTCAAAAGTTTGGGGTCAGTACAATTATATATATATATATATATATATATATATATATATATATATATATATATATATATATATATATATATATATATATATTTTAAGCAGAACTTTTTTTCAACATTGATAATAATAAAAATGTTTCTTGAGGAGCAAATCAGCATATCAGAATGATTTCTGAAGGATCATGTGACATTGAAGACTGGAGTAATGATGCTGAAAATTCAGCTTTGATCACAGGAATAAATTACATTTTAAAATATATTTAAATAGAAAACTGTTATTTCAAATTGTAATAATATTTCACAATATTACTGTTTTTACTGTATTTTTTATCAAATAAATGCAGCATTGGTGAGCATATGAGACTTACTTCAAAAATGTTTAAAAAAAAACAGAAATGCGCAATCACAAAATGGACAGGCAACACCAAGTGACTCCTGATTCCCAAGAACATGTAAAATGTAAAACTCGAACCTATATAACAAATATAATAATTGATTTTTAGAACCTAATGCTGTAGTTGATAAAGCATATAAAAACATTTTGAAGGTCTAGGGTCAGGCATTAGGAAACCTGAGAAGAAGTTCAAAGCGGGATGTGGCGTTTAGTCTGCTGATATCATTGGATTGGATTTCTATCAGTTAACTGGGGTGACACTGACAGCATAAGTCCTCAGACAGATCATAAAAGGAGATGTGGTCGCAAGTCAGAGATCAATGACAGGGACGAGTGGACATTTCACAGGATAGTCGCTAAATGCCACCAAAGTACAGCCTCAAAATTGCCACAGAATAGAAGCAGCACCTTTCTGACCTGAACTCAAAAACTATATGTTGTGAGCTTTACAAAGCTAAAATTTATGGCAGAGCTGTTTTCCAGAACCCATTCGAGGTCAGTGTGCAAAACCTGGACCCTTGGATAATGGGAAACAATGAAATTTTGTCATCTCTCACCCTATTTACTGCACAGTACATACACTTGAAGAAAACCTTCAATCTTCAGTGTCTTTATGACCTCATATATTATAGCTTTGTTCAGACTGTCAGTTCAAATTCAATTTTTGTGCATATCCGATTGGAATCAAGTGTGAACAGCAAAAACATGACAATTTTTATGAATCTGTTTTGGGCTACATTCATATGTGGTTTGAAATCCTATTCAAATTTCTCATTTCTGGAAATCCGTTTCAGTTTGACTGCTCTAATTGGATTTTGTGTGGTTTATGTCACTTTCTCACACCACATAAAACGTAAACATGTCAGACATTGTTATAGGAAACATAGAAAAGTCGCTGCAGAAACTTGTTGTAAAGTGCTGGTCGAGCAGAAAATCACAATATAATGGACACAGGTTAAATTTTAAGACTTACGGAGATGACAGCATGAAATAAAGCCACACATACCAGCCTGCTACATTTCTTCTGCTGCCTCAGAAGACGTAGACCTTTTACCACCTGGTATTAAGATGCATTTTGGTCGATCGGATCACGAGTGGACAACGCTAAATACAGGTGTAAATGGGCTCTAAAACGTTTGTGCTTGTCCACTTTCAACCATTCCAGATGTAGTCAAAAATGCATTCGACAGGATTGCTTTCATATTTGTAAATGCTCATGTGGTCGAATGTGTTCAAACAGCCACAAAAGACCACCTACTGACCTAATGCTTAAACATTATGGGAAGCACGCTAGTCTGACGGGATTTAAACTTTGTCGGATGAAGACCTAAATTTGGTTTGAAAACGAAAAATGTACCAAGCACAATGTTCTCTCACCATTCCTGATTTCTAGCATGCACTCACAGTATTCGGCCGGTCTTGTGGCTGTCAAAATGGAAACAAAAGCTGATGCTCTCTGTATGTTTTCCGTAGTCGCTGGCACCATTCATATGTCCATTAGATTGAAAGATCTGTAAAAACCCATACATTGTGTCTCCCTCATCTACTTGTAATCCGATCGACCAAAACGAATCTTAATACCAGGTATGAACAGGGCCGTAGTGGTCCAGTGTGGTGGCTACACATTGTCATGTTGTAAATAAGACAACATTTGTTTTGCAAACACCTCCAAGTTGCAGTTGTTTTTTTTTTTTTTTTTGCGTATGCCTACTAACACAATGTCATTGCTATATAAACCAATGCAGATGTTCCAGAAAACAAAAGAGCGCCATGGGACACACAAATCAGATCCGAACTGTTGCGATACAGTCAATAACAGATCAGATTACAATCAGATACACAAATAATCGGATTTGGACTGACAGTGTGAACACAGCCTTTGTTTCCTGGACCATGTGCGTACAATGCTGCAAACATTATTCACTCACAATGGCCTAATTTTCAAGAAGATAATGCTGCCATACACTCTGAACATCTGAAAAATGGTCTCATGAGCAATATGACATCAAATGTCCTTTTAATGCATGAAACCAAACAGAACAGGAACCTAATGTACGCTTTTTTTCTGCATGTAATAAATTTTAATCATTGTAAAACTTCTAGCAACGTCCTCTAAGCAAGCAAAATGGTTTCTGATTAAATAAATTATGATCTTGCGTGCATGTACAGTAAATATGTTAAAAAGGCTTATGCAGAAATGTGTGAAGTCTACTGAATTAAAAGAACTCAGCTGGGTTTCCATTAGTAGCATGAATGAACAGCCTAGCATGACAGTCACAAACTGCATGTTGCATAATGGACGTCATAAGTAGTATACTGCACAATGTTAACTGACATTAACGATGAGCAATACATTTGTTACAGTATATAATCTTTGTTAATGTTAAAAAAAGTTGTATTAAATTTGAAAAATGCAAATAGAAATGTTTTACTAATGGTCACAAACTTTTGGACATACTGTATAGCAAATTCACTACAGTGCGGATGTGAACATGGTTGTCAGTGTAACTCTATTCAGTAATATTTAATAAGGTGACAGCTATTAGAGATAATGGGAAAGTTTTGGCCTCAATTCTTCCCCATTGGTCTCAATTCTTTTCAAATCGTGACCACAACAATTGATCTACATGCTGATTTGGGAAACAGTAGGTACTTCATCAGACATCACAATATAAGTTAATATGGTCTTAGAGTGAAAAATCTGAAAATCTGACCTCGAAGAAATTTTCTTGATGAAATCTTTCCCCTGGTCTTACCGCAGGTGCTGCTAACAAAAGAAAAATTGCTGAGTGGCAGCTAGTTACAGCGGCTGTCGACACATATACTTCAGAACACCAAACAGTTACTGAGATGAAAACAAATGGGTGGATCTAAAAGTAGTTGACTGAGGAAGTATTGGCAATGTGAAAAGCTTTTACGTTCTGTCAATAATGGCTGTGCAACACAGCAAGATGAAAAAGGGTTTACATGACATGTGCCACACTGATGGAAATCAAAAACAGCATGATAGAAAGATGTTGTGCATTGTATGAGCTTACAGTATTATTCTATTCCTATGTCACTAGAGTGCAGTTTTGAGCAGCAGGTCAAGATAGCCTACTGACATTAAAATATAATTTAGCAGCAATCACACCAACATGTTTAAGGTGGCATGCTAATGCTAGTCACCATGAAATCAAAATTGATCATTCCCATTTTTTTGGAATATTGCAGAATTAATTATGATTTATCCATGCATATTTTTTAAATTCATGTGCTCGTAATTTAGAATCAAATTAACTTTCCCTCCCTCTTGTAGCAACAACGGGACAGCCTGTAACTCAGATGAGATCAACCAATAGCAAACCACAACCATCAAATCAATTCCTGATTGACAAAATCGAGAAGCCATTTCACTTGGATATTTGTCAAAGTAGGGAAGAAAAGGCAACTTCCTTTTCATGCAGACTTAAATACTAATCTCACACTGTGCATTTAGTTTCTTCTTTTTTTCTATAAAACATATGCATGCAAGATTTACTTCTTGTTAACATGCACATGTGCAACTAAAATAGGAGGTCATATACAAAATAGTATATTTTGACAATAATATGACTGCATTTTTGAGCTCAACTGTTCAATGTTCATAGAAACTGTGAAATCTACTTCTGCCATTGTGTGCAGTTGAAGGATTATGCCTTTCCATTGTTACTGTGACACCATAAAATTAATCTGACGCTGTAAAATTAACATTAATTCTTCCTGTAATAGAAAGAAAAGGAATTTTTTTTTCTGAACACTACAGGATTTATGGCCAGTCAGGAGTGTAGCAGGCCAAACGTATGTGAAATAATGAGTAAAACCCGAAGTAATTTACCAAAAAGAGGGCAAACCAAACTTTTGGAGTTAGCTTTTAGAAAAATATTACTGCTGAAGTATAAACACAAGCAACCATTCATAGACAGTTATGCGTTTTCAGTTGTTTACTGTAGTCTAATGCTAACATTGACAGTTTGCACAGTGTGCTATGCTAGTTTTCTACTTTTACAGCATACCCAAGCAAAATACTGTTAAACTTATCCACACAAAGCTGGTTTGTAACAGGGTTGAATTAAAGCAAATTGGTTCATGTAATCACACGGATAGCCATTTTACTTTGTGCTGCATTAGCTAATGTTGGCACAAATTTGAAAGTTTGTTTTGTAGGCTTTTATTGTTTGGGGTCTCTGGGACGCCAAACAATGAGGATGTAAAATCTAAACAGAGCATGATGGTTAAAAGTATTGTTAGCATCTACAGAAGGCTGCTATAATGGAATATTCAAACCTTCTGTATAAACTCAGACATGTAAATAAAGAGATTTAGCTAATATATCTTTGGTTTGTTCTTACATCTGTTTCCTCAACAGTTGCTGCCCGGCTCAACCTCGGCTTCCTGTGAGCGTCTCTGTTTCAGTCCCTCATTTCTTTCTGCTTCCATCTGACCACATGGCAGTTGGCTTTAATCAGCATAATCTCAATTTTAATTCCCTTCCCATTAACCTTCTGCTATCATTTGTTTTACCATTACAGACTCGCTTAATTGCTTTCAGGACTAAATTAGAGTTTATTTCCAAATCATAGCCAAGATAGCTTTTGTTAATTAGCGGTTTGGTATTTTCCTCACAGCTCATAGATTGGCCTAGAGGTTTTGAGTAAAGCCTGAAGTGGGTTATCTGAGAGAAGGATTTACTTGGCTAAACTCTGAAATGGAGGCCTTTTAGAGGAATAGTTCACACAGAAACATACATTTTGACATCATTTGCTCACCTGAATGTCATTCCATGTCATACCATACAGTATGTCTTCAGAAAATTTGAGCTGTTTGGAGATTCTGCCTAACATCTCCTTTTGTGTTTCACAGAAGAAAATAATACGGTTTCAAGCAATGAATCTATATCTATATCAATCCCTTAGAATAAAAGACCTGGGGAATCTGAAACATTGAATGTTTTATAGTCTGTGCCACGAATAACTATAACATCTTACAGCACTGGAGAGACTTTGTTTAGAAGATGAAATGTGCAGGCAGCTGAGAAGAAAGACTTTAATCCCACAAAATAAACAGTCTAATCGATTTTTTGCTCCCCCTTCAAGTGGCTCCCATGAAATACACTCATACCTTCTGTATAATCAATCAGCTTCACAATTTACACTTTGCTTTGCATTTTGTGAGGTTATGAATAGATTTTAAACTGTTGTTCAATAGACGCTGGCTTGAGGATGAAACGCTCATTGATCTAATGTCGAACAGAGAGTACTGACATCAACTTCCTACTGACCGCATGTCACTTCCTGTAGCTATGGCTTGTCTGGCCCTGGTATATTACTACATTCTGGCTATTTGTGAAGAGCAATGATCAGTCAAGGTTGGATTCAGATTGGAATGAGAATCGAGATAAACTCAGTCTGTCTGCAAGTTACATAGACATACCTGTAGGTGGCACAAGTGGCTGTCTTTATAAGCGGGTCATTCATTCAAATGATTAATTCAAAAACGCTGATTCATGCAGTGAGTGAGTCATTGAATCATTAGAGGTGTTCGACTTGAAGTGACGCTGCACAGACCGATTGGTGAGAATTGTCGCTTGAAGTCGTGGGCGGAATTGAAAATGAAAGAGTCAAGTCAGACACTTTCTGCTTCCTGTAGTAATGCTTGCACAGTGTTTGCGTACATTATCAGAGGTGGATTAGATGCAATATTTGTCAAATACACAGACATTTCTGACATTTTCATTAAGCAACAAACACATCTTCCTGTACTGCTTAATACAGCACCACCTGTACAAGAATAAGGTTCATCATAAACCATTTTATCAGTTTTATTTTGATAAACATGACACAATATAACATTATGGTTACATGTAAAGAGCTTTTACTGTTACTGTTTACTGGCATTAGAGAAACTGCAGGTGTCAGAATAAACACGAAACACACGTCATCGTTGTCATTGATGAATCCGGCCAATCATGTGTTGTCAAAAGAGCTTGTGCAGCCGCTCTGGAGAAGCTGCACCAGCTGAGTCAGCCTTATGCTCTCTTTTGTGGTACTTCGATGCCATACGTCACGTCATCGGTCTGCTCAGTGCCGCATGAAGTCGAACACACTAATAATTCAAAATGAATTGTTGAAAACCACTGATTCATTCAGGAATTAACCAAGTGAGTCATCGAATAATTCACACAATAGATTTGTTCAACAACACTGATTAATTTAAGAATAAAACAAGGGACTGTATTTACGAATGAGTCATTGAATCATTCACAACTGATTGGTTAAAAAATGCTTAAAACACCAATACTGTGTTGCTCGGAGACCAACAGAAGTTCATTCTGCTTTTGCTTTGCTTTGAACTATTTTTGTTAATGGAGCAAAAATAGACATAGCTTGTATGTTGTATCTAAAATGTAAATTTCTTGAACTGTTGTACAGTATAAAAGCAATATCACACTAGCAATCATGCTGTTGGTCTGAAATCCCATCCATCAATTTTGCCCCAATAAAGCTTTTATTTTTCTAGATCTTAGCGTATGTGGTTACAGCTTGAAGCAATAATAAATAAATAATTAAATAAATTGCATAATTCATTTGCATCACAAAATAAGTGGTGGAAATTATGTTTGTTCATAATAGTTATGAGTAAAAAAACAACAACAACAACAACAAAAAAAAAACATATTAAGTGTATATACAGTAGCCACTGTTGGATATTGTTAGTAGACAAATTAAATACATTATGTTTTAAAGTATTATGTAGTAAAGTATGTTTTAAAGAAGTTTAATTTATAAAAGCCCACAGTGCCAAAAGTGCTCATATAGTAAAAAAAAAAAAACACCCATTAACAGAGAAAAAGTGCTTGGATAAAAATAAACAAATGGAGGGTGAGAACAAGATATACAAAGAGAAAGTCTGAATGAGAGGGACAGAGAGAGCCAGACAGAGAGAACAAAAATATCATTATTAACAGCTGCATTTAGAGGTTTCCCAGGTCAGTCATCAGAGCAACACAATCCTGTTCACCGCCTCCACTTACTAAATTACAACTTCTGGTACGTTTTGTAAAATAATGTTTTTTTTTTTTTTTTTGGCAAAAACCTGATATTTTTCTCCCTCATTTTGATAAAACACTGTCATTACAGTTTTAATTTTCAGATAAATTCGATAATGTGCTTAAACAGAGAAAGTGAAGCTATTTTCCTCCCCAGTGGAGTAGTACGAAGGTGAAGGGTTCAATTACTGTATGATCTGTTTTTGTACTATTTTCCAAAATAACAAACAAACCAAAAAACACATCACAATAGGGAAAATATAATTTAGTATAAGATTTGTCTCTTACCATCTCAAACAAATCTCTTATTACTACTAAGGCAGCTGCTGTTTACACTAAATAAAAAGCAACAAAAAGTATTTTCTTTACACTAAGTGCGAATAGCATAATATGCTATGTACAATAGCAGTATCTTCTTTGCGCTGTGTAAGTAGCTATTTATACTTAGTGCAAATAATGGCAGATACTATTTGCACCTCAGTTGATTGTAGTATGTTATAAAACGAGCAAGAATAACAACTTGTTCTGTGTATATGTTTATATTTATTAAAATCATAAGTGGATGCTGCCTTATTGGGACATTACTTGTACTTGGCATTACCTCCTCCACACCTACTCCTTATCCTATCTGTTACACATATTCCCACTATATCCGTTATTTCCACTTTTCGAATATTTTCCCAATTTTTATTTAAAATAAACGCCTCTCCGAGCTGATATGCAACGAGAAAAGGGAGAAGAATGGGTTCTGTAAATGGAAGATTCAAACTCGGGTCAGGAGTGTCAAAAGTTAACGCCACCTGCCTTACTCTCCACGCCATTATCAGTGGGATTTCTTCTGTAATTTAATCTGGCTCAATCAGACAATGGTGGGCGGAGTTACTGTAAATATCCTCTGCCAACAAGGCGGACTCTTTGCACTTTTTGTAAAACTAATGCTTTCAAATGTGTTCAATTGTTCTGTATTGAACCACATGCTCATATTAACAGAGATGCATTGCCTCCAGGAATATGAAAGTGATTTATATTACTAAATGCTTAATCATTTGATTGCATGTGAATTTGCTCTTGCGTGTTCACATAATAAATCAGGTAAAGCCACACGTATGACGTGTGTGAATGTGAAAGCGGGCATTAATGGAGCATACGCATCTGCCTTAATGTATGTTTGTGTGTGTGGATGGAGTGTTTGAGAATGAATCCACAGACAGAGGCTGATAAAAGGATGTATAGAGGACAGGCTGAGTGTGATTGAATGACAGTTTATGCTGCTATGATAAGCCTCATTTATAATGGCTGCCCAAATGGGGCCCCTGGGCCCTCCCGCCTTCAAAAGAGACCCCATCATTACAGACTGACTGATGACAGGACGAGCTGAGCAGACATCATCCTCTTCATTTTAGATTTATGATACGGTGGAGTCACTCATTCTTCTGTCTCCTCTGATGAAGGGAAAGCACATAGATGATATTCATGGAAGGAGCACAGCATATCAATTTACAGAACAAAAGTATCAGGTACTGGTACTCAAAACTGTATCAGTCTGGTTACTGATATTTCTATGTGTATGTACACACACACGCACACACAGTCTGCATTTGTTGTATTGTAAAAACAGTAATATTGTGAAATATTATTACAATTTAAAATAACGATGGCAAAGCTGAATTTTCAGCAGCCGTTACACCAGTCTTTAGTGTTGAAAACAGTTGTGCTGCTTATTTTTGTGCAAAGCATGATAGGTTTTTCCCCAGATTTTTTTGTAACATTATAAATTAACATTATAAATGTCTTTACTGACACTTTTGATCATATTAATGCGTCCTTGCTGAATATAAGTATTAATTTCTTCAAAGATAAAAAAACTTACTAAAGGCAGTGTGTATATTTGTCTTTAATATAATTATCAGAAGTGCTCTTATAAACTCTTTCCCTCTCTCATATTAGAAGGTCCAATTAATTCTATTGGATCAGTTCGAATCACATTGTTCATGTAAATGACTTGTAAACAAGTCCCTGCATTGTCTTGTTTGTTGTTCATCACTTTGTTTTGGTTAAATTAGCTGTCACACTAATTAACATCTTAATTTTTTTTTTTTTGTGCCAAGTGATTTTGCTTTTTACACCAATGTTTGTTTTCTCTAGCAATGGTTTTGTATGTTGATTTCAAAGATCTGCGGTATGCTAATTCAAATAAAATATGTTTTGTGAATTATGTCCCTTAAACTAAAATACCAATATTACCATATTTTAATTGCTGTTTGGTAAACAAGTGAACACAACAAAATCACACTAGCATACAATTAAGCTATAATAATTAAGATAGCAGCAATGTCAGCTAGATAATTTTGATAAATTAATTAAAGATAAATTTTGTTCTTAGGATTTAGGTATTTTTCATCAATTTTAGGCTGGGGCAAGTTGTCACATGTGGAGATGTTCAAATGCTTTTTATAGCCAAGACTTTAAGGTATGTGTTTATATAGAAACTGAAAATAAACCCACCTTGAGAAATATTCACTGGAGTGAAAAGTGTGACAACTTGCCCCAGTTAGTCTCCTTTACACACATGTAGACTGATTATATTGGACTCACCTTAATGACCACATTTGCAAATAAAGCCAATGGGTTAATTTTATCTAGCTACAATTTCACACTGAGTATTTATAAGCTCACCTCATCACACAGAACATTAATGATTCACGGAACAACCTGTTTTAATTCACTTGCACTGCAAACAACATATTTATTCATGCAGAGAATTGTGTTTATTGCAATGGACAAGCTTTATTATGCCTTTCTGCTATAATCTCACAGTGACGCTTTGTTCTATTATATGTCTGTTCTGAGATCAAAGGTTTAGGATGTGTTGTTTGAAAGCACCAATTAACTGTCTCTTTTGTTTTGGAAAATTCTACAGTTCATGTTAGCAAATAAGATTTCTGTTCCTACAACGTCAGTCACACTGCTCTATGCAAATGTGTGCTATTGCCCTTTATATGTTTTCACTTAGCAACAGAGTATTTTGCAAACTTGTACACTGTAAAACTCAATAAGTTCAGAATACTCAAAACATTTGAGGAAGCGTATTACCTCAAAATATAAGTAAACTAACTAATTTTTTTTTAAGTTAGTAGAACTTGAAATTTTTGTGACAAGTGGGGCGGGGCCGAGAGCCGTGGAAACGGAGCAAGGCAAGTGTGGTGCACAGGTGTCTCTCATTAACAATCACGTCACCGGCATCCCTTCGCTCCCACAGTTCTCAGCCTCGCCCGACTCATCATAATACTAATTACATACAGTTAATTTACATAAACATCACATTCAGATCTTCATGGTTAAATGTTAGATAGCAAATAACACATGCTATTATAACTATCAAAGAGACTGTCATTATATACTTGCATGTATATAACCAAACAACATACAGTATATGGATTTAAAAGATTTGTAGCCCATCCTCAACCTAAACACAGTCTCTTCTCCTCACCACAATAGTAACCCTACAAAACTAACATAACAGAACCCCCTGTAAATCCCAACATAACACAACATTAAACACTAATTTATGTCTCCCTATGTAAAGCTAAAAACACAAAATAACACTTAATTTCAACATTTATTTATACAGTCTGACACAAAGCATGCTGGAAATTAGAAATCTGCTGAAGCTCAACTCAGTCATATTAAGTTCAGCTTACTACAATGAAATTTTGAATTCACAACTTTTTTCTATTAAGTACAATGAACTTTCATTATTATTTGAGTGAGACAAACTCATTTCATTTAGTTATTTCATTGTTTGGTTTTACAGTGTATTGAAAATGTTTTACACAGCATATATTTGTTAATTTGTTTTAGTTTTAAATGCTTTAAGCTTCTTGTTCTTACTTCAAATTTCATGTTTTGATTATAGTTGCTATCTATCTATCTATCTAATGTCTATATGTCCATCCATCCGTCAAAACTCCAAAAACGCACCTCTACATACAATTCACTGCAGTTTTCATTACTGCAGTTGGCATTAAAACACCAACAACTTTTATCCCTTCTTAAACAAATTATGATTATGATTATCGATTTTTGCACATGATTTGCAAACTAATCAATTTTGACGTTTGCATTTACAGCCTGGGTTGAATATATACCTTTAAACTTTTCACAAAACTTTCAAGGAAGGCTTTGTCAAGCCAAAATTCAGAGTTTGTCTTAACAAACTTTGCTTAGTACGAAATGACAGTGATATAAATCTTCACCAGTAAGCTGGTGTGTGGTGGGCGTTCTGGTGCAATATGGCTACAGTTGCATCATCCAGGTGGATGCTGCACATTGGTGGTGGTTGAGGAGTTGCCCCCTGTTCTACGTAAAGCACTTTGAGCACCCAGAAAAGCACTATATAAATGTAACAAATTATTATTATTTATTGTTATAAATATGAATTGCAAATCTGAATCGCAGAATGTTTGCCACTTCAATTCAAATTTAAAATCAAATTAAGTAGGCCTGACTGCTATAATGCACAATTAGAGCAACAGTTTGAAACAAATCTTGCTTTGCAAGTTAGCTAAAGTTAACTTCAACCAACTAGCTGAATAATAACATATCCGGTTTAATGGCACTTTAATAGAAGGTAACTATCAGATTCGACACTGCCACAGCAACACAAGACCAACTGAACAATTCTAGCTAGCGGTGCAGCTCCATGCATGAAGCGACCCATGGATTGTGTACTTATTTTGTTGCATGTCTTCTCTATAAAGTTGTGTTTGACACAGTAATTTCACAGCGTTGCCTCTACACTGATCAAAAGAGCCGAGAGCTGTTTGTGAGCATTTAAAGAGACGCCTCTAACTTTGTTTCTCTCTTTTCTCATTTGTGCGAGCCTCACAAAGGTTGTTCATTAGAAGGCGAATGTTCGTCTCTGGTGTGCATGATAATCCGTTTGTGTCCGGATTTCATGCCTGCTATCTGTATCTGCCACGAGTCCACCCACGCTGATTGAGTTGGTGTGGTTAATCAGATCAGAGCTGCTTGTTTACAATGTGTGTTTAATTGAGATAAATGTGATGGATGTCCTTTCTGTGTGAGTGAGATCTGTAAGGCAGAACCGCTGTCTCTTGTCTCTCTGTTGTGTTTAGGGCTCTAATCTACATATGACGCACTGTGTAACATCTATAAACTGTAGCATTCAACTCTCTTATCACTGGAATTAGAGTAATGAGCAGGACTAGAGCAAAGAACCTTCAGGGAAAGTCAGTTCACTCGGCAGCCATCTTGGTGACGTCAATAGTCATCCAAGAACAGCTCCATCTGAAATGTCAAAACTGTCTATCAAATTATATTTCCAATCAGCATTGATTTTATTTAATAATATATTAATTTTATATAATAATGAGATTTTATTTGAATATTAAAAAAGAGGGATTCAAGACAGAAGCACAAACATACCAGCGCACAAATGAATGATTGATAAAGTTTTAGAGTAGGACAGAGAGAGACAACAAACAAAATGTTTCTTGAAAGAAAAACTTCTTAATAATACTCAGAAACAGATGAAGAACTTTCTCCAGAACTTCCTGCAGCTCAGTCCAGCTCTCTCTCTCTCATTACGGAGTCCCTGAGGTCCCCTGTGTAGTGCCGAGGTTGACGTGTTTAATTTCGTTGTGTCTTGAGCTCAGAGCTCCATGTCAAACAGGGTCAGTGTGTGGGCTCCTGGGGGCCACTAACTCCATATGCAAGATTCAGTGGGGCTGAAGTTTGTTGGAACAGGCTGTAATTAGCGAGTTAGCATACTCTCCAGTGCTGTTGCGCATTTGAGCACTGGGCTGGTCTTGTTGTTCACTCCGTCAAGACTGCGTCTCCATATTTACACACTTGAGAAAGGCCTATTTGTATTAGTATTCATCTAGTGTGATTATGGACTGGGTCAGTGGAGGCAGTGCGGTCTGAGACAGCACAAGTTGATCATTAGGACCAACCCGATCTCACGGCAATTCATATGTATTTTACAAGGTGGCTAATTAAATTTTTAGCAAAACAATGTATGAATTTGAGTGAGGTCCTATGAATTTGTACATTTTTTGCTAAATCGTACGTATTGTCAAATTTGTATGAATTCATACAAATAACCTACCCCTAACCCCACCCCTAAACCTACACGTCACTGGGGTTTAGACAAATCGTATGAATTCGTACGAGTGCACTTTTCTTTTTCTTTTTTTCACACTTGCAAAATTCCCGACCACAGCTGTAATGAAAGTTTAATGGCAGTTGAGACATGTTCAGCTCAGGGCTTGTGTTATACAGGACACAGTGAAAAATTTAAAGGACATTTAGCGAGCGAGTGACTGAGTGAAAACCCAACAAGGGCTCTTGCGATATTCAGCATTTTCACTTGCACAAGGTAGATCACCTATGGAGTAGCTCAAAAGCCAAGGGTGAATCTGTGCTGGTGGGGTATTCTTACAGCACCGTCTCTGCAGGAGTCTAGTTTAATGAAGCACTTAACACGTGCAACGTTTTCTAGGGAATACTAAATATTAATGGGTCAAGGAATTCACAAGCTCAGTCATATCATCAAAAAAAAAAAAAAAAAAAAAAAAAAAGAAAGAAAGAAAAAAAAACCTTGTATCAATGCTTTGATTTCAAGCCATTGGGAATTTTCTCGTAAAAAGGCCATCACTGATGACAAAGTGACTAGGTTTTCATGAGTCATCACTGCTGAAATGAAAGCCAAGCATGTTTTATTTTTGTCAAGACTTAGTCAAGAGATTGAAGAGCAACCAGCAGAAAAGAAAGGAGAAGTAATCAACAAGAGCCAGATGTCACATGTCTTAAGAGTACATTTAACAGAGATAGAAATATGAATATATAAATATTTTACACTGATATTTCTACAGTACATTTAACTGCATTAGATGATGGCAAAGGTAATCTAAGTGTCAAAACAGAGGAAATGAGCACGCACAATTAAATATTCAATACTGGCTGATTAACCAATAACTGTAAAATGGCAGATATATATAAAAAATCTATACTATTTTGTCTAAATAAACAAAACTGGAACATAAAAATAAAAACTAAAATCAATAATTTTAAATGCTATAAGTGACATATTATAATGTACCATATGAAACATGGGTGAGATTTGTTAAAGATTAGTGTTAAAAGTTAAGATGGATGGATGGATGGACAGATAAAAAGATTAGTGTTAAAAATTATGGATGGATATATATATATATATATATATATATATATATATATATAGATAGATAGATAGATAGATAGATGGACTGATAAAAAAGATTTGTGTTAAAAATGATAGATAGATAGATAGAGAGATAAAAAAGATTAGAGCTAAAAATGATAGATAGATAGATAGATAGATAGATAGATAGATAGATAGATAGATAGATAGATAGATAAAAAAGATTAGTGCTAAAAATGATAGATAGATAGATAACAAGAAAAATAAGTCTCATGGTTCACTTACAAAGAAATATGTTCTTGCATTCAAAAACATCTAGAGAAGTGAAATGGAAAAGAAGGCAGGCGTCTTTTAGCTGGACACGGCCCTGATCGGACCCTTGACCTGTACACTGATGGAATATGGCACCGGCAGCCAACTCTCCTCTCATCAGTGTGACCCGCAGTATTCCTGCAGCCGTCTCATCTTCATTACAAATGGCGCTCGACCGAGACAGAGCGTGGGCAGAGGGGGAGGCTTTTTAATTGGCCGGGTTGATGGAGGTAAGCGTTCCTGTTGGCTGTGTATGCGAGACATGGATCTGATGCAGTCCCAGGTGAGCACGAGAGGCCAGGAGCTTTTAAATCTCAGAGCAATTTAAGAGCCAACAGACGCAAGTGCTGCTGGATAACAGAAGACTTGCTACTGCTTACCCAGATGCCTATTAGTTGCCATTTCTCTCTCCATCTCCAGCACTCTCTCTTTCTCCTTCACATTTATCCTTCTCCTCTCAGTTTCTCTCTCTCAATACCAACACGAGCCGTGGAAGAATAATTCAAGAACGCTTTGAGAAACAGATATATTCACTGCCTCAATCACTCTCGGGTGCTGATGTGTATGCGCAAGCCCTTTTTCCGTCTGTCTCTTGCTCTCGTCCATTCGTTAATTCTGAGTATAGTGCGCAGGATGCACCTTGACCTGATTGATGAAGTGTCTGGTTCAGATGAACCTGATAGATGAACTGTCTGGGTTCTTTCTCTCTGAAGAAAAGCAGAACAGAATGATAACTCATGGTAAAGAATAGAGCTGGGCCGCCATGTGGGCTGCCTCACAAACCTTCAACCTGATAATAAAATCTTTTTCTATTCAGTTTAAAAGAAAAATAATGAGTTGAGCTGATTAATTATTCAACAGCCTCCCTTAAGAAAAATCATAAATGAAATCTGTTTAATACCTCAATTTGTTCTAAACACCAATTAGATTAAATGTAGAGCAAATGGAGTCTTTTGCCTGAAATCAACATGAAACAGCATTTGTAACCTGGTTTAATTCTGTATTGTGGCTTTTATTTGACTAAATTAGGATATCCGTGACATCCATCAGGAATTGACTGAATTGTGAAAAATTGATGTTCTCTACATCCCCAACAACAAAAAAAAACAATGGGATCTAGTTATTGGTGAACATTAACCAGTGTCCCATGCAGCATATGTGAAAACAGTTTTTTACGTGTGCAGAATTTCAGAAATTCTCAATTCACAATTTTACAAATGATTGCAAAGAAATGTCATAAATTTATCCACTAACCATTCAGAAATGCCCAGTTGCATTATAAAAGTTGTAACTTCTTCCTGAGGCAAAGTTCCAAATCAACTAATTCCAAAGCGCAATCTGTTAAAGCTTCACCCTCTTCGAGAAAACGGCCGGGAGCAGCAGCTCATTTGCATTTACAGTTTTTTTTTCAATTGCTTACATACTTTTTTCCAATCTATTGCCACACACTGTAAAACAGAATAAGTTGGGATAACTCAAAAATTTTGAGGTAATCAGTTACATCAAATTTTTTGAGTTATGATGTTCCCAATTTTAAGTTAGCAGAACTATCGAGTTGCATGTTAATTCCTCCTAACTTGATGTACTGAGTTAGCTAACTCATGCATTTTCATAGCAATTAACATAAAATATTTAGTAAATTAACTTTTTTATTTTGAGATCTTGCAAATCAAATGAGTTTTACTTCACTGTAAACCCTAAGAAAATACAGAAAAAGCCAACTTGCTAATTTGCTAACATGTTAACAATAACATGGTATAAGAAATACTGAATGAGTACAGCAACTTACAACATGTATCTTACCGGTTCTCAAACCAAGCAGAATGCGCCACTTGTCACCATGATGGTATCTCTCCAAAAACCCACATTAATAGAAACTCTTCTAAATTAGCAAAACAAAATATTAATCACTACTGAATCTTAATTCAGTAATTCAGTTATTTAACTGAACTAATTTGTTCAATTTAAGTTTGCCCTACTCAAACCAATTAAGTATTTTGAGTGTTCAGGTTTACAGCAAAACACAATTAGCACAACATCTGTCTGTTGTTACCATACCATTAACACAATTCATGTCATTTTCACACAAAATGCAGTCAATTAACATGTTTCTAAAATGCTTAAATTTTCTTTTCATACAAGCTTACCTCATACCAAAATCATGGATCTTTCTGATCTTATTTACAAATGCTTAAACACAGCATGTCAGAAATGAAGACCCAATGTTCCAATCTTTAAATATAGTATAGGTGAGAATAGAGTTAGGAGAGAATGTGTGCTGGATTGTACATCTCTACTGTATGTTTTTCCCCCTTACACATGTGGAACCCATGAAAGCTTATTTCTGCCATAAAAAAAAGGTAAATGTGACTTTTTATCTCACAATTCTGACTTTTTTTCAATTCCTAGTTTATATCTCACAATTCTGAGAAAAAAGTCAGAATTGTGAGATAAAAAGTTACAATTACCTTTTATACTTTTTTATTCTGTAGTGGAAAACAAGCTTTCATAGTAACCAACGGCCATGTATATTGGATTTGTTGTTGATCAATTGCAGAAATGTCATGTTTTCATTTCAGTAAGAGCTTCATGTAAAGCTTTTACTACAACGATTCCACTACCACTGTTCCATCTATGCAGAATATGTGATCTCGGTAGGGCAATAACTACCAAGGGACACCATCCCACCCTCTATGGGGGCACCATCAACCCCCCACACCTATCCCCAGAATTTTCAATTTCAATGAAAATCCCTTCCATTTTCAATGGAGGTGGCAACTGAAGTTCTCCATAAAGGGGATCCATTCGACCAGTGGCTATCCCGAGCAATTTTGTTACTTTCTTCTTCTTCTTCTTTTTTTTCTACTGTACATTCTATAAAGTAATGACAAGTAATGTAAGCATTTAACTGCAGTTAAAGGAAACTGAATTATAAAAACAATGGATGTAATATTTTCTGCAGGTAGAATCGAAACATGACAAGTAATGCAGTTTTTGTAATGCCATCAACTGTTATTATTTTGACAGTCATTGGTCAATGATTGATTATATGTCCATGTTGGATGGAAAACTAGTGCTAGTGTTTTGACAGAATGCCTTGATTTTGAATCAGGTTTGTTGTGTTTTGACAGAGTTAGTATATGTAGAAAAATAATTTTAGCATTTTGAAATGTAGAGTTCGTATTTATTTAACAAAATATGGTTCTGGGCAGAAAATGAACTATTTGGCTAATTGTATGATGAAGGTGTGTTGCTGTGTTAAGAGTTTAGAAAAAGTACTTTAAGTGTTGGTAAACGCTTGTTAGCAATTTTAAAAAACTGTAAAGGGACAAACAAAAATGGCGTGTTCTTGCGTAAGACTTTCCACATTTAAAGATCTATGTTCTATGAACTATGAGTGAGTGTTTCCTCGCCAATGTGTTTTCTAACCAATATAATTTGTTTCGGAGTTAACTTCACTGCTGTTCCACGAGATGTGATATATACCCACATGCAGCAACATTTACCTAATTCAGGTTTTAAATTCAACTCCTCTCAACACCTTTGTCTTAGACGCCGCAGACGACGAGCGTGCTCTCGCTGGAGATGTCATCTGGTTTTCTGTCAGCAGCAGCACAGCCGACATTGAAATTCCCCTCGTTCAGTGCTTGGGTTTTCTGTCACAAGTCATTTGTACTGAGGGAATGGAAAACAGCAATCAAACACAGAGCAGGGAGCGGCACAAATTAGACTGAGCAAATGTAAATGAATGTGAAACAAGAGAAGCATTAAAGGGCTGCGGTGCTGCAGGAGAGATGCAATGAAACTAGGACCCCTCACTTTAAAAAATTCAATGAACAATCCTACCAAACTTACTTCCCCACTGGGAGAGGGACAGCGGTTACCTTGACGACCACAGTGAAGTGTTTGTGGAATAACCGGAGAGCTGGGGCTTTGGTTATTAAAGGCTCGCTCTTCATGTCCGATTTGAAATACAGAACAATAATGGTGCCGGGCAGGGAACACTGCACAATGACCATTATATAGAACTCTGAAATCCAATAAATAACACAACCCAATCAAACACAAACAAGTCCTATATTTACACACAGCCTGTGTGTGTGAATGTGATGTATATTAAACCGGGGGCAGAATTCCAACTGCTTATTTGCTGTATTTATATACCTGCAGAGCTATAAGAAGGATTTCTGCACCACAGGGCAGATTTCCATATACAATTTAGTAAGAAGAAGAAAAACCCAACGTTCAACATTTATTTCTGTTTCTGGAATAAGGTGTTATTATTATTATTATTATTATTACGTATTTATAAAAAAATAAATATTTACTTATTTATTTGAAAAAAAAAATGTTTCTCAAAGAGGTCATACTGTATTGTATTTTTTTTTTTCAAATTGGTCAATGTTTGTCCAATTTTTATATCCTGATTATGATGATAATAATAACTGATGAAGGATAGTTAATGATATTATTATTAATTATGAATACACACATAATTATAATCATAACAAATAATTATGATTATTATTAATAATAAAATTATAAAATAAAATTATATATTCCCAATATATCTCCTAATAGGCATTATTAATTCTGTTTCCTGAATCCAAACATTTCAAAACGAGCCACAGAGTGTCAGATGGAAATGTACAGTAATCGTAAAAGTATGAATTGAAAACATGTACCATCAGAGTATCCAGTGCTCATAGTGATGACAATAAATATTGAATAAATATTACTCCTCTGTATAGAAAATTGACATAAACATATGTGAATCTATCAATATTTCTCCAAATGTGCATGCTTTTAAGCTAAAAGCCTATATGAAATGCCATAGAGGTAACATGAATGTTCAGACGCTTTGCATCACAGAAATACATTATATTTTAAAGTATATTAAAATAGAAAACCATTATTTTAAATTGTAATAATATTTCACAGTATTGCTTTTTTTTCTGTATTTTTGACATACAGCATGATGAGCATCTTTTAAAAACATTATAATAGTAATGCGTCCAATCTTTTGACTGGTACTGTAATTTAAACTATAATAGGCCTATAAAAAATTTTCTTCACATGATGTGCAATAATACGTGCATCCATGAGATCACAAAAATCATGTTTTCTGTCAAGAGTGGACATTATATTAATGTTAATAAAGCTGAAATGATCTTGTTATCAGCATGATCACAGAGGGTTTTTTCACATAGCCTACCTGACTGAAAGGGCTCATTATGCGGGTCTTTGTCTTTTCAGGTGTGAATCACAGCATTATTCATGAAGATTCACACCTCCATGCATACTGTGTGTCTTGACAAAAAGTGTCTTACAAAATTGTAATCTCTATATTGTTTTATATGAACGAGTAGGCAGGATCAATTTTATATCATTTTGAAGCAAAAATTCTAGTCTATAACCTCCAATGCCCAGAAGTCTTGTGAACACATTTTAATATTTGTTTTTTGGCCTTATTTCAGTGACTTAAATTTTTTGTTTTTTCAATAACCACGCATAAATGTTATTCCTTCAAAAATACAAACATGTACATACATGTTGCTCACATATTATGGTAGCCTAGTTCGTCCCGAATACAGTGTAATACCTTTTCCATTAATATGTTTATGAACAACTGAAAAAAGCACAAATGTCAGGGCATGTCAAAACTTCTCCAGGGCCCAAAATCAGCCTCAGACTCCAGAGGGTTAAACACTGAATTTCAAGAAGTTTAAATAGATGTACTTTCTGTAAAATATAACTGACTTTCCTATGAACCTGCTTGAGCCTATATATGTATGTATTTCCCTGATATAGCCATGGGCAGTAATGAGGGGAAAATAAGCGATCAGTCTGTTTCTGTGCCAGTTTTGCCACGAGCGATGAGTCAGGACTGCAATGAGACTCAATGAAAAACTGTGCCGAAAGCAGAACAGTTCATACATGTCTCTTGTTTACAAAATTCAAAATCACTGTGTGGAAAGTAAACCATAAAGACATGCCACTACTGAAGTGTAATGCGTCTTAATTAATGAATCGGACCTCAAGTTTCGCTTTTAAAAGGGCCATTGTATTAAGAATCAAACTGTCCTTGATTTTTTGATATAAAAGAGCTTGATGTACTGTCGTTTAAATTCAAAAATTCAATTGATCCATTTATTTAAAATCCAAAAAGACCATTTACTGAAACTTAGCTGCAAAATCCTCTCATTCAGAAATCCTTGGATTCCTATTCATGAAACGGATAACATCAACAGTATTCTAGCACGAAAAACAACTGGTAAACTGCTTTATATTTAAATGAGATGTTTGTACATTTACTATTGATCACAGCTGGATATTCATCAAACGTTGACCAAATGTTGGAGAAGAGCATCATAATGACATATGTCCAGATGTTTGGTTCAGCATAAAACATTTTTGGGCCATTACTTGATTTGCATAATCCCATTTGTGAATCATTGCTAAAGTAATGCAGACAGCATGTGCACATAAATAATGCTATGGCCACAATTCAGTATTTGTGAACCCTGAAACATAAAGCAGGCATTGTTCTGTCTTCAAGTTCCTCTCTGAGTCTTGTCCCAGAACAGGGAGTCTGTGCTGAGTATAAACCCTCTGATGAGGCATCATGGGATGAGTCATGTCCAGTGCTCTCTGCCATGGGAGGAACCAGGTGTTTTATTTCACACACACAAACACACACACACACTCACACACACACACACACACACATTTTCTCTCTTTTTCTCTCTCTACAGGCAGCTAATATTTATACAGAACTCTAAATATTTCTAAAATATGTTGCGGTAATGGCATGTATGACATTGTTTTAGCACTGCAAATGAGTTGATTTACTAATACAATAGATAAATTAGCCTTAATAAATGTTATTCAAAAATGTTATTTTCTCCCAGCTGAGCACTCATGCACTAATACATGTTCAATATCGTATAATTCCAGCATAATTGCATAATTATAGCATGTTGAAAATGTTTGGAATTGCATTTGTGCAGTCCAACACAGCTGCACAGAAAAAACTGAGACAGACTAAATCCAGAAGAACTGTGGCAACGTCTCCAAGACGCTTGAAGAAACCTACCTGCAAATACAGTTCTTCTGGATTAAGTCTGTCTCAGTTTTTTTCTGTTTCTTCATGTAATCCCAGATGGACTCGATGATGGTGAGATCAGATCTCAGTGTAGAGCATACCGGCTGTTGACAGACTCTTTGTGCATACAAAAATCTCATTGGATTATTTCAATAAATGGCAAAATGAATGTTTGAAAATGTAAACTGATATTTCGTACTGACACACTAAATCAAAAGATAAAAATAACTTGCTTAAAACCATTTAACCATTAAATACTTTCAAAGATAAATATAAAAAATAAATACTATTATAAATTATTGAATAACTTATATTAATGCATTTGCATATATAGCATTACAATAATGAAAATCTAATCACCTAATAAAACTATGGGAATTACAAACATCATGGAAATAATGGAAATAATGTTGCATTGAAACAAATTTAAATGGTTCTTCTAAAATAAGCTTTTTTAAGGGACATGTTCATACAGGTTTTTTATGAGATTCAACACATAAGGAATCAACTTTTCCCTGATCTTTTGAGATAAAACTGTTAATTGTACCATGAAAACATACTGTAACTTTCAGAAATACTCCAGATAAATTTAACTTCGTTATATGGACATGTTCTTTACAGGATTTGTGAGATTCATCTAGCTCTGGTATTTTAATGCCACCAATATGCAAGGAATCAAATTTTCCTTGATCTTTTGAGATAAAAGTGTTAATTGTACCATGAAAACATAGCTTTCAGAAAAACATCAATATTACCATAGATCCACAGATCTATTCAATATCAAGAACTGGATCCTTGTCTATTAAATCTATAAAATCTGAGAACAGGAAGTAATGGCGCATTTGCTAGAAATCAATGATCCCCTACAGTCTCCTTACATGTTGTCAGCTAAAGACAACATCTGATCACAGGAAGAGCAGAAGAACACTGTATCTTAAACCACATGGAAGAAACACTATGAAAGTGGAGAACACAGCTCCTCTGAGCAGAGCTACAGAAAACCACCCACTCTCCACACCTCATGTCCATGCCTCTGTGGCTGATTGATTCATTTGAGCATTGACTGACTCTTCTGTCTGCAGACCAGTACCTCTCACACCTCAATCACTCACTTATAGAGATAATGGCAAAATGCTGCCAGCCATGCTGCCTTTAGTAACTTGCGTCTAGACAAGATTTTCAGAGTCTTTTTGCTTTATCAACTGTTAGTTTAACAGTTACACTAGCTGGAGAACAGGGTGAAAAAGTCCAAACATCCAGAGGAAACTGACTGTTGAAGATCTGAGGAAGGCTGACGCTTAACAGAAAGTGGATTGGCTGTGCATTTCATAGGAATACGATTCAGTGTGGAATTGTGGGATTTTGAAAGTAGCTGTGTAAAAAGTGGGATATTGTACTGCTTTGCAGGGTCCTGATCACCCTGTCTGGGTTTACTTGGCGATAATGATCGGTTTACTGCACATTATCCCTTGCATGTTTGCGAACTAAGACTTAATGTCATGATTTAGACAGATAGTGCAGGAACGCGCACACACACACACACACACACACACACACAGATGTTCTTCATATTCAGTTGTGTACATTCCTAAAGTTCATTCACAGAAATGCATCATGCACAGAATAATTCGACTTAGTGCATGTGAAATATATTACCATGTGCAGGCTGATTGCGAGGGGCTTAAGACCCTGCTGTCAAGTGTGCTGTATTACTGAACAAACAGTGGCTTGAGAAAGCTGATGAGAATTGTGAAGTAGATAATTGTGGTGCTTATCAAGCACTTCAATGCTACTTGGAGACAAACCCACGTTCTTGAGTTTGTACAGGCAGGTTTCTGATTTCACTTGATGATGATTCATCATCAAATATCCACACACACAGATAGTGTGTGATATCTATCTATCTATCTATCATCTATCTATCGATTGATCAATTGATCGATCGATCGATCGATCGATCTGATAAAAATGATTATGTGGTGAAGTAAATACTACAGAAAAAAACAAATGTAATTTCTATGTTAAAACATTTACTCAAGCAAGAATTTTAAAAAAAAACTAAGTAAATTCTATATTAGTTCTCAATTTCATAACATTGATATTTATGCTTTAATTTCTACAAACTTGAATTAAGTAAAACCTACTCAGCTTTTCTGATACTGATGTTCCCATCATGCACTGGGGCATGAATAATTAATAAGGTTGATTTTTCACAGTTTTCCAGCTGTATTTACACTGTTTTATCATTGCTTTTGTTGTTAGGTTTAGTAACTTGTGACATTTGGATTTCATTTTCTACTCAAAATGACACATTCAGACACAAAACCATTCATCAAATGTTACCGTCATTGTGTATTGTGTACCAAATGATGTCTCTGTGTTCAGGTGCCATGTTACTTCTATTATGTAGATGTGGTATCTATACATCTATTGTATTATTTACTTAGATCTGTCTAAGCAAAGCATACACTTTAAAAGTGTGGTTTAATTCAGTGTTATATTGTTTGAATAAAAAGTACTGCAAAGGAAAGTTTGATTACACACAAAAAAATGATAAGAAAAATGGTAAAATTAAGTTTACATCATATTTTTTAAGTAAATCAAGCATAAAATTTATATCTATCTATCATCTGTGTGTGTGTGTGTGCAAATATATATATATATATATATATATATATATATATATATATATATATATATATATATATATAGTATTATTTGTTATGTCCCCTGACCCATGATTAATTGGTTTTGTGAGTCTTTAATGATATGTAACAATAACATAAATTATACAGATTAATTAGATTAACTTGTTAGCATATCATGCAATTAATCTACAGCCTCAGATAAGTAAGTAAATAAATAACATTTAAAATAAGAAATAAAGTCATATTATGACATACAAGTACACATTTTGAAATAAGTTGCAATCAAAATTGAAAGTCAAAATTGTGAGATATGCCGTTGCAATTGAGAAAAAATTGCAATTATGAGATATACAAGTCAAAATTGTAAGATATAAAGTCACAATTGCAAAAAAATAAAATAAAATAATGCAATTGTGAGATATAAAGTTGCAATTAGTTTATTATTATTTTAGGTGGAAGCAGGCTTGCAGATATAAGCTTGGGAAATATAAACTTGCAATTGCGAGAAAAAAGTCAGAATTGCGAGATTTAAACTCGAAATTGTGAGGAAAAAAGTTTAAATCTCGCAGTTCTGACTTTTTCTCCCAATTTTGAAAAAAAGTCAGAATTGGGAAATAAAAAAGTAGTAATTACTTTCTTCTTTTTTTTTCATTCTGTGGCAGAAACAAGCTTCTAATAGGTTGCTTTGTATTAGGTAAAATTATTCCTCTAAGTCTGCAAATTTTCCAAAATAACATTCAAGTGTACATAACCGTAATACCAGCATGCATGCGCTCCACAGTCACAGTAACAGACAGCATGTTAGGGTTTTGTTTATCATTTCCAAACGTATTCACAATTTCCTTCCATTTACAATCACTCCTCAATGCACACAGGCATGCTAACACAAACACACTTTTGAATGAATCCACAATGGATAATTTTCCGGCTGGCTGGCCAGAGGTCGGGAGCAGATCTCTGATAGGGCCTTTTGCTCCTGTGGGGAATGTGAGCGACGGGCCCAGATTACACTGCCTTATTTACCTGCGGCTAACAATAACGTAAATAAAACAAGGATGTTCTATCAATCAGCGTACACAAGCTGTGATCTATGTTAATAGAAGCCGAGCGTGCGTGAGTGTATCTACCCTCTGAGGCATGTCAATGTCACAGTTCCATTATAATGTGTTAATGGGCCTGGCCACAAATGCTAACACTCGTCTGGGAGAAATGATGCATGGCCTGATGTCATTACAGAGCAAATTGCTGTTCATCTATAAATAACTTCATGCACCTTGATTCCCTCAGAACAAAAGGCCAAAACCTGACAAACACATCCCTGAAAATCCAGCCTGAATATTTGCTTACCGTCATGCTTTGATACATGCATGCAAATGGATTCTATATTACAAAATTCACAGATGAATAAGTTCTCGGGTCTCATTACAGTAATCACCTTTGGGAAGAGTGAATGAAACCTTTGGCCCTGAGGTTAATCTTGTGATTAGCATAGGCTAATATGTGCATGGAATCTGTCTAATTACCATTTCACAAAGTCACCATATTATCATTTATTAATCCACCAGTGAGAGATATCATCTATAATTGTATGACATGCCTATAACCGTCAGTGATCATATGGATGATGGTAAAGAGTGTTCAGTTTTTATTTCCTAATAGTTATATTAAATTAAACTTATATTAAAGTTAAATGTTAAGCATGTTAAAGTTGTTATCATAAAGTTTTCTTACATATTGTGACATACTGTGCATGTACAGTACATCAGAGTGAAACAGATTATTGAAAAAGCAGAAATAAATGTAGGGTCGGCACTTGGTTCTAGGAATCATTGTTGACTGGATGGAGGCAGATCTGAATGGGAGCTTGCAGTTGATTGTAAGAAAGGGGCGGAGTTTAAGAAAACAAGTAAACTGACTGGAGAAGTCACCAGAGAGTAGTTTCTTGATTCATTCTATCATTTACTCATGTCTATTTTACATTTATATTTAATAATATTAAAATGTATATACTATATATTTATAATATATATATATATATATATATATATATATATATATATATATATATATATATATATGTTCAATGTATCACATTTAAATTGTTATATAAAAATAAAAAGGGGGAAATGATAGGTGATTTTCTACAGAAACATTTTTTGTTATACTGGTTTCCTCATATCCTGTCATAAACAGTCTAAATGTATTTTTATAAATGTATATCATTTATGGAAGGTGTAGGACCATAAAATGTAAATTTGTTTATTATATTTGGTCCGAATGAAATAATACAATGTCCTACCTGCCTGTCAATGTATGTTTTTACATACCCTTGCGCACCCTGTTCGCACAGACATCATACGTCATCAGCACATTTCATGCTATGCAGAGTTTATACAGACAGACCTCCAGTCATGGATCATCGCAAACAAACAGCATTTACAGTTCCTACCGAATCAAAACAATGAGCTTATGCTGCGTTCATGTCATAACTACCATAATTAAGAGATGGCAACCTGCGACGTTCTAACCGGAGATGTTTAGTCAGACTCGGAATTATGCGTATCCATGTCAACAGTATCAACACAGGCTCTTTAAGTTGTTTACATTCATTATTATTGTAATGTTATGTGCTTTGAGACATGAAGTAGTTTAACACCATCTCTTGTGACACTGAGCATCTGGGTGTGTGTGCGTTCCTGAATTTTGGAGGAGGCGTGGCTTTGGACAGCGATTTGCAGAGAGGGTGGGATTGTATGCTTTCAATGCTTGCAGGCATTTCCCAGATCACCAAGTGCACCTTTAAATAAATTAAAATGCTTTAAATGCTTTTTCCCAAACACATTCCTGGAGCCTCCCAACACTGCATGTTTTCCATGTCTCCTTAATCAAACACACCTAATTTAGATCATCAGCTCATTAGTCGAGACTCCAAGACCTGAAATGGGTGTGTCAGACAAAGAAGACATGCAAAATGTGCAGTGCTGGGGAGGCTCCAGGAATGTGTTTGGGAACCTCTGCTTTACACTAAATAGAACTAGGAAAAATCTCCTAACAAGGCCACATATTAAGGCCTGGGTAGATTAGATAGTAAGCAGTCTATCAGTTCTTGTAATCAACGTGTTGGATGCAGGAGAAATGGGCAGAAATAAAGATCTGAGCGACTTTGACAAGGTCCAAATTGTTATGGCATGGTGACTGGGTTAGAGTAGAGGGACAAACCACAAACCGGCGACAGGGTGTTGGGCACCCCAGATAGACTTTGTTGCTCTCATGCATCGATGAGCCTTGCTCATCGATGCATGAGGGCAAAGAAGTCTATCTGGTCTGAGCCAAAAGAAGGTCTACTGCAGCACAAGTCATGCAATTTTTTAATGATGGTTGTGGGAGGAATGTGTCACAACACACAGTGCATCACATGCGTATGGGGCTGTGTAGCCAGTCAGAGTGCCTATGATGACCCCTGTCCAGTGTCGAAAGAGCCTACAATGGGCACACAAGTGTCGGAACTGGACCTTGGAGCAGTGGAAGGTCGTCTGGTCCGATGAGTCCCTTTTCCTTTACATCACATGGATGGCGATGTACATGAGT
Source organism: Hypophthalmichthys molitrix (assembly GCA_037950675.1). NCBI lineage: Eukaryota > Metazoa > Chordata > Actinopteri > Cypriniformes > Xenocyprididae > Hypophthalmichthys > Hypophthalmichthys molitrix. Next base: position 23,748,152 of record CM075504.1, read on the forward strand.
ACTAAGAGTAATTGTCATGAAATGTATTTTTGAGGCTGTGCTTTGTTGGTTGTAGTGTTTGGTGTTTTAAAAGTGATTAATTTACAGATGCAACTTCATAGAAAGACCATGCTAACAGTCTGTCACACTGCTGTCAGCATGTTACAATCATCTCTGAGAAGCTGTCTCTAACTACATGCTCCTTAAACCCCCAGTGCTAAAAATATCAAAAACAAAATAAAAATCTAAGTAAACTAGTCAGCCTCATTAATCAACTCTTTACATTCTCAAAAGGCGCTCAGTGAGACGCTAGCTGCTGTAAACAGACAGTCACGATTCTGGAGCATCAATCAACAGCCTTTAACGGTGCACTGCTGAGGAAGTGTGGTTACTACGGTAACACCTTTCAAAGCTCTGATCAGAGGCATCAGCACCAGCTGAGAGCAGATGATAGAGGGCCGTTTCTGCAGAAGTCCCTGCTGACGGTCAGTCGAAGGTCCACGGGAAAGTGCTGATGAGAAACTAGGGTTGATAAAGCAAAGAGTCGATGAGTACAGCTGGATGGAGGAAAGTGACATACGTTACACATTTCTGCCCGATCGTTGAAGAATACTTCATTTCGGCTTATATTCAGCACCTGAGTGAGGCATTGCAAAAGAAAATAATCAAAACAGACCAGGACGCATGATGCCTGAGATGACAATCTTGCATGATTTCTTTGGGGGAAAGAGAGAGAACTATTGTATTGCTGAAGCATATAAAACAAATATTTAATTAGACATGAAAGGTGATGTGTGTAATTTATTATTTTACAATAATTACTCCTATATCTTGGATCCTATATGCAGGATGATTCCCGAAAAAAGTGTAACATAGTGAATCTGTGATGCTATTAAACTAGACCTGCTAAAATTACACATTTACTCACATTTATATAAAAAGTTGCTTATTTGATCATTCGTTACCAAACACCCACAGGAAGATTTTGTTGCTCAGATGTTGATTCATGATTCATGCCCATAAGAACTTCGTTCATCTTCGGAACACAAATTAAGATATTTTTGATAAAATCCGATGGCTCAGTGAGGCCTGCAATAAAAGTTAATTTACACTTTCAAACGAAAGTTCATGTGACTACAGTGGTTCAACCGTAAAGGCCCGCAGCATTTTTCAATGTGTTGACGTGATTTCAACTGAGACAGGGCGATATATCAAACAGCCCCGCCCCTTTTTTAAAAATAGCCAATCGAGTTTCGCTCATATCACAGCTCGGCCAGAGCCGTTAAACTCTTTTTCCTTTTAATATCTAACCGTTTCTCCTCCTAATCTCCTCTATATCAATGGGTCCGATACCTTTCGTGGTCTGAGCAAACTCGCGGATATGATCCGCTCTGTGCTCTCGTGTCCCTGGACCAGAGCAGACAGTGCTCGCGCTGCGGTGGTTAACGTTATACTAGCACGAAAACGGACTTCATTCGCGTCAATGGAAAGCATATTTACATTGTCTGAATCGTTCCCTATTCTCTATATAGTGCACTATGTGCCATTCACCATGTAGAAACTAGTAAATGTGTGAACAAATTAATGATTTCAGCCACAGCTTATCTGTTGATAGTGTAGGAGGGGGCGGGACTTTAGATTCTAGAGAGCATCTGATTGGACAGAAGATTTGATGAGAAGCTGAAGTGCGATGTGATGTCATGAAAATCCGCAATCCATTTTAGCTGTGAGAGACTGTAAGTTTTGAATGCTTATATCTCCTAAATGCGAATTTTGTCATTGTTTTGGAACACACCAGCTTATTCATAACATTAAGGCTAACATATTCATACTAAAAGCTAAAAAACTTACGTTTTAATTTCAGGGGGACTTTAATGTTATGAAGCGATGAGAATACTTTTTGTGCGCCAAAAAAAAAATAAAAAAAAATAAATAAATAACGACTTTATAGAACAATATCTAGTGAAGGGCGATTTCAAAACACTGCTTCATGAAGCTTTACAAATTTTTTGTTTTGAATCAGTGGTTCAGAGCACCAAAGTCACGTGATTTCAGTAAACGAGGCTTCATTATGTCATAAGAGTTTAGAAAATTTCAATGGTTCACGTGACTTTGGCAGTTTGATACGCACCAAACCACTGATTCGAAACAAAAGATTTGTAAAGCTCCGAAGCTTCATGAAACAGTGTTTTGAAATCGCCCTTCACTAGATATTGTTGAATAAAGTTTTTTTTTTTTTTTTTTGATGCACAAAAAGTATTCTCGTCACTTCATAACATTAAGGTTGAAACACTATACACATATGAACTGTTTTAAATATAATTTTAGTACCTTTCTGGGTGTTTGAAAGTGTAAATTAACTTGCTTTCAATGCAGGCATCACTGAACCATCAGATTTTGTCAAAAATATCTTAATTTGTGTTCTGAAGATGAACGAAGGTCTTACAGGTGTGGAACGACATGAGAGTGAATAATTAATGACAGAATTAATGACACAACCCTTTAACAATGTCTCAGATGTTTCCTAAGCAGAAATAAAAATAGACATGACTCAATTGTTAACAGACTATATATTGTGTATATCTGCCTCAAATGTTTCTCCTAAGATTAGAGAAATAAAAATGGACATTAAAAAATTGACATTAATGACAGAATTTTTGATATACAGAATGAATATAATGCAGATAGAACAATTGGATGACAGATGTTGAAGTTCAAATGAAATAATGACTTTTGATTGCAAAATTTGGTCTCTTGGCAAATCAGAGCTCACTTTGAGATCTCTAGAAGAGATGCATATGAGATTACTAGTTTTTTTGGACAAACATCTGATTAGAAGACATGCAGAAGCTCTCATTGCTGCCTAGGAGAAATAATCTCAGTTGTGATTTTTTGTTTCGAATGGGTAAATAAACTGTGTGGTTTATCAAAAAGGACAAGAGAGTTTAACAAACGAGTGCTGACGAATAAATCAGTTTGTTTAAAGGTTTGGCACACAAATCAACACATATCCTAAAGGTGAAAACATGGAACTGTTTTGCGGTGAAAATGTCAACAGACCATAGGCTCCTGCTATTGTATTTTTTCACACCTGTCATTGTACCAAATATGCTGTTACCCTAAAGTTAACACCATGTGTAATTGTTCATAGATGAGTAGACTGAAGTTTAAACACCGATAAGACCTGGGAGGAAAATGATTATCTTTAGAGCTGAGATAAGAATATGAATGTGATTATTAACAAGAATAAATCAGGCATGTCCATTATGGTGTGCTAGACGGCAATGCAGCAATGCCCTCATTCTACCAATATACAGTATAAGTCATTCAAACAAACTGGCTGCGATATGGACTTTGACTTCTAGACGTTTCTTTATAGAAATGTCACATGCTATCCAGTGTCATTTTAGTATTATTAATATAGCTACTATAATTTGATTTAGTAATATCATGAGTTAGCTTGCCAGTTTTCATTTTAATTTTAGTTTTAATCATTTTGTTATGGTGTTTTGTCATTTTCATTAAAGTTTTTTTTTCTCTATTTTTTTCTATATCTTGCCAAGGCAATATTTCTTTTAAGTTTATACGATTATGTTTTAATATACAGTATATACATTAACATGTTAAAGACACGTATTCATTGTGCAGAAACTTGGCTGGACCAGTGACGGTAAGGTAATGAGGAGGAAGTAAAATTCATATTATAATAATTATTCCTATCCATCAAAAAATATTTATTTTTGTTTAACATTATAAACATTATAAGTGAAAAAAGGTACAATGTAGCCTGATTAAGAGACTTTTTTTTTTGCATACTCGGGATGCATTTAGCTAATTATACATGATATATGTTTCTTTGGCAATTAAATGTGGGGAGGTAAAGTCAAAATAATTTTCTCTATCTTCATTAATTTGAAGATCATATGGATAGTATTGTTCTCTAAAAGGGAAGTTGGCTCCTGTTGAGGAGTAATTGATCTGCACATGCTTTAAGCTGAACAACATTCTTGCTATACTCTGCTTTTTTGGCAATCAAATATGGGAAGGTTAATTCAGTCTTCAAGTTTCTGACATTGCCAGAAAAGTCATCCAAGGATTACATTTCATTCAAATGCTCATCAAAACTAACTAATTAAAACCAAAGGATCTTTATCAGAATGCACCATTTCATGATCTGCATGCAGACGTTCTTGTTTTAATTGCATTTTCTATGCTAATTCCAAATATAAACCAAATATTTAATAGGAGAGACTCCTTTATTTGATGGCGAGTTGCTCTTGATTATTTGGGGAGAGCAAAGTGCTTGAGAAACATGGAGGGTATGTGTTGATGGGTTTGTGTTGATGGGTGTTTACCCTTGCTCTAATTATCAACACTCTCCTTCTTGGTCTCAAATACTCGGTTTAATATGTTGGAGGCATCAGGATAGCAAACTAGTGGTGTGAAATCACATCGTAACAGCATGTAGTAATGAGCAGAGAGGCTGAGAGCCAGAGCAGGGGTGTGGACATGTCTTCTGTGTGACTGGAGCTCATTACTTGCTGTGTGCTCAGTGGTATTATAAATGAGTTAATATCAAGTAAAATGTCTGAAGTGCTAAAGAGGCTTAAAGACAACACAGAACAGTACTTGCAATACATTTAAAGCAATTATACACATGCAAATGAAAAATTCTGCCACTATATACTCAACCTTTTTAAAAAAAAAAAAAAAAAAAAAAACTTGTAGTACTTTCCTTATTTAGAACACAAAAGGAGTTATTTAACTCTTTCTCTGCCACTGACGTCATTTATGACTCAACGCTTCCCCGCCATTGACGCAATAATCCGGCAATCCATATTTTCACTGTTATATGGTAGGGGCGCTATTACGCATCTTCTGAAAGAGTATAGAATCTCTGGATCAAAACACAGGTGAAGAAGAAGCAGAAACAAGTGATAAAAGCATTGCTTACACACATGTAAAATAACACAATCATCAAACATTCACCAGCATAGAAATCCAAACTGCCTAACATTACCGAATGAAATGTAGCCCCAGGAAGAGGTACAGGACTGTGAAGTTTTGGTGGTGTTGATGGATTGTGATTTTTTTTTTTTTTTTAAAGCAAAAGCTTTTTTCTTTTGATATTGCATGTTCAGATATTCATACAACAAGATATTCTGGGGGCCATTCTAATATATTACAGACAATAAAAGTCAGTGGTGACCATAGCTGTCAAGGATGATTTCCAGTGAATAGCAACTTAAATTTCAGTCTGTTCTTCACTGCCTGGCTTCAGAAGACTTGGAATATAACACATTTATAATGCTTTTATGGTGCTTTTTGCATGATGGCCATTTCACTGTATAGAAAAACACTCTAAACTTTACCTATCTTGAACAGAATGTTTTATTTTTTAAGTGAAATATCCAAGTGCCATAATATGAAGTATTCTCAAGTGAAACTGAAATATTTGAAAATGAAATATTTAGCAGGAAATAATGCAGGGTGGTACTTTGATCGTAAACTGTAAGTTATGAAATTATTGATTAACCTAATTTCCCCCACCCATGAAGCCTTAATTAATAAATGAGTCTTAAAAATAAATGAGTCCATTTTGTCAATTCTATGTTGTCAGCGAACCGTTTTAAGGGGGATGTGCAAGACAAAATTATGCAGAATTATGGGTCCCTCCATTAAATTTTATTTAAAGGAAGAAAGAAAGAAAGAAAGAAAGAAAAAGAAAGAAAGAAAAAGAAAAAGAAAAAGAAAAAGAAAAAGAAAGAAAGTAAAAGAATTTATTGTAAAGTAATGCATTAGGAAATAATTTTATTTTAAAATAAGCACATTCACTTTTAATCATATGCTTAATATGCTGAAAACAGCTCAGTTAGTTTCTTTTCTCATCACATTCGATTACTAATCATGTAAATTATATATTTTAAATTCAAAATGGCAAAATTGACTAAAAAAGTCAAGTAGTTTGTGGATTACGGTGGTTCATTTAGCATTCCTATTTTAAATGTTTAGAGACTGTATATCTTACCTTGCACTCTTCATTCTTAAAACTGAAGCATTGTGCTGGAATTCTTGTTAGGGGTTCAGTAAAACCCGCCTTCTTTAATTTGATTGGCCATCTCAATCATTTTGACATTGATGAGCAGCAGTCTATAAAATATACTTTTTAAACTTTTTGTAATTCTAACAACATATAGAGCGGTGCAGTGGAGCAGAGCAGTATCATGAATATCAAATATTGTGGACATGTCTATGGATATTGAGTTAATGAAAACAACAAGCATCACACAATATCATTCGCTTTTATTTTATTTTTATTCAAGAGTAAAATCTCCCTCCATTAAAAAAAATAAAAAAATAAAAATAATCATACTAAACAACAACTGTATTTAAAAAAAATAAATAAATAAATAAAAATAATAATAATTATGCACAAGAAAGAATAGAAAAGAAATGTGTGTCTGGATACGCACATGAGATGTGTGGGCTTCAAGTAAACAATTCCATGAATATTGTGTTATTCTGATGATAAAACTATAAAAAGAGACCAAATAATGTTCATCACAGTAGTGACTTAATATTCCTTTTTTTTTTTTTTTGGGGGGTTGTGTGGATCCTCAAGACATAATAGCTTAATTTAATGGCCCTAATTCCGTCTGAAGATCAGTTACAGTAAAGACTATGATTTAGGAATTTTAGGAATTTTGCTATTTTTTAAGCGCAGCATCTGATAAATATATTTAATTTGGTTAATTAAAAAGTCTTACACTTTGCATCAATGGAGACAATATAAGAACTTCTAAAAATCTCAGCAGCAGTTGAGATAATGTGAGATCAGCGTGTTCTGGCAAGTCAAGCTGCTCAACAACAGGACAAAACTGCCTTCCTACCGTCTATGTAAATGTCTGACTCATTGAAATCCATGAGCTTCTTCAATCAATACACTCCTGGCAAACTGTTAAGACACACTCATTAAACCTTATATGAAATGTCCATTTCTGAAGGGGGAAAATTTAGAGAACTCCATTAAAATAAATTCATTATTTTCCCTGTCTTCATTAATATGACCCTTGGAGATCATATGGATAATATTGTTCTCTAAAAGGGGAGTTGGCTCAAAACTTGAGGAGTAATTGAACTGCACAAGCTCTAAGCTAAATAACCAAAAGTAAATTCCAAAGAAAGATGGAGAGAAAGTCAGCCAGATGACAAACAATTCTGACCTGAAATATAAATATATGTCAGAAAGATTATGTATAAGGGTTCAATTCAGGGGAATGAGAGCAGATCACAAGAATTTTGTTGAAAGTGGATCTTACCGAGAACCACAACACACTTGTAGCCAATCAGCAATCAGGGGTGTGTCCACTCATGATGGGGGAGGAGAGAGAGTGAGCAAGAAGGACATCTGAATAAAGACTGTAGAAAGAGAGATGGCTGAGAGACATTACAAAAAAGAAAAGGTCAGAGGAATATCACTGGAAAAAGAAAGGCTACGATCAGGCAGGAGCTTTAGGACTCGCGCTAATATTAGAAAAGCTTTCCAGCACTGAAGAACACAAAAGTTTCACCTTTTCACCTTTTAATAAGCAAGAGCTGCTTTATTTAGAAACAAAAATCCAGCTATTGAGCAGAATAATTAGGTTACCGTACTGCTGAATGACCTTTCATGCAGCTTTAATGTTAGGTTAATGATTTTAAACTTGCAGAATAGTGACAGAGAGCGACATGTTCCTTCTAAAGAAATCTGGCTGTTCGACAGTCATTCACTTTCTATTTGTGCTTGTTTCATGATGACCTCCACGACAGGCTTCAATAATTCCGTCTAATGGATCTTGATGTTTCCTTCACTAAACTCAACTGCTCATTTGAGATCTGATAGAGAGATCTCCTCTCTAAAGTTGTGCTGTGAGGGACAGATTAGTTATGGTTCTGGGTCTCAGATGGGACCACAACATCCCGAAATCCTCACACTTTCTGTCTGGGGTTCTGGGGCATTGCCACCAGACAGACAATCACAAGACGAGCTCCTATCACACCAGTGACGGCGAGCTGCAACACAACTCATGTAAGAGGAGAAAAACATTGCTTTTCTCAAGAGCGTGCAGCCCATTTCCCCAAAGCTCTAACCGAGCCTGTTTTTATATTCAATCGAGAGCTGAGAGTCGCCCTCTGCTCTGCCTGACAATCAGACGACATGCCGTGGAGAGGAGTGGCCCCTTGTGTTTCCTTCTCTAACGAGAAGACATATACACCCAGCCCTCCTATGTAGAAATACCTAATTTTCTCCGTCTTTTCTGCATATTCTTCTTTTGCATGTCATGAATATATTTTCATTGACAGCTGACTTATTAAAGCTAGAGAGTGTTTTTCATAAACACTTTTTGTTATACTGATTGAAACTCTCTTCACATCCTGATAGCAATCAATAATAGAAGTGGTCTAAATATTGAAATGATAATAATAATAATAATAATAATAATGATAAAAATACATATATCCTCTGTGGAAGTCTCAGAACAAACAAACAAACAAAAAAAAGAATCGTTCAATCACTGCATTGGGTTGCAAACCGTGACGATCTACTCTGAGCTGATTTATGCATTTCTATGGCAACACTATCAACATTGAAAATGAATCTGCAGCAGTCAGGTGGTACAAGTAGAGCTCTGTAAGTTGTTTACATTGTGCTTTAATTGCTCATCTCTTGAAGCTTTGCTGTCTCTGCTGTGTGCGTTCATTTGTGTTTTGAAGGAAGCGTGGCTTTGGAGACTCTCTGAAGGGAGGGTGGGATCTTATGGTTTCAAAGCTAGATTGCTATTGCTAGCCTCTCCGAAATTGCCTACCCTAGCTCTTCTAATAGGGCTGAGGAATGTTCCAGAATCAATGCATCTATTAATGGATCACAAACTATTAGTAGTTTCCTCATGAGAATACACTTGAGCCACGGCTCATGTTCCCCAGAACCTCAAAGAGAACGTCTCAGCAGGTAGAATACTAAGTTGTCTAGTATAATTATTCGGACTATATATAGCTTACAGTGGGACCAAAAGTCTGAGACCATTCATGAAAATGCTTTTATTCTGCATTTTTCTATTTTAATACAATATTTCATTACACTGCCATTAAAAAGTCTGGGGTCAGTAGGTTTTTAAAAATTGTCTCTTATGCTCAGAAAGGCTGCATTTATTTGTTCAAAAATACAGTAAAAACAGTAATATTGTGAAATATTATCATTTAAATAACTGTTTTTTTATTTGAACACATTAAAAATGTAATTTATTCCTCACTCCGGTCTTCAGTGTCACATGATCTTTCAGAAATCATTCTATGTTGATTTGCTGCTTAAGAAACATTTCTGATTATTATCAATGTTGAAAACAGTTGTGCTGCTTAATTTTTGTTTTTTGCGGAAACCATAATCTTTTCTTTAGCATTCTGCAAAGTTAAAAAAAAAAGTGAAATATATACATTTTTTGTAACAACGCAAATGTCTTTACTCTCAGTTTTGATCAATTTATTGCCTCTTTGCTAAAAAAAAGTATTAATAAAAAAAATCTTACACAATCATAACAATTTGAGCTGTAAATTTGAACTGAAAAATGAAGATTTTAGAACTGATGATCATGTTCCAAAGAGCATTTGTGCTTCAATGGAAGCAAGAAAATCTGAAAGTCAGTACTGTACATTTGATAAGTGACTTAGTTACTTAATTTTTCCCATGAGAGAGGAAAAACAAAACAGAAAAAAATGTATACCACTCACAATGTCTCTGGTCAGGTAAAAACCATTTAATTATCATTCCCAGAGGCCTTTCAGAAATGAGTTTTATCATCAGACCTAAAAACAAAACAAAAGAAAACCGCAAGATTTTGAGAAAACTCAAAAAGAAAACTTTTTCTCATTTTGTCAGGATATTCTGATCACAACATAAGACCAATAAGTAAATAAATTAAAAATAATGAAAGGGGTGGCATTCAGCTTCGTTGAGCATCTTTGAGAGACACAAACATTGACTCATCTTTATGAAAGACTGAATAACAGTAGTTCATATTGTTCATTATATTGTTTAAATAATGTAAAAATTGGAATTAAATCTGATGGCTTTTCTTTTTTTCTAATCTTTCTTTGTAAAGAATGGTACATGGGCTGGTACATAGGGTATTTCTGCTCTGGTGGTCGAAGGGTTTGACCTATAGAAATAGGTTTTGCTCAGTAAAAAACACAATTAGAGGAGACATTACTCATACCTCAGTGGCACTTCCCCAAACACTGCAAATTTAGCTGTGGATGTGAACTGTAGCCCTTAATAAACCCACCACAGTGACACCCTCAGCCCCCACAAGTGTCAGAATCCAGAAAACAAAATGTCTGCACTCTCTAGTTTATGCCACAATTCTTGATTAAAAGTGATGTGAGGTGTCACCTCACAACCAGTGCTGGAGTGGACCCTCACAAACCTTACACCTTGTTACCACCTTGTTATCACCTCACAGCGCCTGCAGCCTGCAGCTTCCCCATGTATGAGCTGCTGTCTCCGGCACGGCTACAGAGAGCTGGAGCCGGACTGAGCCTAGAGCAGATGGAACCGCGTATATGTGTGTGTGTGTGTGTGTGTGGCTGACTGACTGACGAGTCATCTGGTTGGCTGAGCCTCAACATGTCCATTTCAGTCCTTCAGACTAACCCACACATATGAATTCACTCACACACACACACACACACACACACACACACACACACACACACACACACACACACACACGTAACAGGTTTAAAAGAGCTCTAGAGGTTTGCTGTAGTAAACACAGCAAGTGTCTACAGTCACAGTTTCAAGATAAACTACTGCTTTAAAGAAAATGAGACCAAGAAAGGTCCATATATATGAATCCCAGAAAAAAAAAAAAAATGCACTGCTTTTGCTTAATCTTTTTATCTTCTTTTTCCCATATCAGTATGAATAGTACATTACTCCTAATTCAATCAGATTGATCAATCACTGTCTGATGAGTAAATTGAAAATAGCATACTACCACACTAGTTCTACTATTTCTTCCATATCTTATCATATTCATACACTTTGGCGAATTCAACAAGAGTGATCAATCACATGGCATTTATGACTGGCCATAACTGTATTTTCTTCTCATATCAGAGAACAGCCAATCAAATGAGCCATAAATGCAATGTGATTGATCTGGTTGAATTCCAAACAGCAAACTATGCATATTATATAAAGATATGGCAGAAATAGTAGGATTAGTGGGGTATGCTATTCCGAATTTAGCCTGTGTTTTAGAATTCATTTATTTAATTAGAATACATAACTACCTTTTAATGTCCGTCAGCAGAGAAACATGCTTCTTGCCAGCATGATGGTGTAGTTTCGACATTTACCAGCAGGGGGTAACTGTCTTAACCAGCCTAACCGATCACGTCATTTGGAGCCCAAGTCTGCGCAGTAGTGATCCTGAGCTGGAGTGGTATTCAAGATCCCGCCCATACTCCCACAGACTCGATCGCAAACACAGCTGTCAATCATGACATTACACCCCGTTTTTATAGCATCAATTTACTAACTAAAACCAAACTAACTGAAAAAACAAACCCTTGAACATATGTCTAGGTGATAAGAATTACCTGAAAAAAAAAATGTAAAAAATTTTTGGAAGTGTAATTGGATTTTTTAGTTTGGCTCACGTCCCATTTGATTACATGGAGAGGGCAGGGTTTATGACTTATACTGCAGCCAGCCACCAGGGGGTGATAGAAATGTTTTGGCCTAACCTTGACCACCTGCTATTACCAGACAAAAAACTGCCAATTCTGTTCATCAGAAAGATATTGCATGGCTTCAAAAGATTTGGAATATAACAAATCGAGGCTACTTTTATGATATTTTCGAGTCAATTTTAAGGTGTTCTGCATAACTTTTAAGGCTTTGAAAGCTGCACCACACATTGTAACTTCATGGAAAGAACGAGTAGTACATTATTCACAATTTCCCCTTTTGTGTTTCACAGAAGAAAGCAAGTCATTTTTGGGTAATCCTTTTAACGTTAACTTCACTTCAACACATTTTATTCTTCAAAGTTTTACTTTGAAAGTTTTGAGAACTCATTTTTGTAAATAACATAAAACAGTAGGAAGATGACTGTACTTTTGATGCCAAGACCAGAGAGATATCGTCATACATGAGATGTGTTCATATCACCCATTGTGACAGTCAGCATGTAGGATAGAGAGAGATAGTAGATAAATATTGGAAAATTATATTTTCCACAAAAATATTAAGCAGTACAACTATCTTTATATATATTAATTAGAAAAGATTCTTGAGCAGCAAATCAGCATATTAGAATGATATCTGAAAGATCATATGACTGAAGTCTGATGCTTTGACATCACAGGAATAAATTACATTTATTCAAATAAAACAGTTATTTTAATTTGTAATATTATTTCACAATATTACTGTATTTTTGATCAAATAATTGCAGCCATGGTGAGCATACAGCTTCTACAAAAACCCTAAACTTAAAAATTATTAGATTAAAATATTATATTTAATCACTTTATGTTTATATGTACCAATTAAATAAAATACTCCATTAAATATATATTCACTTGGTTTATTATAAAGCAAGAATGAAAATATGAACAAAAACTTTACTAGATTTGCAATGTTGATAACTGTGGAAATGCATTATCTTCTCGGTCTGTGGAAAGGGTCCACTGGACCAGATGAAGATGTCTAGGTAGACACGATTGTTAACAGTGGATTTGGATGTGCCTTGATGCCTTCCTAGCTCTGTATACTTCTAATGAAAGCAGCATTTTTCCAGACACAAGCACTGACTGACTGACAGACTGATTGACTGACTGAGCAGCAAGGTAACTCTGCCTCTCTCAATTTCTTCCCGTCTCTGAATAGACATGGTGTGTATTTCAGCAATTTTCAGGAAGTGAGGTGCTAGGGCGGGTATGTTAATTTGCCAAGGCAATTAACACTTAACACCCAGAGGACATTTAACTTTCTGGGTATATTAATTATGCACTTTGTACATACTAAAATATCCTCTTATCCTTAAGAAAATGTACTAATTAGGCCCAAAATACAGCAGAAAGTTGTTGTTGTAGCAGAAATGTTGAAAATAAAATATTTGAAAGTAAGCCAAGAGTGTCGTCACGCCAGCCTGTTCTAAAGGCATCTCTCCTTCATTTTCTGTCGTTTATTTCTCTTAGTTTCTCTCCAGTCTTGCACACATGATCATGATGCAACCTGTTATTAATTATTCATAAATCTCTGGAACATTGAATGGTGCATTTAAAACAATAGTTAAGCCAAAAGTAAGTGTAAGTTGAAGCACTACGATTAATACTGGAAGCAAATAAAAAAACTAAAACTGAACTATAACTGAAATAAAATCAAATTAAACTTAAATGGTAATATTTAAAAAGAACAAAAATTAATAAAATTGCACATAACAAAATACCAAAAAAAAATAAATAAATAAATAAAACTGAAAATAAAATAAAAGTTTATATTATTTGAGACTCATGTTGCTTCATGGTTGTTTAGATATATTTGATTCTTTGAGTAAAAAAAATAACACATTTATACCAACTTTTGTCCTTTAGGCATGACAAACGTAATTAGAAACTGTTGTTTTATGGAAAAAAAGTTTGCATTAAAAAAATTCTTTCCCTCTCACACACAAACTCTTTCTCTCCTGACTTTTCCTGTCATGTTGTCAATTGGCCAGATTGTTTCCTACACAATTTTTTTTAATAAAGCACGCAGCACTTGCTTGTGCATAATCAACAGGAATAACACTTCATTAAACATTACTATCCAACACAAACACACTGCAATTAATCACTACTTCTGGTAGTTCACGTCATGCAATAGCAAAATACCAGGTTTTCTGTCCAGAACTGCTCTGTAAATCAATGCCTTATTACAAGAGTTGTGGACAGATCTGTAAATGAACACGGCTCCATCATGTCAGCGCTAAGCAGGACAGTTAAGAGACGGACACACAGAGTGACTGACTGAGATCCCTTTAAAGTAAATCATAATAGGCTGCAATAACTGTTTTAATGGCAGGACCGAGCTCAGCCTGTGGGTGTTTTCTGGGGTGATGTAACATGTAGGACATATTTTGAAACATAAGGAGAAATCTCTGAAACAGGAAGTGTTTAAACAGCAACACGCCAGCTGAAGCTGTTTTACTAAAGCATATTAGTCTGAGACTTACATTTAATTTAAAGGTCATGTAAGTGAATTTTTTTTCCCAGCACCAAACATAAAATGTCCATTCCTGTGTAAGATATAACACTAGACTCAAAGGCAGCACACAGGGAGAAACTGGAAAGTTCCTGGTTAGAAGTATGGAAATTGCAATCGGGAATGATGTGCATTCAAGTGATTTTAGTCGGAATAAAACTGATGCAAGTTGTTGCTGTTTTATCAATGTATTCACATATTTGCTACCACAGAGAATGATGGGGGAAGTCTATCTCATTATACACCAGCTAAATAAGTAGTATTTTCCATCACATTGCATTACTATTCTTCTTAAACACAACACAAAATGTGTACAAACTAAACTGTATTTTTGTATTATGATCAACAACAATTTGCTTCTGCCACCATTCTTGACAACTGACACACTTCCAAGTCAAAAAAGTAAAAGTTAGAAGTGAGTTCACTGGTAAATATGACATAGCGCCGCATGCATCTGTCACTCATCTCAAAAACAATATCAATTTAACATGAATTGAATACATTGTAAGTCCATTTTATGTTTTAAAGGGGACCTATAATGCCCCTTTTACAAGATGTAATATAACACTCTGGTGTCCCCAGAATGTGTCTGTGAAGTTTCAGCTCAAAATACCCACAGATCATTTATTATAGCTTGTCAAATTTGCCCTTATTTGGGTGTGAGCAAAAACATGCCGTTTTTGTGTGTGTCCCTTTAAATGCAAATGAGCTGCTGCTCTCGGCCGCTTTCCAGGAGAGGGCGGAGCTTTAACAGCTCACACTTCCGTTGCTCAACAACAACAAAGCTGGAGAATCTCACGCAGCCAAAATGAGGATTGTCAGTAACGGTGTTCAGCCTTACATTGTTCAAACTGGAGTCGGACACTGATGGAGAGATTCAGGAAGAAGTTTCAACTTATATAACACATCTGGATGTTTCTGAATGGTTAGTGGATAAATATATGTAGTTACTGTGGAGTTTATTCAACTCATCGACTGGCATGTGCCGTCATGTTAATATTTTGTGCAAATCCAGCGTTGAATTGACCCTTGTTTGTGAAGCAGTCCGACGTTAATATGACAGCATGGTAACAACACTCTACTACAACAATTCTTCCTCTTCTCTAAAGCAGCCCAACATGGCCTCATCCCCTTTGTTGCATGTTCTCGGGGGCAGGGTTTATGTAAATTTTAGGATTAATGATGTCACTAACCCCGGAAGAAGCTTGTTGTAGAAGAAGCTACACCAGAATGGTGTAGTTACAGCATCTGCCAGCAGGTGCTAACTGGACGATGCTAATAAGTCAAACCTTAAAAAACTTCTGGAGAGCAGCCATCATTTTGCACATTCAAGTTTGCTGACATATTTTTGGATGGAAGGTTTTGGAGAGAGGCCATTTGGTTTAAGTTGGCAAAATATCAAAATGGCTGAAATCATGTATAGCACTGAGTCTGCCGAGAACTTGTCTCTTGTTAAAGTTAGTGGATATGACACAGCTGTCTGCTGGGAGTGAATGTATTGGATATTCATTCACATCATTATGAAGACCTTCTATTTTAACATGAGTGTAGATGGCAGATAGTCCTTTCTCACAAAAATGATGCTCTCCTCTTCAGTTCTGTTGACATTGACAAATTCCACCTGCAAATCAGGTCTGGAGACCATTGTTCTGGTCTTCTCTCAAAAATATATTCATATATAACAGAAGTAGGTTGGTACTCCTTACGGAATTCTAAGCATCCGCTCATGGAGAGAGAGATCTATCCTTGAGATTTCCAGGGATGAGTTCTAAACTTAGAAGATCCGTTTACAATTCCAGTCAGTGCAATGGCTGATGTGGGGATCGCCTGAGGGGACAAAAAGTCTGTCTTATTCTTTATGTCATCAGCCAAGGTCAAAGTTCAGGTTTATTTATGTAGTAGCGCTCAATTCATCTATGTGCTGTTTACTCTCGGGCAGCCCTGGACACAGTCACAGTGTGAGATACGGTCAGAGGTACATCGTCTTACCACCGAGGTTATTTGTCCAGAGCAGGTGGTTGTGTCAATCACACTCACTGCAAAGAAGAGAAGACTGGCTATGATTGAGTTTATTTTAAATGACCAGGACTGAAGAGTATGTGAAAGTTTGGTTAGCAGCTTTATGGTTCTTTATTGATTCAAAAATTATTTTCCATTAGACTGCGTAAGGTTCTAACCTAAAGTTTAAAAGTTTATTTACCTACTGTACAATTATTTCCCATGTCATAAATATTTATATATGCCAAATTCGGATATGCTTTTCACTGCCAGGGTAAAACGCAGCCAAACGTTCTGAAGAAAAGTGTTTACTACAGAGACTAATTTGCAGAGCCGTAGCCTATGTGAACTAACATTCTGTGGGATGGCAATAAGATAGTACAGAAGATGGGGCATGTTGAAAAGGGATGTTTCAGGGCCGCCCATACATACAGTATGAATAAAATTTTAGCAGTAAACTAATTTTTTACGCAGAGTTAGCATCGTTTTTGTGGTGTTAACCCCGCATTGCGGTGCTAAACTTGTGCAGTCTGAAATGACGCGGTGTTAGAATGTTATGACTAGATGCTTAGCAACGGCATTGTATATAAACAGTAAATTCGGTGTTTGAGAGGAAAAATGTCAAATGCTGACAGAAAATGTGACAATCTGAGTGAAGAAGAGACCGTTTCATTCTTACCTTTATAGTCCGAAATCTCCATTCAGTATAAACTCAGTAATACAATCGGCAATACAAGGATGTGCAATGCAAAAGCTATGCAAACAGGATGTGTGCTGTGTTTATCCAATCAATGTCACTGACACCGCAAATATGCAAATAAGAACGGTAACCTAGGGTTTAGGAATGTACAATGTGCAATGTCAGCTTAAAACCCAGGATTAATTGTTAACCCCGGGTAAATTATGAGCAGTGTGAAACGTGAAGCATGATAACCCAGGATTCTGTTTAAAAGCCCTATAGAAATGTAAAAAGCTGCTACATGATTAAACAAGCTAAAACCTGATGAGCTGCCTTGCTGTCTGTTGCCTACATAGGACACTTCCTCAGAAGTGACTGATTTGGAATGTTCTACAAAGGCAGCAAGCCTTTGTAGAGTGCTCCAAACTGGTCACATATGAGGTTTTGTGTTTGATCATCTACAAAAACTAAGGCAGATGCAGGCCAACAACTCCTTGTTTTTTACTTTTACTTAATTTTTGTTGCAGAGGAGAGGCATAATGAAAGGCGAGGGGTAAATGTCTGTCCTCTATCCACTGTTGGAGGTGCTATGTGGAGGAGACACATGCTGACACAAGCTGCCTGCCACAGAGACACACTGAGCCCGGTCTGTTCAGCAGCGGATGGGCACCTCAGTTGGGTGCCTGATTAGAAATATGGTTAATTTTCAGCAAAATCTAGCTCCCTCCTAGACAGCTAAAACAGAGCTAACACACAGTAGTGGGACGACCCCAACGGCTGAGTAATGGGTTTGAGTTTGAGTTTTACTTGTGTAGAATGTACATTCATGGACATATGGGAAGGTGCTGAAGAACAGGTGCAGGAGTCAATGTTCGGTCACTGTCAGAAGGCAAAGACTTCAGAAACTTTGAGAATGCACAAAATGATGGTACAAATGAAAAAGATATGCTAGTCAAACAAATATAGGTACTTCAAAAGCATTGCTAACATGTTACATCATTCAGCTCCTCTTAAGATGTATGACTAATGTCAGATTAAATGTGTATGTTTTAAAGTAAATGTGTATAGCAGATCAGAAAACCGTTTTCATTCTTGCTGACATCAGGTTGGATGATATGTCTTTGGAGGAGATATATCATCAGCAAAACAGCTGGAATCACTTATAGCACCTTTAACCTCGAAAATAATGAATTTCTGCAACTTTTAATAGAGATAGTGAGAAAAGGAGAAAGAGGGGGAAACGGGATTTGGAAAGAATGCAATAAAATGCTGCTCTAATAACTTTCTATTCAACAAAAAATCCTGAAAACACACACAAAAATATATCCACAAAAATATTAAGCAGCACAACTTTTTATACAGGTTTATAATTAACACAATTAATGCATAATATCTAATTAATTCTAAAGTGAAGATTGAGGTAACCCACTAGTAATACCAAATTCTTCAGAAGGAACTACTAATTATTTGGATCGGTATTCTAAAGTGAAAAGCATGATAACTGCATAGTAATGACTCAAGTCATTGTAAGCTTTTGGATAGTAATTCTTTCAGATGGATTTGGTAACACTTGAGTCATTACTAGTGGGTTACCATGAACTTCACTTTAGAATACTGATCCAAATAATTAGTAACTCCTTTAGAAGGATGTAGCAATGACTAACACTTGAGTAATTACTATAAAAAACCTTAAAATCCTCAAAACTTTACAATGACTTCAGTCAATATTAAGGAGTTATCATGCTTTTCACTTTAGAATGCTGATTCAAATAATTAGTAATTCCTTCTTCACTTTAGAATTAATTATACATTATGCATTATTCACATTAATTATGAACCTGTCAACCCAGTATTATTGATTAATAGTGATCTACCTCATTCAACTGAGCACTAGTACTTACTAAATTATTAATCAGAGTTTCTTGTTAGTTAATAACAGTTAGTATTAGAATGTTAATAGTGTGTTACTCATTTGTTCCTGTGTAGTTATTTATTCATGACAGAACATTAATCTAAAATGTTATCGAAATGTTCCTTGGGAATCAAATCAGCATATTAGAATGACTTCTGAAGGATCTTGTGACACTGAAGACTGGAGTAAAGGCTTCTGAAATTTCAGCTTTGCATCATAGCAATAAATTAAATTTTCAAATACAGTATATTCAAATAGAAAACCACTATTTTAGGCTCTAATATTTTTTTGATCAAATAAATGCAACCTTGGAGAGACTTCTTTCAAAAACATTTAAAATTCTTACCAAACCCAAGAGTTTGAATGATAGTGTTGTAGAACATGATGCATTGTTGGGTTAGCACCTGATGATTGAATTAATGTCAACTGTTGATGTCAGATGCTGATAGTTTCACATTTGTGACCATCTGCTGCCCATCATAAAAAGCGCCACCCTTGAGTCTGGCAGAACAACTAGAGTAAAGAGCCAGAACAGAGTCACCTTAAAGAGATAGTCCACCTAAAGGACCAGTCTGTCATTATTTACTCACCCACACTACTCTTCAACATGCAACACAATGAAAATGTTCCATGGATGTTAAAGACTCTTCGTGGAACTATTGATTCCAATAAAGATCATTTTTAGGAGAGTACAAATCAAACATGGACATGAAATGCGACCATATTTAAACCTGCAACTGAGAAGATTTCTTGTTGGAAAATATCATAAAATTGTATAGATTACTTTTATGGTGGTTTTTAGGGTGGCTTGACAAGTATGGAACTGTAGATATTCTCCAAAATCTCTGCTTTTGTTTTTTACTGATAAAACAACAGCACACGAGTTTGGCAAACACGACATGAGGGAGAGTAAATAATGACTGAATTTACATTGTTGGCTGAACTATTCCTCTAATCACCCACAGCAGAGATCTGTGAACGAAGGAGAAAGGCAAGTAAGAGGGGAAGAGGAAAGGAGAAAAGGGCTGAGAAGCGTCTGGTCGCAGACATGATTCCCCAGCTTTACTTAATTACATTGTGCAGTACAACGTGAAAAGGTGTCAGATAGCCAGAGAAGCAGATCTGTCCTAATGAATGAAAACAGATGGACTGGACCGCAAGTTGCAGAGACTGCCAAGAGATTTGGGGAGGCGTAGAGAAAGAGGGAATACTGAGAAAGAACATATACAATATGAGAATGAGAATGAGGACGAATAGACAGTAAATGAAATGAACGAGAAAATAAGAGAGTGGAGGGGGGGTTGGAAGAAAATGGAGAATATGTTCAGTCTCATGAGAATATCCCAACAGAATAAGGAAACGATACCAGATCCCTGAGCCTCTAGGCGAGAGAGTCACCTCAAAAACTTGCATTGAAAGAATACAAAGTGATGAAGGTGATGGAGTGGATAAAGGACTAAGGGACGGAGGGTGTGAGTCAGAGAGCGGCAGAAGAAAAGCAGCCCCTGAGAATGAGGGAGGAGTGTGAGCGAGGGGCGTCAGTGATGTGAATTAGCTGTAGTTGGGTGACTGCAGGGATTAGGACACCTGGAGAAATGGAGCTGCTGTTTAGATGAGGATATAGTATTTTGACAGCATGATCCTTCATGGCCCAGCTCCCGAAACATGCACATACACACACAGTGGTACTGTTGAATTTCAAGGATTTGCCTGTGTAGATCTGGAGACACGCTCTGCCTGCCCTGCAGTGTTCTTTTACATATTAGTGGTGTTTTCCTTGTGAATGACTCATTCTCATTCACTTTCATGCAATGACATATGTTACCTTCATTGAAGACTCTTCCTGCCTTCAAAGACTGACAAGGCTGCACCTATTTGATAAAAAAATACAGTAAAAAACAGTAATATTATGAAATATTATTTCAATTGTTCATTCAACATCTTCTTTTTACTATTTAAAATATCCATTTAATATCCAAATACAAATTTAATATAAAATATTAAGATTATGAAATAATTAAATGATTACTTAAAAAGATTACAATTTAAAATATCTGTTTTCTATTTGAATATATTTTCAAATGTAATTTATTCCTGTAAGGGCAAAGCTGAATTTTTCAGCCAATTACTCTAGTCTTCAGTGTCACATGATCCTTTATGAAATCATTCTAATAGAAATAGAAATCTATTGCAATATTATAAATGTATTCACTTTTTTCCCCTGTGTAAGGCCTATAAACCTTCAAACCTTTTAAACTTTTTTTTTTCAAATCTTTCAAACAAGCTTTTGTAAAAATAAACATTCAAAGCTTGTCTTGACAAAATTTTCTTTTTTAGTTAAAAATTATAGTCATATGTATCTCTTTGAATTCAGTTCATTTCAGTTCAATTCAATTCACTTCCTTACTGTACGTTCACATTTGAATTGCAATTCTGTATCCTGTCTGCTGCTTTCAAATTCAGGGTTTTGTTATTCTCAATTCAATTCTGAAGGTCGCACAGCTCTTAAAAGTGTAAAATGAACTGTCAATTAAAACCTTTTCACGTCACAGCTCAGTATAGTCGCTAGTGAAGGGTTTGGGACTGTTTCATGGCTGATTGACTTTTTCGGTTCTTTCACCATTCGCAGGTGTGGCAAAAAAAAAAAAAAAAAAAAAAAGCACCCTGGACAAGGGGGATTTATCAAGACTCACTCGTCAGCAGTTAATTCTTCCAGCGCCTAGTAAAACAATGCAGATGCAGCCTGGGTGAAGCTGAGAGCAGGTAAGATAGGTCATTCGTCTCTAGACTGTGCCGCAACCAATCAGTGACTGATTGAAGTGATCTGTGCCT
The DNA here is from genome assembly GCA_037950675.1 of Hypophthalmichthys molitrix. Lineage (NCBI taxonomy): Eukaryota > Metazoa > Chordata > Actinopteri > Cypriniformes > Xenocyprididae > Hypophthalmichthys > Hypophthalmichthys molitrix. The sequence goes on from CM075504.1 coordinate 23,769,842, forward strand.
AATGCCACCTTGAACCATCAGAGAAGACTGAACTACAGTAAATGGCCCATTTCCTTCTGAACAGAAGCTTAGATGCAAATCACAGCTCTAAGCTCAATAATACCATCAGATACTGGGACAAGGAAGAGACAAGGTCTAGGGGAGAGATCGCAGACATGCTCATAGTTTACTAAGATGCAGAAGTGTTTACACCTAGACAGTTAGCATGCAACAAAAAACTATTACAAAATCATGCAGAAAAAAAAAACAAAAAAACATTAGGAATCTTTACAGTAGGTGTGCAACAGCTTTTCGCTGGCCCAGTGCCCTCAAAGGGACACCTGTACACCTTACCTACCCATAAAAGGTGCATGTTATTTCCTTAAGGGTACTTAGTATCTTAACATATTAATATGTTCTCTTAATGGGTAGATAAGGTGTGCGTAGATAAGATAAAGGTGTACCTTAGAGGTACTGCCTCTCTCACACCGTTCTGAGCAGGATTTGAACCAGTGTTTCTGGCATGGTTAAGTGGTCGCCAACACCTTCAGTTTTCTTGTTTTGTTTTGTTTTTTTAATAATAATAATAATAATAAAATAAAAATGGCAGAAGAGGGGGGTATTGGCAGTAATGTGTATGTTGGGTATGAAGTCGGGCCTCTTAGGCGGCACTGCTGATACAGAGACTCCATAGATCCCTTTCTGTGCTTCATTTGCTCAGCTCATTAAATATTGAGCAAGTGGCAGATTTGTGTGATTGCCAATAAAATGGCTCCCTTACACTGTGAAATGCCTGGAAGCATGCAAAACACCACATGCACACACACACTTGTTCTTTCTCTTTCTGTCTTAAACACACACACACACACATAAGCATGCAATTATATCCATCCTACCATTATAAGACTCAAGGACTGTGTTTTCACATTTAACTTAATCCACTGGTCACTGGCTGTCAGTTTGGTAGGCCAGGCATGGGATTCTCCAGAGTCGCCATTATGGCTTAAAAAAATCAACATCGATTTAACAAGTATACAATGTACCATGTACATACATGTTTATGAGTTTGTGCAGTAAATGTTTACACGAGTAGCTTTGCTACTCTGCTTCTAATGAACAATGTTCTGCATGAGGAAGAAAACACGCCATGCATGCAACCTGCATTTTTAATTAAAGTGGCCAGTGAGCAAAAATATATAACAATGCATGATAAAATTGCATCTCAAATGACATGCTTAACAGATATGATAGATTTCTAATTATAATGCTCTTACTCACGATTTAACTGTTGTCTACACTTTAGCTAATTAATCATTATCACATTTTGAATCTCAAACACACAGTTGCACTTTCACGTCATTGACACAGTAGCAGATAAGCCATGTTTGATCCATTATGGGATGTTTAGGTGTTAACGGATTAGTTTTGGCATCAAAGGCAAGTCAGTGTGTGTGTCTTTTCAGACCCTGTGACTTTCTACACACTGCGCTTTCCCCGTGATGTACATACCCACACACACATAAACACACGCACACTTTGTGGGGTCACAAATGACCCCACTAAGATAGTAAGATGAGGAATTTACGACATTGTGGGGTTTTTTACTTGTAAATTTTGTGGGGTCCGTTTTGTGCTTGGGGACCAAAAAATGTCCCCACAAGATCAAAGATTTCTGGTATTGCCATTCTTGTGGGGATATTTTGTCCCCATAATGTAGGGTTTACCCCCATAAAATAAATAAATAAATGACACTAATTACATTTTAAAATATATTCAAATAGAAAACAGTTCTTTTAATTTGTAATAATATCTTGCAATATTACTGTTTTACTGTATTTTTGATTAAAAAAGCAGCCTTGGTGAGCAGAAGAGATTAAAAACTTTTAACAGGTACTGCATTTATATAAATAAGTTCAATTTTAACAATAATAATAATAATAAATATTCTCAATATATACTTATATAATACTTATAGCCATTTAACTACACAGAGATTAACAGACTGTTCTATTGTCAAATCCAAGCCCTCGTGAAAACTGTCATGTTGGCTCATTTTCCTTTTGATTTCCTTTTCCCTTTAAAATTATTACAGTACACTTTTTCCCCAAAGGTAATGACTACTTTCTGCTTTTTTCCCCATCACTTCTCAGCTGTGCAGAAAATAGCTGCACTTATGTGGGCTCTCTGATAGCACTGTACTTAAACGACTGACCCAAAACACTGGCCGGCCCAGAGGAATGAGATCTATATAACACAAATGGTGGTGTGTGGACATCAGACATTTCACTCTGTACAAGCACAGTCATTTCTGCCCTCATCATCCTCACACACACATCTGTTAAATCTGTCAGTGCTGGACATCTTACAGTTATGATACTTGCTTAGTGAAATTTATATTACAGTAGTTGTTTAATGATCTTCAGCAGGGTAGCTTGATTTGGAGGAAATTCATAAAAAATATATTATAAAATATATAATTGCTATTCAATGTAAAGTCATTTACGCCGTCATCACCCGGGTGCTGATGGCGCACGAGCAGGTGAGACCTGAACAGCGCACGTTGCTATCTGTGTTTAAACTAAACTCATTAAAGCCTTGCTAATTTAAACGTTCAAGAGCAAGACGCGAAAGAGAACTCGAGCGCTCTTCCGAAGCGCGCACGCCCTTTATCTCAGACAGCACGCAAAAACTGAGTTCTCTTTCAAGACTTGCTTTTGAGTGGACAGATTCACACAAAAATAATTTCAACATGCTGTCTTGGCAAGTATCCTAACAAGTCGGTTATGTCTTGAGTGAACGTATAACAGTCGAAAAAAGACAACGCATGTGTAACAGTACTGGACCGTTCAGAAGCCTAATATTCCTGCTGTCTGTGTTTTTAATGTTAAACAAACAACAAATGACAAAGAAATCACTCACTGCTCTTGACTGAATAGCTTTTGTAACAAAATAATGATTAATCTTTGACTAATTTATACAGTTAAGATAATATGCATGTTATTTTATATTTGATTATTTTATTTATTTTCTACCTGAAAACTACTGTTAGATTCCTGAAAAACCTGAAAAGCAATGTTTATTTTATTTGAATCTTTGCTCTATTCTATTTATTTGTGATGTTGCTTGTAGTTTGATGATTTGTTCTTATTTTCTTTATTTTTATCTGACAATAGTCCTTTTTTCCCTGAATATAGCACATACCGAACCGTACCAACACCGTGACCCTAAAACCGTGATACGAATCGAACCGTGAGCAATTTGAACCGTTGCACCCCTATAATATACACGTACGATGGCTTGAGGGTGAGTAAAGCTTGGGCTAATTTTCATTTGAAAGTGAACTAATGCTTTAAAAACTAGCAATGAAGTTCTCTGTTTTTCTTGTTTCAACAAAACACAATGGGTCATTCACTAATAATTGTGTGGATTATTCATATTTATATGCTCAGGAGAACTTCTCATGAAAAATCTTGCCTAATTCAGAACACGTGCATACACACATGGATTTGTTCTTAACATTGTTCTTACATTAATGAATTTGGAGTATTCTAAATGAGCGACCATGTGCCCAAGGATAGAAATTTGCATAAAACATGGCCAAACCATTTCCATATAAGGGCTTTCCTCTCTCAGCAAACATGACACTCTCTAGGAGGCGCTCTTACCTGAGAGCATGTGCAGCAAAATCCTCAAGCAATGCCAAGTGTGCTATCCTCCAAACAAGTTCAAACACAATAAACACTTTTAATACAAACCCAAATTACAGACCTCTGATTAGCAGCTATACACACATGTATCTGCATCTTCTTGCAGAGGAAAGTCACAGCTTGTGCTATAATGCCCCTTTTCTTAATCGTTTACTATATACTGCACAGTATATGTGTGTGTGTGTGTGTGTGTATATATATATATATATATACAGTAAATGTATGTGTGTATAAAATGATGTAATATACTTAAGATGAAATTTATATGTATAAAATGTAATCTTAACAGATTTATAAGACCACCCAAAGTGAGTGATTTTTGCGTATGTGGTTTCAGCTGTTCCTACATTTTTTTCCACAAATTTAGAATAAAATTTAGAACAAAAGTTATTGATGAATCATGATTTGTTCATGAAAATGTTCATATGGAGATTTCACGCATAAAAATCCATGCATACGCATGGTTAGTGAATGAGACCCAATGTCTAGTTTAATAGTTTTGTCATCTCTCTCTCTCTCTCTCTGTGTGTGTGTGTGTCTCTTGTGCAGGGATCTTATGACAGCACTGGGAAATAACTCTCTGACCAGTGTCTTGTTCCAGCTCCAATTTGCCATTCAAGAGCATTTGAAAGAGATGGCCATTGTTCCTGTGATTGATAGGATGGCCTCATGTTGGAATGTGAATGAAGACGAAAAGCTACAAATATGTCAAACCACCACACGAGGATCAAAGTGCCTGTCTGAATAAAACACCACAAAACACAGAGCATTTTTTATTTTTTAAAAACACAATTATATGTTTGGTTTGAGAATATAAAACATACCTAATATTCAGAAAGCTGCATTTTCTATGAATTAGAAGCTAAATTACTGACACAATGCTATCATATGCAAATGTATTCATATACAAAATTAATAATAAAATATAATATCGGATCATCAGACAATTTACCAAACAAACAGCACTACTACTAATAATAATAATAATAGAAAATATATTGCTGTTGAAAATGTATAATTAATCATTATTATTGTTGGTATTATTAAAATACAGTTATTTCTATTTTATCAGAATCCAAATCAGAACAAGTAAAAATATAATGCAGATGAATAAATTACATCAAAATTTTGAATTACACTAAATATGCATTAAAGAATATACTACATACAAATAATAAAGGATCACAATATTATCATATTATGATCCAGATGTTGATATAATGTCTCAGTTTTTTCTGATGATTCCCATCCTTAAATTTATGATGCCTTTTTGGAGCATGACACTAGGAACTATAACTGTATGTAAAAGAGCTGCATGACATTGACAACTATCCAAAAAAAATTTAATAAATAAATAAAAAACTGCCCTTGTGTTCCACAGTAAAATGCAGGTTTAATTCATTTTGGGGGTGAACTATTCTTTGAAGCTTTGCTTTGATCAAGAGGCAGTTTTTTATATGGTCAGGTCTGCCATTCCACAACATTCACGGTTGGTGTTCATCTTTTCTGTAAAACTCCTTAAATACCAAGTGTGTCATGAGAGCAGAGGGTGGAAATGAGTGAGCCATTCTGCACTTTAATTAGTTCTACACTGATCAACTCCAACTCCACAAAGTCTCCATTCAGCACGACTCCCTCAGATCGCTGCAGAACACTGGGAAATGAACACAGTACAAGCTTTTGAGTGATTCCCGGAGGAGATTTTAAAAGAAAGGTATTCAGAATTTCACACATTTTAGCTCTGGTGGGGAGACCAGGGCTAGATGTTACACTATGTCTTCAGTCAATTTCTATAAAGGCACATCCTAAATAAGGATACAGTCGGTTAATATATGTTGACCTTTCAGGATTATAAGTTGTGTTATTGAAAACCTTCCAATAAACAGTCTATTGTGGGCTTTTCAGACAAATTTAAACAGTAAAACAATTATAAAACATGAATTAAACAGCAAGTGAAAGGTAACATAAAAGTATCGATCTATTTTTTTTCCCATCAGAAATATAATAATAACATACACAAAACATGACAACTTCCTTCAACCTGAAATGTATAGAAATAGCCCCGCCCAGTTGATTCTTACCTGAATGTGTCAATATGGTTCTTCTTATTTGTTTATCCAACTGATATTATATATAACAAAGGTGATTTTGACTCAAAACCTTATAATTACTGAGATACAGCCCTTGTGACAACTAGCCCCAGTCAAGTCAAGTCACCTTTCATTCATATAGTGCTTTTTAAATACAGATTGTTTCAAATCAGCTTTACAGTGATAACAGGAAAATAATGCAACAAAGTTTGTTTTGGCTGTACAGCAGCTCTAGAAGAAATAGCGTCACTGTCCAGCTTAAGTAAGTGTTGATTCATTTACGTTGTAAAAAGTTGTTACCTTTGTTTTACACTGTATAGATAAATTAGCTGTGATGGCATCGTCAATCTCAGTTCAGTTCTCATACAATGGTGTCAATGCAGGCAGATCAATAATATTGTTGAATATAAAGTGTCCCAGTCGTAATCTTATTCAATTTTTATATGAAAGGATAGTATGTAAACACATATATCCCTCAGCAAAGTCACAAAGCACAATGTCTCTCAATGAAGTAGCTGAATAAAGCAATGTACACAAGAGTTTCACCTCAGCCATGCCTTCAGCAGTGTATTGTTTGCCCAAATCCAGCTGTCTTATCTTTAATAAATACCTTTGCACTAACTCTAAGCTAGAGAGACACAGCTGAAGTATAAACACTGTGAGGCGGTTTGAGGAAAGACATTACCAAATACGATTTTTCCATGCAAAGGGCTCTAAATATAAAGTCCTAAAATATAAAACCAGCTATGAATAATAATAATAAATTCATAAAATAATGCTGTGTTCAGCATTAGATTAAAAAAAATGCATATAATTATGAATATAATAATAAATAATTTTACCAATACAAACTAATTAGCTTTTATTCATAAACAGTAAAATGATTATTCAAATCATGGCAAATTATTAACATAATATCTGGAAGATATTTGCCTTTTCTGTCAACAGTTTTTGTTTTTAATCAGTTTTACAGTAATGATTGATGTATAAACTGTAAAAAATGGCTACAAAACAGTCTTAGTGAAGCAAAGGCAGTTCAGTAAAGCTACCTGCTCTGCTCTGCTCTGAATATGACTTTGCTGGTCATCTTCCTCTGCATCTTGAACAGTGGTGAGACTGACACCTCTCTTTGAAGCTGTTTACTTCTGTGGCTTCATCAGTGAAACACTCATTAGCTGCCCGTGTGGTAACACCACACCATCAGGAGGTGTTCAAGTCTAGTCAAAGTTATTAATAAATGATCTATAGCACTTTTCAAAGCAGCTTTACAGAAAATAATGATGTTAATGTTTATAATATCTTAATATTTCCATGCCTTATAGTCGCATTTGGCGAATTATATTTTGTGACGAGTAATTGAAAAATGCTATATGGTAGGCTATATATTGCCCTATAAATAAACTGTAGGCAGATACTATATACACTATATTGCCAAAAGTATTGGGACACCCCTCCAAATCATTGAATTCAGGTGTTCCAATCACTTCCATGGCCACAGGTGTATAAAATCAAGCACCTAGGCATGCAGACTGCTTCTACAAACATTTGTGAAAGAATGGGTCGCTCTCAGGAGCTCAGTGAATTCAAGCGTGGTACCGTGATAGGTTGCCACCTGTGCAATAAGTCCATTTGTGAAATATCCTCACTACTAAATATTCCACGGTCAACTGTTAGTGGTATTATAACAATGTGGAAGCAATTGGGAACAACAGCAACTCAACCACAAAGTGGTAGGCCACATAAAATCACAGAGCGGGGTCAGCGCATGCTGAGGCGCACAGTGCGTAGAAGTCACCAACTTTTTGCAGAGTCAACAGCTACAAACCTCCAAACTTCATGTGGCCTTCAGATTAGCTCAAGAACAGTGCGTAGAGAGCTTCATGGAATGGGTTTCCATGGCCGAGCAGCTGCATCCAAGCCTTACATCACCAGTGCAATGCAAAGCGTCGGATGCAGTGGAGTAAAGCACGCCGCCACTGGACTCTAGAGCAGTGGAGACATGTTCTCTGGAGTGAAGAATCACGCTTCTCTGTCTGGCAATCCGATGGATGAGTCTGGGTTTGGTGGTTGCCAGGAGAACGGTGCTTACCTGACTGCATTGTGCCAAGTGTAAAGTTTGGTGGAGGGGGATTATGGTGTGGGGTTGCTTTTCAGGTGTTGGGTTTGACCCCTTAGTTCCAGTGAAAGGAACTCTTAATGTTTCAGCATACCAAGACATTTTGGTCAATTTCATGCTCCTAACTTTGTGGGAACAGTTTGGGGATGGCCCCTTCCTGTTCCAACATGACTGTGCACCAGTGAGCAAAGCAAGGTCCATAAAGACATGGATGAGGAAGTTTGGTGTGGAGGAACTTGATTGGCCTGCACAGAGTCCTGACCTCAACCCGATAGAAGACCTTTGGGATGAATGAGATGCGGAGACTGCGAGCCAGGCCTTCTCGCCAACATCACCGCCTGACCTCACAAATGCGCTTCTAGAAGAATGGTCAAAACTTCCCATAAACACACTCCTAAACCTTGTGGAAAGCCTTCCCAGAAGAGTTAAAGCTGTTATAGCTGCAAAGGGTGGGCTAACTCCATATTAAACCCTATGGATCAAGAATGGGATGTCATTAAAGTTCATGTGCATGTAAAGGCAGGCATCCCAAAACTTTTGGCAATATAGTGTATCTGTCACGTTTGGTCTGTGTTTGAGTATGTATTCTGGTTTTGCAAAGTTTCCTGTTCTGTTTCCTATGTTTGCAATTGTTTCCATGGTTTATCATTGTTTGATTATGCACCGCACCTGTTTCACATTTATTTAATTGGTTTTAGGATACTTTACACGACAACAATGTACTAAAAAGGAAACCTTTTTCCTTTGTGTTTTTAATGTATAGACGACAACGTTGCCAAAACAATCCCCGTTCACATGGATCGGCGAAAATGACTAAACACGCTGTATTATGCTGCCAGGCCAGTAGCTGGCGATGTCACTTTGTAAAGAAACACTACGCGCCTATAGATCGAACACGTAATACGCATGCACATGCTTTTTCACACATTCATGTTTTGTTGTTTACACTGAGACAATACCTGTATAGTTTTCAAAAACTTGCACTTTGAAACCCGTTTTCAAAAGCTTGAGTTTTCAGGCCTCCAAAATGCTGTTGTTGCATAAATGAACAGCCAAAGCGCATAAAAAATGTTCCATTTTTAGTTGGAAACGGTGTTGTGTAAACACACAATATATATTGAGACTGTTTTCTGTTAGTCTTTGTTCAGTTCTCGTCCATATACGGTAGTCGTTTTGTTCATGTTTTGTTCGAGTATTTTGTCTTTTTTAGTTTGTTGTTAAATAAACACTGCAATTTGGTCCTGCTATTCTAGCGATTCTAACTTTTAATATATTGCTGCACTATAAAAAATACAAAGTTGAAAAATAAAGCAACCAGCTGCAGAGCATTTTTTGATTTTTCTCAACTTCAGTAGTAGTTGTGCCAACTCATTTTTGAAAGTTATTCTGGTTGTTCACAAAAACGAAAATTTTAAGTTAAACCAGCCTTCCCTCAGCAAGTACATTGAGTATTTTTGTTAACAGTTAAATAGGAGGTTGAATAAAGAGCCTGGTCTCATTAGAAAAACGTACATGTGGGAACGTTTTCGTGAGTTGCAAAATACGTACCAATACGTACATATCACTGCAGTTTCAATGTGAAATGCCCACTGAGTGGCACTAAAAGCGTTTTTTGCCGGAACAGATAAATGTGAATATGGTACGTTTTTATGACGTTGGTTTTTTTACGTATCACCGCAGTTCTGATTTGAAATTTGTCTGGTAAGTAGTGATAAAAGTGTAATGCTCCATTACGTTTTAAAATAACATACCACCAACACTACACCTAAACCTACCCGATAGTGTTAACAAAAGCAAATGTGACATAAAAAACATCCGTAATCATGCCGTTTTAGCTTGTTTTGATCTCTTTTAACGTGACTCGTTTTTCACCGGATTCCTACCCAAAGCTTCCTCGTCCTAAGTACAACTCCGTACCAGCTGAGCTATCAAGCAAGCTTGTTATGTCAGAAAAGGGAAACATATGGAGCTGGTTAAGTGATGCAAAATCAACAATATATTTGTTTACAAATCATGCACTTTGATAAAAAGCATTTTGAAGTCATAACATAATATTGTGCAAGGAGACATGAAAACAAGTCTTTATTAAAACATAATTTGACCCTGTAATCGTAACTGTGCATGAAAACTATTAAAAGCGCTTGCTGTTTTACTGCCTCTAGTGTTCATTTCTGTTGGAAACTGCAGTGATATGTACGTATTGGTACGTATTTTTGCGACTATTTTAACTTTAAGAAACAAATTCACCTTTAAAACGGAGTTGAAGTTGGATAATAGAAAACTTTAAAATAGACTGTGTCTAACAAAATAGAAGTTGGATTTTTTTACAGTGTGGGAAATGATACAACTTACATTTTTTTTTTTGCTGATGATTTTTAAAGATGAGGCTTGTCACAATAGCACAAACTGGACATTGTATTCTCACGATTCTGCTTTCAATGTAAAAGTGAAATCTTATAGAGTCATAAAGAAATCATTCATCTCTTTACCCGTTTCCTGGACTGAAGGTGTTGAACTATTTCTGTATCAAAAACTTGTATCAAAACTAGCTCTATAAAAACACTTTTATTTCAGGTATTCTAAAGCCATATGATATCTTTTTCAGAGGAAAAGACTTTTAACAAAGTAGTTATTTACTGAAAATCACCTTTTTTTTTTTTTGAAAGCTTGCATAAACAATTATTAATATTTGGTATACACATTATTTTGTATCTAATGGCATTGACTTGTGTGATAATCTCAGTGTTCAAGCCCAAACCTAACTGAACACACATGGCCCCATCTCCCTCGAATGTTATCGTCCCTCCTGAGCCAGTGATCAATCTGTAGAAATTCATAGACTTGTTTTTCTTATGAAGATTTGAACACAGCGTCCGCAGCAGCACGTTAGCATCTGAGCACCCAGCAAACGGTTTGAAATGAAAATGAGCTGCCTTGCCAGAGTGGAGAAACAAAGGATTGTGAAAAACAAATATTGTGTATCAGTGGGGCATTGCAATGGGCTGAAGATACCGTAGCAGATTCAATCATCGGATCAGACAACCTAGTAAAACAAGTGAATCAGAGTAAAGAAAAGCTGAGTGATAGAAAGGGCACTGAGAGCTATACAAGCACAAATGAGTGTCGTCCCTGTATTCACTATCTCGGCAGATACTGCACTGAAAAGAAGTACATACATCGAAGTACATACAAGAAGTACATACTCAATCACTGAGCACATACAATGCTCAATATACAATGACTTTCAGGGATACAAACTTGTTTGACTCTCATGTAACCTAAATTGTCTTTTAGTCAAATCTTTAAGACTTTAATATGAAACCAAAATTAACCCCCTCTTTTATATTTCTTAATATTTGTTACTGGCCATGCACTACATTTTATTGAATATTTTATTTCACTCAGGAATACATTACCATTCCAAGTTTGGGGTCAAAAAGATTTTTGAAATGTTTTAGAAATCTTATGCTCAACAAGGCTGCATTTATTTGACCAAAAATTTCAATAATATTGTGAAATATTATTGCATTTTAAAATAACTGTTTTCTATACGAATATATTTTAAAATGTAATTTATTCCTGTGATGGTAAGGCTGAATTTTCAGCATCATTACTCCAGTCTTTGGTGTCACATGATCCTTTAGAAATCATCTAATAAGGTGATTTGATGCTCAAGAAACAATTCTTATTATAAATGTTGAAAACAGTTGTGCTGCTTAAAATGGGTCAAAAAATGTTAAATTACCGTAAAGTAAAGTAAATGTAAAATACCAAACCATTTGACCAACATTTAGTACTAATGGGATAACCTGCCCCAATAAAATAGCTGTTCTTTTGACCTCTTTTGGGAACAGGTACTTCTGTTCATTACTAAAGAGGGGAAAAAAGCAAAAACAAATTGGTGCCACTGGACAGCTTTGATCCTCAGAACAACAGACAAAAAAATATGAGATTTTAGAAATTCATCATTAGGACGTGCTTCTGGGACAGTTCATTGACTGGAAGTCTTTAGCAGAGAATAGATCATACCACATCCTTACACACAAATCAAACAAATTGCTCTCTACAATATCAATAAAACTTTCCTTTCAACATTCTTTGACATTCATTGCCTCTGTATATCTTCTAGTGGAACAAACCAGTCTCTATATGAACAAGTCCCGTCTTTCTGAAAGAACCCAATTGCAGAGAGATTCCAGAACTTACATGTGTCTGTTAAACGCTAGAGAAGCTTTTGAAATTGTCTTACTCACTGGCTGACTGTCTAACATTTTATTTGTCTGCTCTTTTTAGGCCAGAGGATTTCCTCTCACCTTTTCTGTGTCAGAGCACAAGAACAAGAGCCTCTGGATCAATACTCTCACTCAATGCTGAGAGAACTGATTATATTACATAATGCCTCACCTCAGAGGGAAGAGAGGACTGAGAACTGTTTTTAGAGCTACGACGGTATCTATCATTTTACTGTATTGAGTCTTTGTTTGAAAGCATTACAATGAGATTCCGTGCTTTGCCCAGATGCCATACAGTAATTATTCAGTTGTTATGAACAATCTTATCCTTTGGTTTTAGTCCATCAATTTCCTAATAAAAAAGAGAAAAAATGAATGTTCATTTAATTTAATTTAATTTAAATCAGTGAATTATCAAGAAAATACATTATTCTATTACATTTAAAAAAAAGACTGATATTCTAAACAAGTTATTTATTTCGATAGTCAGCTTTAGACATTCTGTACTAACTATACTGTAAGTAAGTTTGCAACTACATGTCAACTAACTCTCATTAATATGCAACTACAAGTCAACTAACTATTAGTATTAGTAGACTGTAGACTGTTAGGTTAGAATTAGTAGAATAAGCTGACATGTACACACTAAAAATGAATGTGTTGGCTCAAAAAAAAATTACATGCAACCAACAAGCCATACTGAGTTAGAGGAACTTAATAGTTTGTAGCATAAACACAAATTTTTAAGTTCATTATTTTTAAAAAATTAAGTCGCTCCAAATACTTGTAGCTATGGAACCAATTAATCTTATCTATTTCAGTTCAAATCCACAGCTATCATACATGCTAAATGTAACTTTAAAAAAATCAATTAACAGAGAAATTTGAGTTTAAATTACACACAATATTAAGCTAATCAACATTATTATGTCAACAGAACTCAACAAAATAATGTTTGCAACTTAAAAGTTTTAATTAAAACAATAAATTAGAAACCATCCATTTATTTAGGTTGTGATAACATGTCCCCTGAATTACTTTTTAGAGCGCAGTTGCAAAGTTACTGATAGTCAGTAGAATGTCTGAGAAAGAAAAAAAAATGTTAAATGAGTGAACTCATCATTGAACTCTGAAAATGTTTTTTTTTTTTTTTTTTTTTTTTAGCAAAAGAAAATAAATCTTCAAAAAAGGATCACTAGTCAATACAAAGTTAGACTCTCGTACACACTGCAGCTAAATTCGGTTGTCAGTTCACCTTTTAGTGCTTAATCGTGTTCTATACACTCACAATGCAGTAAAATATGGGAGTGACAACCGCACTGTACAGCCGAATTAACTCATGAAAAATACAGGTAGTGACAACTGCATTTACAGAAATTCCACACAGTGTGTACAGAACCGAACTGAACAACTAGTTGTTAACGTGCATCGGAGATGTGTCTCTCTTCTCTATGTGCGCTGAATCACAGGGAAAGCACAAGCCTTAACTCATTCGTGTTGCAAGATCTTGCTAGAAAAATCCGCGAACAAGAACAAGCCCCTAAAATAAATCCAAATTCTCTATGCTGAAAATAAGAACAAAATATTGCGACCCGTGTCTGCTCACTTTAATAACTCCATAAACCCAGCCGCTTTATGAGCCGAGTGTGTCATGTTCCGTATGATAATTTACGAAAATTCACTCCCGCATTTGTCACTCCTGAAACTTACAGTGTGTACGTGGCCAGATCTGATTTGTAGAATAAATGTGTGTGTGGTTTGAAAGCCCAAAGTAAAAACTTCCCCAGCTCAGAATAGAGCCGTAATAATATTGGTTGGACTGTGTGTGGATGACACAGTGGTGTCTTCCTGATCTCTCCAATAACTCAGCTGTTATTGAGAGCAGGGCATGAACGTGGCCCCGCACCGCCACAGCAGATAAAAAACAGCACATACACACCCAGACTTTCATTACAGGTGACCCATTTCTAAGCGCCAGTGATATAAGCTAAACACAAATCATAGCATGTTCCAACCATTAATCCAGTCCGATGTGAGGAATGTACATGACGAGCAGATATCAGTCAGAAAAGGAGAGTGAAAGGATGAAATGTGATCATGAGGGAAGAATCCATTTGTAAGCAGGAATTGAACTTGCAACCTCACATACTTCTCTAGATGGAAAGAATGAGAAAAAAGTTATGATGTTTACCAAACAGCATTGGACGGCATTTATAAGCACACAACAGCATGACCAGTGTAGTCTGATTCACAATGAAATGACTCCTTTGAGCCCGATCTTTGTAAAGAAAGACTCATTAAGAAAGACTCATTATGTGTATCCCATCTGAATCGGTTTAACGACTCAATCACTGCACTGAAATTGGAGCAGTTCAGTACTTGTATTATATAGTTAAAGTGCCCCATTATGCAATTTTAATAGTTCCTACAATAGGTTTACTTGCATCCAAGATTAAAAAAAAAAAAAACACTTTAATTTTCTCCTATATACATATATTGTATACATCAATATACATTACAGCATCAATTAAGCTTTTTCAGGCCTCAGCTACAACCACAGTGATTGAGGGAGGGTCAAATGTTGTTTGCAGTCATTCACAATATTCGAAAAAGCTTAACAGGGGCACTTTAAGACCAATTATTCTTGTAGTACTTTTGCATCCTTATAATTCAGATCGAATCCTCAGCCAATGACTTTCAAAACAATCAAGTGTTTGAAGTCCTGCAACTGTGTGACTTTGGAAGATGCAAGGTTGTTGTTTATTTCTACTTTTCTCACATCATCACTGAAGTGAGAGAGAAAGATGCACTTTCACGCCAGCCATAATTCACCATGGCCTAAAGCAGCTCTAGAGAGACGGTTCCTTGGCCGCAGCACATATTTTCACCCTGTCACCACGCCTCAGCATATGTGTCAACATAATGTATGAAACAATGCACGTGTTCTAGTCAGGGTGTTTAGTAGATTAGAGTCAAACAAACACACAACACTAGAGGTCACACCCTCATACAACTCGCTAAACACAACACTTAAATGTGCAGAAAGCGATACGCAGACCTACTTAAGGAATCACAAACAACTGAGCCAAGAACAAGTGATACAATAATACACCTTCATCTAACAATGATTAAGGTGGAGTAACACAAGCTGCTCCGAAAGATAGCGGTTTCTCAAACTTTTTGATGCAGCTAAACATAAATGCAGCTCTATGTATTAGGCCTATACGTATAGTATAGTACTGTATCTATTAAGCCCAACTTATATACTGTGTGAAAAATAAAAATTGTACAGATGCAAAATTATGCAAATAATGCAAATATAAACAACTGACTTTAGAGAAAAAATAAATGTAAAATTGTAAATTTAATGAAAATCTAGGTTTTGGAAAAAAGCCATAGAGAGCTATTAACCTTTTGACGGGTTTCTGTTTACAGAAATAGACTGTAGGTTGGAAGATGGGCGTGGATGGATGCTGTGTGACAGATGGAACAGAGGATGGTTAGATGAAGCTATCGTGCTATCGCGCTTTCGTTCTATGTAACACTGTATGACCTGACATCACCACATGAGCTGATGGAGGGATGGCACAATATGTCAAAACACAATAACTTAAGTGCATGAAGTCATTTAAACACTCTCTTCTTAATGACTTTTGTTTTTGTTTCTTTTGAGTCCTAAAGGTGAATTGTTGTCATGCACATACAACACAACTGGCAAATATTGGCACATATGCCCATGCAGGAAGTAAACTGAATAACAATTTGCCTTTCAAAAATCTAGATATGCATGTGAGTATACGGCAACTACAGGTCTGCAGGTAAAAAAAAATCAGCATGTTCAATTCAAGATAAGACTGACCCAAGGTCAGTTAGTGGCTCTGTTCCAGAAACTAGTGTGCTGCCTTGCTTTTTACTGCCTAGTTGCTTTTTAAGGCAGCATCCAAACCACTGCTTCTATACATTCTTAATGTAGACCAGCTATGTGGTTTCTGACTGTAATTTCTGTCAGTGGGCCTCTATACATTCTTATCATTATAAACTTTTATGTTTATGACTCTTAATTTATGTCTTTCATTGTTGATATTATTTCATTTGTCTGTCTGTCTCATTTTTATTTTTATGGTATTTTGATTGATGTCTTTTATGGTGTGTTGTAAAGCGTGTTGGTCAGCTGCTGCTGTATAAATGGTGCTCTATAAATAAACTTTGACTTTGACTCAAATGTGATCTCACATATAATCTATCTGCAAAGCTCTACACAGGCAGTAAATCTGGGTTTTGTATACGAATAGTGTTCCTCATGCAATGAACAAGACAGTTGATTCCAATTTGATTTTTCCATGTTACTTACTCAATATTAAAGTTTTGCCTCTTTGTCACCATCTCTGTTTGAAACCTACAATTGCAGTTATTTGTGGAATTATCATCTTTACTTGAGCTGTGCATCGGCACGGCTTCTCAACGTAATGTTTTGAGGAGAATGTGTGGCTGTCAGTCACCGCACCGGTGGATGGTACTTCAGAATCACAGATTGTAGTCTTGGAAGTATGACCAAAATAAGAATTGTCACCGGAGAATGTCATCTGAACAGATAAGGTAACAAATCTGCCACGTTTGTTCTGACCAACTGAGGAAAAAAAAAAGCATTACAATAAATCGCGCTGCCAGTGGTGATTAAATCTAACGATCACTTAGCTCATATTGCATCAAACCGTGAAAATTGTTATCATTGTTATACTTTGTTCTCAAATTGTTAATGTAAACAACATCAGCATTGCATGCCTACGTGTATTTAGTGTGTATTAGTGTTACCTGTAGATTTCAATATATGTACAGTCTAATCGTAATCTCTAATTGTCCATCTGTCATACCATACAATCCGCCATCAAAATAAGTTTAATTATTCCAGCTGCTGTGAGAAAAGGCTGTAAATGATCTGCCACCTGCAGCATCCTCACATGCAAAATAGCCTACTAGCTGGGCCTCCTTCTTTATGTAAACAGACGTGACGTAATGATGCAAAGATGAACGGTTGGCATGCTCAAATTTCCCGTGGAAACCTACCAGTACCACCTGAATTAGAAAACATTATTACAAGCTTACCGTTGTGAATCGGGATAAGGTAAGGAGATAGTTTTGAACACTGGCTGGTTATGTACTTAATCAAAAAATTGATTTTGGATAGTTTTTAACCGAAAAATTTACGGACGGCAGCTTTAAACTGTAAAATAAAAAAACTTACATAAATACTGGGTAAAATAGCTGACTTTTATTTACAGTACAAAGATGAAAACTAGCTGCTTTGTCAAAATTATACCAAAAATACTGAAGGAAATATCTTACCATATTTGGGAGGGGGCCTTTGAAAACTGTGTCAAAAAGGTTGAAAACCTGTGATGCCTTGAAATACTGCCTACGTGAGCAGCTCACTAGTTTTGAAGCAGAGCCTGTGAGATGATTTACCTTAAAACCGCAAACTTATTTTCTGGCCAGATGTGCCTTGTTTTTGTCTATATGTCCATCTGTATGTGAGTTGAGCAGAGAGGAATGAAGGAAATGAGATTTTCAGTCCTGGGATGAGGATGTGTCTGAGTATAGTGCTGCTTGTGAGTGTCTGACTCTTTGGGTCATGATCGCCTGGAGTAAGAGAAGAGAGGAAGAGGTGCATGTGTCGGTAATTAGTCAGCAGGGCAAAGCTGATAATAAAAGGTTTCAGGAGTGCAGTTCTGGGACAGTGGAAATTAACCCTCATATAATCAACCTGCAAAAATACCTTGTGAGTATAGAATGAGTGATGAAGGATTTACAGCATCAGCAAAAACTGTCAATGGAATTAGGAGCTATAATCTATAATCTCTATATAATAATAATGTTTCTTGTGAATATGCATGAGTTGACATATGCACTGTTCCAAAACATGGATGACCAATGTAGACAGCATTTAATGCATCATAAACACTCACCTGACACATTGCCTGCCCCAAAAGGTAGACAGAACAAATATGCTGCCTCATAAGAAACCTCTTTATGGTCAACTTCTAAGGAAGCACTGCATGCAGCCTTCGTGGTGAAGGCAATCCCAGAATGCATCATGCTGACCTGAGTGAAAACATACATCTAAGATGGTAGACAAAGTGAAACATACTGTATGTTGCTTATTTTTCCATACAGTACTAAGTAACTACTTTTGCATTTTAATGAATTGGTGGCTTATTTGCATGATGGTTAGATTGAGGGGTACTTACTTTTTCCCTAAAAATCATATATTTTTGTACAAATCAAATCATACAAATTCATACGAAAACACCATATTGTCAAACGGTTATGTTTTCTCATGAGGCTGGATTGTTCTCATAATTATTGTTCTCATAATGAACTGCAAAAAAGATGGCTGGTCATTTTTATCGATTACCTTAAACATATAGAATACCATTTTACTAACAATTAACAAGAAACAAGTTCAATACATTGAAAAGACATAAGGTGTGTCTTTTTTGGTCCTCATGAGGAAAACAGCTTATAAATCACTAACTGATGTTTTTTGAAAACGTAAAAATTCAAAAAGTTTTCTGTGATGGGTAGGTTTAGGGTTAGGGGATAGAATATACAGTTTGTACAGTATAAACATCATTATGTCTATGGAATGTATCCATAAAACATGAAAACGTGTGTGCATTAGTGTGTTTCTGCAGTGTTCAATACCTCAAGGTTTAGTTGGTTATCTGATTTTTAGTGTCTTGCGAGTGTGTGAGTGTCTTTACTGTGTTTGCGTGTTTATGTGTGACATGCATTATCTGCGGGAATGCATTAGCAAACATATTTACAGAAAAGCTTTTATCGTTGTCTGACACCTAAGGAAATCCCATGGTCATTGCGATTCAAAAGCACTGAAAATGTGCCAAGATACTAAACAGATGAGGGGAATTTACAATCAAAGCAAGTGGATAAAGGCGTCGGCTTAGCTTCCTCCTGACCCACACACACATTCCCTCCCACTGAAGACATGCTCAACACAGAGACATGCTGCAGATGTAATTAATTTTACATAATAAGAGATTATTATCTCAATGTCACATGAGTTTGTTGTGGAACATGTCGCCTGGCAGCCTTACACAGTGTTCCCTGTTGTTTAAATCAACCTGCTTTATAAACAAAGGAACACCTTATCTTGCCAATATTTTGCCAATATTCAAATGTGTTACCATCATCATATGATACTACATGACTCCTTTATGTAGATGTTTCATATCTGTTTAGTATATGCATACCCTGCATATGAATTAATTGTGACTTTTAGAGAAAATTATGAAATTATGAAAAAAAAAAAAAAGGTCTTTGCGTTAAGATAAGTTTAATACTTTACATTAGATGTTTGGAACAAATCAACATTATCACTGCTGCATTGCAAATGCTTTATTAATGTGCAAACTAAAATGAACAAATATTAGGGTGAATCTTGTGGAAACTGTCAAGAAATTGTCATATTTCAAAATAAAAAATATATATATTTTGCTTAAAGAAATAATAATAATACTAAATAATAAAATAATAAAAAAAAAAAAATATACAGTAAAGTCTTAGGCACGTCAGTATTTTCACCCCCAAAAAAGCGTTTTAAGCCAGTTATTTATATCTTGGAGACACAGCCACAGTTCTTCTGGATTTAGTTTGTCTCAGTTTCATCTGTTTCTTCATGTAATCACAGATGGATTCGATGATGGTGAGGTCAGATCTCCGTGTGGAGCAACGGCTGTTGTCAGACTCCTTGTGCATTCAAAAATCTTGCTGGATTCTTACAATTAATGCCAAAATGAATGTTTGGAAATGTAAACTGATATTTCTGGGACTTCAGAAACTTCTGAAAGTCAGCAATTACTTAATTACTTAGAAGACATGTTAGGGTTTTTTAGAGATATAATGTTCCAGCAAGTCTGCTTAATCAATTACCAAAGAAGCATGTCAAAATTATTCAGGAAAATAAAAGATAAAATGTTGTGTAGCAAAAATGAGTACACCCTCCTAAAAGTTAGTAAATAAAACAAAATAACAGGTAAGTATGTTGAACCAAAACATTTAAAGAGAAGTAATTTCTTGACAATTAAAAGTGTTATATAGCCCACTGAATCATTCTCAGACTTAATGCTGACAACAATGGAACCACTTGGGAGAGAACTGTCAGGAGACTTATTTCTTAGCACAAAAGAGGACAGTGGTACAAGAAGATTACCAAATCATTGTTTTAAGTGTGAAAATATAGCAAAAGTAACACAGAAATTCAAAAACAATGGACTTGACAGGCCCCTGAAATAATCAGGCCTTCATTTTAAGCTTTCATTTGGTGATGAGGGATTTTTTTGCTAGACAAAGAGCAGGAGAAATACCAAGTGAGTGTCTCAGAGCCGGCAAAAGCTATGAAAAGAGTGACTGTTTATCTCACAGAGCAATACTTTGGTCTCATGAGACCAAATCAATCATTTTGGATCTAACAGCATCCAAAATGTTATGGTGTTGCTAGAGAAGTGCCTGGTTCCCACAGTAAAGTTCAGTGGTAGTAAAGCACTTATATAGGCATGTATGAGTGCTGAAGGTATGAGGGAGTTTTGCTTTATCAATGCTTTCATGAATTCCCACACCACTGTGTAATTTAATACACAAACTTGAAACAGAAGATGTTACCCTTTCCTCATTCCCTGCATTGTTGGGCATTTTTTCAACATGACAATGAGGATATGCATTCTCCCATTCTCCTTCTGTGGACATGTATTACACTCAGTCTTAACACTCTTGAGCACCTGTGGGGGATTCTGTAGAGACGAGTTGAGCAACACTCCTCATTAAAGATCAGGGCATTTAAAGAGCTCATCATCCAGGAGTTTAACAGGACAAATGTGACAATTTGCAATGAACTTGTACACTCCGTGCTAAGAAGGGTCAGAGCAGTATATGTATATTCAAAATTATGGAGGGTTAAAATTAAGTACTAGAATATTATACATTTGTTGAATTAAATCTAGGATGTACTCATTTCTGCAATCCTTAATTTAAACACAATTGGCTAATTTACTTAATTTATGGCTATTAATGACATATATTTCTCAGTTTTTATTATGTATATGTTTAATACTTTTTAGTTTTGCCATCTTTCCTTGAATTGTATTAGTGATCATAAAGAAAATACATCTTTTATATTTGTTCAAAGGGGCTGTACTCATTTATGCTGTGCACTGTATAGTTGAGAAATGATCATATTTCAGCCCAAAATCAAAAGTAAACAAAAAAAGAAATTGTATTTTGCATACATGAATAAACTTTTATATAAACAAATATTACATAATTATAAATAAATAAAGAATTTAGTTTAAATCTTGCAATCTTTCAGTTGAAATATATATATACTGTACACACACACACACACAATCTCAGACCAATGCACATATAAAAAACATATACACACAGAGCACACTTTTTTTGATGCATCTTCAAACAGATTCAATCTGAGGCACAGAAAGAGGGAACTCGGCCACTGGCGACTTGTGCAGAGAACAATGGAAGATCGAGCTGACACGATCATAGTGCACAGATTTGTCCAAGCTTACTCAGCATTTATGACACATTCCTGAAGGTATGACAACATGATCAATGTTACATACAAAAGAATCAAAGAGACAGAGGCTCAAGTTTTTAACTGAACCATAAGAAGTCTGTGGGAAAGCTTACATGATTGATACACGAGTTTCCCACATGTCAGCCAACAAAAGCGCATTAAAAGCAGCACTGCACTTTAAAAGACACAAACTATACCTCATTTTGAGATCAAAGTATATTAAATTAATATTTAGACATTTTCCAGATAAATTACATCAGATAAAGTTATCTGTAACGGAGTGAGTTCACTCGGCGGGTCCAGAACAGACCGCATGACATCATTTACTTTCTCAAACACTTCAAAGAGCAAACATTCCCTTTTATTATATTTCTAGAAATGTGAAGGTCCAGCAGAGAGCTTCATTTGCTTAAATGTAATAAACTGCCCAGATGAATAAGCAGTGCAACTTAAAGTGCCTTTGTGAGACTGCAGAGATGATGAGAAGTGATGTCAGAAAGAAGAGCACTTATATAATGTGAATAATCTCCACAATGTTCTGTAGGTGAGCATGTTCCCATTGCTTGACACAAACGGAGACAGAAGCAGGTGAGTTCGTGCAGCAAAGACGTGGCTTCAGGCCGGGGGGGCGCTTCCTGCTCGTGCTGCCAGCAGCTCTCAAACCTCCCCTTAGCTTATTAATAAAGACACTTGGCAACCAGCATCCGAGCCAGAGCATCTGCCCGTTCTGAACGCAGGGACTTAACGTCAGAATATATCACTCTTATATGCTAAATGACCTTGGGCTGCCCACATACGTACAGTTGTATCTAATGCACGATCTCCGAGGCATCTTAGAGAGGGAAAACAAACTGCAAATCAATTCTGAATTTTGCCACAAGGTTTCCTGGTCACCATTATAAACCAATGTCACCTTCAGAAGGAATACAGATAGTTATTGCTGTGCTATCCATACTCACAGAGCCTTTGCTTGCGTTGCAGGTTACATAATTGTTTTCCTGATGGGACCAAACGCAGGCCCAGGCTATAACCAGACACACAAATAAATGGGCTATATTGCCTATTGAGAGGCATGGGACAGTAATGGGCATCAGTTTGTGGGCATTGATCCCTTTCCACTATCCAGCATCGACCCTCCACCACAGCATCCTGTGAGGATATTGGGTCTCTTTCTTCCCTTTGCAGAGCTAAGGTTACAGCGACTAGATTCTCATTCCAGGAGGAACCTAAGCCTGTTTATCCATTTGTTTGTTTTGGTGGAAATCTCTTGTCTGTTCATGAGGGTAAAGGGCGCCTCTTCTCTAAAACATTCCCAGACCCCAGCTTTACAGCTCTCTTGGCTGAGTTTCAGCGGGAGATTCAGAGAAAGCTTTGCTTGGATGTCTGCGAGTGTAAGAATATAAAGCTCCAGAAATATAGGAGGATTTGCAGCCTGTTTTTCTTGTAGGACCTTTCTATACAGGCAGTACTGTGGATGCCTGGTTGACTCAAAGCATGCTTTCCAATTCAAAAAAATGGAAAAAATTGCTTCCCATTATGAAATGTTCTATAAACTTTGTGTTCAGATTAAATTTTGCCATTCAGAGGCAACATTGCATTTGGAAAATACAAGAAAATAAAAAAAGAGGGACAATTAATTTCAATGGCACCTTAAGTTAATTAAATATGGACAAACCCAGCGTTTGGGTTGTATATATATATATATATATATATATATATATATATATATATATATATATATATATATATATATATATATATATATATATATATAATTATTATTATTAATTATTATAAAATGCTGGGTTAAAAACAACCCAAGTTGTTAAATATGGACAAACCCAGCGTTTGGGTTGTTTTGACCAACCTGCTGGGCAGTTTTATTTATCTCAACTATTGTTTAAAAATTACTACATGGCTGACTTAAAATGAACCCAAAATAGGTTGGAAATTATATATCAGACACATAATTAATAGAGGCAACAGTAATAACCAAAAGGTGAACATTTATTAATAAGAAAATTAATAAATGTTTATTATTTAATTATTATTTATTAAACTTACTAATAAATATTAATTTATTAAACATATTAATAAATGTTAATTTCCAACCTATATTTTGGGTTCATTTTAAGCAAGCAATATAGTAATTTTTAAACAATAGCTGAGTTAAATAAAACAACCCAGCAAGTTGGGTCAAACATTTAACCCAACCGACGGGTTCGTCCATTTTAAAAAATAAATAAATAACAAATATAGTTTAAAAATTTCCTCTCTACAGTCTTGAAAATTCCATATTTTAAAAAAAGGGTATAAGAGGACATATGCAAAAAAATATTATTAGTTAATTTAAAATCAATTATGCTGAGCTAAATTTAAAACAAACAAGACTCTTAACAGTGTTAGATACTGATAATACTGAAAACATTTTTAGCATTTCACAGTTCATCATGCTGTAATTCTGCATGCAGACCACATTGTGACTGCAACATTGTAGACTTCCTCTGCACTGCAGCTTTCACAAATAAACACAGAGGTGATGGCGAATGTTATGAACCTAATTTAAAATCTGCCTTGAACAGCAGAGCTTCAATTACGGTGTCTGTGTGATTGACAGGGTGATCGTCCTCCCCGTTCTCAATGAGGGGACCCCTGTGGGAGCCGGGACTTATATGAAGATGAGACTCTCGCCTGATAGGCTGTCTCTTCATCAGACGAGGCTAGACAGAGAGAAGTGTGTCTCATTTAAATGAGTATGCTGTGCATAGTTGAGGAGAACACAATTGAGACTATCTCAGATATGTCCTTCACAGGTACTGAATTAGATACGTAATTTTATTATATATACACTCAAGATTAAAGATGTTAGATGTTCTGTTCACCGTTTACTACCATTCAAAAGTTGTTGTTGTTTTTTTTTTAAATAACTTCAAGGCCACATTAAATTGATCAAAAGTTACAGTAAAGACATTGACATGAGATGTCTTTTTTTTTATTTAATCTCTCTCCAAAAATGTCTCGTTTTGATATTGCAGGATCTGTGACATCACACTGGCAAACACATTTGCATATGACTGCCTCCAGAGCCAGACATCAACGAATAGTTTAGAAGAAATTGTTGAATAAAGTCATTATTTTTGTTTTGTTTTTGCGCACAAAAATGATTCCCGTTGCTTCATAACATTACGGTTGAATGACTATAGTCACGTTGACTTTTTTTAACAATGTCATTACTACCTTTCTGGGCCTTGAATGTGGTAATTTCGTTGCTTTCTATGGCCTCTCGGATTTCATAAAAAAATATCTTAATTTGTGTTCCGAAGATGAACGAAGGTCTTGTGGGTTTGGAATGACGTGAGGGTGAGTAATAATGACATAAATTTCATATTTGGGTGAACTCACCCTTTAAGTGTATTAAGACTCAAGGCCAATGCTAATCACAGGCAAATGTTGCACAGCCAGCATAGCAACAACACAAATCACCACTGTAGAAACATTAATGTTTTTTACATTATAAAGGAAGAAGAGGCAAAAAGATGGATATTACCAAACTTAAGATAGTTTGTGATTGTATGGAACTAATCACAAAGGCATAAAAAATACAAATCCATGAAAAAAAAAAAAAAAAAATCCTGCTTAAACCAACCTAATCTGGCTTGCTGGTCTTAACTCTTTTACACTTGTCTCATACTGGCCAAGCAGGTATGGCTTGGCAGCCAGCTGGTTTTCCAGCTGAAAAGTGTCCTTTACCCCTCTAAAACAAGACTAGGAAATCAGCTTAAGCAGGTTTAAGCAGCTTTTTTCCCAGAAGGAATATCCTCCTCCTCCCTTTGCTGGTATAAAGAAATATTTACACTATTATAAGGAATAATTTAATATTTACAGAGTCTTTTGTTCTTAACAAAGCTGCTCGAGCAACAATAATTCCAAATGTAATACAAAGTCAATCCACCAAGAAGCGTTCCAGTGACTGATTGTGAAAGAATCCTCAATCATCTCATTTTCTTAAAGGAAAAGTCCAAAATGTATATTTTAAATCATTTACTAACCTTCATGTTGTTCTAAATCAGAATTAGATTCTTTCTTCCATGAAATTAAGGAGATGTTGGGCAGATTGTCTTAGCTTGTTTTCAAGGGAAGTGAATGTTGATTTATGCTGCCAAAAAGTAGAAACAAAGTAGCGCATACAGTACAACATACATTTAAAGTCATTGATAGCTTTGTGTAGGTAACCGAGCAAAACTCAAGCCATTATTAATTGATAAACTTTCCCTGTTCCTTTAAGACTCAGGTGAGTCCTCGTTGTGCTGTCAAAACAGTAATGGTAAAAGTAAGCTACATATCTTCAGAAAGATGTATGAAAGAACAGACATTAAAAGTTTCTACTGTTCCTCGGTTATAGACTTGGAAAGGACACCATGACTCAGTTCCCCAGAGTGCAGCAGCAATATGTTTTAAATGAGGTGTTTGTGTTAAAGGGGCCCATGCCGTGTTATTTTAATGGTCTGGAAACCACACTCCAATATAGAGAAGCATTATTATAGTCCTAAATCAGTAGGCAGGAGCCGAGCTGCATGGGAATTTCATTAATCATGTTCTGGAGGTTCCTGTGAACTCACACACACATACATTAACATACGGATGTATATACTCACATACAGACATAGGAGGAGCAGATACCTGGAGTTATTCTATTGAATCTGCAGTCTAATGGATTTACTATAAAGAAACTAAATTATATAAATGCAGAATCAATGTGATTAGTTTTTACTTATATAAATAATTTGTATATAAATATAAACACACATTACATATAATATATAAATAAATAATAAATCACAAATGTAATCATACCTAACATTAAAATCTGATATATGTATATTTATATTGTAATACATTTTTTTCACACTGAATCTCCCAATTAATGTAGACACTTCTTGGTGTTGAAAGTGGAACCCTGATCCCATGATCACATACTGTAACGCTATAGCCATGAAAGGAAAAAACAGATGCAGTGTTAATTGCATTAAGTATTTTTAACAGGTTAAACTGAAATTAATTTTTGACAGCATTATCTTTTATCTTTTGACAGTATAGTCACATTAGGAAAAAAACTTTACTGCCTAAACAAGGCCACAGTTCTCAAGATGAGACTGGATGACACTTAATTTTCTTAAAATAATAATTAAGGTTAATTTTGGAAATCTAACTAATGCTGCATGATGCTGAAGGCCTGACCTGTGCTCTGTTCTCAACCCTCCAGCTTCATAATGGAGTCATTAATGTTGGGATTAATGATCTCTCAGGTCATCGGCTCATTGTAATTGCTCACTTCACTTCAGAAGCACATATATGAGGAGGGATTATACTGTGGTTATGAGGTCTGGAGTGTGTGTTTGTTTGAACACAGAATATGTTATTAGGGGAAAAGAGACCTCAAGCTTTGCCTGACCTGAATGCAATAACAGTCTTATCCATGCAAAACCAAAACATTCTCACCACATCAGAACACCAGTCATATGAAACACAACAAATAAACTAACAATCATGATCTTTTAATAAAAAAAAAAAGCACTATGAAGTAAATTAACCATTCAACCTGTGCACTATACATTTCAACTTTTCTGAAGCAATTACATTTTTAAATAAACATGTTTCCCTCAAAGCTCACATTTGAAATCCTTTTGAAATCCATTTGAAATCCTTCAAAACCAGTTGATAATGGCTTATGAGTGACTTTGTGGGGGACAGCGATACAAGTCAATTGTGTTGGCAGTAAAATGACTGGATAATGTGTTTTACATTCTTCATTTGGCATCATAAAAGCAACCGTGTTAGTGTATAAATCAGCCTGTGTTGTATCGTTTTCATGCCATTATAAATGGTGCATATGGATGTGGATATGTGCTCAGTTTAATTTCTTTCTTGAGTATAGCTTTAATAAAGCTAGCTGACACACATGAAAAAGAGATTTTTTACATTATCAGATGTAGACGCATAAAAAAGTAAAGAACCTTTTGAGAGTAAATAACTTTTTTATTATTATTACATATGCAACATGTATTTTTTTTTAACCATTTGACTTCTGTTTGCCAACTTGGTACTTGACTTCAACAAAATGTCCTATAAAACAATAAAAAAGATTATATCCTTCCTTGTTAGATTATTGTTTAAAACAAAGCTAGAGCATATTATTGTTTATGTTAACAAAAATAAATAATTAAGATTAAATTTGTGGCTATTTATTGGAATTATATAAAAAGCAATACAATAAAAGATGCTAATGTTCAATAAATAGTTCAATTGTTAAATTGTCAAATTAAAACAAAAATATGCAAATATAGTTAATTAGCCTAACTATCAACAACATTCATTTTAAAGTCATTATAAAAAAAAAAATGTCATGTTATTTGTGGTATTTATGTTTTATGGGAAGAAAAAAAAAAAGAGAAAGAATAAGTGTAGCCACCAGAATAAGTTTTCAGCCTGTAAATGAAATATGCATTATTCATTTAGAAAAAAAAATAAAAAATAAAATAAAAATAAAAACACATGGACAAAAGGTGCCTCTCGTCTCTAATGGCTGATATTTTCAAAACAATACAAAACTTGCATTTTTACAATTTGTGGCTGATTACTATAGACTATACTGGAAATGCAGTTATGGCCTTTCACTTAACATCTTAATTATTCATCAATTAGTTCTATTTTGTCTCTTGAATAAAAAGCTTTAATTGAATCTGGCAGCACACATTATGCATTATGCATTATGCAGGTCTAAAATGTTTTTCACTATGAGTGTACCGGATGCATTCTCTGATATATGACTATTACACCGTGTGCAGAATTATTAGGCAAGTTGATTTTCTGATCATATTTTTTTTCCAAGCACATTTTAACAATTCCAAACCACATCAATCTTAATAACTACTATTATTTTTTTATTTAATCATTTATAAGTGATATATAATTGTTCATGAAGGCTGGAAATGTAAAACGCCTTATATTCAGGTGTGCATAATTATTAGGCAGGTTTTCTTTTAAAGGCAAAAAGAGCAAAAAAAGAGATTTAAATCAGACTGAAAAGTCAAAAATTATTAAATGCTCATGAGAAGGATGCAATACTAATGCAATACTAGAAATTGCAAAGTTAAGGCATGACCACTGGACAGCAAAACGCTCATTGGGTCAGCAGCAGTGTTGCCAACTGCTTTCAATTGAAAATAGCTAAAACTGGTAGCTAAATGTCACTAGATGACATCATAATGGCAAATTCATTGATCTATATACTGTCAAACCAAAATTTATTCAGACACCTTGAACATTTCATTCATTAATACAGTTTATTCACTATAATATGACAAGATCTCAGAGTTAAACTGTGTCAGAAAAAAATAATCTTAATTATGTCAGATAACACTTAAGCAAAACATGGTCAGGTCAAAGTGTCTGAATAATTTTTGGTTCCGAATTTTTATCAGTTTTACTGGTAGTTCACTGTATGAAGAATTTTTGGGTATAATATGTCAGTTTACTTTATTTTGCTGTCCTCACTTACATAAATGAACTATAGTGTCCTGCACCCAGCAAAAATATATCAAAAATATAAAAAATGTCTGAATAATTTTTGGTTTGACTGTAAATATGAATCAGTGGGCAAAATAAGAATCTAGATAAGCTTTATCCAAGAAGTTGGTAGATTTGTCCCTAAACTTTTGAAAAAAGTCTCAAAAGGGGTGGGGAAGTCACTAAATCTATTGACAAAATCGCTAAATCGGCAACACTGGTCAGCAGGGTCAGACAAAAACAGGTGGAGAAGAAAAGACACATGTTAACTGCAAAATAATTAAGAATTAAGGTGAAAAAGTAAGTGTGAAACTATCAGGAACCCTTTAGTCTCCAGCGCCACCATTTTCCAGGAACTGCAACCTACCTGGAGTCTCCTTAGGTTAGGTTAAAGAATCCTAAAAAATGACCCCCAGAATCACAAGCTAAAGTGTTGTAAAATACATCATGAATACTGTTTTATATATATATATATATATATATATATATATATATATATATATTAGGCTTTATAGACAGACAGATTGAGAGTGACTCTTGAAGGACCAGCACAACATCCTCTTGTACCACTGTTTGAAGAGTTTATCTTCCAGAATCTGGCAGTAAGGTGTGGAAGGTCATTTTTATTCCATATCTGCAAGACGGACTTTTCAGGATAGGAGATATACTAAAAATAAACTCCCAAAACTTACTGCCAGATTCTGGAAGATAAATTCTTCAAACAGTGGTACAAAAGGATGTGGTGCTGGTCCTTCAAGAGTCACTCTCAATCTGTCTGTCTATAAAGCCTATAAAAACCAAAAACCAGTGTATTTCACAACTCTTCAGCTTATGATTCTTATTAAGTGGGGGTCATTTTTTAGGATTCTTTAACCTAACCTAAGTCTCTGAGATCCTAACACCTTGCACTTCTGGAGACTCCAGGTAAGTTGCAGTTCCTGGAAAATGGTGGGGCTGGAGACTACAGAGTTCCTGATGGGTTCACACTTACTTCACCTTAACTCTTAATTCTTTTGCAGTTAACATGTGTCTTCTTCTCCACCTGTTTTTGTCTGACCCTGCTGACCCAATGAACCTTTTGCTGTCCAGTGGTCATGCCTTAAATTTGCAATGTATTGCATTAGTATTGCATCCTTCTCATGAGCATTTAATAATTTCTGACTTTTCAGTCTGAGTAAAACATTTTGCCTGTAAAAGAAAATCTGCCTAATAATTGTGCACACCTGAATATAAGGCGTTTTTTAATTTCCAGCCTTCGTGCGCAATTATATATCACTTATAAATGATTAAATACAAAATTAATAGTTGTTATTAAGATTGATGTGGTTTGGAATTGGTAAAATGTGCTTGGGGAAAAAAATATGATCAGAAAATCAGCTTACTTAATAATTCAGCACACAGTGTAGATCTATATAACGGTGAGTTCTGAACCCTCCATTAAGCTTATTACTAGTTTCTATTTACAAAATATGATTGAACGTACAAAAAGATTCTACAAATTCTGCTCTGGTTTTATATTTGGTATCAGAAATGACCAATTAAATATCACTTCAAGACATGATTTCTGTTACACAATATAACCAGATTATGTCTGAATGTTATTTTGCTAAATGTCACAGTGCACTCAGAACAACTTCAAACACAAACAACAACTCAGAGTGAATTGCGCTCAGACTCCATCATCCTCAAACCCTCCTGCAAACAAAACTACACAAACAAATGAACAGCAGTCATGTATTTCATTTTGCAAATTGTTTTTTTTTCCCTCTTCTTCTGCTTGTCTTGCACACCTCATTATCAAAACAATTGTATTTGTATGCTAATTACCGTTTCCCCTGGCACTCTGTATATTTAAATTTGATTAGAGTGATATTTATTAAGACAGGTCAGAAAGATGTCAGGATGGCATCTCTCCCTCCACTGCACCTCCATTATTTTTCTTCTCACTCTACGCTGCTTCTCATATTCCTCTTTCATTAGTGCTATACTGTCCAGAAATTAACCAGGACTCGGGGGAAGATGCTACATCAAAATGACAAAATGCATTTAGAAATGTTTTAAAAGTGGAGGCAAAAATGTGATCCCATAGTGCATTACTCTTATTGTATCTGTTAACATTTGATATATTTCATAATCTATAAGGCCTCTGATGGGTTATTAGTTGTCAGATTTGTTTTAGTATTCTCAGAGTGTTGTTGAAAACGTACACTCAGCAACTCTAAAACTTGATCACATCAATATCGGTAGACAGTCAAGAGCTGTATAATATAACAGAGTGATAATTATAAATAATATCAAATTTATTCTACTGTTCATTAGTTAAGATCAGTGTTAAGGAGAAATTACCAACTTTGAATATGAAATAAACAGCAAACACAGGCAGCTCTTTGGCCAAAAGAATGTATCCTAAAGGCAGTATTATCATAGTGCCTATTTGGTATATTCTTCACATCTGGAGCACGACTATGAGCTTTAAAATGCTGCCAACATATAGATTTGGGAACAAAGCCATCAAAAGAGGGAGAGCGAGAGAGAGATTTTAATATATAATTATATCTGATTGCATGTTCTATGCTCCAGTGCTCTTGAGTTAAGCTGGTTTGTTTCACACTTCTTGTCGCTGTCATCACAGTTATCTTTAGCACTGTTATTATATCTGTCAAAATCACTGTAACTATTCCTCCCTCCATGGTAGCTGTCACGGCTCTTATACATCATGGTTATTCTGATATCTCACCACTGTGTGCTGCATAAAAAGACACAATATCAGTACAATCACTGTCACTCTAGTCAGTGTCACTATGGTGCTATAGTTAACGCCATGGTGATTATTACAGTTACTGCAATTACAGTTAGCACTACTAATGCACGGGGGCTCCAGGGACCCTCTGCATACCAGCCAAATATATTATAGTTAAATTTGCTGTTTTACTTGCATGCACATTCTCTATGATATAACCAATGAGGGCTATAATACCTGGGAAGCTATCAATTAGCATTTTCATTTCAAATGCTTTTGGGGAAAAAATGACATCTATTATAATATAATTAGATATTTCCAATTTATACACTATTGTTCAAAAGTTTAGAGCCAGTGATACCTGCTGGGTTAAAATGTGTAACCCAACTTGCTGGGTTACTTTAACCCAGCATGGGTTCTGTCCAATATTTACCCAGCGCTGTGTTGCCAATTAGATTTTTAACCCAGCCATTTTTAGAGTGAATGATGCTGAAAATTCAGCTTTGCCATCACAAGAATAAATTAAATTTTAAAATATATGAAAATACTAATTATTTATTTTAAGTTGTAACAATTTTTCACAATATTGCTGTTTTTACAGTCTTTTTGACCAAATAAATGCAGCCTTGGTGAGCATAAGAGACTTCTCTCAAATACAGTAAAAAAAAAAAATCTTTCTGACTCCAAACTGAAAAGTAGCTTGCAAAACATGCTTTAGGCCCCCAAAATGGTGTAGTTATGGCATCTGCCAGCAGGGGCTGACTAAACCATGCTAACCAGCCAAACCTTGATCCCTTGGGAGTAACCTGGTATTACAAGTCTGGCTCAAAGGTATTCTTCAGTTCATAGGTTGTTCCAAACTGCAAATGAATCCATGACCCCTACAATGGCAGGTCTTTACCCAGTAGACTACTCTACCATTTCAGGCCTGGCTCTGTTGAATGACCACCTGGTTTCAGGGGTTTTATATTTGGCCACTGTGTGACATTTGTCCCGTGTTTCTGTGGAGGAAGTGCAGGTGTCGCCACAGATGACGTCCCTGTATGATTAGCGTTCTACTCTCACTGCTCTTTCTGGCTCTTGTCTAAAACCTATTGAGCTTCCTTTATTTCTGCTGTCTACACAGAACACGGTTTTCTAAGGCAGCATCCAAACTGATCCAAACTACATCGGCATCAACTCCATGCATCATTCAAACAGCAAAGACGACAATATGATTCTCTGATAAGCATTAAAATATATGGCCTAACAAAGGTGTCTTAAAAGTCATCATCATAACTTTTAGAACCTATAGCTTTTAGAACAGACTTTGCACAAAATTGCTGCCTATTTAGGCAGCCTATAAGATTTGAAACTGCGCCTCTGAGGTCAA
Organism: Hypophthalmichthys molitrix; assembly: GCA_037950675.1. NCBI lineage: Eukaryota > Metazoa > Chordata > Actinopteri > Cypriniformes > Xenocyprididae > Hypophthalmichthys > Hypophthalmichthys molitrix. The sequence goes on from CM075504.1 coordinate 23,803,248, forward strand.
AGGGCACAGTCCCCACTAATGAGATGCATGATAGAGAAATATGTATGATTACTGATTTTCTGATTTAAAATGTCTAATACTTTATTTCTGCATTGATTAGTGGTCATACATATTCAGGCTTTTGAATTGAAATTTCACCAGAGGAATAAAAAGCCTATTTTTATTAAAATGAGTAATTCATCTAAAATAGGCTGTATGTGATTAAGAATGAACAGAGGAGTTCTGACTAATGACTAATGAAATACAGACATGCTTTGTCACAGCAATAGAGAGAAATGGCATTCTCCACATATAACATGGTCATGATTGTTTTAGAGTTTGAATATTCCAAATTCAACGCCCATTCTATGGACAACATCTGCGGCATGCTCAAATAATAATTTAAACTCATTGTTCAGTTATCAATGTACAAATGTAAAGCAAATTACCCCGAAAAACATCCATTGTAAAAGGATTTCTGTGAACTTGTTTATTGAGTTGAAGTTACTGTCTGTGGTAATCAACAGTGTGCCACAGATGCTGTCAATAGACCTTAACATGTACTAAACCCTGTAAGAATCCACCACAGACGAATGTGGTTCTTACACTTCAAATAATGCAAAAAAAAGATGTCAAACTGAATTTTGTATAATGAGAAATAAAATAAAAGATTCTAAAAGAAAACAAGCAATAAATAAAAGCAATTCAACGACAAGATATGTGAAGATGCATGTGAAATCTGTGCTGAAATACAGTACATTAATCACTGATCATTTTCAATATGTATTTAAATGCGGTCTGATGCAGTCACAGATGTGTCCTAATATGGGGGTGGGGGAAATCAACCTGATCTCATGAGAAAAGGCAATTTTGTATTAAAATTCCCCTATGCTATTTTACAGTTTCATAAATTTGTTTTGGAGGTCTCCTACAATAGGTTTACATGCATCCAAGGTCAAAAAAACACTACATACATTACACATCACCTAATTTCTCAAAGAGTCTGAAAGAAGTCTTTGAAGAACCAGCCTCTCTAATCCCTCCTTTCCGCGAGCCTACTCTGCTCTGATTGGTCAGATGGCCCAGTCTGTTGTGATGGTCTACTGCTTACAGTGTGCATTAAAAACGAAACACCTATTACCATGTCTGAATTTCAGCTCCAGAGGCTTCCTTAGCGCTTGATACACAGTGATATGAACAATGGCGTTTCCATATCAATTCCAGCACAAAGTGGATTTACAGCACAGAAAACTTCTTAACATGTAGACAACACGAACCAAACTCAACACGAACCAAAGTAGACATGATTTGTGGGCAGCCAATGAAGAGCATAGGCTAGAATTATGCAAATTTGATAAATTGTTACATAGGTATGTAAAAGGAAGTGAGACTGGAATTGCTGATCCCATCTCTAGCTCCACTACAACCTGGTTATCCCCCTCACCTGATGTAACATCTGATATTGAGGGGGATTTAAGGGGTGTATGACATGATGGAATCCCCCCCCCCCTCCCCCCCTCCCCCCCCCCCCCACACACACAGAGCCCACCTTTCTGGCTTCCAGTATTAATCATAAAAGGTTTGCTCTTGGTTTACTCCCGCAGAAGGATTACCCTCCTCCGTACAGGTGCACCTGGCTTCATTTCCCGCAGACACATCAAAGACTGTTCAATCAGGGATTATGATCTCTAGAAATACATAATACAGCACATAACCTCACACCTGATTGCTCCAAATAAATCTGTGATTATCTGTAGCACAATAGGATTACGCCTGTCCTCAAATGGCTTATAATCATCCAGGAGGTGGGCTACGTATTTCTCTAATGGATGTGTTTTATCGTTTTCCTGTTCTTCATTTCAAGTGTTTGAGGTCAGGATAATGTAAGTGGTGCTTTGTACCATCATCTTGATAGAAGGCACCTTTATTAAAGTAGACTACAAAGGAAGTATTATATTTGAACTTCAATATGCACATAACACTTCCATAAATACGTGTACACACACACACACAAAGTGATGACACTTAAATGAAAGAGCCAAAACGAGAAGGACAATGCATAGCGCACAATGTATACTATCATATGCAATATTTCAAATTCTCGAATAGTATTATGCTACATGAATGGTAAATGACTTAAGTGTGATGTTGACTTCAATAACCTCCATGTTTACTTCCATATGACAGTGTGCTGAGTGCCGTCTTTGTTATTGTTCTTTTGTGCATGCGGGTCAGTTCAGGACTGTAACCAGTTCATACTCGAATCTGATATTGGTCACATTTAAAAAGATAACGTGAACAGCAATCAATCGATCAATCAGAATTAAGCATTAAGGCCTGCAGTGTGAATGTAGCCATAGTATGGAGTATGCATGTGAATAAAAATAGAATGAGTGTGCCATTTCAAACATCACCATGGTGTTTTTTCAGAATAATTTTGAAAGTTCTTGTAAGTACTTGAAAAGGTGCAAAAAAGCCAAATTGTTCTAAATTATACAGAGGACACAGAGAAAGAGAGCAAATGTTAAGTGAAGTTCTGAAGCATCAAGGAAACTGGCAGGTACAGGAAGTGTGTGTGTGTGTGTGTGTGTGTGTGAGAGAGAGAGAGAGAGAGAGAGAGAGAGAGAGAGAGAGATTCAGCCAGCAGACAAAACTAAAGTCAGAAATTTTCTTATCTTAATTATTTTCTTGTTATTTCTTGTTTGTAAAAAAACAAAAAAAAACAATGTATTCATGTATTTATTTACTTATTGATTTAGTAATTTCATTGATTATTTGTTCATTAATGGCCAATGCTTTGGCAATACTGTACAAGTCATGTCAATAAAGCTCATTTTAATTAAACTGAATTGTTGAATTAAAGGAGAGAGAGAGAGAGTGTGTCTGAGTGCCCACCTTCCAATCACAGTTCACCGCTCTGCTATCATTATCCACATGAGCTCTCACATTCAGCAGACTGATTGGTAATTGTTGGGTGTTCAGTTTTTGTCACCCACGAGCATCTGCGCATAATTACAGCCCATCGAAGCAGAGGCTGGTTTAAACATTTAAGAGCCAAGCTGTCCAACAGTGCCTAAATTCAAATAACTTTTATACAAACAAATGAATGTTTGCCTTCTTGTATTAATCTGCTGTATTATGCTAAATTATTATCATTTTATTTTGGATCCGACAAATATTACCTTGTTTCCCCCTAGTTTGCTTCCCTGGCACAAACAACTGAGTTTTTTTGGAAGTAGAAGGCTTAAGTTAATGACAAACAAAAACATGCAGTACATATTTTGAAAGCTTGAGCAAAATACAAGTTTTTGGATTTTCTGCAGTATTGCATTCATCAGACACAAGGGTGTGTAGCACCCAGTGAACACTGGAAACGGGCGGAGAATACTGACATAATTAGAATCATCTCATTATAATAATTGAATAGCAATACAATAATTTGTTTTCAGTGTTACCTGTATATTAAATGTATTTAATTAATTATTTTTTTGCTCTAACTGCATACTTGTCATGCAGCTGCTCTGAGGATCCAAGTGCAGTTTATTGAGGGGTAATCCAAAGATGTAATCAGTGTTGCCAATTTAGGGAAATTTACTAAATTTAGTGACTTCCCTGCCCCTTTTGAGACTTTTTTCAAAAGTTTAGGAACAAATCTAGCAAGTTCTTGGATAAACCTTATCTAGATTCTTATTTTGTCCACTGATCTATATTCATATTTATATAGATCAATGAATTTGCCATTATGATGTCATCTGGTGACATTTAGCTACCAGTTTTAGCTACTTTCAATTGAAAGCAGTTGGCAACACTGGACATAATCCAAAAAGCCTGGCAAAAGGTCAAAACACAGGGTTAACAGTCCAAACATTAACAGGGGACAGGGACAAGAACAGGAAAATGCACAAGAGACAGGCAAACAGGGTAGTGATGTTATGTATGACACTGAAGCTTCGATGTGTGTAACACGCATGCAACACAATTTCTAGTGAAGCCCCGTATCGGGGATGTATTGGTTTCCCAGAGTCACGTGATCGACGACAAATGAAGCCTCACTTTCTGTCCAATCGCGTGCACGTTCCATTTTGCGTATCGGAAAGTTTGAACCCCCAGATCTTACTTTATGAGTAGGTTTTCATTCAGACTTATTCAATTACATTTTTAAATACCCAGTCATACAATTAATATGAAGAATACAAATTATTTCAGGAAAATAAAATATTTGCCATATGCAATTCATATATGTGTAGGTTTATTTTTCTGTTACATCATATTGTGGCATTAAATGCCACATTTTAATGGGTAAATTAATTTATCATGGAGATAAATTCAACACACACATGCGCGCACTATTAGGCTTTTATAATATGAAACTGTGTGGAGGCTGCTTCATCCGACGAAGCTTCTTTCACAGGGTTTTGGCTGCTTTATTTTTTTACAAAACACCAGATGCCGCTGTTTTCGACACTCTCAAAGCTTTGAATCTTTTCCCGAAACAATGAGGGGAAGGCCTCAGTGCTTCATGAGGCTTCATTTGCCCATCACTAGGACAGGGTCAAAATCAAGGAACAGGAAACCAAATGAAAGCTCAGAAATGCAGTGCTGACTCATACAAGACTTTGCAATGAATGACAGAATGAACCAGGCTTATATAGGCAGAGACTAGCAAGCCAATGAGCAACAGCTGAATGTAATCAGGCATGATGAGTCCGGGGAATGGAATGGATTATGGGAAATGTAGTCCTTGATTAAGTGGCAATAGTCTGGGTTAGACTGCACTCTGGTGGTTGTCAAGGACACTCCACCTGGTGATCGTGACAATACTTTTGTTTATATGGAATAAATATAGAAAATAATTCATATTAATAATATTATAATATATGCACATATTTATTTATTTATTAATTTACTTCATTGAATTTGTATGTGTATTTTTTCCTCACTGCTGTACCTGATTTGCTCTGGCTGCTTACTTCTGTTTGTTTATATGGAATCTGTGTCACTACATATGCAGTTATGTACAGTATGGTTGTTATTTTTACTGATACAAAAGACGCTCACCTCAGCCCCCTGCCCCACAGTGAAGGCAGATGAAGGCAGATGAAGGTGAGGGAGTGTGTCAGATTTTAAAATCATCTGAGGATTAGAAATGTTTCTGAGATCCCTCCTAAATACTTAGCCCACCCGCTACAAAGGGCTGCCTTTGGCTAAAAGGATTTCTCTCTATAAGAGTTATTTTATCATGACTCAGTCAGTATTAAAGTGGGATTAAACCTGTTTGAAGATAAAGTGTTTGACAGCTACCAGGAGAGTCAGTGAGCAGGGAGTCTGTGATTGAGCAAAATACTCTCACAGTAATGAAGTGCAGGTCACACGGGCGTGAGGAAGAGAAGATACTACAACATATCAGTGAAGGCTTTAGTTCAGTGTAAACTGAGATAAATCTTCAGCAGGTGTGTTGAGAGGTATAGCTGCACAATATAGAGAAAATAAGGTATAGATCATGTTTATTTGCATCCAATAAATAGTTCATTGTCAGCCCAAAATGTCTAGACCCTGCTGAGAGATGCTTTCTCCCCAAAAATGTGTTCAAACCAAATAAATGTTCTTGCAAGCAACATATAATGTGCAAAAACATACTATTAAATTTAAGTTAAAACTAAAACAACTGTACCAAGTGTAAAAAAAGACATAAATCCCACCAATCACAATGCAAATGATAAATAAACAGCTGCTGACCTGTACAGCATTTTTTCTGCCATGCCTCCACCACACAAACTTCACCTTTCCATAATATTATAACATATCATAATATCATCTATGGTATAACTGAACTCATTTACATTTGCCGTATATGACTGATTTTAACATTTAAAAACACTGTATAGACCTTATGTAGACCCGCCCTTTGTCTTTTGTCTTCCGGTTTGTATTTCCACAATGATCTTACGTATTTATGAATGAACTGCTCGTTTTAAAATCTTCCGGGTCTACTGACATTATGTTAAGACATCTGCTTTAAACATTACAGTGCTCACGATAACTTTCATTAACTCTACAACAAGTAAATCCACTTCACCAGCTAATTATTCTTTGACAGCGATGCTATAAAAATGTACGTTTTGCTACAGCAAAAACGGAAGTTCAAAGACAATATTATAAAGATGGCGGTGCGCTTGTTTCTCTGGCGCATAAGGTCTATTCTAGAGCAAAGAAACACCAACTTAGATTTAGTGAGATTCATTCATATTTATTTGAATATTTTAACCACTGTTTTTTTTATGGCTGGTTCTGGAACTGTGGCATAGTTTGTTTGAGGGCCCTGTCATACACCCTGCACAATACGACGCCAGGCGCAACACGAGTGTTTTTTGCTAGTTTCAGCCTGACGCAGTTATCATTTTCACGTCTAGAGCCCAAGTCTGTAAGAGAACGTGAACGGTGAGCAGGAGAAGAGATAACCGCTCTATCGACTTAGTACTCTTTTCCCTTTTATTTTCCTTTTTCTATTTGTGACCTAAGTTGAATGTTTATTTGTATCATTTTCTCTCACTCCATCCCCATGTATGCGGACGAGTGTGACGATGTAAGTCATTTTATTAAACCCGGGGAAAATACGCCAGCTCTCGCCTCACGTGCATCATTTCCTCAAGCTCTACACATTTGTTTTTCTGGGCAACAACATTTCAACTCTGCGTTACAGCATGGGCAAACAGATGGCCGTGAGTGCATTTGCTATTTAAACAACGTGGGCGCTGGATGTGAAAATGATAATGCGTCAGGCTGAAACTAGCAAAAGACACTTGCGTCGCGCTTGCTGCCGTATTGTGCGGGGTGTATGACAAGGCCCTCCAACAAACTATGCCACAGTTCCAGAACCAGCAGTAAAAAAAAAAAAAAGCAATGGTTAAAAGATTCAAATATCAAATGAATAAATTTCACCAAATCTAAGAAGAAAAATAATACCGATTTACATTTACAATAGGGCTGCACGATTATGACAAAAATCATAATTGTCGATTATTCCCTTGAAATTGTAATTGCGATTATTAATTACGATTATCACAATTTACATTGAATGATGTATTGAATAGCTTTATACCACTGTTTGAAGCAACTGCATGCCATATTTTTGTATAAAAATAAAAACACAATTTTTTATTGTTTTTCTATAGTATTAAACCTCAAATGTCAACTATATATTGGTTTCTTCTTTAAATAATAATTTAAAAAAGTCAGCACATGCATGGTATAATAATATGGGCTTTTGCCACCAGTGTGGTTCACCGAGAACTAATGTTTCCCCCAGGGCTGGAAGTGACGTAAACTGCTGCTTTTATTTGACGGCGCTGAGAACAGTTCAGACAGATCCTGAGCACAAAATCACGCGTCTTTGTTAGTTTACGCTATGTTTAACAGTCCTAATACGTTATTGGATAGAACTGTTATACAAAGAAAGTAGACAGTATATGAAACAGTATTAATTTTTGCCGTGCCCGTCTGGTTGATGCCCAATGTCGCTAGCTTAGCAGAAATACATAATCATGTTTCGCTTGGTCTGCTCAAAGTCACCCTGGATTTTCTCCCGAGCGTAAGGTTGAGAGGTCCATCTATCACTGTTTTGCATGTTTGTAAAGTTAGTTTGTGGAGTAAATATATAGGCTGTGGACACGGCTTTTTAAAAATGGCGGGTGATGGTGTTTCGCGTGTGTTCAACATATCAGCGTACACTTATACGTCACTGGCAGCTCCTTTTATGCTGGGTTAGACCTTTTACATTCTGATGTTTTTTTTTTTTTGTTTTGTTTTTTTTATTGCAAACAATTTATAGATGACATTAATGAAATAGAGTGTATCACAGAATGTATCAACAATACGTCCAAAGTCATCTGAACATATGGAAGAGAAAAAAATTATTTGACAATGACCGTTAAAAGAGAAAGAAACATATAATAGCTTTTTTAAGAACATAAAGAAAAGCAGGAACAGAACAAAGAAAGAAAAGAGGATTAAAAAAAACACCAAAACAAGTATTAAAAAGTAATTAATTATCATGACTCAGTCTGTATTAAAGAGGGATTAAACCTGTTTGAAGATAAAGTGTTTGACAGCTACCAGGAGAGTCAGTGAGCAGGGAGTCTGTGATTGAGCAAAATACTCTCACAGTAATGAAGTGCAGGTCACACGGGCGTGAGGAATAGAAGACACAAGAGCATTATAAGGGTATATATCATGCAACATTTTAAAATGCACTTCTTTCACTTTATTGGGTATTTAGTATTTATGGTAATAACCATGTTTTCCTCCACTGAACATTATCTATTTTAGAACCCCAAAAAAATTTCCCTTTTGGAGAAATTGAGTTTTGAGATTGAGAAAGTTGACGAATACATTTATTATTAGATTCTTTATAAAGTAAAACACCTCCCAAACAACTGTGAAAGTTGTTTTGAGCAGGACTCATGGGTAAGGGAAGCTTTCATCAGACATATTAATCCATCAGGAATCGCCTTTATAACAGAGTTAAATTCTTTAAACGGAACAGGACATTGATAGACATTCATAAAACATTCATAATATAACAAATCACCATGAGAGTTAAATAGATCAGCAACAAAAATTGTTTTATTAAACCATTTATCAAAGAAGACTGATCTAGCCTATGTCTAATTTTAATATCCAAATTATTCCATTAGATGGTTTTGTGGGGGTAAAAGTTGTAGTTGTAAACCAGTTGGCAGGCTAACAAAGCTTGTTGATGAAATCTAGCCAGTTTAACAGGTAATTTACCAGTGGAGTAATTGCATTTCATCAAAAAAGATGAACCTTTTACATTCTGAAGTAGTTGTGATTTGCCTCTCACAACGTGACATGCTCATAACACACCTCTTAAACACGCAGAATGATGTAAGTGGATATTTTTCCTTGTAATCGCACCTTTGAATGATTACAAAATCATGGCATCCGTAATCGTAATCGTAATGGCGATTAGAAATTTGATTAATTGTGCAGCCCTAATTTATACTTTCATGAAAAAGTGACTTATAATGACAGTGTAAATGAAAATTCAAGGACATAAATTGTCAGTTTATAGTATGCTGTGTATTTGAATTAAGAAAACATTATACTGCATAGCAGGGCCATAACCACCATAGACATTGATAATAAATTAGAAATAGCCAAATCTGGTCTGCCTCAGCAGTCTAAGAACGCTCGTCAATGTCAAAATGATTGAGATGGCCAATCAAATTAAAAAGTAGGCGGGGTTTACGTTCTCTATTTGCTCGTGCACACAGTCTTCACAGGACCGACGGGCGCGTCAATCGATCGCTTAACGCCGTTGCAGAGGTTCTATTTTTCCGGTAAAATCACAAAACAAATGCACGCAAAAGTGTCCCTGCTCTTGATATACATCCATTGATGGACATCTTTGATTTTAATAAGGGGGGAAAAAAACTATGCGAGAGCGGATTAGAACACGCAACGTTTTATACTGCTAACATAAATTCTACCACTAGACCACTAAGGGATTCAAGTGTCTATTGTGGATCTATGTATTTATTCACTAAATTGAAGAATCTTGGAACTAACAATATATTGTATTATGAAACTATCACATTAAACATGAGTTCTCAATGTACTATTGAAATTTATTTCTGGACATCGTAATGTTATTATTTTTTTTTTTTCTACAATTGTTATTGTACATATCTGATATAGCATTGTATTAGCAGCAATTTCGTTCACTGTTTTGTTTCTTTACGCTTTATTAAAAAAAAAAAAAAAAAGGTCCCCCCCCAATGTTCAAGACATGGTTACAGCCTTGCTGCATAGACATGATTTTGTTTGTTTTTTTGTTTTTTAATTTTGAATAAAACAACTACTTACCACAAGCTAATAAAAATAATTATAAATAATAATTTCAATGAGTGTTTGCAATCCATTAGAACTAGATAAAAGGACTCAGAGGAACTCGGCTTAAACAGCACAAGATGATCACTATGGGCACATGGCAACTATTATTAGTCATCTAATGTTAGTCAACAAAAACACATTTTCTAATTGTATTAGACAAATTGCTCATCGCTTACAGGATAGGGGGTCATTCAAAGATCTGACTCCATTTTTAGTAAATCAAGATCCTCCTGCTGAGGCTGGACAGAACTACAATAGCCCACAAATTACCCCTTAAATTGCTGTTTCTTGGATTACACCTGGTTATTAGCCACAGTTACCTGCTATTTAACAAGCAGTATTCATTCAAAGTGCTTTAGCATACACTAATTGCAAGGACTGAGCCACTGGAACAGTCAGAGGTTTGAGCAAGTTGACTAAATGCTGATAAACCAGAATTGTGATCTGAAAGATTCAATTTCACAACTGAATATAATGCCCTCAGCACATGGAAACTGAGACTTACAACAAGATGCAGACCAACACTTATCAAACAACAAACATTTGTCCAAAATTTGGACACAGAAGTTGATTTTGAAACATGTAAATAGGTGCTTATTTGTTCAGATGAGCATTTAGGAGAAGATAGGCTGTATTGTGCATGTCAACCCACTACAGCCAAATAATACAATTTAAAAAGTGAACTGCAGGGTGGAATCACTCTCAGATCTGGACTAAACAATCAGACCAAGTATACTGTATGTGCATGTAATTATGATGCACACACACAGACACACACACACACACACACACACACACACACGTCTGAGCACGTTAACTGAAAGTTCAGTAAGCAATAAGCCAAGCGTGTGACATCAGTAATGAGAGGGGATGGAGAGAGGGAAAGATTATTTATCTGTTATTGTGCTTAATCAAACTCTTATGCAACTTTAACAAGCAGATAATTAACCTCAAGCAGCCGAAAATAACTCAGAGGTGCATTATTAATGCAAGACATATTACATTCATTAGCCCAAGACCAGCGCTGCATGAAAGTTTAGACAGTGTATACACGGCAGTGGGCGAGCATCTCGCAGCAAGGCCACGGTGAGAACAGCAAGAAGAGAGACCTCTAAATGAGAGGCAGTTTGGAGGTTAAAGACCACAGACATAGCTTGGAAACAAATCATATTAATATAAAGCTTATTATACAAAAATCACAGCTGCTGATACCATTGAAAAGGTTTAGTACCATTGAAAAGTCAGAGATATACTGAAAATGTCATTTTTTCCTGTGATGTTAAAGCTGAATTTTCAGCATCATTACACCAGTGTTCAGTGTTGATCCTTCTTTTCATTCTAATATGCTGATTTGCTGCTCAAAAAATATTTCTTATTATTATCAATGTTCAAAACAGTTGTGCTGCTCAGTATGCTTCTGGAAATGTGATACTTTTTTTTCAAGATTCTTTGATAAACTTTGTGTGTATATATATATATATATATATATATATATATATATATATATAATTTTTTTTTTACTGTCACTTTTTATCAATTTAGTGCATCCTTAATAGAATAGAATAGAATAGAACCTTAGAGGACTTTGTTATATATAAATATATAAATATTTTCTTATAGAAATGTATTTTAAATAAATTTATATATTTTTTAAATGTTGAAAAATGTGTTTAGAATTTATTTTACATATTGACTATTTTAGTTGATGATAATGTACAAATTTTATATTTTCATCAACTAAAATTACATCATTTTACACTAAAAAAATGACAAAAAATTAAACAAATTTACACAGTAAAATACCATTTTCCATTGAAACAGTAATATACCATAAAAACAATGCATTCTGGGTAATATTTGTCATTTTAAGAAAAGAGGTCTATTGGCTACTTTCTCGAAAATAACAAACAATATTACACAGAATGCATTGTAATTTACAGAATACTATAAAAACAATGCATTCTGGGTAATATTTTTAATTTTCGAGAAAGTAGCTTATAGGTTACTTTCTCAAAAACGACTAATAATATTACCCAGAATGCATTGTTTTTACGGTATATTACTGTAATACTGTATTTTACTCTGTAAATTTGTTTCTTTTTTAACAGTTATTTTTTAGAGTGTAGTCAAGTGTAAAATTAAAACATTAGGCCTATATTATTATTACATGCTGACATGTATATTAAACTTAAAAACTTAAACAAAATAAAAACAATAAAAACACTGATCAGTGGATAAACTCAATACTTATTCAGCTTTTTTTTTTTCTTGTTCAATATCCTGTTTCACTCTGAAGTATGTCAGATTATGGAAGCAAAATTTAAAGAGCACAAAAATAATAACTCACTTCGTACAATGAATAAAAAAGCAAACATCCATTCACAAGCACTTGAGCTATAACCACTCCATTACAAGCCATTTGAAAAAGATAAACATTAAAAAAATATTACTGCATGAAATGACCTTCTACAAATATGAAATACAAGAGAAGATATCTGCATTGTACTGCAAATATCATCAGACCAATCAAAGCTTGGCAACTGCTTATATGAGGACACAAGTGTGAATGACAGAAGCATGGTTTTGGTAATGTTAGGTGGTCTAATCAGTATGTGAAATCATTAATATGAGTGTATTTTATCTGATATGTAGATGAGCAACAGATCAGCAGATGTTAGTCAAGAAGTTGAGCGAGAAGGAAGGAGAAAGAAACTGAGAAAGCATTAAACCAGTGTGATAACTAGTGAAAAAGACGTCACTCTCACATCACAATCACGGATTGCAGGAGATTTACCCTCAGGGTTCATGTGATTGACAGACGCAGGGAGCAAACATCTGCTCATCAGTGTAAGCAGTGGATTGAGCAGAAGAACAAGAGTGATGAATATTTACTATCGTACAAACGTTTGAAGATGTGGTAAATGTGCACAATGATACAAATAAACTTAATTTGTGGCGTTTCAACCTTCTCACTTTTCACTCATAGAAATTAACTAAAATCATATGCAAGAGTGGCAGATTCATACTGTAAATTTACATAAAATTTACAAATGTGAGCAAAAAAGTATGGCAACTGTATTAGCAACTGTATTAACTGCAACATTTTTTTATGGTATTTATTGTCCTGTAGGAGCTTTATGGCCACAGACCTCATTCACTTATGAGAAAACCATTTGCATTTATACATTTGGAAGATGCTTTTATCCAAACATCTTGCATCGAAGGTACTGTATTCACATGCATATCAGTTCACGCATCCCCTGAGAATCAAACCCCTGCCACAGACATCACACATTTGTAACCTGTGCTGCATAAATAAATATAGAACGCATTGTTTACTGATGTAGACAAGCATTTTCTTTCTTCAAATACAGAATAGCAAGTGAACTAAACAACATCCCTCTCAATGGGAGTAAAGGTTGCATGTTTTGTATGAGCCAATTCATTTGGTATCTTATGATTTTTAAGATAAATTTAAATTATTATGAGACTAGTCAAACACAGCAAGCTACACTAAAGTTTACGCCAAAAGTAATAAGCTGTACTATCAGTCACGTGGTGAGAGATCTCAGTGTGTTTGTGTTTACTCCCTCTTGTTCTCTGTATTACTGTCTTACATTGTTCTTGCATCATCTGTGTAGCTTCATCTTCGAGCATCCCCATTCCTGAGTGTTTATTCCTTCTCTTACATCTGCTTACAGTGTCACTGTACATTTTCTGAAAACATTCCACACATACAGTTAGTTTCAAGACTGTTTTGGTTGGTTAGACCTTCCATTGATCAGCAGAAACTTTTTTAATGGCTGCTAGACTGTGTTGTGTTGCTCAACTTGTGTCTTGTATTATGTACAAATGGAGGAGAGAAAAAAAATCAATGACTTTGAATTAAATAAACCAAAAGGATTTACACTCAACTATAAAAATCACAATATCAAATATGGAATTGATCGGAATGTGCTTATAAATACGCTCTTAAAAGTGGAAAAGCAGGCCTCAATTTTTGCATTTATAACTGGAATGAACCATTTGGCCCGCTATCCAGGGAAACCCTCATAATAAATATCTGCCCAGGACACTTTGGCTCCAAAACACAGACATAAATGTTTTTAGTTCACCCCGTGTGCAAGATTTAGCCCGGACACAACCGCCCTGGATGTTATTAATGTAGGAATTGTCCCCTTGCCTACAATAGCCCAGAAAATGAAAGAATTTTTATCATCCACCATCAGGGCAGTCAATGACAACCGAGGGAGGTAATACTGGACCTGTGTCGTTGGCATTTATGGTATCCAGGACTTTATTGTTTTAAACGAATTGTTGTGGGTACTGTGTTAGGTTATAACAATGAGAGAAGACTTTGCTACTGCTTTGTTATTAGTTTTAAGCTGAGGACTCTTGTGTTCAAGTGAAGAAAACGATCTAGTTTGGCTCTTCTGTGGAAGCAAAAGTATTAAAAAAAAAAGGATCAATCCAATAAAAGAGGCTCAGCTTTCTTAAAATTGTCATCTTGGTAACTACGAAATAAAAATAAATGAATAAATAAACATTAGATGAATGATGAATGAAAATTATGTTTATAGGATAGATAGAGCAGAGTCACACTTTATTTTGATAGTCCACTTTAGATATTCTACAATATTCATTGACGTCACATAACTGCCAGATTTAAACTGTGCTTTCGCGCAGACCAGCTCAGTCCTTGTTATTTATCACAACTATGCAGTGTTTTCAACCACAGAATGTTAATTTTAGGTTTCAAACATTTAAATATACATAAGTACTAGTAAAACAATACATTTAGAGTTTGTAAAAAACACATTGATGTCAATGGAAGCAGCAATAACAATCAATTCAAATATAATTTGCCGACGTGTTTTATTCATGAGATACACATAGAGTAACTATAAAGTTTACTTTATTCTTCTCCCAGTTCATCAACCACTTACTTACATGTATTTCAGGAAAAACGGATGAATTCACGTGCTGTAAATCTGACTGACAGGGCTCTCCGAACTGCCGCACAAAAAAAAAAAAAAAACATCTCACATTATAGATCAATATAATTTATAAAGCTTTTTAAACAACAAAACACACTCGCTTACATCTAGTTAATGACATGGTAAGCAAGTTTGTGAATATTTTGAATTAAAAAAAATTAAAAATGAGAAACGAAATAAAAAGCGATACATCGGTCATACTTTTTTTTTTTTTTGATACGTCATACAGTGTTAATGTGGCTGCGGTGTGTTATGTGACAAGCAGGACGCGTCGCCATGGAAACAATAAGGGGAAACATTCTAAAATAACAATTGCATTTATAAAAAAAAAAAAAACTTACTCTGACATTGTTTCTAAACGTTTGAATCTTGACAAAAAATATATATTTTTCAGGATGGATCAAGCTAATCTTAAATGCGCGTCTCTTGTGTCTCATTTCGGAGGTGCGCGTCTGACTGTTTCTATAGACCTTATGCGCCAGAGAAACAAGTGCGCCGCCATCTTTATAATATTGTCTTTGAACTTCCGTTTTGTGGTAGCTCTGTAGCTATGGCATCGCTGTCAAAGAATAACTAACTGGTGAAGTGAATTTACTTGTTGTAGAGTTAATGAAAGTTATCATGAGCATTGTAGGCTAATGTTTAAAGCAGATGTCTTAACAAATGTCAGCAGACGGGGAAGATTTTAAAAACAAGCAGTTCATTCATAAATACGCAAGATCACTGTGGAAATACAAACCGGAAGTCAATAGACAACGAGCACAGTGCTGAAAAGGGGCGGGGCAACATAAGGTCTATAGCAGGGGTGTCCAATCCTGCTCATGGAGGGCCACTGTCCTGCAGAATTTAGCTCCAACCCCTATTAAACACACCTGAACCAGCTAATCAAGGTCTTACCAGGCATAATAAAACTTACAGGCAGGTGCATTGAGGCAAGTTGGAACTAAACTCTGCAGGACAGTGGCCTCAGGACCGAGTTTGGACACCCCGGGTCTATAGGAACCGGAGCTTCTAACGGCCGCTGCAGTGACATGATGACTTTATCAATCTGCGATTGGCTCTTATTTAGAAGGCAGGACTTATTCTGCCATATTGCGCATTGCACTTTCTCCCATTCAAAACAATACGAGTGACGCGCCTTGTGTTATTCTATAGTCTTTGCTTATAGTTAGAAGAATGTCTAAAGTGGACCATTGAAATAAAAGGGTGACCAAATAATGGATTGAAGGAAGGAATGAAGGAAGGAACGAAAGGAAGGAACGAAGAAACAACAGAGCGAATGAGTGAACAAACAACAGACAGACAGAGAGATAGAGATAGATTGCAAAGTAAGTCCCTTTGGATAAAAGCATCTGCCAAATGCATAAATGTAAATGAAAGATTTACATGAAGATGTGTTTTATATATAGCCTGACAACTGGCTGTCAAACCGACTCTCTAAAAAAATTGCCACATACCTTGCTGTGGCAGATATTTAATAAATTGACCTCTCACAGGGCCTTGATTTGACACAATGTCATAAAGACAGAATGGTTGACAGGAGCATTTAGTGAAGTCTGAAGTCTCACACTTTCCGGCAAGTCAAGCAAACCTCATGGGCACATCTAGCTCCCTGATGGATGCATGTGATTGCATAAGCCACCTGTCAATCACCTCAGATATATAGGAGGGCTTTTATGATGACAGTCTCCATTGCACAATTTGTGAGGCGACTCTCTCGCTTAGTCCAGAGTAAAGGGCCATTAATTAATGAGCGATGACATTAATAATTCATCAGATTGGATTGGAACAGTTAAAGACATTAGCAAGGGATCAGGAGAGTGAGATTTTTGCACAGAGGCAAAGAAACAGTGTGAGAAATTTATGAAATAAGATGCAGACAGGCTGAAAATCTCATAGCAGATGATGTGATACAATATGCTAATTGATCCTTTACAGAGCATTAATATTCACCAGCAAATTTATAGATGACCTGGTGAATATTTAAAGGGCATTTGTAATGGGAAATGGCTTCTGACCTGATTGGCAATACTCGATTCATGAGATTCATGCCCAATAGTATATATATATATATATATATATATATATATATATATATATATATATATATATATATATATATATTCAATTTGATGCTGATACTTATTCATTTGGATATTAATCAGGTAGATATGTCAAATTTTCAGATCTCTCTCAACTAAAGTTGCGGTCATATTTACATATTAGCAGCAAAAAAGGGTGTCATTTAAGATTTATTGGGTAAAAAAAAAAAAAAAAAGTGAAAACTGCTTGTTAAAAAGCTAATTTGTTACTGTTTTGTGAAAACATATTTACTAGCATTATAAATGAAGCTCAGATAAAATTTTACTATTAAATATAAATGCATGATCTAACCCTCAGTTATATACTCACAGTTCCCGAAGACATCTCTGGACCTTTCTGGACTTTCAAAACTGTCTAAACTCTGCAGCCAACCAGCATGTTTTAGTTCAGAGCATATGTGTACAGCAGACGTTAAGCACACACACAAGCAGATACTGTCTACCTGTCTTTTCCTCTCACACACACAAACAAGTGTTGAAAGCCAGGCTGCCTGGGGCTTCCTGATTGGCTAAAGGTCAGTTTTGAGTGCTGAAGCGTGTGTGAATAGGAAAATATAAATTAGGAGTTAGAAGCTGTGAATGCGGGTGGAAGGGTTTTAGCAGCAGGTCTGCGAGTCGCTCACCTTTAGCACCTAAATATGGAGCCTTCAGCCCACCAGTCACAGAACGCCACAGCACAGCTGTCATACAATTCTGCTTCCACTTCCATCTGTTTGACTCCACTCACCTGGAGAGCTATAGAGAACGACCAGCAGGATGTGAACTTCTGTGGAGAGCAGCCAGATAGCTCAAAGTGTTTGTTGAGTTTCTTTTTAAAAATTCTTATCCTCTCTTCTTTTCCACGATACATTTCTTTCCAAGTAGATGTGGTTAAACTAGCAGACAGGTGTTCAAAGATAATTTAAGTCTATTGTAAAGGAATAGTTCACCCAAAAATGAACATTTTGTCACCATTTACTCACCTTCCGAATTACACTTTTTTTTTTTTTTTCTGTGAAATGAGATGTTAAGCAGAATATACTGTAACTTCTCTCTTCCAAAAATGGATGCTGACCAAAGGACCAAAAAGTACAAACCAGGCTCATTGGGAAAATGTGCATATGGAAACATTTCTGCAAAATAATATTACATTTAACAACACTTTCAAAGTGAAATGTCCAGTGATAGGCACTAAGGGGCCATTTACATGACACCGTTTTCAACTAAAAATGGAAAACATTGTATGCGTTCAGTTTTATCTGAAACAGATGGAAGTGAATCTGGCAATGTTGTTTGTTGCACATATTGCGGCAGTTCAGAGATGAAATGGTGAGTGGTGCTAAAATGTTAATGCTCTATAACATTTGAACATAATGTACACTAAACCATACCTAACGAACAGATAGTGTTAAAAGCAAACACGAGATAAAAACACATTTGCCATGCCATTTTAGCTTGCTTCTACAAGTCTAGGAGATCTTTTATCATGCACTGAAAGCTGTACCAGGTGAGCTACTGAGCATATTTACTATGTTAGAAAAGCCATACATATGGAGCTGGTCATGTGATGCAAACAGTAAAATCAATGTATTAGTTTACAAATCATGCGCTATGGTCAAAGTGTTTTAAGGTCATAACATAGTAATGTGCAAGGGACCATGCAAAAATAACTTTATTAAATCAACAATCTCGTAATTTTAATTTGTGCGAAAAGATTAAACATTTTTGGTGATTTACCGCCACTAGTGTTAATTTCAGCTGGAAACTATGAATTGTATGTATAAGGTACGTTTTTCGAGTTTTGAAAAAGACGTGGCATTTTTCAAATGAGGGATAGTTCACCAAAAATGAAATTTCTGTCTTCATTTACTCACCCTCAAGTTGTTCCAAAATGTGTATGAATTTCTTTCTTCTGCTGAACACAAAAGAAGATATTTTGAAGAATGTGGGTAACCAAATAGCTGGTGGGCCCTACTGACTTCCATAGTATAAACAGCCCCAACAACACATGCACAAGTTTTAAAGTCTTTGATTTTTGTGTGAGGAACTTAATTGCAATCAGTCAGGCGATAGGAGATAGGCAGTGATGTTTTGCATCAATGAGATCAAACTTGATTTAAAGCTTCATTTATAACTGAATGTAAAACTGGATCAAGTTTGAGTGAATGAGATTACTTTGAATTAAGCCATCATATGACTTCAGAAGACTTAGAATAACGAATGAGTGGTATGCAGTAATTCCGACACTTTTATGGTGCTTTTTGTCCTTTTTGCAGCTTGGCAGTGTAACTGTATATATATATATATATATATATATATATATATATATATATCAAATATGCCAATATACCATAGCAGATTTCATTCCATTCAACTCTTTATCTACTATAAACCTGCAGCTATAAATTAATTCCTGCAGCTGCTATTTGCGTGCACTTCCTGTTCTCCCTTATTTCAACTGCAGCACAATTCGTCTTTCTAAATTACCAGCATCTTCACGGGAGACTGCAGTGAGTTCTGGACAGAATGACGGTGAAGAGGACTTGTTCAGAGAGCCCAGCTGATGCTCAGGCAAGGAGCTGCTTCAGAGGCAATCACAGTCAACCTGTAAAGAGACGCTCAAGAAAAAAGCCATCCAGGCAGGCTGAGCTGACACAGTATATGCTGACATCAGCATAAAATGCCAGGTTAGCACAGTTAAAAAAATTTAGAAGTAAACACAGGAACCGTTGTCATGTCTGACACACCATTGTGCTTCATTTCATGTATTTCTGACCACTGTTTTGTAAGTATAGTCATGTTCAGAATGGAATACTTCTGTACTGCTTTACTGCATACTGCCAACTATTAAAAGAAGTAAGTGAAAATGATTGCATTATGCAACAATGAAATAAATAGTAGTATGCTACACTGCTGTCACATGCCTTCACTATGTAGCATGTTTAATTCATGGATGCATTAAATTGATCAAAAGTGACAGTAAAGACCTTCAGTTTCTGCAAAAATATTAAGCAGCACAACTGTTTTCAACACTGAAAATAACAATAAAAAAGTTTCTTGAGCATTTAATTCTGCATATTAGAATGATTTCTGAAAGCAGTTATTGTGTGGAACCCATAAAACGTTTAATCTCCTTTCTCTCTGTATTACAAATGTACTGCAATATCCGGGATAAGACTTCTTAATAAAGAAGAGACAGGAATTTTGTTAGACAGGAGGTTAAAGGTGCAATGTGTCAATTTTAGCGGCATCTAGCAGTGAGGTTGCGAACTGAAATATAGAGAAGCTACGGTGGCCAACACAGGACAAAGATGTTGTCGTCTGAGACAGAAGAGAGTAGCCAGTCAAGCAAACGCGCTCTATAGAACAGTTTGTCCGTTTAGGGCTACTGTAGAAACATGCCGGCGCAAAATGGCAACTTAACATGTAAGGGGACCCACGGTGTATGTAGATAGAAATGGCTCATTCTAAGGTAATAAAAACATAACGGTTCATTATGTAATGTTTTTATACACCACTGAAAACATACATTTACACATTGCACCTTTAAAGCTATAGGGTAAGCAATTTCGGAGAGGCTAGTAATAGCAAGCTAGCTTTGAAAGCATAAGATCCCACCCTCCCTTCAGAGCGTCTCCAAAGCCACGCCTCCTCTAAAACACATGAACGCACACAGCAGTCTGCAAAGCGTCATGAGACAGAGACGGCATTAAATTACCTCATGTCTCAGAGCACATAACATTACAATAATAATGAATGCAAACAACTTACAGATCTTTTACTTATACCACCTGACTGCTGCAGATTCATTTTGCCGCTGATAGTTTTAACATAGAAACACATAAATCCGTGTCTGAGGATGTGAACAGGTCCAGGCAGAACGTCACGGGTTGCCATCTCATAATTACGGTTATGACGTGGCGTGAACGCAGCATAAGCTCGTTGTTTTGGTTCAAGAGGAACTGTAAAAAGGGGCTGCTGTTTGTTTTCGGACCGTATGCAAAGATTGGATGAACATTTTTTGGTCCTGAGACTTCCACAGAAGATATATGTACATAATTTAATATTTAGACCACTTCTATTATTAATTGCTATCAGGATGTGAAGAGAGTTTTGACCAGTATAACAAAAAGTGTTTATAAAAAAATGTCCTACCCTGCCTTTAAATAACCGCATGCATTAACATTCTGCTCTCAAACTTCATTAATGAGACAACAGCAACAAAAAAACACAGCAATTGATATGAAGAAGATCATGTTGATCATGATCCTATTGTGTCTGGCTTCTGTTCATGTAGAGTTATAGAGCTGGTCGGTCTACAGTGTAATTTCTTAAAGAGGTCATTCCGGACACCTCCCTCAAGATAAAAGGTTAAACTGCATGTCCATTTAAAATGGTCCAATCAGAATAGTTTATGAGGGCACCTTGGCCCTTAATAAAATGCTAAGAGGGATTGAGGACATCTCCAGCCAGTGTGGAAATGAGCCAAAGCTTTCATTAAGAAACAACCACCATATTTTGCTACCTTCAGCCTAACTCTGTCATTTTATGTGTCATTAATTATGATTAAAAAAATCCATTTCTAAACTAGAATTAACAGTGATTATAGCAAGTAGTACAGCAAGTCCTCATGCAAAGTGACTTTTAAACAGACACTAACAAATATGAATTAATCTGAATTCTACCCACAACAGCTGGAGAAAGTTAAGTAAAGGATAATATACAGTCAGACAGTCATTATAGCAAAATAAACCACTACATGATATTCAGGACTCAGATGCAGGTCTGAAGTGGTGTATTTCGCAATAATGAATGATCAAAATAACTAACATCAACCTAACAACCCATCAACCAAAAAACCCTAACTTACTAACATACTTCTTTTAAATTTAATACATATGTAATAAATCTTGACAAACTGTACAGGTCAGATCTAAGCCTTGGGATTAAATTTTTGATATTTATTTAGTTATAAATATCTTTTTGAGGGAAGAAAGTGTTATACGAGAGGTATAATTTAAAACTAGCAGTTATATAATTTAGTGGTTCAGCAATTGACCAATCAGAATCAAGTATTCAAGAGAACCATGTAATAATTGGGATTAGTGTAGAAAGGTGTTCTCAGGTTATATAAAGATGACCCAGGTAGCAATGGATTTATATGTGAAAGTTTCTGAAGAATTTGTCTCTGATTGAAATACCTGCTCTTCTAGAACATCACAGCAGGGGATTTGACAAGTAGAACCTGACTTTCAGGGGCTTATTCAATCGTTCCTCTGAAAAAATGAACTCTGAATGAAAATCCAGATTTTAGCTGATGATCATGCCCAAATCTGCAGCCACAGACCTTAGATAGATCAGATGCCACCAGACACAATTCAGAAGCAATGAGAGCGTCTAAAAAAATTCCAATGCGCACACACTCACACACATACAAAAAAAATAAAATAAAAATGCTCCATGATGTTTTGTCCAGTGGAAATTTGTGTACGTATTTTCATTACATCAAACAATCATCAGGGAAACTTTTTTTTTCAATGATTTCTTTCAGTTATGAATATTTTATGCATGGTATTCCAAAACATAAATGCTCATAGCACCTTTAACTGAAACTACGCCATAGAGCTGAGTACTGCATGAAAACGAGTTAGACTGCAGTGATTAAGATCTATGTTACATTAACTGCATGAGTGCTTCATTAATTTGTCTGCACCTCTTGGGTACCTCACACAGTGAGCATAAGGCAAAGAAAAAGAGAGAAAGGAGAAGACAGAACTCAATGAAGCGCAAAAACTAGAGATAAAATAGAGTTCAGTGCATGTTTAGCACAGTAACACCTCTAAAGGGCAGACACTGGCCTCCAGGCTCGACACACTCCCACACAAACAAATACTTATCCTCTCTCTCTATGTCTCTCTCTCTCTCTCACACACACACACACACAAACACACACACACACACACACACACACAGGTCTCCCAGACAAGCTTCTACTCTGCACTGCAGCCATTCATATTTAATGCAGCTGAGATGCAGTTCAGGTCATTGTAAATACACATGTCCTGCGATATTAGCTCTGTTCCATAACCTCGAATCCTTCTAATGCAGCATCCAAAAACAACTTGAGTAATCGATATATATATATATATATATATATATATATATATATATATATATAGTCAGGAGTGTCTCCAGATGATACATGCCCTGATCACACTCCTTGGCAATCCAGTTATATACGTATATACATTGATAACATTATGAACACGTTCCTAATATTGTGTTGGTCCAACTTTTTCTGCCAAAACAGCCCTGACCCATCGAGGCATGGACATTATTAGACCCCTAAAGGTGTGCTGTGGTATCTGGCACCAAGATGTTAGCAGCAGATCCTGCTAACATCCACGTGATGTAAAAGAAAACGTGATTCCTCAGACCAGACCACCTTTTAATTATTAAAACTATTATTAATTATTTCTTTCATGACAAACATTACTTAAAAAATGACTTTACGACACAATGAATTCAACTTCTGGATTAAGTTTCTTTTCTTTTTTTGTTAGATTTTTTTTTCCATGAATAAAAAGGAAAAAGAAGATTAGGCAAAACTCTTCTATTATGCAAGACTCTTCTAATATATCATAGGAGAATGAGGGCCGGCACAGTAGTTCACAAGCTCTGTTCTGATAGGTTGCCATGTCAATTACAGCAGTTCCCTTGATACTTCTGACTCTAAGGTCATCTTGCCTTGATGGAGACATTAAACAGAGTCTCTTCTCTTTAACGAAGGGGGGTGACAGCTCGCCTCTGTGCAGTTATCACCATTCCTGTCTTCTCCACCTTTGATTTTCTTTCCATTACTCTCTGTTCATTCCACATTAATTATCCTACATGATAACAAGAGCATCTGCAGCAATGGCTTCTGCCTCTCCATCTTAATGAGCAATCAAAACATCGTCTGCCACGCTGCGATGTTTAATTGTTGCGGGTAAGCGAGGCGGTTTTGAAGTGCCTCTCAGGATGGAAACAATTTAGAGAATGAGGGACCGATATGGACAGAGTGTGGAAATGCACCTGTATGCTGTATTCGGTCTTCCTGTACAACTCTGTCACACATTCAGAGACAAAGACAGGAAAAATTTGAAACATGCTCTTGAAAATACTTCAAGAATGCAAACTGTACATAAAAAGCCAAATTTAAAGACAGACTTTTAAAAACAGAATGCAGGGATCTCAAAGTTGAACTGTCTTTAAAACATTAAGTGCTTTTAATGAGACGCTGAATCAACAGAAAGTAGCAGCGTATGATACGTAGATCCTTTAAGAGAGCTTTGAGACCCTATATAGCTGAGAAACACTGATCTAAAACTACTGTAAGCTGCAAAAACAGGTCATTCAGTTAGGACTTGTTGTGCTAATATTTGCTATAACGATTTAATGCTAAAAAAAAAAAAAAAAATGTGCTGAAAACACAAATATAATTGGAGGGACCTTCACTTTTTTAACTGAAAATAGGTCAAGGATTGCAAGTTGCCTGGCAGGTAGTGCACATGTTCAGGCATGTTGTGCAGTGGCACTTATAGTATGTGCAGGGTGACCTGAGATCTAATTCATCTTAGGTTTTTCCCAATCCTATCCCTTCCTTTTCTCCCTACAATTTCCTTGTCACATGTGCTTCTATAATGTGATGCAAAACATACATATACTGTATATTTATGTACAGTATGTTTTGCATCACATTAGAAGTACAACATACATTGTTATTATATTATATTTTCATAATTTTTTAAATAATAAATATAAAGTAAAAAAAAAGTAAATAAATTAAAAAGTAAAATAATTATAACGGCACAAGATAAGTGAGGTGTAGCCTACTTCCATAATGTGAATAATGTGATGCATTGATATCCTCTAGTGAATCCTCTTTTTCCTTTTTATTCAGGAGAAAAAAAATCTAAAAAATTATTGTCTTGTATATTGTATATATTGTCATGTAAACTACACTGTAAAAAAGTTGTAAATAGAACAAAGATCGTTTGAATAGGTTTTACAAAAAATGGTATTTCAGTCTTTCTACTTCAAGATTTCATGTTTAAGGGTAAGGACACACCAAACCAACGACAAAGAACTAGCACTGATAAAAGCAGACTGTTGTCGCCTCGCATCGCCTGCGTCGGGGCAAAAAAACTGCACATGAACACAACGAGAGAATTACGGCCGACTGTCAGCCAGCTCGCGCATTATGCGGCAACGTAAGGAGTCTATTTTTTCATATATATATTCGTAATTCAGAAAGGGAGACAGGTGTTGTGCCGAATTTCGACTTCCTGCCAAATTATTACCCCCCTCTTTGAAGTCGCTATCTGATTGCATAATCCTAACCCAGCCCCTAATCCCTCCTAACACCTCCCCCACACCTAATCCTAATACTAGGGGGGTAATAATTTGGCGGGGGTAGGAATTCGGCACAACACCGACTTGACTTGAATTGTTTGCTCACTGTTTAGCTATTATTTTCACACTTCACTAAACTGAACAGCCAATCAGAGTTCTCTCTCTTGCCCAACGCTGATTCTACTTGTTGAATCGGCACCCCACCCCGGTGTCCGACTAGAGTCAACGGTGCAAAACACACCAGGAAAACGTAGTCTGTCGACGCATAAAAACAGTCCGACGTTGCCTGACGGCCGATCGTCAGCTTGGTGTGTCCCAGGCTTAATTCATTAAGTTGTTTGTTTGTAATTATTTGTGAAATTTAATAGCAATTTCTAAGTGAAAATAGTTTAAAAGTACATCCTACGAGTGTACATGTCTTTTTTGATGCAACCATTGACTGACAATGTCAGTCAATTCAGGGAATAAAAAAAATAAAATGCATCGCAATGTAAAATATGAGCCATTTAAATCTGTATCCTACCACATTATTTGTGATATGAACGAAATGACGCAGATGCACATATACTAATCCAGAGGCCTGTCGTCATGCTGATCAGTCCTCTTTTTCCCTCTCGTTTTCTCACCATGACGACTGCTGGAATCAAACTCCCCGTCTGGCCGATAGAAGATACAGTGCTGATGAGATCAGTAGTGGCCAATTTGGTCAGGGTCAACACTCATTGCAGCCCATTTAATTTTAATTGGTCTAAAATGTAATCCATTTCATAATGTCAAATCCAATGTTTGTCATCTCTCTCTCCCTCACTGAAAAATGGCTTTCATGGCCGACGTGCTGCCATACTGATTTACTGCATTACATTCAGAAGTGTGTTTGCGGTTTGAGATATTGTTAATTGGTGGTGTCTGATAAACACAGTGAAGAGGTTGAGAAGTAAGCGCTCTCAGAGTTATGGCAATTTAGCCCCCAACCTCTCAATAATGTAAGAGAGATTGCTTAGAGCATGAGTGGAAAGAGATGATTATTGGTTAGGTAAGTGATTTTTTTCTTGTTATTAATTATTTCCATTGTGTTGTGCTAAATAGCAATCACAAAAAAGGGAAATTATTTAGCGGTGCTTACTAAGACAAGTATCAATATTATCATTGCTCATACAGTTTAAACACACACCTACATACTTGACCAACTCATCACACAGTTTATGTTACAGACATGCACTCTTAAAAATGAAGGTTCTTTACTAGCATCTACTTGTATGAAGAACCTTAATCATCCACAGAACCTTCCAGTTGCACAGAAGGTTCTTTATAGGTTCTTCAGTTTATTAAAAAGTACTCCACACTAAGAAAAAATGATTCTTTTAAGAACTTTTCAATGAAAGATACTATGGGGAACGAAAAAAATTGTTCTTTAATGGCATCACTGCAAAAATCCCCTTTTGGAACCTTTACATTTAAGAGTGTGAATGATACCTCAAATCATGTGTCTTGTGGAGGAGAGGTGTGTTAATGCTTTTCTAAGTGATCAGACTTACGAATAATCTGGTGGACGATAAAACAGGTGAAAAAAAAAAATCTACACTTAAATTGAAGGTAGGTCTCAAACTTATTCTGTATTAGAAACCAGGACCCACTTGCACAAACCTCTTACAGCTAAGAAAACCTTTAGTTGTAATAATTATAAACAAATTAAGGCCTGGTTTAAGGCCTTAAGGAGTTAAAACAGCTCAAACATGCATTATACTCTGGGACTAGGTTTAAGCCTTGTCTGTGAAACCAGGGATATATGTTTCTTGCTTTCACACCAGGTAGTTCTAGGAACTCAGTTCTAGGAACTAATTTCTTCCCCAGACCATGTTCCTGGTTGCATTGGCACCAGAAATAGGAACTCTGAAGTGGTCGACAGCTGCGTCTTTAAGCACGGCATTTACAAACACTAAAAACCAGTGAATAGAGGATGCCTTGATCGGAGCTGTGTTTGTTGTGTGTTGTGGATTTCGTGATCACGGATATGGAATGTATAATTCACGTGACTGAAAGAGCAAAAAGTGGGGCTAAGACACGAAATCTCCTATGACAACTTTCAGTATCACATATCATTGAGGCAGAGAAAATAACACAACCCTGCAGGTAAATGTCGTTATCATTGTACACTCATATCACTGATAATTCCTATAGTGATGGTTTAGACCCTACTCTGAAGTAGGAGCTAATTTAGTTCCCCCAAATGGAGTTCCTAAAACTAAAATCCTGATTGAAACTTATGGGCTCTTTTAGCCAAGGCCAGTGAGCAACTACCCACAACATCATGGGTTAAAGTGGACCTATTATGCCCTTTTTACAACATGTAATTTATGTCTCAGGTGTCCCCAGACTATGTCTGTGAACATTTACGAAGTTGTAAATACTCATTTTTGAATGCTAGAAAAAACATGCTTTTTTGTGCATATATCTTTAAATGCAAATTATATGGTGTTCCCTGCCCCCTATCCAGAATAGCACTTCCTTTATTCACAGATCCTGCATGCATTGGATACTAACAAGACATCTGCTTGGTTTTGATTATCATCTATATCGCGATCACGCGTTAAGGGACATTGCAGTTCTTCTTCATCATGAAAGTTTATTATCTGCATGCATTTTAAAGCTATATCAATTTAAACTTTTAATTTATCTTTTCTGAGCCCACACAGAAATCTGGCTGTCAGGCTCAGATGTCAGGGGTAAATGAAGACTGTTATGTTCACTCTTACATCCAACAACAAAATGGGTACCAGACATTCTTGTCGCTACAGCTTCTCCGGCGTAGAGCTGCTCAACTCGCTGAGGGCGGAAACTATGCTAATATAGCATAGAGTCAGTCAGCAGTCGTGGATGGGGCCTGTGATGTGATGTCACATTGCTCAGAAAATGAAAACGGCTTGTTCTAAGAGACTGTTGAGGTTTAATGGGGATTAAAAAAGGAGTGGGTGGATTTTTATCATTATTGGGTGGTTGTATACACACACTGCCGACACACATTTATGTTCAAACACCATGTAAAAGTGAATTTTGCATAGTAGGTCCCCTTTAACAGTGCAAGAGCATGCACTACTTACAGCACATTCAGAAAATGTACAAATCTAAATGGAATCAATTTCATAGATGTAACAGATACCTGTATGACATTCTACATGATGTGAAAATGCAATGCCATTCAGCCTTTAAAAAGTTCAACTTTTTCCCATGAGAAGGTCAAACTGGTTGTTGTGCAGAATGACAAGAGACTGAACCTGTCATCACTGTGCATCAGTTCTTGAACTAATTTAAATTCACTGAGCGCAAAACAAGAAAGTAAAATTTCATGAAGACAAGAGTCATTGTTTTCCTTCTGCAATATATCAAAGCAATCAATAGAACTTCTTTCTGCTCTAAGCACAAATGTTCATGCTTTCTTCTTGCCTGGCAGTGCTTTTCACGCATGGGTAAGAGTGGAGTATGATGCTTTCGTTGTAAGATGTGTTGAAGCCATGCCACAAGACTAATGAGCCCGTGTAACTGTACGGTGTTCTGAAAGAGTTCCCTGATGTGCTGCCCAGTCTGAAGTGGCCATTACTGTACCTTGATTCAGGCTCTAACCCTTTGAAAAGTGGCAATTCTGAAAGGACTCGTATAATAGGAATTGCAAACGGTAAGGCACAATGGTTTCACAATGCTACTAGTTTATCATGGACACTCCTGGACAATTCAGAGATGAGAACAGTCCGATCTCAACAACTCGCAGTTCTGGTAATTCATCTGCTCTCAGCTCAACTTGTTCTCATGGGAGAACAGCACTCTCTTAGTGCTCGGACCACTGAAATACATCAAAACACAAGAGAAAAAAAATGTTACACACCAGAGTTTCCATATCTTTCTTACAAAAATAGTTAGTTCATTAGTATTCATAAGTATTTGCATGCCATGTTAAGTGTGGTTCTAACATGCATACATTTTCTTCATAAGGATCTGTATGTCTAAAAGAGCTTAAAAGAGCTTTCGTTTTAGATTGTCAATATGTTGATCATTTATGTTTTAGAGTCTATGCAACTATTCATAATTTATGCATGCCTTTTAAACACTATGACATCACCCTGGAATTTCATACTTTAGATTAAAAAAAAAATACATGCATAAAAAAAAAATCTATAAAAATTTATAAAGCTGAATTCAGAGAACACACTCAAACACACCATATAGATACAAGTGACTCATTACACCTTATGTAATAATATCAAGACCTTTACTGTGATTACTGTGAACTGGCCTTATCAAACTTTTTACAGACTGTATTATCAGAATCTTTTAAAATACTTTGATAAAAAAAAAAAAACACGGGTAAAAACAATTCCATCTAATCCAGCTTGTCGCAATGTTACTATTGTTGTTCCTCTCAAGCAGTCATGTCAAGTGGATGTTGGCCAATCAGAAGACGGCAAAACATGAAAAGACATACACTTCACAATTTCACAGAGATACGTGTTGCATATGGATTTTTCTCAATTTGTTTCACATTTAGCTCAAGTGTTTTGTTTGGTCACTCAGAGTTGCTTTTTATACTAAAAAGATGTGCATGTAAGTGTTACAATCCTTGTACCTGATAGTGTTTATTTAGGATTTATTGAACAATCGCAAATTCATTTTTTAACTTTGACTCCTTTACACATTTTATAAGCTGTACTGTACGTACGCACATACAACAAGCGCATTTAGTCCAGCATTGTTTTGGATGTTTGTATGTTCTGTCGCAAAATATACATCATAAAAGCTGTTTTTTCATTTTCGTATCCTTAGGTTTGGTGTTAAAATTTATAATGTGAAAGGTTAAGTGAAGCTGGGCTAAACATATCATTTTCTTTTTTGGTCCAAACCAAGAGAACCAAGAGAACCAAACTACAAGTTTGAACACACCCTGCTGCTACTATTTAGCTTTTTCCAAAATAAATAAATAAATAAATGAAAAAGATTAATTGCATCTTGTATCTCTATATGTCTCACTAACTTTCTGTCTGGTCTCTGTCGCCTCGGTGCAATCAGTTGAGGCCTGTTTCTATTAAGCCGCCATTTTTAATTTGTTCTCCTTATTGACTCTGTCCCACTTTGCAATTAGATCCTCTTGTGGCCTCTGGTTTTCTGTCAGTCTAAAGCACTTCCTCCTGCCCTTAACTAGAGCTGACAGAGCTGTAGGAGGTTCTGTATGATATAATGAGTTGATCAGCAGGTGCATGGATGACTAGAGGAAGGGAATGAAATGATGAGTCTGTCTGGTCATGAATTAGATGATAGACTGTAGCTCTGCTCCAAAACCTAGCGATTACCTTACATAAATGCCAATGTCACAGGTGACACCAAGGCAATACCTTCTTTTAGTCAAATTCTAAGGCAGCATAGCATTCATTCTTCACAGAAAGTGCAACCCCACAATGGATTTCAATGAGCTCTGTGAAAGATGGATGAAAAAAGAGAAGAAAAAAAAATCTCAGATAATTAACCAAATACTGAATCGAATACCCAATAGTTGTGCATGCTGTGTATTTTGAATTTATATTATTAGAGTATGGAATATAGTATTACCAGTAACTAAAACTATAATAAATATAAAACTAAATAGAAATATAAAAAACTAATATAAATGACAAAAGCACATAAAATTACAAAATAAAATGAAAACCAAAAATATAAAAATAAAAACACATTTAAAAATATTATAAAATACTATAGAAAAATACTCAAATAACACTGAAAACTGAAAGTCTTCAGAAAAAAAAAAAAAAAAAAAAAAAACTTTAAATCTCTACTTTTAAATTCTCATATGCACTTGCCCCATATGCTTCTATTCCCCTTTTTTTTTTTTTTTAACAAATGGAGAGATGAGTTTTTTTTTTTTTTTTTTTATTTTTATTTGTTAGGGTAATGGAGCTTAAGTAATAGAGCATACAAACTGTTATAATTTGTAGTCCAAACACCATGAAAATATGAACTTGCTGACTGGCCCCAAATCAGCCAAGCCCCGATGAAAGATAACTCTCCATTTTTACAGAGTGTCAGGACTGACAGAGACACATATCCTGGGGTCTGACCAATCCACACTTTATGCCACTAATACCACCAAACCCTGGCCACCGGAGAGATCAGACACTAAATATATCTCCCTGCTCCTCCTGTTGCACGCTGGGCCATTGTCACACCTGTCCGTGGCTGCTGGTAAGCCGTGTTCCCCATCCAGCCGGTTCGCCAAGGTTATTTGTTATCCAGATCACCAGAGTGTGTCACAGTCTGCTTTACGGGACCCTCGGGTGAGGAGGTGGTAGAGCGGAGAGGGATGCTGGGATTGAAATGGGAATTAGAGAGATGGGGGGTAGTGGAAGAGAGAAAGAGAGAGAGAGAAAGAAAAGGTGGAGCAAGGAAAAGGTGTAGAAAGAAATGAACTAAAGGAAGTATAATGACATACCAGTGAAGTGCTTTAGTAATAAAAGATAACCGAGAGGAAGGAGACAAGAGGGTGCTGTCGGTGGGAAAGGATTGTGGGAGAGAAGAAGTCTGCCCAGTCGTGCAGAGCCCAAGCTGTAAATCCTGAATATAGGCCACCAGAGCCTCCAAACACCATGTTTACACTGGAAGCGACCAATGGGATGTCACACCGCATAATTAAGGTTAAGATCATACCTGACGCTGCTGCTACAGTGGCTGTTCTGTGAAGCCTGGACTCAAATGTCAGAACAAATACCAGAAAGCTGGCAAAAATGTCTAAATTCACAATGAAGGTGCATCATGCAGCACAACGAGTACTTTATAATACTCAGGATGAGATTAGACTCTTTAGAAAACATGTTATTAGCTGAAAAACACAGTTGCTAATTTGTTCAATTATTCTTATCTTTGTGTGAGAAAGTGTCGTTTGATTCTGATGAAATTAAATGTCAAACTGGCACGCTCTCACACACACACACACACACACACACACACACACACACACACACACACACACACACACACACACACACACACACACACACACACACACACACACACACACACACACACACACACACACACACACACACACACACACTACCCCTCTCCTCATCAGGTTTAACACAGACTAAAATAAAATAAAATAAAATAAAAAATACAGTGGTATTCAGATGGACTTTGTTGCTGTTTTAGAATAGCAAAATAACATAATTCTGCCAGATAATGTTAACTGTGTATACATGTTTTAACATAAAACATGAATTATTTTAGGTCAGATTTACATTTACGCATTTGGCAGACGCTTTTATCCAAAGCGACTTACATTGCATTATACTATACATTTGTATCTGAGTATGTGCAATCCCTGGGATCAAACCCATGACCTTGGCATTGCTAGTGCCATGCTCTAACCACTGAGCTACAGGAAAGCAGATATCTGAACATCACAATCTGCCTTTGATGTAAAGGTCAGACGTTAAATTCATATGAATAAATATGACATGTAAATTACTTTATTTATCGTCCATATAAGTAGCTCTGCAGCCTCAACAAAAGAAAGAGTTCATCAACTAAAGTTGTGCTACTGTATGAAAGTGCAAAGAGCAAAGTGCAAACCATCATTGCATGTAAATTGCAGGACCATTGGTGCCATGATCTACTTAGTCTTACAATGATTTTGAGAAATGCAGCCCTGATTGGTCAGAAAAATCTATTCAATCCCTAAAATTATCAATAAAATAAACTGTAGTTCAATATAATTTAAAATGCATGGGTTTACCCAATATTTGCATGTGATATTTTCATCCTTGGCATCTCATATTAGCAACATGCTAATGCGAAACTCCACTGAAATCAATTGTGTGTCAAATTCCCATGTGCTTTACATAAATGTTTATATGCGGCAAAGAGTTGCTGCCTACAGTATGTTCCACTGTAAAAAAAAAAAAAAAGGTTGAGAAGAGGTTGTGAATAAAATTACTGGAGTATGTTTTACAAGAAAATACTATTTCAGTCTTTCTACTTTAAAGGGGTGGTTCATTGCGATTTCACTTTTTAAATTTTTGTTAGTGTGTAATGTGCTACCTGAGCATAAACAGTATCTGCAAAGTTACAGTGCTGAAAGTTCAATGCAAACAGAGATATTTTCTTTTAAATAATTCTGTTTAAGGACTACAACAAACGGCTGGTAGGGACTAAAACGAGCTTCTTCCCGGGTTGGTGACATCACTAACCCTAGAATTTACATTAACGCTGCCCCTGAGAACACGCAACAAAGTGGGTGAGGCCATATTACTGCATTACAGTACGTAACACAAATGCAATAGCATGTCATAAAAGCAAGATGACAAAATGAGAAGTTATAACCGTAATTAAACTAAACTATACTTGTTCTATCTTCATGCAGCATATATTCTCTGGCTCTACTGGCATCTTACAACAGTTCCCACATAAGCGATTTATAGATTATCATGACAGAATATGCTAATCAATGATTTTAAGATAGTTAACTCCACATCAGCTACATAAATTCATCAACCAACCGTTAAGAAACGTCCTGTTGCATTCAAAATGTTATCACTTCTTCTTGAGTGTCTCCATCATTGTCCGACTGTTTTGAACATAAAAGGCTGAACAGTTTCTGACATTTTCAGTGAGTCTGCATGAGGTAATGTGAGGCGCTGCTAAGCGCTAACATGAGCTCCTGAAACTCCGCCCCCTTTTGAGAGGAGCAGCACATTTGCATTTAAAGGGACACACACAAAACCGGAGTGTTTTTGCTCACCCTCAAAAAGTGACAAATTTAACATGCTATAAGAATTATCCGTAGGGTATTTTGAGCTAAAACTTCACATACATACATCAGAGACTTATTTTACATCTTGTAAAAGTGGCATTATACCACCCCTTTAATCATGTATGTTAGTATGATTAATCATGTATGCAAGTAAACCCTACACCAGATTTGTTTTCAGCGTAGGATGCTGTCATAGCAAGTAGCTAGGCATTTTACTATATTTTGGAACAGAGTCCCCATGTTACCTTCGTCTGCCCATGCAGTGCAGCAGAGCCCATGCTGTAAATCCTGAAAATAGGCCACTGCAGCCTCGTGAATCCCTCTGTCTCCTAACGGATGCTTTACTGTCCTGTGTTTCTGTCTGGAGCACAAAGCTCAGCTCTCTCTCTCTCACACACACACAACCATGCCTTTGTGCCATTAGAGTTTATCAGCATGCACGGACAGATAACTGCACTGTAAAAGAGGCTTTTCAATCAGTATCCCACTCAGTTTACTGAGCATATAAAAGTCTCCCTTTAAAAAGTAAAGGGTGTGGAAACATGTTTGAGGTTTCTGAAAGAAAAGGAGTGTCACGGTTCTGGCATTGTGCTGGACTGTAAAAATGACTGTAAAAAGAAACAACGCTTGGCCTTCATTGCTGTAGACTTTATGAGAGAAGAGCTGATCAGCAAAGACTTTTAAACTCCATTATCTGCCACAGAATACACACAAAACTGAAATACAATCCAAAACAGATCTGCCTAGCCTGATTTCTCAAGTATTTTAGGCCAAAAATGCAAGTATGTGGACACAAAACCTTCTAGCTACACGCGCCTGATCTCACACGTTATAAAATGTGTTTGAAGGAAGTTCATAATAAGAATTGTATTCATAACTCATAGGGATGCAAAGGGGCAGAACATTTTCAGAAACTTTCCAAATATTTTCCTGGAAAGTTTCTAGAAATTCTGGAAATTTTCGGAACATTTTCCTAATAACTCATATGTGAAGACATTTTATTTTTTTTATTTTTAATTAAATATCCAACAAAATAAGCAACGAGTGCAACCATAGCAGTGAGTGAATTTGTTATGTGAAAATTGTTATGTGAAATCACAAACCAGAATAATTGTTTTTGAGGTCAACTACTATCACAGCAGATTGAAGAGTATTTGTACAAGCAAGTCAATTCAAATTGAAACTGTCAAGTCAATTCAAACTGTTGAAGTTATTTATACTGTAGCCAGTTAATTAAAGGGTTAGTTCACCCAAAATTGAAAATTCTGTCATTTATTACTCACCCTCATGTCGTTCCACACCCGTAAGACCTTTGTTCATCTTCGGAACACAAATTAAGATATTTTTGATAAAATCCGATGGCTCAGTGAGGCCTCCATTGCCAAGATAATTAACACTTTCAGATGCCCAGAAAGCTACTAAAGACATATTTCATGTGGTTCAACCTTAATGTTATAAAAGCGACAAGAACACTTTTTCTGCTTCAAAAAAAAAAACTAAATAATGACTTTATTCAAGAATATATAGTGATGGGTGATTTCAAAACACTGCTTCATGAAACTTTGAAGCTTTATGAATCTTTTGTTTCAAATCAGTGGCATGTATCAAACCAAAGCCAAAGTCACGCGATTTCAGTAAATGAGGCTTCGTTACATCATAAATGTTTCGAAATTTCAATGTTTCACCACTGGGGGGTGACTGTGACTTTGGCAGTTTAACACTGATTTGAAACAAAAGATTTGTAAAGCTTCGAAGCTTCATGAAGCAGTACTAGATATTCTTGAATAAAGTCGTTATTTTGTTTTTTTGGCACACAAAAAGTATTCTCGTCGCTTCATAACATTAAGGTTGAACCACAGTAGTCACATGAACTGTTTTAAATATGTCTCTAGTAGCTTTCTGGGCATTGAAAGTGTTAATTATCTTGCTGTCAATGGAGGCCTCACTGAGCCATCGGATTTTATCATATCTTATCTTAATTTGTGTTCCGAAGATGAATGAAGGTCTTACGGGTGTGGAAGTCTCCTGTGGAACGACATGAGGGTGAGTAATTAATGACAGAATTTTCATTTTTGGGTGAACTAACCCTTTAAATAACACATACAATTAAAAGAGCATGCAAAAAACAGATGTTCAAAAGTTTGGGGTCAGTTTAAAAAAAAAAAAAAAAAAAGTCTCTTATGCTCACCAAGGCTTCATTTATTTTACCGGAAATACTGTAAATCTTACTGACCTCCAAACTATTCCTATTTCTTTTGTGCCAAGTTACACCAAGTTTTTCCTGCATTGGCCTTTTGTGGTCATATATTTTAGATCAACCCACCCTTAAACATAAAGAAAAAGAAAACAAACTGGTTGGTAATTTTTTATGTCGTTCAGTGGCCGGTTCACGGCCAGAAAAAGCTACAGACAGTCAAAAGAACAAGAGGACACACAGGAAAAAAGAAACAGAATGAGAGATAGTGAGATAGAGAAACCAGTGTGTGTGTGCGTGTGTGTGAGAGAGAGAGAGAGAGAGAGAGCACACACACTTTACTGTGCTGTTCAGGGACATTAGACTTACTGACAGAGGCCTTTTCCTCTCAACTCTACTCATACACAACTCTACCCTCAAATCCTCATAGATGATTCACTGTCATCTTTAATTCATTTCTCTTCCCCCCCCCCTACTCTCTAATCTGCTTCTCATATAACTTCTCTTTCTTTCTTTCTATCCAGATCCACAAGGAAATCTCTCTCGCTCTCCACCTCTCTCTGTGAAACATTGTCTCTGAGTGTCTGTGAGGATTCGTCTGCCCTTTCAGAGTGATTCACACATGTGAATCGCAGTGCTTTGTGACACATCAGCTTTGACAGGTGAAAGATCCCTGGCCTTCAATACATCAGCACTAAGGTTAACTGAGTTAAACGCATCTGATGCTAAAACCTTTCTCAAGGTCAACATATCCATAAAGACCTCTTTGTAATGAAGATACGATTCATTCCTGCCAGCACATACAGCTTGTATCCTAAATTAAACTAAAATGGGTAATAATAAATCCAACGTTTAGGATGTCAACTAGGCCATGACTCCCACTAATTGTAAGGTTTAAATATAGGTAATGGTATATTGTGAAAAGCATTAGCATAATGGAAATAATTGGTCACTGGTATCAAGGGTCAATGTTACCATTCATTTTTCCTATTGCTAAGCAAAAACCTTTTTTTTAGGGCAAAACCTTGTACCAGAAAAAAAAAAAAATTACCATTATTAAATGTTTTATACTTTACAAAGAAATTATAAACCATCTTAAGGGTAATTTATAATGAAAGAAGCAGAACTTTTGACCCCAAGCGAACATAGACTGTGTCTATACAGTGTGATCTATACAGTGTGATTCTGATGGACAACACATCGCTAGGTACAATGTCTTTTCTATAACAATATTTTAAAACATTAAAGGGATAGTTCACCCAAAAATGAAAATTATCCCATGATTTACTCACCCTCAAGCCATCCTATGTGTATATGACTTCTATCAGACGAAGATTACTCTTTTAGCGTTTGTTGATTTGCGTAGGCCTTCTACCGGAAGCTAGTTATTTTAGTTTATAAAGATATTTTTTTCTTACAAAAACCCATCGCTTCACTTCAGAAGGCCTTTATTAACCCCCTGGAGCCATGTAGATATCTTTTATCATGGATGGATGCACTTTTTTGAAAAATCGTGAGCACTATTCACTACACTACTAAATCTTGGATATTTTTAAATATAACTCCATTTGTGTTCGTTTGTGTTCGTTCATATACACCTAGGATGGCTTGAGGGTGAGTAAATCATGGGATAATTTTCATTTTTGGGTGAACTAACCCTTTAAACTAGCTCGCTAAGAAACAGGTTCAACAGCCATTGTAAGTGTGAATGGTTATACACTTGCACATACTTTTTTGAAGCATATGAAACAGCACAACTGTTTTCAACAATGATAATAATAAGAAATGTTTCTTGCAAATCTGCATATTAGAATGATTTCTGAAGGATCATGTGACACTGAAGACTGGAGTAATGCTGTTAAAAATTCAGGTTTGCCATTACAGGAATAGAGTACATTTTAAAATATATTCAAATTGAAAACAGTTATTTTAAATTGGAATAATATTTCACAGTATTACTGTCTTTATGTATTTTGATCAACTAAATGCAGCCTTGGTGATCATAAGAGACTTCTTTCTAAAACATTAAAAAAATCTTACCAACCCCAAACTTTTGAACGGCAGTGTGCCCGCATTATTTTGGCCAAAAATCTCTGGCAGGTATAAGTGACTCTTTTAACTCTTTTTATGGGAAGTAATATTCTGAGTGTTAACTTGCTTGTAACATTTTAACAGCTCATAGTATCCTTAGCTGATTAGCTGTATTTAAATGGACTAAATGTTCCGGCTTATTAATCATTCATGGAAACCTAATTCCACTTACATAACACTGACTTGTTAATGATGAATAAAACATTTATTTGTGTACTCAGTACACCACCCCACATGCTAATTGAAATGAGGTGACAGCAAATGTAAGGTGAATCTCAATTAGGTGTTGAATCACATTTCATTTTTAAAGACTGCAGATTCTGAGTCCATGGAGTAGGATACTCATCTGTGAGAGATCAGGTTAAATGTATAATTTACCTAAAAATTAAAGATAACACTTTACAATAAAGGTACATGATTAACCATTTACTAATACCTGAAATTCAATATGAACTAATGATTATTTATGGCATGAATTAATCAAGAACCAATTAAGAGCTATCCGTAACTACAACTGGAGTCAAAAATCAAAGATTATTTGTAGTTCTTTTATCATTTATTTACATCAATAAACATACTGTATATGGACTCAAAAGAAAGCCCAAACATACCCGTAAAGACACACATAAGGCACGTTCACAAGAAAACCACGGCGCGACCATAAGCTAATGATAATCGAATCAAATACAATTAAACAACAGAACAATACAGTTGTATATAACTTCCTGAAAATGCATACAAACATGACTTTAATTATTAATTCAGTTTACCAAAGCAGCCAACATTTATTAGAATAAAATGCCAGCATTACCATAGCAACACAACTAATGCACCAAGAGAGTGCCACTAATGAGTGTCCCACCAGAAACAACCCCTACATACTGTAGTTCCATGAAGAGAAGTAGTTAGGACTAAATATTAATGAACAACAAAAATCAGAAAATGGTTGAGATAAAATTATTGGTGGTAGTTATTAGTTTGTTTTTCACGTTTGATTAGACGGATTAATCTATGTAATCAATAGCAAAATAATCATGTGCCATTCCAATTATTTGTCATTAAGCTTAAATATATACACTGTTTACATTATAGACACAGTGCAGCGCTTCTAGGTTCTATGTCAGAACGCCGACTCATTATTGGCCAGCTTCTGAGTCAGCATCACACGCACGCGTCATGCTGCTCACATGTACAGCGTCTGCCAATACAGAGTCAGCGTTCTAACGTAGAACCTGGAAGTGCTGCACTGTGTCTACAACGTAAGGAGAATGACAACGAAGAGAAGAAATTGTTGAATAAAGTTGTTATTTTTGTTTTGTTTTTGCGCACAAAAAGTATTCTCGTCATTTAATAAAATTAAGGTTGAACCACTGCATTCACATAGACTATTTTAATGACGTCTTTAGTGCCTTTCTAGGCCTTGGAAGTGGTAATTAAATTCCTGTCTATGGAGGGGTCAGAGAGCTCTTGGATTTCATCAAAAATATCTTAATTTGTGTTCCAAAGATGAATGGGAAAAAAAGGTCTTACAGGTTTGGAACGACATGAGGGTGAGTAATTAATGACAGAATTTTCATTTTTGGGTGAACAAAACCTTTAAGATCAGTTATTGGTGTATTTAATATTTTGTACGTTTGATGAGGAGGATCAACTAATCCTGTGCCATCCACCATCCAGTAAAGTTTATTATGACAAAGCTGCAGTCAAAAGTTCAAACTATAATATTATTTAAATTTGTTTCAAAGTCTGAGTACTTCTTATTTCTTTTTAAAGAGGCTGTTTGATTTGGTTTAGCCATAAATGTTAATTAATGCATTAACTATCAAACATGCACTGACATGTAGTTAAGGTTGCTGTTATTCATGCATGAATCCATATGACTCCAGTCTTAGTTAAGGATAGCACTTAATTAATTCATGCTATAAATAATCATTAGTTCATGTTGAATTAAGTATTAATTCTAGTATTAGTATTATTGCAAAGTCAACCGTATGCTGTTATGTTTTTCTATGGAACACAAAGGAAAGCTCATTTCAATTTCTTGATCACAGATCAAATCTAATAAGCTCCAAAAATGACAAACACACCAAAAGCACCGTAGTCCAAGTCTTCTGAAGCATACTGTAGCTCTGTGAGATACTGAATCAGTGAGTTGGACTTGAGAATCAGACCAGTGAATGAATCATTCTTTTAAACAAATCAAACTGAACCAATTGCTGGTGTGGGACCATGACTGACATGCTACATGGGGAAAAAGACAGAGAGAAGTGCAAGCAAGCCAAATTTTGCTGCATTTAGGGTATGTTTACACAATGATGATGTACTAAAAACAAACAAGTTTTTAATTAACATTGTCAAAACGTTCCCCATTCACACAGATCTGTGAAAATGACTAAAACGCTGTATTATGCATTCCAGGCCAGTAGTTGGCGATAGAGAAACACTATCCGCCAATTTACTGAACACGTAATACACACGTGAATGAAAACGCACCGTTTTCACAAATTTATGTTTTCAGGCCTCCAAAATGCCATTGTCATGTAAACGAACGGCCAAAACAACATAAAAAGTTTTCAGTTTTTAGCTGAAAACTGTGTCGTGTAAACGGCCTCTTAGACCTTCAAAGATTTAACAGGTCATGAACACATGAAAATGAATGGTGCATTGCAATGCAATACGCTACATTGGACGCTTCAGTACAACATCAACATTCACCCATTCAGAAAGACAAAAGTGTTTTTTGTTTGTTTGTTTTTTATTTGTTCATTATTTTTTATTTCCTGTCGCCGTGCAGACTCGTTTACTGCCTACAAAATACCTCAATATTTAAACGTTCTTGGGGGTTGTTTGTTATTCTTTATATATTACGTCTTTATATACTATTGTCTTTATATAAAGACACCACCACCCCGAAGATTATCCATTCGTGACCTTTATTCCCCTGCAGCTAAAGTACAGCAAAGCCATGACCTTAGATCCATCTCTCCATATTCTCTCTGGGGGTTGTGAGGAGAGGATGATCATGCTTTGATTGTTATGTGGCTCCAGGCAGTCCTGCGGCGAATGGAGAAATTCAGCTGGAATCTGAAGTAAATAATCCCGTTTGGGAAAAGACGAGAGAGTTCCAGAGAAAGAGGAAAACCAATAGGAGCACTACACAGAGAAAAGATGGATAAGGAGGACTATAAAATAAAGAGATTGCGGGGACCCCCCAACAGATCCAGTGCCGAAGTGCACAACGCAGAATCAGGGCACAGATAGAAATTCATTCAAGTGAAGGAGGTATGTGGGAAAATTAAATTCACCTACACACATTAGATTGACTATCACAGAACTGAAGACTGAGGAGAGAAACCCACAGAGGCGAAGTGATCCATCACAAGACAATGAAGGACAAACAAAGGACATTGTTTCACTTTTTGTATGTTCAGACCTTCTAACATACCATGATTGTTGTTAGCTGTTGTTTGCGCTACCCCTGCTAACATCCTAGACCAGCATAAACTAGCTTGTTGGTCTTAGCTGGTCTCCCAGCCTAGTCTTTTGGCTGGTTTTAGAGGGGGTTTGATCAACTTTCCACCCACATCTACCAGATTTTTATTTTATTATTATTATTAATTCTGAAATTAATACTTGGGAAATTAAAGACTTTGGCTATTTCACCCTAGAAACTGCATAGCATCACTCCAACAACCACTCAAAAAACCATAGCATCATGGCGGCGAGTTTTAAACAGGCAAACACCACTCACATTTTCTTCAGAAAATGTAACTAAAAACAATATTTCCAGTGTCTCCTGCTCAACATTCCCTACCGTTCTCATCCACCACTCTGCCTTTCCCTTCTTAATCTGATCCTAAATAAGTGCTGACATCTATAAAATATGCATGTGCTTCTTCCACATTCACTGTTCAACACAGAGCATGCTCCGAACAGCATGTCGGCCCTCACTTCCTCTCCTTAGAGTGATTCTGGCTGGGCTGTCACCATGGTTACAAGCTCTGATGTCACAATGAGCACTGCCAAAACTGACTGCATGTCAAAGAATAAACTTTTCATCAGAAGCAACAGTGTGTGTGTGTGTATGAACAAGACTACTTGCTTACTGTTTTTTTTTGTTTGTTTTTTTGTTTTTTTTAACTAAAATACAAACATGGAGGTTTTTCATATTTTCAGTCGTGACGTTCTCTCCATATTTGCTATTTTTTACAGCCTTTAGTTGCCGATTTTTGGCACTAGATCCTTCACTGGAATCCGAAATTAGTCAGAATTACAAGATATAAACTCGCAATTGCAAGAAAATAGTCCGAATTGCGAGAAAAAATGACAGAATTGTGTGATATAAACTCGCAACTGCGAATAAAAGTGAATTGTGAGTTCATATCACACAATTCTGACTTTATAACTTGCAATTTGCGAGTTTATATCTCGCAATTCTGAGAAAAAAGTCAGATTTGCAAGAGGTAAACTTGCAATTGTGAGAAAAAAAGTCAGAATTGTGAGATAAAAATTTGCAATTATCTTTAAAAATGTTTTATTCTGTGGCAGAAACAAACTTCCATACAAGTCAACACCATTATGACTAAAAGTTTGCCAAGAGGTATTTCCTACTAAAGCAAGGCGGTATTTGACTCTGGTAAGCGTATCCATAGCAGACTGGTGGGAGTGGTCTTGGACGACAACATGCCCAGCGCATTATGGGTGTTGTTTTCCGACCTATTTAGCAAAAGGGACAGCAGCCTTTTTTTTCTTTTTTTCTCTATTTTCTCTATTCAGGTAGCACCGATTTCAAAAATGTTTTTGCCTTTCTACTGTAGGCAGCGAAGTTTTATTGAAATCCCTTTTTGCCAGTGGTGAAGTACCTCTTTAAGTACTATTTTGAGAGGTATATTGGTTACTAGGGTCAATAATTGTTATGCAAACATTATGCAAAAAAACAACATAAGTAACCTAAAGTCTATGCTACACTGTATATATGCCAAATGGCTGTGCGGATCATTCTGCTGTGGTGATCCCTAATGGGAAGCAGCCAAAGAGATTTCATTACATGTATATATAGAGATATAAAGATATTTTAGTATATATAGCAAAGGATGCTTTCATAGACTGGGTGGACGGGACCCAAAAATAATTGTTCAAAGAATATTGATCTTTGCTCAATTAAAGTCGATACCACAGATATGTATCAGAGACTCTCAATGTACATGTGGATACAAAGCAGATTATGCTACTTTAACAAATGTGATCATGTTTCATGTTATTTTAAATGTGTATTCACTAAAATATTAAAACGCACCAAAAGTGATTCACAATAAAAGCAGAGAATCTATTTGTACATGGATAAACAGGCAATATTTGCACTTCTGATGAAATCTAAGACCATATTTTCCCATGTGGCCTTGCAACAATCACCACCAAATGTTTGCTCTCATATGCTCTCCTGTCCATGCTAAATCCACAGGACTTCCTGCATACACTTGACTGTCAGAGTTAAATGACATCTCTCCCTCAGCGGAGATGACAGCTCAGAGCTGTCTACTGATGCTGACCTGATTGAAAATCTGATGGTGGCCTATTACTAGCTGAAAGAAGCTCTCTGAATGATGACGGATTAATTTGCAAAAAACAAAAACAAAAAAACAACACATTATCCTTCCAGGTTAACCACGATTATATAAATCCAAAGAGGTCTACATTTACTTTCGTAATATGACATTTTTAC
This sequence comes from Hypophthalmichthys molitrix, assembly GCA_037950675.1. Classification (NCBI taxonomy): domain Eukaryota; kingdom Metazoa; phylum Chordata; class Actinopteri; order Cypriniformes; family Xenocyprididae; genus Hypophthalmichthys; species Hypophthalmichthys molitrix. Next base: position 23,847,406 of record CM075504.1, read on the forward strand.
AGGATATTCAATAAGAAAAAATGTACTGTAGAACTTGACTGGATTTTGAAAAGTGGGTACCATAAGAGTCAATTTTGATTTCACGTTGAATTTAACTTCTGAATTGTCCAAATTGCACCACCATCATCAGCAGCAGCAGCATGATATGAATAAAATTCATCCCTTCTGGGCCTCCATCACTGAACAAAAGCTACAGAAATCCACCTCACATATTCTAGACCTGTCTCATCCTGATAAGCACAATGATTTCTGCTTATGACGGCCACCCACAGGATGAGAGCTGATGTTATTGGGACGTGAACGGGCGCGGCGTGTTAAATTGGATCTCCACAAAGCGTCAGCGGGCCTGTGCCGGGGCGACACTCTAATGGCCGTCAGAAATGGATCTGCCTCTTAGGCGTGCGATAGCAGGCGACCATCCATAAAGACCCTGTCAGCCGAGCACAGAGCTCATTTACACCTTTGCGTATTCCCATTATCTGCAGGCCAACGAGCCGAGCGTCACACGCACGCTGATCACATCAGCCCCACCAGGACACAGGTGTTTACCAGCATGTCACTTCACCTGAGGGCTAAGAGGCCCAGAGACGTCATGCGTGCTTCTGTTATCATCATAACAGGCGAAGAAAAACAAGAAAAACAGTGGAGCTGCGATAGCCGTGAGATCAGTATCTGCTCAAGTCACATTTCTAAGATAAATCTGAATGAATTCAGAAGGAATTTCACTGCTTTTAAAAGGAATATTATTCCCTACTGAACCTATCACCTTTTACTTCCTTGTGCAGTTTCACTTTTTATTTTAATTGGAATGTAGAAGTTACTCCTATGGGCAGACTTTTTTTTTATGGCAATCGATGTCTTATTTTGCTCTAGTTAAGGGTAAATCTTTCTAAGCTCTCTTTTGTTCTTTTGCTTGCATTTTGAAGTTCTCAGGCCAATTATGAAATCATTTGTGATTGGAGGACTGTGTGTGTTTGTGTGTGTGTCAGTCAGTTTTTCAATTACTTTCTATATTGTCTTTGTTTTGCACTATTGCAGATGCTTTGGCAATGCAAATGTGCAATTACTGGCATGACAAATTAAACACATTATAAATGAAAACTAAGAAATATAGACCAAGAAAAATTATTGTTTTCTTGACTCTTATTCTGAGAGAATATAAACATTTTGATGAGTAAATCTATTTCAATGCAATGATTTGTCCGTGAAGCCAATATAGTGTGGACTTTATATGAAAATGTGCATGACGTGAAATGCATGGCAGCATTTTATAAATGAAACTTCTTTATGCTTTATGGAAACTATAAATGGAATATAGTCTAAAAATGTGACTTCTGGTTAAAGCCATGTCCATATCCAGTTCTATTCAAATACAGATATAGATAATTTGGGCATTGCAACAGACACAGATACAAATCCAGATCAGGAATGCACCTGTAAAGCCTTTAAATAAATGACCATAAGACAGCATGGCTGAAATTAAGTAATCGACATGCCACAGATGCTGACATTCATTTGAAAATACATGAAATATTCCTTTAGCAATGCATTGCTGTGTGCTCTGTTTGTTTCTTTGCACATGTGTTTGCATTCCTGTGTGTGTGTGTGTGTGTGTGTGTTTACATTCAGCCAGTGTTGTATTATACAGAAACTCTGAGATCCTTGTGAAATAAATCAATAAGATCAAACACTGGCAAACCCTTTTGTCTTTGTCTGAGTGAATCTTCTATCCTGCGGCTAGACTCAGTGCTGTCACAATCACAACTCGGCCTACTACTAATGAGAAAATGAAACAACACAACACACTCTCCTTCAATAGCCAGACCAATGACCAACAGAGCAACAGGGGTGTACCTGTTAAAAGTTTGGAAACAATACAATTTTTTGTTTTTGAAAGAAGTCTCTTATGCTCACCAAGGCTGCATTTATTTAATCAAAACATACAGTAAAAACAGTAATATTGTGACATATTATTACAATTAAAAAATATATTTTCTATCTTATGTAATTTATTCCTGTGATCAAAGCTGAATTTTCAGCATCATTACTCCAGTCTTCAGTGTCACATGATCCTTCAGAAATCATTCCAGTATGCTAATTTGCTGCACAAGAAACATTTCTTAATATTATTATCAATGTTGAAAGCAGTTTTTGCTGCTTGACAAAAAAAAAAAAAAAAAAAAAAATGTTGACAGGTACTGTATATACAGTATGCTGTATATATCTCAGAGTTTCTTCACAGGTGCATATCTGATCTCTATTTGTGGGCTGCATCCAAAAACAAATAAACCTATACAGCACAACAAGTCACATTACTTGTTCGTTTTGGCGAATCAGTGCACCCAATCCTTCGCAAGCAAGTTATACTCTTATGAGCCATTTATTTTTAGTGAATCAAAGACTATTATGAGTGAAATTCCTTCATGAATCATCAAAAGACTCACAAGGTACTAATTTGACTCGGGCTGACAAACCCTTTCTCTGAATGAACTTACTCGTGCAGTGATTTGGAAAGTATAATTCCTTTCAGTGATGATGTCCTTATTAAAAGCAAGTTTTTGCATGAAAACAGAAATCTTTACTGAGACACTATGCTCTCAAATGTTATGTGGAAGAATGTTTCATTTCTAAATAATTTCAGCGTTATCTATGGAAGCTTGTTTCTGCCACTGCAACTTTCTCACAATTCTGACTTTTTTTCTCAGAATAGCGTGATATAATTGCGCTTAGCAATTGTGAGTTATAAAATCAGAACTGCGTCAAAATTGTGAGGAAAAAAGTCAGAATTGTGCACTAAAAAGTCGCAATTATCTTTGAATTGTCGCAAAAACTAAGTCCAATCCTTTTTATGTGTATAATATAAACACTACTAAATCACATTACAAATCCACAATTTGAAAGGCTGCAATCCAAAAACAACAATAAGTCAACACAATATAAGATAACAATGACATATCTCACATTTCAACTGATCGCGCCTTTATAAATGTTCTCATGTCCCATGAAGATCCTATTATTTTACTCCCTTAAACCCAATGTCATGTGACAGTGAAGTGTCAGGTGATAAGTCTGTTATATCCATGAGCTCAGAGTTTGGCTAGTTATCATTGTCCTGCTGGTTAATGTAATAACTACACCATTATTTGGGCAAACAGCATGTCTCTGTGTTGATGGCCATACAAAGGTAGGTATTAATTCTGTGACTTTATATTTCATTATATTATAGTAGGTGTTTGACCAGTGATTGATTTGTTGGAAGGCTCTTAACAATGTGAAACAGATGTTTGTTTTTTAGTGATCACTCACATGGCACTTATGGCCTGATGAGTGGCTAAAAAATCCTTAAGATGCACACGAACATGGTGAGAGAATACAGTAAATGAGTTCTTAATTTTAGTATCAGTGATATTAAAGCAAGATTGTGTGTTGAAGTTTTTATTTGGTGATTTTGACTTGATGCTATGTTGATGCAAAATTGATTATTTATTTGATTTTGTGCATTTATCAGCTCTTGATTGCTTTATGAAAACGATGATATCAACGTGGATTAAAAAGTGTCTGGCAGAAAACACCAACACTCACATGTTGAAAATTGGAAAGTCATTCACTAGACAACAGGTGTCAGACAAATAGTGAGAGTAGCCATCCGTTTTTGAGGAAGGTCATTTAGCAGATTGAGTCGTAAATTATTCTAATCCTCTTTGTTCATGTCTTCTCAGTTTGTTTTACAAAAGCCCGTTATAGGTCATGTCTGAATAATGGAGTATGTATTAGCTTCATTAGCCTTATGATAAACTGATATATGCTTGCTCTCTCAGCACTCAATTTTCGAGGAAACACTTGACTGCTTCTTTATTTTGCTCTCAGAGAGTCGGGCAGCAGCTCATTTCTGCCGAAGCCTTTTGATGAATCTTCAGTGCGCTGGTCTGCACTCCACCGTAACCTCCCTTGACTTTATCGCCCACATCCTCTCAGCTGAGCACTGATAAGAGTGATACGTACTTTATAGAGAGTCGCATTGTTGTCTTGCTGCAGTCTTGGTGGTAAAGTATCACTCAAAACAAAACAAAAAAAAACAAAAAAAAAAGATGCTTAATGCTTAAGAGCTCCAAGTTGACAAACTGAGGACTCTACTTGTCATATCTCTCTCTCTTTGTACAAACTTTCTTGTTTCAATGCCCTTCTGTTTCTCCTTCATTCCTGAGGTCAGTCAGTAGGACTAGCGGTCAGCACTGTGAGGAAGCGAGCGCTCGCTGCAATATTAAAGCAGAGCAATTAGGCACCTGAAGCTCCATGCTAATGCAAGCATGACACAATTACACAAATGAGGCGTTCCCACATTAGAAACCAGAAAGTCACTCTTCCTTCCCCATTTATTCATCTGCTCAATGAATGAGAGTGCCGGGATACAATAAAAAGGTGGAAGGGGAGATGGAACACAAGTGCGGAGGACTGTCCAGCTCTACTGTTTCATTTTAATTGGCACCAAAAAAAAAAAAAAAAAAAAAAAAAATGGTCTGCTACTCAAGCGAGTAAGTCTCGTACAGTGAGCCATTTCTCCAGCACTGAATACAAAAGAGTTTGAGGCTAGGTCGAGCTAACTAGTGCAGAACTCTTATGGATGCTAGACACTTAAAGGAATAGTTCACCCAAAAATGAAGATTCATTCATCATTTACTCACCTGTTGTCATTGGAATGTATGCTGTTTATATGTTAACTTTTAGGAATCTTTACATAGCACTTTTTATACAACGACAAGTTCTGTCAAGCTCTGAAATGAACAACAAAAAAGTGTCTCAGGTGCTACGTTCCAAGTCTTTTGGAAGTCCTATAGCTTTGTGTGAGAAAAAGAAGGAAATTTAAGTCATTCTTTAATGAAAATCTCACATATTAAACTTAATATGTCACATGGCTCGCGTGAACCAATTCGGTTTGCCACCAGTGACATCGCCGGTGATGTCACTGACGCCAAATTCCATTGGTTCTCACATGCCAATTCAGATATTTGGAATGGAAAATTACATTTGAGAGCCTCAATGGAGGAGAAAATGTTCGGTGTATATTGACTTGTATTTCAATCTCCTCCTTAAATGTATTAATTTTTCAAACACTTTTATCGAAATGTTACAAATAAAGTGGTTAATCCTATAATATACAATGAGAAGTGCCACAATACAAAGTTGGAGAATTGCTTAAGAAAGTATAAGCTAGAACAGATATGCAGGTGAGACAACTCAACAGTACTCACATAAATCCATTGAATGGCTTCAAAATATTTATATATAAGGACTAGATTGAAAAGAATAAAAGACAACTTTATGTTGGCTGAAAATTTTAAATGGTTTGAAGGTCAGGCTGGATAGTTGCTAGCAACCGCACTGAAAAGGCATCTTAAATATTCTTCAAAATTCTGGTTGCTGTTGTATTCTGGGTGGTTGCTAGGGTGTTGCTATGCAGTAGCTAGGATGTTCTGGTTGTGTGCTAGAGTGTTGCTATGTGGCTACAAGGATGTTCTCTGTCCTCTGCTATAGGGTGTTCTCGGCATTTGCTAAGGCATTGCTAGGGTGATCTGGGTGATTGTTAGAGCATTGCTAGGCAGTTGCTAGGGTTTTTGGGCTGTTGCTGGAGTGTTTTGGGTGTTTAACAGGGCATTGCTATGCAGTAGCTAGGATGTTCTTAATGGTTTCATATCAAGCTTAAAGTTGCAATGTGTAAATTTTAGAAGGATCTATTCACAGAAATGCAATATAATATACATAACTATGTTATCAGTGGTGTATAAAGACCTTACATAATGAACCATTATGTTTTTATTACCTTTAGAATGAGCCATTTCTATCTACATACACTGCGGGTCCCCTTACATGTAAAGTCGCCATTTTGCGCCAGCATGTTTCTACAGTAGCCCTAAACGGACAAACTGCTCTACAGAGCGCGTTTGTTTGACTAGCTACTCTCTCTGTCTCAGATGATGACATCTTTGTCCTGTGTTGGCCACCGCAGCTTCTCTATATTGCAATTCACAACCTTACCGCTAGATGCCGCTAAAATTTACACACTGCACCTTTAATGTGACATATCGAGCTTGATAGACATGGTGGTCACTATGAGTTGTTATTGGAAAAGCATTGTCTCAAATATTCTTCACAAATTCTTTTGTCTTCCACAGGAAATATATAACGTCATACAGGTTTGGAATGACAAGATGGTGAGTAAATAATGGCAGCATAGGCAAAAAGACGATCTATTTTTGTGACATGTTGTGTCTGATATGTTCTGTGTATTCACAGCATGCAGCCCAATAAACCCAGGGTTCCTTCTCTCTGAATCCCAACCAATCAGGAGAAAACCGACGTGTTGTCCAATTTAAAGGCAAAGGCTGGGAAAATTGGCCGCAGTGTCTCAAAGGTCGTTCAGACTGCTCCTTTTAACAGCGAGGACCACTAGAGTCATGTTCAACAAACAAATCAAATGTTTATTCTATTTGGAGTGTGTCCAGTGAAAGTGGCGATGTCCTATTGAGACGGAGTGCTGGGTAATTGCATCTCTCAATGTCCTATTTCTCTCTGAGGTTTGGAGTGAGTGATGTGATTGTCGACCATGATGTTTCCTAGTGTCGTTATTGTATTGACCTGTGGATAGATAAACGAGCAGGGGAAAGCCTTATTTGCTTTGTGTTGGTCATGTTTATTATTTGTTTTTGGTTCCTCCTGCCATGGCAACTGTCCACTAACCCCTCATCAGTTGCTCAATTACTACATCAAATGGGTTACAGGAGGCAGGAGAAATGCACTGAAAATATTACACTATATAATAGTGCGATAAATGCCTTTAGCCTTTTTTTGCCCATAGTGAACAAATTAACCAATTTAACTGTGAAGGTTTTTAACAAAAAGGATCATGAGGGTTAGTTAATATGTATGCATCATGCCATCATTTAAGTCTTCCTATTCTGAATTCTGTTCTGAATAATCATTATTTGTCCCGTTTTCCATTTAGAAACTATCCACAATACTGATGTGCACCTACAAACCTTATTTCTATGGACACAATTTGTACTAAAAGAAATAATTCAGAAAAAAATGAACATTTTGCCATAATTTGTTAAAAAATTTGGGTCAGTAAGATTTTGTTTTTAATTAATAAAAAATGTATACTTTTATTCATCAGGGATGCATTAAATTGATTAGTATGGAAGCTTAAAAGTAATTGTGACTTTATCTTGCTACTTTTTTTCACGCAATTGCAAGTTAAAATCTTGCAATTGACTTTTTCTTCCCAATTGCGAGTTTATATCACAATTCTGACTTTTTTCTCACAATTATGAGTTAATATCTTCCAATTCTGACTTTTTTCCCCCGCAATTGTGAGTTTATATCACAATTCTGACTTTTTTCATGCAATTCTGACTTTTTTTCTGGCAATTGCAAGTTAAGATCTCACAATTCTTACTTTTTTCTCACAATTGTGAGTTTATATCACAATTCTGACTTTTTTCTCGCACTTCTGACTTTTTTTCTCGCAATTGCGAGTTAATATCTTGCCATTCTGACTTTTTATCTTGCAATTGCTAGTTTATATCTTGCAATTCTGTCTTTTTTCTCATAATTTCGAGTTTATATCTTGCAATTCTGTCTTTTTTCTCATAATTTCGAGTTTATATCTCGCAATTCTGACTTTTTTTATAACTGTGTGGTTTAAACGTGAAATTGCTAGACCTATTCTGAGGGAAAAAAGACTCAAAATTTTTAGTTTATAACTTATAATTGCGGTATGTTATAAAGTCAGAATTGCAAGATAAAAACTTGCAATCCTGAGGGGAAAAAAGTCAGAGTTTTATAAGTTTATAACAATTGTGACTTTATATCATGCAATTCTGACTTCATAATTTGCAATTGCGAGTTTATATCACCCAATTCTGAGAAAAAGTTAAGAATTGCAAGATAAAAATTCATAATTACCTTTTTTTATTTTTTATTATTCCGTGGCAGAAACAAGCTAGACACTAAAGGCATTTAGAATGTTGCAAAATATTTCTATTTCTATTTAAATTATTTCTGAAGAATCATGTTACTGGAGTAAGGGCTGCTGAAAATTCAGCTTTGTCATCACAGGGATAAATTTTGTTTTTAATATACTGTATATATTTAAATAGAAAACAGTTATTTTAAATAGTGTGTATATATATATATATATATATAATTTTTTTTTTATACTGTATTTTTTCAAAATGAATGCAGCCTTGCTGAGCAAAAGAGATTTTTCAAAAACATTATGAAAATCTTTGTCAGTAGTGTATAGTCTATGTGACTAATGCACTATATTCTTCTGAAATTATATAATAATTGATAATCTTCTCCTATGTGGTAACTCTCAATTCTCATTTGCAGAGTTGTATATTTAAACTCACCATGTTGCAATCCGTCACATAACTTACAGCAGGGGTGTCCAAACTCGGTCCTGGAGGGCCACTGTCCTGCAGAGTTTAGCTCCAACTTACCACAACACACCTGCCTGGAAGTTTCCTGTATGCCTAAAAACCTTGATTAGCTGGTTCAGGTGTTGGAGCTAAACTCCGCAGGACAGTGGAGCAGGAGCAGGACTGGACACCCCTGACTTACAGGAACCAATGGTTTGTGGCATCAATTCATAACTATTTTATGTTAAATCGTGTGTTTTTGAACACTTAAATTTACAGATTCATAAGAAGTCACCAACTGTAATTAAATGAGGAGTAAATGATGGAAAGAGTAAAGTAAATGTCAAAAGTTTAATTTTTTTATGAAGTATTCCTTTTAAAATAAATTAATAATTCTTTTTTTTTCTTTCTTTTTTTTAAATCAATGTCTACTTCCGTTATATAGAACAGGATGCTCTATGTCCTTTTGTGTTCTGCAGAAGTACTGGTGGTTTGAAATGACACAAAAATGAGTAAATAATGGCATGTGTAATATATTGTATGATATACATGAATTTAAAAAATATCTATTTTGCTGTAGAGACAGACAGGACACTATCCTCATTCTCCTGGCCTGCATCATTATAGAGACACGCTTGTTGTAGCATGACCATTATGTGTCCAAGCATCTGCTTCCTCTCCCGGAAAGGGAAATGCACACAGAGAAAGATATTTCCAAACGAGCCTAGAAGCCCACTGGGCCTGATAGCCCACTTTATCACTGGCTGTTGGCAACGTCACAACAGATTGTTTCCTGGAAAGAGAACAAGCACAGGCAGAGAATACACAGGCCTCCATCTGTGAACAAGGTCATTGCCGATCTGGTAATGGTAGGATTAGACCCATCTAGTTTATTTGAATTATTTTGTGGCTGCCCTGCCGTATACACACACACATTCAGCATACTGTTGACAATATGTGTTTATTGATTTTGTGTTTATATGTGGCATTGATGAAATAGGTGACATGTTGAGCTGGCATGAAGTTTGTGCAAAACCTTATCCAGCACTATTTGAGACTGTTCCAAAGAGCTTTTTTGGGAAAAGCATTTCTTCTCCACTTTATGCCATAACTTATTTGCTTCAATTATTATCCTATTTCCAGGTTTAAGACATTTAGACCTCGCTATATTCACTGCTGCATTTATTTGATTAAAATGTAGTGAAAACTGTAATAATGTAAAATTTTATGATATAACACTGGTAATAAAAAATGTTTTCTGAGCAACAAAATTCAGCTTTGCCAAATTGCATTTGAAAATATATTAAAATAGAAAACAGTTCTTTTAAATTGTAATAATATTTCACAGTGTTACTGTTTTAGTGTGTTTTTGATCAAAGAAATGCAGCCTTGGTAAGCAGAGACTTCTTTAAAAAATAATCTTTATTATTCCAAACTTTTGACCAAGAGTGTATATTGTTGAAATATAGTAGGTCTGGTTTGCTGTGCTGTGCCACCTGTACTCCTCTGAGAGGGATCTACTAAATGATTTTGTCTTGTTCCTGGGTCATGCTGACCTCATTTGAGGCACCAAAGGTACATATCTCTGGCTTTGGGTGTTACAATGTGGTTTTCGCAACCTGCGGTGCTCTGTGTCAAATTTTATTTGTGATGACAAACTTTTTTAGCTTGTGTTCAATTATAGGCTGTCTGAGGTCATGCAGTGTAACAAGGTTAAAAGCAGGCTGGCTCACACTGATGTATCGACCACCTTTAAGTCTTAAGAATTTGGCTAGAAATACTGCCCTTTGGTTCCACTTGGGCAACGGAAAATCAGTCTGCCTTGTGTCAGTGTTCCACCTGCACAACACCAACCACAGTGAGAAAAGTTCCCCAACTAATCATTTTATTGTATTCATTTGGGGAAACGACGGCAAAGTAATGACTGCGTGTTTAAGTTGGCATGATTCCTTCGAACGTGGTCTAATATCATCCAAGCATTTAAAAACTAATCAGGAAGCGTTCAGCCCATCTCAGACCCATTCAATTAATGTTAAGTAGTCGATGTGTTAACGGCTAATTGATTCCAGCCTTGGTTAGTGAGAGAGGCCAAAAGAGAACATAAGGCAATGAGCTCTTCGCTCACGCCATCCTTTTAGGAACCTTGTAGTATCAAGTAACTGAACTTTTGATATGCACCAAAAAGTCTGGTCCTTATTGCAGCCTGTTCTGACCTATTTAAAGTGCTTTTGGCTGAATTGAATCTGTTAGTCTTCAATACGTTTACTTAATTGTTTAATTAGCTTTTATTAAAGGGTTTGTTCACTGAAAAATGAAAATTCTGTCACCATTTACTCACCCTCATGTTGTTCCAAACTTGTAAGACTTTCGTTCATCATCTGAACACACATGAACAGTTGTGTTCATGTAACAGTCTACGCAATTGCCACTTTGACGCTTCAAAAAGTTCATAAATTGATCGTAAAAATAATCCATGAATTGAGTGGTTTAGTCGAAATTTTCTGAAGAGACACAATCGCTTTATATGATGAACAGATTTACAGTAATTTAGGTTTTTATTCACATATAAACATTCATCAACGCACACACCAGTTGTGGTAAATGGAAGCTCAAGCATATTTGCTTGACGTGCGAGAACCAATAAGGTTCATTCTCGTGTATTACGCAAACATGCTTGAGCTTCTGCAAGGACCAATGAGGTTTGTTCTCGTGTCAAGCAAGTACAGTCAAGCTTGTTTATATTCACTGATGAATGTTTATATGTGGATAAAAGCCTAAATTCAAACTGTTCATCACATAAAGCGATTGTGTATCTTCTGAAAATTTGGACTGACTCCAAACTTTTGAGCGGTAGTGTATACCAGTGTTCCCCAACCCTGTTCTTGGAGAGACACAAACAGTACACTCACCTTATCAGCTCATTAGAGACTCCAATGCCTGAAATGGATGGGTCAAATAAGAGAGACATCCAAAATGTGTACTGCTTCCAGGACCAGGGTTGGGAAACACTATATAGTGTATACTATATGCTACAGTAACAGTAATTTATTGTGCTTTTCCAAACATAGCTCTCCTTAAAGGGAAGGTTCAACCAAAAAATGAAAATTCTGTCATCATTGACTTCCATAGTATTTTTTTCCACACTGTGGAAGTCAATGGTGCCCCACATCTGTTTGGTTACAAATGTTCTTCAAAATATCTTCTTTTGTGTTCAGCAGAACAAAGACATTCTTACAGGTTTGGAACGACTTGAGGGTGAGTAAATGATGACAGAATTTTCATTTTTGGGAGAACTATCCCTTTAAGAGAAATTTGTTTTTGTTTTTTTAAACGCTGGCTTTTTATCAATTCAGTTCAACACAAACCATTCAAATTATTTGTAATTTTTCCTCATTGTGCCACATTTTTCAAGGTCAGCTGCTTGCATTTATCATGTTGGACATTGGAATAGGCCACTCTCATCAAAAGCAGGCTTTACTTTAGCAATAGCCCAAGGGTTATTTGAATGGATAGTGTTTATCTGCTTCTCTGAGGAATTTCTCTCATTGTGGTTGTGTTAGGCTGTGACCTGAAGCTCTCCGCTGCCCTTTAATGATCAAGAGCACTCTGTTCTCAGACACAGATGTTAATTAGCACCAGCCTGCCCTCCACAAAAGATGAGCTGTTGAGTTACACACAGAGACGTGATCGAGGGTAGGGAGGAAGAGCAAGTGTCATCTCCACTTACAGTATGACCAGGATAAAACAAAGGTGTTGAATACTAAAAGTTTGTTCATAAACTAGACATAGACTTTTTTGTTTTTTTGTTTGGAAACCCCCAAACTTTTAAACAGCAGTGATTTTGTTGGAATTTACACAAAACCAAGGTTTTCGATATTAAAACACTTCAATAATGCAAACAGTTAAGCTAGGCCAACAATGCCAAGGTTGTATGTTCAATTCCTAGGGAAAGCAAAGTGATAAAATGTATATCTTGAATGCAATGCAAGTCACTTTGCACAAAAAACATCAGCCAAATGCATAAATGTAAATGAAGGACATTGATAGAAATTATGATTAAAAAAGTCAATCTATCATTCAAGCTAAAATGTCTAACAGGAATTTTTATCAGAGGCAAAGCAAGGACGCTTGTCACGTCCAGTGTTGCAACTTTTCATTAGTTTAACTTAAGATGACTGTCTTGATAAGAAATTCAAATGAAGTCATTAAAAGTCTCCTCTAGGTTCAGATCAACAAAGGTCTCATTTGTTTCTCATCCTCTCTCAGAAAGCTTGCCGTTCTCTCTTTTTAAGCAAACTCTGTTCTGAATGCCAGGCGTTTGTGGTTGCTGGCATCTCATACCTATTAATCACGGCTGCTTATCTTGTCATGCCTGTGCAAAATAGTTGTTTTGTGTCTCTGAATTATCTCCTGCACCAGTATTGACAGTATCCCTGGCAGAACTCAAGACGGGGCAATGGAGGGTATTATATGCAGATATCCAGATACAGAGAGCTGTACATTTATGGGAATTCATTATAAGCAACAAAGGGGAAAGTAGACGGTGAAATCCAGGCTGTTGAACTGGAGCTTGCTTTAACCTTGTTTATACTGTCATTTCTCTTCCAGACACATTCTAAGAACAGAACAAATCCTCGTGACAGGAAAGTCGAGTCCGGATGGCATTGCCCTGGATCTGGATCTGGAGATGATTCTGTTTATGATGTAATTCCAGGATTCTTCTCTCAGAGGTTGTTACAGTTGGGTAAGTGGGCGCATTTTCTCTCGGCACATCTGCCTTGCTGGCTTCAGAAATATATATTTCTATTTTTCTGTTTGGAGAGACTCTGATGGCAACAATAAAGTTATTTTCAGTGTTTGACCCAGTATCAATACAGACTCACAAAGCGCAAAAGTAAAGAAAGAAAAGAAAGTACATGTACTAGAGTGTTGTCACTATGACTTCAGAGTGGTTATCACATTGCTACATGGTTGCTAGGTTGTTCTGAGTGGTTGCTAAGTGTTCAAAGTTTCTCTAGGAATTTGTCCCTCTTTTAATGTAAGTCAAGCAAAAATCGCAAGTCTGACTGTTTCAAAGTAGCATCAAAGGAACTGCCAAAACGAGTCGTCAATTCCAGTCTGTCTTCTTGCACAAACTTACGTAGGTTTGTAAGAAATTTGCATAATGGGCTGCCCGCGAACAATGTCTACTTTGACCTGCCCTCAAACACTGTAGTTGTAGCTGAGACTGGAAGAGCTTTCTTTTTTCGACGTGCTCAAGTACACAGAGAGATGGCAGAAAGCGCACCCCGTATGCTTTCATTATTTTACAAAAGCACGTTTTGTTGTTATTGTGAGTGCACACAAATAAAATTACTCTTCACAGATTCAAAAGATGTATTACTTTTATCTGTGTGACCAAAAGTGACAGAGTATTTAAGTGCAATTGATCGCACTGGTGCCTCCATGTTAGCCGTCATGCAGTAAACGCGCTACTATTTAGCTTTCACACTCTGCCCACATTTTTCTAGGTTAATGTTGAAGCGAGCGGCCATGTAAAGTTGCTACTACTTACATGTTTCAGATGATAAGCCATATTTGAGGTCGATGAATGATAGGTACGCATTTGAATGCCCTGGCCAATGTACTGTAAATACCACATAGACCAGCTCTTAACGCTCTGTCCGTCACCACTAAACAATCAGAGCAAAGTGGGCTCACAAAAAGGTGGGGTTTACAGAGACCAAATCTTCGAATGAACCGTTTTCAGGCATTTTGAGAAAAATAAGGTGACATGCAATGTATATTATAAGAAATTTAAATGTTTTTTGACCTTGAATGCATGTAAACTATTATAGGAGACCAAAATTACGAACCTTTAAAATCGCATAATGGGGTCTCTTTAAATACATTACAGTTAATTTGCACTTTTTCATTATTTTTGCAACATAGCAAGCATCTGCAGCATAGCCAGCATCCACAGTCATATGGCATTCACCTTTAATGTGATGCATTTCTGACTGCAACATAATTTTCAGTGTGAAGTAATAGCTTGATTTTATCTATGGGGTTTGATTGGATTGTGAAAACTGGGCTGTGATATTATTGGTCCTCTCCATCAGTGGCTGTCACACTGTTCTCCCCATTGGACCGGCACTATCTGGAGGATTGCACAGAAATGGAAAACAATAAATGAGTGTCTATCATCTTGAGAATGATAAGTATCTGGTGCTAGAGGTAATAATGAGATGATCTGGGGCCATCATGCACTTTGCGTGGATTTCACCCTAAAAGTATGTGAAAGTCAGATTTTGATTTTGCACAAAAGGTTTATAAAACTGTACGTGCTGTATGCTAAATCCAATATTCAGCATAAAAGTGTGTGCATATGCACCCTTCTCCTCCTGAAAGAAACCATTTCTTATTATGCACAATCTTATCTGCATATAATTTCCTTTTGCAAATTGCCAGACTTTTTTTTTGTTGTTGTTGCCAAAACAGTTATTATTTTTATGTTTTACGCAGCAAATAACCCTCTCTTTGACTCTTTTTCTGTTGCTGCGCCAAGTTGTCAACACCAAATAGTCGTTGTTTATGTGTAACTAAATGTGAGTGGTGATATGTAATGTATTCATTGTTTTGTTTTCATAAACATTTTCCATCTTTTCAATAAATTGTCTTTTCGGACTGGACTTCTGAATATTGTACGTAGTAAAACTCTTTTCTTTCAAAAGAAGTTAATGACCTTTTGCCAATGATATGATTACTTTAATTAAAGGTTTAAACAAAGATATCCAGTAGGAATGATTCTTGCTCTGAGATAACTGGAGGATGAATGCATGTACTTGATTCCTCCTTTCTGCATCTCGGAGAACCGAGAACAGGGAATTCTGATACCGAGCATGGAAATGGAGATATTCTGAGTTTTGGCTGCTGATGTTTTTACTCTGCAGATTTTGTACACTCAACAGTTAATTAGTTTCACATTTAGTGCAGTTTTAATTAGTTTTAGAAGCCACAAAATTATTCAACCAAAGATATCTGCTGGCTTATAAAGACAGTTATAAATGAGTTAACATGCACTATAAATATAAGATTACTGCACCCCTGCTGTGGTCAAAGGCATCTAATAGTTCCCTCTGCTCAATCATCGACTTCACTTCACTTAAGTGAAGAGTACTACAGCTCTGAAGTGTCCTTAAATTATGTACATTTTGATAAAAGCTGATGTGTGTAATTTTTTCAATGCTAAAATATTTTCTCCAGTTTAATATGCAGAGACAACTATAATTAAGACATTTGTTGGTTGATTTCCCTGAAAACACTTTGAGGTGCTATCAAAACAATGTTTGAGCAACACTGACTCAACCAATGATTTCTGTTGGGGGTGGGACTATTTTTTTTATTTGATTTTTTTTTTGGTCTTACCAATGACAGCAGGAGTCTTTGGGAAACCTGTTTGAATCTCTCTCTCTCTCTCTCTCTCTCTCTCCTTATGTTCTCATTTATTAGATCTTAAACATTTAATGTTTATATATAATTATATTTTTAATGCTGTTAATACAATTTAATTTAGTCAGTCACCACAGGTAAAAGACATGATTTATCATTTGTGTTTGATTTTTGTTTTTCATAATTTCTGTAATGCAGTCACCTTGAAAGTGTCTAAATAAACAATGTACTATTAGTGAAGGTTTATTGTATTTGTTTAGATACAAAGCAATGGAGAATTTTTTTTTTTTTTTTTTTTGCAGTTTGCATAGGTTGTACAATATATGCTTGGTAGTTTGTAAGCAATTCATTGTTGTGTACAATATTTACATGTTTCATATCCTTCAAGGGCTGAGGGAGAATAATGTCACCCTGTTATTCTACATTTTTCCTCTGAGCTGCCTCTTTAGACAGTATTTTAAGGAATCATGTGCTCCCAATGCGAAGGCTGTTCCAAAAGGTAAGCAGCATTTATTTTACTTGTAGGATGTAATCCCACAATGCACTGCACTGAGATCAGTGAAAAAATCAAGATGGCGTATGATCAGTGTCGGGGAAAGTTACAATATTGTGTTACTCCCTAAAAAAGTAACTAACTAGTTACTTTTTCTCACCTGGGCTGGGCTGGGCTGGGCTTGTTTGTTTTTTAATAACAGCAAAAACAAAGTTATATTTTTTGGCAAATGTAAAGGCCCTTTCACACCAAAAGTGAAATGAATAAGCCTCAGGCGAAAGAAAATACAAATCCACACCTGTACAATAGAGGGTGCTGCTCAAACAAACCTTTCAGCTGTGATTCCATTCTGAATTGCAAAAGAATAGGATGCAGGGAAACACTCTTCAGCAATAAAAAAAAAAAATGAAAAAAATGAAACAAATGTGATGTTTATCTAAAGTCATTTTTGCTTAATAATAGTATGGTTGAATTGTATCATTGAAGGTCAGAAGCAAAGACGAGTTACTAAAGTAAGATTATAAACATAAAGTATATTTGGTTATTTAACTGGTTTGTGTAATATTTGCTGTTTTCATTAATTTTGAGGAATACTGAATCTGTTTTTGTGTAAGTGAGATGAGTAAATGCCTGCTCACAATTACCTACAATAACCATCATGTTCACACACAGCGCACACAAAGCCTCTGCACTTACTCCAGATTTCTCTCATG
Organism: Hypophthalmichthys molitrix; assembly: GCA_037950675.1. Taxonomy (NCBI): domain Eukaryota; kingdom Metazoa; phylum Chordata; class Actinopteri; order Cypriniformes; family Xenocyprididae; genus Hypophthalmichthys; species Hypophthalmichthys molitrix. The sequence continues at coordinate 23,864,463 of CM075504.1, forward strand.
GGGATGGGAGAGGTGTTAGTCAGTAATGGGAAAACAAAGTAACTTGCGTTACTTATTTGAAAATGTAACTCAATTTTTTTTTTGGTCCCTCTGATATTTTGTTGTAAATTTGTTGTTATTTTACTTGGAAAAAGTAATCTGATTACGTAACTTGTTTCTGGTAATACATTACCCCCAACTGTGTGTATGAAGCAAGAGAAATGCATAAAAAAAACTGCATAAAATAGTTTTATATAATTAAAATTGGACTATGATGTATGTGATATGTATTTAATAGTGTTCCAAATCAGTCGCAGATGCTTATTTCTTGCATAAAACAAGCTTATTTGTAATCACTGAAGTTATACCCTTCATTCACTCTCAAAATGTTATGGGATGTATTGTAGTACTGTATGACGCATGTATTGTCCATGTGTCATATTGTAGAGTATTGAATTAAAGCTAGCAAGTGTTATTCAACTACATTATGACCTGAGTGTGTAAGAACAGTCTGACCTCTCTTGATAAGCCTTTTTTTGGGCCAATTTTACACAAAGCATAATAATATTTCCTTAGAGATTTTATTGGTCTTTATCTCATGTCCTGGCAATAAATACCACCTTCTGTGCTGGCAGAGTCACTGCATTGCCCTCTCCTCACTGGCTCATCAGACTACAATAGCTCGTTAGTGAAATAGCCCTTATCTTCCTCCCGGAGGGACTTCAGGATGCGTTTAGTGTATCATGTCTGACTTTAATTATGAGCAAAGGCCTCTCTCTTCACATTTAAAACTGTTAATTACAGTATAACAGTCACAAAGGCACCCGCCTCTTAGTAATCTTTTCTTTTTATAAGTCCCTTCTGCAGACAGCTTATTCCTTAATGATCACTTTTCAAAACCCAGATTGGAGTTTGTTGACTGCACAGAGAGAATAACATCAAACGGTTGATATTGAAGTGCATAATTAAACAGTGCTTTGGCCCTGGAGTGGAGCAGAAGATACAGTCTTGGTTTTCCTGAAGCACTAGAGAAATTGTATTCCCTTTCCCTGATGCAGTCAGACTAGATGTTATTTTAGAAGCCTGAGAGCAGGGCACATTCTGAGTAACATTCAGGGAACAATCAGAATCGGATAGTTAATACATATTCAGGCATTCAAGCACTTTGCCGTATAGGGCTGTGTGACATTTGGAATTGAAGTGAGAAAGCATCCAATTGAATAGTCTAACTTGAAATGAGGTACAAACAGGATGCAGAACTGCAATTGGAATGCATGAAAGCAGAATTAAAACTAGTTGAAAATTAACTGACTTGAAATTCATTTTTTTATTTGTGACCCGTGCTGGCAAAATGAGTCGCAATGCGCAAATTTTTCAAAAATGAGTTGTTATTCTCTATACATCTGTTATTCTTCACATTCTCTATTAAAAAGCCTTGTATGATTTGTTAGAATTCGACAAAAAACTGCCTAAACCAGCCTAATCTGCTTTGCTGGTCTTAGCTTAATGGTGTCGAAATCCCTCTAAACCAGAAAACAGACTGGAAAAATGACTAGCTTAGACCAGCAAACTTTATGGCCCGGTTTCACAGACAGGGCTTAGACTAAGCTAGGATTAGGCTTTAGTTCAATTAGGACATTTAAGTAGCTTTTATAAACGTGCCATATAAAAGTTTGTCTGTGAAACCGAGGGGAAATGCTTAAAAGGCAGCTTACTAGTAATTTTCTAGAAACTGTTGACCTCTCCCTCAAATGTGTGGCAATTGCATTAGAGCTTGTTAGTAAATGTTTTGCAAATGATTGAGCAATATTGGAGTGATCCTTGAGTGAGAGAAAACACATAAAACACACACACACAAAAATGAGCCAAAATCAGGCATCATGCTTGTGACATTCTCCAGAATTTTACTCTACATGGCAAGGAAAGGGTATAGGGAGGTAACAACAATATCAGAATTAGTACACATATTCCTCAGTGCTCTTATTAAGGTTCTAGTTGTGGGCCAACAGCATCCGTGTAGCAGTAACACGTTTGTTTCTCTGTGCTTGACTCCTGACACAAGTCCCCCCTTAAGCAACAGGAACCTGACAGGAACTGCTAAAATATCTTGTGCAATCTAATTACTTATGATGCTTGTATTCCCATGCATTTAGCTAGGTTAAACATGCAATCACTCACTGACTGCAAAGGATGTAGCTTAGAGGGGCTGTGGGGATGTAGATGCTAATTGGCTGAAATGTGGTTATTTTGTGCTTGATTATTTTATAGGCAAAGGTGGATTTTAACAGAGTTCAAGGTACTTTAATCACTGTATGAACACACACAAAAAAAGGAGCACAGAAACTTGTTGTCAGCGCTGCCCTGCAACTTTTATTAATAAATTAACTTCACTGCTGAATCGCTACATTACATTAATCAGCAGGGAAGTTGTAATGTCATTGTTTTTGAAGTAATTAAACTCACAGCTTTATAGCTAGTAGATATACGCTGCACAGACGCAGGTAATTCACATGCAGATCTCTCACTCTCTCTCTCACTCTCTCTCTCTCTCTCTCTCTCTCTTTCTCTCTCTCTCTCAATAGGCTAATTTATTCAAATAAATGTTAAAATTTAATCAAACAAATGTAACCTTACTGCAATACTTTATCTTTTTGTCTGATTTAAAGTGGGCAGAATGCTAGCTTCCAGTCAAATTTAACACTGCAAGCATCAATGACAGCTTTAAGTTGTCAATGCTGGTAAATGACTATGGTATAAGTGGGATAATCCAAGGCTAGTGCATTAAACTATTTGAATGCACTCCGCAGAGGCAACCATCATCTGCTTTGCGTTGAGCGGTACTTTGCCTCCACATCATGCATTAAAATTGTTTAATGCACAGCTAGCCGTGGATTAACCCTTACTTGACTCAGGTAGGACATCCAGTTCAACATGTTCTTATAAAATGTAGGTTATATGTACCTATTTGACTTATAAATAGACTAATACACAATTGCACAACATTGCCTTTGGATAACAAACCCATTTTCTTGACTTTGCAAGCACAAGATGACAATGAAGGATTAATAATGGAGTGATGGCTTTGAATAAATCAAAATGTTTTTCCTGACCATGTGGGGGATGCACATCTCTGACTCTGAGAACTAACCTCAGAAAAGCAATTTTTCTCCTTTTTTCTTTTGCTCACTCATCATAAGATTTGCATTTGTTAGAGAGTTAACTTCATTTTTAAACATTTACATCACATCATATCGCCATTCACATAAATTATTTGTATGCAATGAGAAATTGTCTAAATGTGTTTGCTGCCTAGAAGCAAGATTGTATGACAGAGGAATGTATACATCTCTCCTGTACAGCCACTATAGAGAATATTGCAGTAAATATTTAGATTTTTATTGTATTTAGATTTGGTGTGATGCATTTATTGAAGTCTCTCTTTTTTATTTATTTATTTTTTACTTTGAATGATATTTAAGAAAAAAAAAGGTAGGACCCATTTCTAATAAGTTGTTTTTATTTGCAAACCATGCAATCCAATTATTACATTTTCATGTTTCTTATTTATTATATTTATATTGTAGTGGCTATACATCTAATCAACAACTTTGTGTTCTTCAGTCCATATTTGTTTGTATCACTTGGTACACTATAACATACAAGACCAGAGAAATGTCATAACGCAGTGTGCACTCTGTGAAATCTACAATCATTCAGTGACTTTAATGATATTTCACTATTACTTTTATTGTGTGGCTGATTAAAGGCATGAATGTTCTTTATTTTAATTTTGCTCTTTTTTGTTCTTTTTAGATGTTGTCAACTAAGTGAGAGAATGTTCTAGTTTATGGATAGGGTTGGAGTTTGGGTCAAGGTATTGTGATTAATAGAACAGTTTTTCATAACTCTTTATACTAAAAGTGTTGCTTCTATCTTTGTACAAATGTTTCGTACAGTAAGTAGGACAGAATAAAGAGAACAGACTGCTCAGATAGGTGGTGTGGTTTTAGCCAAATATTATGAAATCAAATATTCACTTATATCCCAGACATCTGAAAACGCTTGTAGTAAAGCATGTATTTTTATTGGCACACACTATTGTGAAAGCACAAAGGTAGCTCTCTGATTCTCCAGGAAAACCCAGGGAATTCATGACAACATGCTTGTGCAGACATCTGTAAGATAAATGACTCAGGAAATAAAAAATAAAAAAAAGAGGACTGCCATAATTTGTTTGCTGTGACTGGACTACAAATATACCCTTTACAACATTAGGTACCTATTACCCATGTTCTGCACACTTGTACCTTCCAAACTGTAATGCTTTTTTTTAATTATTATTTATTTTATTTATTTTTCTCAGTAATGTTATGGAACAGTAGTGAAATATCCATATTACATTACTATTTAAGTATTACAATTATAATTCACAAATGCCCTCATAAGCTGATACAATTTTTGACTGTTGTGTATATAGTTTCAAGGCTAGATTTCAGTCATTTCTTCAAACTGTTTTGAATATTAGCATTCTGCCTTGAACTGTCATCTGACATTTACAGATACAGACATTTCAGTATTTTTGATATGAAAACCATATTTGAAAGGCTTCAGGAAGCAATTTCAAAGATGGTTTTTCAGATCCATGAAAATGACTAAAAACGCTGTTTTTAAATGAGTTTTTGCATTCCACTATACTGCTTTTAGTTAATTATATCTAGAGACAGTTGTAGGGTAGGAGTAGGAGTTGAGGGTAGGAACAACGCAGCACCTAGCAACTGCATAGCAACGCCCTGGCAACCACCCTATCACCATGATAGAAACTTCTGCATGGTATAAAAAGTTAAAATGCAGTTTTTTCTATCCAGATGAGGACCGTGGCTTTGCTAGAGCATGGCATTCCTACAGTTCCCATGTTATCTAAGTTAATTCCCATTTTATTAAATACAACAGGCCTGTAATTTTAACATTCAGCTGTTTTCTCTATGCAGTGTGCATCCATATTACAATCAGGTGGTATGAAAATCCACTTTGGTATAAGAACATGTCCATCACAGAGTATCTCTAGCACTCCGCAACAAGCCACCACTCAAAGTGAGTGGTCCCACAGGAATCAGATACTGTCAGCTCGAATCTGGCTACACCAGGACGCCAATTACCTCTAGTGCACACAGCTGTACAAAGACACATATCGATCACACAGTTAAGATGTCAGATGTAGCTGGAGCTTCCCCCCGGGGCTTCCGTTAATGACTGTGTTTTTTCTTGGACTGTTTATTCATTGGTTAGCATCCCTGGATGAGGACATTGTGCATGTTCTTTGGTAAGTGGCGTAGGTTAGCAACACAATCAATAAGACGACGGATTTGATCCTAAGAGCCTCTTCTGTTTCTCTCGAGAAAATCAAATTGGATTCAGAGAGTCGTTGTGGAGCCAGGATATTGAGATCTGATCAAATCTCTCGGCGTGCTGCTCTTCTCATTGATCGGATTCTCGAGCTGCTCGGACCGGATGTCATCCCATTAGGAGGAGGGAAAACACACATTCTTTGGTGGCGGAAACTGAGAAATATGAGCATGAGACCTTTAGTGTGATAAAGGTGATGCGTGTCTTTCTAGTTGCCATTCTTCAGCTGCATTCTTTTAGTTATGCTGTTCTCATCTCCAGGAGACAAAAAACGGTCTGTGTTTAATTAAGCCCTGTGATACGATGTTACTGCTGTAGCTGAGATCCAAGAGAGCAAATTGCACAACAGTGGCGTTTATCCTGAAGTCCCCCATGGAAACAAAACGGGGCGTTGAGCTAGAAAGAATCTATGTATGCTGAGATGCAAAAGGTTTAATTAAACTTTTTTTTTTTTTTTTAATTAAACCCTCTGATGTATTTCACTGATATTAACAATGCCTTAATTTATCTAACACATGTTTATATATGGAGATTTACACCAATCAGGCATAATATTATGACCACTGACAGGTGATGTGAATAAGACTGATTATCTCTTCGTCACGGCACTTGTTAGTGGGTGGGATATATTAGGCAGCAAGTGAACATTTTGTCTTCAAAGTTGATGTGTTAGAAGCAGGAAAAAGGGCAAGTGTAAGGATTTGAGCGAGTTTGTCAAGGGCCAAATTGTGATGGCTAGACGACTGGGTCAGAGCATCTCCAAAACTGCAGCTCTTGTGGGGTGTTCCCGGTCTGCAGTGGTCAGTATCTATCAAAAGTGGTCCAAGAAAGGAACAGTGGTGAACCGGTGACAGGGTCATGGGTGGCCAAGGCTCAATGATGCACATGGGGAACAAAGGCTGGCCCGCATGGTCCAATCCAACAGACGAGCTACTGTAGCTCAAATTGCTCAAAAAGTTAATGCTGGTTCTGATAGAAAGGTGTCAGAATACACAGTGGATCTCAGTTTGTTGTGTATGGGGCTGCATAGCCACAGACCAGTCAGAGTGCGCATGCTGACCCCTGTCCACCGCCGAAAGCGCCAACAGTGGGCACATGAGCATCAGATCTTGACCACGGAGCAATGGAAGAAGGTGGCCTGGTCTGATGAATCACTTTTCTTTTACATCACGTGGATGGCCAGGTGTGTGTGCGCTGCTTACCTGGGGAACACATGGCACCAGGATGCACTATGGGAAGAAGGCAAGCCGGTGGAGGCAGTGTGATGCTTTGGGCAATGTTCTGCTGGGAAACCTTGGGTCCTGCCATCCATGTGGATGTTACTTTGACACGTACCACCTACCTAAGCATTGTTGCAGACTATGTACGCTCTTTCATGGAAACAGTATTCCCTGGTGGCTGTGGTCTCTTTTAGCAAGTCTGATCCATGGAAGCCCCACCTCACAACTTACAGGACTTAAAGGATCTGCTGCTAACATCTTGGTGCCAGATACCACAGCACACCTTCAGGGTTCTAGTGGAGTCCATGCCTCGATGGGTCAGGGCTGTTTTGGCAGCAAAAGGGGGACACAACATTAGGAAGGTGGTCATAATGTTATGACAGATTGGTGTATATACACTATATTGCCAAAAGTATTAGGACACCCCTCCAAATCATTGAATTCAGGTGTTCCAATCACTTCCATGGCCACAGGTGTATAAAATCAAGCACCTAGGCATGCAGACTGCTTCTACAAACATTTGTAAAAGAATGGGTCGCTCTCAGGAGCTCAGTGAATTCAAGCGTGGTACCGTGAGAGGTTGCCACCTGTGCAATAAGTCCATTTGTGAAATTTCCTCACTACTAAATATTCCACGGTCAACTGTTAGTGGTAACAAAGTTGAAGCAATTGGGAACAACAGTAACTCAGCCACAAAGTGGTAGGCCACGTAAAGGTCCATAAAGACATGGATGAGGAAGTTTGGTGTGGAGGAACTTGATTGGCCTGCACAGAGTCCTGACCTCAACCCGATAGAACACCTTTGGGATGAATTACAGCGGAGACTGCGAGCCAGGCCTTCTTGCCAACATCACTGCCTGACCTCACAAATACGCTTCTAGAAGGATGGTCAAAAATTCCCATAAACACACTCCTAAACCTTGTGGCATGCCTTCCCAAAATAGTTGAGGCTGTTATAGCTGCAAAGGGTGGGCCAACTCCATATTAAACCCTACGGATTAAGAATGGGATATCATTAAAGTTCATGTGCACGTAAAGGCAGGCATCCCAATATAGTGTATATGGAGATTTGGCCCAATAGGAGACTAAAATAGTTTGTTTGATTCAGGAAATTGTGGTGTGTGTGTGTGTGTTTGTGTGTGTGTATGTGTGTGTGTGTAGCATCATCAACAATAATGTTGCTGAATTCAACTTGTTTAGAAGGATTTCATCACTTTACACAAGACTAAACTTTAAAATGTTAAACTGAATGAAAACTGTCATCATTTAATCATTTATTTTTTATTTTGTTTGACAGCTGCAACTAAAAAATGGGACAAAGCACTATAAAATGATCACAAATGTAATCCATTCTGTGTGTATTATTCCAAGTGCTTCTTTTTGTTTTCCACTGAAGAAAGCAATACTGGTTTGGAACGACATGAAGGTGAGCTAAAAAGTCATGTTTTCTATTTTGGGGTAAAATGCTCATTTAATAGTGATTAAAGTAATGCCATTAATTACTATACCAATATTTCAGACACATTCTGTCCTTCAGCGCATTGCTATTTTCTCATTCTCATCTTCTCTCTCACACGCAAATGCTTTATCTTCCTCCCCGCCTCTTTCTTTTTCTCCATCTACGACTCATCTACTCTTTTAACTTCTTTACTTTGTGTCTGAGGTTAGTGGGGGTTTGTAATAAGGGCTGTTCTCAGGGGATGCCTGTATTCCAGCCTCTAATGAGAGAACTGGAGTCGGGCTTCATTACGGCTAGCTGTCACTCCTCTGCCCGTAGTCCTCCCACTCTCTCAGCCTGCAGAGGGGATGCCGCGCTGCCTGTCCGAGACCTCACAATCAAACCGTGCCAGTCTATGCGTCCCTCAGGTCGTGAACACAGATGTGAGCGTTCTATGTTAATGTTTATACGCTGAGCCTCGGGGGCAATTGCATGGCTGTGATTTGTAGGTTAAGAAAGATCAAAATGCCTTTCAGAGGTAAGTGAGGTGGTAAAGCGGCATCATTCAGTGGTTTTGTTTATACCATATGTTTAAGATCTCATGAGTGACTGAACTTCGAAATAAAATGCATATGAGCTGTTTTCAGGAGGTGAGTCTCTGTGGAGATATGAGGGCTGTTATATTTTAGGGCAATGTGTGATTTTAGATTAAAATTATCCTCATTAAAATCTTCCCCCTGGTTAGAAAACCAAAGGAAAGAGATTTAGTGTCAAAATTTGTAGTAATATGTCACTTTGCACAAGCGCGCGTCTACCTAACGCAGCCTGCGGCGGGAAATGTTTATTGCTTTCTTCAAATGAAGTTTGTCTGTGATCTTAGTCAACGTTCAGAAAACTCTGCCATTGGGCTCCTCGGTTCAGATTACATAATCCTTTACTGGCGGGAATCTATATTTCTACACACACAGACTTTGTATCTCTCCATTTTTTTGAAAGAGTAGAGTCCTTTTAGAAGGTCATGTTTCAAGTGATATAGTGAAGGCAGAAGTAATATGTTCAATATGTCAGACTTAAACCAATATATGTTTTTCAATGGTTGCTTCTTAAATTATTACTTTCTCTCTCATAGCTCATGAGACTTAAAGGGACAGTTCACCCAAAAAAAAAAAAAAAAAAAAAAAAAAAAATTTCATCATTTACTCACCCTCATGTTGTTCCAAACCTGTATTATTTTATTCCTTCTATTGAACACAAAAGAGGAATGATGGTAATCAAACAGTTGATGGTAGCCATTGACTTCCATAGTAGGGAAAATAATACTATGGAAGTCAATGGCTATTGTCAACTGTCTGGTTACCAACATTCCTCAAAATATCTTCTTTTGTGTTTAAAAGAAGAAAGAAACTCATACAGGTTTGGAACAACATTAGGGTGAATAAATGATGATGTAATCTTCATTTTTGTGTGATCTTTTTAATCGAGTTTCAGTTATTTTGAGTTTTGACCTTTACATTTTAAGACAGTTTCTTTCAGGATAAATTACGTTTCTCCAAACAATAGGCTGTCAAAGTGAGTCAACAACAAAATATTAGGGTTAAATATATTTAATATATTAAAACAGACAACAGCTATTTTACCAACCTTAAACTTTTGAATGGTAGTGTACATTAGGATCTATAAAAAGAATGTGGATGGTATAGTGATGATCATTTGGTTTTGGAAGGATCTGATTGGAAATTTTTGAGTTCTTATTGAAATCTTTGACTTTTGACTGCAGACTTTGGTACTGGCAAATCTGAGCTCAATTTGAGACATAATTGAGGTCTCTTCTGAAACTCTAGTGAGATTACTGAGGTCTTTTTCTTAGGAGAAACATCTGAGAAGTAGAAGACCTCAGCAATTGAGAAAGATTTGCTTTATATTTTTTCTTCCCTACAGTATGTGTTAGACCTAAAGCATTGGATCACAAATAATTGAAGATGTTTAGAGGGAAAACACTGAAGATAAGTTAAAATGAAAACAAAATATGACAGAACTGAAGGTGTTGAATACTTTCTCTTCAAAGCAGCATTGACAGTGAATGTTGAGATTTAAATCTAACAGTTTTTATAAGCTGAAGTAGTGCCAACAACCCATTAGACTACAACAGAAAAATATGCAGAGACTCATCCTGTCCACATCTCATTAAACTGTGAAAGAGACACAAAAACAAATTAAGGGAAGAACAGACAGAAAGGGAATGCAAAGTGTGCAAGAGGATGAGTAGAGAGGGCGGGATATGTAAATGAAGGGAATTAAAGAGAAATTCTTCCAGTCACTGGTGGCTGGTCAGTGAGCACTTTCGCAGAGCAGGAGCGTCCAGATGAACAATCGTGCGACATGATTTATAGCCTAGAGAACCAGCTAGTCAACCACAACGTCGGACCCCCGTTAGCCCCTGTCATCCTCCATTCCACCTCACTACAGCTCTGTACCAAAACCTAGTGAGCTGCAGTGCTGTCTGCTACCTAGTGGTAATAGCGAAACAACAATAGCACCCCACACAGGTGACTAGACTCACAATTGTTTCCAATACAGTTTTGCTTAGCATGTTGCTAAGATAAATACACAGCACACACAAATATTGTGTGAAATAGTTTGTAATTAGATTGAAAAGTATCAATTCAATAGTTCACTGCTGAATGCTACAAATGTGACCTGCTCCATCATTCAATCCTTTACCAGAAACACATTTTCAGTTTTATATGATTTTATGGCAATTGAACTTTTGTATTGATACTTCTCAATACTGAATGCTACATAAGTGTTAAACAAAAATTTAAAACTCAAAATGACTTTTTCTTCCTCAGTATCATTCATTGCAGGACAGAGGTGATTCTTCCCCCAAATAACTCCATCAGAAAAGCAGGAAACAGATGGAAAAAGGATCTGAGAGAGAGGTGTAGGACTGTCAATATGGGTATGTTCACCTGTGGGTGTAACAGTGGGTGGCATACTGCAGGCCACACGCAAACCGAAAGGTCTGAATATTTATAAGAGGTGTTTGGAAAAAGAGAAGAAGCAGAGAGACAGAAAGTGAGGTAGACAGCTGTCTTCTCTCTTTTCCTGAGACATTTCTGGACTTAACAGAGCAGGGGTGACAGTTTCTGGCACACTCAACGGGAGGTGACTACTGGCCGCCGTGCTGAACGCTAATCTCTGGAACAGAGCGAAAGTAATGCTGACAAGGAACTGTTTTAAGGTTATTTTGATGTTTACTGAAGCCAGTCCTATAAGAACATTTCTTTAATATCATAATTGTTTCTTCTACACAGCAATGAGATGAAATGCAGAGCAAATGGAGAATAACCAGGCACGATGCAGAAGTTTCTAGTGACTGCTTCGGGATGTTACACAATCACAGCAAATGAGAACATATCTGATGTTTAATATAGAATCATGAGGAGCATGATTTTGGACAAATTACATGGTGGGCGGAGCCACCCAGTGCTACTGACAAAATGCCCTGCTACAGCTGCTAAAGTCAAAAACTCTTTCAGTTTATCATGTTGTGACTGGTTAATCTCTTGTAGTGCTATTTTAGTATAATTGAGATACTATTATAGTTTTGTTATTTAAAAAAAAAAATAATCAAGTTTTAGCATTTTTGTCTTTTTGTTATTATTTATCGTAGTTTTTTGAAAATGTAGATTTTTATTAGTTTTTATTCATTTTTATTCCAGTTTTAGTTTTTTAGTACATCAAGTAAATCATGTTTCTTTGACAACCAGCTGAAATAAAATAAGTTTAAGTTTTCTTATATATTTTATTTCAGTTTACGTTTATTTCAAGTAACAAAGCAGTTTTTTTTTTTTTTTTTATGGATTTAGTTTAGGTATAATAACCCTGGTCCTTCTGCACCTCACAGGTTTTCTCCTGACAAAAATACCCCAGTCTCATGTGTGTCTTCAGTTACACAAGTGTTCTCAATAATGTCTTAGATTGTTCTGTAATTTACCAAGATACGAACGTCTGCAATTAAAAGTCAGAGATCTCAATATGAATTTCACTTCAAATGCTTTCAAGACCAAATTTTCTTCATTACAGCTACTGTATAATTACCAATTAATTTGTTTACATTTGTCTATTTTTATTTCTCCTAAATAATTTTAGAAGAAACATCTGAGTCAAACTCAATAGTTAATAGAGTTTTTGATTATATTTCATTTAAAAATCATTCATTCTCTAAGCAATAAATATTTCTTCTTTGTAATGCACCAAACTTTTGCACTTCTTATTTTTCTAGTCTAATGCTTTAAAATAGTCTAATGCTGTTCTTGATTTTGTTTTTGGGGTCTACTAGAATAGCTTTTCATGCTTGAATGTTCAAAAAATATTATTTTTCACATATTTGACATTGTTGCAGCACCTCTCTTTCTAGTCTGTCAGTAACGCTCTGTTTAGTTCCTGTTTCTATGAAGCCCCTCCTTCCGAAATGTGCAGTGTGCTTTGACTGGTCGGCTGGACCAGTTTTGTTGTGACTGGTCAACTGCTTTGAGCATGTTTTGGAAGTGTCACGCCCCTTACAAGTTTCATAATGGAATGTTCTTATGTTACTGAGCATTAATTAAAAAAAAAAAAAAAATCATAATGCACCTAAACCAGGCCCGCCCCCTTTTTTGTGTATGCCTTGGGTGGGAATTATTAAATGAGGAATTTTGTGACATGTCCATCAAAAAGGAGTTCAAAAACAGTGTGCACTGATATAGAGAATAACTCCCTTTGGAGTGACTTTGTGCTTTGTAACTTTGTAGATCTTTTTCATGCTCAAACAGCAACATTACACACTAAAGAAAGTTGAAAAAGAAAATATATAATTTTTTTTCCAACTTTCTTTAGTGTGTAATGTTGCTGTTTGAGCATGAAAAAGATCTGCAAAGTATATATATATATATATATATATATATATATATATATGTGTGTGTGTGTGTGTGAAATAACATAATAGGACCCCTATTTATGATAGCAATATAATTTCAATTACAAAATAATATTATTTTTTAAACTATTATTATTATTATTTAGTTTAATACACTGAATAGAGAAAAGAGACTGAGTTTGCTTTGAACAAAGTGTATATGTGACAAAATATAACCAGTTTTAGTCTGATTGACAACTCGACAACACTGAAAAAAATGTCCCAAATAATATTGGCTCATATATTTCCAAAGTTTCAAAGAAACTTTTGGAAAATTTGCAACCTGTACAAAATCAGACTATCCTAGTTTCAGCAGTGCTGGAATGCAGCACCGGTTGTGCTCCACAGTAAAGTTTTGTCAGGTTTGTGTGTGAGCATTTGTGTGTGTGCGCTCATGTACATGCGTGTGAGCTGTTCCCTGCTGTTTCGAGCACCCCAGATGCAGTAACACACTTCAGAAATGAGAGCGTTGTGTTCCTTCTGGTTGGAGAGGAGGCAGCCTGGGAAAGCCAGCAGCATCTGGACAATGCAGTCTCTGGGGTCCACTGCCTAGCAACATCCCTCCCCAACCAGCGCCACAGTAACGAGCATCCCAAACGCAGAGTGACCAGGAATAATGGTGCCCTGTGCAGATGGCCATAGAGACTGATATAAATAGGACGCGGGATAGGAAATGGCATCGACATTCCGTGAGTGTATATTGTACAGCATATGTGTGAGAATATAAAGATGTGCTGTGGACCATGGGAACAGTACAGCTGTCGCATTCCCTTTTTGCACAAAGACCACAGAACTGTTTCATTCTCACGGGAGCCCTCTCAGATCCGACAGACACATTTTAAAACAAATGCACACAGCCATGGAGTCATTAAAGACCCTTTTTCTGGTGCGATCCACATTAGCACGAGCATCTGCATGCACACCTGTCCTCCATACACTAGGCGGTACATAAAAGCAAATTAAAACAATTTCACTTGATGTACAGTGACCCCAGAAAAGTATATGGACACTTAAGCCACACTTGATGTAGTTACATCTTTTCTGAATGGTTTATTTGCAGTTAATTTTAACCAACGGGTCTAAAGTTGTTTTTTGTGAATGTATGACGTCACACAGGTGTCCTAGGAAAGTATCCGCATGGCGTAATTTATCACATCAACTATGAACACGACCCAGTAACATCTGACAACCATAAAGTTTCACAATTACAAAAACTGTGTTCTATTTGAATTTACTCAAATTTATTCCTGTGATGGCAAAGCTGAATCTTTACTCCAGTCTTCAGTGTTGTATGATCCTTCAGAAATAATTATAATATGCTGATTTGCTGCTAATGCTTCTCTCAATATCCTGGGAGATTTTAATCACTGTAATCTCGGAAAAAAACATCCCAAAACTCTACCAGTTTCTGACTTTTCCCACCAGAGGAAACAATACACTACACCATTGTTATAGTGACATCATGCCCCATTTTGGAAAATCTGACTACCTAGCAATCCTGCTAAAGCCTAGTTACATCAAACAGCTGACAGATAATACAGTCACAATTAGAGCCTTTAACACATGGACTGATGCACAAAGCTGCAGGGCTACTTAGAGGCTACAGATATGAACATCTTCAAGGAGGCTACAGATAATATTCATGATTACACAGAAACTGTCTGTATTTATATCAATTGAACTACTTCCATCTGCGTCCCTTCCAGAACTATTTGTGTTTTCCAAATCAAAAGCCCTGGTTTAAGGGGGAAGATGAAGAAAAGACTTTCAAGTCAGGGGACAGAGAGGAATACAAGCGGGCACAATATAAGTTATGAAAGTCTGCAAAAAAATCTGCAAAAAGATCATCAGATTGAGCAGTGGTGGTTCAGGGGTAGAATTCTTGTCTGCCATGCGTGAGACCTGATTCCTGGCCAATGCAGAAAGTGTCTTCTAGGGGCAGTTGTGGCCTAATGGTTAGAGAGTTGGACTTGTAATGAAGGTCGCAGGTTCAAGTCTCAGTACCGGCAGGAAATGTAGGTGGGGGGAGTGAATGAATACTTCCACTCTCATTACCCACAACTGAGGTGTCCTTGAGCAAGGTAGCCAATCCCCAGTCACTCCCCGGGCGCCGCA
Organism: Hypophthalmichthys molitrix; assembly: GCA_037950675.1. Taxonomy (NCBI): domain Eukaryota; kingdom Metazoa; phylum Chordata; class Actinopteri; order Cypriniformes; family Xenocyprididae; genus Hypophthalmichthys; species Hypophthalmichthys molitrix. Next base: position 23,879,575 of record CM075504.1, read on the forward strand.
GCAAAAATGGCTACCCACTGCTTTGGGTATGTATGTGTGTTCAATACGCACTGCTGTGTGTGTGCATTTGGATGGGTGAAATGCAGAGCACAAATTCCGAGTATGGGACGCCAAACTTGGCTACACGTCACTCACTGACTTCACTTAAAAAGGGCATATTCCCAAAAACTTGAAAGACAATACCTGTGGCAGGGAATCCAGTCTGACACTAACTACAGGAGCAACATAAACTTGACTGAGACCCAAGACACCACCTTACCAGACACCCTCAACAGTTTCTACACTAGATTTGACAGATTGAATACAGACACTCCCTCAAAATTCTTCTTCAACCCTGAGGACAATACACTCCAGGTGACACACACACAGGTTCTGAAGGTTCTGGCAAACCCCCCAAGGCATTGGGACCTGATGGTGTATCATCAAAAGACCTGAAAGTCTGTGCTGAACAACTGGCAGGGGTGTACGCAGACATCTTTAACTTGTCTCTTACACAAAAAGTAGTAACATATTCATTTAAGTCCTCTATTATTATACCGGTCCCTAAAGCCCAGAACACACCAAGCCGACGCCGATGAACAAGTGGCGACGAAAGCAGACTGAGGGGGTTGGCTCACATCGGCAGCGCCTGGGTCCAAAGTTGCCCTGACACACCAAATCGATGCTCAACACCTGATGGCCAAGTAGCACGTCCGTTCTGCGCCTGCGTAAGAAGAAATGCCTTTCCGTACCAGTAGGTGACAGTAGCTGAACAGCCAATCAGAATGATCAGATGGCCCTATTGACCGACAAGCTCCGATGCCAATTCAACATGTCGAATCGGCCGAAAAAAAGCAGACGAGGACCAACTTCAGCTGACGGTGCGGAACACACTGAGAAAACTTATTCAGCTGACGAACAAAAACTGCCCGACCGCCGACTTGGTGCGTTCCGGGCTTAAGAAACTAGACACATCTACCCTGAATGACTTTAGGCACTAACATCAGTAGCCATGAAGTTCCTAGAGAAACTGGTACTTACATACATTAGCTCTGTGGTTCCAGACACTGCTGATCCCCTACAGTTTGCCTACCACCCCAACAGATCAGTGGACGATGCGGTATACACTCCAACATCAGGACATATGTAAGGAGGCTCTTCCTGGATTATAGTTCTGCCTTCCATACTATCCAACCAGGAAAGCTAATTGGGAATCTGACAGACCTGGGGGTCCCAACTCCCACCTGTAATTGGATTTTGGATTTTCTCACTGATAGACCACAGAAGGTGAGGATGATGGGCAGGGTTTCTGCTGAGCTCTCAGTTAGCACAGGAACACCACAGGGCTGTTGTCTCAACCCCAAACTCTGTATACCTATGACTGTGTTTTCACCCAGGACAACACTGCCATCATTAAGTATGCAGATAACACAACTCTTCTATGCCTCATTAAAGGTGGGGATGAATCTGGTCAACAATATTCTTGCCTATAGAGAGGACAATGACCTCATCCTCAATATAGACAAGACCAAGGAAATAATCATAGACTTCAGGAGGAAATCCTACCCTCTGCAGCCTCTCATCATCAAGGGGACTAAGGTAGAGAGGGCACAAGTTTCTAGGCCTACATGTGTCATCAAACCTGAACTGGTTGTTGCCACAGTGAAGAAGGCTAAACAGTGGCTTTATTTCATCAGGCTGTTAAGGAATGCCAGACTCAGTCACCGTCACCTCACCCAGGCCTACAGAGGACTCATAGAGAGCATCCTCACAAATTGCTTCATTGTCTGGTTTGGGAGCACCACCTAGGCAGAGAGGAAGGCTCTCCAAAAGGTTATAAAGACTGCAGAGAGGAACATAGGATCTGACCTCCCATCCATGGACACAACACTGCAGGAATAAAGAACAGAACATCCTCCGGGATAAACACTCAATATATAACCTGAGACACAGTAGACCAGACAGTATCGTTACACATAAAGCACATTTTTATTTCACTTGGTTTTATATATTTTGTCAATCTAATGACATTCAGACATTTTTAAGTGTGGCTTAATTGTCTGAATACATTTATATATAGTTTCCATTCTAATCAGACAGTCTTCGTTAAAGTGGAAAAGGGACAACAGCGGGGAGATAAAATGGCCCCTAATGAGGCATTGCCTTAAATTTAGTGTTGAGCAAAAACTGCGCTGTTAAAAAGTAATTGGTGTGATATAGTCCGTGTGGAATTTTGCTTCCGTGTACAGACCAACATATTATTAGTGAGTGTTCATTTAACACTTGTAACCTGCTGTTGATTGTTTTTCTTTAAGAGCAGGTGTTATCTTAGGGTAAAACAGAGCTAAAGTTGCCATGTAAGATTTAGTGTATTGTGATTGTGAAAACATCATTTTATTTGTCATGTTTTATTTACAGGCAGCTATTTTACCCTACACTTACTATAGTGACAGACCCTGCTGGACATGTTCAGAGGCTGAATGGACCATCGCTGTGTATGGAAACGTTTCTTGTTGGCTGTCTAAATAGATGTAATGACTCAGTACTTACAGCCCCATGCAGGTACACTCTTTTGTCATGTGCAGCATGTTATGCTCAAAAATATGTTGCATGTCCCACTTAACCTCGATCATAATTATTACCCATCTGTGGTCTTCACAACATTATGAAAAAAAAAACCAATGAAAAAATGGAAAGCATGTACTTTGCTGTTTTATTTTTAATACATTTCATAAGTTATTTCAGCAACCTGCTGATATCAATGTTTTTACACTGCAAAAAAAAAAAAAAAAAAAAATCTTTTAATCTTGTATTTTTGTTTCCAGAAAAGGAAAAATATTTTAGATTTTTGCTTAAAACAAGTAAACTATTTGCTAATGAGGTGAAAATAATACACATATATATTCAAGACATGGATATAGACATGCAGATTTTATTCTTTATTTGTTTTAATGGAGTTCAGATATTTGGCCTGTATAATATATATATATATATATATATATATATATATATATATATATATATATATATATATATACACATACACTAGCAGTCAAAAGTTTGGACATGGTAAGATTTTTAATGTTTTAAAAAGAAGTTTTGTCTGCTCACCAAGGCTGCATTTATTTAATTAAAAATACAGTAAAAACAGTAATATTGTGAAATATTGGTTCGGAGTGGTTCGGAGCGAATATCAAAATCTCAAACTGCCAAAGTCACGTGATTTCAGTAAACGAGGCTTCGTTATGTCATAAGTGTTTCGAAATTTCAATGGTTCACGTGACTTTGGCAGTGCTCCAAACCACTGATTCAAAACAAAAGATTTGTAAAGTTTCAAAGCTTCATGAAGCAGTGTTTTGAAATCGCCCTTCATTAGATATTGTTAAATAAAGTCATTATTTTGTTTTTTTGGCGCACAAAAAGTATTCTTGTCGCTTAACAACATTAAAGTTGAACCATTGTAGTCACATTAACTGTTTTAAATATGTTTTTAGTACCTTTCTGTGCGTTTGAAAGTATAAGTTAACTTGTTCTCAATGCAGGCCTCACTAAGCCATCGGATTTTATCAAAAATATCTTAATTTGTGTTCCGAAGATGAACGAAGGTCTTACGGGTGTGGAACGACATGAGGCTGAGTAATTAATAACAGAATTTTCATTTTTGGGTGAACTAACCCTTTAATATGTTACTGTTAATTATGTATATGCAATGGTTTATAACTATAATTTATAATTTTGTTTCAAATATATTTGCAAGTTTTATATGAAATCTACCGGTAATAGACCGGTACTAGTTTTTAAATGTTTCAAGTCTATATATTGTTATATGAATGTGTCACTGTGTACAATTCAAAAATCACTCATGTACTGGGGAATTATTATGTGAGTGTGACCTAGTACATGATGCATGTGTCTAGAAGTTGAGATTTGAAGCTATTTTCTTCCGCCTCTAGCTGGCTCATTTCACGTTGTACATATAAATGAGTATTTTGCCATTTGGACACTGTGGTTAATTCTTCAGTTGACAAGTGCTGCAGTGAAGACCCAATTGCATAGCTCGGGAAATGTGATAATGTGATGGGCTATCCCGAGGCCAGCATGCTAATACTACAAGGCCTTAGGAGCATCACCATCTGTCATTGTGTCAGTAATTACAAATAAGAGAGTAGAATAGAACACTTGCATTACTTTACGATTTCCTTGAGGTTGTTGTCATATAATGCCACTTTAATGGTACACCATTATTTCAAGGTCTCATAACAAGACTACATCACTGAAAAGCGGCAATAGAAAGTCACAGCCAGGTCAACTGAGACTACTGTCTTTATACTGTTTCATTGCATTTGTTGAGTTTTAGTGGGATGTGACTGAAAATGGGTTGCAAGTTGAATTAAATGCAATATAAATAGTGAATTATTTTCTGCCAAAAGCATGCAATTATTGAAATTCAAGCGACATGTAGAAACAAAAATTGTTGAATATACATTTTCAGCCATTCATGTTGTAATATTTTCAGGCAGAACCTGATTTCACCAAGTGCAACATCTTTGTTGATCCTGGAACAACATTCCAATCAACCAATCAGATTTGAGGGTCAATTTTACAGTTTACATCAAGTTTAGGCTTACAACCAGGGTTAGGTGCTTCTTCATCAGTGTTAATAACCTATCATTTCCCTCTGATTTTAAGGATAACTTATGGGCAGGGTTTAGGGGTAGGGTTAGGATAAAAATTTTCAGACAGGAATGTTGTTCCAGGTTCAATAAAATATGTTGACTCAGGAACGCATCTAACTCGGCAAAATCAGGACATGCTATTTTGAGCCTATATGCCAGGTCTCAATGATTGATTTTAAGGACATTTGTGTTAACTTTTGTACAACAAACATTTTAGTGCTTGGTCACCACTCGCATCTTGAAGCAAAAAAAGTAGTAGTGAAGAACCTATGTTTTATGGTATTTTATGTTTTAAATGTTCTAAAGTTGTAAGTGTCACGAATTACTGAAAGTGTTGAATTACTGAATGGAAAAACAAGCAGTACATTCGTTGCGTCTGAAAGGACATGGTTTTGGATCAGAGCTTCCACTGTCCTCTGAAACAGATCGGCCGCACAGAATTTCAGAGCACCTCATTCATCAAACTTTGTCTTTGGGGTGGGAAAGAGAGTCTATGTATCTCACAGAATAGAGTTCAGAGGAGGTGCTGCTGCCCTTGATATTTGTAAGGTGCAAAATCTGTCAATCTTGCACCTCTGTTTGTCCTTGCTGACATTGGTCACTGGAAATGATGTTGTATATTTGTAGACTATAATGGGCAGTTTGTCTCATGTCAAATGTCATTCTGTGCTTCTGTTTGTTTTATTTTTTTGTTGTTGTTTTTTATCTTTTTCTCCAGGTAACATGCATCCAATGCTACCAGTAGGGGAGAGTAGGGGTAAGATGTGTCAGGTAAGTCGTGTCTCCCCTGCAATCAAACAGCATGTGATTTTTTCAAAGAATCATATATTTCATGGTAAACTCACTTATTTTGCCTTGAGGCCAAATTTTAATCATGGATTTTTTGAATTTTGACATTGTCTGAGTGCTGTGATATACCTTCATGATAACTGAACCATTTGGAGCATCCAAACAAATTGTACAGTTTTCTTATTATCTTTTTACTTTGAAATGCTTTATGTAATGTCTTAATTTGCATAATGTTTGTTGAATTTTTCCAAACAGAATAATCATCCTGTGACTTTGGGTTAGAATGTAGAAAATGTGCGAGTGATTGATAGGTGGAGGCTAATTGAAAGTTAAATGAGTTTTAGCTAGAGTATTGTTTTTCATCTAAAGTGCAAACTGCAACACTGAATGCTTTTGGTTATAATATGTATATATACAGTACCGATCAAAAGTTTAAGGTCAGTAAGATTTGTTTTTTAAAAGAAATTAACACTTTTCGCCATAAAAGGTATATTAAATTGATCAAAAGTGACACTTTTGCTGTACATTACATTTTGAAATTTTTATTCTTCAAAGAATGCTGAAAAAAATGTAAAAGGCCTCTAAAACCTCAAGCAGCATGACCAGAATCCACCAAGCTGAACACCCCCTCAGCACGTACAGAACAAAATGATTACTATGGCCTTGAATGACAATCAGGAGGCACCGCTGGCTTCCCATGGGACAACAGACCCCTCGTGGGACCATATTCCTTCTGAATTCCCTGAATGGTTCTGAGGAAGGTACTTTTGCAAGGCACTGTATATGCTGCTACATTTCATGTTAAAGTTTGACCATATTACAAAATCTTCACTCAATACCTGCACTTGTTAAGTTTTTATTAATACAATTTATCGACTATGTGTTTAAAATAAGCAATGAAAACAATCACTCTGAACCAACAGTGTACAGCACAACATCATTAAAGCTAAAACAGTATAGGCTATTTGTGAGCTCATTTGATAAAGGCAGCAGAATGAATACTCTGTATGAGGACTCAATGAATCTAACATTAAATAGCTGCATCTAATTTGCATATAATTCTAGTTTTCAGTCTTAGACTGTTTATGCTGCTATTACGGATTTTGCATCTTGTTGCTTTCCCATAATTATGTGTTTAAGATGCAGAGGCTGATTCTTAAGGTGCTGTCTCTAGATAAATATACCAGTGTGCTGGTCCCTCAGGATCATTACACACTGCATCTAATTTTGACTTCTAGAACATTCTTATTTGATTCTATCCACCACTGCCCCATGAAGATGCCTTCACATATACTCAGCCTGGTCACATCCCGTTATAAGGCCGCCTTATGCACAAAAATGTTATGTGTTTATGTATTTTCTGGAGTAAAAACTAATAGTGGGATTTGCAGTTTAACAGGCTAGTATGTACATCACTTTTTTTAAAAGGGGTGGTTAACTGATTTTTTTCTAGGCTTGATTGTGTTTATGGGGCACAGTTTAACATGTCTTAATGCTTAGTTTTTTAAAAATATGCCGTATTTTCATATATTGTACCATTATTCTACACCGCTGTTTCCATTGTCATTTGAATGGCCGGTTTGACTTCCTAGTTCTATGATACCACTCCCTCTGAAATATGCAATGGGCAAAGCTGGCCCAGTGTATTGTGATTCGCTGAAGTGTCCGGAAACACCATGTCCCTTAATATTAGTTGTTACATGTGCTTCTGTGGAAATGTAAATAATGGCGTCTATATTGCCGTATCAAATTGAGCCTGAATCAGACCCAGATAGCAGTAATGATGAAGAGGGTCAAGCAGAACCTCTGCAAGCACGGCTTTCAAAGGAAGTTTCTGAATGGTAAGTATTTCCGTTTGTATTTGTGTCAGAGTGTTTAGATATGCTGTCACTTGTAAATGTTACTGCTGTTTATGTTAGCTTTCAATATATGGTTTTATCCTGATTAAAGCTTTACTGTAGCCAAATACATGACTGAGTAGTAGCATTTTTGTAAAGGTATCATTTAATTTATAGCATGAACAACTGTTTGTCTATGAACATAGAAGTTTGTTGGTGTTTGTTGGCATTTGTTGAGGTATGCAATAGAATTTAGCTAACTGGCTAGCGAAGCCAAACCGCGACCAAAAAATAGCAACAGAACTATACATTTAAAAGACATGTACAAACAAAAAAACATACTTACAGTTTGGGACCCATAAATAGCAGCTTCTGCTTTTAAAGTGGGAACTGCTTCATAACTGCCATAACTTTAAAAGACAATATCTCCGTTTGCATTGAATTTTCAGCACTGTAACTTTGCAGATACTGTTTATGCTCAAGTAGTAACATTACACACTAACTAAAGTTAAAAAAGTGAAATCACAATGAACCACCCATTTAATATCAAAAATGAACTGAACCAATGATGATTCTGAAAGAAAACACGCCCCAGAGTCTAAAATTCTGTAATTTTTACAAAATATAACTGGAAGCTGTGGTTGCCAGAATAATTCTGTAAAAAAAAAAAAAAAAAAAAATCCTTTTCTGCTGAATTAGCACGGCCGTGCTGCTACTACAATCTGTTTTGTACTTTTAACATATGCTGACATCCACCATAATAACACTGATGGTAAAGAGAAAAGCCACATTATGAATCAAAGTTCGTAGCTTTTCCGCAAGCTGAGGAAAATATATAGAGGGTACACCCAGTGTCATGCACACAATCACAAAACACCATCATGGTAACACACATGACAGTAAAATAATGTAACAAACATTCATTTAACAACATAAGATGTAACATATACCATCAAATGTGAAGTGTCACACAGGGAATTGTTTGAAATGTCAGTTTACATTCTTTCCTTTTTTTTTTTTAAGTTGATTTGTTCTTTTTACTTCCAAAAATGTTACAGTATTTTACAAAATGTAAGGTTACATCTATTACAGTTTTTCTCTGTATATACGGGAACTTATATACTAACTTATTTTATTGTCGCATTTTTAGTCTCTTACAGCTAAAATTACATTTTTTTTAATTTTTTTTTTTTACAGTGAATGGTATGACCCATTTCACATTTGTCCAAAATTACAATAACAGTGGTTACATATAAATATATTGTAATTGTTTGATCAAAATCATAGTCACTGGATATTGGTAGCGACAGGTCCTTAGCGTCTCTACTAAATTCTACTAAATTATTGCCGCTAGAAACACCAAGTTCATGGGTTTGATTCCCAGGGAATGCATAAAACTGATCAAATATATTCCTTGAATGGATAAAAAAATGCATTAATGTAAACTTAGCAGTGTGTACATGCAGCAGATGTGTATGTGTTTGTTTGTGGTATGGTCTGATAACATTTGTTAAGGAATGAATATAGTATCCATAATTTGTTCCTTATATGGCTAGAGAGATACTGAAAAACATGACAACATTGTCGGTATACAGTATAAACAGACATTATCCATGTATGAAAACAAGAGAACGCTGATTTCGCACACACTCACTCTGACAAATTTACATTCAATGTTTTGGGTCCTATTAGGCACCTGTGCTCCTGAAGAACAGAAACAGCCCTCCTTCCCATGATCCTCTGAACTGCAATGGATATTGATGACCCTCTGCCTGCCTTCCGCCTGGAGCTCTGGCATCCACAGGAACACCATGATGATCTATGCAAGCCATAGATTATCAGTCACCACACAGTTATGATTTATTATGGCATATTTGTGTGTGGTTTGTGAGCCCATAGCTCTCCAGAAATAACAAAAAGTATGGAAAAATCTCTACCTTTTCACATCAAAATACAAAATAAAGGCTACATAATAGTAGCCTTTATTTTGTATTTTATATATTGCTGTGCAATCAACATTTGATCAGTTCATGCATTCCCTGGGAATCAAACCCATGACCTTGGTGTTGCTAGTGCCATGCTCTTGTGCCATTTTGAGCAGTGCACTTCAATGCAGTGCAATTTAATACATATTTAACATTTATATATATTTGACAAAATACACTTTAGTATAGGAACACATATTCACTATTAACTATGACTTTAACCTCAATAAACTCATAATTTACTGCTTATTAATAGTTAGTAAGTTAGTTGTTAAGTTTAGGTATTGGGTAGAATTAAGAATGTAGAATAAAGTCATGCAAAATAAGACATTAATATGTGCCTAATAAGTACTAATAAACAGCCAATATTCTAGTAATATTTATGCTAATAAGCAACTAGTTAAAAGACCCTAAAATAAAGTGTTTTATTAACATTTATAAACATTTTTCAAGACCGCTGCAGTCCAGTTGAGGTCTGATTGATTGGTTGGTTGATTGACAAAGTACATAGTTTGCACAATCGCAATGCAGATCAAGAATGAACACTCTTTAAATGAATACTATACTACAGATTTCAGATTTCAGTCCACTGAACAATTAAATAAAAAAGGTGTGTATATTCCGAAGTATTTGGTCAGAAACAATCGTTCAGAGCTCAGATCAGGATAGAGTTAAATCTTGAAGCAACATTGTATGACTCAGACCATTTACAAGTATCGTTTTTACTGTATGCTTATTCAATTTCACACCACCTACCTGCAGTCTGAAAATGAGAGTGTCATAATAATGTATTACGACAGTCGATATAGTCATACATCAGATAGCTATTTATGCCTCAGTCAGCCAGCTATTTCACACATTATATTACCTAAATATCATTTTGCTTTACTCGTGCCAGTCGTTGTGTCAGAGCAGTAAAAGTAGTGACTGACCTATTAACAGGTAATGGCCTGCAGAAAAGCCGTTTTCTGCACGATGAACACCTATAAAGTCAAGAGTACGACTTAATTGAGGGCTTTCTTTGATGAATGTCCAGGCCTTATCAGCTCACAGTTGTAACTGTTTGCTGAGACTTTATTGTTCTTGGTCGTGTTGGTAATTAAGTCCTTGGAGAAGCAGTAAATAAGTTTCCGGGACAGAAATGCTGAGGTCAGGATGAGAAAGTTACAGTTGTGCCTCTCGGCAAGAATGATGTGTGCCATTTTGCTTCCTTGGAGTAATATTACAGTAACATTATTCAGCCGTCTGCCGGCAGATGTAGAGGAAGACAAACTTAATTCTACATATTTTGCTCTTGTTAATTTTGTGTGCTAATTTTGTCTTTCCTGTTTTCATAGGCAGCACAAGGAGAACTACGATCCCTAGAGAAAGCTATCCGTTAGCATTCCCATCCATCTCAATGAACCATTCTGGCTGATGACCCTACAGAAGCATGTTCTGCTCTTCATTACATTCTTAAAAATAAAGGTTTTTAATTGGTATCTATGGTTCCATGAAGAACATCCATGGAACCTTTTCATTGCAGAAAAGGTTATTTATAGTGGAGATTATAAAATCTTTAGATTATAAAAAAATGTTCTTCACACTAAGAAAAAAGTGGTTCTTTTCAGAACTGTTTAATGAAAGGTTCTTTAGGGAAACAAATTTGGTTCTTCTATGGCATCAATGCGAAAACCGCCTTTTGGAACCTTTATTTTTAAGAGTGCAAGTCCCAATCTGAACACAAACCGCACAACAAGACATTTTGTTGTTTTCTCTGCTCTGTTTTGTCATTATGTTACCCAGAGCTCTTGTGGGATTTGCCAGTGCCTTGTTGTCAAAATTCATATTCAAAAGTGGAAAGTTCCATAACCCGTGGGATTTTTGGAGCTCCCATATTGGTCCAAAACATCTTTAGCATGACAGATAGTGGCAGAATATTAATGAAGTGAAGCAAACATTCATTTAAAATAGTCTGGTGACTGATCAGATATGTGTTTAAATTACACAAGAGTATCTCAGGTGTGCCGGATGGTGATAGCGCTGTGTATCAGCCAAGCCGCATCGATAATTATTCCATTAGTTCTTTGTTTGTCGGCGAGCAAAAAACGTTCAAACATAAATGATCCAGAACTGTTTTCTACACTTCGTCCCCCGGTCGGCACTGAACTAATGAGACCCATAAGATCATTCTACTTCTCCTTTATCACTAGATAACACATGGCACATTTGCATCCCAACTGTATTTCAATGTGTAATTTATAACAATATAAATAAATAAAAATTCCATCGAGATTCTGAAGTGTGCATATGATGGACACTTTACTATACTGTGAGGCCACCGGAGAGAATTCGTTAACAGCAGTGAAGCAACACAACTGACGCTGGTAGGTCACATGATAATGACAACATGGCGAATGTAGTACATCTGGATTACATTCATACTACACACATTCAAACTATATAGAACATACTTTTTTAGCACTCGCAATATAAGTACTTAATCAAAATAAGTACCTACTCGACGTGAAGGCCAAGTATGGTAACCCATCCAAGTTGGCACACACACAGTAGGAGCAGTGAGTAGTGAACACACACACCTGGAGCAGTGGGAAGCCATTTTTGCTGTGGCGCCCAGGGAGTGCTGGGGATTAGGTGCCTTGCTCAAGGGCACCTCAGTCATTTCCTGCCGGTATTGAGAACTGAACCTGCAACTTTGGAGTTAGCAGTCTGACTTTCTAACCATTAGGCCATGACTGCCCGGTCCTTCTAAAAAAAAATTTGAGAAACATTCATGTTTGTGCAGTTGTTTCCCACCATATAATGATGTCACTTCCTGGAGGATGATTGATGATTGATCACCAATTAAAGCATATTCCTAGGCAAACAAGTTTTGTTTAAAACAATAAACTGCCAGTTTTTAATGTAAAGACTAGTGAAGCACCATTAAAAAATGACAAAATGACACCTGCTCAAACCAATGTACTATAATTATTTAAAATTCACCTCTCTGTTTTACTTGTGCTAAAAGAATTAACTAATATATTTTGATTTTTAAAAATATATTATGAAAATGTGCTACATAATAGCAACAACCAATGTATGTTAAATGTTTATTATTGATTTCATTTCATTGTGTACTTTAAAAAATCATAATATACCTTTACTCTTCATATAAAGTATTGGTGTCTGAAACTGTTTAAATTGTAATTTATTAGAGTAATAGAGAAATTGTGCAATCATCTTTGTTGCAGTACTTCATTTCTATATTGTCACAATCTTTTCAGGTCAATGACAGCGTTCGCAATGCTGTGACTTTGATTGCAATATAGATGAATGAATTCTTCAGCTCTCAGACTGGCAGTCTGCACCGTGAGGGGTAAAAACCAAATGAAAGTCAGATAAGAATCTTTAATATGTGAACGTCCCTCATCCGTACGTAGAAATTGTTTATTTGGCTGTTTGTTCTTTCTTTCCATATTCATTGCTTCTTGGTTTTATTCATCTGCATTCTTATTGACAAGCTGTGATAGTCACCACCCTTCTCAGTGCTGCGAAGCTTAGAATAAACTCAATAGCAACCTCCTCTATTTTATTTACTGCCAGCCAGGAAAACACCTACGCTGGGTCTTTATTATGTCAGTTTTCCACATTTCAGAACAATAGGAAAGTCATCAAAATTATGAAATCAAACTCACATCATTCACGGCCCAATATGCCAGATAAAGTGCAACGTTGTGAATGCATGTCCTGTCCAGAAACATTCCTAGTATTCCTGACATGTCAACTGAAAAAGCCACTTAATTTGAAAAAATACTGCATAAACAGCAGGACTTTCAGAGTTGACAGCCCTAATTTAAATATGCAAAATTTAATAGCTCGGTTAAATATTAAACATGTGCAGGTAACCAGATTCCTTGTGACATATAAATAACAGGTTCAATGCCACTCTAGCAGCACACTTCCTGTTACAGCGCTCAGGAAACTGCTCTGCAGCTGTCACTCAGTGAGCTTGTGAAGTGTCTGCATTTCCATCAGGGTGATTTGTGATCAAATGTTTTTCAGCTCTAAATAATAAGAGATGGATCACAATAATCTATACACACACACACAAACATGCACATTCACTGAGAGGAAGAGCTCAAATGGTTGTAATATTTTTGTCAAAGCTGACTTACAGAGATAACTGCTGACATTCATGAAGACACCAGATCTATTAGGTACACCTTGCTAGTACCAGGTTGGACCCCCTTTTGTCTTCATAACTGCCTTGTTTCTTCATGGCATAGATTCAAAAAGGTGCTGGAAACATTCCCAAGAGATTTTGGTTCATATTGACATGATAGCATCACACAGTTGTTGCAGATTTGTCAGCTGCACATCTATGATGCAAATCTCTCATGTCACAACATCCCAAAGGTGCTTGAATGGATTGAGATCTGGTGACTGTGGAGGCCATTTGAGTATAGTGAACTCACTCATGTCCAAGAAAACAGCTGAGATGATTTGTGACATGGTGCGTTATTCTGCTGGAAGTAGCCATCAGAAGATAAGAGCACTGTGATCATAAAGGGATGGACATGGTCACTAACAATAGGCTGTGGCATTTAAACAATGCTAAATTGGTATAAAGGGCCCCAATGTGACCCAAGAAAAGATCCCCCACACCATCACACCACCAGCAGCCTGAACCATTGATACAAGGCAGGACGGATCCATGCTTTCATGTTGTTTATGCCAAATTATAACCCTACCATCTGAATGTCGCAGCATAAATCGAGACTCATTAGACCAGGCAACCAATTTTTCCAATCTTCTATTTTCGGTTTGCTGTTCTTATCCGAAAGGAGTGGTCTTGCTCTTCTGCAGACCTCGGTTTGAGTTACTGTTGCCTTTCTATCAGCTTGAACCAGTCTGGCCATTCTCCTCTGACCTCTGGCATCAACCAGACATTTTCAGCCACAGAACTGCTGCTCACTGGATATTTTCTCTTTTTCGGACCATTCTCTGTAAACCCTAGAGATGGTTGCTGCTGCTGAAACTCACTATCAGCAGTTTCTGACACCAACCTCCATGCTACGTACAAAGTCACTGAAATCACCTTTCTTCCCCATTCTGATGCTCAATTTGAACTTCAGCAGATCGTCTTGGGCTACATCCACACGAAGCCAGAGCTTTCCCTATCCGATCTTTTTTTTCCTTGTTCAACCGTAAACACGGCGTCATCTCAAGAAAAACCTGCGTACACAGGAAACTACTGAAATTAACTCAATGATGTAGTATGCATGCCAGACCAGTATGTGGCACTGTAATTCTGCCACAGAGATACACTAAAAATGGAGAAGACTTGGAGCATGCACATAAACCTTGCAATGACATAATCGTTTCACAATATATACGGATTGACTGTACACACGAAAACACAAGGGTGTTGTTTTCAGATTTATCCACTGTGGGACCTGGTTTCCAAAAATAATGGTTTCAGGCTCCCAAAACGCCGGATCCGTCTGGACGAAACGCAGATACGATACAAAATTTTTACAACTAAACGCGTACCCCATGTGGACGGGCTCTTGGTCATGTCTACATGCCTAAATGCGCTAAGTTGTTGCCATGTGATTGGCTGATTATATTTGCATTAACAGGCAGTTGAACAGGTGTACCTAATGTGGCAGCTTATTTTTCTGTCACGTTTGTGTATTGACGCTTTATGAATACCTCATGTAAAAGTAAATCCCAATAAAATAAATTGAAACAGAAAATGTAATTGCTCATAATGGTTAACAATGAAATGGGTAATATTATTGGCATCACAAAAGAACACTGACCCCCATGTTATAATCACTGTCATCATATTATCACTGTAACTTTACCCACTCACTGTTTCATGATGTGATTTAAATATAGGAAAACAAATAAATCATTACGGGGTAAATTTGCAGTCATGCAGTGAAATAGACACTGATATCAACCACAGCATGATGAAACACCCAAAATAATGAGAGTCTCAGAGACTGTGCATCTACCTCCTCTGCAGCGGATGTCGACTTGTCCAACTGTTCACGCCTGGCACACAGAGTCTGCAAAGGGCAAGATGTCATTAAGAGGCTGAATTTCATCCTCTGACATTTGGAGGTAAGGTTAAAACAAGCACAACAGCAGAACCTGACAATACATGCAGAACTAGGGTGATGCTTCTACAGGACGGGGATATTCTGCAAGTTCTGAGGGGTGAATGCACAGTTGCATCACTTTTGCGTATTATTAACCACTCAAAATCCAGTGCTGCGCTGAGTATCTTTACACTGACTCAACAAGCTGCATGAGTTTGGGGTGGGTGTATCTGTTTGTTCAAACAATGGCAGACAGTGGCAGTTTTAAGGGAAAATTATTTGAAGACAGTAATTATTTTTTGCATTTTTGTTGGAAGATGTGTGTGTGCGTGCATGTTAGCTTTACTGTAATTCTTTTCAACTATTCCTCCTTTCTATGTAAATTAGGCTTATTATAGATTGCATTTTACTCACAAAAGTCAGTGCTGTTGTTTTTAAGAAAAGACACGTGTACATTTTCCAATGTATTATAAATGAGTTCCTCTACACTGAATGATGCCAAAAATGTGATAAAATGTTCCTGTTTAATTGTAATCTTCAGGATTTGATTTGATTTCCATTGCACTGTTAATAATTGGTTTAATTGTATTTGTGCAGATTGTAAGGTACATTTGATGCATGAATGCAAAAGGTATGTTAAAATGACTCATACATTATTACTATTGTTACACAATGACAGTAGATTTGCAGAGCTGAGAGAGGTTCTTATTTTGTGATTAATCAAGCTAAAACAA
This sequence comes from Hypophthalmichthys molitrix, assembly GCA_037950675.1. Classification (NCBI taxonomy): domain Eukaryota; kingdom Metazoa; phylum Chordata; class Actinopteri; order Cypriniformes; family Xenocyprididae; genus Hypophthalmichthys; species Hypophthalmichthys molitrix. Next base: position 23,895,668 of record CM075504.1, read on the forward strand.
GCCTCACTGTCACTATTTCTCATTCTTAGGGTTATATATACACACACACACATACATATATATATATATATATATATATATATATATATATATATATATATATATATACATACATATACATATATATATATATATATATATACACACACACACACACACACACACATATATATATATATATATATATATATATATATATATACACACAAAGTTCTGTCATGAAACTCTAGATGTCGCAGGCTAATAGGTCCTTTAACTCAACCTGCTCGTAATCACATCATTATCTATAGGGCACAGCTGATTGGCTACTGATACAGCAGGAACCAATGAGCTTGCATGCTCAACCTTCATAATACTTTGTTAGCATTGCCTTAGGAGTACAGCGCACTTCAGAAATCCTTCATCGTCCCCAGCTCCACCTGTATAGATCTGTTACGGGTAATTCATGTACACTACATATTATACAGCAGCAGCATGTCGTGTATGTATTGGCAGTAGCAAGTCCTGTACACAGCAGCAATAACCAAGCAGCAGCAATAAAAGCAGCAGCAGCGTAGCAGATCTATTCCGCCAAGACCAAACATATCAACACTGTCATACTCATTACTATGCCAATCACTCAGAGAGTTGTCATGACTTTATATTTAGATGCTGGTTGTGCTGGTGTACTTTTTAACCAGCTTAACCAATAAGACTTCCTTACTCAATCACTTGCAGAAAGACCATTATTCACCAACTAGACCAGAATGAACCACCAAGCACCACTCACATTTCCTTTAAAAAATATATATCTGTTTCTTGATTAAAACCAATCACAGTTTTCTTAGAAATTCAACAGTTGAGGTTCTTGAGGTCAGTAAAGGTTTAAACTATTGGACTTTAATCTCCCCCCTTCTTCATTAAAATAACAAATAAAACCATAAAGTGAGAGGGTGCTGGGATCTTTTTTTGATGTAAATCCTTTTATTGGGGGGCTTAGCCCTCTCTAGTCCTGGCTGCTCATTAGCTGGCTAAACCACTGGAGCGAGATCCCGGCCTAATCAAATAATTGGTCTGAGAAGATAGCCGTTTCTGTGACAGATACACTCCTCAATCGAGGCTCAAAGGGGACCAGTGGAGAACAGGGCAATGAAGATGACAGGAACCGGTTGGCAGTTTGTCCTATCGTGTCAGGCATTTGCAGAGATAGAGTGACTGTAGCCGCCAGTGCATGTGGGACAGGGCCTGAAATCTTCTGTCTAAAAAGCATGACTTGATTAAGAAGTAGATGAGAAGAGGCAAACACTGGGACTAAAGACTGCTGGAATTATACAGACTATTGTATGCTCTGTTATCTAGTTCAGGGTTTCCCAACCAGGGTGTGCAAACCCCTAGAAGTTTATGATGAAACTGCAGGAGGTTAGTGAGACAGCAAAAATTGTGAGAATGCCAAGTTAAACTGTAAAAATTACATTTTTAATAGGCAAGTCAAATGTATTTATATAGTGCAATACACTGTTTTTCGAAGCAGCTTCACAGAAAATCATGACGTCATTGTTTATAATATCAATATCTTCATGTCTTACAGTCGCATTTAGCAGATTAAAGCTAGAGCTATTTGTTATATAGTATATATTTATGCAGGTAAAGTAGGATGTACTATATATCCAACATTTAAAGGGTTAGTTTACCCAAAAATGAAAATTCTGTCATTTATTACTCACCCTCATGTCGTTCCACACCCGTAAGACCTTCGTTAATCTTCGGAACGCACATTGTGATATTTTTGTTGAAATCCGATCGCTCCGTGAGGCCTGCATAGGGAGCAATGGCATTTCCTCTCTCAAGATCCATAAAGGTACTAAAAACATATTTAAATCAGTTCATGTGAGTACAGTGGTTCAATATTAATATTATAAAGCGACAAGAATATTTTTGGTGCGCCAAAAAAAACAAAATAACGACTTATATAGTGATGGCCGACTTCAAAACACTGCTTCCGGAAGCTTCGGAGCATAATGAATCAGTGTGTCGAATCAGCGGATCAGAGCGCCAAAGTCACGTGATTTCAGCAGTTAGGCGGTTTGACACGCGATCCAAATCATGATTCGACACGCTGATTCATTATGCTCCGAAGCTTCCTGAAGCAGTGTTTTGAAATCGGCCATCACTAAATAAGTCGTTATATTGTTTTTTTGGCGCACCAAAAATATTCTCGTCGCTTTGTAATATTAATATTGAACCACTGTACTCACATGAACTGATTTAAATATGTTTTTAGTACATTAATGGATCTTGAGAGAGGAAATGTCATTGCTGGCTATGGAGGCCTCACTGAGTCATCGGATTTCAACAAAAATCTCTTAATTTGTGTTCCGAAGATTAACGAAGGTCTTACGGGTGTGGAACGGCATGAGGGTGAGTAATAAATGACATTATTTTCATTTTTTGGTGAACTAACCCTTTAATATATCACTTGGCTATAATATAGTATAATTTGCTTAATTACAGTATTTATTATAAATGATTTATATGTGCACATCATTATTTCTTTTAAATTTGCATGCCCTCATAATCTTTAATCAAAATAACTTGCCCTCCCTCTTGCAGCGCACTTGCACCACAACCATCCAATCAATTCCCATGGTCAAAACCAAATCCCACCCTACTTTTTTTCTTGTTCGAGAAGCTATTTCACTCGGATATACACACAATAGGGAAGAAAAGCCTATCACAACTTCTGTTTCATCCCTTCTGTTTCATAAATATTCACTTCTTTTAAATTTGGTTACAATAGCCAGGTCATGACTGGCCCCATGGACAGAGTTCAATTGGTCCTTATAACCAGTCCTTCCCTGGAAGTAGGAAACAAAGAGAAAAAGAGTGACATTGTAAGATGATCTGATGTGTCCACACGTGTCTGACACCAAGACATGTGATAAGATGAGACATGGTGACAGGAGAAGCTGGTCTAAAGGAGGTGGCAGCTGTAGGGTGACTTGAATCAGACAGACTGGCAGGCACTCTCTGCTGCTGTCGTAGTTTTCAGCAATGCTAAACAGCGTGCAGATATTAACTGTCATTCATCGCATCTTGTGCTGTTTCAGCGCTACGCCACAGCGTGAGGGGACCTGACACCCTGTGGCGGTTAATTACCTGAGAGAGAGTGAGGTCACCTTTCACTTTTCTACCTCCAGGCCAAATATCTTTTCAAACACATGGGCACCCTAGTGGGGCTGAATCATGAGGTGTCAGGAAAGCCTTTCTTGCTCTCTTTCTCTTTCTGACACCCCGCATCTCAAATGACTATGAATTTAAATAGTACTTACAGCTGACACATCGTAATAGAAACCAGTGGAAGAAAATCTCTCTGTGTGGTGATTCCCTTTGTTGTTTGCCCTCAGCATTGGCACTGACTGGCAGAGTAATGCATGAAAATGCACAAACTCTAAGGGTGCTTACTAGCAGGGCCGTAACCACCACAGACATTGAGAGGGACAAGTACCCCCATTAGAAATGGCCAGATTGTCTACTGTACTCCATTATGCACTGCTCTGTTTGTTATTAGGATGACAAAAAAAGTTTTAAAAGTTAAATTTTTAGGCTGCTTTGCCTCAGCAATGTAACAGCGCTCATAACTGTCAGAATGAGTGACCTGGCCAATCAAATCAAAGAAGGCGGGGCTTACGGTTCACAGAAGACGTGTGCAAATTCCAATGCGACGCTTTCGTTTTAGCAGTGAAAGAGTAGGCTATGTGGCGAGTAAGTAGCTAAACATGTAATATTTGACAACTGTTTTATGATTGAAATATTCAATGACCGATAGTAATATCCAGTGATGCAAACTACTCAACATTTTTATGAAATTTTGCCGTTTTGAATTGAAAACATGCTATTATTTGATTAATATGATATGATTAATGTAATTCATAACTGAATGCGATGAGACAAGAAACATTTTGCATTTTTGACATATTAGATATATGAACAACTTTTTCGTTATTCCCTTAAATCCTTTTTTAATCTTTTAAATAGTTAATTTTATTTAATTAAATAAAAAAAAAAAAATACACAATAAAATTACCCAATAACTGTAGCTTAATCTGGCCAAGAACCAAGGAGTCTCTCTGGCTGACATGTTGAATGGGTTGTTCACCCAAAAATAAAAATTGTGTAATAGTTTACAAACCCTCATGTCATTCCAAACATTTCATCAAGCATCATTTTTTTTTTTTTTTTTGTATATATTTGAGTTGAGAATGCATTTTGAATTCCAATTAAATCCCTTATTCTTCCAACTGAGTTTGATAAAGTTGTCATTTTTAACCAGAAAGCATTGTTGGAAAAACTTTAAATGTTGGCTGGACAAAAAGTATTAAAAGCTCTGAATCTTTTGAAGGTTTATGTAGAGAATGATGGAACGTCGGACGAATGACAGACAGACAGATAGATAGATAGATATTTTACAGTGATCTACAGTTAGCAAAATTTCACTCATTTAAGTTTACCATTACATATAAGAAGAGGGAATTATATCTAATCCACCTAACGCCATCTTACAGTATCCTTACTACTGTAGATTATGAAACGGAGATGCAATAACTATAACTTCAATTACACCTACATGGTTTCCATTAGAGAGATTTCACATGGAATAATTGCACATTATTAGCACAAGACCATTCACTTTCATGAGACAACACAATCGGTCCTCGAGTTCTCCGATTCAAAAGCTCTCAATCCCACAAGCTCTCTCCAGACAATTATCACGAGCCATTTAATCATTTCTAATTACCTCTCTCAATGTATAATAGAGAAATCCAAATAAGCGGCAACAGCTTTCTCACACACACATCTCTGGGTTTCTCTCACCGCATGTGAAATCGTCTGGAACGTTATTACATCCTTCCTGTCCAGGTATGTGATCCAGACTGCTTCTAAAACCACATTATATCCCTGCCTTTGGCTTTTCTTCTGTAAAGCCCATTACACAAGGGGACCATCACTCTAGCGTATAGAAATGTCTGCTTAGTATGCCTTTCTTCCCTTCCAAAAATGTAATATTGGTATTTCGGCGTAATGAATTTTCAGTGTCATCCGCAGAGATCCTAGTGCAATAAAAATGACATTCTAACACCTCTGATGCAATTTGCATTTGGCATAATTCTATTGGAGCATTGCTCAGTATAATGCTGTCACGTTAGGAGCACGTTCCTGCTACCCGGGCTAATAAAACTCAGACAGAACTTTTGAATTTTGAATGATGTGCAGCGAATGGCAGACCACTCGTATAATTCTTTATTTCGCATGCCAAGGGGCTCCTGCCTGGCACAGAGAGAGAGAGTGAGCAGGCAAAATAACAGCAGAATGGATAGAATGTCTCCAGAGAGACGGCGGTTGTTTGTTAAAGAGGGGAATGTGATGATAAACAGGAGGAAGGGAAGGAGTTTTCTCCTTCGGCTCATAATAAGCTGTGAGCATTTCCCTCAAAGCTTGGTTATCATTGGAATTTGTGTCATTATTTACTCACCCTCATGTTGCTTCAAACCCGCATGCTGTTATTTTTCCTGTGGAACACAGAGAAGAATATTTACGCAGCCACCATAGCTATCAAACACACCAGAAAACACTGTAAAAGCACCGTAAATGTAGTTCTATGTTCAGAATCTTCTGAAGTCATATAGCTATTTATTTAGGGTGGAAGTAAACAGAATGGGTACAGGTCGGTTTGATCAGCACCATGCGATTCAAGTTGGTCAGGTCACATGTGCTGGCCTTTCCTATTTTTAATTCATAGATCAGGTCATTGAGGTCTTCAAGCTTTTTTTTCCATCATGCATTAACACAGAAGCAAGACCAAAAAATGTGGATAAATTGCAATTACGGACATTTGACGTCAATGATGATGATTCATCCTCGGACATGTAATCATGTATTTGAGGGTTAAATAAATTCATGATTAAAATGAGTCATGCCTATTTTTTATTGTCATTTTTGCTTCCTGTCTGTGCTAATTATAAATGGAGAACATTCCCAAAGAACCGTCAACCTGTAGTTATAGACTTTAATGAATACCAATGAGCAAACTAAAGATGTATCACTCAGAGCACGCAACTGAAAACATTAAAACATCCAATCCAGCTTATCGAAAGTAACATATAAAATCTGGTACAGCTAATGAGGATGGTGGTGTTTGTAATATTAATTTGATGAAGAAACATTACAAGAAACCAAACATATGTTTATGTTGTATGTGCACTCTGCAGTTTCTTTAGGCTTTGATTTGGTTGACATCAAGGCAATTAAAAGAAAGAAAAACATTCAAATATATTGAAAAGCATGTATTTAATTACCAAAAGATTTGCAATAATGTCAGCATAAATCCAGAGGGATACAGGTTCTTAAACACCTGCCTTTCAATCTGTACTAAGATATTGCATAATGTGACTGAAGCTGTGACTGACATAATAACATTGATATGTTTCCCTGGTGAGAATAGAGATAAAATATAGCAAAATGATAAGCTTTAACTGATCTACAATAAGAAAAAAGTTTATAATAATGAAAAAAGATCCATTTATTCTGACTCTGACGATTTGATTCTGAGAAAGAAAGCCTCACCCTTTCAGGCAGAAGTAGAAAGTAAATTGCAACAGTTTGTTCCTGATTTGTTGAGTTTGGGCCATTTTTGTTAAATGCACTCAGGGGGATTGCAGTAATACGACAAATAAAGCCAGTGTGTATGAGCAATAAAGGAGAAAATGAGGCCCTTCTTCACAACAACAGCATCACTCTGCCCTGTAAGCACTTTTAGTAAACTGTCTACAGAAATGTCTGGAAAATCGAAGACATAAAATGTTCTAACCAGACATATGAAGAAACTTTGTTCTGGAAGTGGCCAAATAGGCAGGGTTGCCAGGTTATCATAACAAAACCTGCCCAATTGCTACTCAAAACTAGCCCAATTGCGTTTCGGGGGGGGTACCTAGGTAAAAAACGCATTCCGGTGTGTAAAATTTGTGTTTTTTGGCAGGGTTCCCCTGGTCAAATTCGCATTCCAGGGGCTAAATATCATGTTATTTGTGGTCGCTTCAACCCGCAGACATGAAAAACAACCCTCGGCAACAGTGTTAAAAAGCCCAACTTGGCAACACTGCTAATAGGCTCTCTAATTGACTGAAAGGTTCACTCTTTTTTATATATAAATCATCAAAAAAGGGGGTTTTAACCCATTGAGGCACATAAACCACCTATTCTTTTTGCATTAAATTAGGAATCTTTCCACTTTGCAAATATTTTTTTATGGCAAGGAAAAAAGGATTCATATGGATTAGTTTTCCGATCTCTTTATGAACTTTTTGAAGTGTCAAAGATCAAGTTGCAAAGGCAGTCTATGGGACAAATTTCATCCAAAAGATCTTCATTTGTGTTCCGAAGATGAATGAAAATCTTACGGGTCTGGATTGACATGAGGGTGAGTAATTAATGACAGAATTTTCATTTTGAGGTGAACTAACCCTTTAGGGTGCAATCATATTTGCTGTTGTTCAGCAATGTTTTTATGTGAGCGAAATCCAATTATTTCAATAGGAATCCACACAATTGCAGGGAATTTTCAGTCAGGCCAAAAAGATTTCATGCAGATTTCACAAAGGGTTCAAGTTTTTCCACAATTCGCCACGTTGACCAACAGACAACTGTTTGGTTTGAAAGTGACTTCTGTGTGAGCTGTGCTACATGCATTGCTACACTATTGACAATATACAACAGACATTTTTGCCAACAAAATTTTGCTAATGTGATGAGCAATAAAGGAGAAAATGAGGCCCTTCAATTTTGATGTTTTTTTTCATGACAGTATAAATGAATATCTGACAGAAAGTCTGTCTCTGTGCCTGAAAGAGTTTTAAACCTGCTTTTCAGAGCTCGCCTCCATAAACACACATTCGTATTAAGCATGTAAATGAATACTCACACACTTCTTTTCTCTACACCAAGTCACGGTAGAACATCTCTGAGTTTTTCATTCTGGTCTCGACTGTTGCCATGAAAACAGACCACTCGCTGTGTCTCTGTCAAAAAAAATGACACAGATGTATTTTGGTCTTCAGAAGGATGAAAAAACTCCTGCTGTTGAGTTTTGCACTACAAGGATGTCAAAATGTACATTTAAATGACATAAAAAATAAAGAAACAATGCCCCAAAACCACATTTTCCTTTTTGAACAGTTCCAAACCCTAGTGCGCTGCCTAGTTATACAGCATTTTCAGGCATCATAGCCAAGCTCCCAAGGTTCTCTCAATAGTTCTCGTTTTGGCTAAAATCTAAGGTAGCGCTGCTTATAACCTTTGTAGATATGGCAATCTCAGAATGCAACAAGCTCTGTGAAAAAAAAAAGCAAGATATCAGTTATAAATGTTGAAAAATATTGATGAAAATACATAATTAAAATATGCAGCGTACTAACAGCAAACCAAGGAGGGTATTCATTTCAGTAAGTGCACTGTCATAAATGATATCACACAAAGTAAACCATGAGGCAGCTCACTGGGGCTTGCAACAGTTACTGGCTCTCTTCCAAATCCTAGTGAGATTCCTCCTGCCTACGTAGGAAGCAACTCACACAAATAGCATCCTTCAAAGTAGCCTACATTGGCAACTTGACTCACAAATGATTTCAATAGTTTTTGCATTAGCTCACACAAATTTGCCATTTATTTAAATAACATTTCTCTCGCTTAGTCCGTAATGCCTTCTTTGTAAAGTATACATGCAAACTTTTCATTGTAAAAACGGGCCTGTAGTCACATTTCACAACACTTTCCAAGTGAAATGTCCAGTGAATGGAGCTGAAATTAAGTTTAGTTTGATGAGAAACAGATGAACATAAATCTGGCAATGCTTTTTTTTTTTTTTTTTTTTTTACAATTGCTGTACGTATTGTGGCAGTTTGGAAATTAAATATCCAATGGGCAGTATCTTCACATGAACAAATACTATAGTAATTTATAGTAAACACAATAGTGTTTTTTAACCATACTATAGTAAAGTACTTGAATTAATTTGTTTTGGTAATTCTATAGTTGCTGTGGTAATATAACAACTATAGTAATATAAACAAATTACTTTACCCAAGTTTTCTACAACTATATGGTGTATTATTCTACAATACACTACAGTTTACTGTAGTAAAAACTAAAGTATACTACAGTATTTATTACAGTTTATCAGTTCACTATAGTTAATACTACAGTATGCTGTAGCATTCATTAACAAAGTGTTGTAAATACCATAATATATAAAGTATACTACAATTTACAATAGTATGGTTCAAAAACACTATAGTATTTTTCATGCCTACTTTTTGGAAGTGGTTAAAATGCTGCCTACAAAGGTAACTTGCTAGGTTTTGCGTTTCTGTTTTACATTCTGGGAAAAGGAAAAAAGTAGTGGGTAGATTTTAACCTTTTAAACAGACTATCACTATCTCACTTATGCTATGCCCAGGTAATGTACAATTTATCTAGTCTCAAGACTGAAATGATTATGTGTGTATATAATATGACAATATTGAGCCTTGATCAGATGCGAGCTCACAGAAACCCCAACACTGAAACCAACATCAAACAGACTAAATCATGGGCTACAAATCACAAGTCACGTTCAAATAGATGTTCAGTCACAGAAATGCAAACCAGCAAACCTGGCTGTACAATTATGATGTATGATATGTCAGAGTTATGAATTACCTGTGATGTGCTCTAGTTACAGAGGAAGTAGCAGGAGAGGAGGAAGACTCCATTCAGTCAGAGATTTGTAACCTTGAATGATAGAACATTTTGCTTTTGCTTTGAACACCAGAGAATAAGTCTAAAAAGCTCTTTATGAACATTTTATAAAAATAAATACAATATCAATAAACCACTGAACCTTGAGACTGCACAAAATGCTTTGAGTTCAGAGCTGCAAATCTCTGTAAATTATTTCTGGCTCTCCTCAAAAGCTTTCGAATCTGCTGAGCTCTCCTGTGATATCAAGGACTTTATCAGACAGATCTGCGCCCATGACTAAAACAAATGACATCCAGGTCATTTTTTGCTTGTCTTTGTGGTGTTGTAACTCCCTGACTTCATTTAAGGCCACCGTAAACTATTAGGCAAGCGTGTCGATGGTGTGAGCTGTGTTAGTCTGCTCTCTGGTGGTCATTAGTGGAAGCTCAGGTAGGTTTACAAGGTTAAAAGAGCTGATCTGGACCATGGTGTGAGGATGTGAGCAGAAAATGTCAAAACTAAAAGCTCGTAATTTTTATGGCTGTTTCTTTTGTAATATATATATATATATATATATATATATATATATATATATATATATATATATATATATATAAAACAAAATAATATATATTCCCCCAAATTATTACTTTTAATATCTGTTAAAAAACAGCTTGGTGAAAGCTGCATAATAGATACTGAGCTGAAAAAAAAAAAAAAATGCAATAATATATAACAATACAACTATTTCACGTCTTGGCCACATTAGCACCTCTAGCATGTATTTTTTGTTAGTGTGCATTAAATCCAGTAACTTTTGCAATCCATCCCAATTCAATCATGCCAAGAAAACTGCTATTGATGAATGTAAATAAATAAATAAATAAGCAAAAGTAAAACCATCCTGACAGCACCACACAGCTGATTCCACATCAGTCGCAGACCTGAGGAGCTCAACAGCTTTAACAGACACTTGAGAGATTGGCACTAGTTGTCACACACAGACAGTGTGATATGACAAAGGTGAGGAAAGGAGAAGAAATCGATGAAGGGGGAGAAAAAGCCACCTCGCGTTTACACCAGCCCAATTAGAGCAGCTGCAATGAGCTGCTGACATTTGAAGGGAGAGTTATACGTCTCCATGGCCAAGTTCACCGCAGCTCAGAAGTAATTACGGAAGCAGCAGAGAAAGAGAGCAAGAGCGAAAAATAGGCAAGGGGATTTGGAAGCTCACATTCTCTAGAGTCACCTATTCTTCTCTGCATTTTGGAGAATAAACATTGAGGTTCATTTATCATTTGTTGACTGCTGTCGCATATAGCACTGAAATATAATGAATGTGGCCAATGAGATGTCTGCGTTTTCCCAAATGTTTTGTCCCAGGTCAGGACTGCTCATCACCTCTTAATTGCTTCAGTTTTAGATAATTTATCCTCACAGGAGTGTGGCATCATGGGATTTGTTAACTAATAGTCCAGACCTACTTCATACGCAGAAAGAGAGAACCTGTAAGAAAAAAACAGTCACAACTGAGATCCCTTTAATATTATCTTTCTTCCTATTTCTATATCTTTTCTTTGCTAAAAATGGATGAAAGCAACTTAGTTCTCCTCAGAAAAAGGCAGTAGCCCCTCACTGCAGAACACGAGATCCAGGGGGTGGAGACTGGTAGGTTTAGGGATATGTAAAGTGGGAGGAGTTGGATCCAGATCCAGGGGGTGGAGATGGATAGGTTAAGATCCAAGGGGGTGGAGATGGGTAGGTTTAGATCCAGGGGGTGGAGACGGGTAGGTTTAGATCCAAGGGGGTGGAGATGGGTAGGTTTAGGGGTATGTAAAGTGGGAGGAGTTGGATCCAGATCCAGGGGATAGAGATGGGTAGGTTTAGATCCAGGGGTGGAGATGGGTAGGTTTAGATCCAGGGGTGGAGACGGGTAGGTTTAGGGGTATGTAAAGTGGGAGGAGTTGGATCCAGATCCAGGGGGTGGAGATGGATAGGTTTAGATCCAAGGGGGTGGAGATGGGTAGGTTTAGATCCAGGGGGTGGAGACGGGTAGGTTTAGATCCAAGGGGGTGGAGATGGGTAGGTTTAGGGGTATGTAAAGTGGGAGGAGTTGGATCCAGATCCAGGGCATAGAGATGGGTAGGTTTAGATCCAGGGGTGGAGATGGGTAGGTTTAGATCCAGGGGTGGAGACGAGTAGGTTTAGGGATATGTAAAGTGGGAGGAGTTGGATCCAGATCCAGGGCATAGAGATGGGTAGGTTTAGATCCAGGGGTGGAGATGGGTAGGTTTAGATCCAGGGGTGGAGACAGGTAGGTTTAGGGATATGTAAAGTGGGAGGAGTTGGATCCAGATCCAGGGGGTGGAGACGGGTAGGCTTAGATCCAGGGGGTGGAGATGGGTAGGTTCAGATCCAGGGGTGGAGACAGGTAGGTTTAGGGATATGTAAAGTGGGAGGAGTTGGATCCAGATCCAGGGGGTGGAGACGGGTAGGTTTAAATCCAGGGGGTGGAGACGGGTAGGTTCAGGGGTATGTAAAGTGGGAGGAGTTGGATCTGGATCCAACCTTGCCCCCTGGATCTCATGTTCTATAGTGAGGACCATCTAGAAAAAGGCCCCAGTTATGTGTCGTTTAGAATTCAACAGATCTCAACAATGTCTCTGTTCAATCTCTTCAAGATTTGAATATGAACTTCCTTCCCAAGGGGCTTGTCAAAGGTAACCATTGCGCATGTGCATTGTTACTCACCCAGTATTTACACTGTGTCCGAATATGCCTACTTCCATACTATATAGTAGGCGACAAACAGTATGTGAGCTAAAGAATATGTCAGAATAGTATTCACAAAACACAAAAGTAGTTGAAAAGTACCTGGATGACCTACGTTTGGATTTTGAAGTCCACATTCGATGGACACTTTACTATCCCATGAGGTCACAGGAGAGGATTTGTGAATGAAGGTGAAGTGTCGCAACTGACACCACAGATCATATGACAATGAAAACATGGCGGCTGTAGTGCGTCCAAATTTCATTCATACTTCACAAATTCATGTTATATAGAACATACTTTATTAATGGTCACAAAGAAACTTTCAAATTAAATGTAGTACTACCTACTATATAGGGGTGTGTTGCCTGAAAGCATCATTATTCAGCTATGGTTGTAAGTCCCACTGAACTCTATTGGTAACGACGGAACTTGCGACCATAGTTCGCTTTGGGAAACGCACCCCAGTACATGATTCTTTTTTTTTTCTTTTTTTTTTTTACAAATACCATTGCAAAAGAAATAATAATTCACCCCAAGTTCTTGCAGTCTGAATTTAATGTGATTTCTTTCTTTTTGGTGACTTAAAACAATACAGCGCAACCAGTGTAGTTCAGATCACAAACAAATAACTCTTTTGAGTTAGTTATTTTTAGTGAGTCAAAAAGATACAGTACAGTGTATTCCATTCATGAACAAATTAATCTTAGCCTGTTGTTTTTAGTGAATTAACAACCAGTGCAGTCTGTTAAAGAAAAAAAAAATTCCTATGAGCCTTAACTCTTATAGAATCATTCAAAAAGACTCTAGCGTTCAAGCTTCCTGTTGTGACGAATCCTGTTCTGAATTAACTCTGAAAAAACATCTGACTTAATTAACTGCCAGATTATTCGTACATTAAAGGGATTGTTCATCCAAAAAATGAAAATTATCCCATGATTTACTCACCCTCAAGCCATCCTAGGTGTATATGACTATCTTCTTTCAGACGAACACAATCTGAGATATAGACTATTCAAAAATATCCTTAGTCCTCCAAGGTTTATAATGGTTGTGAATGGCTGCCCAAATTCTAAAGACAAAGAAAAAAAATGCATCCATCCATTAAAAAATGAATCCATATGACTCAAGGGGGTTAATACAGGCCTTCTGAAGGGAATCGATGCATTTGTGTAAGACAAGTATCCTTATTTAAAACTTTATGAAGTAAAATAACGAGCTTCCGGCGCGACAGCCAGACGCATTCGACGTACATCCAAAAAGCTTTCATTTCTGCGACGAAGTACACAATGCCATGATGTTCTACACAATGACATGACGTACTACATTGTGAAGCAATACAAGATAATGACATCCCACATATTGTGCCCTTATAAATATGTATTGTAAAGTGATCTGAATAAGTTTATTTATATATATATATATATATATATATATATATATATATATATATATATTATATACAACATCACATATAAAGTGTATCACATATATATCTAAATATATCCTAAGATATGTGCTCAGAGGCCTTATGGGACTATGATCTGACCCTCAGTCAATACTTAAATGAAATATAACTGAGGAGTCTCCTGAAAGAGCAACCTCTGAGCCGTAAAATGTTCCTCTGGGAATCCACTTCATAGCAGAATAACAGCAGGTAAAATCTTTTTTATTTTTTTTTTATTTTCACTATTTCTGACGCAGCACTGACGGTCTCAAGAACAGTTTAATTGGGAGGGCAAGTCTCCACCTTCAAACATAACGCTGCCATTTCTTCTCTCTCTCTGTTTCTCTCCTCCAAAGCTGTCAGGATTGTCTCTGCATTGGCACAGCAAGAATAGCTCTGAATGAGAGGCAGGGTGTCTATTCTGAGTGTCTTTATCGGTTAAAGGCTGGAGGGATGCAGAGGTCATGTGTCTGAATTCTGAAATAGACTAAAGAGAAAAAGTAAGAGAGAACAGTAGCAAGCAAAAAAGGGAGATGGGAAAGGAAAGGATATATATAAGAGAAGACGTAGATGATTTTTACAGTCAGCGCCATGAGCCACGTTGAAAAGATGATTCATGCTGGCCAGTCATAAGTCTGTCTGTGTGTGCAGTTAAAGTTCTCAAGATATGACTCATAAGATATTTTGGGCAGCAGCGGTATCTGGTATCTCATTGGCTTATCGATTTGATATGTGACAGGTATATCTGATATTTTATGGTCTGAAGGAATCATTAATGTGTAGTTTGTCTGAGGTGTGCATCAGTGATGACTGTAAGGCTGCAGTATATTTATTAAACCTGCATACGTGCGTGTAAAGGATGACTTGGGGTGATAAATATCAGGGCTAGGAAGCTGTCACTGAAAATTCCCATCCATCCAGAACTCTTGAGATTTACTGGACGTAATTTTTGTCACATATACATCAATACTTATTTGAAAGCTATACATGTGCGTCATTTACTTACTTTCATGTCGTTCCAAACCTGCACGGCTTTCAAAAGCAGAATTTCATTCACGTATAGGAATGTTCAGAATTTCTTCTTGTGTTTCAATGGGGATGATTCATTATATGATGGACAGTGTGGAACTGTGTCTGATAGGATTTTTGGCCATTGCATAGCGTCTTTTCTTTTTAACTTCTCAAGATCAGTACATTCTGCTGTATTACTTTACATTTCTTGTTAAACACAAGAATTCGTCCTGTGTCGAATGGCCCTTTAGTGTATTACAACATGGCGTGTCAAGATGTGTTGCTCCAGATTTGACATCAATAATGACACGTCAAATTTGAATATGCCAAATAACGCATGACATTTGAGAGCTACAGCAGAAAGCAAGGTTTTCAGGGCATAACAACTTAAAGTGTCTAATTTCCACACCATTAGTGTCACCAAAAGGAACTGGAAAAATAATTCAATTTCAAACACTTCCCTTGTCTGCCACTGACAGAAAAAACATAAAGCCCCACCTTAAACTCACTATTAAACTATTTTAAACTTCAAGGAAATTACATCGTATTTGAATTTGCCTTCCACAGAAGAAAGTCAAGTCAGTTTGGAACAACATGATGGTGACTAAACAGGATTTTCATTTTTTAATGAACCACCTTTTAACTGCCCACCACACCGTTTTGTTATTTAAGCCTATAGATCACTTTTTACACATACGCACGTACGCGAGGGTCAGCGTACAGTGAGTGTGACGCGAATTTCGTCATCAGGTATGCGTACTGGATGCGCACCGCCGGATTTAAAGGGGGGTATCACACACAATTTCTGCCAATCTCATGTTAATCTTGAGTACCTATAGAGCAGTAGTGCATCCTTCATACCTACAAAAAGTCTTTAGTTTAATCATATTTATAAAAAATACATACGCTGTACCGAGTATTTCCGAAAACAGCCGAGCGCCTGGAGGCGTATCCTGTAAGCGGAGCTAAAGTCACGAGTATGCGCAGCTTTTGTGTAGAGATCGTCTACAAGCTATCAATGGTCAGCTAAACAACTGTATTTAAACAACAATTACACCATTGAATTATCCATGGATAACTTTTGAATCACTATAATGAATATAGCATATGAATGATAAATAATGAATTTATTAATTCACTACATACGTGTTGTTTACATTATATGCACTTATGCACCTATTGCCAACAAAACAGACATTTGATGCAGTTTTACTCACCACCTACGGTTCTGACTCATGACCGGGATCATTACCGCTGTGACCGCTCCATCTTTCAGTTTCAAACAATCTGTCTTGTTCTCTAGCTCTGGTCGACGTGTGCGTGCGCGCCCTTCCAGGTGAATTCCGCCCCCGTTTACATCACTCTGGCCGATACTCGAAAAAAAAAGTCTGAAACCTCTGACGATTTGGAAGAGAACTTTTGGAACAGAAATACTCCGTCATACATCCAACTAATGTTTTGAAACTTTGGCCATGTTTAGCATGAGAATCCTACTCTTTAACAGTGTAAATAAGTCAGAATACATGAAATGGCATTATACCCCCCCTTTAAATACACACATCTCACATCATAATTAATTTTTTGTAGTAATTATTTCATCCACAAGGTGGCAACCATGCCCTGGGGGCTTCGATTCACAAGGTTGTTGAAGAAAAACCGTATAAACAGAACAGACTGGAATGCATGCAAGCTACAGCGAAAATGTAGGCCTACCTAGATGAGAGATTGTGCGAAAAGGGTATCCTCATTTGTACAGCTCTAGCATACAGAATACAAATATATTTACATGGGTTGTAACTCGTGACGAGAGATTGCTCAAAACTGTGCATGCGTCAAATGCCTGTGCATGTGTATGAGTCAAATGAAGTATACTTTCCAAGGTTGTGCGTTTGACTCAGCACGTAAACTAGCGTACGCATAAAAAACTAAGTATACCCTTTACTGTATGAGAACCATTTAGCTTCATTACAAATATATCTGGCATTGTGAGACATCTTTATTTCTACGTAAATTGAATTTCAATATGACTGGTGTGATGTACTCATACAAGATTTTACCTGTGTTATGTTGGGTCTCTTTTCAGAATGTGGCAGTCTGTCCATTAGTCTTATCATTCTCATCCTCTCACTCTCTCTATATCTTTGACCTTTCTTTTCTCTCTTTTCTGTTTTGCTCCTCTTTTTCACAGACAGCCGTACCACACACCATTCCACATGGGACAATTCTTTCTCTTCATCTTTTTCAGAAACTTGTCTGCATTGGTGACATTTGATCCCTGAACGATTCTGACACTGTGTGTCGTCTGTGTGGATTCATATGGTAAGTTTGTGTTCAGAACAGGTTCTAAAGGATGAGGAAGAGGTGTGTTTATTTATGATGGAAATAATTCAAAAAAGCCTGCACACTCTATCGATGAAGAAAAAAAGAGATAAAACAACTGCTTTGATGGCAAACGTTTCGGTCATGTGATCTTTCTTAATGACAAATTGATATTGTATATAGTTTGTGTTCAGATCAGATTCTAAAGGATGAGGAAGAGATGTGTGTTTATTTATGATGGACCCACACAAAATCTCTCAAAAACAGGTAATATTTAATCCACAAAACCAAAAAAAAAAAGAAACACACAATTAGATTTTGCTTAAAAATGTAGGCCTATGTTATAGTATACATTTTTCTGTTCAGTTTGATTACCCTCTCCATGTATTTAAGCCCTGTGTTTCCTTGGTTCCCGGTATCGTCTTAGCTTAACGTGCTTGTGTTAGTTTGTTCTCCTACGATCTCCTGAGTGTTCCTTGTTTATTTTATAAAAGACTATTTTTGTTCTCTATCTCTTTCCTTGTGCGCTTCATAACAGCCACCATGACAGGTAGCTATAGCATATAAATTGTAAAATATTTATGTATTAATTACAATGTATATGCTGTAAACATGTTCTATTCAAGCAGTGTCTTATCATTAACTGACAGAATATGTTTGCACACATCATTTTTAGATGGTAAAAGAGTTATGTCTCATCAATTTAGTCTAAAAACTTTAGGAATTAGGAAAATTAAAAATAGTTACAGCTGTGTCAATTGTGAACAAATAAGATTACAGAGAATCAGGAGAGTATAGGTCAGATTATTTGATCTGTTCTATTTGAAATGGCTGAATTTAATATCTTGATAATTCTGAGCAAAGTTTGAGACACTGGCAACCGGGTGTGCCTCGTACATCGTACAAGTGAAGCTGCAGGCTCTTTGATCGCCCCCTGGTGGCTGGATGCAGTACAGGTCATAAACCTCGCCCTCTCAATGCAAAGGAATGGAAATGAGTCAAAATAAAAAAATGCAATTTGATGCTATAGAAACGGGGCGTGTCGTTATGATTGACAGTTGTGACTGACAGCTTCTTTGAGGACTGTCAGAGCTTCGAGGGGAGATTGAAGATATATAACTAACTATTAATTTTAAATTTCTGTGTTATTTCACACCGACAAAATAAGTTGTTCAGCAGTAAACTGTACTAACTGACCTACAGGATCTGACGGATCACTGAACATTTTTTCGGTAACGTTAAATGTGGGCTTTATAAGCTAATTAATAAATGTTATTAGCTAAGATAACACGCCTAACCTTAGCCATGTCGGGAAAAAGCAAGTGATCGTTATCTGGCAGTTACTAATTATTTTTATGGGTATAAAATAATAATTAGCAGGACAAAACTAATGATGGCCTACTCTAATTAATTGTAGAGCACTGTCTACAGCAATCGGTCTCCTGTAACGTTAGTTCAACTTTATTTAAAATGGCAGGACCGTTTCTGATATTTTAGAGTTGTTTCTAGTGGCATATTATATTGAGTTTATCTACTGAATTTGCTGTTTCAAAAATATTATTGCTCTAGAAACAGAATAGCCTATTATTTTATAGGTAGAATTTTAAATTGTGTATAATTTATATAGCCTATTTAAAATACATCAGTGATGACACAGTCGTCTGGGCGGAAGTTTGATACCGCGACTCCGCCTCCGGGCTCCACTGACGATTCCTTCTGCGCATGCCCAGGGTCCAAACTCATGTTTTTGCGTAACATGTCAACACTCATCGTCGTACGTTTTACATTCAGTTCATTACAATGGAAGGAAGCGGCATCGCGTCGTCCATCTTTTTTTACAGTCTATGCTGGCAACACTTTGACTGAAACTGTAGCGGAGACAGCTATGAAATTATGAAGTTTTTTTCTCAGGAGAAAAATCGAAAAAGAAGGAGTGAAAAGAGTCTGCATTTAATCACTTTATTGCTGTCTAGGAGAAACAATTGAGATTACATTGAGAATCCATCTGATTCTTTCCTATGGCAATGAAAATTCAAAATAACTTCCCATCAGTAATAGTTTTGCTCTTTTCTATGGATATACAACATAGCTGCCAGTAGTCATATTCATTTTTATAACACTGTTGTCCTGTAAAAACAGTTGAGACATTAAAAAGATTCTAGAGCTCCATTCCTTTTCCGAATGTTTCAGTTTTGTTTTGCGTGTGTTTCTAATCTTGTAAAATGCGCTGTGTGAGCTACTGTTGGTTGTTTTGGCTGAGGGGATGATGGTCTTATCTGTTCGAGATCCATGTAATCTTATTGGCAGGTTTTTATATTATTGACACTTTGGTTCATTGGGGACTCTATATTCTTCTGATGTAGTGCTTTTAAAATACACAGTTGATGGAGGCCTGAGACAGAGAGAGAGATTGAGATGAAGCTACACTTCCTATCTCTTTTTACCTGCTTCACTGACTTTGTGGGTTTGGGAGCAACAAAAGAGTGTGTGTGTGTGTGTGTGTGTGTGTGTGTTAGCGAGCCAGTGAAGAACTGATTGAATTTACTCAACTCTTTCAACAGTCTGTTCATCCTCAACACCTACACACCTCTGAAATCTAATTTAACTCACACTTTATTTATTCAGCACCTTTCCAGCAAACAATGGCATACAAAGTGCCCCACATGAGAGGCTTGACAAATAAGAACGATCAAAGGCAGAGATAAATAAATACGTATTAAATTGAAGTCAAACAAATAGATATTGCAAAAGATATTACGTAAAATAAATATGAATTTAATTAGTTTACCAAATTAATAAGAAAGATTAAATAAACCCAAGGCAAAAGTTATTAACATACTTTTCAACCAAGCCTTTTTTGAGATAATTATATATATATAAC
Source organism: Hypophthalmichthys molitrix (assembly GCA_037950675.1). Classification (NCBI taxonomy): domain Eukaryota; kingdom Metazoa; phylum Chordata; class Actinopteri; order Cypriniformes; family Xenocyprididae; genus Hypophthalmichthys; species Hypophthalmichthys molitrix. The sequence goes on from CM075504.1 coordinate 23,915,848, forward strand.
CAACCTGCGTTTCTCAGATCAGTTTTGTTAATCACCTCTTAATGACTTCAGTTTTAGATAATTGATCCAAAATAATTTTTGACTAATAGTTACCTGTACCTGTATACAGTACCTGGTATGCTGTGATAGAATAAAACAGAAACAGAAAAATAACAAATGAGAGCTCTATAAATATAAATTGTATCTCCTACACAACAATAAGTTTAAATAAAGATAAAATTATCGGATGTTTCTCCTGAAAAAAAGACCCTAATAATCTCATATCTCTAGAGTTCAGAAGGCATCTCAATAATATCTCAACCAAAGTCTGCAATCAGAAGTTTCATTATGAAATCAAACATTTCTCATCAAATTCTTCCAAGACAAAATGATCCGAGCTGCCATCCACATTCATCTTCGGGGTCGATAAGATTTTTTATGTTTTTAAAAAAAAGTCTCATATTCTCACCACGTCTGCATTTATTTGATCAAAATTACACTAAAACAGTAATACCCTGAAATATCATTACACTTTAACATAGAATTTCCAGCAGCCATTAATCCACAAAATTCATCGGAAATCGTTCTAATATGCTGATTTTGTGCTGATTTAAAATACACTGTAAAAAAATATTTTCATGATTTGTTTTCACAACATTATTTCTTTTGTCAAATCAACTTAAATAATTAATGCGGTTCAGATAACATAATATTTTGAGTTTCTGTTGATTAAACCAATCGCCTTCATTGTATATACTCAAATTTTTAATTTCAATGAACTCAAAATTTTAAGGCAACCAGGTAACTTACTTTTTTAAGTTAAACCAACAATTCTTTTTTACAGTGTAGGAATCTTTTATATCTTATAAATGATTTTACTGTAACTTTTGATCCATTTAATGCATCATTGCTGAATACAAGTAGTTCACATTCTTTCCTAGCTTTTGAATGGTATAGTCTAACTCTATAATCATACAATGTGAATAATCATCTCATTTGTGTCTGTTTTTCCTCCTCAGAAATCCTGAATATTATATATATTCTGAATATTTTAGATGTTTTGTTATTACCGTTGTCTGTAGCTGAAGTGAACTGAGAATTTGGCATGGTTAGCAGTGGATAATGCTGCTAATTGAAATGCATGTTTGTGTATGAATGCGCTGTCGGCAGCAGCCGGGGTTGGTGTAATTGGGTGGGTGGTTAGCTGTCGGGTCAGAGCGCTGAAGGTCAAAATCATAGTGAGAGGTTGAAACCAGCGACCCTGTTTAATGAGAACAGCGAGAGAGGCCAGACGGATCAGCGCTCAGGGGCTCTGATAAGAAAAGCATTTGTCTCTGTTACTACTCTATTGTCTATTCTGGCCCTCCAGCCATCCATGACAGACAGAACTTCACACATGCATCTGATTATGTTGAAGCCATTGTGCATTGTGCTTTTCAGAAGGATGGGCTTATAGAGAGAGGAACTAAACAGAGTGTTACTGACAGACTGGGAAGAGAGGTGCTGCAACAATGTCAAATATGTGAGAAATAATGGGTTTTTTGAACATTCAAGCAAGAAAACATATTCTAGTAGACCCCAAAAACAAAATCAAGACATCAAAAATGGGCATAATATTTTTTTTTAATACTTTTGTTTGAGGTTGACTTATAACATCGTAAAAAACATTTTTTGCATTAAACCAGTTGGAATTTAGTTTTCCATGAAAATTTTTTATTAACTTTTCCCCCACTTTTTTTGTGCTGCTGTGCCTTTAAAAAATATCCTGAGCCTAAATACTTGGCACTTCACTCATACTTGGCATCTGTGGTTCCATGAAGAACCTTTAACATCCATGGACCCTTTAATACAGGTTCTTTATAGTGGAAAAAGTTCTTCCCACTATGAAAAAAGTCTTCTTTTGAAAACAGTTCACTGAAATGTTTATTCGTTTTAATTACGCAGTACTTTCCAGACTGTAATCTAAAGCGTTACCTTTGATTTTAATAATGTAAAAATCTGAATTTTTCAAAATCTTAGTTTAATATTAATATTAAGCCCTTTTATCTCAACAGATCAAGCAAAAATCAATTCCTCATTAAATGACCCCTTTAAAAACTGTAAACCTGTCCAGTCTGCCATTAGATAAGATACAGCTCTTCTACATCTACATATCACACTCACATCCACAGTAAGAGAGAAATGCAGTATCAAACCTCATTAAAGCTAACACAAGGAGCAAAACAACATCTGCCTTTTTGGAGACCATTATTAAAGCACAGAATAAGAAAAATGCAAAACACACAGATGAATAAGAAAAAAAGGATCTCATCTAGACAACCTGTGGAGCATGTTTTTCAGAAACCTTTCATTCCAGCATCAACACACTGCATTAGTCATATCTGTCTGCTCATCCTGGCCTTTTTATCCCTCCAAATGTGCCTCAGCATGAGCACCAGAGAGAATAGAGCATCTATCTGCAAATGAACTAGTCCAGCTTACAGCACGCACACCAGCCGACACAGAACCAACAACTCCATCTGATCCCAGCATGCATCTGTAGGCCCACTGCCATGGCCGGCACTCTGAAAGAGAAGTCTGGGAGAGGAGAAAGCAGCAAAACCGCAGGAAATATACCATTGCCATATTCAGCACAGCATTGCATCATGGGAACTGCCAAGTGCAATAATTTTAAATCATTTTTTTCTCCTTTCTGTCCCTCACAAGGAATAGAACAGATTCAGGTCTGATGATGCTGGTAAACAAAATGTGACTTTTGACTAATGACATAACATCTAGTCCTTTTTGCAGCTTATAAGACAAAAACTGTCCGCTTAGAAAGAATCAGGAATGTCAGTAATGCATTGACAACATTTTTGACAACATTGAGTACATGTGACTGATCACTCTCTTTGGAAAAAGATTATATACACTACTATTCAAAAGTTTCGGGTTGGTAAGATTTTTTAAAAATGTTTTTGAAAATCTCTTACGTTGTATCCCAACAAGACGAGATGCAGCACCATAACACGTGATTTCCATGTTAATCAGAGTTTTTGTCCTAACCAACCGCAACAGCGATAAGTGATGATTCTATTTTAGAAACGGTTTCTATTTCTGCAACGTCGAGGCTGACAATGATAATCTCAGGTACTGTTTAGCCTAAATGCTTTATTTAATGTTAAAAGTGTCTAATGCAAGTTTGAATATCATTTTTCTTGAACTTATAGCCGTACTGAAAGCGACAATGGTTAATTCACCTCAAAACATGATAATAAATTAAAGGAAACAAGAATGTTAAAACTGAGTGTGAACAAACAAGTGTGTTCTATGATAGATTATTTTAGTCACTCAGTAGCCTATGTATTTTTAATAATGTTAAAATGTACCATTTATTGTGTAACATTTATTAATTTATGTACTATTTTATTATGTAGGCCTACTTTTTTGATTACATACTCTATTTCGAAGTCAGTGCAGTGCGTTTGCGAGACTCCGCCCACATGCTCTTCTGATTGGCTGTGATTTTTGATTGATTTTGTTGCGTCACATCAGGAGTGGACAGTCCAATTGTTTGTTGCTGGAATCTTATCACATTGTGTCTGTTTGGGACACGGTGTTATGCTCACCCAGACTTTTATTTGCATATATTTTTAAAATGCAACTTATTTCTGTGATGGCAAAGCTGAATTTTCAGTATCAATACTCCAGTCTTCAGTGTCATTGTAATATGCTGATAACTCTAATATGCTGATTTGCTGCTCAATAAACATTTCTGATTATTATTAACGTAAAAAAAGTCATTTTTGTTGAAACCATGATAAATTTTTTTCAGGATTCTTTAATGAATAGAAAGTAAAAAAAAAAAAAAAAAAAAGCATTTATTTGAAATAGAAATATTTTGTAACATGTCTTTTCTGTCCATTTTGATCAATTTAACAGATTCTTGATGTATTTCTTTCTTTAAAAAAGAATACACATATAGACTGTGCATATACATTATATATATATATATATATATATATATATATATATATATATATATATATATATATATAGTTTATACGAGCACAACTCATATGGACTACTTTAGTAATGGTTTTATAAAGCCTCAAATTAGGCTCTCTTTTATTCTTTAATCATGAAAATGAAAAAAGGACCCACAGACTGTGACCCATCCATGGTGGAATTTACTCTCCACAGTCTTGTCCTTTTGGCTCCAGAGACGACATGCTTACACCTGTCCAACAGCACTTATTAGAGACAACAATGCTGTGCTGATGATTTGACAATTAGAGATGTTAACATCCAGCAGAGGCGGTCCTGGATAATATCTGCTGGATGTGTGTGTTTGTGAGCATTTGTTGGCGAGCACTGTCAGTTTGTATTAAAATGCATCTTGTGAATTCCCAAACTGCTAAACAATAGATCTTCAGGGTGGCTGTTGTATAAAAGAACCAGACAACTGTAGTCTTACTGACAGCACTGCACTGTTGAGATATCAGAGCGACTGCACAAAAAGAGACCCTCCGACCAGACACAGCATTTCCCAGTAATCTCTCTCATCTCTCACCACCACAGGGAGGGTTTGAATTCATCCACGGCCGCCTCTTCATTTCTTCTGTCCCTCTGGAGGGGAATGTCTGAACAGCTGCATCTCTGTCTGTCAGTAAGCCCTAAAGCATGACATTTATGTGATGAAAGAAGATTGTATCATGTAAGCGCACTTTACGTTTACGCACTCATCATCTCTTCTCAAGTATATCGTAGTACTTAATTCTGTTTGCTCACAACAACACACCCTTTATGTGTACTCTAGATCAGGGATTGGCAACGTTGGTCCTGGATAGCCGAGAAGCGTCTCGCTGCAGCCTGCGGTGGACATCCAACCCGGCCCACATCCAAGTGTGACATCAGAAGCCAGTTTAATGCATCCTTGCAGAATAAAAGTATTAAAAACATGAAATAGTAAAAAAAACAAAAAAAATGTTCTGACCCAAAACGTTTGAACAGTAGTGTATCTATTTGTTTAATTATTTTATGTATCAACATAAAATACAAATAAAAGTTAGTTCAGTTGTTTGTTTGTTTTTGTTGTTGTTGTTGTTTTTCTTCTTTTTGTAACTTGGATGTAAACCAAAAGATTCGATCTCTTGTTGCATGGTATAAACTGTTGAAAAGTAAATTTTTCCACTGATAGCTATTAAAGATACACTAAGTAACTATGTAAATTAACAAAATTTAAATAATGAGCCATTAATCCTTCTTCCAAAACGTGTTTTTGTCTTACCCTGATTCATTATGGTAAGCAGGGCTTGACATTAACTTTTTTGCTCACCAGCCACTGTGGCTAGTGGTTTTCCAAAATTACTAGCCACTCAGCATTTTCACTGGCCACAATTTTACTGTTGGGAAATTACATTTTATATGATGAAAGTTGACTTTGACATGCTAAAATTACTTGATTTTGATTTTGATTGATTTTGAGTCATTTTACTTGATTAGCTAGATTTAAAACCCTTTCAAACATTCGAATGCAGATTGACCACCCAAATCAAGACTACATTGTATATCAGATTGTATGTACAGGTGGGTAATATGACCATAAAATGATAAATTTTATAATTGTACAAGTTATATTTGTTAGGCTATATAAAAAGAACAAAGAAGAAAATGAGCAAATTACAAATACCATAGTAAATTAAATAGCCTTTTTTTTTCTCCAGATACAGTAGGTTTATTCAACATCTTTTGTTGTTTGATTAACATTAATGACAGACAGGTATTTAATTGGGCTGCTGAATGCATATGTAATTTACTGACACTTATCCAGTTTTTACCAACCTGTTTACGTACACTTAAGCCATAACCGACTGTATTCACGCGAGATACTCCACACGATGGACATTTTGACATCTGTGTGTGCGTGTATTTAACTAGCCTATTCAGGCGCAAGGAGATCTGATCGCGCGCGCGACAGAGAGAGAGCTTCTGTTGTGTGTCATTCAGCGCGATTCCGCCAATTCCGCCTTTACTAACTGCAGGTTAATCGATAACGAATTGTGATCGGATTGGAATTTTGTGCTACGACAAGTTTGGCTACCTTTGATTTAGGCTGTAGGCTGAAATTATATTCAACCCGCCAAAGTGGCTAGTGGGAGTGGCTGTCTTACCCGCCACAGCTGAAATCTACCCGCATTTGGCGGGTGTTAATGTCAAGCCCTGATGGTAAGCCTGATTATATTTTAGACCATGCAGGAAGCTTTTTGTGGGAAATTGCATACTTGGGTCATAGGTTAGCATAACATAACATAGGTTAGTTGTCACAACGAGCAAGATAGCTTGACATGGAGCACACTAAATCTTGAACTTCTGGGGAATCACCTGTTTTAAAAACAGCGCTTTTTTTTGCAAAAAGAGAATGCAACAGAATCAACATTGGCTTGGCTTTTTTAGAAATGGCAAGAACTGAGGGATTTGAAATGTTGTAAAAGATGACTTTTTTATTACTTAGCAGTTGAGTAAAATGTTTTATATAAGGAATTGCCATATGTAGCTCTCTAACTGAGTTCACTGTAAAGCATTATCTATTGTGAAGGGTCATTTCATTATGGTAGCTGTAACTCTGCTGGAATTTATTTTCAAGTAAGTACCATGTCTATTATAGGTAAAGCTACAGTAATGTCTTCAGGTAGTCAGCTTAAGATCCTTTCAATCTAAGCTGGTTATATCTTTTAAGCCTAGAAGTGAATGTTTTATAAGCTGTAGGCTAACCATATTCATCCGCAGAATCGCACAGAGCCGAAGCACAACCAAAACAATGTTCTTCCAAAAAATGCATGCAGTTTTGTTTTTTAACCACTAGAGGGCCATAAGTTACATAGTAAGGGCCAGATTTACTAAACAGGGGAAATAGCGTGAGAGTGCAATCCCATAAAAGCGCATGGGAGTGGAAAGTTCTGCACACGGTCTACTGACGAAGCGCAAATTAAAGAACACAGACACAGCCGGGTCATTTCCATAATGACCAACGCAATCTACCAAGAGTAGAGCAAATTAGCATCTGGTTTATGACATGCTTTTTCTTGGGGGTAAATAATGCTGCATTTAACAAAAAGTTTTATTTCACAGCTCAAAATTTTCTTCTGATAAACCAGCTAGTTCTAATAAACCAGCTACAGACAAACTATAAAAACTTTACTTCATCTCATTAGTTCAATTACGTTTTCCCACAGCAAAAAGGCTCAAAAACATTTGCCCTCGACATCCAGGCAATCTCGTCACTTTGTCATGGCCAGTCTCAAGCACACAATTAAAGTGACCATTGACAAAATGTATGTTAAGCTCAAGTAATAGTTTGAGCTCGGTTTGGAGTTCAAAATGTTTTTATGAGCCACGAGTGAAAGCCGGAGATGAGATAAAGTTTTTGTTGGGTGCATTATTGATCTGTGGACTGTGGAAAATCCGTTTCCAAACACAGTAAGTGTCTCATTACAAGCAGAAACTCATTAAGGTTGTGGGGGACTATGGCGCAGCTTTTGTTTCAGGGCAGGCGACAATTAGCTCTCTCCCTTTGAAAACTTATTAATGAACAGCAAGCCCTAAGAGCACACACACGGTCTCTCTCAGACACAATCACTTTAAATCAAACCCAGACCTCATCTCCTCTCTCCCAGGCCAATTTGCTAAGCATATATTAGTATTTACTGTTCAATTCCACTGAATTAAACAGCTAGAGCAAGACTTGACAACGAGAAGGGGTTAGCTAGGCCCACATTTTCCCCACAATTTAATTAATCACAGGAAGAGGGATTGTGTTTCTCTGAGCCTCTTATAGTCTCCAAGAAAACAGAATATTAATCAGGCTCGGCCCATCGTGTGCTGCTTTCATCCCTGTTCAGAAGGCAATAGTCAAGGAAGCGCTTTAATCCCAGATCGACAGCGATACGAATCAGAGCATTAATGCATTACCGTAGTCCCTACGGTCACAGGGACAGATGGCTGGGCCGTCTTTGTTTTTCTTTGCTAAAGATTACGACATGTTGTAATTTTTACAATGCAATTAGACGCTAATGAACCAGGATGAAAAGGTGCTCTGTGAAAACTTTGTCGGGATTAATTATCCTCCGCGTCTGTACAAACACATTTCAAAATACGCCTCCTCTCTTTCAAAATATGTCATTAGGAGTAAGGTTCTTTGAAATACAAAAAAGGCATTTAACCATCGTCGTGATATAAGAATGCAGTGAGAGATCACAGCAGGGTTTTTCTCTCTTGGGAGTGTGTCTGCAATAATCTGAGCTGTGTGAACAGGAAAACTGAATCTACATGAGCTATTGCTAAAGTTAAAATATTAAAGTTAAAACATACAGACCAGAAATAATGATGCGTGTGTGTTTGTGTGTGTACCTACGTACATTATCTAAAGCGCCTATTGTTTGGCCAAAAAGGACAGCTTTAACATATTACAGTCAATAAACATCTACCTTTCAGTGTGCTGAATTTAAGAGCCTATTAATTCAATTCGAGTCCTCCATGTATCATTACTGAATCATGTAATAAAGTTTAAATGAGGCAATCAGTACTTTTGTTAAAAAAATGGTTTTAATTTCCTTATTAAATAAAATTGGCTCTGGTTGTTGGCAGCCCTAAATTATTTCATTTTTTATTCCTGTATTCTTCATTATCTGTCTTTTATAAGCTCCTCTTGGAAGGTAATATTCCATTTTTATTCAAAGCTGATAATGGCTAATTTGTTATTATTTCCGAAAGTGATTTCCATAATTGATCCTGCTTTTAAGAGTCACCTCAATCATTAAAGCTTTTACTGAAGGCTACCTAATTACTTTAAATCATTCTTTAGAAATCATTTACATATAGAAAATGTCCAGAAATATATTAAAGCAATTCCAGGATTTCTCTAAAGCAAAGCGTTATAAAGTTGCAAAAGATCCAGGCTTTGAATTTCTATTCAAGCATTGAGTTTTCAGGTTGGCAGTTACAATAGAAATTAAAAGTATTAAAAAGTAAAATTATTTTAAAAAAAATCTTTAACAGCTCATGTGTCACAGACTGTTCCATATTTGAAAAATATAATAATTTGTAAAAAAAAAAAAAAAAGATTCACTGTCCAAATTCACATAACTTTCAAGAGAGATCTATTAGCTGCTGCAACTAACAAAAGTAGTTCTGAAGTAAGACTTGGACTGTAATTCAGAATCATCTGTAAACTTTAACCTGGGCTTCACTAAACTCCACAGGTATGGTGCACAAATTCAAGGCACGATTACAGGACATGGTAGTAATGGAAATCTCTATGACCGATTAAATCCTCTCCAAATGAAAGGCTCAGAGCTAAACTTATTGGTTGGATCTTATTTTGATTTGGGAGGACCGAGAGAGCACAGAGATATTCATCAATATGAGGAGCCAGTGGTCAAAAAGTGATTTCAGAGACCTGTCCCTTTGCAGGTGTGTTTATGCAATAATCACAGCAGATATCTATATGAGAGAGCACTACAAACACAGCGAATATAGCCTGTGGGAGAGAAAAATAAAATCAAAAATGGGATCTCTGTAATATCTCAATTGCGAGATTAAATGTCTCCTAGAGTTTCAGAAGAGATCAACATCATAAATTGTCATATTTGCAACAAGTCAGATTCATCAAATTCATCAAAAAAAAAGGACTATCGCTATCCAAAATCAAATACTTCCCTACTATACACATAGTGTGCGGGGAAAAAAGTACACTAAAATAGTATGTCCGAATAGTATTTGAAAAACAGTAGGAGAAAAAAGTACCCGGATGAGCTACTACTTCCACTGAGATTCTGAAGTGTACATTCGATGGACACTTTACTATCCCATGATGCCACAGGAGAGGATTTATGAATGGCAGTGAAGCAACACAACTGACACCTTAGGTCACGTGACAGTAACAACACGGCAGATGTAGCATTTCTGAATTTCATTCATACTACCCACATTCATACTATATAGAACATACTTTATTAGTTTAAAATAGTAATTTGTTTGTGTGGTGTTCTTATTCCTATATAATCCAACACTGGCTTTGTCTTCTGTCTGTTAAAAGAACTCTCTTTTAACTTTTAGATCATAGCCAGGACATCCCCATGCATTTTTTTTTTTTTTTTTTTTAATGTATGTGGTTGGCTTTCCATATGTCACTTTAAATGGCTTGTTTAATTTTGTTTCTGTATTTGAAAGTCTAAAGAATCTTTAAAAAAAGAAAGAATGCTGAACAGAGACAAACAGCTGATCAAACACTTCACAGGACGTCACACAAAACAGCCTGAATCAAAGTTAAACGCTGTTGTGTGATTTCAAAACCACACACATGATGAAGTAATGGGAAAAAAAGGAAAAAACATGAAAGTCATTTAAAATACTAATACTAGCTATAGTAACAGGACAGTTTTGATTGTTATTGTTTGTCTGGAGCTGGTGAACCAACTCTTTTTGTTCTTCCTTTTTGTTTGTTCATCTTCACTTTATTTTTCTCGAAGCGTTATTTTGCTTCACTTCAGCTATGATTAGGAGACATCCACTTTTGAATTGCATGTTTGTGCATTTTGGGGGCGGAGCAATGAAGGGAGGCGTGTGTTTTTTTGGGTTGATTTTAAATATCAACAGTGTTTCTCAGAAATCGCTTACTGCGCCTTTAAGGAAGTATTTCAAGTAAATTGCCTGGTGCGGACACCAACAAAACATGCTAGGGAAGTATTTTATATTATTAATTTTATTTTAAAATCAAACCTTGTTAAATAAAATGTAAATAAAATATGCTTCTTTGATAGTGTCAGGAGTAATCATTCAAAACATTTTTTCTTGTGCTAGCTCAAAGTTTAATGATGAGCTGCACAGCTAAACCACCTACAGCATTCAAAGGGCCCTTGAGACATGCATTTTGGTATGTACAGAAACCAGTTTGCATAAACACCTTCAGATTCACAGGTTTTGATCATTTAGCAGTACATTTTGTGTGATGAATGGCCTCTTTATTTCAGCTTTAGTGTGCAAGAATCTCAAGTTAAAGGCAAGTCACTGCATTTGAACAAGGTTGGTGAATGCACATTATACAAACTTTCACTGGATATACACTGCCAACCTGATGGCTTTGTGTGATATTCTGTACCCACTTGACATCTCTCATTTGGCATTAGTACTTGTGGGCTTTCAAGGCTGTCAAGACTAGCTTTTGGAGAGCCCACATCCCTGTGCTGTCATAGTAACGGTCTTCTGTGCCAGGTGAGTAATGAATATTTACATTTTGATGGATGGTTATCCATCATCTTATCCCTTTGAGACACACTCAGTCTCTCAGAGCTTTGAAAAACTTACGGAAGTCCAGAGAGATTCCTAAAGATAGCAAAATGCATAAGGTAGAAGTAACTGCATACAATATATCTATAATAAAACGTAACATATAACTGTTTTTTATTTAATGTATTTTAAAATGTAATTTATTCCTGTGATGGCAAAGCTGAATTTTCAGCATCACTACTCCAGTCTTCAGTGTCACATGATCCTTCAGAAATCATAATTGGAATATGCTGATTTGGTGTTCAAGAAACATTTCACTGCAGCATCCCGATGCAAATAACCCAGCAGCACATAGTGCCATTTCAAACACATTCTCATTTCATTAAACACGTCAGACAGTTAGTCGAGGTTACTTTAAAATGATCTCCGTGTTCTCCCTGAGACCAGCAAAAGTGTCTCCAGGTGAGAGTCACTGTAGATTGGATCAAGATCACAGAGACAGTGTCGAGAAATGCTGTGGGACTGAGTGGCAAAGAGTCTTATTATTTCTTTCTCACTTCTAATTTACTCCTGTACATTCAGAGTCTTGTCTCTTTAAGTACCTGTGTAATGGAGAACAGTTATGTTGATGCATGTTGAGGAAAGGCACAGACTCACTCAGGAAAGGCGTGAAATTAGCACAATTTCTCAGAGGGGCAGAGGACTGAGCCGCGTAAATTGCTCAGTTTCCAATGGACAGAAACCAATTTCCAACATTCCATGCAACGCGAGGCCAACAGAGACCCTACTGGGGCATTTTTCAGAACCAAGCGCTGGCAGATTACATCTGGAGAGCTCTCAGTCTGCATGGAGACAAAGCAAGATGTGAAGATTGGCTATCACTATGAACGTTTTATGTTTCGTGTCAATGGCATATTACAGTCATTACAATAACGCTCTAAATCCAAGACAATCTGCTTGGGAAAAAGAAAATGCCAGAACACAGTCATGTCTAGTTTTGGTCTCTTAATTAAGTGACACCTGCTGAAATGTCATATCATGAGGGAAAAAAATAAAAAAAAAGAGTACTGTACTGTACTATGAAAATGCAAGCTTAGGGGTAAAAAGAAATGTGAAATACGTGAGCAGTGGTATACTGTCATCCACGCTGCTTCCAATCAATTTCAATTTCTATAAAGCAGCTCTCCAGTGTGTTCATGTTTTTACTCGCTGACCTCAACGGACTGAAAAGAAGAAATGAACCAGAGAAGATTTACACGCCAAAGTAGGCGGAGCCTCAGAGCCACAATTACCCATTACGTAATCGCCAGAGGCAAGCAAAAAGGAGTAAACAAACTCTGTGTTGGCCTGATTCTGTTAAAAATTATGTCACAACAGTTCATTCTTAGATTTCACTTGTAGTATATTGGGGCCTTAATAAATCAATGATGCCTGTTCAACCAAAATTTATGACCCAAACCTAAACTAACCATAAAGCTCAACCCCTAAACCTAAGAGGAAAACTGTGATTAAAAAAAATCATACATTTTCAATCCTCATCTTACTGCATCAACAATTTAACCATCTCACACAAATTATATGATTTGCCATGAGATTGTATTGCACCTGATAGGTGAAAGTTTGGTCCGCTAGTCATGATTAGGGGAAAAAAAAAAAACCCACAAAAAACAATGATAAGAGTAAAATAAAATAAAATTAAAATATATAAATTTTAAAAAATAATAATAAAATAATCAGTAAATTAATCAAATGAATCATTAAAAGAGTAAAAAAAAAAAAGTAAATATATGTATAGAAAATATATAAAATAATTTTAAAGGGGTAGTTCATGTGACTACAGTGGTTCAACCTTAATGTTATGAAGTGACAAGAATACTTTTTGTGCGCCAAAAAAAAATAAAATAAAAAAATAACGACTTTATTCAACTATATCTAGTGATAAGTGATTTCAAAACACTGCCAAAGTCACGTGATTTCAGTAAACAAGGCTTTGTTATGTCATAAGTGTTTCGAAATTTCAATGGTTCACGTGACTTTGGCAGTTTGATACACGCTCCGAACCACTGATTCGAAACAAAAGATTCGTAAAGCTTCATGAAGCAGTATTTTGAAATCGCCCATCACTATATATTGTTGAATAAAGTCGTTATTTAGTTTTTTTGGTGCAGAAAAAGTATTCTTGTTGCTTCATAACAGACCTCACCGAGCCATCGGATTTCATCAAAAATATCTTAATTTGTGTTCCGAAGATGAACAAAGGTCTTACGGGTGTGGAACGACATGAGGGTGAGTAAATAATGACAGAATTTTCATTTTTGGGTGAACTAACCCATTAAAAGTGGACTCAGTATTATTTCAAATACACCGTTTGAAAGTTAGTCGGCCAATACCAACGACAAACGTGTACCCAATCAGCATTAAGGGGCGTATGACGGTCAAGGAGAGAGAACAAGCAAGAGGGAGATTTGAAAATAAGAAAAAAAACTGCAGAACGAGAGATGGGACACAATACAAAAGAGCTCAAAAGAATATCACTGGAATGAAGGTTTATGACTGGGCAAGCGCTTTAGGACCCGTGTTTATATTAGAAAAGCTTTCCAGCGCTGGAGATAGCAAAGTGGGAAGGCCTGAAAACAGACGCGGAGGCTGATTTGATTTCTTCTCATGTGAGTAACACTGGGTTTGAATGTCATGATTGTCTGGAGCTGCTGTGCTTATAGCGATTAACAACAAACTCTTTTTTCTATTTACTCTTGTGTACTGTACATTCATTTTTTGTGCTTCCTTGTCGTTCGTTCATCATCTGCGCTTTATTTTTCGTGAAGCATTTTGTTGCGCGTCAGCTGTGATAAACAGACATCCATGTGCATTGCGTGTGTAAGAGTTAAATTACTGCACACTGACGCTCGCTAGAGAATGCGGTATTTAGCGTCATTGGTAGTGCATTTGCCTTGCATGCCAGCAGTGATCGGGCTGGAGTTCGAGACCGATTTGGAGCAGGGTGGTTAGGACTGGAGTGTGAGTTTTGGAGGCGGAGCAATGAAGAGAGAGGTGGGTTTGTTTGGGTTGATTTCAAAGTGTTCAACAACGAATTTGAGAAATTGCATACAGCACCTTTAAGTAAATAAAATCTGAAATATTAAAGAAACAGATGATGTGGCCCCTGTAAGACAAAAGATTAGTGAGACTGAAGAGTTTAAAGTGATCTTTGGCCACTAATGCCACAAGTAAAATAATATTATGCTTACAACAATATGATGACATGATCATCAAGACACAGAAGGAAAAAAAAAGAAACAGAAACAAAAGAATGGGAAATAAAAAAGAGGTGTGATATGATAAATACAGTGAGTGAGGTTTAGTACAAAGGAGAGTTTATAGATGGGCAGACAGGCTGTCAAGCTCCAAAAAAAAAAGTTTTTAGGGGTCAAGGTTTGGATGGTTAGCATGGTCCGGTTAGCCCATTGGTAAATGCTGTAACTACACTCTGAGGGGAAAATACATCTTTCTCCATTGACTCTGATTGAAATGCAGCCATGTATTGCAATTCATATGCTGCTTGCAAAATGTATTTCTTCAGAATACATGATTACTTTTGTATACAATAGTACAGAAACAGGTTTTTTGCTCACATATAGCATCGAAAAGATTAAACATTTAAAGTGCCATTTACAAAGTACTACTTTCACTGTCAGAGTTATCTGTATGAGCCAACAATAAAACATATTTCAGAGTGTCACCAAAGTCTCTCAACTGTTAACCAGCTGGATATGTTTTCAATTATGTTAAACACCTTTTCAATCTAATGTTTGCGCCAACAGCAATGCTTTTTAAGGAGCTACAAAACACAGATATTAGATGTTTTTCACAACATGCCGTATTTGCGTAAAGTATGTCAGAGTCTGTTCTCTGTGGCCGGGAGCCGACGAGGCATCTGATTTGATCAGGGAAAACCAAAGACCCCAGTTAGAACTGCTGTAATGGTGGTCAAAATGAAGAAAAGTTGCAGTGATATTGCCAGTAATTCAGTGCAAGCACAACATCTATTAGGATATATTGAGCCTTCGGGATACAGAGATAGCAGGGAATGGAGGGGTCAGAAAGTACCATGTTCCCCCTCGCGAGGATTGTGCGCTAGAACGTTCTGGAATCACTCAGGGAGATTAAAAGGAGAGAGCAGAGAGGGAAAGAGAGAGAGAGGCTCTGTGAATCTACTGAACCTCTGTTGACTTTATAAATGCGATTGGATCTACAGCGCAATTGGATTACAGAGCTCTTATTTCATTACACATTCTCTTTTTTATTGTATTATTTCAGAAAGAGTTGGAAACAAGTCTAATAGCTTTTTAAACAGGTTCCTGTCAGTGGCGTTTTAAGCTGCTGTTATTTACCATGAACGTCTCTGCTAGGCAATCGATCAGACGCCTTCATTTCAGCGTTCTGCTGTCACTCTGAGATGAGGCTGTGAAAGAGATTGAGGACAGGAGGGTGGAAAACTGAAGGCAAGCCGCACACCTCCCCAGGTTGGCTGGCCACAAGATAGTATTTGGTTCCTTTTCTGTCAAAGGCACGTTCTTCTGCCTTCAAATATAACACTAGTGACAGATCCATTAAAATCTTTAGAATTAATTGAAATTCAAAGAGCTGTGAAAAACACTGCAGCTTTTTAACGTGAACCTGCTGCTGACCTTGTGCTGCATTCTTGAATGCTCTGGCAGGTAATATCTTAACCTCTGAAGTGTCACAGAACAACTAGGGCTGAAATGTGAGAGATCTGCAATGAACCTCTTACTGATTATAATTTAGTATTGATTGCTGCTCACATTGAACATTTAAGAGACTGAATACTTGCTAACAGCATACTTTTTTGGGAAGGGTGAATCTTATGAAACCATGACAATGTTTCACCACCAGATTGAAGAAACAAAAATTAAAAATGACATTAAAATGAATAGTTAGCCCTGGGTCACAATAAAGGAGATTCACAATTTAAAATAAACAAATAAATAAAATACAGTACCTTTCAAAAGTTTGGGGTCTAAAAGTTGTTTTTTTTTTTTATGTTTTTAAAAGAAATCTCTTATGCTCAAAAATACAGTATTCCTGTGATGCAAAGCTGAATTTTCAGCATCATTACTCCAGTCTTCAGTGTCACATGATCCTTTAGAAATCATTCTAATATGCTGATTTGCTGCTCAAGAAACATTTATGATTATTATCAATGTTGAAATCAGATGTGCTTCTTAATATTTTTGTGTAAACCGTGATATACTTTTTTTTCAGGATTCTTTGATGAAAGGAAAGTTGTAAGATAGAAATCTTTTGTAACATTATAAACGTCTTTACTGTCACTTTTGGTAATGCATCCTTATTGGTATTAAAGGGTAAGTTCATCCAAAAATGAAAATTATGTCATTTATTACTCACCCTCATGTCGTTCCACACCCGTAAGCCCTTCGTTCATTTTCAAAACACAAATTAAGATATTTTTGATAAAATCCGATGGCTCAGTGAGGCCTCTATTGCCACCAAGATAATTAACACTTTCAAACGCCCAGAAAGCTACTAAAGTTATATTTAAAACAGTTCATGTGACTACAGTGATTCAACCTTAATATTATGAAGAGACGAGAATACATTTTGTGCATTAAAAAAAACAAAATAACGACTTTTCAACAATATCTAATGATGGCCGATTTCAAAACACTGCTTTGAAGCTTTACGAATCTTATGTTTCGAATAAGTGGTTCGGAGCGCGAAAGTCATGTTTTTGGACCTAAAAAAATGAGTCCAGCGGGGATTCTTAAATTGCCCAAAATTTCCGGAACTCAACTTTTGCTTTCTACAGTCACCATTCATTCTCACACGCAAATTTGGAATATCATTTGCGAATAAAGCAGCGTTTCCATCGAGTGAGCCGAAGAGAAAAAAAATCGTCACTTCCTGACAAACTGTCGCTAAATATCACTAAGAAAAATGGAAATTGCTGTAGTAAAAGCCACAGTATAATCATTTTCATATATAATAAATTATTTGTGCCTCAGAGCGCAGAAGAAACAGGAGATTTTTGAGGAGAATTTTAAGCTTGTGTCTAGAGAACATTTGAATTATTACACCCCCCTCCCCCTCCACACACACACCCATGGTTGGCTGACAGAATCTGTGACAAAGCAAAGGCGCATCATCAGCTCAAATGTAAACACACAGCCATCTACTGAGAGCGCTCCATCACTGTCAGCATGCTTTAAAAGTCTCTCTCTCTCTCTCTCCAAAATTGTTTTCATAGTGCAAGAACTTCTTGTCTCCCATCAATCACTGGGGAGTGGCTGATGAAGTAAAGAGGAAGTTAGCTTGTGATGTCACCAGATCCAGTGAGGTGACTCTAATTTATTCATACATATTAGTTACCCAATCCTGGTAAGGCTGGCCCATGCCAAAAGTTTTTTAATATCTTATCCGATTTTCATAATGTGAGAGACCACAAACATGAAAATAAAAAATCATAGATTTTTACAATTTTATTCCTATAGTATATGAAGTGCCGTGACGTGACCAAGACAGCACACCACATGCTAACAGATTCTATTCACAAACAACCCGACTGTGAAATCTCGCAAAATCTCTTGTCGTCAGTAGATTAAACAAACATGGCGGACGACGGACAAGAAGAAATGGTGATGATAGTTTAAAAGGTGTTCTGAGTGATTGCTAGGCCAAATGTGAACATAGTTTAAAGGCTCTAGGAAAAATTAGTCACAAGTTTTGAAAATACTTAAAATAGAATTATGCAAATTATGAATATTATAAGAAATGACAAAACTGAGAGTGTGCTGGAATACTTAGAATGCCCTGTTTCTATGGTTACTGTCTCCACTAAATGCTCTATATCCAGCTGTGTTACCCTGCATAATGCTACATCATGTTTAATAACTCCTATACAAGTCATACACATATACACAAAATAAACATTTAATAAATCAAGCATTTCTCACTAAACCTGATCAAGAACATCAAACAGAGAGAGAAAAAAAAAAAAAACGAAATTAATAACAAAATATATTCTACAAAATATGAAGCCTTTTTTTTTTAGGATCATTGTGACATTACTTTTATGACAATTAAGAATATTTTCATCCCCATTCTCATTACAGTAACGCATTGCAAAAGAATCTGTTTTTATTACTGTAATGTGGGAAAACATAATTGTGAAGTATGTACACATCATAGTATATGTTGTACTGCCTTTAATTATGTTGCTTTAAATTTAAGTAAAAAAATCATTGTATTACAATAATAAGAATCAATAATAACAAGTAAACTAATAAAAAAGTAATGAGGTATAGGAGGGAGGGTTAAAACAATGGCTCGATACAAAAAAAAAAAAAAATCTAATGCTCCTCAAACTAGGCTGCACTTTCTATGGAAATGAATTCTCATATTTCCTTTCATTTTGGGTTGAAATGTGACATGTTCACACAAGATTCATCCATATAACCTTATGTACAAGGATGAGGCATGAATCTATATTTCACAACTGCCTACAGCACATAATAATCGCTCTGATTTAGCATTACTTTAAGAGGGGATAAACACTATAGGGCCATATCGCTTACCACTGTATGAATCAATCCCGCATCTTGCAGCGGAAACGCAGACCAGGACACAAACAGGAGGTGATTTGTGGTTTGGTAAAACTGCAGTTAGGAATACATAATGAACTAATAGACGGGGGAAGATGAAAAACAACAGGGGGACCCATTAAAGAAGGAACAATCACTGCTATTAAGATCATTATAATCAGTAAGCGCATGTAATAAATGATAAACAAGTTCTATTGGCATCTTTACCGCAGAGATGATGTTTGTTAGTTAAAAAGACAGGTGTTGGACACTACATCCAGAAGATAATGGAAAAACAGGGCTCATTATTTCAAGTTAAACACTTAGGAAGGCTTTCCTGCAAGAGAGGGATAGTGTAAAAATACTGTGAATGAACTAAGTATATTATTATTATTATTATTATTATAAATAACTTCACTCTGAATATTTAATTATCCACCTTAGATAAATCTAATTTATTTGAAAACTTTGTTAGCACTATCATATCAACTTTTTCCTATGCAAGCTTAATTTGCATAACAACCCCAGTTTTAAAACATCGTTTTGCAATTCCATTTGGAGACACTAGTGGAACAAAAATCCTACTTCACGTTTATTTTGTTGTATAAACTATATTGGTTCACTTCTGTAAACTATTTCTTTCAAAGGACTAAGCATAAAATATGTAAGGAGAGAGAGAAAGTAAAAGAAAGAGAAAGGATGAACTACAGAATTTGGCACTTTTTAAGTGTCTCCAGCATATCAGTCCAACCTCCATAACATCTGAACTCAGAGGCAAGCAGCACCTGTAGTGACACATTCACATAGTTCCGTCCCAGAAAACTTCACAAAAGTAATTCTGCAGATTTTCTAACCTCATGCTTTTGCTGAACAACCAAAACAACTGTAATCACACCACGCCTTGCACAAAATTTAACCACTTGCTCCTGCATCTCAAGCCATGCATTTATCTCCAACATTGTGCTATTCTGCTAAATCAGGATGAGAGTCCCTGTGAAAATAAACCTCAGTAAAGCAATTTAGACTCAGTGTGTGCATCTCAAATAGAAAAGAAACATGGGATCTGTGCGTGATGTATATTGCTAATACAAATCACAGTTGTCAAGCTCTGTAAAGAGCAAAAACACAATCCATACAACTTTTGCATAATTTTGCAAGTCTTATGAAGTCACGTAATAGCTTTGTGTGGGGAACACAATGAAATTGAACCATATAAACATAAATAATGAGACAGATTTGACGTCACACAATGTTGTCAATGTTGTCGTTCAAATATGTAGAATGGAGAATGAGATTTACAAAACAGTGCCTTATAATATAACTGAAGAAAAGGATTTACAGTGAATAGCAGCTTAAATTTGTGTCTATTTCAGACAAAGCTCTTTCATGACTTCAGAAAACACTGATCATTATTTGATGCTTCTTTTATATTGTCTTTTGATCCATTTTGTGGCCACTATGACTTCTTGTATAGTTAAAAAAAAGATTTGGAACAAAATGAGGGTGATATATTGGCAGAAGTTTCAAAATTTGGGGTGAGGTATTCCTTTAATCACTAGCTGATCCTTGAAAGGGTTTTATTTTTGTCTTTGAAAGCCTCTATCTGACCTTGAACACTCTCAAAGCCTTGAATTTCTCTATATCAGCCCCTCTCTTGACTCAGTGATGCCCCTGGCTACAGAGCGAGAAGATGGAGGAAAAAGACCTGAGAGAAAGAAAAGCCTTTGATTTAGGAAATACCCCATCAACTGGCAAAGTCATGGCTGACCGTACATTTAACGGTACAGCTTTCCACTGATTTAAGATCAAACTTTTACTACAGTTGGCTGATGTGAATCACTGAAACATAAATCATACTCCTTGTAGGAGATAAATAAGGTTGTGTGAGCATCGTGTGATCTTACTGGTGTTTGTGTGATTGGTGAACCACATGCCAATGTGATGCAATTATATTCCTTTCAGAGCAATTCCCTAACCCTCCTCTAGCTCCAAATTATTCTTCAGAGTTAGAAACCTCTAGTGTTTTAATAACTGGCATAGTTAATACTGCTATTATTTGTAATAAAGAACTTTCTGTCCAATTTTTGAGGTTCCTGCTATGCAGTCTTTTAAAAAAAATTGGCAAATAGTTCCATGTAAAGTTTTGATGCTCATTGGTCCATTATTAATTATAATTAAGATGATTGCTGGATGATTAACATGTCCATCAGGTAGCCCAATTCATATGAATTAGTGGTGAGGAATTTCCGTGATTCTTTCTGCTAGTTGTTACTCCAAGTATTTTCAATTCAAAATCAACGTAATGGCAATATTTTTTCTCTCACTGAAGACAAGTAAACAGTCAATAATAAAATAGGAACAAAGAAATTAATTACAAGCAATAGGACAAAAACTACAATAGAACAAAGACACAAATGAATAAGACCTACCTGAAAAACTTCAAGCACTAGATAGGCCTATAAATAGGCTACTACATAAATTGTCTAAAGTAATCAAATATACAAAAAGCACTGCATTTTGACTGTGTAAATTAAATATACATTTATTCTTATTAAAGTTCCAAAAGCAATTCAGTCAAGAACAATGAGGCTTTTTGAATAACATTAAAGGCACAGAAGGAAGCAGATATATTAGGCTTCTGTCACTTTAAGAAAGAATGCATTGATCTAATATACTGATACACATCAGACTGCAAAAGCAAGCTCGAGGGAAAAGTTTTGCATTCCGCTGGTGAACTCTGACCTGCGAATTCACATCACGTGAAGACGTATGACCAGTAGAAGATTGATACGTCACGGCGTGGCCTCTTGGCTGAATTAAAAGAACGATATTTTTGCAGTATTACATTTTGAATGTATTACTGTTTGCTATATGTTGAATACATGTATATCAAAAAGAAGCTGCAGAGCATGAAGTCATATCACAACCGTTTCAGTGTCCGAAGACATTTTGCATGCTCAAAGTCTAGTGTGAGCACAGCTTAAAGCGCGAAAAAGAACTCAGTACTCACGCGCTGTATGATCAGAGGCTTTATGTGCACATCTCTTAGACAGCCCACGCATATGCCGAAGTAAGTCCTCTTTTGCTGCTTATTGTGCTTCAAAGGTTTAAAATCAGTTGTTTTTAAACCGCAAGGCTTGAAAACACTTTCAAATGATACATTTCCGTGACGGAGCAGCACGGCAACTTCACGTGAACATAACCACGATAGAGACAATAGTCCAAATCTCTATCATTTGACAAATTTCTACTGATTAATCATGTCTACTGGTATATCACCCGCCCCTAGTTTCTTGCATCTCATCTTTATCTTGTTTCTATTATTACCAAAATCAAGGAATTCTCATGTGACTGGGTGGGCGGACCTTTCACCCTGCAAATGGCTGCTTGTAAACACACTTGTGCCTAATTAAGTCTTCATGGGTTATAGTTTATTGCACACAGATTGAATACTGCTTGTGGTAATTACAACTAGACTCCCATTATGAATGTGTTTCATGCCCTAATTTAATTACATTTATTAATCAGTGCTAGAGAGCAAAAGTGCTGGAGAGAGAGAGATGAAGAAGAAAATATAGAGTGAGGAAGAGAATATGAGTTGATGGCTGTTTATTTGTTCTAGCTTAGGTAGAGAGATATTGCATTGTGCTTTGCTTCCCATAATTGGATCTGATAATGATGAATTATGGAACATTTCCAGGAGATAAAACATCACCCAGGCGCTTATTTGAAGCTGGGGCAATATACATCAAAATGAGAGGTGTGGAACAGCCACCCCCCTCATTGAGCGGAGGTGGGGGCCTTGGTGGCCTTTCACCATCAATTTCATTTATTTCTCTCAAGTAGAGAAGGAATTATGTCTAGAAGCAATACAGCAGTATCTGCACAAAGCAAGATTAGGGATGAAAAGTGGACAAGCTATTATTAAAGTAATAAGGGAGAAGGGTGTTTAGTGGGTAGATTGAGTACACAGTCAGCCTATAAGACCCCAAAAATACTTTTGAGACATTTAAGTCACATTTAAAAATGAGATAACACAATATTAAGTGGCATATATTTTAAATAATCATAGCACTATCACAATTTTCTAGCACTCATGGAAAAAAAAAAAAAAAAAAAAAGCAAGGCGTAATTTTAAGTTGTTCACTGTATAAAAGGTGGACCAATAAATAAATCAGTGCCATTTTTTTTTTTTTTTTTTTTTTTGTCTTTGCTGTGATGGAAAGCAGTTTTGTGATTATAAACTAGATGCTAGTTTGAAGTTCAAGTGTGCTTTTGTGTGCGTGTTTGTTTAACTCCTTGCCCCGCTGGTTAACATTAAGCTGATGAAAGTAGAGGCCATTTCCACAGCAGTGCCAAGGTTATGAGAGATCACAGTGAGGATTTTAACAGGTGCTATAAAACATGAGTGTTTTCTAATAAGATCCCTTGGGGAACAAACAGCCATAGAGAGAGGTAGAATCCAGGAATCCAGGCCAGAGAGAAAGAGAGAATATGAAGGTAATGAGAAGTAGAAGAACAAAAATGAAAAGCAGAAGGTGGATGAAGGTGGAAGAAAGATTTGATTTTGACAAAAAAAAAACAAAAAAAATCTGGTGTCTGAAATGATGAAAAAGATCAATATTTTTGTACATTTTGTTATCATCGTTATCAACATCATTATTTACATTATTTAAAATGAGTCCAAAATCAACATAATCCATTGCGTCGATTCCTCACGAAGTTAACTCCACAGGCGCACATGTAGCCTAGTAATCAAATCTATCTTTTACATGGCTTTTTCGCTTGTAACTTCATGAAACAGGGATAGATCATAGAAAATGGCACATCACTTACTTAAAGTGGATGCTCCAGACTGATCAAAATAATCCATTGTGTCAATCACAAGATATTGGAGGAACAATGGAGGAACAATTTTAAAAATTCCCATTAGGGGGTGTCAAGGGCTAAACAAAAAGGTATCTATCAAATGATACCTACTTTTTGACTCTCCTTGCTATAGTTTTGAAGTTATGAGTCTTCACTTTAATATTATTTTTAGAAAGGTTTTCAAATGTGTCTTTTTCAAATTACAAAAAGTCATGTCTGTATGTGAATTGAATTTTTAATGTATTTTTGAAAACTGATAGATCTGGACCCAAAACAGAAAATGTTATATACTATATTTTATATAATTTTATATATATACAGTGCATAGCATAAATGAGTACACCCCCTCTGAAACTTCTGAAAGTCAGCAATTACTCAATTACTTAGAAGACATGTTAGGGTTCTTTAGAGAAATAATGTTCCAGCAAGTCTGCTTAATCAATTACCAAAGAAGCAAGGTGATAAAATGTTGTGTAGCAAAAATGAGTACAGCCTCCTAAAAGTTACTAAATAAAACTAAATACAAATTTTCTGGTGTAAGTTTAAGGCAATGTTTGATCAACAGGTAAGTATGTTGAACCAAAACATTTAAAGAGAAGTAATTTCTTGACAATTAAAACTGTTATATAGCCCACCTAATCATTCTCAGACTTAATGCTGACAACAATGGAACCACTTGGGAGAGAACTGTCAGGAGACTTATTTCTTAGCACAAAAGAGGACAGTGGTACAAGAAGATTACCAAATCATTGTTTTAAGTGTGAAAAAGTGTGAAAAATAGCAAAAGTAACACAGAAATTAAAAAACAATGGACTTGTGACAAGGACCCTGAAATAATCAGGCCTTCATTTTAAGCTTCCATTTAGTGATGAGGGATTTTTTTGCTAGACAAAGAGCAGGAGAAATACCAAGCGAGTGTCTCAGAGCCGGCAAAAGCTATGAAAAGAGTGACTGTTTATCTCACAGAGTAAGATGCAGCCTGCAGAAATGACATGCATGGTTATTGTTCTCACTGGAACTACCTACTGTAGCCAAAGCACAATAAAGTCAGTTAGTCAAAATCATGGAGGGCATACTAAGTGCTAGAATATTATACATTTGTTGAATTAAATCTAGGATGTACTCATTTCTGCAATCTTTAATTTAAACAAAATTGGCTAATTTACTTATTTTATGGCTATTAATGACATATATTTCTCAGTTTTTATTATGTATATGTTTAATACATTTTAGTTTTGCCATCTTTCCATGAATTGTATTAGTGATCATAAAGAAAATACATTTTTTGTATTTGTTCAGAGGGGGTGTACTCATTTTTGCTGTGCCTTTGTGACAAATCAGGTACAGTAAAGATACCCATTTATTGATATTTAAAAATAACTATGTTAAAAATGCAACTTTATAAGTTCATGAATCTATGATTATACAAACTATATTTGTGATTTCATATGAGGCTTGCCTTGTTATATTCCTGAAGAGGGCAGCAGAGAGACACAAAGTGCTGCATACTGTGTGGTTTCATGGAACTTGACTCTCCTCTACTGTTCATTCCAAAAACTATTTTCCATTACAGAAAAAAAAAATTTTTAACCTTAACATAAAGATGTCATTTAAATTTAATATAAAGAGAATGTGCAGGTGATAAATACAGTGAAGCCAATCAAATGAATTTTCTTATTTCACTGCACAATAATGCATATGTTTTTATTTCCTAATATATTTTTATAATTAAACAAGACACAACAGTGCCCTTCAGAAACATTTGATTTTGAAGCCTCTTTATGAATATGATTTATGATGCTATATTATTGGCTATGTTCGCAAATAGAATACTAGCTCACTGAATGTTTCACGGTATAAACAGTAAGCATTCTGCAATAATTCAAACAGTATGTCACATGACCTCATAATGTTGCATGCAAGTTGGACCACTTATCATTTACCGGTTAATTAAAAATGGTTATTTAACAGTATTTATTTAATTTTGTGTAATAAAAAAAATCTAAAATTCTGGTAGTCTAACATAAGTTAGAGAATGGCTGCAATTAGAATTATTTCATTACACTGGAAACAGAAGGTAAAATTGAGTGCATTGCATTGTGGGAAACAGTATTCAACTGCTTTGTTGTAAAAGCTACTGCATATTGTTGTATGCTTATTGTTTAAATACCTGTTTTTTTTTAATGTATTATATGATATTTGTGCCAAGATATAATAGGCTTAAATCTCACACACCTAATGCTTGAAATGATTAATTGTTATTCAGAGCAGTGCCATGACAGGTATGAAAGTGAGGCTGTGAGGGATACTTCGAGTATTTTCAATGGCTGTAAAAAGCTGTATAAAACTCCTAGATCACTTATTGTTTTCCACAGCGCATATTGTCTGGGTTTTTTTTGTCTACTGAATTTTCTCAGAAAGATATTTTTGCAGTGTTTCGTCTGCGGAACAATCCAAAAACACATTAAATACAACCCACTGAAAAGATGTATCTCTATCCCTCACAGCCTCGCTTTCATTCACGTTAAAGATGGCACTGCTGTGGCCCCACAGTTTCATGTCTGGAAGTCTGTGCAAAATGAGTTTTGCTCAAGGATGCCTCTCTTCACCAGCCTGAGTGTTTTCCACACCTACAGCTACACTAAACATGCTATTATACACCCCCAACATCATAACCGTATTGTGGAAACCTGCTGACAACTGACTCATAATCAGCTATTTACTGCTGTTATCATGTAGACAAACTCAATAAGATCAGATGTGAAAGATGTAGAGAATGTGATTAGCATCCATTAACAGCTCAAATCAACATCAACACAAACCTCAAACATCAAAAATTTAGCCTCGCTGTGGTGTACCCTGGCAAAACAAACAAAAACAGAGAGAGACTAAAATCTGAACAGAACAGAAATGAATTTAAAATGTGGGCCATTTGTTTAGACCTTTAGTTTGACACTATAAGAGTTCAAATTTCAAGTGAACCTGTGGCAAATGTATGAGCGATGTCAGTTTTTATAAAAAGGTTGATAGGCCTTGTCTCAAATGTTCCACTGCATGTCTGTCCACAAGACCACATGGTGTTCCATTTACCAATTTATGACAAACAAATTAATTTATTCAGCAAATCCTCTTTCACATACAATATCTGTGTTAGAAGAGCAGTAATAGTGTAATGCAGTGGAGTTATAAAAAAAAGTTGGGAACAGCAAGACTATGGGGTAGTGTACAGTCAGAATATTGTTATGCAAAAGCAACCTCTTCAGGGTGATACAAGACCCCACTGCATAATTATCCCGCTTATTATGTGCCTACTTGACACATAAGTAATTGAACACAAAATATTAATTTAACATATTTTATTACCTCAAAATGACCTGCAGTAATGAAGAGAGACCACAGTGTTGGGTTCCTCAAAACATTACCTTCTGACAATATAAACCCGAAAAAAAGTTAAGAGGCCAAGTAGTTAAGTACTGTATTAATTACAATATTTCAAATAAATCATATAGAAATTTGCTAACAATGTCATGTCTGAGAGTGTCTTTATGTGTGTGCATGTATATTTGTAGAGTTGCTTTGATATTAAAGGGTTAGTTCACCCAAAAATGAAAATAATGTCATTTATTACTCACCCTCATGCCGTTCCACACCCGTAAGACCTTCGTTCATCTTCGGAACGCAAATTAAGCTATTTTTGTTGAAATCCGATGGCTCAGTGAGACCTGCATAGCCAGTGATGACATTCCCTCTCTCAAGATCCATAAATGTACTAAAAACATATTTAAATCAGTTCATGTGAGTACAGTGGTTCAATATTGATATTATAAAGTGACAAGAATATTTTTTGTGCACCAAAAAACAAAACAAACTAACGACTTATATAGTGATGGCCGATTTCAACACTTCTTCATGAAGCTTCGGAGCGTTATGAATCTTTTGTGTCGAATCAGCGGTTCGGAGCGCCAAAGTCACGTGTTTCAGCAGTTTGACGGTTTGACCAGACTGTAAAAAAATATGGACGTAGTGTCCGTGACGTCACCCGTAGATTTCTGAAGAGTATTTTTTAAGCGAAAATGAGGCCGCTGCCATCTTAGCAGCGCGTCACTCCCGGATAACTGAAAATGGGCAAAGAGGCAGGACGTGATAATATTGTGACTTGTTGCTGAAACCAGCCCGCCTAGCTCGACGTGATCACGTTAGCAGGCAAAGGAGCTATCTATCTATCTTAGATACTATCTAAATAAAATATTAATAAAGATAAGTTATATCATTAGAAAGTTCTAAAGGTTTACTGTCAATATGCGGTGTCTTTTTTACGATACAGATGCTCCAGCATTAGTAATTAATTAATTTGTGTGGGGTGTGCAAAAACATGAAAAATTAAACGGGACTTCATACCTTTATATAGCGATCGCGAGATGAATCTTGTGTGGCATTTGGGTAAAATGTCCATGAGTGTCCATTGAAAAACAAAAAAACAAAAAACTTTTTGTCCACAAAAGGTTAAATCCATGAAATATTGATATATTATCCATTGTTTGCATCACATTTCTTCTGAATGATCTGCTCTCTATCGTCGTTCTTCAAGAAATGATGCAAAATATAATTTTTCAAAATAGTGGAGCAGTTTTAGTTATAATATCCAAGCAGTGCTGTCGGAGTTTAATATTCTCCCGCCATTGTCATTGTAGTAAATCTCACAAACAAAACTTTAAGCCAATGCCACGATCCAACAACGTGTGTTCTGTATATCTTCCGCATGCGTGCACATGTACACAGACGCACATCTGTCTCGAGTCTCGACCATTAACGCAGCAAGCCATATTATTTTATAATTGTATAAAATAATCCCGATAAAAAGCACAAACACGGCAGAGATGCCAAATTCAACGGCTGGAATTAGCTGCTGAGGTAACATGACGACAGCTCACAGACAGCAGCAGCAATCTACCTGTCACTCAAGCGACCACGCCCTTAATTATGCAGAACTTTAAGGCTTAATATAATTTAAACAGATGAGTTATAAAAAAAATTCACCCCCCTCAGAGTTGTCATGAAGGGCAAAATTAGCAGTACAGACCAAAACCACAATTTTAACCAGGCTGTAATCATGATTTTTTCTGCTGCAAACTTGGCCATTTTAACATGGGGGTCAATGAGATTCTGCTCTCTTTTGCAGCCTGTCCCTAGCGGCCAGTCGATGAATTGCAGTTTAAGTCACTTCCGTATTGGCTTCACGAGAAACTGGGGGAGGTTGCCGCTTGTTTGACACGCGATCCGAATCATGTCAAACAATCATGATAACATAACACTTGACAAACACGGAACACACAACACTATTATACATTATTTACTTAAAACGCATACTTATTTATATTTCAGATTTGCACTCATCATAACTGTACATACAAATTGTCTATTTTATATATTGTTTTTTGCTCTTTTTGCACTTTGTCTATCTTGTATATTTGTATATTATTCTTATTCTTTTTATTATCTGTGTCTTGTCGCTGTCACTCTGTTGCACTGTGGAGCTTCTGTCACTAAAACAAATTCCTAGTATGTGTAAACATACCTGGCAATAAAGCTCTTTCTGATTCTGATTCTGATGATTCGACACAAAAGATTCATAACGCTCCAAAGCTTAATGAAGCAGCGTTTTGAAATCAGCCATCACTATATAAGTCGTTATTTTGTTATTTTGGCGCACCAAAAATATTCTTGTCGCTTTATAATATTAATATTGAACCACTGTACTCATATGAACTGATTTTAATATGTTTTTAGTACATTAATGGATCTTGACAGAGGAAATGTCATTGCTGGCTATGCAGGCCTCACTGAGCCATCAAATTTCAACAAAAATATGTGTTCCGAAGATGAACGAAGGTCTTACGGGTGTGGAACGGCATGAGGGTGAGTAACAAATGACATTATTTTCATTTTTGGGTGAACTAACCCTTTAATAATCAAATCTGATTTGCAGCTCAATGTTTCTTGGGCGTGAAAATATTTTTCTCTACAAAAGGGGGGCCCAGCAGAAAAAAATTGGTAACTAACGTTACTAGTGTAATAGCTTAATAATGCTTCACTTCCTCATTGTTTGCTTTCTCATGGCCGATTGAATGTCTTGTTCAGTTGTGTACTGAACACAAGAGGGCAGCAGCAGCTCATCAGAACAAAGATCATGGCTGTTCAAAATGGATTACTAGTTTACTGCTTACTGACAGCATTTTTCAATAGCGTGTGAAACAGAATGCATTATGCAACAGTACAAATGATTAAAATAAAATGACAATTCAGTGTGTCCAGTTTATCTTGGAAGGATATTTATTTGCATTTTTAATCAATTGTGTCCAAAATGATGTCTGCTCAAATGAGTCAAGAAAGAGTTATGAAAATGATCTCTCTTCAGCCCTGTGAGGAGGAAGAATGAAATCTGCAATCTGTTAGCAAAAAGGAAGATTCTGCATTGGAATTAACAAACATTAAAGGGACCCAAAGTTGTTTGTGTTTTATTTTTTATTTTTTTCACTTAAAAGGGGAATAATAGTGGCTTAGAAAAAGTTATTAGTTGTATTCTACAAGGGTGGCCATCATGTTAAATTACATAGAATTCCAGTTGTAGTCTATATGTCAGGTGTACAGTCGGGTCCAAAAATTTAATTCTATTTTAATGCAATTTAAAGGCACAATATGTAGATTAAAATATATATATATATATATATATATATATATATATATATATATATATATATATATATATATATATATATATAAAAACACTAGAACTGTTATATTTTGTTGACTTGTGTACTTACATTATCCCAGATGTTTCCAAAAATAAATCCAGACTATGTCCATGTGTTGCAATGTCATCATACCTGCGTTACTCTCGATTTCTGGTTTTATTTTGTAGAAACCATGGGAACACCAAAGATGCTGTGATATAAGTTTTATTAGACAAGGTAACAACTGTTTGGATACATTTATAGACAGAAAATTAATTATGTTATGTAGCTCAAAATTTCTGCCCGAGTCCCATCGAATTCTTTTCCCCTGGCTGTGAGGTGAAGACGACATCTTCCAAGCTCAATCAATTCCAAACTCAATCAAGCCATGCCTTTGTTAGGCGACCTCTAGTGGCGAAAAGTTACATGTTGTGCCTTTAAATAATATATTTAATTTTTTTTTTTAGCACTGTTTACAAATGTGATTATATCAACCTTCATTTTGAATAGTGCTGCCATGAAGCTGTTTGAAACAGTATGCAAGTGGGAATAGCTTGATATTTCCAACAAATGCATGGATGTTGTAATAAGAATTTTCTAAAGTACTTTTTGCCAAGCACTAAACTGGAAAGCAAATTAGCACAGACATTAGTTGGTCAGTTGTGCACTGAAGATGTTTATTTGGTGTACATTGAAAATTGAAAATTAGCAAACAAAACCCGATGACCTAGAACAAAGTTTAATATGAGTCCAGGCAATCTGGCTGATCTAATTTCAGTTTTCTAAAAAAGGGAAATCTTGCTCTGCAGACGCAAACACGTTACAACAAATGAAGACCTCAAACATCATTCTGTAGTGTAAGAAAAACAATTCCAAAAGTGTTTCAAATATGTTAAGAAAGAAAAAAGACTACATATTGTAAATACTTGGGCAGTAAAAAGTAGATACACAGCATTTTGTGTTAAAATAAGAATATCTGACAAAATATATTTTGTTTACAAAACTTGGATACGCAAGACTACACTTAAAGCATCTGTTAAATGGTGTTTATATATTATCATACATGTCCATATTGCACGAGAATCATCAGAAAACTTGGTCCTCCCCTTAGCACAGACAGAGAAGTTATAAGTAAATCTGATCTGTCTCAACAGGGAGTAGAAGCAAAATATTCAATAAAAATCATACAAGCATCTTAGAGTACATGTAAAAATGAATAACACATAATACTTGGTTTTGATCTCTCTCTCTCTCTCTCTCTCTCTCTCTCTCTCCTTCTTTTTGTTCCATTCATCCCTCTCTGTCTCCAGCACTGTGCTTTTTCCTTTGTCATTTTACTGGTCCCTTGACTCATACAACAGTTTGGCAGCCTAGACAAGCAGGGAACAGAAAACATAATATTAACATAATATGGAGGTGTCTTGAAGTTCAGAAACTCCCTTCAGAAAACACAGTCTCGTAGTAACGATACCATTATTATCAGGTTTCACAGCGGAGTTAAAATATATTATTAAAACATAAGTATGACAAACAGACTTTATTCTTAATCAAATAGAATATACATAAGCCTAATATGATATTCAGGATATATTCTTAGTGATTTTGCTATATATGTGTGTGTGTGTGTGTGTGTGTGTGTGTGTGTGTGTGTGTGTGGGTCTGGGTGTGTGTGTGCAAAGACTCGCTGCCTATTTCAGAACAAATATACCATTATTGCATGCTTTCATATAAAATAAAAATTACCCCCCCCCCCCCCTTTCACTCACACCTACTTTGTGCATGGCTACAAGCCAGGCAGACGCGACACGCTTGTCATCAGCAGTGTCCATGTGGAGCTCCTGAAGGTTCTGAGATCCTGGTGGCTTGTACTGAAGCACCATGCCACTGGCACGGAGAGAACCCCCTAAAAACAGGTCAATGGTCAGTGGTGGGATTCAACACAATATTTGTCAAGGCAACTTTCAGAGTTTGGCATGACAAATGTTCCTTTTATAGTTAATCACTGTACTTTGTACATGCACAAATCAGATTTGTGACTCACATAATACGACAGCAAAATATTGAAGTCTGATGGACCATCACATTAAACATGCACATGTGGCCTTTCATGAGACTGCCTTGCTTTGACTCCATTACTTACACTGGGGTCACAGGAAATGAGTGCATGCAAGGTTACTTATATCATATGACAGGAACAGCAAGGAAAACAAACTAAATGGCACATATTTTAGACAAGGAAAAATAAAATAGACAGCAAGGAAATAGACAGAGGGACGCTGACCTTCAGATATTTGACTGTCCAGCAAGCTCGTGTACGAGCATATATCTTTCTCTTAATGCAGAGGAGAACAAGGAAGTTAAAGAAGAGAACATTAAAAGGAAAGAAATATAAACAAACAGAAAAAGATTTATCTGTACTGGTATGCATCAGACTGTAAGTAGATGTATATAAATTGGCCCTCAAAATGTATTTGGACATGCAAGTCACACATAAAAATGTCTGAATGTTTTTGCATTAGTTACAAAATATCAAAACAAGTGGCATTTATGTGTAAACAGACTTTTTATAAATCCTCTAAAAAATGCTTTGGGACCAGTACGTTATAATGTCATTGCAAAAAAAAATGTCTCAGAAAAGTGAAGTTAGTCCAGAGAAAAGCTTAAACAGCATTTGTTTGCACAAGGTTCGATACTAATGCAATAACATTTTTAAGTGTGGTTAAAGTGTCCAAAAACTACTTTGGGCCAATGTATGTGTATTTCTCAGTTGTTATGTTCACTCAGTACTACAGTGCAATGTTAATACCCATCAGCATTCAGTTAAGGCAGAAAACAATCCAGAATTCATGTAGTCATGTGATTATTTGAAGCTTCATGTGTCATAATATGTGAAGCTTTTAAATAAATCTATGTAT
This sequence comes from Hypophthalmichthys molitrix, assembly GCA_037950675.1. Taxonomy (NCBI): domain Eukaryota; kingdom Metazoa; phylum Chordata; class Actinopteri; order Cypriniformes; family Xenocyprididae; genus Hypophthalmichthys; species Hypophthalmichthys molitrix. Next base: position 23,949,226 of record CM075504.1, read on the forward strand.
ATCAGATAAATCCTGTCTACAGTACTGTATGATGTAACAGAATAAATCTCAACTCATAATCATATCTCTTTATATCTACATGCAAGAATTTGTGTTTAAAAGCAAACCCCAGAATAAGATTAATGCTGAATCCTCACATTCTTTTGAAACATAATGGAGGTAGTACAAATCTTTATTGATCTGTATTACAGGAAGTTATGTGCATCTGGGATCAATCCGGAAAAGATGTTCATTATAAGTAATTTATGATAATGTGATACTAAGACTTTGGTGATGATGCTCTATTAAAAGTGGGCTGTGTGATTCACAGACAGACACAGCACTCTGGTTACTAATTAAAAATTGGTTGTCCTAGTTGTCCCAACAACAACAGACTAGACTGAGGATAACTAGTAAGTTTACCTTGACTTCTTTAGCAGCAATGCTTTAAAGAAACAAATTTTTCTCAAAAAAAAAAAAACCTTAAGAAACTAATACTTATTCAGCAAGGGCACATTAAGTTGATCAAAAGTGACAGTAAATACATTTTTAATATTACAAAATATCTCTATTTCAATTAAATGCAGTTCTTCTGAATGTTCTACTCATCAAAAAGAAAAAAGTATCACGCTTTCCACAAATATATTATTGGTGCAGTAAGCGATTTCTGAGAAATGCTGTTGAAAATTTAAATCAACACCTAATCATACAATTTTGTGAAAATTTGCAAGATATCTGTTCTGTGTGTGTGCTGAAAAAAAAAAATATTGTGTTTGTAACAGTCCAGGTTGTGTAAAGGAGAAAAAACAAAGTGAATCAGACCGATCCACGGAGCACCTCAACACACCTGTAGCCAATCAGCAGTAAGTCCGATCATGATAAGGGGAGGAGAGAGAGTGAGCAAGTGGGGTATTTGTAGAAAGATTGTAGAAAGGAGAGATGGCTGATATATTACCAAAGAGGAAAAGTCAGAGGAATATAATTGGAAAAAGAAGGGTTAGGATCAGGCAAAAGCTTTCCAGCACCAGAGAGACATTAGAGAGCAGGAAGGCCTAAAAACGGACACCAAGGTTATTTTGTTTCTGCTCGATACGTGAGTGACATTGATTTTGCTATGTTTCACAGAACCAGGAAACGCTATTGTAGGCTGTTGCCGTTTTTGGATTACAGCTGATTTATCCGTCCTTGTGCGAGCTGTCTATGGTTAGTGGTTGTCTGTTTTGCCTAGTGTGTTTGTTATTTTGGAGGTGGAGCAATAAAGGGAGGGGCGTGTTTGTTTGGGTGTTGATTTTCAATATCAACAGTGTTTCTCAGAAATTGCTTTCTGCACCTTTAAGCAGCACAACTGTTTTCAACACTGCCAATAATAAGAAATGTTTCTTGAGCACCAAATCAGCATTTTAGAATGACTTCCGAAGGATCATGTGACACTGAAGACTGGAGTAATGATCCTGATAATTCAGCTTTGCTTTGCAACACAAAAAAATTAAATACATAATAAATATGTTAAAATATAAAACAGTTATTTTAAATTGTAATAACATTTCACAATATTACAATATTTGACTGCATTTTTAATCACATAAATGCAGCCTTGGTGATTTGTTTAAAAACATTTTAAAAATTATGCCGACCACAAACTTTTAAACAGTAGTGTAAATACCTTTGGATGTAATGTAATGTAAATTTTTAGAATCCTCAAATGCTATCCTCAATGCTAGCAAATGTGCTTAGACCACAAAAGTTTGCTCCTCTTTAAAGTCATTACATTTACCTAGTGTCCAGAGAATAGTCTCAAAAATCAATAATTGTTCATATTGCTCAGTAAGTTTCTCAACAAAACCTCACCTCCCGGGGTTGACCCCTCAGTCAACACCTGCATACTGGAAATACGAGATAGCTCCACCTCAAAATGACTGTCACCATCTAGGAAGAGATACCTGAGAGCAAAAAAAAAACTTTTTAAGATATGCTACATTACATCTAAAGAAGTCAATTTGTGGGTGCCTACATGCATACCTGTGATTATTGGACAAACGGCAGACCATGGTCTCTGATTTCTCTGAGGAACCCACTTTGACCATGAAAGTTCCGCCTACAATGCAGGAAAAAGGCTGTAAAGTCTGGCAGAACCTAGTTATTATAGTTAAAGTTTTAAATATTGACATGTTTTTTACAAAATCCACTTCGCTTCAGAAGGCCTTTATTAACCTCATGGAGCTGTATGGATTATTTTTTATGATGGATGGATACATTTTTTGGGCTTCAAAATCACACCCCCCATTCACTACAATTATAAAGCTTGGAAGAGCCTGGATATTTTTAAATATATCTCCGCTTGTGTTCGTCTGAAAGATGATAGTCATATACACCTAGGATGGCTTGAGGGTGAGTAAATCATGGGCTAATTTTCATTTTGGGGGAAACTATCCCTTTAAATCCAGATAAAAATGCACACATCTGTGTGATGTACACTACCATAAGTTTGGGGTCAGTAAACTTTTTAATGATAATGAAAGAAGTCTCTTATGCTCACCAAGACTGCATTTATTTGATATAAAAAAATACAGTAAAACACTAATATTTTTAAATAATATTACAATTTAAAATAGCTGTTTTCAATTTGAATATATTTTAAAATTTAATTTATGGAAAAGCTGAATTTCCAGCATCATTACTCCAGTCTTCAGTGTCACATGATCCTTCAGAAATCATTATAATAAGCTGATTAGCTGCTCAAGAAACATTTATTATTATTATTATTATTATTATTATTATTATTAGTGTTGAAAACAGTTGTGCTGCTTAATATTTTTGTGGAAACCATGATAAAATTTTTCAGGATGAATAGAAAGAAATTTTTGTAACAATGAAAAAGTCTTTCAAAAAGTCACTGTCACTTTTAATCAATTTATTGCATCCTATTCTTACTGACCCCAAACGTTTGAACGAGTACCATTGAGGAAACATTTTAGGAAAGCACTGATATTAAAATTCTGGCTGATACTGATATGCTGATTATTTTCAGGGTGAATTAACCAAAACACCAAAAAAATTAATTGTTTTACATGCTTCAAGTGAACTTTGGTATGACAATATATTAATGTACAGTATGAAATAGCATTATCATTTTGAGATGTGCTAAAGATTTAATTTCAAGTCAAGTCACCTTTATTTATATAGCATTTTATACAATACAGATTGTTTCAAAGCATCTTTACAGTGATAGACACGAAGATAACGATTCAATGATGCAAAAAGAATTCAATTTAATTCTGCTGTAAAGCAGCTCTAAAAAGATAACAGTAAACAGTCATTATTCGAGTTGAAATCAGTTCAGTGTTGATTCATTTCGGTTCAATAATGGTCTAAAGTACATCAATTATGAAATGAGTTCGATTCAGCTATAAAGCAGCTCTGCAGAGAAGAGTGATGTCATCATCCAGCTAGGCTGAGTTCTCATCCAATAGTGTCAGTGCAGTCAAATCAGTAATATTGCTGAATATTAATATTTAATAGTGTTGCTGAATTATTTGTTTTTAAAGATAAACTTTAAGTGTGTTTTAGATTAAAGAAAAGGTGATTTAAATAATAAAATAGGGCAAATGAGCATGCAAAATTACATATTCAATATGGGCCAAGCCTGTTAAATATATATAAAAAAAGGTTGATAATCAATATATATGTTAAATATATATATAAAAAAAGGTTGATAATCAATATACAGTACCGATTTATCATGCATCCCTAGTTGTGATCACAGAACTCTGTATTTTACAGGATTCCATCAGAACAGCCTTTGCCAAACACACTCATGCAAACACAGAGTGGCTAAATTTTATTTCCAGCAGCAGTGAAGTTGAGTCTCAGGTAAAGGATTACTCATTAAGTCAGTATACACTGAAGTAAGCTACAGGAGTTATGCAACATACTCGCTCTCCATGGTCTATACTTAGCAACATCAAAACTTTAGTGAGTCTACGCATGCAAAAGTGGGTATAAGTGTGTCAGTGGTCTCAAGCTAAAAGCATTTGAGTGCGTGTTTGTTCAACCCACCGGCAGTGAGCACTTTAAGCTGTTTGTCGTAAAACTCCACCTCTTTCTGTGAGATGAGGCTGCACTCCGCACACTGCCTAACCGGATCCACAAAACACATCCTGGGCAGAGCCACTTTCTGACTGCAGCATTTATCACAGAAGCACCGACCACAGCGCCGACAGTGATGCTGACATATAAAGAAGAAGCACTTATTGCTTTAAATCCATTGCAATTCCCTCAAACGCACAATAGTGAAGTATAAAACATATCATGGCCGAATTACAAATATACGTGCACACAAGCTATGGGTAAGTGGTATGAACAAAATCATGATATGAGTAATTTATTTATATCATGTAACATTATATTACAATATAGTTATAAGTTTTAATTTCAGGGGAAGGACTTTTACAATATAATGGATGTAAAATAAAACATAAAACAAACATTTTTAATTTACAGTATAGTATAGGATTTTACATATAACCACAAATACAGAGATATATAGACACACTAAAAGAACAATCAGTAAGAAGGAGGAAGAAATAAGGAGAAAAAATTAAACAGGAAGGAAAACTTGCAATGGCAATATTATTGCAAAACTAAAAAAGAAGACACATAGGAACAAATAAAACTGAAACTGAAGCAACAAAATTGACTGGGAATCAAATGAGGAGGTTTTTGCGAACATCTATTAATCGAGCGATGTAATGTGGTTGAGAAAAGTTTAACTTCATGCACATGAGCAGGGACACCCACATACAGCGATATACATGATAAAAATAAATAATGCATTCCAAGTGAATTTGATTTATACATTGATAATCGTTCATCTTCATCATTCACTGGAATTTTATTTCAAAGAATGTTCATTTTTAGCAGCAAGAATACCAATTCCTTGTCAAATTGTCAAATGACATTCCATTTTTCCCGGCAATATGTCCCATTTTTTGTTTTTATTACTGTTACTACCTTGTAACACCCTGCAATTTTTGTACTTTCCTGTTCTTGCATATTTTACTACTTTACTACTATGTTATTAACTATTTATTAGTACCGTCAAATAGATTAATCGCAATTGCATATAACATAAAATGTTATAAATATATGTGCATGTGTGTGTGTATTATATGTTTATAAACTTTTATGTAAGATGAGATTAATCACAATTAATCGATTTGACAGCACTACTATTTATATATTTTAAGCATTGTCGGAGTAGCTGAACAGATTTACATTCAACTGCAAGTTGTATTCTGTGACAAATAAATAAATCTTTCATTTTAAATCATTTGTTATCAGACTTTGAAAGGTTACGGACAGTTATGCAGACTACCAATAACGTTAAGATATCCAGATGTAGGAATGCCCGCTATGAGCAACAATACAGCAACTTCCAGCGATAAAATTGATGTCCTGTATGTGCAAACACCCATAACTCTGTACAAAATTACTCCTGACACAAGATGGGTCCACATGCTTACCTTCCTGGTGATGAAGTCAAACTTAGTGTCACACTGCATACATCTGGGGCACTAAGAGAGGATAAGAATGAAACATGCATTTTTTATAGGCTCTTAATATAGGGAAGAACAGGCACCTGTATAACTCTATATGCTGCAAAAGTCAATAGCATTTCATTGGAAAAGTGTGGCAGAACACCCTAGAGACTTTAGCTGAATTTAGTTCTTATATCTGGGCGTAGCAGTAATACAATGAAGGCCAAAACCAAAATACACAGGGCTTTTTGCTAATGTTATCTTACAGCGGCCACGGTAAGCCAAAACAGCCTGTTTGAGTAAAATAAAACAGTTCAGGTTTGACAATAAGCACTTATACATATTCTCACCAATAAAGCCATAATAACATGAGCTCAGCTGTACAATTTATTAACATGCTTACATAATATATAGTACAGCTTCGATAATATCTACTCCTCCCAAAATCAAATCCTTGACTCGTATTAGTTCACACTTCACAGAATTATAAAACATTCATATACAGGGAATTTCTTGGACAAGTTGTTTCTTCCTTTAAATGTGTCGTAGAGATATAATATTCTACGTTAGTTTCTGCATATCTCAGCATAATATTAATGAGTGGGCGTGGCTATTCATTTGACAGTCGCTTTTCTGTCATATACAGAATCACTGGAGAAAGTTTGTTTCATGACACATGCCCCAAAAATCAATCAATAATCCACATGAAGAGTTGTTGTCCAGTGTTGTTGTCCACAGTCGTGGATGTTCGCTCGCATACACACACTCTATAAAGCATTGATTTTCAAGCATCTGTGATCAAATCTGTTCAAAAGATCCAAGTCTTGCCATCTTTTTTCTTTGTAACACCATCTTGAAAACTTAAATATTTCCTACTGGCTCTTGTTGCCTTAAGCAAACAACGCCCAAAGACAGAGACAGATCAACCAAAGCATCATCATTATCATCTGTGATCGAGATTTATTACCTCTTTATCCGGAACCCACTGCGGCTCATCCAGGGAAAACGGACTGTTGAAAGCGCCGTTTTCCGGTACCATGCGGAGTCCGCTCGGGCTGCGGACCAGCTTTTTACCGTCAGGCAGCGCGGACATATTTGTGTTTTTGAGTGCGCAGCTGCTGCTGAGAACAACAGCACAGACATCAGCAGTACTACCAGTCACACAAGCACACCTTCAGAATAAGAGTCCTTCATTTCACCATATTAAATATATATATATATTTAAATAATATAATATATAATATAATATAATAATTATTATTGTTGTTGTTGTTGTTGTTGCTGTTAATATAAATGTTAGTTTTTGCACTACCTTAAATGTTAAAGGGATAATTCACCCAAAAATGAAAATTGAATGAAAAATCATAATTTACCAAACCGATATGAATGTCTTTCTTCTGCTGAATACAAAAGAAGATAATTTGAAGAATGTCGGTAACCAAACAGTTGATTGGTCCCATTGATTTCCATAGTAGTTTTTTGTAAGCCTACTATTGAAGTCAATAAAAAATTATCTTCTTTTGTGTTCAACAGAATTCATTTAGGTTTGGAACAACAACTTGAGGGTGAGTAAATGATGACAGAATTTTAATTTTGGGGTGAACTGTCCCTTTAACATTCAAACAATACACTGCTTTCCCAAATCCTCACAGTGTTGTATTGTGCAACTTAACAGTTTTTGGGCACTTAGGGCAAAACTAAACCAATACTTAATAAAAATGTTTTCTTTTAAAGCCTTTAAAAATATTTGTTTAAAAAATATACGAAAATACAAATGTATGAGTCCTTGATTTTAAAATAAGAGTCCTCTCGATTTTTTATTCTTCTTCTTCTTCTTCTTCTTCTTATTATTATTATAACAATAACAGCTACACAGTTTTGAAATATGTGTGATGCAATGCCTCGGCTTTCATTATTAATCTTGTCAATTTCTATTTACAATTTAATTTGTTTCAGCTTTTTCAAAGATTAACAAAGCTTTTCAAAACATCATATAAAATACAATGTCAGTACAACATGTAACTGAATATCGATTTTTTTTTTTTTTTTTTTTTTTTTTTTTCCTTCTTCTTCTTCTTCAGTATTTTATTTTCCCGGGGTCTGGTGCATCAGACATTAGCAGAAGTGATCAGTGATCCCACATCATCCCAGTGTTTCTTCGAGCGTAATGAAAGTGCCACCGTGGCCTTAAAAAGACAAACCTACATTATTCTCTCAGTGTTGCTGTGCTTGATTTTCTTCACCTGTGTTACAGTGTGTGTTGAAATGTAAATACACACTATCACGTTATTAGTATATATGTATTCGAGTGTGTTTCAGTGTTAGTGTTCAATCTGGATCACCGCAGAAGGAGCATCAGAGGAGGGAAGAGAGAGGAGATCTCCAGAGCAAAACTCCTGCTGTCCAAAAACATGTTCTCCAAATTTACCTCCATCCTGCAGCACGCTGTAGAGGCGGTGAGGGCTTTTAAAACTATCTGACCACATTTAAATGACTGTTTGACTAGGAAAATGAGAAATGGGAAAGTGAGAGTCGGTTAGTGTTGATATGCTGAAGGCCTGTTAGCCAAACACATGAGCTAACAGCTTATGTAGTAAATAACACAAGACAGACAAAACCTCTAAAACTGTTTTAACTATCTCCTCAGGCGTGTTTAAGGGTGTGCGTCCGCTCGGTTGTGGTTTATTGAGTTTTTATGATTGGTCTGTCATATTAAGCCTTTGTTTGCTGTGTATTTTAGCAGCTGTGCTAAATCTTGCGCAATTCGTGAATTGTTCGGTTAAAGGTCTTCATGTACGCGAACCTCTCGGTTGTTTAATCAATATAAAGTAATATTTATCACATTTTAGAAGAGATGTTGCCTGCATAATGTTAAATGTATATTAAGTGAATCCGTGATAGCCCGTTAGCATGCTAGCAGCTCATTTGCAGGATGTAAACAAAACAGCTGTTACTATGACAAGCGTACAAATAAAATCAAATATACGATTGTCTTAACATTAGTTTACATTGTAGCATCCAAATGCACACACACACATTCATACATACTTGTATTAATGTACATGCGTTAAAAAAAAACGTTTAGACACTTGATTTGCATACACACTTGGTTGTATGAATGTCTTTACATAAAAATGTCAGTGCAATTGCAACTTATTTTAAAGAAGGTTAGCACTAACACAACGTGCAAAATGTTTCAATAGATGTACTGTTCAAAATGAAGATAAAGGGTCCTATGACAGTGTGTGGTTGTGAAACTCAAATTGTCAAACTGAGGACAATGACTTAACTTCATACATCCACTAAAATCACCTAAACATAGTTAAAAGTAACTGACAAAATGTTTGTAGAGAACAACTTATTTTTCCAAATACTATTGTAATGGTGTAGTGTTGCACACATGCATGCATTGTTGCTGTAAAGTGCATAATCATACAGTAGGCGTTTTATGTTTATGATTGTTTTATTTTTCAGCTTGCGCCATCGCTGCCATTGCAAGAGGACTTTGTCTATCATTGGAAGGCCATCACACATTATTACATAGAAACCTCAGGTAAGAGATCACCTGCAGTGATAGTCAATCTTGCTTGTTGTGCTTTATTACCAAAGAACCTATGTCATTTTCTGTTCATGTTTTTATAGATGACAAAGCCCCAGTGACAGACACCAACATTCCCTCCCATCTGGAGCAGATGCTGGATATTCTGACCCAGGAGGAGAGGGAGAGAGAGTCAGGAGAGACGGGACCCTGTATGGAGTATCTTCTCCACCACAAGATCCTGGAGACGCTCTACACTCTGGGCAAAGCAGATGTGAGTGTTTAAGTTACAATTAGTGCTTTTCCATTAGCATTCATGCCTATTTTTGGAACAGCCCATGTGCCTATAATGCCTAAAATTTTTGCCTATGCAGCCAGTTCACTAGGTTTGGGAAGAGACAGAGTAAAAATGATGTGTGGCCAGTAGAGACCTATTCATTGTGAGTCATGTTTAGTAAGAGACACTGTCGGTTGCTTTGACTCATTAGGAAAATAACTGCTGGCTGTAAAAAACAAAACATAGTGTCACAATACGAATTAATGGACCTTCACTCTGGATTTTACTGCTATAAAGTTCATTTGGATAGATAGAGAAAGTGAATCATCTTTACGCCTGTAATATTGTAGCTCATCATTTATTTTAGTAATCTAAACAGGAATCAATGTCATCCCTGTGGTATGGGTTGACTATCCTTTTGTTTTGATCTAAAATAACATTTTGGGTTATTTTTCAAGTATTTTTTACTATATGCTTCAAAAATTATAATATCAAAAGACTCTGATCCGTTCACGTGTGATAATTTTCATTTCTACCTTTTGAAAAATCTGCAAATGTTGCCTACTGGCAATATTAATGATGGGCAATATATTCATTGGATCTTTTAATGATCAATATATGATGATTAATGTTTTGACATACATTAAGTTTGGGGTAAGTAAGATTCTCTGTTTTTTTTTTTTATGGGGGGGTGGGAGACACATTGTTACTTTTATTCAACAAAGATGCATTAAATTATTCGAAAGTGACAGTAGAGACATTTATTATGTTACAAAAAGATTTATATTTCAAATTTAATCTTTCTAATCATCAAAGAATCCTGAAAAAATCATGGTTTTCCACAAAAATATTAAGCAGCTCAACTGTTTTTAACATTGATAATAAAAAGAAATGTTTCTTGAGCAGCAAATCAGCATATTAGAATGATTTCTGAAGAATCATGTGACACTGAAGACTGGAGTGATGTATGTGAATAAAAGCCTAAATTCAATCTATTCATCCTATAAAGTGATCGAGTCTCTTCACAAAATTTGTACTAAACCTCTCAATTTATATGGATTAGTTTTACGATCTCTTTATGAACTTTTTCTGAAGAATCAAAGTGGTAGTTGCGTAGCTGTCAGTGGAGGAACAGAAATCATTCTGATTTTATTAAAAATATCTTCATTTGTGTTCCGATGATAAACAAGTCTTATGGGTTTGGGACAATATGAGAGTGAGTAAATGATGACAGAATTTTTATTCTTGGGTGAACTGTCCCTTTAAATGATCATTTTTTTAATACCTGTGGTTCTTTAATCTTGATCATTGCACAGTAAAGCAACGGTTAAGGTTTTCTCTCTGTCTTTTTTTTTCTCCTGTGTCCTCTTCCCCAGTGCCCTCCTGGAATGAAACAGCAGGTTTTGAGTTTCTACACCAAACTGTTGGGTCGAATACGGCAACCACTCCTGCCTCATATTAACGTACACAGACCTGTACAGGTGATCAGAATTACAGTTTTAAACTGTCTTTAAAAATAGAAAAATCCCTTGAATGTTTAACCGACCATGCATGTTATATCTAATGGTGTTTCTTCAGAAACTGGTCCGCCTGTGCGGCGAGGTTCTTGCTGCTCCTACAGAGAATGAAGAGATCCAGTTTCTGTGTACTGTCTGTGCCAAACTTAAGCAGGACCCTTACCTCGTCAACTTCTTCCTGGAAGTGAGTGTTGGGGGATGTGTGAAATAGTTTGATGGTTCAAGATGGGCTCTATCTGTGTAGGCACCATATACTAAGACACGATCCCAACATTATGGTTATATCTAACATTTGCATTTCTCCATGTGTTTCTGCAGAATAAGAATAAAAGGTTGGAGGCTCCTAAAGATGGTGGAGCTGATTTGGTGAAAGATCCATCTTCTCCAGATACAGGACAGAATCAAAACCAAAATCCCAGTCTGGTCACAGTCGCACAGAAAGATGCAGCAGGTCAAGCCACAAGCCCAGGGGAAGCAAGTCCGTCCTCCGTCCACACTACACTGCCAAACAACGACAACTACAACCTAGTCAGCTCCCTTCTTAACCTCACTAAGAGTCCAGTAAGTGCATCTCTCTGTCTCTAAACTCTCCCTGCTTCAGGCTGGTACAAGACAAGCCATCCTGATGAATTTATTTGTATGGGTGTTAACTGATCTTGTTTTTTTCTCAGGATGGGCGTATTGTGGTGAAGGCATGTGAAGGTCTGATGCTGATAGTCAGTTTGCCTGAGCCAGCTGCAGCCAAATGCCTCACAGAGAACACCGAGCTCAGTCAACTCCTCACAGACCGGCTGGCACAGTTCTACCGTGCCCTTCCCCAATCCATGGACCCTCTAGACATCGAAACTGTGGAGTCCGTAAACTGGGGGTACATGACTTTCTAATCCAGTACCTATATTATATTGCTAACAGATGCAAAATGAATACTTAAATAAATGTTGTTGTTTTTTTGTTTTTTTTTGTTTTGTTTTTTTTAACTTCGTTGTTGGGCAGAAACCTAGTATCTCCATATTTCATCTTTTTTTTTATATATATATATATATATATATATATATATATATATATCTCTGCTTGTTTGCAATGCAAGGGTAAATAAAGACTAGGGATGGGCAACATTGACCAAGTACTCGAGTACTCGACCGTGACAGCGACGATCGATCATGTAAACGATGATCGAAATGTATTTTTTTTTTCTTTTTTCTCCTGATTGGTTATAACAGGTGGCTCAGGGTGGCGCCCTGAGCTCCAATTGTTTAGCTTTCCACAGCATGCGTCAAAAGACGTGAGAAGAGAGAGAATGGCCTCGAAGTCACGTAGTGATGTCTAGTTTCACTTTGACAAGATAGATGAAAATACAGTTCAATGCAAGCTGTGCAGCACCAAGCTTTTATCTTGTGCTGAAAATATCCTTTAAATTCTATTCATAATTAATTTAGCAATAATCATCACTGATTTTCATACTGTAAAATAACATTTTGGTTGATCAGAAAGAGTAAATTGAATCCAAAATATTGTTGAAATATTAGTGACACTAAAGCGCAATCTTTTTCACTCTCGCTATAGCGTGTAACTTAAAGTATTTGCATTTGCATCCTTTTGTGCCAATACAAGTTGTAATGTTATGTCTATATTATGTATCTAAGTTATCTGATTAATATCATAGGATGTGTCATAGAACAGACTTCAGTTTATTGGCATAAAGTCACTCTTCACCTCAGGCAGCTATTCCTTTTAGATGCTTTCTTATTAATAACATTGCTGCATCATAATTAATCTAACACTGTTCTAATTATGTTTTAATGTTTTCATAGACAGGTTTTCATGTCATACTTTTATTTTTAACATTCATTTTCCTAACAGTCCTCAGATATTTTCATTATCTTCATGACAGCCATGCCCCGCCCCCCGCATATGCTCCGCCCCCTGAGTACTCGAGTACTCGTTTTTGAAACCTATCGATGATCGAAATGAAAAATTGCCAAAAATGCCCATTCCTAATAAAGACAGCACTTTCTTTACTTAGAAACAGCATTACTTCACAGCATTTCAAACATGTATGCTTCTGCCTCAGTTGTGGCCATTCTAAAGACGGATAAAATGCATATGTCCGACATTCGCTGGTCAAAAACCTCGTAACTCAATTTAAGCTTGATTTTGGTAAAATGTTAACAATATAATGATACATGCAAGTGTCTCACCATATATAAAGCCACAAAATCAACCTTTACAACACAGTGTTTAATTATTTAAAACAATACAGCATATTTTCCCATTTCCTGAAAAGTTGTGGTTGTGGACATACAAGTTTTCTGCCCAACAGCGACTTACTTATTTATTTATTTATTTTTATTACATTTTGACCAAACAGCCATTATTGCCAGTTAGATTAAAACTGTTTTCACTGGTTTCTAAACTCTTGTATTTTTGTAACTACACTACTACTACTGGATTCCAAGTACAATATAATATTATACATAATATTTTAACTAAATACAAAATGTTGTTTATTTTCTATATTTCTTAAAAAAAAATTAATTTAAAGTGCTGTCTGTAACTTTTTTTTGTGTTCAAAATTTACAAAAATTATATGAGTGTACAACATGAATCCTTTTTCCAAACCGTGTTTTTGTCTTACCCTGAATAACCCTGGACGCGCCGCAGAGTATCACATTAACTGTGTGACTCGCCATAGTCATACACAGAGAAAAGTAGCTCCGGGTACAATGTTCTTCCACAAGACGTGTGCAGTTCTGTTTATTAACCGCTAGAGGGCCAAAAATCTTGTAAACATTCACTCTATTGCCTAGAGAGTTTTGAATGTTTTGAATGTCTTGAATGTTGAGAGTTTGTGTATTTGTAGGCTGGATGTGTATAATCTAAAGGAGGATGCTGCTGCTTTTACGGGCAAACGTGCCCTTATTTCCTTCTTATCGTGGCTGGACTATTGTGATCAGCTCATCAAAGAGGCTCAGAAGGTAAAGACGCTTATTATCAAAAACCAGAAGATGGGTAAATATTGAATCCTGCTCAAAATCTGTCTACAAATGGCAAGAACATGTATACATTTTTTTTTTTTTTTTTTAGTCTAAACCAGATGGGCAGTTTCATAAACAGAGGATGAATGTTCACATATTGATGTGTGTTTTGTAACATTTTTGTGTTTTGCTTCTTAGACAGCCGCCGCAGTTCTGGCTCGAGCCGTGAGAGAGCGGTTCTTTGTTACTGTAATGGAGCCTCAGCTAATGCAAACGTAAGTATGTAAGCTATCTCAAGGTTTGTTTTTCCAATCTCACAATCTTTGAGATTGCACCGGCACCTCAAAGCTATGAATTGAACAGAAAATATGAGTTTTCTTTCACATGCTTTCTTGTACTTTGTCATCTCATTCCAGGTCAGAGGTTGGCATTCTGACTTCCACAGCCCTGTTAAACAGGATCATCAGACAGGTGACGTCAGAAGCCCTACTTCAGGAGACCATTTACTTCCTGTTGGGAGAGGGAACAGGGCCAGAGACACTTGCTGGCATTACCCAGCATCCCCTCAGACACAGACTCATAGAACATTGTGACCACTTGTCAGATGAGGTAACCCTGGCTACCATAACTGTATTAATCGATGCATTTCATCCTCCTTTGACCAGATGATCTAAAGGGTTTGTGATGATCCCCTAAAGGGAAAGTCAAATATTAACATCTACAAAATATTTATGTATTTATTTATATTAAATTATAATCCAGTATACTGTATATTCACTATAGCTTGCTTTTATTTTTTATTGAATGGTTAGAATGCCTATTGAATTCTAAATCACCAGTTTGGATTTTTAAAATGGTGATTTCCAGACCTGCAAAACTCATGGAAAGTTGTAAAATCTTAGAGTAATTGGAAATACTAATATGAATATGAATCTCTGTAAAGTCAATTTTTGTTCAAAAAAATATTATAGAGGTTTAGAGCTGACAAAAAAAGTTGAACCCCTGATCTTCTGTGGTTTCATATGTTAATTGTACTGTGATCTACATTTAGAATAAAAGATGAGTGTCTGCACACATTATAGATTTACTGCGGCAGTTCTTAATCTTTATGTTCATGAATTTCTGGTTCTAGATAAGCATCATGACCCTACGGCTCTTTGAGCATCTGCTGCAGAAACCATGTCAGCACATTCTGCAGAACCTGGTGCTGCGCTGCTTGGAAGAGCGCAACTACATGGAGAACAAACAACCAGAGGAACGAGAGGAGCGCGAACACATGGAGAACGGCCAACCACATGACGCCGTGTAAGAGCTGCTGTCTCCACTGCTGCTAAACTTCCAGATCATTCTGATCAATGCGTCTACATGCTTCTAGAACATGCAAGATCATAAATGAGCTGCAATTTATGAATGAATAAAACTTAAATGCAAGTCAACCAAAGTGATATTTTTGAAATGTGTTTGGATTGGTTGTTGTATTAATGATACTAATTAATTAGTATTTAAAGGTAAAGTGTGAATTTAAGTTAAAATACTTTTTGATCTTAATATGCAGAAAACATAATTAACTAAGCCATTTGTAGGGTGACTTCCCCTGAAAAAGTGAAACACGTGAGTCTCTGTGGCAATATAAAACATTGCTCTGTTTGTTTTGGCATGCAGTGAAACATTTTCAGAACCAGTGCATTGAATTTAGGACAGGACTATCTGTTTGGTGATCAGTGGCAAAAGAGGAGAGTGGGAAAACCTTCTTGGCAACAATCAAATTGCACACTTCACCTTTAAATTAATGCCTCATACAACAACATTTCATTCTTTGTTTTAAACAAATGGACACACAATAATACAATTACACTGATTCAGCTGTTGTGCTGAATCACAAAGTGGAGAGGAATGTTGCTTATTGCACTTATAAAACACTGGCAACAGTTCAATAAATAGTTAGATTTATTAGTAATAATAATCTGAATAAACAATTTTTCCACCAAATAATATTGGTCGTAAGCCTTACTGTGCCTCCCAATCCGTTAATGATTCTTTTTCAAAAATGGGTCTGCTTTATCAAAAATGTGCCATAAATCCATAGTCCCTCATTCTAATAAATGGGACTGTATAATTGTGGTGTTGCACTAAAGTAGTTATATATCTTTATTCCTTTAGAAAGTTTGCTGTAGTGATGCTTTATACTACAGTTGTTTTTTGTTCTTGGGTCATTTCTTGTGAATCTTTGGAGATCAAAATATTTCTGTGAGATGTAGTATGCATGTAATAGTCTAATTTAATTGATTTGTATTATTTCCCCAGAGATCTGGAAGAAGACCCACTGTTCTCAGATCTTTCTCCTGATAACAGACTCTCCAGCCCTGATTGGTTAAGCTGCTCTCCGCCACCAAGCACAGAACATGCAAAGCCTGATGGGAAGACGGAGGTTCACAAAATAGTTAACAGGTAGCGCAGGATAGCCTTCCATGTCAAATTTGACCAGTTGTGACATGCCAGATTCATCATTTTGTGATAAATATTTACTTCCCATGCAATAATTCTGTGCTCTCTCCCTGTAGTTTCCTGTGTTTGGTGCCTGATGAGGCAAAATCATCCTATCAGGTTGAGGGCACAGGCTATGACACCTACTTGAGAGATGCACACAGACAGGTGAGGAATAAATAAAATAAATAGTGTGGTGAATAAATATTCAATATATTCCTTTTTTTATTTTTTATTTAACCGATGTTTTAAGATAAAATGAAGTAAATATAAATGCATTTAATTTCATAACCTCATCAGCAGTTTGTTGTGAATGTTTCCTTTGTCTTATGGATATTCAAATATTTTTGAAGTGACACCCTGGTGTTGCAAATACAGCATTTATGGATGGGATGTTGCAATTGATATTTGATTATGTAAAGAACTTTGAACTATGTTTTATGTCTGAAAGGTGCTACATAAATAGTTTATTATTAAATAAATAAAATAATTGCCAAATTGTGAAATTGCCAAAAGAGCATTACAATTATTATAACATTTATAATAATAAAAAATTCTAGAATAAAATTTGTAATAATGAAGTCTCTATGGCCCTATATAAATTGCTCTGTTTATATTTGAGAATGCAGTGCATCATACCGACATTGACATAACCATTGGAGTGATTATCATCATATTTTGTTGTATGTTGACAGTTTCGGGACTATTGTGGAGTTTGTCAGAAGTGGGATTGGCGCAGCAGTCCAAAACCCTTTGAAAAATGTAATTTGGACAGTCCTTTTTTCGAAGGACACTTTCTCAAAGTGTTGTTTGACAGAATGGGGCGAATCCTCGATCAGGTCTGTGAACTGAAGATATTTACTATTGTGCGATAGCTCTTAACATGACAAAAAAAAAAAAAAGTTGAACATACAACTTCTGCATTATAACCCAAATCTGTATACATTCGTATTGCTTCAGAAGACTTAAAATGTAGTGCACAAGTTGTATGTACTACTTCTATAATACTTGAATGATGTATTTGTCATTTTAGATCATTCACTTTCTTTACATAGGTAATACATTTCTAAAATTATGCATTTTTATTTAATCTTTCTCCTGATGTCTCTCTTTGTTTCTCTATCTCCATCCAGCCATATGATGTTAACCTGCAGGTGACGTCTGTGTTGTCTAAGCTATCTCTGCTGCCTCATGCTCATCTTCACGAATACCTGTTGGACCCGTACATTAACCTGGCGCCGGGCTGCAGATCTCTCTTCTCAGTCATCGTCAGGGTACGTCTGCTGTTCTCCACACTGAATCCCCTCTGACTGGATTAATATTAGTTTTTTTTTTTTTTTTTTTTTTTAGACACCTCACAGACTGTTTAACCCATTATTTATTTTTGATCAGGTGGTTGGCGATCTGATGTTGCGAACTCACCGCATCCCTGATTTCACCCCTAAACTTCTGCTGGTGAGGAAGAGACTGCTGGGACTAGAGCCAGAGGGGATGAGGTAAGGCTTGGATGTATTTATGTGTATTTGCACAAAAATTGTAAGCAAATATTCAATTTTCCAACATGAATGCATAAAACAATGCCATAGAGGGCCTTCGGTGAAGTTAAATAATTGAGACAGACCATTTAAACTGGTTCATGCAAATAAATCAAATATACCAATATACATGTACCTCAGGGCTTGACATTAACTTTTTTTGCTCACCAGCCATTCTAGCTAGTGGTTTTCCAAAAATTACTAGCCACTCAGCATTTTCACTGGCCACAATTTTGACACTGACACTATGGAGAAAAACTGCCATATAGATAATTTTAATATTATCTCATAATTTATATACTTCAAGACCTTTAAGAAATATCTTAATAATTATCACTTTAAGACCTGGATCCATTATAGTGTTACACGTGTTTTCTTTTTCAATTGTTTACGTTCACTTAAACATAACTGACTGTTTACGTGAATACTCACCAAGAGCGGCATTTTGACATTGTGTGTGTATTTGACCGTTTAAGCACAATAAGCAGCGAGAAGAAAAAAAAAAAAAAGTTTTATGGGCACACACTTTGGGTGTGAGCACAAAATCTGCGGGAATGTGTAAAATCATGCGCAATACACACAATCCCACCCCAAAATTCAAGCCCTGTAATTCCAACAATATTCATCCATAGCAAATGAAACAAGTAAGTAAGGGGAGGCGGGTTTGTGTGAATCGAAATTGAAACACAAGCTTGTAAATCGAAATCGAATTGTACAATTTGTATCAATGCCAGCCCTATCGTGCAGCCTGATCAGAGACTTGTTTCTTTGCTGTGTGTTTGTTTTTTTTTGTGATTAAGTGGTTCATCTTTGTCTTACAGCGTCGATCATGTGACATTGCTCGAGGGGGTCATTGTTCTGGAGGAGTTCTGCAAAGAGCTCGCGGCTATCGCTTTTGTGAAGTTCCATGCGTCCGCCTCCACTTCTCCCTGATTCTCTCGCCATTGTGCGCAGGACACAAACAGATGAATAAACAGACGAAAGGAGGCGGATGACACAGGAACGACAAACCCAACTGTACTCATCCCTCAGCGCAGACTGCTGCCTGCGGCAGGACTCGCATTCAAGGATGTTTCATTCGCGTTATCTCTGGGATGTTTCCATAACTATGACTGAGCGTACTGTTTTAAAGGCACAGAGAAGGAGAATTTTGTAAAGAGAGGAGTGAATTGTGACTCTCGTGGAACAGCCCATGTGGAGAGAAGAGAGAGGATTTTGTAGCATTCATATGTAAAGAAAAGAAATTATAACTTCAGAACTAAAGAATGGTAATGCCAAAAAATTAAAAGTAGAAGAGAAGAAATTGACTTAAATTTGATTCAAATAATTAAATGAAATTAAATATTTAAATATTTAATTATTGATTATTGTTTGTCATTTGCAGTATCAAAGATACGGTCATCTGTTGTTCTCTGTTCTTCTGAGAAAAATAGTAAAATGCAACAGTTAATGAAAAATTACAATAACTCAGGATTCAAAGTCTAGCTGTTTTAAATAATTGGAGAACAATACAATGAGCAACATTTTTACACAAATCCTCTCTCATTTTTCTTTCCGGTAGTGTTTGCTAACACTTTTCTTTTAAAGCGAACCGAAAGCAATGTGGACTGGATTGATTTGAGACTGGGCACATTTGCACTCAAACCAGTTTTCACTGGTGCATCCCCAGAGAGCTGTTCATTCTTTATGTTCCCGACAGTGTTCCTAAACCATTTTAGTTGTTTAACTTGACATGTTATGTTATGTGTGTGCCTTGGTCCCAGCTAGACAGTAGCTGTGTACTTAATCCTGTATCCTCATCATGTATTTATTATTGATTTAAAAAAAATAGTTTTAAAGGAAAAGTTCACCTAAAATAACAATGAAAATGTGTCCGTCCTCATGTTGTTGCAACTCAAGATTATTTTTGTTCCATGAAATGGCAGAATGTTCAAGCAGCTAATTCTCCGTGCAGTAAATATGAACGAGGATGTACGCAAAAAGTACCAGAAAAATGGTGACGTGCACTTTATTTCAAGCCATTGAGATGTATATATTGTGTGAACTAAGAGGGAAATTTAAGTCGTAAGGGGATAGTTCACCCAAAAATAAAAATTCTGTCATTTACTCACCCTCAAGTTGTTCTAAACCTGTATGAGTTTCTTTGTTCTGTTGAACACAAAAGAAAATATTTTTGGTCCCCATTGACTTTCATAGTATTTTTTTTTTTGTTCGTACTGTGGAAGTCAACGGGGCCCATCAACTGTTTGGTTACCAACATTCGTCAAAATATCTTCCTTTGTGTTCAGCAGAAGAGAGAAATTCATACAGGTTTGGAACAACTTGAGGGGTAGTAAATGATGACAGAATTTTCATTTTTGGGTGAACTATCCATTTAAGTCAAAAGATTTTCAGTAAATGGCATTTTAAATTTTGATCTGTTCCTCACACAAAGCTATTGTATGATTTTGAAAGGCTTTGGAATATAGGGCACAAGTCATATGGATCATTTTTATGATACTTTTATGGTGTCTGTGTTGTTTTCTTTTTTTGTTGTTGTTGTTGTCTATTTTCAAACCTGGTCGTAAAAATCTCCATCATTGATTGGAAAAATGAGAAAGAAAATGGTTCAGAACAACATTAGGGTGAGTAAATGATGACAAAATGTTTTTAGGTGAACTATTCCTTTTAAAAATTAGAAACGAACAGCTACTTTAGAGTTTATCTGCTTCCTCACAAGGGATCTTTAATATTATTCTTTTGCATTGTGGCATTGTGGAATTATACCAGCAATAGTGTTATTCATCAGGCTATTGATATCTTCATCTGCTCCTGCTCTTTATAAAGGACATGCTGTACTAAATGCACACTGTGTACATTTGGCAAGAAGAGGCACCGCTTTATTTTATTTTTGGAGAGCTGGCGGCCTTGGCATTGTGGCTTTATTTAACAGTCTTTACAGGGTTCAGATTTGTATCTCAGTCATTACCTTGCATTTTTCCATCCATAACATAAGTGTATGTTTAAAGTTGTGTCTCTCAAGGTTTGCATTTATTTTCAAAAATTGCACACTAGTGTCTATATCCATTTTACATGTGCAGAAAAGCTAAATGTCTGTCTTTTTAATTTTATTTTTATTTTCTTTTAAAAACCAAAGGATGTATCATGGCATGTCTGTTTCAGAGAGAAAGAAAAATAATGCATTTTTATTATTATTATTATTCTTGATCATGCACATTTTATACCAAGTTCTGAACTGTGTATATACAAATGTACAGTTATAACAGTAGTTATGTATGGTGTGAAATGCATGCAAGATCATATTTAATAATATGCAGCAGAGGAAAGCATATTACCTCCCTAACTGCCCTTCCATTCAGTTTTTTTTTTTTCCCTCTCTCTCTCTCTCTCTCCTTTTGCTTATTTATGGGGATATTTGTGATGCCTTATTTTGAATGCAGTAATCGGTTATAGCCTATAACCTCTGCAGTCTTGGTTTTGAGTACACTTAAGAAAAATTGGTCTTTGTTTTAATGGTGTCTATTTTATTTTTTAAAAAATAAGTTGTAAAGCAATGTATTCCATTTGTTAAAAAAAGATTCTCCGCTTTCTCCTGTAAAGTTTTTTTTTTTTTTTTTCCTCTAAATATGTAATTCATCTGCTTAGACCCTATCACTGTTCTGCTTGACTGGTTTATTCCCATAACTTGTACAGATGTAGCTCACTTGTCAGACATGTCAGAAGGTATCTTCTGTTGAATTTGAGTGTCACTGCCATGGTGTCACGATGTGACACTTTTTAGAAGAACAAAGTTGTTAGCAAGTTACCAATTTCGGGATGAAATATCATGTGATCTCAGTTGCTTGATTTGTGTGCTGCGACTTTCTTTAATTCATTTCACTCCGTCCCAATTAAAATATCTGCTTTTTTTCGAAATTGTTTTGAATTGGTTTTACAGTGCAGTTTATTCTGACTAAATAGAATGTTTTTAGAATATTACATATTACTAATATTATATTTCAGGAGATTCAGATGGAATGAAATCGCATACTCTCTTGGGTAGGTACTTATTTTGAGTAACTAATTACTTAAAAAAAAAAAAAACTAACAAAAAAAACGTGTGTTTTATATCAAGAATTACAATACCACAGGGTATGCACAGAACGATTAAAAATATTATTATAATTATTGATGTTACATTTAATTTATTCCCACATTTTAATATGTGAATTATATTAGAAAACTAAACGCATTTAGCATTGTCAGACATTTATTTGTGCATAATGAATAAACGCGCTGCACACTCAGATTTATGGCTGCTATAAACATGACCTGATACATGATGGCACTGTTTTCGACACTCTTGATGCTTCGAATCTTTTCCCTAAATAATCAGAGAGAGAAAAGTTTCCAAGATTTAAGAGGCTTCATTTCTTCTTTCCTACGCATTAGTTTTAGGCCTTTTTGCAAATGTTTCAATCAAGTTTAGCTGTTTTTGAGCCTGGATTTAAACATTAACTTCGTAATGTAATTTTTGTGTGTGTGTGGACTAAACTAGCCAATCAGATTACTTTACGCCCATGCGCGCACATACACACATTTGACTTTACAACACACACATTTATTTATTCTCATTCTCTCTTGCTTTCTCAATATGTCATGAGTGTACACAGATAGATTAATAATCCGTTTATTATGTAAATTAAAAACTGCCAAAGTCATGCCCCCCAGTGGTGAACAATTGAAATTTAGAAACACTTATGCCATAACGAAGCCTCGTTTACTGAAATCACGTGACTTTGGCAGTTTGATACACGATTCGAAACAAAAGATTCGTAAAGCTTCGAAGCTTCATGAAGCAGTGTTTTGAAATCGCCCATCACTAGATATTGTTGAATAATTTGAATAATTAATTGTCGTTATTTTTTATTTTTTGGTGCACAAATAGTATTCTCGTCGCTTCATAACATTAAGGTTAAACCACTGTAGTCACATAAACCGTTTTAAATATATCTTTAGTAGCTTTATGGGCATTGAAAGTGTTGTCTTGCTGGCAATGGAGGCCTGAGCCATCGGATTTTATCAAAAATATCTTAATTTGTGTTCCGAAGATGAATGAAGGTCTTACGGGTGTGGAACAACATGAGGGTGAGTAATTAATGTCAGAATTTTCATTTTTGGGTGAACTAACCCTTTAAACACTCCGCGTGACCTGTTTCTCCATGGGAATAGCCTTGATTAAATTCACCGGCATTGTGAGACAGGAGCATATGATCAAAGTACTTTTAATTTAACTTGAGACATTTCAGCAGTTGCATTGCTTCTTCATTTCTGAAGCTTTCTTTTGTATTTTGCGTTGTGATTTAGCTAATCCGTTCATTTGATTTCATTCCCGCGCTCCGATGAACACGAGTTGGCGGACACAATCCTACAATATATGTCCTGGACTGCCTTGAAACGCAGACCTGGTTGACATCTGTTTACTGAAAGTGAAATAAAACATCCTCTGTGTTTTCGCTACAGACATTGGGTAGCTAAATAAAATATAATATAAAATTAACGATCTCGTGACGCTCTTGCTAACGGAACATCCAACGGAAGTACACGAAAGGCCAGATATAACTAATAAAATAAACGTTACTACTCGGATTAAATGGTTAAAATATTAGCTTAACCAAATAATAAACACAAAATATTTGAAATCGCTACTCATTTTGCATCATCACATAAATATTACCAAATTGAGACAGCATTGCAATTGCGGTGTTACGTCATCTTCCGGCAAACCAAGGATTTTTTTGTCTGCAGCTCCCAAACAAACCACATGAGGGCATCATTACAACGTGGACTTAAAAGCTGATGCTGAATTCAGGAGGTTTCACAATAAAGCGAATTACAATTCTAACTCTGTTACATAAAATATAATAATAGTAACTAATAATGCTTTTAATAATAATGCTTTTTTTATAAATAATAACTTATAATGATTTTGGTATGTTTATTGGCAAATGAAGGACTGGTGAAATGGCAGCAAGTAGTGACTCCAGCTAGTGTCCATTTGGACGGACTGTCTTTGTTCTTGAAATTGAACGTCCAAACGCCCGTGGGTCCGTGCTGTTTCTTTTGCTCTTTCTGCTGAAATTATTACTGAACTTTAATTGTTTTAGTTATGATTACATTATTAATCAATGCCACTGGTAAACCGTTTCAAAGCATCAAAGGAATTGTCTCCTGTTTCAAAACATCTGTACACGAATCAGTTGAAATCAGTTAAAAGGAGCTTGTGTACATTAAAAAAAAAAAAGAAAGAAAAAAAAGATTTGGAGATCTGGAGACCAAGAAAAATGCCTAATAAAAGCATAACCATAAGCAGTTTGTTCAATAACGGCTTATGAGAAGAGCTCTTTCAATAGGACAGTTAATAACATGATAATGAAAGTTCAAATCTGAAAGTTTGAACTGAAAATGATCTGTACTCATTTGGGAAGTCACTTGTGTCAAAATCCAGCTGTCAGTCACTGATTTCAAAAAGTGCACATTGTAATAGGCATGTCATTGCAGTCAGAAGCATGAAATATTGTAGAAAATAAGGAAAGCTTGCACTTTTAGCAATTGCTGTTAGAGAATTAATTCAGCTAAAGTCAATGGCCAAGTGCCCAACTAGAGTGCTTCAACAACCATATTTGTACATGTCCCATATGAAAGAAAGAAAGCCAGACTGGTTTGTAATAAGTGAATAAGTGAGTTGTTTGGTGAGATTGATATTTATTTGTAGTTGATTTCATCTAAGGCTGTGTAAGTCAGTTGTGGTTGTTGTGTTTATGCTTGTTTCTTTTCGTTCTTGTTGTTCCCCTTATTTTAAGGGATTCTGCTTGTTAACAGCAGGTGTCCATCACTAATGCTCAATCATCACTTAGGGTGAATCTACTTTATTTCACTAACTGCAACACTGATTCAGTGTACGGAAGGAAATCTGACAGCATTCTGTCATCAAAAATATCTTAATTTGTATTCTGAAGATGAATGAAAGTCTTAGTCTTGGGGTGAACTAACCCTTTAAGAGCTTCACCGGTGTATGGGATTGTGGATGAGGTAGATGTATATGTCAGCAAACATAAAATTTGGCAAGTTTTTACTAGACTTTAGTGGAGTCAGCAGTTCACTTGATAGTAAATAAGAATCTAATCCTAAAGAATCTATTTTCTTTAAATACCATTGCTTTTCGGTGGTGGTGAGGTGTGCTATTTTGGTGTGTGACATCTTTCCAATCACCAACGAGACGCTACTCTACGCGCAAGTCCTAAAGATGGTGGCAAACAAAAAACAAAACAAAAAAAAGGTACATGCCTGAAACGCATGGTTAGCAGACCGGGGCTAGTTGTCACACTTTTTCACTAAAGTGATTATTTCTCATGACCCGTTCATATTTAAAGGTCAATTTAATTGCTGTAGAAGTAGAAGGCATATACACTATATGCCTTCTACTTCTACAGCAATTAAATTGACCTTTAAATATGTATAGTGAGTCAGACATATAACTACACAGAACAATCACAGATTATTTTAGGCTATGAAAACATGTAACCATTAAATACACATAATAATATATTAATTGTGCAGTGTTTAGTGGATCTGAGGTTTGCAGAATGTCCAAGTGGTTTTGTTTCCCACATATCAGCATTTTGTCATTTTAATGCTTTTTCTATTGTAAATCAATATATCAGTGTGTGATGGCCATGTTCCCATGTTCCACTCCAGATATCAGCATCAGCCATAAAACAATATCGGTTGATCGCTATTGCAGGCTGCGGAAGCAGTTTTCATCCCAGCTGACCAAAAAAAAAAATAATAATAATGGGATATTAAAAATAGAAATTAATAATGGGATATTAAGCCTTACTGTTTCATAATTATCAGAAACAATTTTGTAGTTATGATTTTATTTTTGCTAATAATGAGAAACCTCATAATGATTTCTCAAAAATATTATGAGACACTAACTCATAATAAAGACTTAAAATCTCATTATTAAAACAGAATCACAATTTTTAATCAACTGTGACAGAAACCGACTTCCACAGTGGCTGACAAACCTTGCTGAATAATCTGAAGTGGCCAACTAGGGGAGAGCATTTCTTTAACAACGTACTGGATGGGAGTGTGTGTGTGTTTGTTTGTGTGTTCTTGCATCTCTGTGTCCGACAGTAGCGCAGCTCATCCCGTAAATGCCCCGCCCTGCCTCTGCACCAGGGCAGCAGACTTCTACCTGTTAGACTGCGGCATCACTGGCCTATCCTTGGCAACCGGTACCGCGGTAACCTGAGTCTCCTCCTCCACTTCCTCCCAGTCCGGACACCAGAACGCATGCAGTGAGGACACATCGCCTCAGCACTTTCGTGAGTGTGTGTGCGAGGGCGAACGAGTCTGGTGTGCGTGTGTGCAAATGTGAATTATTGATGAGGACGCAGTCTCAGAATGTCCTGCCGGGGCCGTCCTGTAAGTGTGTGAGGTTGAAAGGGTGAGAGTGTGTGTTTGCTTGTTAGTAGAGATGGGGGAAAAGAGTACAGTGCACCAGCAAAAACAGCCTCCTTACGATGGACTGTGCAACTACGCCCAAAAAATTACCTCCTGCTTTGGACTTGATGGTAAGCACTGTCTCAGACATCCCAGTGTCTTTGTGCATGTGATTTATGTGTTCATCTCTATAGTAGGCTTGTTTTCTTTGTGTTTACGCTTGGTTGGTGTTCATGTATCATTGTTTTCCTTTGTAAGGGAGTTGTCTCTGATACGTGCGTTGGAGCTGGATCAGTTTTCTTGAGGTGAAATGGGGAGGTTTGCTGTGCAGCAGATTTATTCTCACTGTACCTCTGCTTTTAATGTGATGTGTTAGTTTGTGCTAAGCTTATTTGCTGTATGGTCCACCTCACAGAAGAAGCAGCAAACTCGTCTGTCCCATGTGTATAGAGAACATGGTATTCAATGGGAGTGAGTGAAAGGAAAAATACAAATCTGAAAGATAAAACAATGTAGATGGTATCTAAAACATAAATGAAGAGGACATTGTCCTGCCCATTCGTTTGATTTGTGGTGCCAATGTGTTTTTGGTCTTTTTATATCACAGCAGATTCTTAAAGGGGTAGTTCACCTAAATGAAAATTATGTCATCATTTACTCACCCTCAAGTTGATCCAAACCTGTATGAATTTCTTTATTCTGCTGAACACAAAAGAAGATATTTTGAAGAATATGGGTAACCAAATAGCTGGTGGGCCCCATAGGCTTCCATAGTATAAAAAAAAATACTATGGAAGTCAATAGGGCCCATCAACTGTTTGGTTTACAACATTCTTCAAAATATCTTCTTTTGTGTTCAGCAGAAGAAAGAAATTCATACAGGTTTGGAACAATTTGAGGGTGAATAAATGATGATGATTTTCATTTTTGGCTGACTTATTCCTTTAACTAAAATCAGTGGATGAATGATTTCAGCACTCAAGAGCATGTTAAACTCTTCAGTCTTTTTGCTGTTTTTATGCCAAGTTCATGTTTCAAGTTTGAGACATGTTTAAGATGTTTTCAGAGCTCGAGTATCAATTGAGTAGAGTCTAAGATGATGTAGCAGTTTTTGGCATCTGCTGAGACCACAAACAAAAACAGCTGGAAGTCACTTGGCAATTTTTAGGATTACAGCGGTTTTGGAGTTATAATACTGCACTGATCAAAACTGTATATATATATATATATATATATATATATATATATGTGTGTGTGTGTGTGTGTTCATGTGTGATATGCATATCTATCTATATTAATTTTAATGGTAACACTTTACAATAATAAGGTTCGTTAGTTAAACATTAATGTATTAACTTACATGAACTAACCATGAGCAAATTTGTTACTGTATTTACTAATCTTTGTTACGTTACTTAATGGAAATACAGTTGTTAATTGTTTGTTCATGTTAGTTCACAAACAGTGTATTAACTAATGTTAACAATATTTTAATAATGTATTAGTAAATGTTGAAATTAACGATAACAAAGATTAATAAATGCTGTACAAGTGCAGTTCATAATTAGTTCATGTTAACTAATGTAACCTTATTGTAAAGTGTTACCATTTTAATACTATTTTTGTATGCACTCTATAGAAAGAATAGAAAGTTCAAAAGAACAGCATTCATCTGAAATATAAAGCTTTTGTAACATTACAGATGTCTTTACTGTCACTTCTGAACAATATAATGCGTCCTTGCTGAATAAAAGTATTAATGTATTACATTTCTTAAAAAAAAAATCTTACTGACCCAAGTGTACAAAAGCTTTCTATTTAAATATAATGCTATTCTTTTGAACTTTCTATTCATTAACGAATCCTGAAAAAATTTTACTGTTTTCAACATTGATAATAATAAGAAATGTTTCTTGAGCAGCAAATCATCATATTAGAATGATTTCTGAAGGATCATGTGACACTGAAGACTGGAGAAATGATGCTGAAAATTCAGCTTTAATCACAGGAATAAATTACTTTATAAAATATATTCAAACAGAAAACAGTTATTTTAAATTGTAATAATATTTCACAATATTACTGTTTTTACTGTATTTTTAATTAAATAAATGCAGCCTTGGTGAGCAGACGAAACTTCTTTTAAAAACATTAAAAAACTTACCGATTCCAAACTTTTGACCGGTAGTGTATATATAAACACACAGGGCTTGACATTAACTTTTTTGCTCACCAGCCACTGTGGCTAGTGGTTTTTCCAAAGTACTAGCCACTCAACATTTTCACTGGCCACAATTTTGCTGTTGGAAAATTACATTAAAAGTTTTTAAAGTTGACTTTGGCATGCTAAAATGACTTGATTTTGAGTCATTTTACTTGATTAGCTAGATTTAAAACCCTTTCAAACTTTCAAATGCAGATTCATTGACCACCCAAATCAAGACTAGGCCTATATGGTATATCAGCTGGTATGTATGGGTGGGCAAGGGTTAATATGACCATAATATGATACATTTTATAATTTTATAAGTTATTTTTGTTAGACTATATAAAAGGAACAAAGAAGCAAAT
The DNA here is from genome assembly GCA_037950675.1 of Hypophthalmichthys molitrix. Lineage (NCBI taxonomy): Eukaryota > Metazoa > Chordata > Actinopteri > Cypriniformes > Xenocyprididae > Hypophthalmichthys > Hypophthalmichthys molitrix. The sequence goes on from CM075504.1 coordinate 23,978,132, forward strand.
TAGCAAATTACAAATACAATAGTAAATTAAATAGCCTCTTTTTTCAGATACAGTAGGTTTATTTAACATGTATACATTTATTTAACATCTTCTTTTGTTTGATTAACATTAATGACAGACAGGTATTTAATTGGGCTGAATGCATGGACGTAATACTGACACATATCCAGTTTTTTACCCACCTGTTTACGTCCACTTGAGCCATAACCGACTGTATTCACGCGAGATACTCCACACGATGGACATTTTGACATCTCTGTGTGTGCGTGTATTTGACTATTCAGGCGCAAGGAGAACAGATCACGTGCGACAGAGAGAGAGCGCACGCGAGACAGTGCATCTGGTGTGTGTCATTCAGCGCGATTCCGCCTATCCCGCCTTCACTAACTGCAATTTAATTGATAACGAATTGTGATCGGATTGTAATTTTGTGCTACGACTAGATTGACTACCTTTGATTAGGCTGTAGACTTTAGAAATTATATTCAACCCACCAAAGTGGCTAGTGGGAGTGGCTGTCTTACACAGCTGAAATCTACCCGCATGTGGCAGGTTGGCGGGTGTTAATGTCAAGCACTGTGTATGTGTGTGTGTATGTATATATATATATGTGTGTGTGTGTGTGTGTGTGTGTGTGTGTGTGTGTGTGTGTGTGTGTGTGTGTGTGTGTGTGTGTGTGTGTGTGTGTGTGTGTGTGTGAGACGAGCAGGGCGGGCGAGAGCCGTGAGGGAACGGCGCGAGGCCGGTGACGAGAGTTGCACCGGCCTCGAATCTCACGGAGGAGCTCCGGAAGCATAAAAGGGGAGCGACGACAGTGAAAAACGAGAGAGGACCAGGCCTGGACTTAATTTTATGGTTTTATTATGTTTGTGTGGCCGGCAGACGTTTTGTTCTTTGTTTATTTAATATTAAAGTTATGTTGAATGTTCGCCGGTTCCCGCCTCCTTCTTCCCGTATATACGAACTGTGTTACTATATATATATATATATATATATATATATATATATATATATATATATATATATATATAAAGCTCTGTATATTGTCTTCTGCTACTGAAAACCACTCAGCCACTCAAGGCCCTTTCACTGATTCATGCCAGAATTGTCCAGTGCATTGAATCCTTTCAACAAGTTAAGTTCACCTAGAGCATCCAGAGACTGTAAAATTTAACATTCAGCAAGTTCTTTTTCCTTTCTGTGATGTATCAAAGCACAGGGACTTTTTCTGTTCTAAATGTTTAAGGTACATTTCCCACTATCTTGCTATCTAACAAAAATGTAAATGTAATGTAAATGTAAAATATGTAAAATAGCCCTTTTTGTGTAATTTTTTTGGAACACTTTTCATATTGAGGTCAAAGCAGTGCATGAGTCACGTGAAAGGGCCTTGAGAGAGATCGGAAGAGAGCTTCATATAACAGAGACAGCAGAGCTCTATTATTTATGAAGCCCTATATCACTCAGAAGCAGAGGAACATTGTGAGAAATGCAAGTTCATCCCTCTCTCTCTCTCTCTCTCTCTCTCTCTCTCTCTCTCTCTCTCTCTTTCTCTCTTTCTGTAACCTTCTTTCATCTCCATCACTCTAAATCAATCTCTCTTCTCCCCTCCCTCTAAAATCTAATTTTCAGTTGACATGTAAATTATGTTTAACATTTGACAGTTTAAAGATTACATGCATAACTCTAATCCGCCTCAGTCTGTTGAAAATGTATCAGCATCTGCTAAACCCTTTGAGGCTCTTTTCGAAAACCTATGAGCTGCTATGTTGCTAAGATAATGACATGATACTCAGAGCAAAATATGCATAGAAAATAGAAATATTTAATGAAATAGTCAAATTTAAAATAGATTAATTCATTTTTAACAATGTTTTTTGTTAAAATTAATTTGTTAAATTAAATAATAAATTAAATTGTGAGTGCATGTGTATATATATATTGCATTATTTTATTACCTTCTGTAAAGGATAAGTAGGCCTATATGATACAGCAGTTTGTTCAAAAGAAGTTATCTTAGAGAGAAAGATAATTACCTTTCTGTACAACCTTTCTTAAAATGTTGCTTGCGTATGCATCTCTGTAGGAAGGAACAGAGCCTGTGTCTGTTTAATAAGTATAAACTGCTGAGCCACAGCCTCTATAATGTATCTGAGTGCAGAAGGACCCTCCACAGGGTCTCTTAAATCTGATTCTTTACTGTGCAATTTCATAAACGTAGTAGGTTAGTGTTTTCTCCAGGATTTGGCATCATTTGATGCATTATCTCGTCATTCAATGACAGTGACTAAAGCAAAGCTCTTTGACATTGTTGGGGTAACGCAATCAGTTACGCAATTACTTTTGAGTTACGTAATTCAGATGACCTTTTTCAAATAATTAGTAAAGTAATGCATTACTTTTAAATTTACAACAAAATATCTGAGTTACTTTTTCATAAAAGTAACATAGAGTATAAGTACTGTATAAGTAATGTTTTCTCATTTATTGACTTACACCTCTTCTGTCTTCATGCTGAGAGAAATGGGCGCCGTGTGTAAACATGTTGGTTATTATAGTTCTAGACTAAATGTGAGCAGGCATTTACTCATCTAACTTTCACAAAAACAGATTCAGTATCCTCAAAATGTGAACAGTGAAATACAAACTCAGAATATTACGCAAACCTGCAATAATACTTTATGTATTTAATCTCACTTTATTAACCCATGTCTTTGCTGCTGACCAATTCAATCATAATAGCAAAAATGACTTTAGATAAACATCACATTTGGGTTTCATTTTTGTTTTTATTGTTGAAGTAAGACTGTTGAACTTCCTTCTCCTGCATCCTATTCTTGTGCAATTCAGAATGGAATCACAGCTGAAAGGTTTGTTACTTGTTAGAGCTGCGCCATGAATTAGCATTTTCTATTGCATTAGGCTTATTCATTTCACTTTTGGTGTGAAAGGGCCTTTACATTTGCCAAAAATAGAACTTTTTTTGTATTAAAAAACAAACAAGCAAGCCCAGTCTAGGTGAGGAAAGGTAACGCGAAAGTGATGTAACACATAAAAAGTAACCAAGTAACAAAATTATTTACTTTAGTAGGGAGTAACGCAATATTGTAATGCATTACTTTTAAAAGTAACTTTCCCCTGCTCTTCGAACAGGATTAGTTTCCTAAACAATGTTTGAGTTACAATTACTAATCTAGTCTGTTGTCTGGATGTGGGTGTTTCAAAAGATTGTGCTCTGGATGCATTTTGAATTCTTTAATATTACAATTGGTTTACTTTATTTTATTAATTATAATTTTAGTACATTTATGTTACATAATTGTTTTAGAATTATATTTTAATATAATGAAATTATCATTATATCTTAAGGGTGGGGTATGTATTTTTTCAACTACACTGTTTGGAAGTTAGTCAGGGCCGACACCAACAACAAACGTCTAACCAATCAGCATTAGGGGGCGTATAACAGTTGAGAAGAGAGAATGAGCAAGATGGAGATTTGAAAATAAGAAAAAAAAAACTGCAGAACGAGAGATAGGACACAATACAAAAGAGCTCAAAAGAATATCACTGGAATGAAGATTTATGACTGGGCAAGCGCTTTAGGACCTGCATTTATATTAGAAAAGCTTTCCAGCACTGGAGATAGCTAAGTGGGAGAGCCTGAAAACAGGCTGCTTTGATCCCACTTCTCATGTGAGTAACACGGTTTTGATTGTCTGGAGCTGCTGCGCTGTTTGCGACTAACAACGAACACTTTGTATTTACTCTTGTTTACTGTACGTTAATTTTTTGTGCTTCCTTGTCATTCATTCATCAACTGCACTTTACTTTTCGTGAAGCATTTTGTTGCGCATCAGCTGTGATAAACATTCGCATTGTGTGTGTAACAGTGGCCAGATAGTGAGAGTTTTGCAGTTAAACCACTGCACACTGACAACTGCTAGAGAATGAGGTGTTTAGCATCATTGGTAGTGCGCTTGCCTCGAATGCCAGCAGCGATAGGGCCGGGGTTCAAGACTGACTCGGAGTAGGGTGGTTAGTATTGGAGTGTGAGTTTTGGAGGCGGAGCAATGAAGAGAGGGGTGGGTTTGTTTGGGTTGATTTCAAATATCAACAATGTCCAACAGCGTTGTTCAAAACCTACTTACCGCACCCTTAATCCTAATTTCATAATGTCAGTCTAATAATATTAATGTTATTATATACTGTCCTTTTTAATTATTTAATCTTTTATCATTCATGTAGCTATTATTTGTTTAATTATTTAATTTTTTCCATTGGTTGGATGCCAACGCTATTTACCACCCCATAATGAAGGTTCGCCAGGCAGCACAACAGGAAATTTAGCTGTAGTTACAATATTTGATGAAGGTCAAAATAAATGACAAGCAGTGTGAAACTCAGCAATCCCATATATTCTTATTTGGACATTTTAAATATATTCTATATATATTCTATTGTGATATAATAATATATCACAAATTGTATTGCTCAAGAAGAATACAGACTGTGTGAGCATATATGAAAAATTAACATTTTGATTACTGCTGCCATAATCATAGTCTTTTTATCGTTGTTACTTCAGATTGTTTCTTTCTGATGGCGCTTTTCTTTGGCTAAATTAGAAAATCCTGTGATTTAAGATTTAAAGGAGTTTGTGGGATTATTACTAATCTGTATCTCTCAGTATCTGCACAGATGTGTTTTCAGCTAATCTTATTTTAATTGTATTAATAGAAAACAGACAGCAATTTCTAAAAAAAGCATTGAAATGTGCAAATAAGGGCTTGGTAATTGTCTCAAAGGTGACTATTCTTGATTTGGATCAAGAACAGGGTATTTTTAGTTGGGTCGTTAAACTTCTCTTAGCAAGGAGATTGTGCAGCAGCTCTGGTGGCATCATCTAGCCCTGTCCAAGAGATAATCGTGGGGTAGACGTCAGGGTTAATCCGCTTAGGAGAAGGCAAGGAGCTATTCGAGCCACTTCTTACTTTCCACTCTGGATTGGGGTTCACCTGTGGTCTTCGCCTGAGATTGCATCTGGCAACCACTAAATCGTGACGAGTAAGCATTTGGTTGAAGATTTAAGATTTGTTTATCTGAAGATCAATGGGTTTTGGTTGGAGTTTGGCCCTCTCTGCAGACTCACCTGCTGGAACGTGGCCCCTGAACGCTGGGTCAAAGGGCTTTTTGGGAGATCACCGGTCATCATTTAGTCTGGATATTGAGTCTGTTGTGGAGAAGATTAATTCCTAAAGCATTTTTGGCCAAGTTTATGTATTTTTGAGGACTTATTGTGCACAACAGCCATGCCTTCCCTTCCCACTTTGAACAGCCTGGGGAAACTCTGTGGCTCGGGACGCAGTCAGCAGGTGGATCGCACCCGGATCAAACGCACAAACTCCATCAAACGCATGTCTGTCATAGAAGATGGACGTGTGGCAGAAGTGCTGTACCTCATTCCGAAACAGTCTATGATGCAACAGCTGCCGTTCATCAACCCTGAAGACTACTACCTGACCGAGAGCCTGACACCTGGTACGAACGGTTGTGCTGAAGGGTTAAGCTTTATATTGTTCTTCAATCCTAGCATTGCACATCTTGTTCATTGCATAATACTGTCATAAGTTGAATGTCATTTAGATGAGTTTTGCTCCAGAAACCAGTCAAATTTAGACCCATTATCAAATGAGCAATGGTAATTGTAAAGTTCAATTGTTCATTTTTAAGATACGTAGTGTGTAGTCAGTGTTGGGTGTAATGCATTACGAAGTAATTACTGTAATTCTGTCATAACAACTTACAGAGAGATTGGTGTGGTAATAGAAATTGGCATGGTAATGGATACAGCAATGATAATGTATTTGGTCTTGGTGGAATAGATCTGTTACGCTGCTGCAGAGCAAGTACCGAGACTTGATACTGTGGATACATTCACAGACATTGCTTCTTGTGAGCATGTAAGACATGCTGCTGCTGCACATGTAACATAACAAGCGCGCTGCAGACTGCTAACAGCAACATTACCGGTATTTGTTTGAAAGTTGAGCTGCGGCTCATTGGTCGCTGATGCAACAGCTACCAATCAGCTGTGCTATGTAGATAATGATGTGAACGCCAAATGAGTTAAAGACCAGCCTGCGCCATCTAGAGTTTCATGCCAGAACTAGGTAATTTAATTACTTTTTTTGCCTTGAAAAGGTAAAGTAAGGGATTACTCTTAATTGTTCTGTAATTTAATTACAGTTTAATGTAATTGCATTAAATACTGTATAGACCAGGGGTGGCGAACGTCAGCCCTGGAGAGCCACAGTCCTGCAAAGTTCAGCTCCAACCCTATCAAACACACCTGAACAAGCTAATCAAGGTCTGAAGGGTTGCTAGAAAGCTATAGACAGGTGAGTTTTTATCAGGGTTGGAGCTAAACTCTGCAGGACTAGGGCTCTCCGGGACCGGAGTTCGCCACCCCTGGTATAGACTATAGAACAATTCTATTTAATATAATAGTGGAGTTAACATCAGAATTTAACGTCTAATGTTAAAATGTTTTTTTTTTTTAATGTAAACTTCTCCCTTTAAATACTTTGGTCAATTTAAGAATAATTTATGCAATTTTATATTATTTATTTGAAAGAATTAAAAGAGAAGTTAGATGTCTCTTGTATTGTTCAGCTGGTCAAGGTTCATGGGATTTAGAAAGTAATTAGTAATAAGTAATGCAATATCTTTTAAGAGAGAGTAATTAGTACAGTAATCCAATTACACTGCTGAAGATGTAATTACTTTTTTAGAGTAACTTGCCCAACATGATCTCAATCATATATGATCTTATTCATATAATTTTATATGGAAAGATTTATTTTTAAGCACAACAGCTTCTAAAACATGAATCCTTTTACGTAGGCTATGCAATACTTTGGCTTGCATAAAATATTAAATTCAAGAATTTCTTAAATTGATTTTACTGTATATTTGATCTTATTATATTTGTTATTGATTAGAGTTTTGTTTTTCAGAGAAAGACCAGATGCATTTCCCTCATTAAAAGGTCTTTCTCTGAGAGAAATAAAAAAAAAAGTTTAAGTCGTACACATGTAAAAGGCTATAGATGCTGCCGATACATAATAGCATTGTTCATGTCAGTGTCTATCTATCCAAACATACAAAAATGTAACATTTTTGTATGAATACGAATGAGATCACCCTGTCTAAATAGATGTTCAATGGTTGGCCCACCCTTTTCGTTCAATAGACATGTTTCCCTCATGTTAGTGGTGCTGTGTGAGTTTCCATTGAGTGTAGGGCTAAAGCAGATTATGAAAGTGAATGTCTCAGTTGCTAAAAAGGGATTACATGCTGTTAATGGGATGGAAGTAATTAATTATGCTAATCAAGAGGTAGTGCTCATCCAAGTGCCAGGAAATATCTTGACACATAAAACTTTTGTGAGTGTGAATGAGGAGGAAAGAGCATTATACAATTTATTAATCAGTACATAATGTAAAAAAATAATGGTTATTGCTTTTTGAAAATGAGTTTTATGTAACTGTAAACTTTATGTAACTGTTTACAAGGATGCTTGAAGCTACCAAAAAGGCTTTACTCTGGTATTACAACCATCAGACAAATCCAGTATGTCAGATTTCCTCCATCCACAGTCTTCAGATTTCTTGGGATTTGCTTGTCAACTCTTGTTTGGGTAAAGATTTACAGATCATAGTGGCATGTGGAAAAGGAACTTATTATTATTATTATTATTTAAATAAAAAGCTTTTACTTACATTACCATGCAAAAGTTTGGAGTCAGTAAGATTAGTAAGAATACTTTTATTCAGCAAGGATGCATTACATTGATCAAAATTGACAGTAAAGAATATTTATAATGTTACAAAAGATTTCTATTTCAAATAAAAGTTGTTGTTTTGAACTTTCTATTTATGAAAGAGTCCTGAATAAAAATACATTTCACAGTTTCCACAAACATATTAATCAGCACTACTGTCTTTAACATTGATAATGTGCACAGTTAAATGTACATTTATTTCTATGTTATAAGACACCATATCAATTTAAAATTAGTTTAAAAAAGAAACTCTCGAGATTTCTGTGTTCTGTTTAACTGCATATTTGTCGATTTATTTTCACTTTGCATTTTCCCCATCCTGGCATTCCAGAATAAACCTTATAGATCCACTTGGCCCAGTGAGAAGAGTTTACTTCCTGACATTACTGTGGAGAACTAAAAGCTTTTACAGGGTCTTCTGAGAAGGGCAGAAAGATGCAGTAATTGTGGAGTCTTACATCTGTGTTATCGGAAAAGTTAATGGCATGACAAATCAATGAAAATGCTCTTATGTAAATAACAGTCATAATAGTCATAATTATTTAACAGTGCAGTGCTTTTGCACAGTGATTCAAACAAATTGCACTGAGTTTGACGCATGTAAAACAATTTTAAAATCCAAAGGACTGGATTATGAATGGGGCGGAATATGCCCCAGGACCTCAGTCTAGGGCCCTTTTAGTCATCTATTATTAGTCTACCAAAACAAATGTTTCCTAATTTTTGCACAAATTTAAATATAATGAAAATAATATGCTGTGGTTTAGCCCATCCTATCTTATGCTCAATGTAATGTTGACATCATGCACGCTGAATCTACAGCAGATATTATTAATATAATTATCTATTTTCCTATACATTAATGCATTTGGCAGATGCTTTTATCCCAAAACTTCACCTCCTGTCCTTTAGGAATCAAGCCCATGTCATTTCTAATGCACACCTTAACCATTTGAGTGAAAATAACACATTAACACAGTTGCATAAATGTAGTTCTCCAGAGTATGTAGCTTTTAAAAATGTATACGCTATGCACTAAACCAGTCTATGATGAGTCTATTTGGAAAAGTGTTCATTGATGCTTCTAGGCATGTCAAGGATGTGTTCTGAGGTCAAGCTTCCACCTCGGGTTGATGATCCTCAGGTTACCTCTGACCCAGACTCAACCTTACATGGCACAGCAACAGATCGCCTGTTCACTGATTACCTGATGCATTTTATACAGAAAAAGCTGTCTGAAATTTCCAGATTAATTCTGATTGGCTGGCATTCAGGGATGCACCAGTTCACCTGGAATTGAAGCTATGTTTACAATGTTGAATGAGAGCTTTTGAAGAAGAAGCAATCATTGGATTTGCCAAAGATTTCAAATTTTTTCAAGTTAGTGACATCAAAAAGTAGCTTTTTGATTGTTAAGAATAATTAACATGATTGCTTTTGAGATATGCTTGTGCAGTGGTTCTCAAACTTTTTTGGTCAAGCCCCCCTTTAAACCTTTAAAAAATCTGGTGCCGCTTTATAAAGGACGTTGTTGCAACGGCTGTTTTCTTGTGAACCATCCTGCTATGTAGCTGATTGGGAGGTTTTTGCTGTTCTGTTATTGTGGTGTCAGCTATTTTTGATAAACCCAATCAAAACTGAATGTATGAACAAAATGAAAGGCAACAAACAGAGAAAGGTCCTTTAAGAGCCCTCTAGAAAAAAAAAAAAAAAAAAAAAAAGAATCAGTCTAATATATAGTGAATTATTTGTCATTTATACTTGCAAATTTGTTTGTTTCATCAGAATTCACAGCTATTTTTGAGTGGTCTCGGTGGAGTTTTTTGCACACAGAATGATGTAGTACACTTTCTGCTGATGTAGTTCTTTGAGTGTCACTCAGACAGCTGTTGTACTGTGATGTGGCTAATAGGATCATCACAGCTTAATCACAGGGATATTTATAGTGGATCGTACCATGTCTGCTGTCATGATCCCAGACAAACATTTGTGATCTGTAAGGATATGTCAGGTAAAGACGGCACAGCTGGTCTTTATCAGCAAAGATACTGACATTGCAGCTAAGTTATTTTATGACCAGCAGCATGCGCTGAGCACATGGTTTTTGTATGTTTCCTGCATTTGTTTGTTTTTTTCCTCAAGGTTACTATTTGAATTAAATATTAGTATTTGATTGAATATTTATATTTTTAATATTCTAACACAAATGAATCACATTACTTTTTTTCTTTTTTTTAATTTTTCCTTTTGATATGAACCACAAAACCATTTTAATGCTTGCTTTAGCTTAATTAAGCCAAATTGGCAGCTATATTCATGAATTCTGCTTGGCAGAGCAAGTAACTTCTAGACTGCAGAGGTAGATGGGCGAGTCCTTGAATTAATGAGACAGAAAAGGGGGATGGGACGGGGGTGGGGGCAGCAGGAGGAGGAGACAGAGGGGTACAGGGGAGCAGGCACGCGCCGGGCTGCCTCTGTTATTTTAGGAGACGTTTAAGCTTTCTCTTATTCACATTTCTCTCTTTTATTCATCTGTATTAGTTCACTGGATGCTTAGCTTATTGAATGCGGCATTGAATCTTACTGGATACGGCTCCGCCAGGGCTGATTATTGATCCATCTTCACTTATCACTGATGGTCATGGTCAAGAAGAAAGGTAATTGAGTGTGTGTGTGTTTTGGTGAGAGTAACTGACCATCTTTATATCTTAGTGTGATCACATTGCACACTTTTAAGAGTAAATAGTCCATTATAAGCTCAGAAAACAGTCACTTTTATACCTTTCAAGAGGTTTATCATAGGTGTGAATTTGTTCATCACATGCTGTTCTTTCACTGCTATCAGTCCCAGCATGCTTCATCTGCAGAGATGCAGGTTGGATCTCACCTCTTATTTAAGGGGATTCTGACACTGTATTTTGTGGTTCATTTCTTAAACATAGGATGATAATCTTAGTTTCTGTCCAGGTTGTTTGGATTTAGCTGCTGTAGGTGAGCTATTTGAATCATAGGAACTGTTATATAAGAGAAAGTGTCCTTTGTGCTGCAGTCACACCTCTCAGGTCCACAGGTTATTGGATCAGAGCTGTCGGTCATTTCATTGTCGGATTGAGTTAGCGGCACATCTCCTGCTGTCGCCGTTGTTTCGGCAGCGTTGCAGTTCTAAATGGGACGCAGAACCGTGAGGTGCACACGCGCAGCCCGCAGCCGTCGCCATAGCAACACTCACAGGAAGGTAGAGTCCATTGTTGTGTCTCGCCTGCAGTGGCCTCTTTCGGTTTTAGGGTGTCTTTTTAAGATGTCTCATCCCTGCTGCAGTTCATCTGCAGAGACGCAGAGTTTCCTGCATTGTGTCTTTGACTAAAATGAATATGAATGGGGTGTTTATTAAGGTCTTTTTCCAATACTACAAAGGAAAGACTGCAAGTGTAAAATGCATCTTTGTTAGCACAAATATTTATGTACAATTAAACCAAAACTTAACTAAGTTAAATATTTTAAGATTTGTCCTCATAGATTTATATCCTTACAGACTTTCGGTATTGATTTATTTCAAAATATAATGAGCTCTTTCTTTGTAGTTGCAAAATTACTTATAGTTAGTAGAAAGTCTGTTGGAGCATCAAAATAAAGTGTTAGCAGATATTAAGCAGATATTAATTACTGATACTCTAATGACTGCTAGTTGACATGTAGGTGCAAAGTTACTTATAGTTAATAAAATGTCTATAGTGGACTGTCGAAATAAAGTGTTACCTTGGGATGCTCCATGAAAAGTACCTGCACTGTACATGCTCTTACAAAAAGTACTTTTGTAGTACCATGGTACTAACAAATGGTGATGTCACTGTGCCTTTATTCTAGTATTTCTCAAATGCTTATGCTTCAGGACCCATATTTTACTTTAGACATCAAGTGACAAGCAAATATTTTGCTAAAACTGTCAAAATTATAATGTAAAAGTAAACAAAATGTCCTTCAAATGAACAGTTCTTAATTATTTTACCTTTTGTACTTTTATTCATGTTAAACAACTTGCCCGTGGTGGCATGTGTCTAATTTGGACAGTTTCTACCAAGTGGCAGATGAATTTACACAACCAGCAAAATATCCCCCCACTTATAAAAGCTGATTAGTGCATTTCTTTTGCAATCATATCTATGCATGATTATATGGTTAGTTGCATTTTAGTATTAGCATTTTATATTGTTTGTTCCTTGCGCTCCCATATTGCTGACACCGTGAAAACAGATGGTATTTCAAATAATTGCTGTTCTTTTAACTTTCTATTCATGTTTTCAACATTGATAATAATAAGAAATGTTTCTTGAGCAATAAATCAGCATATTAGAATGATTTCTGAATGATCATGTGGAGACTGGAGTAATGATGCGGGAAATTCAGCTTTGCATCACAGGAATAAATTACATTTTAAAATATATTCAAATAGAAAACAGTTGCTTAAAATTGTAATAATATTTCACTATTTTACTGTATTTTTGATCAAATAAATGCAGCCAGGTGAGCATAAGAGGCTTCTTTGAAAAACATTTAAAAAATCGTACCGATCCCAAACTTTTGAACAGTATAATGTACCTTGGAATTTACGTTCTTCAAAGAATACCATGGTATTACAATCATGCTAGTGTCCCAAAAAATGTATATTTAATGCTAATACCATGGTATTTTTTGTCAATTTTTTTGTATTTTGGACTATTTTACAGCATCTTTTTGTGTTCTGTATATTTTTGCTTATTAGAGTATTGTGCCATTAGCTTAGCAACATGCCAATGCAAAACTCTAATGAAATGAATTGCATTACATATCACACACTATTCAAGATCAAGGCAGCTGTCTACATAGACAGTAAAGAGCAAGTCCATCAAGCTGTAGTCTCCGTGATGCTGAAGTAATATCAGTAATGCTTGGCTCTCAGAGCTGGAGGTTAACTGTTCTGACCGGCCCACTTAATCTTGTTGTGCCACTTCAGAGCTTAATCAGCATAAATGCCTGCTTGTGTGGAGGAAGTTTTTTTATAAAGCTTCACAAAGAGTTTGAAGTACGGTAGCTGTCATCTCCTGCATTAATATGAATCTCATTCTTTTTTTCTATATCTAAGTGAAACAGTTTCTCGAACAAGAAAAATGTGGGGCAGGACTTGATTTTTTCCATCAGGGATTCATTGTATGGTTGTGGTTTGCTATTGGTGGATCTCATGTGAGTGACAGGTTGTCCTGCCCTCACACCACACTTCATTATAGAAGATAAAGGTGTTGCTGCAAAAGGGAGGGAAGTTGTTTTAATTATTAGATTAGAGCACATGAATAAAAATTAAAAAAAAAGATGTGCACGGATAAATCATGTATAATAAATACTGCAATATTCCATTAAAAAAAAACAAGAATTGTGCATTTTGATTTTATGTTGACTTGAAATCAAAATATATTTACTTGAGAAGGAAAATTTCTTAAGATATTAAGTCTTGTTTTCTGAAAAATATATTTTTAAATGTACTTTCACTGATATTTTCATAATTTTCTTAATGCTTTGTAATGGATATGATGCTTCATCTCTGGCAGTGAGAAATACGGCTCTGATCCCACTTTCCAGTGCTTTGTTTAGCCTGGGATGTGAGGGTGAAGAGGGTGTGGAAAGGGGGCAGGGGAAGAGAGTCGACTCATAAATATGTATGAAAAAAGTCTGCGTCTGCGAAATGAATGTCCCGCGAGACTTGTACAATCCAACACGCATGCACTGGTACACATGCACACAGATCCAGGCCTTCCCTGTGATGCTGATTCAATAGCGCAGGGACTGTCTGTGTTTGATGTTCAACACTTCAGGACAGAATGAGTCGCTCCTTCTGGATTTGTGTAGACACAGAGAGAGGGAAGATGGGTTGGATTGGAGGTATCTTGAGAGATGCTTCCTTCATTTAGGGATTTTGAGAAGGTTTTGGGTTGCACTGCTCTATATATGGATATGATATTACCATTCAATCAAAAACCAAGTTTGATCTTCATTTGAAGCTGTAGTAGTACAGTCGGTATGAAATGAAAATTCACCTTTGTTTTCTAAATGCATGTTATTGATCTTAATGTGAACAATTAATCCATCCATCATAGTTTTTACTTTGTAATTTTTCATCAAAATGTCATAATTTGGCATAATGACAACCAATTTCTTTCTGGTGATGTATACTGGACAATCATTTGGTCCACTTAAACCCGTCCCTTATACAATTGACTGCAAGCTCACATTCAGATATGCCTCCATTCATCCATCCATTCAAGTCCCCACCCTACATTTTTTTAGTTTTCAATAATTTGTTTCAATCAGATGTAAGTCACAATACAGAAAAAAAAGCTGTTTTTGTTTCAATGTGACTTTAAAGGAACAGATCATCCACATTCTGAGTAAATTATTTAAATCATTATTCACATGTTGTGAAACACCATCTCTGCATCTGAAATCGCATATTATATAATAGTTACTACATTTGGTTTGAAACTTACTTCCAGACCATTAAAAAAGTGTGTTCTACATATTATGAATGTGTGTAGTATTATGAATGAAATTTGGACATACTGGCTTCACTGCCATTCATAAATCCTCTCCCGAGGCCTCATGGGATAGTAAAGTGTCCATCGAATGCACACTCCAGAATCTTGCCGGAAGTAGTAGGTCATCCAGGTACTGGATCGCCTACTGTTTTATGAATACCGTGTATTCAGAGTATTCGGCTCACATACTGTAGGCATATTCAGATGCAGCGCATGTATTTGTGTGTGACATAAGCAAAAGAACCTGTCATTTCGAATATGGGTTAAAAATTACATGAGATAATGAAAGTCACTATTCTACATTTTTTGCTTGATCTATTCCTTTCAAGCCCCCGCTGTCACATTTTAATATCACTCATAATTGTAGATAATGTTTTGGATAATGTGAAGCCTAAAACTAACATGGAATAAATGGAAAACTAATGTAGATCAATAATAGTAAAAGCTTTGTCTGTTTCAGTCTGTGCTAAACTCTTTCTCTAGTAGGGGAATGAGAAATGCTTGTTTGTGCAATACTTCTCAGTGCTGAATTGATAATCAGGTTTTGAGGACATCTGAGGTGAGGAGGTGATGTTTTTAAAAGGGATAATTGAAGGTACATGATCTGCTGTACGAATACTACAGGAAGTAGAGACGTGCATCTATACAGTCTGTAGGCCCTGCTGACTTTCACATTTCTGCACTGATTGCAGTTTGATTTCTTGCTGAATATCCTGTTTTATATGCCATTATATGATGACTTTAAGGTGCGGTGATACTTGTTTTTCGATGTATACTACCGTTCTAAAGTTTGGGGTCAGTAAGAATTATTAATGTTTTGGAAAGAAGTCTACTTGTGTGCATGGAGGGTGCAATTATTTTAACAAAAATACAGCAAAAACAGTAATACTGTGAAATATTATTACAATTTAAAGGAACTGTTTTCTATTTGTACATATTTTAAAATGTAATTTATTCCTGTGATGCAAAGCTGAATTTTCAGCATTATTACTCCAGTCTTCAGTGTCACACGATCCTTCAGAAATATGCAGATTTACTGCTCAAGAAACATTTCTTCTTATTATCAATGTTGCTTGATCAAATGCTTAATATTTTGGTGGAAACTTTGATACTTTTTTCAAGATTCTTTGATTAATAGAAATTTCAGGTAACACTTTAGGGTCCAATTCTCACTTTTAACTAGTTGCTTATTAGCATGCATATTACTAGGATATTGGATGTTTATTAGTACTTATAAAGCACATATTAATGCCTTATTCTGCATGACCATATTCTACATCCCTTAATCCTACCCAATACCTAAACTTAAACACTACAGTACCTTGCTATTAATAAGCAGTAATTAGGAGTATATTGAGGCAAAAGTCGTAGTTATTAGTTAGTTAATAGTGAGAATTGGACCCCAATCTAAAGTGACCTTTTTTTTTTTTCTTTTTTTTTTAATTATAAATGTCTCTACTGTCACTTTTGATCAGTTTAATGCATCCTTGCTGAATAAAAATGAAAATTTACTGACCTCAAAATTTTAAATGTTAGTGTATTAAGCTTGATTTTGTAATACAAACCAAAATGGACCATGTAACTGAATAGAATAGTAGAATTAAATGTATTTTACATGTAGTAGCTCTATACAAGCATCTTATATTCCACACGTACTTGTGCTGTCACCCTTTAGGTACTGGTGCAGACCATGACACAACTTTTTTTTCTCTTTCTGTACAGTGGCCCATACACAAGAAGCTCACCACCAGACGGAGAAGCCTCTGATACGCTGTGCTAAATGTGGAGAGGTGTGCAAGGGAGAGGTGTTACGCGTGCAGGCCAAACACTTCCACATCAAGTGCTTCACGTGCAAAGGTGAGTGAATAACCACTTCTGTTATGATTTCTTCGAGAGGAGGGTATATGGGCGGGTAAATGTATGTTTTTTTTTTTTTAGATTTTTCAATCTAATGGATGAAATAAGCTCACACAATTTACATATGAACGTGCCCGGAGACAACGGAAAAACACACGGAGAAAATCAGTTTTCGTTTCTGCTCTGACAGCAGCAAGACCACAGCAAATACTTTGAGTGTTCATACCAAACTTGGCTCTTCATCCGACAAAGTTTAAATCCCAACTGGCTAGTGTGCTTCCTATAATGTTTAAGCATTAGGTCAGTAGGTGGAGAGTAGGCAGACTTTTGTGGCTGTTAGAACACATTCGACTACATGAGCATATACAATACGAAAGCAATCCGGTCAGATGCGTTTTCGACCACCTCTGGAAGTGGTTGAAAGTGGACAAGCTCAAAACATTTAGAGCCCGTTTACACCTGTATTTAGCGTCGTCTACTTTTGATTTGATTGACAAAAACTCATCTTAATACCTTCATACATACTTTACATACATTCACACCCACGCACACACATATACATAAATGTGATTAACTGTCATGAAATTATCAATGCAGAAAATCTAAATGATAAAAAAGGATTGAAGATGGGGTGAAGATAGGGTGAAATGTGAGATCGACATGTGTTTCACAGGTTTCGAGCTTTTGGTTGCATATTCATAGTCAAATCCTCTCTGCTTGAGATGCTGCAGTTCTGGTTTGCTGAATGTTTCCTATAAATTACTAGACTCTTGTGTGAGTCTCTTATGACTCACCTTTCCAGTCACAATTCAGGATCACTGTGTAATTGTTAAGGGTGTTATAGATGAGTTCCAGCTTGACCTATTTAGCATGTTTCTCAGAATCTAAGTCTTAACAACAAACCCTACCCGCTTGTGTTTGTAGTCTATATAGCATTAACTCTATAGGGACAGGTGAGGTCACCAACAACACTGGGTCACTATTGAAATGGCAGCATTTAACATGAAATTTAAGCAGTTTCAGTAGTCTTGTGGTGTGCCATGCTATAATTAATTTTATTTATAATTCATTCATGATTGTATTATTATATTTGGTTACACTTTATTTTAAGTGATGTAGTTACATTGTAATTACTCAAATAAGTACTGAGTAATATTAATTAGCTAAATGTACTTAGTATAGCGTTAGGATTTGGTTTACAGTTAGTTACTTGTAATCATGCATAATTTACTGTTATTACTATATAGTAAGTACATGTATTAACGTGTAAATACAATTACCTTAAAATAAAGTGTTACCTTATATCTTATTTTGTTAATTAATATCTTTAATTATTCCTTCTATAATTATTATAAAGATACAGACCTGAATATAATAGTCTTACATTACGAAGTAAATCCTGTCATGCCTGAGCTGTGATCCAGTTAACCCAAAGACTTTCTCTGTGTACCGCTGTAACACTGAGCAGCAGAGAGAGCAGCATTATGATGTAAGATCTGCTGTGTGAGTGCAGTGTGAAGTGACACAGTGACATCTAGTATATAGCACATGACAATTTTTGGGATTAACTGGTGGAAGTAGCCTTGTCCGTATATACACTACCAGTCAAAGGTTTAGACATACTTATTCTTTATCTGTTTTTCACATTTTAGAATAATAGTCACCGAAATATTGTATGCTGGACAGTTGTTGACAGCTGTTTTTTACTGTTCCAACTCTTTGATTTTTTTTTTAATGAACAAATAATTTCTACAAATGCATTATTCTATTCCACTGCTCTACTTCTCCATTGTTTTTCAATGTAAACACACACTACACGTACATCTTTAACCGTTGCTCTCGCGTCTTTTGCAACGTCTTGTGCATGACACGGTGTTCTAAAAACACCATGCTAGAATTATAGTAATTATGAGATTCCGAATTGTAAAAAGCGTTCACGTCCTTGTAGAACTCGTAATTACAACTCGTAAACTCAGAATTTTCAGAGAGCTCCAACTTGTACCACCTGACCGCTTCAGATTTAAGAACGCATACTTCCGAGGACGTGAACAGCAGAACAGCACAGGTTGTCATCTCTTAATTACAGTAATTACGAAATGGTGTGAACGCAACATCGATCATACCAACATGGAACAATGAAATGAACGACTATTTTTAATTTATTAAATGCTTTCTTTCTGTCACTCTGAAGCAGATGGCAAGGTTGGTTGGGGAATCATTTTAAAAAATATTTAAATTATTAACATTATTAAATAGTAATTGCTTTACTTATAAAGTAACATGTTACTTGTATGTTACTTTTGCATAAAAAGGTAAACTGATTGTTTGTTTTTTTTGTTTTGTTTTGTTTTGTTTTGTTTTCAATTGGGCACAGAATCCCTCTGCATCAATTGCAGAAACATCTCAGATATATCTTGAATATTTAATATCTCACCTGGGCCTGTATTTCTCAGATGGGACTGAGTTCATGTCATTCTCTCTGACCTCACTGACCTCTTAAGACTTCACAGACAGAGACTCTGACACTGTCTCAGGGAGAGTGACTATTTTAGACTAGGGATTTAACAGATTATGAATTTTAAATATGCCAGGTGATAATGAATATGTGATATTATACTATTTTTGGTCAACTCTGGATTGAATCTCACAGACATTAGAATTGAATTTGAACATGACCTGTAGTGATCAGGGCTGATAATCAGCGTAAGAGCTAATCATCTACTTTGTGTTCACCACCCTCAGGGATTATGTCATTCTTACTGCAAATCTGTGTAATAATAATCAGCTTATCTAATCATCTAATCACTCCAGAGCAGCATACGGACAACTAGATCATTCTATTCTTCATTTATAGGCCACCTGCACACAACCTTCCATAATGTGATGTACCACTGAATCATGTACACTAAGACCAACATACTGTATTAACAAAGTAGTTTTTGAAAAATAAAATGTACGTTTTAGATCATTTTTAACGTATGAAATTAACTTTTATGTCAAATAAACAGTAAAAATAAAATCACAGAAAGTTAAATTCATGCATGCAGATTTTTGGAGTTTTCCAATTGCATATCTATTTTTGGAGTTTATATTTAGCTAATTTCTAGATCATTCTTATACTTCTTAAAGGCATGTAAGCACATGAAATTTTAAAGCTAAAACATAGAGAGCTCAGCTCATTACATTGAATGAGAGTTTAAAGTCTGAATCTTGAAGTTAATGTATTCTTTTGTGTCTGGGTCGTCCAGAGATGAAAGTCGGATTGTAGGAATTGTGTCAAAGGACATTGTTACCAAGTTCATTACTTATTCATTTATTCATCAGATCAAATGATTCAGTGCTTATTTCCACATTTTCAAAGGAGACGCTGTCATATTATTTATTCCCTTTAGCTTGATATTGGTTGTGTTGTTGAGCTGCAGGTTAACTTAAAGATATTGGGATAATTAATTTTTTTTTTTTAAATGTGTACTACACAGTCTTTTTTGCACTTATGCCATTTTACATGTTTTTTTTTCATTAAAATATTTCAATATTAAAAGAATAAATGTAATTTGCATATTCATAATGAATATTTCTCTCGCTTTATCCGTGAGACTAGCATAGGGTGGCGTTGTCCTCATACGGCCCTTGCAGAAGTTTCTCACTGCATAAATTCATTTTATCGGAGCGGATCGTGTAGAAGGCTGTGAGAATCACTGAAGTCTGTTACATAACTGCACTGCAGAGCTTTACTGTGCACTACGTACACATTGTACACATCTATTAATTCCAGTCGCTCATTCTCTCAGTAAATCGCACATCCTGCATTAGTCACGGCCGCTATTCTCCCCGCGGGGACACAGGATGAGGTGCGGAAAGCCACGAAAGATGGTTACCTGTCAGTATTGTTTTTGTTAATGTGTGTTGTGGACAACAAGACCAAACAGAAAGTAGCTGAAGGAGCTTTTAAGAGCTTAAAATGAAACACAATGAGCTCTAAGTGTGTTTCAGAAAGCCATTAGACATTTCAAGGTTTCTGACTATTATGTTTTCTCAAGATCATGGTTTGGCCATTGTCCTCCACTGAGGTTTATTTTTACAGTTGCTATTCCTAGTGCGCCAATTATGCTGCATTATCTTGTTACAGGAAGAGAAATGTATGACAAAGAAGCCATTATAACCCTTAAAAAAAAAATCAAGGTTCAAACAAAACAATTCTCTCCAAATACATATATATTATACCCATAAATATACCATCATATTCACACAGCGCACACAGCTCCTCCTGATTTCTCTCAACATAGGGACAGGAGAGCTGTCAGTCCATACATGGGAAAACAAAGTAACTTGTGTTACTTATTTGAAAAAGTAATTCAGATATTTAAAGATAGATATATATAATGTCCCAATCACCCTGAATTCACCCTATGTATACACACCACAAGATTTTGATTATAAGAACCAGCATTTGAAGGGTTGTGTGTGTTTTGCTGTAGTATGTGGCTGCGATCTGGCTCAGGGAGGATTCTTCATGAAGAATGGAGAATATATGTGCACTCTCGACTACCAGCGCATCCACGGCACCCGCTGTAACATCTGCGGAGAGTTTGTGGAGGGGGAGGTGGTGACCGCGCTCGGAAAGACCTACCACCCAACATGCTTTGTGTGCACAATCTGCAAGTAAGAGCCTAAGGAAACCCACACACACACTAGACATTATACAGTCATTGACATTGTGGTTTATGGTAAGCCCAACACTGGGAGGAAGTTTTATATGGGGATTGTATATTTTATGACCTACAGGAGACCATTTCCTGCTGGAGACAGAGTGACGTTCAATGGCAAGGACTGTTTGTGTCAGTACTGTGCAGAGCCCATGTCTCCAGGACCCACCAAAGATGTCGTCGGACCCAGCAGTGAGTGCAGGAACCTGAAGCTACAGTGCCGCACATCTAAACCTTTATACGAGTCAATGTCACACAAACAGTCAAGTTGCTTCCATCCACATCCATCCACCATAAACGAGTACTCCACATGGCTCCGGGGGGTTAATAAAGTCCTTCTGAAGCGAAGTGATGCATTTGGGTAAAAAAAATCCATATTTAACAAGTTATGAAGTAAAATATCTAGCTTCTGCCAGACCACCTTCCGTATTCAACTTGGGAAGAAAGTGCAGTGCCTCTCGCAGTTCAAAAAGCTTACGCTACGTCCTACACCTTTCCTATTAAACTTATGGAAAAAGCTTAACTGACGTGACGGCAGTTCTGTTTTGTTGTTTTACTTGAATATGGAAGTATGGAAGGCAGTCTGGCGGAAGCTAGATATTAAAAAATATATAAAAAATTTTTTTTACACGCATCGCTTCGCTTCAGGAGGGCTTTTTAACCCCCGGAGCCGTGTGGAGTACACATTTATGATGGATGGATATGGATGGAAGCACTTTCTTCAGCTCATACTCGTTGGTCCAGTTCACTGCCATTATAAAGCACGGATGCGTCAGGATATTTATTTATTTATTAATATAGCTCCGATTTTGTTCATGAAAAAGAAGAAAGTCATATACACCTAGAATGGCTTGAGGGTGAGTAAAGCTTGGTGTAGTTTTCATTTGAAAGTGAACTAATCCTTTAAACACATTTCCAGCTAAATTAATAAAAAGCTTATCTGGAGTCATTAAAAAAAAAAGTTTAATTATCATGAAAATAATATCACAATGCAATAGACTTAATTTTTTTTATATATATACATATTTTATTTCTTTTCATTTTGGCCTTACCATACTATTTAACATCTTTTATATCTATAACTTTTGAGTTCAAGTACTGTGCCAAAATCTTACTCAATGGATCTAGCCAGAAGAAATAAAGAAGTTGTTTCCACATTTCATCATACTACATTTTCTCATTATGTAACTTTGATGCATAAGCAACTTATTTAATCACAACTTCCTTAATGGCCAAACATTTAAACTTAAAGAAATAAAAAAATACCATCAGTGTACATTAACTATAGTAAGAGTACATACTTCTACATAGAGACCTTACATCCACACAACAGTATAACTTAATGGGAAAGAAAGTGATTGTATAAAATCTTGTAAAACCACTTAGAGATGCACTGGCACGAATTTACACGTGAAACAGTAAATTATTCAGACCCTCCATCTATCTTTGTTCTCTCTTTCTGAGTGTTTAGGGCTTTTTTGGCCAGGATCCACCTACTATGATAAATAATTAATATTTATTTCCACTTAAGTCTTTAAGCTTGGCTACTAAAAGCCAAAGATCTTCTTTCATCTATAAAGTAAAAAGTAAAATGTGAAGTGTAATATAGCAATGATAAATACCATTGTTTGAGTCATCAGTGTTCTGATGCGTAGTGGATCAAGATCCTTGCTAGAACCCAAATTTGTGTTCACAAAATGCAGATTCACGACACAGTGATCAAGAGAGTGGAATAAGTTTTTGTTTTATATTTGGACCAGGCTCAGGCTTTGAGAAGCATGCAACCTCATCCAGAGTTGTTTGTGAAACTATAAATCATGTGAAAATATATATTTTTTTTTAAACATTACAGGAAAAAGAATCAAATGAGTAAGTCTGAGTGGCAAATCAGTTTTTCTTGTGTGTGTGTTTCAGGTTGTGCAGGCTGTGGCAGAGATATTAAGAATGGTCAGGCTCTGTTGGCTCTCGAGAGTCAGTGGCATTTGGGCTGTTTTAAATGTAAGGCCTGTGCCAAAGTATTGACTGGAGAATATATCAGCAAGTAAGACACACTGATACACAAAATCCATCTAATCCATCCAAAATGATGGGTGACTGCATGCATTGGTTGTTTCTCTATATGTGCACAGAGACGGCGCCCCCTACTGTGAGCAAGATTATCAGGTCCTGTTTGGAGTGCAATGTGAGGCGTGTCAGCAGTTCATCACGGGTAAAGTCCTGGAGGTACGGAAACAAACATACACACACATTGAGTTTACGTTTTATGGGGACCTTCCATAGACATTATGATTTTTATACTGTCCAAACTATATATTCTATCCTCCTACTAATCCTACCCATCACAGAAAATGTTTGCATTTTTACATTTTCAAAAAACATCATTACGTATGATTCATAAGTTGTTTTCGCCATGGGGACTAAAAAATGTCATTGTGGGGACAAAATTCACAGATATACACATTTAAACTAACAGTCTTTTTCTTCTGAGAAAATGCAGCAAAAATATTGATGCTGCATCTTCTTTGTAGAGACATATTAATTTTTTCTTCAATAAAATGTCTTCTAGAATGAGAATGTCCTGTTAATTATAATCACCAACCACCGATATAATGCTTCAACAGTGACCTGAAAGTAGCTTAAAATCTTAAGCAAATAATGAACACCCTCAGAATATGTCCAGTTTCCTGTTTGAATAGGAAATATGTCAACACAGGAAAGTAAATTGCATGTCAAGTGGCAACCCAACACAGTACTAGAATTGTTTTATATTGTATTCAGTTGTTTCATGCAGTCATCAGCCAATAATTCCCTGCATTAAACACTTTCTGATCAGTAAAAAAAAAACATGTTTATCTGTGTTGCAAGTATTTAATGTAGTCTGAGTCGTATTTTCTTTTTAATATTTTTCAGAACAGACCAATTTTGGAGTCCTAACCCACCATTTGAGAATCACTGTTTTAGATCACATGCAACTTGAACAGCATATTTATCACTTGACAGCACAGCACATGACGAATACACTTTATTTAGATTTTCCACTTTAGTCTATTGTATTACAGTTGACTGTAAGTAATGTTGCACCTACATTTCAAATAACTTTCAATAGTATTAGTATACTGTTAGGTGTAGGATTAGTGTTAGTAGAATAAGTTGGCATGTACTTGCAAAGTTACAGTCAGTAGAAAAGTTAGAATCAACATAAAGAGTTAACAGATATTAGGCAGACAGACTACTAATACTCTAATCAGAGTGAGGGTGTGTTCACACTTTGGTTTGGATTAAAACAAACTCTGGTGCGATTGCTCTGTTAGTGCAGGTTATTTGATTAAGTGTGAACGCTGCCATCCAAACTCTGGTGCACACCAAACAAACAGACCGATACCCCTGAAAAGGTGGTTCTCTGTCAGCTTTCAAACGAACTCTGGTGCGGTTCAACTGAAATATGAATGCAATATGGACCTAAGACATAGTCAAAACAAAAGTCAAAAACAGGATGTGATGTCACAAGATGCGACCCTAAAAAAGGCAGAATGCTAAAGCTAAATGCCCAATACAGTTCTATACAGGCATCAGAAATGCTGTCTTCTTGCAGCAGATCTTTGTTTGTGTGCACCGGAGGAATTCCTGATGCTGTTTTGACTTATTTACACATTTTCTAAGCTCTTCGTGAGTTCTCAGCTAATAAAAATACCATCATATGTATGCACATACAATGTGCATTAACATTTAGCCCAGCATACACCATTGTTTCTTAAAAGGGCTGGTTTACCCAAAAATGAAAATTGTCATTTATTACTCACCCTCATGTCGTTCCACACCTGTAAGACCTTTGTTCATCTTCGGAACACAAATTAAGATATTTTTGGCGATTTCAAAACACTGCTTCATGAAGCTTCGAAGCTTTACGAATCTTTTGTTTCGAATCAGTGGTTCGGAGTACCAAAATCATGTGATTTCAGTAAACGAGGCTTTATTACATCATAAGTGTTTTGAAATTTCAATAGTTCATGTCACTTTGGCAGTTTAATACACGATCCAAACCACTGATTTGAAACAAAAGATTCGTAAAGCTTCAAAGCTTCATGAATCAGTGTTTTGAAATTGCCCATCACTAGATATTGTTGAATAAAGTTGCTATTTAGTTTTTTTGGCGCACAAAAAGTATTCTCGTCGCTTCATAATATTAAGGTTGAACCACTGTAGTCACATGAACTGTTTTAAATATGTCTTTAGTACCTTTCTGGGCATTGAAAAAGGAAATGATCTTGCTGGCAATGCGGGCCTCAATGAGCCATCAGATTTTATCAAAAATATCTTAATTTGTGTTCTGAAGATGAACGAAGGTCTTACGGGTGTGGAATGACATGAGGGTGAGAAGTTAATGACTGAATTTTCATTTTTGGGTGAACTAACCCTTTAAGTTCAGTCGTAAAATATATGGCATAAAAGCCTTTTTTTTCCCCCACATTTTTTCATATCTTTAAAAATTACAATGTAAATGCTAATCGAACCAGGACTAAATGTATCATTTTCCTTTTTGGTGTGAACACACCCTTAGTTATGTGTGCACCTCAGACATGTAGGTGCAATGTTTCTTATAGTCAACAGAATGTCTAAAGGGGACCATCAAAATAAAGAGTTACCAAAAAGACACTGATTGTGACAGACCTGCAGCTCAAAAGCACGTTACACACATCTGATCTCTCACAGATAAC
This sequence comes from Hypophthalmichthys molitrix, assembly GCA_037950675.1. Lineage (NCBI taxonomy): Eukaryota > Metazoa > Chordata > Actinopteri > Cypriniformes > Xenocyprididae > Hypophthalmichthys > Hypophthalmichthys molitrix. Next base: position 24,003,819 of record CM075504.1, read on the forward strand.
CGTCTAGAGTTTCACAACAGGCTCACAGCCCACTCTGCTGTATCGCAACAGGAAGTTTCATCCGGCTAATTGAATCTGATTGGCTGTTAAAGAGACACTTGCCCTTTTTCTTCACACTTTAAGCTTTTCGTGTTTGTTAATGTGTTTGTGCATCACCGCTCTGGAGTATAACAGACCCTGTATGAAGGACTTTTGAGTAGTTTGAGATCACAAGATACTACGCAGGGCTCAAGTCTCTCTTAAGACTGATTTTTGTGTATGAGTATAGCTCAAATGTTTTCAGATGATTTCTGCACTGTAAAGATAGACTGCGAACACAGAACATTTCTGTATTATATTTGATAAGCTCATTGGTTCTGGTCATTTGAATAAAATGTGTCGTCTCACATGATACACATGCAAAGCATCAGTTTCTCTGTAACAGTCTGTTTGAGTTATCTGACTGTAATGGTTGTTATACAGTTTAACTTTAAGTGAGTACATATAGTAATGTGTGCGTCTATCCACAGGCAGGGGACAAGCACTACCACCCCAGCTGTGCTCGCTGTAGCAGGTGTAATCAGATGTTTACAGAAGGAGAGGAGATGTTCCTGCAAGGTGAGTCTGAGCCTTTCGATCCTTGAACCTTTGTCATTTTACTAAAATTGTATGTCAAAACCCATTTTTTTTTTTTATGACTTGACTTTAAAAAAATTAGGTTCTTCCTCAGTACTTTTTAGTTTTCCAATACAAATATCTAAACATTCTTGAATCAAGATACATTTACTTGAGAAGCAAAATTATGTAAATATAAGTATGTTTTTTTTAATGTGTGAAAGTGTATAAGTGAGATTATGCCTTAAACAATAAAAAAAAAAAAAAAAATGGGGGTACCACTTACCAGTGGGGTAAGAAAAATTAAAACTTAATTCAAAGGAAAAACAAGTTTATTTCTCTTGCTCCAGTGGAAGATTGTTTTCTTGTTTTCAGTAAAAACATTATTTTACATAAATTAATTTCTCAGAAAATAATATCATGTTGTATGATAGTAAATGTGTCTTGATTTAATAGTGTTTTGATATTTGTACTGGAAAACAAGAGAAAAATAGTGGGGAAGAACTTCTACATCTACATTAATTTGGATACATTTGAAATCTGAATTGTCCCCTTCCACACCAGCGTTTTTAAATGTTTTCCAAAAGTTGCTCATCCACACTGAAACTTCTGAAAAAGCTTAAATCACCTTACTGTGCATGCGTAAAATGTAATAAAAGCTCACGAGAACAGACATAATAAAGTTCTCACGTTATTCTTCTGGCACAATTTTTTTTTTTTTTATTAGCAAAATATCCCACCACTTAAGTGTTGTGTCCAGGTCGCATTCAAAATGGTATGGTCTAAAACACAATTGTCAGCATGTTTTGCCACAGGACAGAAATTGCGTCCTTAAGTAAATTTTCTGTAATCTTTGCAGGAATGCAATATGAAGATTCTAAAAAGAACATTTCTCTTTTGCAACACTATGGAAGTAAATAGCAGGCACAACAATGCTGGTATAACCAGAGATATCTATGGGTGCAATATGCGTCACATGGCTAAACATGCGTCATCGTTTTCGAATACCTCAGTTTTCACAGTTCACACTACAATGCGAAAATGGCGTTTTCAAATTATCCACTTGGGTCTTCATTCACAAAAACGCTGTCTTAGTGTGGATGAAAAAAGAGAAAAAGATGCATTTTCAAACAAAACATATTAGTGTGGACAAGGCCTAAAAGTAATGAATCATGAATTTTATCTTTATGGTGTCTATGAACATGATTTAACAAATTGTATTTTATTTATTATTATATTTTTTTTTTTACTTACTGGACTATTTACTTACTGGACTATGTTTAACCAAATTTATTTATTATAATTATATTTAAAAAAATATAATGCCAAATAAATTAAAATAGTATTTGCTGTTTTGGTGTACAATGTTGCGTTTGTTGTCCTGTTTCTCTAGATCATTTTTGCTGAGCACATTGATTTTGAAGGGTAAATCGGACTTGAATCCCTCTTGGGACTAAAGAGTTATTTTTAGTTTAGTTTTTAGTATTTTTTTTATTATTATTGTATTGTCTTATGTATAATATCTAGAGCATGGTGGCAGACAACGCTACACTACAATATGCATTACCATTCAAAAGTTTGGAGACGATTTCTTTAAAAGATTTTTTTTTATGTTCTTTTGTCACCAAGGCTGTATTTATTTGGTCGAAAATACAATAAAAACAGCAAGATTATGAAATATTATTACAATTTAAAATAACTGTTTCTATTTGAATTTATTTTAATTTTATTTATTTTACTGTGATGAAAAGTTGAATTTTCAGCATTATTACTCGAGTCTTCAGCGTCACATGATCCTTCAGAAATTATTCTAATATGCTGATTTGCTGCTCAAGAAACATTTCTGATTATTGTCAATGTTGAAAACAGTTGTGCTGCTTCGTATTTTTGTGGAATCACCACACTATTTTTGATTAATAGAAAGTTCAAAAGAAAAGCATTTATTTGAAATATAAATCTTTTGTGACATTTTAAGCATCTTTATTGTCACATTTGATCAATTTAATGCCTCCTTTCTGAATAAAAGTATTAACTTATTCATTTTTAAAAGTAATATGTGTCCACCATGCTCTAGATATTGAGACTGTCATCTGTCTTTAAAAAAAAAAGGATCAGTTGGCCATGGCCAATAGTAAAATTTACCTCTGAAAATGATGTATATATTGATTTTAATTCTCCTCTAGGTGCGTTGTCAAAAATGACCCAATTCACATGACTTTACTCTAAATCTGGCCTCTTACCCTGGTTGTCTTGGATGGTTTATTTTGCCATCTGTTTCATTGTTTATGCAGGATCAACAGTTTGGCATCCAAGCTGTAAACATTCGCCAAAGGGCGAGGAGAGACAGCGGGTACGTTCCTTCCCCTTTCATCCTGTGTTTGTCCTGTATTATTGTTGCTTGTGTGTTTTTCTCAGCTGACTCTTTTCTGAAAGGAAACAGATAATATCTCATTGCTAGCTATGAGGTTGTATGTTCTCCTTCTGGCTGTTTTCTTGTAAACTTGTTGCTCAAACAATCGTTCCGGAAACACCGCGATAGACTAGGTGATTCAGAATCTTGAGTGATGTCCAACCAAACCCCTGTGTCTTCCTTCACAGCTATTGCCTGCATCTCTAGCTCTCCTCAGCAAAACAGAAAGGCAGGTACTGTACTCGCTGTCAGCTGTGCCATGGCATCGCATGACCATGTGCTGCCCCCTGGAGGCGGTGGGTTGCAGTGCTCTCACTGGCAGCACACTGCAGCTCTCAGACCGCCTGCTCTCAGTTTTAGTCATAAACCATCATTAATATCTGGTTTATTCCATCTCATAGATGCTGATGCCACAGAACAGATAGTAATCCACATCCTAGTTACTTTCTTTAGTCAATTAGTAAGTTAAAAGTTAGTTATTGCTGTAACCTTAAGGAAACCCTTACTCACATTCCTTTTCTGCTATGTTTGGTCTTGTTATTCTGCTGCAGTATTACCAAATAGGCCTCAAATCAAGCCAAGCAGCCATAATCACGCATGGTGCATTTCAGCATTTCAGTGTGCTGAGTAGTATCAGACGCACTTACATTTCCTGCTGTTGGAAACATGAAATTGCCATTGACATTCATTGTATGGATAGCAAATTAATGATTTCATTGGTTTTTAGGTTTGTTTCAAAGGTTCTGTCATCATTTATTTCTGGCAGTATTGTGTTTTGACCCATGTATCATTGTTTACAGGTCAAAGCAGTGTTATTATTGTTTATTATAGTTTTATTAATATTTTGAATTAGCTTTTATTTTTATATTTTTAGTTTTCCTGTTAGGAATTCATGCTTTTTAAATATTGCTATTTAAGATTAATTTTTTATTTCAGTTTTAGTTTTAGTTAGTTTTAGTTTTTATTTATGTCCAGTTTGCTTCAATTTAAGCTTAGTTTTAGTTAAGGGTCAAAGTTTTCTTAAAACATTTGGATAATTTGATGTTAAGAAGGATTAATTAATTTATAATGTATTTATGTTCATTTCAGATTTGTTGTGGATACCTTGTTGGTTATGATGATAGATGAGTCATAGCATTGATCAGCTGATTGACTTTTCTGCACCCTGATTGGCCATGAATATTTTGAGTGTAGCCTACACTATAATAGTGTATATTATGGTGTATCTCTTTACAACCAAGCAGTCACAAGATGTATTGATGTATTTCAGAAAGTCAAAGTTAGAATGAATACATCAGACCCATATTATGTGCAGTAAAGCAAATACAAGTGACAACTCAAAAACAAATCCTCTGATAAAGGCAAGTTTATTGAATAATCATGAATCATATTAATCATTATAAACTGATGGTTAGCTGTTTAGATGCAAATGAATTATTTTTATAATTTTCTCTGCTCATGTTTTTAAGTAATGTTTATGTTCAGTATAGTTTATTGGTTCTAAACCTGTGCTTGTTCCACAGCCGACGCGCTCGTCGTCCGAGAGTATATGTTCCAGACCTGGTTCAAGCATACCTAGCTCACCGGGTCACACCATATATGTAAGTGCATTAGTTCATCATTGTGTACAGTAAATATATGTGCACACACACATTTAGCTGTCTACAGGATTCCATATATCATTTTTATGTAAAGCTATTTATAATGACCCTAAAGATTTTTTGAAGTAATTATAAAAGTCATTATATCAAAAGTAAGATCAAAAGTGACAGTAAAACATTTAAAAAGATTTCTATTCCAAATAAATGCTGTTCTTTTGAACTTTCTATTTAACAAAGAATCTTGAAAAAAATGCATCAGTTTCCACAATAATATGAAGCAGCATGACTCTTTTCAAAATGTATAATAATCATAAGCAAATCAGCATATTAGAATAATTTCTGAAGGATCATGTGACACTGAAGACTGGAGTAATGATGCTGACAATTCAGCTTTTCCATCACAGAAATAAATTACATATTCAAATATATTAAAATAGAAAACAGTTCTATTAAATTTTTATAATATTTCACAATATTACTGTTTTTACTGTGTTTTTGATAAAAAATTTTTTTTAAAAATGCAGCCTTGGGGAGCATGAGACTTTTAATGCTGATTACTCAACAAATATCTATAATTGTGCATTTCATTGAACTTTACAATGTTATAAATTGGCTTAGCTGAGTCGTCATGCAGTTTTCTGGATGTTAAAACAGATAGAAGTCCTCAGAGATAGCATTTCGTATCATTGTGTCTGGGTTTATCCGTGTTCTTTGTATGTTTGGGTGGGTTTGCACTAGTTTAGTTCAGTTTCCTGTGTTTTTGGTTAGTTACCTTGGTTATTCATTGTTTGATTAAATTGGGCACCTTTTATTTATTTCGTTGATTGGTTTGGTCTGTGTATTTAAGATCTGTGTTTTCTTCAGTTCATTGTTGCATTATACCTGCTTGTATGATAATGAAGAGTGTTTTGTTTCTAGTTCTTTAAACTGCTGCAAATAGATCCTTCTCCTTATCATTACTACAACCGGCATGACACGTTGTGAATTCTGACAGCAGTGTTGAAATATAAATAACAGTTAAATTATTAAAGCAATAAGTGTGATAAAATCACTATAACACAACCTCAAGTGGCATTTTGCTGCTTCTTTTTTTAATTATCATGATCAGACCCTTTGATTGGTCTGGGAGAAGCTTTTTGTAGAACTTTATATTTTCACTGCTGTCATGTAAAAATTCAGATATCTGTGTGACTCCCTGTCTGTGTTTGTGTTTCCCTCTAGGCAAAAGTAGACAATGAGATCCTTGATTACAGGGATTTAGCAGCCATTCCCAAGGTCAAAGCCATTTATGACATTGAGCGTCCAGATTTAATCCACTATGAGCCACTTTACACCACCACACTGGATGAGTCAGAGGAGAGAGAGAGTGTGGCAGAGGTAAAAATAAGTCAAAAAGAAGCTCTCTTCCGAACCCTAGAGACCTTTCTGTCTAGACAGCATCATAGGTGACATGCTCCTGATGTGAAGATTGGTTCAAATGGTAGGCTGCAAAATTATATGCAAATTCTACAGCGGCATTGCATATACTTAAATGGGTCCTATTATGCTTTTTGACATTTTCAACTTTCTTTAGTGTGTAATGTTGCTGTTTGAACATGAAAAAGGTCTGCAAAGTTACATATCACAAAGTCACTACAAAGGGAGTTATTCTCTATATCACTGCGCACTGTTTCTGAACTCTCTGAAATGCCTCAATTGTAGTCTTGAGTTTTCTTCCTGGAACGGACACGTCACAATATCCCTCATAAATAATTCCCACCCAAGGAATACGCAAAAAAAGGGAACGAGGCCTGGTTGAGTTGCGTTAGAAGTATGTTGAAACTGTGGTAAAGGGCGGGACATTTCTGAAATACACACAATTCGCACAAAGTGGTTGACCAATCAGAGCACAATGCACTTTTTGGAAGGAGGGGCTTCATAGAGACGGGAACTTAATAAAGCATTACTGACAGACTGGGAAAAGAGGTGCTGCAACAATGAAAAATATGTGGAAAAATAAGGTGTTTTTTTTGTTTGTTTGTTTGTTTTTTTTATTTAAGCATGAAAACCTATTCTAGTGGAACCTAAAATCAAAATCTTGACTTTGAAAAAAGGCATAATAGGTTCCCTTTAAATTTCATTTAGCAGATGAAAATATCATAGTATAATATAGGATGCTGCCTTAGAAGGTACATATGTAGGTAATAAATAGGGATGCGGCTCACTAGGGTTTGAAACAGAGCTCTCAGTGTTCAGTATGGTACATTTTTCTGCCTGTGTAAAAGTGATATTTATTCACTTACAGTAGTACTTTATTCACATTCACCTGGAATTATTATCCCAACTCAACACCTTTCTGTCAACAGCTGCAGAGCTCCAGGAGAGAGTGTTCACCCATGCCAGATGACAGAGTAAGTTATTCAAATGACCTGCACACCTTATGTGGACTAGCAGTCCCTGAGACCATAGTGTGTCCCATTTATGATTTAATGCTTCAGATGGGTTCTCAAGATGGATGGATGGATGGATGGATTTGAGTGAGTGAGTGAGTGACAGTGAGTGACACGGCCATGTTTCTGAGGTTTTTTGAGAGTCGGCCCCATAGTTTGTGTATCCACTTCTTCAATTTAATGGTGTCCCAGTTGCAATGTGAATTGCTTCACAACATTTTCTTTGTATATGTATTTATTTTATTTTTTTCCCCTTTTGTTTCAGACCAGGTCACCCACACCGACTGCTGAGGTAAGTCAGATTTAGAGTTTTATTTTGCATGCAGGCAAAAATAAAAGTATTACATAATAATACTGAATATTTATGTTATAGTATAAATTGCAGTTTAATTTTCATCCTAAATATTCAAGAATTTGTTAATACAGTAAATCAGTTTTACATTTAATTTTATATTTTCAGTTGTAAAAATGGCATTTTTGTAACTGTGTATGTTTCCTGCATTTGTTTGTTTTTTTCCTCAGGGTTACTATGACATGAGAGAACGAATCCTCCACAGATCGACGAGTCAGGGCTCCATCGGCTCGCCCATTTACAGCCGCCACAGTTACACACCCACCATGGCACGCTCACCACAGCATTTCCACAGACCTGGTGAGCTATGAACCCTGTCTGGTGTATCCGTCAGTCTGCTGTGTTCATAAGAATCAAATTAATCATTCATCAATTCAAAATTTCTTTTTCTTTCATGGATTATTTACAGCTTTCTAATATGGCACATTTCCCCCAGTGTCCAAATTTAGTTTTAGAATAGAGAAAACTGATCCAAATCCCCTCTAAAAATTAGAACTTGTAGAAACTACCATTCAAAAATTTGGGGAAAGGTTTAAAAAAGAAAAAAAGAAATTAACACTTTTATTCAGCAAGGACAAAGCAATCTTAATTATTCCAAACTTTTGACCAGTAGTGTATATGTAGGTAAATGTTGTTATTTATCACTAGGCATTGTTACATTTGTGCATATAATTTATAATCAAGTGCATATATTGTGCATATATTATATGATATAAATGACCAAATCATCTTTATTATATTTATTTATTAAAAAAGAGTAAACAATGCTTAATTTAGTTTTTAACTTAAACATTTTGAGTCAAATTGAGGCTACATATAGTGAGAGAGAGAGAATTATTGTCTAATGGCTGAAAAGTATTGTTTTTAGCTATTTCGCCCAGCCCTAATTTGAACTATTCTCCCTATTGACCTTTGACCCTGTTTCTGATTGGAGGCACTGAGCCGTCCAGTGGTCGGAGTTCCCCAGGGTCCAGCACCCCTCCTCTCCCCCTGACCCCTAAACATTTTCACCTGCCAGGTACTGTTGGGAGTCTTCTAGTGGCCCACTGTGTGTCAATCCCAGCATGCCCCTGTGTCTAAACACTTTTTCACAATTTATTATATTTTCTATGTTTGGTTGTGATGTCTTATTCTGTTTTAAAGTGACAGTTCAGCTAGAAATGAAAAATCTGCACGACCTAAAAGCACTCACATTTTTGTTCAGAAAATGTAAAGACCTTATATGTTACTTTGGTAATGGAAAATCCAAACTGTGTGTGATGCAGTTGTCAGTTTCTCAGACTTGATTGTTCATCTGTGCTTTTCTTTCTCTTTTTAAAACCCAGTAGCTCTGATATCATGAACTAAAATTTTAAACATTCACTTTTTCCTTTCTTTCAGATCAAGGAGTAAACATCTACAGAAAACCCCCTATCTACAAACAGCATGGTATAGTCATTCAGAATTTTTAGGGGTCAACGCATTAACTTTTACATTGATGAATGATTAGAAATTAGATTTGGACACATGCCTATCGATTTATAATATACTAAAGCAGTGTTTCCCAACCATTTTTGATATATGTACCCACACAGCCCCATCCAATTCTGTCATCATTTGCACCCTCGTCGTTTCAAACCCATATGACTTTCATTCATCTTCGGAACACAAATGAAGATATTTTAATGAAATCGGAGAGATTTCTGTCCCTTTATTTACAGTCTACGCAACTACCACTTTGGCACTTCAAAAAGTTCATAAAGAGATTCTAAAACTAATCCATATGAATCAGGCAGTTTAGTCCAAATTTTCTGAGGAGACTGGATTGATTTATATGATGAACAGATTTAATTTAGGCTTTTATTCACATATAAACATTCATCAACACACATCTATTGTGGTAAATGGAAACTGAAGCATGCTTACTAGACGTGCAAGAACCAATTCTTGCTAGCTTCCACAAGAACCAATGAGGTTTCATCATATAAAGCGATCGAGTCTCTTCAGAAAATTTGGACTAAACTGCTTAATTCATATAGAATAGTTTTACGATCTCTTTATGAACTTTTTGAAGCGCCAAAGTGGTAGTTGCGTAGCTGTCAATGGAGGAACAGAAATCACTCACTCAGAACTGGAACAAGATGAGGGTAAATGATGACAGAATTTTCATTTATAGGTGAACTAACCTTTTAAAGGCACTATCATACCCCGTCACCAACACCAAACCTTTTAACTCATATTATACTGGATATCATCATTAATGTTATTAATCACTTTTTAGCCAAGTTCCTTCATCTTTCTTCAGTGAGACTCCTGAGCTAATTTGTAAAGTTTTTACAGTCCAAGGGGGAATCAAATAAGACAAGTTTGAGAAGATAAGAAAATGCTTATCTGAGAAAGACCTAATGATAAAGTGAAACTCAGGTAGAACATTTAACAAAATTAAAGTAATATACAAGCTCAAGTATGAAATACCACACAAAAGCAAATACACTGTCATTGGTACAATTTTTAAAGAGAAGATGTAATTTATAGGATGAAGACTTAGAAGTTTAACACAGTGAAATGACAATGTTTAAGCACCCGCTGAGGAATGTGCACCCCTGGTTGGGAATCACTGTTTTTAAGCATTGCATTGTGAAGACTGCATCTTATTGAGTTATAGTTATAGTTTTTTGACTATATAGTTTTATCATTGCAAGTATTGATGCACTCATGCTGAGCTACAATTAGCTGTTCTGTTTACTGTTCAAGTCAGTTTTCGTATTCAGTCTTATTTAGCATCTGCATGACATTTAAAACAACATACTGAATAAACAGGCACGTTCATGTTCCCTTTAATGCTGCTTGGCTCACACCAGCAGGGCATTTATACGGCCTGATCGATAAAGAAACAAATCTTAACGGTTCAGCGGTAACCTAGTTAACAGCCAGTGTTGATTTTTGAGTTACCTTAACTAATTAGCGGTCAGAAGATTCTTATTGAGAGAAAATCTTAGCAAGGTTAAGGAATTTCAGAATATTTCACGTCATGACTGTGTATGGTTTGTATGTCACTTTTCCATAATTCTGTGTTTTGTTTGTTTGTTTTTGTTTGGAAACTGTGAGTCCCTCCACCTCATTAATATCTGCTTGTGTGCCATTTAACACCACCTCAATGTAAACATGTAAGTATTGTTTGAAGTCTTCTCAACTGAGCTCATTTCACTATAAATATTAATCAACCGATCAACCACTCATCATTAAAGCATCTTCTCCTGATGAGTGCCTGATGAGCTTTCATTCATATTCATCAATAACAAAGCTTGCAAAAAATTGCAAGATTTTTAAATTAGATCTCCAAGTTGGTATCTGCTAATGTATTTAGTGACCCCTTATTACCAAACATGTAAAGTCATGTAACATCTGTTATTTTTTTAAAATAATGATTACATTGACAGCTTGTTGCTGACACCCTCGTATTGTCAACAAGCATTGAAAAAAGAATAAGTAAATAAATAGGCCAAATCTTAAATTCATTGACATTTAAAGGGGTCATATCACACAATTTTGTTTTTTCGTTTTTTCCTCTGAGGTCCACTTATATTAGTATGTAAAATAGGTGCTAAAACATTATAAGTTGACAGTTTTGTTTTTTCGTTTTTTTGCTGTTGTTCCTTGTGTGTAAACGCCCTCTTCGCATGTAAAATGAGATGCAGGTTTTCTGTGAAGTTCAATGTAGCTTATTCTTCTCCATCCCAAAACAATCTGCACTGAAAAGTGTGGTTAAATTATATAAAAAAGATCAGCATAAAATTATCAGATCTCATTAAAAATAAACTTCAGCTGCTTGTTTCTAATGTTAGGATCATTTGGAATCATATGCAGAGCGGCAGGCGCTACACACCAGGGTTATAATAGATATTATATATCAGACTAAAACCATTTAAAAAAATTCATATAATAAATGTTACTTATAACGTTTTTACTTCTATTTCTGTATGCTTCCACAGTACATTGACCTCTTTTACCTCAAAGGAGAAATGATCTTCATGATATGACCACTTTAAAGTTTAGTCATTCGTAGATAGATTCAGCAGGCCAGATCCCGCTGCCTTCATGCAATGTGTTCTGAGGCCAGTGATGGTTTGTCAGATTGCTGCATGGCTTATTTTGGCTGAGTGATTTATGAAATAGCTGTGCATGTTTAGCATGCAAGAAAACAACCAATAGTCTCCAATAGTAAATATTGTGAATGCGAGGAGAGGCCTTAAACTCATATGCCACATATGGCTTGCAGCAGGCGTTTTTATTTTTTTTTTGCTATCTGTTGGTTAGATGTTGGTCTAGCCACACTGATGGTCCAGCTCCCCCGGTTTATTGATCTAGATTCAGCTGCCTTTGCAGCCCAGAGCAAGTCTGCTGATGACATCATCAAATCGGCCAAATTCCCCTCAGCGTTCGCCCCTGGTCCAGACTACCCAGCAGTGATACAGACAGACTGCTGGTCCTTCCCGATCTCCCATGCTGCCCTAGGTACTGTGGTCATCCATGATGCATCTGTTTCCACAGTCTCATTGCTTCTACCTTAAAGGGGCAGTTCACCCAGTAAATGACACTGTTTGGTGTCATTTACTCGCCCTCATGTTTTTTTCAGCCCTCTTTTAGTTTCTATCTTCTTTTTTTAAGTGCCCCAATTATGCTATTTTAAAAGTTCCTACAATAGGTTTACATGCGTCCATGGTAAAAAAAAACACTTTTAATATATAATAATATACATTGAACATCACCTAATTTCTTAAAGAGTCTGAAAATGGTTCGTTCAAGATCAGTCTCTCTAAACCCCTCCTTTCCGCGAGCCTACTCTGCTCTGATTGGTAAGACAGCCCCATCTGTTGTGATTGGTCTAAACCTTACAGCACATGTCAGAAACAACACCCCAGTTACCATATCTAAATTTCAGCACCAGACGCTTCCTCAGTGCTTGATACACAGTGATACAAACAGTAACGATGGCGTCGGTTTTACCGTATCAATTCCAGCATGAGTCCTCATCCTTTAGAAGTCCATCTAAAGTGGATTTGCAGCACAGAAAACAGAGTCTTCTCAACATGTCGACAACACAAACCAAACTCTTCCAGACCTCAGCTACAACTACAGTGTTTGAGGGTGGGTCAAAGTAGACATTGTTTGTGGGCAGCCAATGAAGACCATAGACTGGCATTGTGCAAATTTGTTACATTGTTACGTAAGTATGTGTCTGGAATTACAGACGACTCATTTTGGCAGTTCAAAATCGATTCTTTCTTTTGGGAAACAATAACTTTGTTGTGTACTTTAATCTTTAAAACTTAAGACCTTTTACATTCACAAACAGCTACTATATGAAAAGGTAATATTCGAAAAAGAATAATATGGGCACTTAAAGAAAATAGTAAATACTATAAGTATTGACATGAAGGTGAGTAAAGTTTTATTTTTGGGTGAACTACAACCTTGCCCTCAAGATGTAAAGCAGATTTAGTAGCTTACTTGTGTATTATGCTAGTATTAATGCTAGTATTAAGTTGTTTCTTCCTGATTTAGGTATTAATAGTTTAATATTCAATATTTTATATAGAGTACTTTTTCCTTAGTTATGTAAAGTTTGTTTATTGTTCATCGTTGTTTCAAATTATTCTATTTTTGCCTTGAAAACAGCTTTTGGTGCTGAATTGGCATAAAAAAAATAGTGTACCATTAAAAAGTTTTCAAACTAAATACTGAGATTGACTTCAAACATTTGTGTTGTCTTTCAGTCCATGTGTTGCTGTGTAATCGTCTGTCTTGATGTAATCCACAAGTGATCATTTTTATTTATTACTGTAGGTGTCAAGAAGTATTAAAAACCTGATGTAAAGTGTGTTTCATCATATAAAATCAGACTAATGAAAGGAGAATTTCACATAGTATAGACTGGCTTTCTGCTCTGTCGTTTACATTAGCTCTCCCCTCCATCCTTTATTTCAGGTATTTGTGTGTGTAAACGTTTCCTACTAATGTGTTTTTATTTTCGTTGTGATGCTCAGGATCAGACGGGAGGAGGTGGTCAAGAGAGGAGGATGAGGAGGAGCTTCAGAAACGCAGACAGATTCAGGAGGAACATCTCAACAAGGTCAGGAACTGAAAGAATGATGCAACACAACAAGTCCAGCTCTAGAACTTGTTCCTGTCTAAATGGCTCCATGTTTCTGATTCCAGATCCAGTCTGGTTTGGGGAAAATGATCCTTAAAGAGGAGATGGAGAAAGAGAAGATCAGAGAGCGTCATGCACGGAGCCTGTCGGCACAGCGCTATGAGCATGGAAGCAGTAATGCTCCTCAGTACAATAGACTGCAAATTAGACATTCATGTTCTGGATCTTGATGTTCTTCATGATTGAGGAACAGGGTTGCGAGCCATTCAAGATTGAACGGAAAATTAAAGGGTTAGTTCACCCAAAAATGAAATTTCTGTCATTAATTACTCACCCTCATGTTGTTCCACACCCGTAAGACCTTCGTTCATCTTTGGAACACAAATTAAGATATTTTTGACGAACTCAGAGAGGTTTTTTTATCCTCCATAGAAAGCAACGTAATTACCACATTCAAGGTCCAGAAAAGTAGTAAAAACCTCCTCAGAAATAGTCCACGTGACAACAGTGGCTCAACTTTAATGTTATGAAGTGACGAGAATACTTTTTGTGCGCAAAAACAAAACAAAAATAACGACTCAGTATTGGCCAACCCTGTACATGTGAGCAGCACAATGCATCCATGTGCTGCTGACGCAGGAGCCGGCCAATACTGAGTCGACGTTCTGACGTAGAATCTGGAAGCACTGAACGTAAACAGCGGATAGAGGAGAGACGAATTTGTTGAATAAAGTCATTATTTTTGTTTTGTTTTTGCGCACAAAAAGTATTCTTGTTGCTTCATATCATTAAGGTTGAACCACTGTAGTCACGTTGACTATTTTAACGATGTCAGATTTCATCAAAAATATCTTAATTTATGTTCCAAAGATGAACGAAGGTCTTACGAGTTGAGGGTGAGTAATTAATGACAGAAATTTCATTTTGGGGTGAACTAACCATTTAATATACAATTCCAACTGAATTCCTGAATTTTAATTGAGGTAGTAAATATGATTCAGAATTTAAGGAATGAAATAGACTTAAGGAAGCAAAAATAATGGAATGAAATATATACTACATTTATTTACAATACATTTTAAAAAGAAATAATATATATACAGTATGTGTGTGTGTGTGTGTGTGTATATATATATATATATATATATATATATATATATATATATAATGTGTGTGTGTGGGGGGGGGGGTGTTGTATATTGTGTGTTTGTGTGTGTGTGTGTGTGTGTGTGTGTGTGTAATGTATGTACATTATTGAACCCAATTTTTTCATGGTGACTTTGTACTATGTTATTACAATTGCAGATCAAAATTCACCCTCTAAAACAGGCTCACTGCCTGGATACGGGCGAAATGGACTGCATCGGGTAAGATCCATTCTTTTGAGGAATCTGTGGGAAATTACTTACTAATATAATATAATATAACAGCAATATCATATAAAATAATAATATAATATAATATAGTAATTACTAAAAAGATATTACACTGTAAACAATTTTTTTAAAGTTGTAAATAAAACTGATTATTGGAGTACATTTTACAAGAAAATACTGTTTCAGTTTTTATACTTTCATTGTGTTACTTGCCATTTCTTTGTAATTATTTGAGAAATTGTGTCAAACTGAATCCCACACCAGTTTTTTTTCACCCAGTGTAATCAACCCAATTTTATTTATTTTTTCCCCCCTAATGTTTATTTTTCTCCAGCCTCAGTCGACTGATTTCACACAGTATAACAGTTATGGGGACGTGTGCGGTGGGATGCAAGGTTAGTTTATCTGTCTTTTAATTTAATTGAACTTAAATTACGTATAGGAATATGTAATGAGAGCAAATAATAGTCAAGTATGTATTGGTCTATGTATTATGGAAGTAGTATAAATGCATGTGGAAAAGTTTTCTCATATTGGCCATTTTAATGAATGAATAAAAACGAATCTTTTTTTATTTTCTTCTTAACAGAGTTTCAGGTACGTAGATATTATTACCCATTTGAATCAGTCTTTGTTTCCATTTATCCTTATTGCTTTCTTATTATAAATAATATGTAATATTCTTTAAAATAATATCATGCTCATAGCCTGCTCATTCAAAGTACATAATGTAAATTAAAATTGAAAGACACAGTTGTCATGGCTCATTAAAGTAGCTAGCTTCATTACCTCTCTCTGTCTATGATTTGTTTCTAGCCCATGCATGATGGCCACCGTACAGCCACCAGAATGGACAGAGGAGTGTCTATGCCTAATATGCTGGAACCAAAAGCAAGTGTAACATTAAACTAGCAAACATTATCTGATATTGAATATGAGTTCAATGATTAGGCTGCTTAGCATCCAGGGAACTACTTGGTCTGAACAGGCCTTAAATCTCGCTATATAGTTACATTACATCCAAGGATGATAACTCTAGCGATAAAGATATAGAGTTATGTAGCTCCGCCCCTTTTCAGCACTCTGCTCTGATTCTGTCTTCCACTTTGTATTTCCACAGCATGAAGGTAAGATCTTATGGATTTATGAATGAACTGCTCATTTTAATATATTCCCGGTCTACTGACATTTATGACTCATGATAACTTTCGTTAACTCTACAATAAGTAAATCCACTTCACCGATGCAATAGAAATATATGGAGCTGCCGCAAAAACGGAAGTTCAAAGACAAAATCTAAAGATACCTGCTTCTAAAAATCAATCTAAATATAAAAGAATAACAGAGTCCACACCACAACTATGAAGGCACAGAGAAATTATATCGTTGGAATCCCTTTCAGAATGATTTTTTCCACCTGAAGAACAATAAAAACATGACAGCCAATCAGAATCCATCCTGCTTTAAAAAGCTTGAGCATTTAAAGCGGCAGACGACAAAACTTGTTATAATAAAAATGAACAGAATGATATTGAGTTATAAAGAGTTTACATTTTTTTACTGATTGATATGCTTCCTTTAAAGGTATATCCATATGAAATGCTCAAGGTAACCAGCCGCAGTCGCTCCAAACTGCCCAGAGATGTGGACAGAACCCGACTAGAGGTAATTGCTCACAGTATATGTATCACAAAACACTACATTATAATATAATCAAGATGCTCTAGGTGATTTTTGTACTTTTTTTTTTCATTTTCCACCTGCATTTCTAGCGTCACTTGGCTCCAGAGATGTTCTTTGAGATCTTTGGGATGGAAATGAAAGAATTCGACAGGTTACCTCTGTGGAAACGCAATGAACTAAAGAAGAAAGCCAAACTCTTCTAACCAGGATATACATCATCTACTCACAAATATTGTATCATACAGCTGTTTACTAATCTTCTGTTAAAGCTATAGCCAGAAGAAAGTTCCATGCTGCAATATTATCATATTATCAGATGTCAGTTTGCAAAAAACAGAGGGTCCAAACATTTCAGATATTTCTCCAAAATTCGCAACACTTTATTTTTTGTGTCTGTTGCTTTAATTTTCCCTCTCTCAGAAATGAGTCTTTCTCTTTTTGTTTTTGTTGGATATCTTGGCAAATCATGTTCATGCAGGTCTAATAATCTGAACCTTTGTACATTTACAATTATAATCCATTTAATTCAGTGTTCCAGTAAAGACTCCTATGTTTGTGTCACTTTTAGTTCAGGGAGGGATTGTAGATGCTACACTGTGTGGGTGTCTGTGTCTTTGTACCTGTTCATGTAAGTTTTGAATGCATTCAAAGAAACTTAATCCATAGTAGCACATATCCATGTATTTACCCTTTATTACTGTACCAGCCTCCAAAACATCTGTAAAATTAAAGGTGAAATGTATAACTTCTGTGCCAATAGCAGCACCAAACAGAACTGAAAAAATATTGACTGCTGTCAAACACTCTAGTTATCATTCCCAGCTATCAGGGAATGTTCTCAGAACTTTCCTAACGTTCTGGCAAGGTTCTCTCAAAGTTATGAACAAATGTTCTTCTCATAACATTAATAGAATTAAGTCTGGTCTTTAGTAATGCTATTAAAACATTAGCACAAAAACAATGTTATTTAAACATCATTCATGGACCTTTTTTCTGAAACATTTTCATTGGACGTTAATCAGTTTTTTAAACATTACTACTTACTACTTTTTTTTAGATGCTTCATACTTGCAAAATGATAAAACAGAAAACATTCCTTTAATGTTTTCTCTAACATTCATGTTTTTTTTTTTAAACATTTAAAAATAACGTTTTCATAACATAATGGGAAATGTTCTTTTGTTAGCTGGGTTGGTTGAACCAAAGTAGTTGGATGTCCCAGTTAGACTTCTCAAACTGGTAACTTTTTCATTTGATACCACTAGTGGTGCAGAAATTATACACTCCATCTTTAAGCTTTCTAAAACTGCTGAATCAATGCTGATGTCCCTAGTATATTGTATATTTAAATAATAGAATACAAAGTTAAGGTAAAAATGAACTGCATTTGACTTTTTTTTTTAAAGAGCTGATACTCACACTGCCAATTTATTATATTTCAATTGTATTTCTACAGTAAAGGACAATATTTCAATGTGCAACTCTCAGTAAAACCAAATGCATTACAAGAGAAAGGGCTCTGTATGAGCTGTAGTCTACAGCTGTTTTTTTTATTTCATCCTCATTAATCAAATCAGGCGTATTATTGTGACGATTTCTTTATGTACACTACGGTACACTGGGCTTCCTATGAAGCTTGTACGTTGAATTATTAGCTGGACCAAATGAAGACATGAAAACATTCTCATTAAACACCACGATCATCTACAGCGACAGGTTTGAATAAAAGAAAATATACCGTGTTTTTCCTGTGTCCTTAATACCACTTTTCCATCCTGTTCTTAAGTCTTGTAATACCACTTTCGGCCCACATCTGCCATGTGTGGTATGATGATCTGGGCCACATGTGGCGTGGAATGATGGCACTTGGGCGGACCGCTCCTGTTTGCCAGGGGTGCATTTCCCAAAGTGAATAGAGTTCAATGGGACTTAAGACCATAACGATACTTTCGGGAAACGCTCCCCAGATCTGAGCCACAAGCAGGCCATAGCAATGCCACATGTCGGCCAAGAGCAAAGAAATAAACCAGAACTGGACTTTATCTGAGCCACAAAATCTTTATATATTATTTATATAATCATCTTAGCATTAACAAGCAGAATCACTGAAGGAAAGAAGAGAACAGAAAAAGAGACAAAACAGAAACACAAGAGCTACAACTGACTTCATCCACAGCCTTAGATGAAATCAACTGAAGATAAGGATTAAACAACTCCACAAACAGCATTACAGCTTCACATATTACTAACTAGATTGATTTTATTTCTGTAATTCATCTACAGAAGTTCTTATTGAGAATTAACAGAAGTTGTTTCTTTTTAAGTCACCATAATGGTGATTGGTGTTTCCATTAGTTGAGCTCTTAACTCTTATAAGTTTTTTTTGTCTGGCTGTTGTGACAGTGTTTGTCAAACACATTTGTAGTAGCAAAGAAAGCTTAAAATGAGATCATATGCTGATTTTTAGCTATTGGTGGCTTTATAATCATCATTGTTACATGTGCATGTGTTTTTGATTGATTGATTTATTTTTTGTCTGTCCTCTAGGGGGCGGAAATGATTTTGTTGTTTGTGTCTTTGTTTTATTAGGAACTGATTTCCTGCACCTGAGGACTGCGTATGAGTTTGGCATAAGAAGCCTCATTGCCATATCTGGGCGGCAGGATTTATGCAGCGTTTTGTTTCGCTCTCTTTTGTTGATATTTTGTCTTCCCCGACTTATTTTCCTTCCACAGTTATGTTTATAAACTTTCTATAATAAATCCCCTATTGGAACAAGCTTTGTTGTGACGTCCCTCTTTTGTGTAATGGCTGTGTCCGTAACAATCGTGAAATAGCCTGAATCACTGATGTCATTTGAATGTAACGATTGTGCCATTAAGACATTTAAATTACAAACCCTGTTTTACTGCAACATGAGATCACACAGCATTACAGAAATCAGTTAATAGATTGAAAATAAAATCCAAGAGAAAAAAAAACAAAAAATTACAATGACAAACCCAGTTATGAGCAATCAGCGTATGGATCTCAACGATGGTGACAAAATATTCAGACAATCAGATCAGCTCTGGACATCACAAGAAGCTACTAAAAGACAGAAGAAAAACCACAGCAAAAAATAAAGCAAATAGAATTAAAGAAAATAATTCTGCTTCATAATTTATTCATGCTTTGATGCATGCTGGGAGTTTTGTACTATTGTTCCCAGCATGCATTGCGGCATGACACTTTTGATTATCACCATTGTTGATATTCATGTGCTGATTCTTGATGCCTTTGTGTGTCAGTTCAGAATTTTTTTTAATCGTCTAACTGATTCTACTGAATATAGCATGATCTCATGTTGTAGTAACAAGGTTTGTAATGTACATGTAATAACTGCACAACATACTTATTAGATTCAAATTACATCAGTTACTCAGGCTATTTTACAATGATTATAAAACCACCAATAGATAACTATCATCATCTGATCTCATTTTGTCTTTCTTTGCCACTGCAAATGCGTTTGACAAACAGACTGTAAGAGTTAAGAGCCCAACTAATGGAAACACTAATCACCATTATGGTGACTTCCAATTACTTTTTTTTTTTTTTTAAACCCCTGTTCATTCTCAATAAGAACTTCTGTAGATTTCTAACAGAAATAATGTCAGTGGTTAGTTGCAGTTTAAAGTTTATTAAAGTTGAGCTGGCAATGCTGTTTGTGTAATGTTTTCTTTTATCTTTAGTTCATTTCATCTGATACACATACACACTTTTCCTTGTCAGATTACTGCAGGTTTTTGGAAATCTAAGCCATTCTAAATAAAAGTATTTGGACGGTGACTGGTGATCTTTTAAATGTAAAATTACATTAATTAGGTGTCGTTTACAACATGGAGAACTGAAACCATTCAGCTGCACGCAAGTTCAAGATCATTTGTGATTTATAGTTTTCACATCTGAAAGAGAGGCGTACGCTCATTTTCTGTGTGTACGTTCATTCAGTGAACCACACATATTCACATCTGCAACATTTTATAAATGAGGCCCCAGTTCTGGTTTATTTCTTTGCTCTTGGCTGACATGTGGATTTTGGTTGAAAATGAAAATCGGGTTGATGTCAAGGTCCAACGTTAGGCAGATGTTGAATCTTGGTTGGAATAAACACACACACAAAAAAGGGAAAAACTGTGAAATCCATGGCAGTACAGGGTGAAACGTTTACCATTAATGGAATTAACGATTGAAGATGTTACAACTGACTTCAGCCTCAGCCTTAGATGAAATCAACTGAAGATAAAAGAAGACATTAATTGCCAACCAGATTTACTTTATTTCTGTCAGATATCTACAGAAGTTCTGTTTGAAATGTTGAGTTTGAAGTCACCATCATTGTGATCAATGTTTGCTTTAGTTGTGCAGTTTGACTCTTGATTAAAGGGCTGTTTATTTGACACCATTTTCAACTACAAGCAAAACTTTTTATGTGTTTTGGCCATTCATTTATATCACTACATGGTTTTGGTCGTCTGAAAATGCAAACTTTTGAAGTTTTTGAAAACCATACCTGGTAACACTTTAGTATAGGGAACACTTAAACTATTAACTATGGCTTTTCCCTCAATAAACTCTTAATTTACTTCTTATTAATAGTTAGTAAGTTAGTTGTTAAGTTTAGGTATTGGGTAGGATTAAGAATGTAGAATAAGGTCATGCAGAATAAGGCAATAATATGTGCCTAATAAGTACTAATAAATAGCCAATATTCTAGTAATATGCATGCTAATAAGCAACTGGTTAAAAGACCCTAAAATAAAGTGTTACCCAATACCATTATCATCTATATCTGTCAACGTGGAAAAAAAAAGGTGTTTTCTGTGAATGTGTGAAACTTTCAATTTATTAGCTGCTATGGGGAAATAACGAGAAGAATATCAAAGTGCAGTAAACTGTGCAAAGGTGGACAGGCATCCGTGAGGTGAGTGCTCTGTAAAAGAATGCAGATATGCGCAGGCGGGTAGTCTTTCTTTATAAAGTGACATCGCCAACTACTTGTCTGGCATGCGTAATACAGCGCTTTTAGTCGTTTGCATGAATCCCTGTGAATGGGGATAGTTTTGATAACGTTGTCATTTGTACAAAGAAAAAACTTTTCCATTTTTAGTACATCATTGTCATGTAAACGTACCCTGAGTGCAAAAATAGCAAGGGAAAATGTGGTCAGGTGATGTTGACAACTTGATGATAAAGAGGTTGTCATTGTCTAGTGGTCTAACACAGTGTGTGTTTTTTTTTTTTTTTTTTTTTTTTGATCATCCAGATGTAATGTTATTTCAGTCTCAAAACCACACAAAACAGACATTCATTAAAATCTCTCAATGGAACAAACCAGACAGTCATTGAAATCTTATGATAAAACAAAATTGACAGTCTTTGAAATCTCATCGTGGAAACAAACCAACTGACATTGAAATCTTGTAAAGGAACAAAACCAACCATCACTGAAATCTTGTAACAGAACAAAACTGACCATCATTCAAATCTCGTAATGGAACAAAAACCGACCATCATTAAAATCTCGTAAAAGAACAAAACACTGTATTGAGATCTCATAACTGAAGAAAACAAATCCAGGCATCACTGAAATCTCATAACCGAATAAAACAGATGTCATTGAAATCTTAAAGGAACAAAACCGACCGTCATTGAAATCTTGTAAAGGAACAAAACCGACCGTCATTGAGATCTTGCAAAGGAACAAACCAACCGCCACTGAAATCTCATAATGAAATGAAACTGACTGCTATTGAGAGCTCCTAAAGGAACAAAAAAGACCATCATTGAAACCTGTAACAAAACAAAACGGACTGTCTTTGAAATCTCATAAAGAAACAAAGGAACAAAACCAACAGTCATTGAGATCTCGTAAAAAAACAGAACTGACCATCATTGAAATCTCGTAAAGAAACAAAACTGACCGTCATTTGAATATTATTAAGGAACAAAACTGCCATCTTTAAAATCTCGCAAAGGAGCAAAACTGACCATCACTGAAATTTCATAACAAAATGAAACTGACCATTGAATCTCATAATGGAGCAAAGCTGATCGTCATTGAAATCTCGTAACGGAGAAAAAAAAAAAAGAAACTGTCATTGAAATCTTGTAACCAAATAAAATCGACTGAAAACCAGCCATCAATAAAATCTTCTAATGAAACAAAACCGACCATCATTGAAATGTCGTAATGGAACAAAACAGACCTTCATTGAAATCTCCTACACTCAAAAAAATAACATGTTGGTCTAACTTAATTCAATTATGACACCTATTTCCACACAGTTGAACTGATTTATTTGAACCTAAGCTAGGTTAATTGTACTGATGAGTAAAATTCATCCCAATTGAATGAGATCACACCAGTTTCATTTGACGTATTCTGTGCATGTCTCCTGAACATAAGTCACTCTTGTTGATCCAACCAGTGCTGTTGCAATTCAGACTGGTGCCCTTGTGCAGAGTTGCGCAAGTTTTCTGCGCTTTTAAGGAAATGGAAAGACCTGTTAGAGTTTAAGTGTTTAATGTTTAGTTATTTTGAACATTTAAGAGAGTTTGTAGTGTATAAAATGTTTTTTTTGTTTTGTTTTGTTTTTTTGTTACCATCCTGGTGAAGAGGTGCGCTTGTGCTTAGGTTGTGAGTAGCTGTTACACACACACATAGCCTACATGTTCCATGACCGTTTGATTGAGAGTGGTAGAATTAATGACTATATGTAGCCTATATAAATGATGTGCCTGGCACTCAAAGTTAAAAAAATAATAATTTTATTTATTTCTATGAAAATGAACTTCCAATACAATTCCTCTTCACATGCTAAGATTAACATTTATAGCATACAAGTGATGGTCAAGTGAAAAATGTTTTATCACTCGCTTTCACAGAGTGAAATCTGTTGAACACAACATTAATTTATTTAATATAGCTACCTACAGCCTACACTTCAGCATAATGGTAACCTCAAAAAGCGACATAACATAAACTCTTTTAAAGGTCAAATATATCTGAACATCAAACTTTAAAAGTTATTTCCCTTAACTAAAAAACACATTAAACAGCACTTAATTTCAACATTTACTCTCCCGATCTATCCCTATGCAAAGCATGCTGGGAACTAGAAATCAACTGCCCAGTTTCAATCAATGCAACATAAATGATTCATGTAGTCCCAACACAAATGGTTTGGGTTAACTTAACATGTTGCAAATTTAATTTCATTTAACATAATACAATTGAGTGTAAATAACAATTAAGTAAAAAACTAAAGATTTGTGTTGGTTCAGCTTATTTTACTTAAATAAACTGAGCAAGCAGCTAGAATATTTTTTTTTTTTTTGAGTGTAAAGGAACAAAACTGACCATTGTCGAAATTTCATAACGAAACAAAACCGACCATCATTGAAATCTTGTAATGAAACAAACCCCACCATCTTTGAAATCTCGCAAAAGAACAAAACTGACCGTCACTGAAATCTCGTAACAAAACGATACCGACCATTGTTGAAATCTCATAATGGAGCAAAGCTCACCATTGAAATCTCATAACGGAGAAAAAAAAGAACTCTCATTGAAATCTTGTAACCAATGAAAACCGGCTATCATTGAAATCTTGTAAAGGAGCAAAACCGACCGTCTTTGAGATCTCGCAAAGAAACAAAACCGACCGTCATTGAGATCTTGTAAAGGAACAAATCTGACTGCTATTGAGATCTCCTAAAGAAACAAAACCAACTGTAATTGAAATCTCATAAAGGAACAAAACTGACTGTCATCAAAATCTTGTTACAGAAGAAAACTGACCGTCATTAGCTACGTTTACATGGAAACTTTTTGATTCAATGTGAATGAATTAATTCTGATTGGTGAATCCGAATGTAGTGTTTGATTTTATCGGATTTAATCTTTTGTCATGTGCACACTGCAGGAATATACAGAGTTTCCCGCTGTTATTGCATACTAACCATCCTCCCTTCTTTGTTTTAAAAAACAGACTTAATATTTATCTATTTTGGGTCCTAATAAGGCGACAATGAGTGGAAAGAGAATTTCAGAATGTCAGGACACTCACCCACGCAGAAGTTCAGAACATAGGGACGTTCCTAAAATGTTCTCTTTTGGTAATGAAAGTGCTGCAGTTCAAGGTTCCTTATATGACTTTAGGGGTTATTTTTATGGTCACATAAGAACGTTACAAAGAGGACATTTGGGACATTAACAGAACGTTCCCACACGGTCCTATGCTGGTCACTAATAACGTTCCCAATATGACATTGGGGGGCATTCTCTTTTCATTATTTCATGGTCGTGCAAGAACGTTACAAAAAAAGACATTTGGGAAATTAACAGAACGTTCTATAGTAATAGTCCTCTAAACAATTTTTTTTTCACACAATTTTTTTGTAACAAATGTGCTTTAAAAACACAGTTAAAAACAGAATTTTGAATTTGAAGTTTTGAATAAAAGAAATAAAGTCAGAGTGGTTTGTTATAAGTGAAGATGCTGAGATCTAGAGAAATATGTTAGTTTAATGTTCTGTTTCTGTTGGTCCTGACTTGCTGTGGTCTTAATTGCTAATTTAATGATTAACTTGACCTCAATAATTAATGTGGTAGCACATTCTAATAAGGGTGGTTTTAGTACAGTGGCTCTAGGACTACCAAATCACCAAAGAAATGTTATCAGCAAGATAGCGTAAAAGCATACATTTCTTGTATATTAGCACACACTGCTGCTCACACCAGTGGCGGAAATCAGGCAGTTTGAACAGCAGAATATGTCGGAGAGCTTTGCTATAGTGTGACTATACTCTACTGTCTACTGCAAAAGAGGTGGTAGCTCATTCTGAGGGACAGTTTGAGCCACTCAGGATGTGCTTCCCCTCCATTGGACCCATTTTAATTTGGCTGCAAATAGCAGTGTGGATGTAGCATTAAATGGCCTAATCCTTGCTCACTTTTGAAGCTAAGCAGGCTCGAGCCAGGCTGTGACGTGGAATGGAGACCTTTTTCTGAAAAAAACTTGATTCCAATTGGAAGATGCTTTAGTGAGGCCAGCAGGGGGTGCTCACTCCCAGGCTTGCATGGCTCCTAATGTCAGAGTGCAGTTATAGGGGCACTACACTGTAAGAAGAACCATCCATTAAACTGAGGTCCTGACTATAGAGTTTTACTATAGTGTGACTATTTTCTATTGCAATACAGGTGGTAGCTCATTCTGAGGGACATTTTGAGCCACTCAGGATGTGCTGCCCCTCCATTGGACCCATTTTAATGTGGATATGTGAAGCAGTGCAGCTGTAGCATCCTATGGCCAAAGCTTGGCTTACTACCAAAGCTAAACTGGCTTGAGCCAGGCCTTGAGTGCAGTGATAGGGGCACATTTGACTTCAGTTGTTTTAATAATGAGTAATGATAACCCTCACAGAAATCCTTTTAAATATTATTTAGAATGTATTTTTAAGCTGATTTCAGGTTACTTACTATTATGTTTCCACACATTTGGTTTCCATAATGTAGGCAAAACCTGACGCAGAGACGCTCTCTCTTGTCGACGCTGTGTATTGATTACATAAGAGTCCATGTAGTGTATGTGGTGCCAGACGGTGATCAATTCTTTGACTCCTGTGTGTCTTTGTAGGTTGGGCTATTAACAGTGCAGTCTTTAATTAAGCTCATTCGGAACAGCAGGGAATGTAATGCTTCTCTATGTCTCTCTCTCTCTCTCTCTGCGTGTGTGTCTCTTTACTAAAGTGAACACACTCCATCCAAGATAACAAATGAAATGAAAAAATGATTATAAATATAATTCATTTAATACAAGAAAAATAATTAATTGTATTGTTGTTCTCTGTAAATGTTAGATAAATTGCTTAGCAATTCTGTTGTAATCAATTATGATTTTTGATGAGTTAAGTCTCAAGTGCAATTTATATAAGTTGCTGCCAATGTAGTGTTCTGAATTGAGGTTTTGTGTGTGTGTGTGTGTGTGTGTGTGTGTGTGTGTGTGCGTGTGTGTGTGTGTGTGTGCATGTGTCTGTCTGTCTTTCTTGATGGCTGGAAAGTATGTGTGTGTGTGTGTGTGTGTGTGTGTTATCTGTCAAATGTTGACCTGGATTAGCAGGAAAGAGCAAACAGATCATAAAAAAGCCATAAAGATGAGGTTCATTGTCCAGAGCAAACCAGCTCAACAAACACCGCTCTCTCATGTGCACTCATTCTGTTGTTTTTCTGTCTACATGCATCTGAATATCTGCTTGTGTGTTGCTTATATATGGATATGCAGATGCCCTTCTGTAAAATTCCTCTATATTTATTGATACACAACCTATCTCTGAGTTTCTTTCCAACTCTTTCTTATGCAGTGAATTGTGAACCCATTGACCTTAGTTCAGGTGGGATCTTGAGCAGGTGACAGAGGTTCAATAAACATGAGGTTCAGTCAGACATTGGTTATGTTCAGAATAGCATTCTTTCATACTATTTCTGCAGTATATAGTACGATGTAAAGTACACTGAGCGCAATATGGTATCTCACAATGCAATGTGCTTGAAATCTCCAGTGAGAATAGATGCAATGATGTAGATTGAGTTTTTTTTTTCCACATTTGATCAGACTTACATGTTAAAACATTATGCAAAATTGAATTAAATGCAAAATAACATCATAGCAAATGTCTGTCTAGACATTCAGACAAGACTTTTTATACTTAAACACTTTTTTTTTTTTTTTTTTTTGCAACAGGTGTCACAGGTGTTTTTTTAACTTGTTTTGTGTCTTATATCTGGCCACAACATCATTAGACTTTCATCAGTGCATTGTTAGTTTCAGAAGAAAGAATTGTTGAAATGAGAAATCAACAATGGGTTTACGTGACATCACAAATCCACATGTTTCACAGAGACAAAAAGTGCCATGCTAATGAAATGTCAGTGGGTTATATGAGCTTTTCACTGTCACCAAGGCAGAAAGAGTTTCCTCCCGTTCAAGTCAAAACTCATGGAGCAGAACCCACTTTCCCATACCCCTCTATTCACGATAATATTCATAACTCTCTGTGAATGTTGACTCTACAACCGGATGAGAAATCCTATCATCTTAATGAATGGGTCTTAATGCAACACAGATTATCTGTTATGTGTTTTTAACGTGTTCTCCTTTGATTGATGACTTTATGTCCTGTTTCAACTTGTTGACTTGAAAATTATTGAAGAAATTATTTCTGCATGAAACACATAGGAGAAGATAGTGTCACGCACAGGCCCTCTTTAATCCTGCTTTTAAGGGTAAAGTGTGCAATATCTATTAGTGCCACAAAATCAATTTGTCAAGTCGCCACTGTAAATAAAAAATCCCCGTAAAATTTACGGAAAAAAACTGGCAGCTGTGGTTGCTAGAATTTTACTGTAATAAAACACAGTAGTAAAATAAAAAAAAAAATTCTGTTAAATTTATGGTGAAAAAAATACACATTTCATTAACTGACATAATATTAGTGTATCAGCTTATTGAAATACTAATATCTGTTTTGTACTTTTGTAATACGCTGACAATCACCAAACACAGTGGTGAAACAAGTAGCTTTTCCAAAAGCTGAAAAGCATAATACTGATACGTAGATGGTGCACATAGTGTCATTCACACAAACGCTAAACACCATCATGGTAACACACATAAAATTTTAAAAATGCAATAAACATTAATTTAACAACATTAGATGTAGCATAAAACCCTTCACTTTTAAATACATGTGTAAACAGGGTCCAAGAGCTGATTATCTCCAGAGTTCCTAACGCAAGTTTCTGGTTTGTCAGTTGGCTTGTTTTCTCTCTGAGGGGGTGAAGAGCTGCCATATTTGTCCTTTGCACCTCAGTGTGGGGCCATCTGATAAAACTGCATTGGTATGTGGCTGTGTTTAAAGAGCAGATGATGATAATGTGGCACTGCAGGAGAGATCTTTCTGAATGTGATCTAAAAGTCTAGTTATTTCTGTCAATTGTAAAGCGATGAGATTGCAGATTTGCACTTTTGAAAACAGTGGGGGAAAAAAGAAAAAGAAAAGAAAAACCTTGATTTAAATCAGTGAAATGTTATTTATTTTCTAGTCTTGTCCAGTTCCAGGTTCCAGTCCTGGAGTTTTGTCCAGGGGAGTTTTATCTTATATTATTTTTCATATATACATACATACATCTTCCATATATATATATATATATATATATATATATATATATATATATATATATATATATATTGGAATTGTAATGTTATTACTAATCTGTAATGCTGCCAGCATTGCAATGTATTTGTGTGTTAATGCTTTATTTCAGACAATTTCAACAACGTTTCTAATATTTGTAATGTAATTTCTCCATATTTGGACATTTTACATCTATTAAAAATGTTAGTGTTTGGTGTCTTTTTTTTTTTTTGTAAGAAATTATTTTATTCAGCAAGGAAACATTAAATTAATCAAAAGTGACAGTAAAGACATTTATATTGTCAAAAGATTTATATTTTCTATTCATCAAAGAATCCTGAAAAAAAAAATCTGTTTCCACAAAAATGTAAGCAACTGATTTCATCACTGATATTAATGATAAATGTTTGTTGCATCACAGGAATAAAATATATTTAAAATTATATATATTTTTTTATAAAATTTTAAAATATTCATATAGACTAGTCATTTTAAATTGTAATAATATTTCACAATAGTACTGTTTTTACTGTATTTTTATTAAATTTGCAGCCTGAAGAGCATAAAATATTTCCAACCCCAAACTTTTGAATGGTAGTCTGTATATATAACTATTTTGATTGTATTTCATATAACTTTGTTTTACATTTTCACTTTCTTTCCCGTAATGTGACTGTGAAGCTGGCTTTACTATTACATTTTGCAATACACACTCACAATAACAATTACTGTAAATAAGGCAATAAATAGTTTAATATAAAAAAAGTAAATACAGGGGTCAAGAGCCCAACTAAAGCAAGTACTGACCACCATAACGGTGACATCAAACTTTTTTTTTTTCAATAAAACATCAACATCTAAATCTTTGTTCATTCTCAATAAGAACCTTTGTATAAAAGAAATAAAGTCTAGACTGTAGTAAGTGAAGATGTTGAGATCTTAAGAGATCTGTTAGTGTTTAATTTTCTGTTGTTGCCAGTCATTTGAATCAAATCAGGAAATACCTGTAAAATAAAAGTATTTTTTAACATTTAAAGAAAATTTTTGTTAAAGTTTTTTTGCACTTTATTTAAATTAGAATATTTTACTTTAATTTAATGGTTTTTGTTTGGCAGCTGTAGCTGCCAGTCATTGACCGTTTTTTAGGGATTTTTTTTTATATTTGATTGTAATAATTCAGAAAATACCTGTAAAATAACAGTGTTTTTCAGTTTATTTAAATTAGGATGTTTTACTTTAATTCTACAGGTTTTTTTGGCTGCCATTCATTTGACCGTTTTATCATTTAACTGTTTTGTTACTGTTTAATTACTGATTATTTTTGTAATTTTACATACATTTGTATGTAATTTAAGAAAACAGAAAAAATACTGAATAAAAATACAGTAAATTTTCTGTAAAAAAAAAAGTGAATTACTGTAAAAAAAATAAATAAAAATAATCAGTTATTTTCCGTAAAATTAGGATTTTTTTTTTTTTTTTTTTTTTACAGTGTAAGCATACTATGTAATTTGAATAGATTAAACTGGAACCTTGTTGAATGTCTTTCCGAGCAACTTTTAACTGAAGTACTCCTGAAGTCTGTTGAGTACTATTGATTATTCTGGATGTAGAAGATGACCACAGACAAACAGTGCTAACACAAATTAAACTCAAACACAGAGTCACTTTTTCACTTCCATAAACCTGGACTGACTGTGCAGCTCATCTTGTAACAGAAAATGGTTGTAGAGTAACAATGGATTAAAAAAAATGGATATAAAAAAGTCACAATTGATTTTTAAATTGATTTCATCTGATGTCTGTAATTGGACTTTTATTGCTGTTGTAAATTATGGCATCTTTAATTAGTGAGATGGGACCAAAGGTCACTGGTAAAATAAGAGGCTTACATTATGACATGAGAGAAGTTTTCCCTAGTAACTCAAATATGGTTAAGCCTCTGTATCACTTGACTAAGACCGCTGACAGTGATACCTCCTTCAGCCAGATGGAGTCACATCTCTGGGTTCATATCTCCAGCCTACTTGAGCTCAACAATCCTTGCCCCTTTATTATCTTCGAATTGATATTTCCCTGTTAAAAAAGCCAGCGTATACTAGCACAAGGCCAGCTCTAATACAAATAAATATCACAAATAATCTCAGTTCACTTTATCTGATTTTTGCTTTTTAACACACACTCACTGGCCACTTTATTAGGAACACCTTGCTAGTACCGGGTTGGACCCCTGTTGCCTTCAGAACTGCCTTATTTCTTTGTGGCACAGATTCAACAAGGTGCTGGAAACATTCCTCAGAGATTGATAGCATCACACAGTTGCTGCAGATTTTTTAAGAAATTATTTTATTCAGCAAGGAAACATTAAATTAATCAAAAGTGCCAGTAAGATTTATATTTTCTATTTATCAAAGAATCCAAAAAAAAAAAAAAAAAATCACTGTATCACTGTTTCCATAAAAATGTAAGCAACTGATTTCACCACTGATATTAATGATAAAGGTTTGTTGCATCACAGGAATAAAATATATTTTAATATATATATATATATATATATATATATATATATATATATATATATATATATATATATATATATATATAATATTCAAACAGAATAGTCATTTTAAATTGTAATAATATTTCACAGTAGTTCTGTTTTTACTGTATTTTTATCAAATATGCAGTCTTGAAGAGCATAAAATATTTCCAACCCCAAACTTTTGAATGGTAGTCTGTATATATAACTATTTTGATTGTATTTCATATAACTTTGTTTTACATTTTCACTTTCTTTCCCATAATGTGACTGTGAAGCTGGCTTTCATACTATTACATTTTTCATTTTCAATACACACTCACAATAACATTTAACAATTACTGTGAATAAGGCAATAAATAGTTTAATATATATAAAAAAACCAAATACAGTATATTGTTGTACAGATAATGAAGAGAGGTATACTGTGTTCACTGGATGATTCCACATCCCAAAGCTGCTCTATTGGATTGAGATCTGGTGACTGTGGAGGCCATTTGAGTATAGCGAACTCACTCATGTCCAAGAAACCAGTTTGAGATGATTTGAGATTTGTGGCGCATTATTCTGCTGGAAGTAGCCATCAGAAGATGATGACACTGTGATCATAAAGGGATGGACATGGTTAGCAACAATACACAGGCTGTGGTGTTTAAACGATTCTCAATTGGTACAAAGGCGGCCCAGAGTGTGCAAGAAAATATCCCCCACACAAATACACAACCAGCCTGAACCACTGATATAAGGCAGGATCCATGCTTTCATTTTGTTTATGCCAAATTCTGACCCTACCATCTGAATTTTGCAGAAGAATTCGAGACTCATCAGACCAAGCGACGCTTTTCCAATCTTCTATTGTCCGATTTTGGTGAGCCCATGTGAATTGTAGCCTCAGTTTCCTGCTCTTAGCTGGAGTGTCTTCTGCTGCTGCAGCTCATCTGCTTCAAGGTTTGATGTGTTGTGCATTCAGAGATGCTCCTCTTCAGACCTTGGTTGTAACGAGTGGTTGTTTGAGTTACTGTTGCCTTTCTATCAGCTCGAACAAGTCTGGCCATTCTCCTCTGACATCTGGCATCAACAAGGCATTTTTGCACACAGAACTGCTGCTCACTGGATATTTTCTCTTTTTCTGACCATTCCTTGTAAACTCTAGAAATGATTGTTGGCATCAACAACAATGCCACATTCTAAGTCACTTAAATTACCTTTCTTCCCCATTTGGATGCTGTTTGAACTTCAGCAGATCATCTTGGCCATATGCATAAATACATTGAGTTGCTGACATGTGATTGGCTGATTTTTGCATTAACAAGCATTAACAGGCATCAATAATTGAAGAGATCACTGAAAAGCTCAGCTAATCAATCAAGTTAGAAATATTTTCAAAATGCCCATTCAATATATCCACCAGCAGTGTTGCCAATTTAGCGATTTTGTCACTAGATTTAGCTACTTTCAATTGTTGGCAACACTGTCCACCAGTGACTGAACACTAGCTGTTTCCTCTCAGAATGGTGTTCACCTCATCACAATCATCTCTGTTTATCTTCTCTGGAAAACACTGTTAGCAGCCAGTTTATAGCCAGGTGAGAGTGTATGCTAAACCTAAGGTGGTAAAGAGCTGTGGATGATTTAATGAATGTTTTTGCTTGTGTCTACAACACTGACCTCATGTTGCCATTTAAGACTGATCTCATTAACGGTATGTTGCCTATGTATGGTAGCTAAATACTCCTGACACGTTGGGCTAAAGGATATCTCACCTCAAGCTTTTGCTGTCTCAGAGCATATATATTCTAAATCAGGCAAGATTAAAGCAAGCATGTACAGGATTGTGCATAGTCGGATAAAAATAAACTGTACTATTAGTGACCGAATCCACTAAAACTATTACTAGCTGAGCTACTAACGCCTGACTAATGAGAGATTGGTGCGCTGATTACCATGCAAACTTTTTCATTGAAGAAAACATAAAATCAAAACCTTAAAACACTTTTTTTTTCTTCTTATTTTTCATTTAAAACAAGATAAATATACTTTAGAAGCAACACGGCATAGTTTTCATGTATTGTATTGTGCATTTTGTCTTACTGCACTGGCATGTTTACTAATTTTTAACTTGTTTTTTTTTTTTCTTAAAACAAGAAAGAATCTGAGGTTGCAGTAAGACAAAATATTCTACAAATTATTTTTAAAAGTTGGAAATAAAACAGATTATTGGAGGACATTTTACAAGAAAATACTTTCACTCTTTCTAATGAAAAATTACACATTTAATTCAGTGTGTTTCATGCTGTTTCTTTGTAATTATTTGTTGAATTTACTTGCAGTGAAATTGTTTCAAAGTAAATCCTACACCAATTATTTTCAGTGTACACTCATATTAAATGAAATGAAAATGTATTCAATTAAATTCTGTTTTAATTAACTAAAATTAAATGTATTTATTTTAAAGTCCTAATATCTTAGGCAATGTTTTGCTTCATTTATTTGTATTTGTTTCAAAGATTTTTTGATAATTTCATTAAAGATTAATATATTAAATTAATAATTAAAATAATTTTTGTTTTTATATTATTTATTTTATTTTTATTTAGAGAGTGAAGATATCCAATAATGGGAAAATATGTCCTAAATCAGTCAATGTACCGTTTTGTCATATGCTCACACCCAATTCTCAGCATTCTTTTTACTTTTATACTCGACTGTACTATAGGCTTTAGCACTCTGTAAATGTGTTCTTCTAAAGCCTCCATTGTGGGTTGCCATGGAGAATGTGCCTTATGGTGCAGGAAGTGAGGGGATTTGTCCTCTGACTGTTTGGACAGGGGTTCCTGCTGAGATTCCAAACTGCAAGCTGTGATTCCAAACACCTTTTGAATAAAAGCTTCAGTGCATTTACAAAGGCGAGAGTTGAAGCGCAGTACCATGTTTAGATTCACTGTAACATGAAAATGCAGGGCCATTCTTTGTTCAGTAGAAATTTATGAATGCCAAATGTCTCTGTGAACGACTTTGTAACCTAATGTGAACTACTGTGCTTCGTACGCATGTGAGAACAAAGCTGTTCATGAATACGGATTTCTACACAAACTGGATGAACAAAATTCTGGTATTGGTTCCTTTATGTCTCTCTTATTTAAATTTCCTTTGAATATTATAGAAAGGAAGAGTGAGATTTTATCATGCAGGTTTCTGTTATACCCCGACATCCAGCAGATGGAATTGTAATAACAGCAGGCGAGCTGAGGTTAATCAGCTGTCAGTCTCTTTCTGGCCTGTTTTTACTCTAGCCATAATGTGTTTTACAGAAGAAGAAAAAAACATGTTCTCCCATTACTGTTACTGTATCATTACACAAGAATGTGTCAGATCAGCATGAAATGGACATAACAGTTTCGGGTACTGACCCTCCGTGTGTGAATATAAGAAATAAAATTATTATTATTCATAATATTATTGGGGACTTTTATGTCACAGTGGTTGATTTTTATTTTTTTTTGTCACAGGGATTAAATATTTTATTTTTTAAAATCATGCCTTCATTTACTTTTTAGGTAACACTCCACAATAATGTTTCATTAGTTAATATTAATTAATTAATTAAAAGATTACACTTTATTTTACAGTGCCATAGTTACATTGTAATTACTCAAATAAGTACTGAGTACTATTAATTTGGTTTAGGGTTAGTTACTTTATTACTTATTATAGTAAGTACATGTAGTAACATGTAACTTTGGCACTGTAAAATAAAGTGTTACCGCAACTAAGAATTAAAAATACTTCTACAGCATTTACTAATTTTAGTTAATGTTAATTTCAGCATTTACTAATACCTTTAGTAAATTACCATTTGTTTTTTAGCTTAAAACATGAAAATCCATCATAATAATATGGATAATGATGATCTAAACTATAACTATAATTTTGTAAAATAACGTAAACTAAGCAAAATTATGCAAAAATATTAACATATTCATTTTAAAGTTTGTTTTAATTTGTTAATATTTTTAATTTGTTTAATGGCATTTATTATATTTATTATTATTATTACTATCGTGCACTTTTATTTGTTTGATTTTTATTTAAGCAAACATATTGCAAATTAGATTTTTTCATGCTTCATCATTTATTTAGCTTTTCTTCAAATGATTTCTATGTGTAGATTTTATTTTACACTTGACACTATTCTAGCTTAAAATATTAAAATCATCATCTCAAAGATCATTGTTTACAATGTTTAAAATGTTTACAATGAGATGATCTCAACTGTAAAAGTAATTATGTCAAATTATGTGAAATATGTAAAATTATGCAAAAAAGAGAAAATGTATTTGTTTAATTGTAATTAGTTTACATAAAAATACTAGCTTTGAAATTAGCAAGACAAAAAGTTGATCATTTTATGGTTAATGTTGTTTCTACCCCTGTTATTTCCGTCACAAAATAAATGTTGATTTAAGATGTGGCTGAACATTTGTTCATGACGGTTTAGGGGAAAACAAAACAAAAATTCTTGGAATCTACAAAATAAACAAGCTAATTAGAGTATGAAAATTGTTTGGAGTAGAGTTTAAGTCCACAGGACCAAAAGTACTATTGCACACTGTAAAAAAAATCATTTACATGATTTATCACAACATTTTTTCTTTTGTCAAATCAACTTCAGTAATTCATGTGGTTCAGATAACATAATATTTTGAGTTTCTATTCATTGGATTAACTCAAATTTTTAATTTCAATGAACTCAAAATTTTAAGGCAACCGGGTAACTTACTTTTTTAAGTTAAACCAACAATTCTTTTTTTACAGTGCAGGTATTATAGAATGATGTAGTTAAGATTCAAACTAATGTCTGATTTTCTGCACTATACTCTAACACACCTGTCTGCTCTTTCTGTGTCTTTACACACCACATTAGAGCCTAGTCAAACAAGACTCTGTTGGCTGCACTCAACTTCCATGTCACAATGAAACACTTTCTACAAGTATAGAGAGCTTTTATGTTGTGTAGCTGTAAACATCGATTTGCATTGACTGACGTTTGTCTTATCAATCAAATCATTTTTGTTATCCATCCATCAGTGCTTGAGTGCTTGTATCCACATGTGTGTGTGATAGGCTGTGACCCTACAATGAAAACACATGTTGAGAAAGACTGCAGGAAGTTGATGAATGAGAGCTCTTCCCTCATGACCCCGTGACCTGAACTCCCGCTACACCCTGCAGGTACCTAGTCTGAGGTCATCACAGGATTTTACAGCCAAACCCCACCCTATGAGGTCAGTGGTCTTTACCGTTGACAAAGTTCCCTCCCGCAGGGCAGGTGTAAGGTACAACGAGTCTGAAATTCATTGGATGTGGAATTTCAGATACAGACAGGCAGAATCTGCTCAATTTAATAGGCCTACACCTGCTCACGCCTCACTGCACATGTCAGTTAGGGTAGATATGTTTAATTTGAAGCAAATGAGGCTGCAAGTCTGTTCAGTGAGCGTGTGCATGTTTTTATGATTTATGAGGACACAAATTTGTATAATGACATGGGTATTACACTGGTATTACGACATAAACATGAAATATTTCATGAGTCCTCATATTTAAAATAGCTTTAAAAACATACTAAACAATATTTTATTAAAAATGTAAAAATGCAGAATGTTTTCTGTGATGGGTAGGTTTAGGGGTAGGGGTAGTGTAGGGGGATAGAATGTACAGTTTGTACAGTATAACCATTATGAGTGTCCTCACTAAGATAACAAAACAAACCTGTGTGTGTGTGATAAGGATGACCATCAGCCAGACTGACCAGACTCTGAAACACTGAAGTATAACTGACCTGATGTGCTCTTCGCCCTCAGGATGTGCCACAGTTTTGACCTCTGTCTGGTTTATATTACTCTCTGAGGTAGTTTACTCAGATGAATCACCTGCTGTCTGGACCATAGTCTGACTGACCACTAAAGGCTAATGAAGGGTGAGTACAGGTGAGAACAGGAAATGCAGTAAAAGTGTGGAGGAAATTACTACTCTAATGAACATTTTACATGGTAACGCTAGTGTTCTGAAAAATAACCAGGGGTGCCTTCTTTAATCTAATTTAATTTAAATCTTATATGGTCAACTAATCTTTTAAAGTCAAATAGTAAGGTAAACTAGTTGTTTAAATAAATCTATTTTTTACTTTCCTTCTCTGAAAACTATGGAAGCCCGTTTCCGCCATTAAAAAAAAAATAAAAATTGCGACTTTTTATCTCAGAATTCGGACTTATCTCGCAATTCTGACTTTTGCGAGTTATAGTCACAATCCTGAGATATAAACTCGCAATTGCGTGATATAAAGTCACAATTCTGAGATATAAACTGCAAACTAACTCGCTCGCAATTGTGAGAAAAAAAGTCCGAATTGTTAGAAAAAAAGTCACAATTCTGACTTTTTTTCTCACAATTGTGAGTTATAAAGTCACAATTCTAAAGAAATAAACTCGCAATTGCATGATTTAAAGTAACAATTCTGAGATATAAACTGTCAATTGCTAGAAAAAAAGTCACAATTGTGAGAAAAAAAGTCAGAACTGCGAGAAAAAAGTCAGAATTGTGACTTTTTTTCTAACATTTCTGACTTTTTTCTCACAATTGCGAGTTATAAAGTCACAATTCTAAAGATATAAACTTGCAATTGTATGATTTAAAGTAAAAATTCGGAGATATAAATTCGCAATTGCATGATTTAAAGTCAGAACTGTGAGATATTAACTCGCAATTGCATGATATAAAGTCACAATTCTGAGATATAAACTCGCAATTGCTAGAAAAAAAGTCACAATTGTGAGAAAAAAAGTCAGAACTGCGAGAAAAAAGTCAGAATTGTGACTTTTTTCTAACAATTCTGACTTTTTTTCTCACAATTGCGAGTTATAAAGTCACAATTCTAAAGATATAAACTAAGTAAGAATTGCGAGAAAAAAAATTTCACACAATTGTGAGTTTATATCTCACAATTGTGAGGGAAAAAAAGTCAGAATTCTGAGATAAAAAGTCGCAATTACTGTTTTTTTTTTTTTTTATTTAGTGGCGGAAACGGGCTTCCATAGAAAACTTCCATGATAAAATACATCCCTTTAAAAATTGTGCATTGTGTCTAGCGCCTTCCAAAGAGTTGTGTTTAAAAAGTCAAAACTGTCTAACGGTCAACAACCCTTGCATTCTGATTCATTCCATTGTGCTCCATTAAGCTGTTTTTGAAGCATAATTATACAGGGCTTCCTTAAGAGGATTAGTTGACTAGTTAGTTGACATCTAGTTAAACTAACAGCTGATTGGTTGGTGAACATCATTTTACAATAGTAAAAATAACTGTGGTAACCCTGTTACTTTTGCTGAAATGATTGTAAAAGCAACAAATTATGATAGCATTGAAGTGCATTGTATTGTGCTTTCTAATACATATATTCAGTAATTTGCTATGCTATTCTGTCCATTAAAAACCACATGATAAGAGTAATAATACATTTCTGCAATGTGTTCATTGTTGAATCTTAATGATAAAGTGCCTGTAAGCAGAACCACATGTGGTTCATATTAATCAGCGTCCCAGGTGATGAGATCAGTGTTGGGTGAATTTCCATTTGCTGGATGATAAGATTAAGTTGATTTGTAGATGAATAGCAATATATATTTTAAATGACTGATTTATTGTTAATGCTATTGATCATGTCCATTGATATTTATTTTAGATTACACTATAGCAGACTGGTACCAGAGTTTAAAGAAAGCCGCTGGCCTGATGCCAGGGCATGCTGGGAGCCCGTGCAGGGGAGACGCTCTGACGCCATCCTGCTGAGATCCGGTAGGATTACTGTTTACATTGAGGTCCATGGGAAATGGCTTTCATTGAGGGTGTGTGAGCTACAGTGCTAAGTCATACGCACACACTGTAATCCCAGAGCCATTAACCGCTGCGTGTGATGATGGATAGACTCTGTCTAATGAAGCATAATTGACTCCAGATGTGTGACTCATCCGGTGTGTTTACTAATGGATCACTCACACAAACACAATACACAAAGAACAATAGCAATAAAGCTCCTGATGCATTGCATTCTGGGTAGATTGAGGACATCGTTGCATAATCATTTTGATGACACCTGAATTCAACATTAATCAAGTGCAGGATATTCAAATCAACCGTTTTATGCAGACTGTAAATATTAGTCAGTTTCCACAAAAAGCACTTGTATGCAATGGTCTTATTTAAAAGTTTTTGAATGTCATTGAATTATATGACAAAATATCAAACCAAGTGGCATTTTGGAATTAAATATAACACAATTAAACTTTTCTAGTAAAACATTTAATATTACAATATTATTATTATTTTGTTGTTGTTGCGAATTATCCTCTCAAGTGTAATACTTTTTGGGGCCACTGTAAATAAACCTTAAAATTCATAAAGACATTGGGGACAAACCTTCTAATCAAACTAGTGTATGTATATTATACCATGGCTAATATTTATATGAAATTAAATGTCTATATGAATGGAAATGCCTTTGATAATGAAGGTCTTGTCTATGAATGTCTTAGCTGAGGGCATTGTGTTGTGTGCAGAAATATTTTATGTTTTATGGTCTGCTAATTTCATATCATCTCCTTATGTGTTTTAGAACCTTATCTGAGTTTAAGAGAACCTATTCCACAGCTGTTCTGCACCTGTTCAGGCTCCTCAATAAACCTTTATTATAACCTTTGAGGATTCATTTCACTGTATCATCGATAGAGCAATAAAAATTGCCCTTAAAGACATATGATACGGCATGAGGATTTGTTGCGGAAATAAAAGTCAACCTGCAAGCATAGCAAGCTACATGAAAGCAAACGATCGGAAAAGGGAAGTCATGTATATTGTTCCCTTGGGAGCATCAGTTTCATTGACTATGAGGAGCAGGCTTCAGCATGGTTAAACAGCTAAGATACAGTATACTTAAACAAACCAATAACCCTTAGTTGCAGTTGTGTGGACAAAGTACCAATCAAGTACTTAAGTAAATGTACAGATCCTCCAGTATAAAAGTATAAAAATAAGTATAAAATTATAAGTACTTATTTTGAGTAAAAGTACAAAAGTAATTGATTTTTAATGTACTTAAGTCGATGAAGCATGTTTATTATATATTCTAGCCAGTAGTCATCAGCAATAATAAGAAAGATTAGTGCAGACATTTAATATGTATTGATCTGCAAATAATCTAACCTGGTTAATTTTATTATCAAACCTTATCATATATTACTTATTATACTCTTTTTCAGCAGATTTACATAGTTCACAAATAACTGCATGACAGTCATGATTTTCATTTGTAATAATCAATATGCCTGCTAAAATTCAGCATTAGTAACTTGCTTTTTACATAATTTGAGCTCTACTCCGGGTTCACTTTGACCAGATAATTTACTGCAATCGGATCAGTCAGATTTGTGAATGAAACGTTCAGTGCAATTTATGAACCAGTTCACCAGGTTAATTGGAGAAAATCGTCTCATTCACGAATCAGACATTGCTATTTTGTATCAGGTTGGGTACTGGATGGTGATTTCTTTGGTTTGTGATAATGAAAAATATGTTTTTAATAAAAAAGTGGAACAAAATGTATGATATTATGCTTTGGAATGGAGTGAAGTAAAATAAAAATACTCTGATAAAGTACAAATACTTGAAAAGTATACTTAAGTACAGTAATGAACTAAAACTTCTTTGTTACTGTCCACCACTGCTAAGTTCTAAACTTTGGCATGTATAATAGTGACCAAAGGTGATGTCCTGCCTAGGAAAATTGACATCTTAACCCCTTATTCAAATATTATTAAACATATGTTATTTTGTAAGCATATTGTGTAGTTGTGGTTGGAGTCAGTTGTTTTATTTGTGATAACGCAATGAAATGTCAAATTGTGTGAACATGTAATTTTTGGCCAGGCTGTCATACAAAGAAATTATGAACACATTCAAAAACAAGAGAGAACCAACGAATGGTTTATTAACTGATTATGTTGTTATAGCCAATGTATGCTTTTTCCTGTGATCTTTATATATATATATATATATATATATATATATTTGTTTTTGTTTTTTTTGTTTTTTTTCCTCATATTTTTATGGTTTAACCAAACTTGTAGGGTCAATAAAAAGAATAATCTTTCACTTTTGGCCACTACTGTAATTCGTCTCACACCATTTGTGGTAGACATGAACGATATCTCAAATTGTGGCTTGTGTAAAACTTACAATAAGTGATCAAACTTACAATTTTAGCCTGGAAGACAGTAAAACATGCACCTAGCAACCACCTCTCAACATGTTAACAACAACTCAAAGCACCTTAGAATTGTGGCAGCGGGTTTTGCACAGGCAAGCACCACTCGCATATAATTCACAAGCGAGGTTTGTGAGAGAAGCCCGTCTGAGCTGGATTAATGTGTAGCAGCAGATGTTATGCGTAATGCTAATAAGAGGGTTTTGTTTTGAGGGGATGAGGGGAGATTTGCCGGTATGTTTTGAATTTCCCACCCATGCAGCTCTTTCTAAAGTCTTTCACGTGTATTACTGACAACAGAGAACAAAGAAGTCTTATCTGCTGCTAAGAGAGTGTGGATTGTCTTTCTTTAACTCTCTCCGTCTCTCTTTTCTCACTGTCCTCGTTTTGCAACTGCTGCAGTGTGTTGTGCTTTTAACATCCATCAATCAGCTGTCGCATGCCTCATGTCAACACTGTGCTAATGGCAATGTCTTATGGGTTTTATGGCCAGAGCAAAGTATCCACAAAATGTTATCTGTTCAGGTATTTATGGGACATAATGAAAAAGTCAAATGCAAATCTGTCTTCAAACACTCACTTTAGAGCAAAATGACATTAGCAAAGAGAAAAGATGAACAGATATAGTGGAGGATAGAAACACATGCAATAAACTTATTAAGCTTGCGAGCCTCTGAGCTGCCTATCATACCTGCAGTTTTTGAATTTGTTTAAAGGAAGTTTTTAGCCAAAATTAACATTCAGTCATTATCTGCTGTCACTGCTAATTGTCGTTATATGGAAAAGAGCTGTGTTGAATTTTTCTTTTCAAAATATATTTTTTTGTCTGTTCCACAGAAGAAAGAAAGTCATAGAGGTTTAGAATTACATGAAGGTGAGTCAATGATAACAGAATTTTCTTTTTGGGGCATAAACTATTATATTCTTTAAAGGGGTACTTCACCGCTGGCAAAATTGGCTTTCAATAAAACTTGGCTGCCTATACAGTACAAAGGCGGGGGTACAAAATGAAATCGTTGCTACCTGACTAGAGAAAAAAAGGCAGTTGTCTTCCCTTTTGCCAAATAGATAGGAAAACTTCAACACCTATAATGCACTGGGCATGTTGTCGTCCAAAGCCACTCCCACCAGTTTGCTATGGATATGCTTAAGAGTCAAATACTGCCTTGCTTTAGTAGGAAATACTTCTTAGCAAACTTTTAGTCATAATGGTGTCGATTGTTGTATTGTATTGTTCCCAGGTGCAAAAATCCAAAGAGTAAACGTTTAGTTGCCATAGTGTTCCATTTTTATCATAATGCTGTTTAAAGAGTAGACATAGTACGATACAGTTTCCAGTGATAAACCTACTCTTACAATAACTGTTCTGTTAATAACCCTTTGTAGATCCAACTGTCCATGGGCGGGGATACAAAAATGTGGAAGTATAATCTGTACTTTTGCTGACAAATCTCAGTCCAGGTAACACAGAGTAAACATTATTCATTTACACATACTACTGAAATTGTAACAATAAAAAGTGGGTTGAAAATTGGCAAAGTTACACTTTAAATGTGAAAATTTACCTTTAATGCTTCAGTCTAAAGCCTTTGATTGATGTCTAGCTGAAATGACAAAAATAAAAGTTATTTCTAACAGATTCATGGAAACTGAGAGATTTGCAGCCATTACAATCATGTGTCACCTCAGCATTGATTCACTCTGGAGCAAGAACGGAATGGAATGGGCCACACAAGGGATCACATACGCTGAACTCTCACCTCTCCAGGTGACCTCACATTTGTAGATGTTACCACCAGCAATGTTGTCTAAACATGGCATAGTGATTAACTAAAAAATAAATAAATAAAAATATATGAAAGCATTTTAATTCTGAATACCCAATGTAACAGAAATGTTGTTTGCCTGAGTGAGTGACCATTGTAACATTAGACTTCTGCAGCGTTTTCTTTTTGGATCACAACTGGATCATCTTAAAAACATAATTAATTCAAAGTTCTGTCATATATTGTACAACTCTAGATGGCACAGGCTGATAGGTCCTTAACTCAATCTGCTTGCAATCACATCATTCTCTAGGGCACAGCTGATTGGTTCCTGCTGTATCAGTAGCCAATGAGCTCACTGCTTAACCTTCAAATAGTTGGTCAGCATTTGCTGTAGCAGTTGCAGTGCACTTTCAGAAACCCTCCACCTTCCCCAGTACCACCTGTATAGAGGGGATATTTGTTTTTAAAGACCCTACAAGTTTGATTAAACCATCAAAATAATAAAATATTTTATTTATCTGTTTTTTTATATATATATTTTAAATATGAGGGAAGAACAAAACACAAAACTTGGTTATGGTATTTATCTGACAAAATTATTAGGCAAAAAAAGCAA
Organism: Hypophthalmichthys molitrix; assembly: GCA_037950675.1. NCBI lineage: Eukaryota > Metazoa > Chordata > Actinopteri > Cypriniformes > Xenocyprididae > Hypophthalmichthys > Hypophthalmichthys molitrix. The sequence continues at coordinate 24,047,877 of CM075504.1, forward strand.
TCTGCAGTTACAGGTTCTATTTTACTATGCAAAAAAAATGCATAAAAACAAAAAGCTCACAGAAAAAAGCATACATTGACTACGACACAGTCAGTTATTATTATTTAGTTGATTCTCTTGTGTTTTTTCATGTGTATATAATTTCTTTGTATGACAGCCTGGACAAAAATATATGCACAATTTGGCATGTTTCATTGTGTTATCACAAATAAAAGCACAACTACACAATACAAAATACTTACTAAATCTTTAACAAATATTTTATAATATTTGAATAAAGTGTGAAAATGTCAATTTTCTGAGGCCACATCACTTTTTGCAAGCTTAAATAATGTATTAATTCAAAATTAAATATAAACTTATTAAAATAAAATATATGGTGTAAAATATAAGACTATGCATTTCTGTATAATCAGCCATAGAAATTCTATTTAAAATAAAATTTTGCCAAGATATTTTTTTTTTGCAAGATTCATCGCATTTATATAAAAATAATTATAGATTCCTGAATTTATTGATTTCCCTGTCACACCACTTATTTACCTTATAACAACAGTGAACTGTCACTTTAAATGACATATTGAAGAGGAAGTGACATCATTAGTCCACAAGTTCACATTAGCAAAATATAATTTGTTTGTCAACCATGACATGTCCAACTGTCATCTACAATTAACAGGGGGAAATATTTAATTTAATCAATTATAGAAAAGTCATGTCAGGAGATGAGATTGGGAGATGAGGTTATGACAGAAGTGGGATCCTAAACAGCCAGCAAGAGCCCAAAATCAGGACATGTACCAACATGCCCCAATTTTGGTAAGAAGATGCCCACTCATGCTGCACTCCTCCAGTGAGACACTGAAAAACAATTCTAGAGAGAGACCTGTGACCCAGAGGAGATGATGTTGTCCTCTATAACAAGCACTAAACACTGAACACTAGGTATAAAATTTAATTGGATATTCCCTAAAGTTTGAGCAATGAGCTTGTAGGTCAAGCTGTTTTGGTTCACTTATTCCTTGAAGGTGATAAATAGAATGTGCTTTTTTTCCCTTTGAGTAAACAGAGTAATGATGCTCAGTGGTGTCTGAAGGAGTGGGAGGAGAACTCAGATTCATCTCAAACCGAGACGGCAAACAAATGAAAGGTCAGCACCAATGAAACAGTATTTGCTGTTGTGAGGATGGCATAAGTTTGATTTCATCATTGATAATTGATAAAGTTTTGTTGTTGCCATGTGTGTGTGTTTTTTAACCCTTAACATTTTTTACCCTCTAAACTCCATAAAGGGTTTCCAAATAAACAAAAGAAAGTATGACAATACTTTTTTTTTTACACATATATATGTGTGTGTGTGTATATATGTGTGTGTGTGTTTTACATATTACATACATATAATATTTTTTTTTTAATTGAAAGAAGTCTCTTATGCTCACCAATGCTGAATAGCGCTGCACACTATACCAGTAAATTGCACATAATTTTATGATATTGTCACTTTGGCATCCTTTACAAGTACGTCTGGTGGTATCAGTATAATCAGAAAATATAATGTGTGGGTAATTATGAGGCTTATCGGTAATTGCTTATGGTCTTCGAGTAGCCTGGTTTCTCAACCTGGGCAGATGATCTACAATGATAAGATTCCTGGTATCGGTTGTTAACCTCACTGGCATTTGAAACTCTCAACAGCTTGTCTAGAATGCATATGAATTAAGATTTGCTCTCTCACGTTTATTCATCAGAGACCAGCGATAAGATGTTGTAATTAATGTTCCATCGAAAGGGGCAAAAATAAGGGGTTCTTGGCATTTATAGAGATATGTCTGTACTATCCAACCCCGACCTCAGTCAGGTTAACAACATACCGATTGTTCAGCTGACGAAACATAATTATGGATTTTTAAAAAATCCATAAAACAGTTTTAAAAGTTGTTAAAAATTTAAATCTAGGACCTTTTCACAGTGCTTTCCATTGTAAAGACTGTAAGTCTATCCCTCACAGCCTTTTTTTCATCCACGTATGGCATCTAACCTGACTAAGGTCTATTCTACCTGTGGAGCGCAGTACCAGCTAGTCACGGCTTACTTTAGACATGTTTTGCTGATATATTATAATAGGCATATACAATTTATAAACATCAAGAAAGAGGATGATTACACTGCTGACATGGCTCTAATGAATGCTTAAATCTGATTGGATAATTGCAGCATTCTGCAGCCAAATATTTTCGTATAACGATACTAAACCCTATAATTTTCAACCTGTGCCTTTCATGTCTCTTTTGTCACCCTGCCCTCCTCTCATAAAATAAAAAAATTAATTATATAATTATTTTATAAAAGCATTTATTTATAAAAAAAATATGAAAGAAAAAAATATTTAAAAAAAATATTAAGACAACTAATTTCTTAGTTCATTTATTTATGTGCAATTTTTTTTTAATTTATTTTATTTTTTATAAGTAGCTGTGTAAGTGGGATAATGCATTAAAATGCATTATCCTATTACCTTTGCTGTTGTTCGAAATTCACATTATCTTGTGAAAGTTTTTTTTTTTTTTTTTTTGGCAAAGTAGGACTGACACAGAGAACCCAATCAACTTTAAATAAAATATGTCCAAATTTAATTCAGACACTTTATTTTCATTAGAAAAGTGTCATTCATAGGTGACAAGCTCCAAAGTCCATTAGGACTTGAGTTGTCTTTCATGCCATGTCATCATAACAGCACTTCCAATGGTTTTATGACTTCTGCCTGGGCAAACGCTCTCACACATGCAGGAGGAGATACAGGAAGGGAGGAGAGAGGTGTCTGACTGAGGCAGTTCTCCTCAAGAGAGATGAAAAGACACCTCCTGCTGAGTCTGAGCTTATTGTCTGCTGAAGTGTTATGGATGTAACCAGGAGTGTTGAAGCTCCAATAAAAACAGTGTCTGTCTTTGTCAGGCATGGCTTTTAAGATGCTTTTAAAAACAAAAACAAAAAAATCTCCTTAGTTATCACTCCTGGCAGAGCAACAACCTAACCTGAACTGTTTTATCTTTTTCAGAAGAATTGCTACATTCATTAGTGGTAGGAAGTTTCAGAGGAAATCCTGATTGAAGCTTGGGAGGAAATCCTAATTGTTCCTCTTCAATTCCCAATGTTACCTCAGAGACACGGTTCGAATTCATCAACCAGTGTGGAGCAGAATGATTTGGTTAAACCACAGCTCTCTGAGGCATATCCTTTATTTCCTCTGAGTATTCTGTTACCTTAAGACCTTAGGTGGTTTGGAGGACAGGAAAGACCATCTGTTCTTCTGCAGGGTCTTTGATGTGGTCAACACCAGCACATAAACCTCATTTTAACACTAGGAGACGAGCCTTTTCTGTTTCCCACAACAGCAGTGGAAAAGGCTTTCTGAACTCAAGTCAAGAATTACTATTATTATTGCACATACTCAAGGTTAAGGATTAAAACATGTCTAACTCTATGTATTAAACTTTGGTGTGTAACTCATCCCAGATTTTTTGTGTCACTCAAAAGATCTAGGAACTCCCAACAACCTCCTTAGCATCATGGCAGCAATTTTGCATTGGCACTAATCACATTCTCTTCAGAAAATGTAAATATGTAGTTATTTCAAGACCCCATGATATCAATATTGGAGTTTTGTGGCTTCTAATCCACATCTTGAGTTCAGTTACAGTCTCTCTGAGTTAGTTTTCAGGATTCTTTGATGAATAGATTCATAAGAACAGCATGTCTTTACTGTCGCTTTTGATCAATTTAGTGCAACCTTGCTGAAAGTATTAAATTGACTCCAAAATTTTGAACAAACGTAAACCACAAAAGTGATTTTTACTTACTTACAAAATGGACCACAGATATTGCTGACTCATTTTACACTCATGGCCATTCAAACATTTCTGTCCAATCAAATGATCTCTAGAATGACAATGTTCCTCCTTATGCTATCCACCATTGATAAAATGTACAGAATTACATTTTCAGATGCTATATTAGCTTTTAATACATTAATATGACTAGATGTAACAAAATTTAAGACATTTTGAAGTTTTAGTTTAAGCACATCATGTGTTTATAAGGAAAAATGCAAGCACATCAATCTTGTATCTTGTAGTTTTTTTTATTTGTGAGGTTAACTAGAAAATTGGGACAGCATTACATTTATAATTGTATATGTTACATATATTGATTCCTGACTTGATGGTGAGCTGGGATTATGGGTGATCCTGGGAAGTAATCTGACCACTGCTGAACATTGGCATGAGAATAGAGCTGGTTAGTTAATCCATTTCCTGTTTTTCTTAAAAGGCTTAAAGGAAGTGGTGGAGAAACATCTGGAGGTTGTTTGGAGCTCCTTCCAGGGCAGTAAGAGGGTTAGGAGCCTTGGACGGCTGCTGTCGGGGGGAGAACACCACCTGTCTGGAGCTGTTGACAACGAAGGATGTGCACTGACATAATACTCAACTTCCTCGCTATTAAACGCCACATTTACAGGCAAGCAAAGAGGAAGACAACACACTTCCATTCATGCACATCTTTATTTTAACAATACCCTGTTGGTGAGAGTTACTGCTGATGTGGATGTGTTTGTGTTCCGTGTGCACGCTGTGAACTTTATTCCCTGCATTTGTGGCGTAATGATTACCAAAGAAAATAATGTTTGCCTCATCCCACATTTTTTACAGTAAGGCACTTACAATGTATGTACATGGCCACAATGAACACTGAAATATTCACAGTTTTAAAAGTGTAGACATTATCATTAAACATTAAATGTGTAAGAATCACACTACACTCTTAAAAATAAAGGTGATTTATTGATTGCAATCTTTCCACTTCACAAAAGGTTCTTTATAGTGTTATGCCTTGTCCACACTAATATGTTTTCATTTTCATCTTTTTCTCTCCATTTTGACCTTCCATCCACACCGAGACAGCGTTTTTGTCAACGGAGACAGAACTTTTTAAAACGCCATTTTCACGTTGTAGTGTGAACTGTAAAAATGGAGGTATTTGAATACGATGGCACATGATTAGTCATGTGACACATATTGTACCCATAGATATCTATGGTTTTTCCACCATTGGTGTACCTTCTGTTTACTTTCATAGTGTTGCTAAAGAGAAATTTTCCCTTGTAGAATCTTCATATTGCATTCCTGCAAAGATGACAGAAAATGTACTCGCAATTTCTGTCCTGCGGCGAACCTACATTTTAGAGTATATGATTTTGAATGCAACCTGGACGTAATAGTGAGTGCTGGGTATTTTGCTAATAAAAAGATTGTGCAAGAAGAATAAAGTGAGAACTTTATTATGTCTGTTCTCTCTCTCGTGAGCTTTTATTATGTTTTACGCATACGCATTAAGCATTTTCAGATGTTTCAGTGTGGATGAGCAACTTTTGGAAAAAAGTAGCCACACCTCAAAGAGATTTATACAACTTTGCAGCTCAAATAATTAACTTCACGTTTCTGCTTTTAAAACCCACTATAATGCTGGTCCCTGTTAACTTCCACTGTACATTACTATAGCCTTGATTTTTGCTTTGAAAGAGGCAGTTTATCTGTGAATTGATCAAATGCTGTCAGTAGAGCTTAACTTGTACCTAAACATTCCAATAAGAGCCTGAGAGAACAACAAGCAGTGTATTTAGTTGCATTTACTATTGGTCTTATACACAAACACAGACCTCATATTTAAATCTTGTAGTAAATTTTTTCTCACAATGTCCTTTCTTGTTTCGTCAGTGTCTCCCTAACCTCAGCCCCCATTCTCTGGTATACACACAATCCCACACACAAACACACACTCGGGGGGGAAGGGCAGTCGTACCCTTTGTCTTTCTGGTTACTGTACATATGAATGGACGCTGGCTGGGACAGGAACCCCTGAACTCATGAATGTGAATGGAGTCAGGACACCAGCCTGATGAGCAGGTCTCACTGGTTATTAGAAGTGTGCGTCTGTGTAGTAAGGAAATGAGCACTCTGTGGTCAGCTTTCTACAATGATTACGATACATTTGAGGACATAAGCACTGCCAGTCAAAAGCTATATACATATATATATATATATATATATATATATATATATATATATATATATATATATATACATATATACATATATATACACTATATCAGTCAAAAGTTTGGAATCGGTAAGATTTTTAATGTTTTTAAAAAAAGTTTCATCTGCTCACCAAGGCTGCATTTATTTAATTAAAAATACAGTAAAAACAGTAATATTGTGATATATTATTACAATTTAAAATAACTGTTTTCTGTTTGAATATATTTTATAAAGTAATTTATTCCTGTGAAGGCAAAGCTGAATTTTCAGCATCATTACTCCAGTCTTCAGTGTAACATGATCCTTCAGAAATCATTCTAATATGATGATTTGCTGCTCAGGAAACATTTATGATTATTATCAATGTTAAATACAGTTATGTACTTTTTTTCAGGATTCCTTGATGAATAGAAAGTTCAAAAGAACAGCATTCTGAAATACAATTCAGCATCTGAAATACAAAGCTTTTGTAACATTATACACTACCGTTCAAAAGTTTGGGGTCAGTAAGAATTTTTATTTTTTTGAAAAGAAATGAAAGAAATTAATACTTTTATTAAGCAAGGATGCATTAAATCGGTCAAAAGTGACAGTAAAGACATTTATAATGTTACAAAAGATTATATTTCAAATAAATGCTGTTCTTTTGAACTTTCTATTCATCAAAGAATCCTGAAAAAAAAAATATTGTACACAAATATTTTGTACAATTGTACACAATAAATGTTTTCAATACAAACCTTATATCAGACCCCTCTTTCTCGAAATGCATCTAAGTATGAAAAGGTTTTCAGAACTATATGAAAATGTCTTGTTAAGCTTAGGTACAATACAACAATGACCAAGTTTCATGCTATGTGCATTCACAAAATTACAGGCTGAGTGAATGGAAAGAGACTTGTAGCATTGCTAGGGGACATCTGTTGAACAGGGGGAAGGCTCAGTGAATTGTGACACAGATGACAGTGGGCAGCCGTGTGTTTGGACTGAGGATTACCTCATCACTAAAAGAAAGCAGAGACCCTTGCATCCCCCCATCCTCTCTGCTTTTCTCCCTCCCTCCATCCTGGCTTTAATTATCACCCGTCTGTTGGATGGCCACTGTTCCTTTGTGGTTTCTCTCTATCTCTCATCCCCCAGTAAAAACCCTGTTTCACTTGTCTGTCACGTTAACATTGTATTAGAGATGTGACATTGACAAAGAGCAGTTAGAAGCACTCTTTTAAACTAAACACAACACAGTAGTATCAGCAAATAGTCCAGTGGTACAGTTCTACAGGAAACAGATTTTTGCTACATGTTGTTTTGGTTTAAAAAAACAAACAAATATATATTAAATATATATCTTCTAGTCTTATATGTTCAAATGCAGTTTATTTAAACATGAGTATCAAAATAACCTCTAAGGAATCTTTTTTTTATGTTTAAACCACCGAGTCATCCATGTGGATAAATCTTTCAAAGGCTGTCCAGGTCAGTGGAGGCTGGATCCCAGTGGGTGTTGACTGTGCATGGAAGACTTCAGCCATAATGAGATCCCTAATAACAGCAGTAACCCTTCAGAGTAATATGCCTCCTGTGGATAACCAAAATTCACAACTACTCCAGCCGTCTGTCTGTTTCTTCATTTTTTGTCCTGTATGTCTATCTTACTTTAGATTTGTTTTTCATAGCATACTCCTGTCGTTATTCTCGTTTCGCTCTTTCACAAACCAGGTGTCTTCCTCTGTTTCTCCTCCCTTTCTTTATCATCCTCTGAATTCATTCTACACTATAGAAGTGTGAAATCCCCAGGTTATACTCATTAACAGTAGAGTGGTCATATGTTGGGTTTTTATTGACATTCATCCAAGTTTGCTACATTAAACCTCCTTTTAATGATTATTTTATATGTCCGAAATAAGATGAATTTGAGGTTCTTTTCTCTCCGGTTTTGATGTTAAAACGTACACAAATATGTGGAGCGAATTTGCGGTAATACACAAAAACCTAGGTGTGTCAGTCAGGTTTTGCTTAGACAGTTTAACGATAAAAGAACAATGTTAAAGGCCATGTTAAATGTCAATGTTTAAACATGACCTTTACATTCATTCTCAAGTTTAAACATAATTGGTGTATAAGATCATACATGTAAACATATTCTGAAACAAGAAGATTTCAAAGCTGTTTATCCATGCTTTTGTTCTGCTTGAATAGGGCTGCTTAATAAGATCTTACATGATTAAATGGGTATGTTAAAGGTGAAAAGTCCAATGCATGCAGGGATAGTAGCTGTAAGTGATGTGAATTTGTGGACTTCTTCATATTTGGGTCAAAGTGTGTTTTTAAGTCATGGTTTATTCAAACAATTTTTTAAAATTCAAATAGATGGAAAACTTGCAAAACATAATATTTTAAAATTATTTTTAAAAGAATTGATAAGCTAAATGTTACAACATACATGCATACAGAGATGTAAAATTAGGGTTTGTCATATACAATTTCCCCAAAAATATTTCCCCAAAAATTTTTTGACAAGCTAAATGCTTTTTGGGCCACTGTTGATTATAACATCTCTGAATCATTTAATAGCTTTAATGCAGCCAATATAATGCAATTTATTTAGTCAACTAAAAGCGTAGGAAGGTCAAGGCTTGAGGCCAAGCTAGGAAAGAAAGGTTTGGAGTGTGTGATCATGACCTCTAAGTTGAACCTGTTGACTAGCTCCATTGTAAGACATCAGGGAGTGTGAGATGATCCAGCTAGACAGCTGGTGAAGGTGAATGCAAACACAGGGTCAGGCTTGCTGGCCTTGACCCTGCGTCAAAGAAAAACAGAGTGACCTATGCTCTCTCGTTAATCTCATGATTTGCTTGATGTCCTCAGTCACAGATGCAACTCTGAGACAATCATGGTTATGACACATGATTTTGGGGTTTTATGACACTATGCACTTAGAGGAAATTACACTCTAAAAAATGCTAGGTTGTTTCAACCCAAATTTGAGTCAAATATGGACAAACCCAGATGTTGGGTAATAACTTAATCCAATGTTTGGGTTTATCCATATTTGACCCAATTTTGAGTTGAAACAACCCAGCATTTTTTAATGTAGTGTTTATCTTAAAATAAAACTTTAGCTAGAACTATCATTAATGTTTCAGTATTTTGAGCCATAAGTTAATAGTTCAACTTGATTAAAGTTGATCTGTTAACAAACTTTTTCCTCTTGGCTGTCCCCTAGAAAATAAACATTACACATTAAGCTGCGTCTAGGGGGCTGTGTATGGTTAAATAGATGCAAAAATGAAAATATCCAATGGAGACAATTTAGTTTGCAACTAAATGCAACAAAGAATGCCAATCGCAATTAATTAGAGAAAATTGTGGAGAAAAATTAAGAGGAATTTCAAAACAATGCTTGCTTAACAGGAGTTGTAAATTATGCTTCTTATATAAATCCACTTCCCAGAGCTAGAAACTGCCTTATAATACATGATCAGTTGTGATGAAGTGGTGTGTGTGCATTGCCATGGTGATAAGACCAAGCAGTGCAGTAAATTGTAAGTAAAAGTTGATGAAATTCTAGAGTCTGTTAGAGAGTTAATCTCCTTTCAACCCAGAGTAGCAAAGATAAAACGCATCCAGGGGCCCAAGGAACATCTGGTCTTCACCTGCGTTGAGTCTATTAAGAAACCAAAACCTCATTCCAACCTCTGACACTACAGGAATTTTAATAGAGATTCTAAGACAGAGTAAAAGAATGAGATTTAGAGATTTTGTCCACTCTTTGATGTCTGTCATCTATTCTTCTCTTAGTTTTAATGCTCATCTTTCATTGCTTGTTGCTTTAAAGTTGTTTTTTTTCTCCTGTCTGGTGTATCTGGATCTGATCTTGCATGGATAAAAAGCCTGCACAGATACAAGCAGACACTGAGGTGGGACAATGGGCTCTTGAATTCTTATGGTATGACCACTTAATGCTGAAAGTTCTGTTCCTATGTTTTACTTGTGCTATAATTTTAAAATGGACAACATGGATAAGAAAGTAAAAGGAAACTCAGTTAATTAATATTTATTTTGAGAGAAAAATAAGATGCATAGCTGAAATTAACGTGAAAAAGCAACAGATTTTTATTGAATTACATGAAGTACAGTTTTGTACCAAAAGCAGTTTTCACATTTGATTACAAGATATTCAAAGACCTTATTTACAGTGTACAGTTTCTATACATATCAACAGAGGATGTTGGTGTTGTTGAGAAGTCCAATTTTTTTTTTTTTTTAGCACAAAATATGATAGAATCGCTCAAGTCTTGTGATAGTGAGTTGAACAGTGAGTTGCCATTTCAATCTATAAAACCTTTGTCACAGTCGTGTTTTGGGTAAAGATAGCTGGAGCTCAGTGATCCGTTGGGGCCATTACAGCATGTGACATTTTTGGATTTAAAACCTCCAAATACTCTTACGAGTTACAGGTTGTTTGGATTACAGGTGCAAGTAAACCATGACCAGTTTTAAGTTTGGTTAAAAAAAAAAGGGGGGGCTCCATGTGAGTCCCAAATTTCCGGTGAAGGCTAAAGGTTTACTTGACGAGATCCACCTGAAGCCTTAGTGAAGCTACACCAAAGTCATAACCTTGAGTGACGCTGGCTGAAAGCGGCGGATCTTCTTCTTCAGTGCTTTGGAAGCTTTGATGCGGCAGGCCGCTGGTTCTGAGCGATGGTGTTGCTGAAGAGAAAAGCCTGCTGCCGTGGTCCCCATCGCAGCCTGAGCCCAGACTAATCCACCTTCTTCTTCCTCCTCTTCCTCCAACAGGTCCTCCTCATCCAGCGAGAGACTGCTGTCTGAGTCTGAGGCTGTCTGAGAGCCCTGGCTGGACTCACTGTCCCCAAAACGGTTTGTGGTGTAGTCGCTCATCTCTCCATCACTGCTTGCTGCGATAGTAGAGTGAAAGAGCGACGCACATTCTGCAGAATACTCAGAAAACTCTGACTCACAACGGGGAGGGTAGCGGCTAGAGATTGGCGCTGCTGGATATCTAGATTCTAAGTAACTGAAGTAAGAGGAGGTGGAGAGTGAGTGAGGAAGGGCCCGTGGAGGACAGCCCCATTGACCGGAGCGAGGTCTGGCACTAGCACTCCTTACCATGGACACCTTTCGAGAGTTCAACATCTCTTTGGATCTGTGGGTGTGGAGAGTTGGGGGCAACGGGATCTCAGAGGCGGAAGGCCATTTCCGAGAACTCTGTTTCTTTTTGGCTTGATCCAGAGGAAGGTGCACAGGTTCAGTGGCTTTACGGGATTTTGTGGACTTGGAGGTTTGGCTCTGTTGAAGGTGAGTGCAGTGTGAGTTGAAATGTCCATTACAACTGCAATCTGAGCAAGAATGTATCTGGGACTCTTCCAGATTTGTCACTTTCCCTTTGCATGAGCTGGACTGCTTCAAGTCAGCTCTGGTTTTGCTGCAGAACTCTCGAGACAAGTGTTTTTGCTGCTGTTTCTTTGAAGATTTTTCTGAGCTCTTCTTTCTCAGTTTTACAGATTTAGTTTTCTTGTCTGCCTGACGCACTTTCACCCTCTGAGACCCTGCAGGTACAAACTGTGCATGGACAAACTCTGATGGAGGTGTACCACCCTTATCATCAAAAGAAGCTCTCCCGTCCTCTCTTTTGAAGGTAAAACTTGATCTCCTCTCTACTGGCTTTAGGACCATAGATGACTCCTTGGAAAAATGTCCACTCCCCCTTTCTGAATGTCCATTGTCAGACTCAGCACCAGCCTTGCCTGTGGCATTCCTTATGGGAAAATCATTATTTTGGAGGTCCATGGAAGGTGCTGGGTGTGTGCCATGGCACACTGTCTGGACCTCAATTGCTTTGAAATTGGGCTCCAAACCAGGTGTGTTCCTCTGCTGCTGATTGCTGTTTAGTGCTGAAGATGTTTTTACAGTCTCCAGTGCATTTTCTAAGGGCATTGTTATTTGTTGAAGTGATCCCAGCAGTTGAGGAACGCTCAGCTGTCTGTAGGTCATTTCCTGGGATCTGGGTCTTTGCTCCTGTGTACTGCTAACAGTATCATTTCTTCTTATGCTGTTTAACAGGCTTATCTTACTGGAGCTTCGCTGTAGTAGCTTGTTGATGTATCCAGCAGATCTGGAGTTTGTGAACCCTTCGTTTGGGTTTTGGGTTTCCTCTTCAAGACCCACTTCAGGTGTTCCTTCAAGTGCTACTGGACTTCCCTGATCACCGGTGCAACTGAAGATGGGGCTTTGCAAGGCCACAGCATGCAGTGGACTGGGGTAACAGTACATCTCTGTCCCATTGTTACACACCAGGTTACTCTGGTATTTGGGGTCTACTGAGGGGTTTTGAGGGCTAGCACAGGGTTTGAAGCTCTTCACATCATTGGATCTGAAGGAGCCAAAACCAGGTATGATCATTCGGTCGAGGTCCCCTAAAAGAAGAACCCAAGAAAAATAGCATCAAGATAATGTACTTTACATTTAAGAATTTAAGCTGGTTATGACTATAGTGACTATAACAAGAGACAATATATTTTGATAATACATGCCATAGTACTTTGCACAAACTTTACCTAAATAACACATTTTTTATGCTCACCTGTGGAAACTGGTCTTTGTCTCGCCTTTTCTGCTCGAGCAGTTGCTGTTCGTATACAACTGCTACCGAGCTTCACTCCTGAACGTGGTGTATCAGACTGGCCAGTGCTTTCATCAGCAGAACAACGGCGTGACACGCCTGTCTGTCCGGGACCATTACGGCCATATGGCACATATGAGTTGGAGAAAAGTGGAAGCAGATTGGTTTGAGATGAGGAGGAGAGACTCTCGCTGTAAACAGAGGTACAAGAGTTGGACAGTGAGCCTGAACCCCCATCACTGAGCTCGTAGAACCCTGGAAGTAGAAATTAGCACTGTTAGATGATGCAGAGTTAATTTCTGTACAAAAAAATGCTTGATGTTGTCCTTTAGATCTGAAATAAAATGTTGGAAGCTGGTGTAAACTTTAAATCTTTAAAAGGAGAAGCGTGTAATTTATCAATGTTAGTATGTCCAGCTCATTCAGGCCATTAAAACAATCAGTTTACATTTCTGTTGGGTGTCATAAACGGAGCAGAAATTACACTGACTCTTCATCTTTAAATGAAAATTGAAGTATGTGATCTGTGAATTAGTATGTTTAGTCACCTGAGCTTGGTCTGCTGTCACTCTCTAGGTGTTCAGTGGATGCTTTACACACATCCAGTTTCAGCTCATTGATCTGTTGATCTAGCTGCTGAAGATGAGTCTTCAATCCCACATCCTGTCTGCGTAGACGTGTCTGCAGGTATAACATACATTCACATATATCAGTCTCAACATGTTAGCATGCAACACAACTGTTGTAACTGCATCCTGATTGCAATTGCAAATACATCACATATACAATATTACATACAAGGTATCTGATGCATCATGCAATTTTAGTACATTTATGAACCATATGAGCAGAGTTGTGTATAAATTCAATAGTTAATCATGTAACAGATCCTAAGCTGAAAGTTTGAGAACTGTGAAGTGTAATAAAGCGTAAGTCAATCAAGCACAACAGAACTATCTAAAGCGCTCTTTGTTAAGCTACTAATCATTCTCATTCCAAACTAACCACAGAAGAACATTGAAAACTGGATGCTTCCAGACATTTAATGGCTGATATGACTCCTGCTGTTATACGATGTAGACAAGAGGAGAAAAAAACAGGAGGAGGAAGCAAATAAAGAAGGAGAGTGGTTGACTATTAACTAGGCAAGGATAAAGGGTAGCCTGGGGGAAGTGCTGTAAGATTACTAAATTCTCTCCTGCAGAGGAGCACAAACTATTGTGTAAACCAAATGTATAGATAGGTCCAAAAGGAAATGACATGCCAAATACAGAACATCTACTGTATAATGGTTGACTGTAAACCAGCTTTGCAATGTAAAGAGTCACACCTGTGCCAAACTCTGACAAAGCACATACTTTAATCTATCGTCTTTGTACTTGCCAATTAGTGAAAGAGAACAATGAGGAACACTAATCCAATTTTATCTGAGGATATCACTGTAAACTATGGTTGTGTGGATAATGCAACCGGTTGCAACAAACCACTCAAATAAAGAAAATCCTTAGTGATAATACCTTTAATATTATAACGAAGGGTTTTCTTAACTGAAGGGGGTTTGTTGCACCTGGGAACTGACATTTTGATAAATATGAAGGTAGATCTGCCAGATGTTTTCTCAGGGTTCCTAGACATTTTGACTTCTTATTAGAGAGTGCACAAGGAGCAATTTCTAGCTGATGAAATAATTTAACTGGAACAATGTAATTCACAATAAATATTTCCATGAATTCCTGGAAATCAAAATTAACTGCTATTTTGTTTAGTTTTCAGTTCGTTTTAGGAAGTGGATTTATAAACAGCATATCAGAATCTTAGTGCACACATACATCCACATTGGCGGAACACTTATTGCAGATGATATCAACTGTGCAATTTCCCTGTGCTTTGGAAAAAAGATGCCATTTTGTGATTGATTTAAATGGTTTAAGAGCACTACTGCCAGTCTCTTATATGTCTATAGACCAGTGTCACTTTGACCATTGAGTATTAGAAGGGTTCAACAAAAGTCCAAAAGGTTCAAACATGCATCGGCTGTGGGGTCAAATCTGTGTCGCCGACCGGGCCACAGTTCCTCTGTTGCCATTCTCATTAAATTGGGTTAATCATCAGAAACGGACTGGCCCCCCTCAGAGCCCTTGATTTATGACCCCTCACTATGACCCCCAGCTGAGCCTGTGATTCAGCACTGGATTCAGTCATCAAGAGCACTGCTAAACCATGCACAAAATACACCAAAACAAACAGTAAGAGCACATTAGAATGTAGGTTTTATGCAAAGATTCTCATTTGCTTTTAGAAAAACCACAAAATAATTTAAAAGAACTGACTAAAACATCTGGTAGATCTATCTATTTATCCAAAATGATCACATCAGATATATTCACATATTTGTAACCAAAATTTATGTCTGAAGGGTCTTTAACGAGACGTTAATGTATTTTACATGATTTTGTCAGCTATAAATGCGATGACGTGAACATTTTTTACTTGGCTGGTGTAAATAGTCATATGACTAGAGCTGTTTAATCTAGTGTGCTTCTCTAAGATGATGTCATTGTCAAAGCTCCATAAAAGCCAAACAAAAGTTGTAAAAGCATTAAAAAGATACTATATGATGCATATAATATTAATTCATATGAATAAGATTGCTTTAACTTACATGTAAACATGTCAATATTCACAATTGTGAGCCAGCTGCAAAACACAAAGCCCAATTTTTAAAAGTAACTGAGTGATTTTATTATTATTATTTTTATTATTAAATGAAAAGTAAAAATAAATATGCATTTATACTTTTACATTTTTGTTGCCCACAACTGCCTGTTAGCAAAAAAAAAAAACAAAAAAAAAAAACTTATTGCCACTTTTTTTTGTGTTTATGTCTTAACAATATGATGTCTTACCAGCTGTTGTTTTAGCAGAGTAAGTGTTGCCTCCAGTCTCAGCTCTTCTGTGCTCACATTCTCATGTTTTGATGTATCGGACTCCTCTCTGTTCAGGGTCAGAGCATAGTGCACCATGGCATTCTGTTTGTCCCGGAGGAAATGAAGCTCCTGCAGTCCGGCCAGCGCGGCGTGCAGCCTCTCTCCTGTCCTTCCCCGGTCCTTTCCTGCAGCTGCGCTCAGCACACCTGATCCAGGTATCTTTCTCCCCAACATTATCAGATGTGCTGTTTAGACATATCCAGAGAAGCGAGGGAAATGATGAGATCCGCTATGTGCCTGAGCTTGTCCAATGTGCGTTCCAGTGTGAAACAACTCTTGTGTTTGGACGAAGCGCATGAGCGTGTATACAGCACCTGTACTGGGCGGCTTACAAAGCAACCCCGCCCACCACCGCGCTGACCGCGGAAACCCCGCCCCTCGCTGGCTGATTGGCGTACATTGACTTAGGCTGGTCAGTGAATTTACCAATCCTTCTTTGGTAAATATCTGGGACATTAATCTTAATGAGGTTACGTGATCAAACGCTCGGAAGCAGTGAATCAAGAAACCAAAAAGTGAGTATGACACTGACAAGGCTTAAGCCTAGCTTTTTCAACTGAAAGCAACTTGCACTAACATATCTTACAATATTTTTGTGTCAAGATGCACACCAGTAATGTTTTTTCTAAGGCACGTTTATAAAACTTAAATGACCTAATTGAACTAAGGCCTACCCCTGACTTAATCTAAGCCCTGTCTGTGAAACCAGGCCATAAACTGTTATATTTAAATGCGCATTAAACTGTGTACTTTTTTATATATGTTTAATAGCCTACTTTTATCCACGTAAATGCACAATAAAGAAATCCGTTTGAACAATTTAGCCACTAGCGCCCTCATGCGTACAATGACTGACTTACAGAAAACCTGAAAACCTCAAAATGATCTTAAGATCAACATAAGCACGATGGAAACATTTGCACACCAACAAAAAGTACCCAAAATTGCCATGCTAATATCGTGGTTTTGGACATTTAGGCATAACATGGTGCATGTCTAGATTGTTTAATGTTTCTAGGGTAAAAATAAATAAATAAAATAAGACAATAATATTTATATTTTGTAGGCCTACACAGGAAACGTGTGTTGATGAGAACAGGGCGTCAGATAGCATCAGGGTTCGAGCCCTCATCGCTGGTAGCGGCGCTGTGAGGTAAAGACTGTACCGCACTGTCTTTCCCCTACAGCTTGGATAAGTTTACCTCTCTATCAGCTTCAGGATGAGGGAGAGGAAGTGAGATACAGGGAGAGATACAAAAGTACAACAAACAGACCTCATGAGTAAAACAGAGGAAGCAAAATCTGATCAAGATTAGCTTAAATACAATGTTTTATCAATGTTATAAAATGTGAGATGGTTTGATTAGGTTTTAGAGTCAACCTTCTAAAAGAAACGATTCTCATAAATCCTCCACAAAATCAGAAGAAAGAAAGAAAAAGAAAGAAAGAAAGAATTATATTTTGCATTTAAAAAATGAATTGTATTTTTAGGACCTTTATGTCCAGACAGGATCTCTTTATTACAATTATCTAATTCTAATGAGGGTTACACTTTATTTTACAGTGCCGTAGTTACATTGTAATTACTCAAATAAGTACTGAGTACTATTAATTAACTACATGTACTTACTATAGAGTTACAGTTAGGGTTAGGGTTTGGTTTAGGGTTAGTTACTTGTAATTATGCATAATTTACTGTTATTACTACAGTAAGTACATGTAGTAACGTGTAACTACGGCACTGTAAAATAAAGTGTTACCCTAATGAGAATCATCATTGAAAATAACAAAATATGGGCTTAATTTTTAATTATGTAAAATATAATTTTCTCATTCAGTTAGTTCTCATTCAGTTGGCTATAACATGACCCAGAGATGTCTTGTGTGAAACAGTGACTCTAATGTACCTGATATAGTGATTTAAATAAACTTACCACAGGGAGAAACTGTACTGTGTTACGAAGAAGAGGTGTTCTGTTACCAGCAGGTGGCGCTATAACCCAAGCAGTAAGTGCAGTATTTGGCCCCTGTGTGAATATTACGAAAACATAGGCACACTTCACCCTGAAATGGAAAATATATTGTTTTAATTTTCGTTCACTTTTCTCTGGGTATTTTACTTTTATTTGACTTAGTTTAAATAATAATGTATGTGTGTGTGTGTGTGTGTGTGTGTGTATATATATATATATATATATATAATTAAAACTACTAAGTAAAATATAAGTAACAATTTTTTATAATTTTTAAATTTATTTAATAATACATCTCATGATTCCTAATGGTGATTTTCATTAGATATAGTATTTTAAAACTGTTTTACAGTACTATTATACAATGATTTTGTAAATTTCAATCAAAGTATATACATTTATTTATCTATTGCATTACAGTAATGGGTATGAGACCTTTTCATTTTGGGGTGAAATATGACGAGGGTGTGTTATTGACAGATTTCATGAAATTTACTCTCACAGAGTGAAACATCAGAGTGTCATGTTAAACAAAATCAAATACTTGTTACAAATATAAGATTGCTGCCCAAGACTTTGAACTATATACATGATCTGTGAGTTTTCGATAAGGATGTTTACTAAAATACCGTACTGTACGCACGTGACGTATGTGTGATGTTGGCTGAGGGAAAATGTCATGCTGCAGTGCTGTGAGGGTCCAGTATCTCAGCCGTTTGCTTTGATCAGTGTGAGGCGGAGGTCTCGGACTGTAAACCAGCGCGTAAGAGGAAAGTGATGCTTATCTTGTCTTGCCTTGAATCTTGAATGCAGTAGATACAGGTCCAGTGGACATAATAATACTAACATTGTCCTCTCTGGACGTCCCTATGCCCTTATCCCCTTCAAAGCACTTCCATATAGTGATGTCACGACGGTTTTGAGCCCTCAGTGTCCTCCTCGGCCCTTTATGCATACCAAGGGTGTGAATAAATGTCTACATGCTGATGTAATGTCATAAACAAACACACAAGCTCTGTTGCAAACATAGTGAGCTGCTTTGCTGTCTACGTTCTACCACTGCAAAAAAAAAAAAAAAATGTTCTTCCTCATTCTTTTTGTCTTGTTTTCTAGTACAAATATGTAAATATTCTTAAATTAAGATACATTTACTTGAGATGCTAAATTACATATGATATTAGTCTTATTTTCTGAAAAATGAATCAGAATTAAGTTGCTGAATACAAGAAAAAATATCTGCCAGTGGAGTAAGAAAAATATCTTGTTTTCCCTTTGAATTAAATTTTACTGGCAGATTTTTTTTTTTTTTTTTTGGACAAAAATATTTAATTTTAATAAATTTGAATTTATCAAGTACTTGAGAAGCAAGTAATTTTGCTTCTCAAGTAAATCAGTCTTAACTCTTTCACTCATAGAGGTCACTAGAGTGGACAGCTATTCAAAAAAAGCCATTTTCTTGCATATGCACGGGTTTTGATATCATAGTTGCACATCAGCACTACAGGACACTAGTGCATCATCCTGTACACTGCCACTAAGTGGCAATCCATTGTATGTGGAATTTGTATTCTCCAAACAAAAATGGCCAACGGCCAGTCAGAAATGCCAAGTTGCTCCGGAATATCCATCCATTCCTTCTATCCTAGGAGGCTCTTGCAGGTAAAAACATTTTGTAACATCTAAGGAGTCATATCATTGTTAAATTTTCCAAGTATTGATTTTGGATTGGGAGGATTCTAATCATCTGTCCACTAAATTGCACATCATGCATATTTCAGCTACAATTTATACTATTACAGTGACTGTTGTTCCTGAAAATACTTCATCTGCAGTCATTTTTATGGCTGCAAATAAATATTTGTGTTATTAGAATGTAGTTTGCAGTTACATCAAAAAAGTAAGACATTATTATGAAACCTTTTCTGTAAAATGCAAATCTCCTGCAGTAAGTCTTTAGCTAACAACAGCACATGCATGATCTAATGTACTCTATCACTGCATTAGCAACTACACAGTTACTGCCTTTAAATAAAGCAACATGCAGCCTAACATCAATGTTTCTCAGCTCATCATTGACTGAAGCACAGGCTCTACTCTTCAGCACAGTGGTAAACTCACAAAACAGAAAAAGATCATTAAACACAACAGATATCTCTAGATCTCAGCATCTTCACTTTTTACAAACCTGTGGCCTGTTGCACAAAGCCGGTTTCAGTTTCTACTCAGGTAAGTTCAAGATTAGCTTGAGCAAAGTCTGTTTTTTGGGCTTATGAAGGTTGATTGGTTTTTAGCCGGTTTCATTGCTATGGTAACTTACACTACAGGGCTAACCTTCTCCAGGGCAGGTTTTATTCTGAGTCCCAAACTCGACCAATCAGCTGTGAGTAAACAGACCTGTATCGGATGCAAGCCACTCCCCCTGTATCTCTCGCTCTAAATTAAATGTTTATAGTGAAAATATTTTAGAGAGAAAACTGCTCATCTTTTGCTGCTAATTATTTATTATATTTATATTATATGAATTATAATTAGCCTATGTATAATTCATATTATATATTCATATAATTATAATATTCATTGACAATATTAAACATTGCTTTTAAATTAAAATAAATATAATAGCTACATGCATTATTATATAAAGTTTTAAAACAGGTTAAGATTATATGTATTTTTTTAAGTCTTTGTGAAACTATATAAATTATAAGCCCTATTTGTTTGATTCACATGCATTAATATAGTCAGATATTTTCTTTCAGTTGCCTTCTCAAACGTTGACCGCAGCAGCAGTGTTTATTCCTGCTTTGTAAATGCGTTTAATTTTATGATATTTTTCATAACGATCAGAAGAGAAGTGAATTGCGAGGCTCTCTCGCGAGAAACGTACGCTCGATCTCCATGTTCCGCGTGATTGGCTGTTTGCCGCTCGTGTTACACTTTCAGGTGCACGCAATTCAAAAAACTCAAGACTCTGGATTAAACCCGAGTTGACAGAGAACGTTTATACCTAGCGTTGTGAGCCTGTTGAGCCTGATCTAAACCAGGTTGGATTTATATGGATATGTCAACTCCAAACCTACTCTGAGCCTCAGTTTATTCAACAAGCTTCATGTAACAGGCCTCAGTCTGACTTTATTTCTTTCATACAAAACTTCTTAATGAGGTGTTGATGTTTTATTGAAAATAATAAAGTTTGAAGTCACCGTTATGGAGGTAAGCATCCTTTTAGTTGGGCTCCTAACCTATGACGAGTTAACTTTAGTTTTTCTCCTGTTGTAGTTGTGTGTTTTTAAAGTGCGTTTGTTATAACAAAAATTGTGCGAAAACAAATTCACAATCTGATCAGATGGTTGCGTATTGTTAATGATTTTTCATCAAGCAGTGGCCTGTTTCACTGATCTCCGAATATAGCTTATTCATTTCATGTTATTGTAACACTACCAAAGCCACTGGAAGGCAAGCCTGCAACCTTTAGCCAAAAAAGCATAACGGCTAATGCTAACGCTCCGCCTTTGGCGGCAGAGAAGGAGACCAGAGGCTGTTTTTTGAATGGATGTCAATGGATGAGAGGCTTCACTATGGGGCTTTTGTGGGGAAATAGCTAATCATTTAATTAATCGACAGCCTGTTTGCTAATCTTCAGCATGTTTTACACTAAACAATACTTTCGTTGGGAACTATACGTAGATTTTAGCTTGATAAAAATGTATTTTTTAAGAGTATTTTTAAAAAGGCAGACTAGGCGACTGACGTCACTGCTATTACATGATAGGCTGAGAGGTGCCGCACGTGATTAAATCAGCCGTTACGCTTTCTCCAATGGTAAGAGATACAAACCCTCATCTCCCTATAATGTACAATCTCTGGCACTACTACTCCATAAAATCCTGTCCTGTTTTGATATTTTGAAAGTTTATAAGTCATTAGACAGAAATTATTCAGACAGTGTCATGTAGACTCACACAGACATCAAGATTCAGCGTATGAACCTCAACAATGGTGACAACAATTTTCAGATAAACAGATCAACTCTGAGCATCACAAAACAAGCTACTAAAGTAACAAAAAAAGGTTTTTGTTTATTGTCACCATTCTTGAGGCTCATATGCTGATTCACAGGTCCACGTTATTTGGTGGCCTTCAGGGAACATTCAGAACGTTCTGGCATTGTTTAGGGAGGGAGCTAGTACTATAGGACGTTCTGTTAACTTTTCTAGTGTTTTTGCATGACCATAAAGTAACCAAAATAAAATGTCCCCCTGAAATCATTGGGAATGTTATTAAATAACCAACAGAGGATCATGTGGGAATGTTCTGTTAATGTCATATAAAGTCATACAAGAAACCTTGATTTGCAGCACTTTCTTTAACAAAAGAGGACGTTTTAGGAACGTCCCTAATGTTCTGTAAAGGTTTGGAATTTTTGTCACCTTTAGAGAACTTTTAGGGAACGTTGCGCAAGGTCACGAGAATGTCGCCTTCTACGTGGGTTACTTGTTACATCAAAAAAGTAGTCTGATTACTTAATGCACGTTACTTTTAATGCATTACTTTACTCTTTACATCAAAAAGTAATCTGATTATGTTACTTGTTATGCATTACCCCCAACACTGCTCATTTCAGATGAGAAAACACCGGATCGCTAGTTTTTCCACAGTCTGAAAGCATCAATAGATCAATGTAGATTTCTGTCTGAGGTTTTCACAGAGAGGGGAACTATATGATAGAAATTTGTCGTTTTTGAAAATTATCAAAATTATCAGCTAATAAGGGTAAATCTATAGTAGTCAGTATTTGAAGTGGATCAAAAAAGTTCATCAAAGTTGTCCTAAGAACTAAGTTGTCCTAAGAAGAAGGTCAACTTTGATGAAAGGTTTTGATCCACTTCAAATATTGACTACTGTAGATACTCTGGTTGACTAGAGGGAGCATGAGCATTATCTACATAGTCTGAGTTGGGCTTCCACAGAATTCTACCTCCACCAGTTCCTTGATAGAATCACGTCCTCATGTTCTGACATCAAAGATGCACAAAGTTCAACTTGTATGAAGTTTTTCGTCTGCTGGTCGAACAGGAACAAACTCAATTGCGTTTGCAATAATTGAAGCTGTATTATATTTCTGTATATATTTTATAGTTTTCACTTGATTTTATATCATTTTATTCATCGGTTTGTTAAATACACACAGTATTACTGTATTATGTTTAATACAGTGTCTCTTAAGTTAAAAACAAAAGCGCATTCTGTCCACTCAAGTGGACATCGGAAAATATGTGTAAAAAAAAAGTTCAAATCTGGTTTTAGATTCTGGAAAAAATCCTGACTGAGGTTGTCATAATTCACGAATGAAAGGGTTAATTTAAGAATGCTTAGATATTTGTACTGGACAGTGTTGGGTGTAACGCGTTACTAAGTCACGCGTTACAGTAATTCAATTACTTATCCACTGAAAAAGTAAAGTAAGGGATTACTGTTCATTTTTAGGTAATTTAATTACAGTTAGGCTACGTATAATGTACTTGCGTTACATACTGTCAATTAGTTCAACAGTTCTGTTTAAATCAATATTGAATTTAAAATCTAAATTTGTCGTCTAAAGGTAAAAGTGAACGCTGCCTCTTTAAAATCGTTAGCTTTAGTGCAGTTGCGGACAACTTCGTACCAGTTGGCTGTGTAGTCGCTCTCTGAATATGTCGGCAGAAGCGAGTGGCTGTTTTGCAGAATGGAAATATTCCAATTACTTCACTTTTTTGACACAGGTAGGCAAGAACATTACGGTAAAATGTAAACTATGTCCTAGGGAGAACTGACGTCTTCCGTCAGCCAAAGCGCACACACATAGCCGCTTCTCGCGAGTGTCAATTTTCGTGGTTTATTACACATGAACGTTAAAATACACAGTTATGTCAAAATGCCCGTTTTGGTGTATATTCGCGGTGGTTATGTGAATGTGAACAGCGTGTAACGGCATTGTCTCCGTCCATTAGGTGACAGCAGTCTTTAAAACATGCTACTGTCTACTATTGGCTGTCTGTAAATTATAAATAATCATCAACAACAACAACAACAAAAAAGCTTTAATAGGGATTCATCTATATTTAATTTATACAGTTTATATTGGATTATTAAATTTCTGTGGTATTTTTACTTACTACTAGACCTACCTGGAAAAAATAGCCTATATAGCATTGTTTTATTTGTATTTATATATATATATATATATATATATATATATTTTTTTTTTTTTTTTTTTTACCGTGGTATCGAGTATTGTGCACTTTTGGTGGTATCGGTACCGACTACTAGATTTTTGGTATAGTGACATCCCTATTTGTTACTAACAAAAAATGTAAGTATTATAAAGTAAATATAAGTATATGTTTTAATAAAGTTAAAATGTTTTAAAAAGCTATAAAAGGCTAAACCTCTCCATGTTTGACTAAATTATTAAAAGAGTTTCCTTTCTATTGTCTATCCGGTCAAGGTTTATAGGGATTTTAAGAAGTAATTAGTAAGTTACTTATTGAAAAATTAAATTACTTTTCAGACAGAGTAATTAGAAAAGTATTTTAAATACAATATTGATGATGTAATTAGTAATTAATTACTTTTTTGAAGTAACTTACCCAACACTGGTACTGGAAAACAAGAAGAACATAATTTTTCCAGTGTGTGGTGTAAGCATTTTATTAGGAGTGAAAACAAATGACACCAAAAGATTTTGCTCATGGCGTGTCGCACAGCAATGTTCTTTTTAAGTAACAGATCATGATAACAGTTCTGTTTTCATCTCTACTCCTTAATGCAATGCTTTTATCTTCAATATGTTTCTCAATTTTTCCATGTAATTTTTTTCTTTTTGTTTATCTATCTTTCATTCTCTCTCATCCAGCTTCATGAATGCAACACAAAGGCCTCCAAACACAACCATAGCGACAGACAGAGAATGCCACACAGAGCTTTAAAAGGATCGGAAAATGTAAGAGGGCAGAAGAAAGGAGCATTCGGTGATAAGGTGTACCTGTATTTGTGAGGCAATAAAGGACAGGTTGACACAAACAAGAGGAAGTGCAGCAGGGGGAGTGAAAGGTAAACAGGATTCTGTTGTCATATGTGAAGCTGAGACAGTGAGTGATGAACACAAGAAAACAAACACATTCACAAGCCTCACAGCCTTCAAGCCACCAGCATCTGATATCATGCACAAGGTATTTTACTGGGTGTGTATACTACGTGTGTGTTATTTTGAATGAAGTTGTGTTTGTGTGTGTGTGTGTGTGTGTGTATAGTGTGGATTGTCCTTGATTATATACAGTTGCTGCAACCCAGAGCAAAACTTTATTGCTGTTTGATCATTTAGTTAGGTATCACTTTGTTTCAGATGTTTCTCTTTATATTCCAACTGAGCTGTTAACATACAGTAAGGATATAGACTAATAGTTTAACTAGACTAATACTATGGAAGTCAGTTGGGCCCATCAACTGTTTGATTGCCCATATTCTTCAAAATATCTTCTTTTGTGTTCAGCACAAGAAATAAATGGATACAGGCTTGGAACGACTTCCAACAATTTGAGTTCATATTAAAATCTCTGCCTAATGTTGATTTATATGCTGTTTAATGTCTAATGATCACGTTAGCTTAAACCCCGAACACACCAAGCTGACGGTCGGCCATCGGGCAGTTTTTGTTCGTCGGCCGACTAAGTTTTTTCAGTGTGTTCCACACCGTCGGCTGAAGTTGGTCCTCGTCGGCCTTTTTTCGGCCGATTCGACATGTTGAATCGGCGTTGGAGCTCGTCGGTCTGTTGGGCCATCTGATTATTCTGATTGGCTGTTCAGCTACTGCCACCTGCTGGTACGGAAAGGCATTTCTTCTTACGCAGACACAGAACGGACGTGCTACTTGGCTGTCGGTTTGGTGTGTCAGGGCAAATTTGGACCCAGACGCTGCTGACGTGAGCCAACCCCGCAATCTGCTTTCGTCGCCACTAGTTCGTCGGCATCGGCTTGGTGTGTTCCGGGCTTTATATGTGCGTAAGCAAACTTCTATCGCCTTTTTCTGTTTCTTTTTCGCTTGTACTTCGCTGTACTATTTCATAAGATGCATTTTGTGGAAATAGTCAAAAATGTTGGCACTGACTGGTTTGGAAAGAGTTAATTTCCGTTTAATAAGAAATATCTAGGAGAAACATTGAAATCTTATGTGTTTTTTCTTTCCTTTGGGAATTTTTATGCTAGTTATTTGTCGTGTTAAAGAAAGAAAGAAAGTATTTGTATAAATATGTATAGGCCTACAGTTGGTATGTGTGTGGGAGTTGTCATAAGTATGTGTACACGTGAGTGTGTGTGTGGGTGTGTGGGTGTGTGTGTGTATGGTCTCCTGTCATGAGGGGTTTCCCATGCTGGTTGTCTGATTGAGTCTCGGAGCTTTATTCACTAACAAAACCACAGATATGGGATTTTAGACATCAAAGAACATTTTCTCTTTACCTAAAAACATTCCTGAATCCCTTCAGCACCTCTGAGAGACTCACACAAACACTTTCCCACAGAAAATCACTTCTTTACTCACTATAGCACTTAATTCATCTTTCTTTCAGTGCACTTGTATATATTTAATAAATGCATTGTCACACTTAAAAATGTCTGAGAATGTAAAACCAAATATTTATTTTAAAGAAATATAACACAATCACACTTTCAAGCATTTTACAAACAGAAGTTTATGTATATAATAAAACAAAATGTGTACTGCTCAAAATGACACGTGTTTACTCTGTTAGGACACCTGTTTGAACTTGAGGAGAACTGACATCATACGCTACCATTCAGAAGTTTGCGGTCAGAAAGATTTTTTTCTTTTAAAAGACATTAATACTTTTATTCAGCAAGGATGCATTAAATTGATCAAAACTGACTGTAAAGAATTTTTACATTTTTACAAAAAAAATCTATTTCAAATAAATGCTGTTCTTTTGAACTTACTATCAAAGAATACCAAAGAAAAGCATCACGGTTTCCACAAAATATTAAGCACAATATTAACACAAGTTTTTCCAACATTAAAAATAATAATAAATCAGCATATTAGAATGATTTCTGAAGGATCATGTGACACTGAAGACTGGAGTATTGATGCTGAAAATTCAGCTTTGCCATTACAGGAATAGATTACACTTTAAAATAGATTAAAATATAAAACAGTTATTTTACATTCTAATATTATTTCACAATATTACTATGTTAGCTTATTTTTGATAAAAAAAAAATGCAACCATGATGAGCATAGGAGACTTCTTTCAAAAAACTATAAACAATCTTCTCGACCACAAACTTTTGAATGGTAGAGTATATCCAATGGAAGAGTTTGATACTGTTATCTTAAGTTGTGTGGCTTAAAGAATTAGTTCACTTTTAAATGAAAATTAGCCCAAGCTTTACTCATCCTCAAGCCATCCTAGGTGTATATGACTTTCTTCTTTCTGATAAACACAATGGGAGATATTTTAATAAATATCCTGACCCATCAGAGCTTTATAATGGCAGCGAACAGTGGTCATGAGTATGAGCTGAAGAAAGTGACTCCATCCACATCCATCCATCATAAACTTGTTCTCCACACGGCTCCGGGGGGCCTTCTGAAGTGATGCGATGTGTTTGTGTAAAAAAAAAAAAAAATCCATATTTAACAAGTTATGAAGTAAAATATCTAGTTTCCGCCAGACCACCTTGCGTTTTCAAGTTACAAAGAAAGTACTCCTTTCACAGTTCAAAACGCTTACGCTACTTCCTACGGCTTCTCTATTCAACTTACAGAAAAAGTGTAACTGACTGACTTCGAAACTTGAATATGGATGGCAGTCTGGCGGAAGCTAGATATTTTAGTTCATAACTTGTTAAATATAGAAAATTTATAAAAAAGCGTTGCTTCGCTTCAGAAGGCCTTAATTAACACCCCCGGAGCCGCGTGGAGTACACATTTATGATGGATGGAGGCACTTTCTTCAGCTCATACTTGTTGATCCCATTCACTGCCATTATAAAGCTCGGATGCATCAGGATATTTATTAAAATATCTCTGACTGTGTTCATCAGAAAGAAGAAAGTCATATACACCTAGGATGGCTTGAGGGTGAGTAAAGCTTGGGCTAATTTTCATTTGAAAGTCAACTAATCCTTTAACGTCAAAATGAAAATGCATTCCTGGTTTTATTGTGCACTTTATTCCAATTTTTGCTAACAGAGTGGTGCAGGGCTGACATCAAGACCTGGCTAATTGACTAAAAAACAGTGGTTCCCTTGAGAACGTCCAAGTATCATCAAATTATATTTACCA
Organism: Hypophthalmichthys molitrix; assembly: GCA_037950675.1. Classification (NCBI taxonomy): domain Eukaryota; kingdom Metazoa; phylum Chordata; class Actinopteri; order Cypriniformes; family Xenocyprididae; genus Hypophthalmichthys; species Hypophthalmichthys molitrix. The sequence continues at coordinate 24,075,911 of CM075504.1, forward strand.
CACAAACCTTATTTTACTCATAAATTGAAAAACCTCATTATAAAAACCCATAGGAAAATCTTGAGGGGACCTCTGGCGAATTAGTCTTTCGAGTTTTGATGTTAGGACTGCAGCACTCTGCAACCAATTTAACCTCCTTAATTTGACATATTTTTGAGTGAAACAAGATATTTTGTTTTTCAAGAAAATAAAATGTAGGCCAGGACTTGATTTTTATCCATCAGGAATTTATTGGATTGTGAAAAGTGGGCATTACATGAGAATGGAGGCAGGTGGTTGGATGAGGAGGTTTGTTCAGAGGCTGAGCATGTTTTCATCTAGGCTACATTTTGATATATTACAAACACAAGTATTTTTCTTTCTTTTGAAATCATGTGCATTAAGAAAGTAGATTTTGATATCATGTTGCTTTTTAAGTGTCAAAATACTGGGTTTTAATATTAAAAGGGCAAACCCTTACAGCTCTCCCTTTTCCACCGTAATGTAAGACGTGCAGGTGTGGCCACCAACACAGACAATGTTTTTTTCTCTTTTTTTTTGAAGAGGTGAGAAGTATTGATTTACTCTGATGATATGTTACTCTCATGTGGACACGATTTGTCTGATTTTATAAGTGCTGTAAGTGTCATTTAGTGAAAAGGAAGGCATCCCATAAAACCATCTATCTGTAAACCTGTCCATCCGTTCCTGTGGTTAGGCCTGGCATTACCCACAATCCTCTTTGTTCTAAACCACATCTGAGCAAGAACAAAGCCAAGCATCTCTGATATATCAATGAGATGTCTACACAAGCCACGGGCATCAACACAGTGTGCAGTGCAGATTGTTAATATATAAACGTGTGTGGAGGAACATGTCCGAACATGTTTCTTGGCTAGTCACCACTAATACATTATTTCCCCTTTGTTTATCTTTTAAGAGGGGCTGTTATATACTCTACAGTATCAGCATTGTTAGAGTAGATATTTAGAGGGTGACTGATGAGTGCTATGCTTTATTAAAGCTTAAAGTGATAGTTCACCCAAAAATGAAAGGTCTGTCATCATTTACTTACCCTCATGTTGTTCCAAACCTGCATGACTTTCTTTCTTTAGTAGAAGACAAACAGAGATTTAAGCAGAATGTCTGACCAGGGCAATCAAGCTACAAAAAGGCACCATAAAAGCATTGTAAATATAGTGCATGTGACATATTCCCCTGAAACCATATGATAAATCATAAGTCCTCTGAAACCATATGATAAATTTTAGGCTCTTCCTTCTACACCTAGCTATAGCATTAAAATCTCATTCGCACTTTTGTATAGTCAATCTTGCAGCGGCACATTTGGTCACATGACATGAGACGAATGATTTGTGGTATCATTGTCGTCAAAGCTTGCACAATGTGTCTTTATGTTGCATATTTGACAATGCTTGACTAGCTGATTTAAAAAGGAAGTATTATCAGCGAAAAATAATTTCATTTTCAAAGAGTGCCATCTGTTGCCTTAAGAACAGAAGGAAGAAATCATATGTGACTGAAACAACATTATGGTGAGTAAATGATAATAGAATTTCCATTTTTTGGTGACTTCACATAGAAAACAATTTGGGTTTGACTGCTATGTTTTTACTGGTTATGAAAATGTATAGGAGGTATACTGCACTCAAAAAAATTAAGCCTTTTTTAAAGATTTACACAATTTAATTAATAGTAAAATTCCATCAAATTGAATTGAAAAAGCATTATGTATTTTCAATGAATTCAATTTGATTTAATTTTACTGTTAATTAAATTGCGTAAATCTTATAAAAAGGCTTACATTTTTTTTGAGTGCAGTATACCTCCTATACATTTTCATAACCAGTAAAAAAATAGCAGTCAAACCCAAATTTGCTGCTTCCGCTTTTCCGGTCAAGCGTATGAGGTAACACAGCTCTGTTTATCATCTTAGATACATTTGAGAGTGTTGAAAATGATGTTATAAAGTTACTCTGTGCGTTCGCTCGGTGGCTGCTGTGAGGCACTTGTTGCACACTGCAGTAAGCTAGATCGATTTTAGAATATCATATTAAATGCTGGATGTCTTGTGTTGATAAATGGCATGCAATTAATTTTAAAACGTATTGTATGATGGAGAAAATGCTGTATTACTATTACTAAAAATAAAGCTGCATCAGATTATGCTATGTTAGCTACTTGACAAAATAGTGTTTTTCTCTGAGGCATGGTAAAGCATGGTACTCGCAAAAAATCAAGAAAATTAGATTTATACAATAAGATTAAATGTGTTGAGCTATATAACAATAATTTGTTTTCTGTCTACAAATATATCAAAACAGTTGTTCCCTCGTCTATTAAAACATGTAAATATTAAAGCATCTTTGGTGTTTCTATGGTTTCTACAAAATAAAACCGGAAACCGAGGGTAACGCGGGTATGACGCAATTGACGGGTGACTCCTCACACGTCCCGGAGCCTTGGTTAAAATAGCAGTTTTCTCACAATCTACAAATAGTTGAAAACATTTGGGATATTGTAAGTACTCAAGTGAACAAAATATATAACACTGGTCTAGTGATTTTTGATATTTTACTGCAAAATTCTTATATATTGCACCTTTAAGTAACTTTTATAAATGTGTCTTAGAAAAAATATAAGTGATGTGCATCTTGAGACAAAACAATTGCACTGACATATTTTGAGATACCTCAGAGCAAGTTTTTCACTTGAAACAGTTCAAACATGCATTTTAGTCTAGGAGCTTTGTTTGTAAAATCGGGGGTAAATGTCTTCTTTAATCTTCAGTTCATTTCATCTAAGACTGTGGCCAAAAATCAGTTGTAGTTCTTGTGTTTCTGTCTCTTTTTTCTGTTTTCTTCTTTCTTCAGTGATTCTGCTTGTTAACAGGCTTGTTAATGCTGAGATAATTCTATAAATAATATATAAAGATTTTGTGGCTCATAAGGTCCAGTTCTGGATTATTTCTTTGCTCTTGGCTGATATGTGGCATTGCTATGGCCTGCTAGTGGCCCAGATCTGGCAAACAGGAGCAGTCATTCCATGCCACATGGGCCAGCACAAAGTTGCTCTCTGGGGATACACTGACTGCAGATACTGCAGCTGCTCAAACACACACACACTCAACAACAGACACTCATACAACAAATATAAAGAGATTCTTTCAGAAAGCTTTCTTTAGATAACTGTAAATCAAAACATGATCACAACATTTTTACAAATTTAGCTGTAAACAGAAGTTTGGTTGTGCATGTTCATCACCTGTCAATCATAACTGCTTACGTCACTCCAGTGAGAATATTCTTCCAGCATCACTCCATCTCTACCTTTACTCATCAGGCCCAGGATGTAGACTCCAACATCGATCAGACATTGGATTTTGGTTGAAAATGAAAATTGTCTTAACTAAAGATGCACCGATGTATTGGCCAACAATCGGTATCGGCCGATAAAAGCTATTATTATCACTATCGGCCATCGGCCAATTGTTTAAAAACTGCCGATGATCAGGGCTGATTATATCCTGTCAATCAAAAGGGTGCGGAAAAACGTGTTCAGTCTGCAACTCATACATACTGTGTGTGAAGAAGATCACTCTTGTGTTGAATTTTAACGCATTAACAGTTTAAAAATAGTGACGTTAAAGCAGGCTCTTTTTGATCCTATGAATCACCCGTAGTTCAAGCCAGGGTTGTCAGGTCTGTGTTTTTTTCCTACATGAAATATTATTTGTAGCACCTCCCATCCAATAATCGCAAAAAGATTTGTGCTTTATTACTTCTGATAAGAATTAAAGTTTCAGTTTTCAAATTATGTCCATTTTATCATGAAATTCAAACAATAAATGGCGTTTTGACGCTCTTAAATGTGACGTGTCAGATCGCTGTAATGCCTCAGTTCAGGCAGCAGCTCGGAGCGCGAGTCTTTTCTTCCTCTTCAATACAAGTTATATCTTGAAAAAACATGAATGAACATCAAAGGTATGATGAAATATATTGTACAACTTACCAGAATGTATCATGTCTCATGTAATCACTTTATTTGTGTTTCAACCACAGAAAGACGTCAGTAAAACAGCTTGTGAACAATATGTCACATCATGTCACTTTTACCTCAGGAATGTTTTCCAATGTTCACTATCTACATATAAAAAAACACTAGAGAGGAGCTTATTTACTGTTAATTATATGTTTGTGCAAATTTGCCATGAAGACAAGTGCTTATGTAAAAGACCTTATGTGATACTAAGTTTTATACATTTCAGTTTTTATTTGAGTGTAATTATTATATCTGAAAATAAACAGCTGAATATAATACCTCTGCTGTTAATATTGTAGTGTACCAAATGAGAGGGTTCCCTGTATAGTTTGCAACATTATTTGGGAGAGATTTTTTTTCCTTAAGAAAAACCAAACTATCAGTATCGGCATCGGCCGATATCATTGTGAATAATCGGCTATCGGTATCGGCAGAAAAATTTAGTATCGGTGCATCTCTAGTCTTAACCCAACGTTTGTTTGATGTCAAGGTCCAACATTAGGCAGATGTTGAATTTTGGTTGGAATAAACACACACAAAAAAACTGAAATCTTTCTTTACAAAGTGATATCTCCAATTATTTGTCTGGCATACATAATACAGTGTTTTTAGTCATTTGCGCAGATCTGTGTGAACGGGGATAGTTTTGATAATGTTGTCATCTGTAAAAAAAAAAAAAAAAAAAAAAAAAAAAAACTTTTCAATTTTTAGTACATCATTGTCATGTAAACGTACCCTGAGTATTAGTTTTTCTGTTGCTGCTGAAATTGTGTTAGCTGTGGCAAAAATAGCAAGGGAAAATGTGGTCAGGTGATGTTAACAACTTGATGATAAAGAGGCTGTCATCATCTAGTGGTCTAATCTTACACAGAGTGTGTTTTTTTTTATTTTGTAGATGTAATGCAATTTCAACTTAATAATAGTCTGTTATAGAATGCATTGTGGCATGAAGCATGTCACCATTGTTGAGATTTATATTTTGGTGTCTGAGTTTTGGTGTGTGAGTGACTCTAACAGGTGTTGGTGTTCAAAATGCTTAGTGTATAATATAGAATTCCAGTCTTGCTATAACTCATAATTAAAAATTGTGTAATTTGAATGAATCCTAGATCACACCAGCCAGCTATACAATGATTGTATCTTTACTAAATAACCATCAGCTTTTCTATCTACAACAAACACAGTCACAGCAGCCAAAATACAACTAATGTGAAATAGTTAAGAGTCAAACTGCATAACTAAAGCAAATACTGACCACCATAATGGTGACTGAAATGAAGTCAGTCTGTTTAGTCAAAAGCTGGTAATGATGTTTGTGGGCTTGCGGAGATTTAATTAATGTGATAAGACTTAGTATTGCATATTTATAAATTTATTGAACATATAAGCCAGTGGTCTCAAACTCAGTTCCTGGAGGGCCACAGCACTGCAGAGTTTAGCTCCAGCCAGCTCTAACTCACACCTGCTTAGAAGTTTCTAGTAATCCTGAAGACCTGAAGATCCTGAATACGATGAGTCAGGTGTTTGATTAAGATTAGAACAAAACTGTGCAGAGCTGTGACTCTCCAGAGATTGAATTTGAAAACACTGATATAAGCAGTACATACACACACAGCACTATAAGGAACTAGACCTTTTAAAATTTACAGTTTTTAACATTATACATGTTTTACATGCTTAGTTAACAATAGCACAATCACACCTGCCTATACTAAACTATTCTCCAATCAGCATCTTTCATGATTTATAACATATGTTTGTACGTACTTCAGCCTAACCACAGGCTCTACTCTTCAGCACAATGGTAACCCCAAAATCTCAGACATACCAGAAACCATTTTAAATTCCAAAATAATAGAACATTAAACACTAACAGGTCTCCCCCTGAATTAATATTGAGTAAAACACATGAAATAACACTTAATTTCAACATTGACCCTTCCTCTAACAGTCAGAAGCAAAGCATGCTGGGAACTAGAAATCTGCTGTAACTCATACCGTGAATGTGTTACACGTGTTAAATGTGTTAAATATATTCACACTTAAACGTGGGGTAGCCCTGCAGTGATCAACCCAAAGCTTTCACTTGCACACCCACTGAAGCTGAGCAGGGTTAAGCCCAGTCTGTATCTAGATGGGAAATCTTCTGGAAGACTGGGTAGCTGTGGGAAGAGGTGTTAGAGAGGCCAGCAGGTCTGATCAACCTGTGGCTTTAGTGGGTCCTAATGCCCCAGTACAGTTGCTATAAGCTGTACTGTATTAAGGGTGCAACCCTGGTGTAAAATAGTCCATATAGCACATCACATACTGCCCAATGCCCCAGTACAGTTGCCATAAACTGTCCAGAATAAAGGATTAAAATAAACCCCAGAAAATAAGGGGTGTAATCCTGGGGCAAAAATAATTTCTTCATTATGTCACATACCAGGTAATTAGTTAGTTTCACATCACAAACAATATAGTACTTTATTTATTTCTTACAACTTGCATAGAAGCACTCTGATTTTTTAATTGCTATTTTTAATGTTTTTGAAAGTCTCATATGCTCATCAAGCCTGTATTTATTTGATCAAAAATACAGAAAAACAGTAATATTGTGTTTTGCAATTTAAAATAATGGTTTTCTATTTTAATATACTTTAAAATATTATTTATTTCTGTGAAAAAAATCGACTGTCATTGAAATCTTAGAATAGAACAAAACTGACCATCATTAAAATCTCAACCCAGCAAAACTGACCGCCAAAAACTACCGTCCTTGAAATCTTGTCACAAAACCAACAGTTTGAATCAGTTAAAACTCAACTGTCATTGAAATCTCAAAACGGAATAAAACTGACCATCATTGAGATCTCTTAATGGAACAAAACCGACCGTCATTGAGATCTGGCAGTTGAACAAAACCGACCATCATTGTGATCTCGTAAACGAACAAAACCGACCATCATTGAGATCTCATAAACTAACAAAACCGACCATCATTGAGATCTTGTAAACAAACAAAACCGACCATCATTGAGATCTCGTAATGGAACAAAACCAACTGTCATTAAAATCACATAACTGAACAAAACAGACTGACAATGAAAACCAACTGTCATTACAATCTCTTAAAGGAACAAAACTGGCCGTCATTGAGATCTTGTAACCAAACAAAACCAGCCATCACTGAAATATCATAACCAAATAAAACAGACATCATGGAAATCTAGTAACCAAATACAACTGACCATCATTGAAATCTCGTAACGGAACAAAACGACCATCATTGAAATCTCGTAAAAGAACAAAGGAACAAAACCGACCATATTTGAAATCTCATAACAGAACAAAACCGACTGTTAAACTGACCAAGATCCTGTAACCAAACAAAACCGACCATCATTGAAATCTCATGAAGGAACAAGACCGACCATCATTGAAATCTAGAAGCAGAACAGAACCAACCGTCATTGAAATCTCATAACAAAACAAACCGTCAACCATTGACCTCGAAAAGGAACAAAACTGACTGTCATTGAGATCTAATAAAAGACCAAAATCAACCATCATTGAAATTTTGTAAAAAAACAAAACCGACCGTCTTTGAAAATTCACAAAGGAACAAAACCTACCGTCACTGAGATTTCGTAAAGAAATAAAACCGACCATCACTGAACTCTCGTAACGAAACAAAACCTTTGAAATCTCGTAATGGAAAAAATAATAACCATCATCGAGATCTCATAATTGAAATCTCATAATGAAACAAAACAGGCCGTCATTTAAATTTTTGTGATGGAACAAAGCTGATTGTAATAAAAATCTCATAACACACACAAAAAAAAAACCTGTCATTGAAATAACCAAACTAAGCTAACTGACTTAATTGATTCATCAAACCTATAGCCTAGTGGGCAGCATGCTGACATATAGCACTTTTGTGCTTTTGGCGACCCAAGTTCAAGTCCCGGCTTGTGGACTTTTCCTGATCTCGTCCCCCTCTCTCTCTAGCCTTATTGTGTGAAAACCATGGGGGGAACAGAATCTGACAGCAAACAGTCCCATGATGAGAGATGTGGATTTAGTGACTTAAAAGATGTTGATTCTAAATAGTTCCACATATGCTGTGACACTCATCTTTTTTATTTATTTATTCATTTATTATTTATAGGTTTACTCATCTCCTCTCACACTTGTTCATTTCATGGGACTGTCATATAACTCAAGTGGATAGATGCCTGTGTGCAGTGGACAGAAGGGTTTTACCTGAAAGACTCCATTTAGCTCTGGGAGATTATGTTTTAAGGGTGAGTATAAAAACGTCAAGGTCCATTCGAGAATGAGTTATCCAGACCAACCTCCAGTGGCTTGTATTCTGACACAGGCTTTCTGCTAAAAGAGAAGCACTCTTTCTCCAGGAGCGGAGAGAGCTAGAGTGCTTTAAGAACGTGTAAAGTGTTGGTCCAAGTTGAATTCCACAGTTTGCCATCGTAAAACAGTCACCAAATTAATGTTAATCCGTTTTTTAATGATGGAGTATCCCACAAGTGACCACACTGCTCAGGAAAGTTTGACTTGCAGCCATCTCCAATAACAGAGACAGGAGAGGTGCACAGATAGACTTGATTTACAGCAACTCTAGTGTAAAAGTAAACCTTTGACTAAAGGCAACTTTATAGTGTGTGCTGCATCAGAGAACGCTGTGAATCCATTTATTTAAATTCAATTCAAGAATATAGAGGAAAAAGCAAAGATTTGCAAAAGATTTAAGTAACGTTATTTTGATTTTGATAATCCATTACTCACTATAAGTAACTTTGCAACTACATGTCAAATAGCAGTCATTGGAGTAGTATTAGTAGACTGTCTGTTTAATATTTGCTAACATTTTATTTTGATGGTCCACAACAGACATTTTAATTGGAGAGGACAATCCCATAATGCATTGCAACCAAAGTGCTGCTGTCTGTTGTGTGTGAGATTGTCTCTCTCTCTCTCAGGTCTATTCATATTTATACTTGCATTATGCATTTTTGTCTTATGACAGCCATAGGTCACCTTCATTGAAAGAAAAAAGCAACTTGGACACACTCTCCTTCTGCATGGAAGAAAGTAAGTAGTACAGGATTAAAATGACATGAGGGTGAATAAATGACAAAGGTTTTGTTGATTATAGTGATAAAGCAATCTAAATGTGATCTAAAGCTAATTTCATATTTCATGAATGGGTTTAGGAAATAGTCAGGACTTCATGGCTCTTTTATTTTTGAAGTTGTCTCTAGTATGCTTCAGGCATCACATAGTGTGTGTGTGTGTGTGTGTGTGTGTGTGTGTGTTCATTTCTTTCTGAAGAACCTGAGTTTTCCTAGCCAGGGGCTTGAGCACCTGCATGCAGTGACCTCAGGCAGCTCCAGGACGAGAGGTTTGATTGACAGCAGCCCTGGCTGGAGTGTCATCCATCAAAAGGATTTCCCCATGGTATCAATGTCAAAAAAACACCACACAAATCATGGACATGATTCGAAAAGGTTAATGGTCCTGAAAAAAATACTCACACTTGTACTGTTCGTGGTCAAAAATGATCGCATTGGAAATGAATGGGAAGCTAATTTGATCTAGTGGAAATGTTTGGTACTGCGCCCAAACAAAATCTTACTAAAAGCTCATTTTTTGAGATATCAAACTCAAATTTGGAACACAACTTGTTTAGAGTTATGACTTTGGTTTTCTCTCAGTTTTAGAGTAAAACATGTTTTGCAAAATATACATGTCATGATTGTTAGATTTATGGGGTAGGATATAAATATTTTTATTATTTTACCAAAACTATGAGAGATACACAACAATAGAGCTAAAATCTGTGTGGATCACAAATGCATTGGGCCGACAGCACTACTTCTAAACTGAGGCTTAAGAAAGCACACAGAACCTGCAGACACCCGTCCTGCCTGCTGCACACTACTGACTCATATGCTTCACAAAACAAGAGTGTAACTCCTGCAAGGACCGTGTTCCAGGCAGAGATTAAGCCTGTTCCTGGAATAAAGTCCTCCATCAACAGTGATCCTATTTAAAATTCTTGTTTGTTAATATGATTTAGCATCAGGTTCGGTTTGTACCCAGAGTAACAAATTTTCTTATTTTTATTTACTTGGATAAAGTGGCTGCTAAATGCTTACTAATCAACCAATTTAAAAAAAATTACATTATAGTTGACTAAGCCTTTTTGCGGTGCACAAGCATTAAGTAATAGCTATTTGCACAACTGATTTCTAAAGTGCATTCAAACAAGTTTTTATTGTTCCAGAAGAAGAGCCATGCATTTTTTAGGTATTTGGCAGGTGGAGAGAATTTGATATAGTGCTTAAATCATCTGAACGTGTGGCTGGACATGATGAGGTGCTGATTGCCCACAGCCAGACGCCAAACAGCTCGAGCAGTGAGAGGGACTTTCATGAAGAGCAGTACAACATTTCAAGTGAGGAAAAATGGTTGAGTGGTAAGGAGGAGCAAAAGAGAGAGAGGGCAGCAGTAGGACAGGCAAGTACCTGACCATAATGCATCTCTTTTCAACTGCTTCACTTGTGACGCAGAGCACTAAGGGCTCCGTTGCCCAGTACAGTGCCGTCCACTGTGTGCAGAGCCAACCACAGAACTCTGTCACCTCAGCAGGCAGTGGAAACCTCTCTTTAACCCCCAAATGGCCTCTGCTGGTCAGCGTCTGCTAGCTAATGCTGTTAGCCAGCAATTTGGTTGATTAATTGAGGGCTGGTGTTATTTGTGGAATAAGATTCAGTTCTTATAACAGTCTACAATTAACGCTGACAGTCAGAGAGCAAACTGCAGGCATGCAGCATTAGCATGCATGCAACATTTGCCATCATGCACACCGACCCCAAAGACGTCCATCTGAGTTTAAACTGTTGAAAAAAGCTGTTGACACAAAAGTAAGAGCACGCAGGCATACCCGTTAAAGAGTGTTACCAGCATCTACTGCTTAATTTTGACTGAGTGTTGCTGTCAAATTCATTTAAAATGAAGTAAACTCAATATGCTTACTGCATTGATTCTTCACCCCTTGGGAGTGACCTGAGGTTAAGTGCTTTGGTCTAAGGCCCTGACCCAAATGGCATATTTCATATGCACTTATGGACTTACAATGGCTGCCGCATGCGCATGTCTGTTAAGTCCACAAGACCGTAGCTTGTCATATTTTCATTTTTGGTTTCAGAAGTGCAAAAAAGCATCATTAGCTTGGTTGCGATGTTGTCGTTACCAACATCGTTGAACGATTTGACATTTCCCAAAACTATAGTTCCATCTAACATTCGCAAACAGCATCGCAAACTTAGGTGGCTGGAACTACAGCTCTTAAGTTGTGGTTAATTTCTAGTTAAATGACATGTGGACTTAAATAGATCATGCTCTTGGCACAATAAAGCTGAAGTTATTACTCCTCCACCTGCATGTGACATCATTAACAACAGTCTTATATTGTTGAACCAATGTGGTTCAAACAACAGAGGTGCAACCATGTATGGTTTTGGGAAACAGTCGTGACTAGTTGGTTAGTTTCTCCAACGATGCATTGTACTATGTTAGTTAATCAGCGTTGTATGGGAAACGCACCCCTGAATAGAAATTGATAAAACACTTATAAATTTGAGATGCATTCCAGCTCTGAATAATCTTTTTAATCTTAATCTTTAATGGTTTTACTATGCATTCTCCATCTAGGTTTTAAGAGGTTTTCACAATGCCAGCGAACAGCAAAGTGTGCAATTTGTGGTGACATGAGATCAACTTATGCAGTGACATAATGCGGCAACTACCAATAGGCATTGCAACCAACTAGAGAGACTATCCTGCTTGCAGCAATCTAATTACTGTCTATGTGAACTGACATATAACTGACCACCCACAGATGCTTGATGTTTTACAGTAAAGATTTGGTTAGGAAATTAAAATATAACAGCTCTCACTTTCACCATTAGTGAATCGGTAACATAAATCAAGATCAGGTGTGCTAAAATTATTTACATGGAGGTCTGTCTTCTGTGCCAGGGATATTTTCCCTTTGTAGAAAAACAAGACTAGGTTACAAATGAATCTTACACTTAATGGTTCTATGAGCTTCTGTTTAATCTGTTTGAACGGAATCTCTCTATTGTTCTCTCATTGTTTCCAATGAGAGTTTTATTATTTAGATTTACAATATAGAGACCAGACTTTGCAGGTGCGGAATTTAGTTTGAAGGGTTAGTTCACCTTCGGAACAAAGATTAAGTTATTTTTGATGAAATCCGATGGCTCAGTGAGGCCTCTATTGCCAGCAATGTCACTGAACCTCTCAAGATCCATAAAGGTACTAAAGACATATTTAAAACAGTTCATGTGAGAACAGTGGTTCTACCTTAATATTATAAAGCAACGAGAATACTTTTTGTGCGAAAAAAATAATATTAAAAATAACGACTTTTCAACAATATCTAGTGATGTCCAATTTCAAAACACTGCTTTGAGGCTTTACAAATCTCAAATCAGTAAACGAGGCTTCGTTTACGTGATCCAAACCACTGATTCGAAACAAAAGATTCGTAAAGCTTCGAAGCAGTGTTTTGAAATCGGACATCATTAGATATTGTTGAGAAGTCATTATTATTAATTTTTTTTTTTTTGGCGCACAAAAAGTATTCTCTTCGCTTTTATAATATCAAGGTAAAACCAATGTACTCACATGAACTGTTTTAAATACGTCTTTAGTACCTTTCTGAAAATATCTGAAAAATATCTTTGTGAAATAATTTGTGTTCTGAAGATGAACGAAGGTCTTTTAAGGCCAATTCACACCGCACCGACAAACGCCAACGAATAAGTTGGCCATTGGATTTAGAATTCTATGAGAAAAAACTGTCATGTTCACATGTGCCCCAACAAACACCGACAAACAAGTCACAGAGAGTCAAGTCTGACTGGGAATATTCCACAACTACATACGTGTAACCATGTTAACAATATTGTCAGGCAAGTTTATTATATTAATAGTATAGTATCATATATATTTTCATTGTATTAAAGTATTGAGGCAAAACAAAAATACTAACCTGAAATCCGAAGCGCTGTAGCCATCGATCTGATCACAACCTATTGCATTGCAGTTGGTATACACTCTCTTTTGGTGAAGTGCAATACTATATCTTCTCTCTTTCGGTGAAGTGGAGCAGTGCTCTTGCTGAATGGCACGGATTGCACTACGGACTATTGTACCTTTTATGTTTTTTTTTGTTTTTTTTTTAACTGTATTTTATTTTTTATAATGAACAAGCTGCTATGTCACGTTTCCAGTGCTTTGTTGTGTGTGCGTGAGGCGCGGGTGCGATCAAACAGCTGTCTTTGCAGGGGACTTGCCTCATCGTCATGGCAACGGTTCTTTGCCAGGTCAGATTACGTCAGAGTTTGTTGCCGTTTGTTGGAAAACTGTTCACACTGCTCAGACATTCCATGACCCAACAAACGCCGATTAAACATGTTCAGTCGGGTGAAAACAAACTCCGACCAACGCCAGTAGAAGCCAACAGGGGTATCACACCTATCCAACAAACTCCAACAGACGAGTTTGTTGGCGTTTGTCGGTGCGGTGTGAATTGGCCTTTGTGGGTGTAGAACGACATGAGGGTTTTTTTGGGTGAACTAACTATATATATTAATTTTCATAATTATTATTATATATTTATGTATAAATAGCAACCCTATCACACTTATCATCATTTTTTTTAAAAAAAACTCGGATGTAAATTAAATTGCCACTTGACTCTTGCGAAAAAACAAAGATACAAGAGTGTGACTGGCTTTAGTGAGGGAAAGAATTACAATCCCATGAAGCACTGCAAATGACATAAATTAAAAACAATGGGGAAATAAAAACCTACGTATTTAAAGTTGTCTATTATATCTATAGAAACAATATATTTTAAGTTTATTGCAAAACATGCATATATATGCAAATATTTAAGTATTTTGAGAGTGTAGAGAGATCGACTTGATTATATCATTCATATTGCTTCATGGCAGTGATTTGCTTGCCGCAACTCTCTGATTGGTGGAAGTTTCTATACAGCATCATGGGTAATGTAGTTTTTCACCTTGAATTCAGCTGTTAAACACAATTTTTTTTTTTTTTTTTTTTTTTTTAATAATTTGAAATAGCTTCTTTGAGCTCAAAACAGGCCTGTCTTTAAAGGTTTGTAAGTTACCTATGGAGAAAATAAATGGAGTTTTCACTTCCAGAACCAGACTGTTGCATGCTCTTTGCATGCAAATACTGCTGCTTTTACTTTAAACCTCTGAATATACTTTAGGTTCCCATTGACTGTCATTGCATGTTATAGTTCAGTTCAAGGCTTACACTGCTGTCAGTGGCCTTCAGTCCTTCATGAAGACATTGTGGTAAGAGAGCATCTGCTAAAAACATAAATGTAGTTTCTTCATAGCTATATTTTAAGCAGACAAACAAATAAAATCCTCCCAAATATGATCAACGACTCATATCCAAAGGGCCATTTCCAGGATGACATGAATACAAAGATTTAGGCATGAAAGCTCTGATGGATTCTCCCTTCTCTTCCTCCATGCTCAGGCAGGTTTCCTTTTCCAGAAGGAATTCTTGTGAGGTCTGTCCCTCATTGAAGGCTTACCCACCTCCGCTGATTCGGTACTATCAGATGTTTTGTGATAAGGGCGGATTCTGTGAGCTGGGTATCTCCTCAGTCATTTGAGTTGTGTAAACTTACCTCTGTGGGCCGTTACGCAAGACTTCACATACAGTGCCCTGTCTTGTGTCTGGGCACAGGTGCCAAGCGCTAAACAAGGCTTTTGCGAACAGGCAGTATGGATGCCAAGGCTGACTAATGACTGAATGAATGGAAGAGTCCATTGTTACAAAAAAAAAAAATTCTCTTGGAAAGTAAGAATGGGCATTGTTCTCCCATCAGCCTCAGGAATGTGTTAGCGATATCCCGTCATAATCAGATAGATCCACTCACGCTCTGTTAGTGATGTCATGACAGGCTTTTTGGGATGATTATGTGGTTGTAGGCTTCATTACACATTTTTAGGGAATTTTCTTGACGTTTATTTAGGAGCTCATAAAAATAAGCCAGCTGGATCTCCTTCTCTAGTCATTTGTAGAAGCATTGATTGTGTCCTTAGTGTCAATGAAAATCTCACATAGTTAATGTCAGATGGGTCACTGTTTGTTTTGACTACTGTAGGGTAGCTAGGTGACTCATTTTGTGTGTATCAACCCAATCTCGTGAGAAAATGTGGTGGTGATTTCGTATGAATTTGGATGATTTGATTTATACAAAAACATAGGCCTACAACTTTTTATTGTATTTTTTTAAGTAAGCCTAAAGGTCCACCCCTAAACGTAATTGACAGTGAAGTATAAGCAGATCATACAAAAATGAAAGAATGAGATTGTATGAATTCATTTGAAATCTGAAATAGGTATAACACTTCAGTTAAAATAATGAATAAAGCCCAGCAAAATAAATGACACTCATTAGTCAGTCAAATTTATTGTCATTTTTAGAACATTGCATGGCAATGAATAAAAAAAAAACAACAAAACAAAACGCAGTTACTGTATATATATACATTCTTTTATGAAAAGAAAGTTCAATAAACAACATTTATTTGCATTTATTACAATTTATTAATTTATTAATTGCATTTATGCATAATTTATTAATTGCATTTATTAATTACATTTATTAAAGCATTTATTAAACAGAAATCTTTTTGTAAAATTATAATTGTCTTCACTGTCACTTTTGATCAATTTAATGCATCCTTAAAGGGTACATAACACACACAGTTTTGGCCAATCTCATGTTAAAGAGTTAGTTTACCCAAAAATGAAAATTATGTCATTTATTACTCATGTCGTTCAACACCTGTAAGACCTTCGCTCATCTTCGGAACACAAATTAAGATATTTTTGATGAAATCCGATGGCTCAGTGAGGCCTCCATTGCCAGCAATGTCACTGAACCTCTCAAGATCCATAAAGGTACTAAAAACATATGTAAAACAGTTAATGTGAGTACAGTGGTTCTACCTTAATATTATAAAGCAAAGAGAATACTTTTTGTGCGCCAAAAAATAACAACTTTTCAACAATATCTAGTGACGGACGATTTCAAAACACTGCTTCGAAGCTTTACGAATCTTTTGTTTGGAATCAGTGGTTCGGATTGCGTAAATTAAGCCTCGTTACTGAAATCACGTGACTTTGGTGCTCCGATTTGATTGCACTGATTCGAAACAAAAGATTCCTATTGGGCTTCAAAATTATGACAAAAATCTTAATTGTTGATTATTTCCCATTGTTTTAAATGCTATTATATTCATTTGACAATAAAAATCATATTTTGTGTGGGGCGTTTTTAATCGTTTTCGCAGATCCATGTGAATGGGGATCGTTTTGACAATGTTGTCTTCTGTACGTGGAAAAATGCAATGGACATTTTAGGACATTGTTGTCACGTACATTAGTTTCAAATAGACGACTTTGCTGTGACGGGAGTAGATCGGTTGAGGTTTCCAATTAATTCTGCAGCCCTTTTTGTTGGTTGATTAAATACTATAAGTTCAATGACCAAAGACTTCCATCACATTTAAATCTGTACTCAATAACAGTAGGCTACTGTGCTTTAGTTTCATCCTTCTGTCAAACCCAATTATAGTATTGCACAGCTACAGCAATATTTTATGTCATATTTTCTCACATGTAATCAGCAACAACTTGTGTAAATACGTATTTGTTTTTATTTTTATAGTTTATCATTTATTCATCATGTTCTTAATGAATCCTGTTCTTTCTTGCGGAGTTAGTGGTTATAAGTCTCATGCAAAAACATAATCAAAATGCAAATGAAGAGTGAAAACTAATAAAAGACAAATATCAAGCGTGTTTGGGGAGCAGAGGGTAGGGGAGGGAGGTTGTCACACACAAATAAATCATATGGAGAAGCCAATAAACCGCAGCAGAACGAGTATGAATGCTGTCTTGTGCCACGAAATATTAGGCTGTGCAATCCGTACAGACGACGGACACCTGGAATGCGAAGCGGCATCGATGGCCAACTCGTGTCAAGCCGTCAGCTCCGCTGGCCCGAGAGACCCTTGTGCGTGATTGATGAGCGGTAAGCGCGCGGAGACCTGCGCACTGTGCGCAGAATTAATGTCGCTTGCACTTAAAGTGCGCATGCGCTGATTCTCAGCGATTCACTCCCAATGCTTCTTTAGACATTTTAACGTCTTTTTCTTTAAATTTGAAAGATTTTTGCATGTTATTTTTCCCTTTTTAGATTTGCTTTGATGTTTTAACTGTTTACCATAGTTTCTGGTGAAATACACTGTTACAAACTTAGGCTGTCACATTTAAAATAGGATGTACTTCAAACAAAGCTTTTTGATTTGTTATTACGTTTTTCATATAAAAACGGCAGCTTATACCAAGTTGAATTAGTTTTGTGGCTTTTTCACACTGTTCTTACCCCCCTTTTAAACTGTGGTTAGCACCCATTTAACCTATGGAAACTATGCTTTTGCAGTGTTAACCCTGAATTATGGTCCCTAACGTTACAATATCAAGGTGAGTTGTAAATGTAGCCTAATTGTGAAACATAATACAAGATAACATGTGATGCTTATCCATAGCCTAGTACAAAAAATGTCTCAGTTTAAACAAGTTCAAGTGTAGAAAAGGCATTGTGTTACCTCAGTTAAGATTATCTCCTGTATGTAGGTTCAAAATCAAACAGAAGTCCCAACATGTTGACCTGCTAATTAGAACATATGTATCTGTCCTCAAAATTTGACTTTTCCTTGTTGCAATAACCAACAGACTTGACTTTTGCCATGCGTCAAACTGCACGGTTAATAGCTGAAGTTGTTCAAATATTGCAATCTGTGTATACTGCAAAGCAAGTTTAGGTGAAGGGCTAAATGAAACAAAAAAGCTCCTCACAAGGGAGAGTTTGTGGACGGACATCGTGTATGTTTGCTCTGCAAATATTAGCTTTAATAAATAAGAGCAACACTTTTCCACAAGCAATTTTTTTCTCCCTCTGCCATTTTCATAGTCAGTCACCCATATTTTGACAAATTCCACAATGCAAACTTTTACTAATCATGTGAAATTTTCATGTGGCTGTATTCTGTTATACAGTGCTACAGTGTAAAGAATATATTCCAAGCTGTAATTTTTATGATAATAAAATGTCATTTCAGTCTTTTCCTACTTTTCTTTGAAGGAAATCATAGTGGGCCAGTGGTACATTTCTTGTGAACTCCAGTACAGTTCAGGTATTCAAGCTAATGAACATTCTGCAGATCATCTCCGTTTGTGTTCTTTGAGTTTGGAAAAGCTTGAGGGTGAGTGAATGATGACACTATTTTAATTTTTTGTGTAAACTTTTCCTTTTCTCATTTTTCCATCTCAAAGCTGTTTCATCCCACAGTGCAAGGGTTTTCAAAGAGCATCCCTCATCTCTATCACTCTCCTGTTCCCCTTCCATCAGTGAAAGACTCTCCTGAGAGTGTGTGACCCAGGCTCCTCACACATCTGATGAGAGAGCTAATAGGTGAGCAAACACACTGATTACCGCGCCTGCTCTGCTGAGGTTTTATGTTTGTGAGTGTTTTTCTGTACCACATGCTCTTTTGCACAAACATTACATGTATCTATTCAGTGTCTTGTTACTGAATGATTTGGGCATATGCTGGTGTCATTTAATTTGCTTTTTTCTGCAACAAATATGCACATGTAAGTTCAACAAAATGAGTGTTCTTGTACTCACTCTTAAAAATAAAGATTCTTTATTGGCATTCATGGTTCCATGAAGAACCTTGAACATCCATGAAATCTTTCCATTTCACAAAAGTTTCTTTATAGTGGGAAAAAAAGTTCTTTAGATATTTAAAATGTTCTGCGCACTAAGAAAAAATGGTTCTTTTCATAACTGTTCACTGAAAGGTTCTTTGGTTCTGCAATGGCATCACTGCAAAGTCCTTCTTTTGGAACATTTATTTTTAAGAGTGACCCTTTATTCTTATTTTATCCAGACTTTTAAGGGCAGATGTACCTATAAACACATTTATGGTATAACAACACTTCCGTATGATTTCTTTTTAGCCTCCAAGCAAATTCTTGAGGTGCCAGAAGTGTTTGTGATTGTATCTGTGACTGTGAGATGAAACAATGGTCTTTAGAAAATGAAAACCACAACTCATCCCACACACTGCTTTTATGTAATTGAGTTGATAAAGTGGACACAGCACTGTTTTTTCTAGGTTTGATATCCCACTTTGCTGTTTCATTCACCTGCACTGATTACTGATAACAAGGGCTTTGAATATAATGATCAGCCATAAACAAACAAGTCCCTGCCAAAACCAGAGCTACTCACTAGTAAACACTTTATTGTGGACCGTTAAGGATGGTTGAAACCTGCAGAGATATTTTGATCATCTGTAAAGCAGGTCTGAACAAGCACAGAGCAGAAAAGAAAGCAAGAGAGGAGGTTTTGCTTCCAAAACATATCAATAAAAAAAACTAATGTATGGTTTAAATTATTGTTAAATTTGTAGCTGTTGCCTATGTAGGGAGCTCACTAGGTTTTGGAACAGAACCATATGGTTTAATATACTTCATTAGTCCTGCCCTCTTTTTCAGCTGCGTTGGTTGGTTTCAAAAGTATTTTTTCCATTCATTTTTCCCATTAGATATTTAAAAAATATATATATGTTGTAATTTTATTGCAGAATATGCATACATGCACACAAATATTTAAGTATTTTGAAACCATAGGGAGCTTGTTGGGACTCTGTGATTGATGGAATTTTTTCTACAGCATCATGGGTAATGTAGTTTTTCACCACATATTCAACTGTTAAACACAATCATTTTAAAAATAAGTTGAAATGTTGCAGGCTGGCTGCTTCAGCATATACCATCGATTAACCTCTGAGTTCACAGTAGTCTGTCTTTAACGGTTTATAAATTATCTTTAAAAAACAATTTCTCTATGGAGTAAATTAATGGCGTTTTACTTTCGGAACCCGACTGTTGCACTCTATATATGCAAAATAAATAAATAAATAAATGGATAAAATAAATTACAGAAAAGACCAGTCGCAAACCTGTATGCAAATATTATGGTGATGTCATCACTGCTGTTTCATTTTAAGTGGTGAACATTCAATCAGAATGAATGAATATTGAATTTTTAAACTTTAATGAGTTAAAATTATTCAAAAGCATAAAGTTTATAAAAGTTGGAATGGAGTTTGTATGTGTTTGTATAAGTGTAATAAATAATTTTAAATTCCAAATAAAGATATAAAACATCAGTTTGCTAAAGCTGAATGTTGTCACATATTTGCAGATGTAAATCACTTCGGAAGCTTTTTTATTTTGGCCCAGACTGAGAAGTCCAGTTTACTTGAGACTGGAATCGCTTCCAGAGTCTGAGATTAAAATACCATGTTGAAGCAAACAAGAGTTTGTCATGTATATTCAAACTTCTCTTTTTTCCAGTGTCATATCCAGCAGAGTGAGGAGGATGCCAAGAGCAAAATCTACCCGGACATTAGAATTTCCCAGAGAGATAATGAGCTTTTTGTGTGAGTAATATTTTAAGGATGAGGGGAAAGATGGGACAGAGCAAGAGATATAGAGAAATACAGAGAGAGAAACTGAAACACTGTGAACTATAGCAAGTTAACATAGAAGTACTGCAAAGAGACGCTTTAACAAATCTGCCCAAACCCAGTATTATTTTGCTAATCTGAAACACAAAAGGAGATGCTGAATAGTTGATACTGAACTGTTCCTTTAATTCTTATTGTTAATTCCCTGCACTATGTAGACTCTCTCTCTTTTACTTTGCCATGGTTTCTTTTAGGTCCTCCTCAGACATGGAATGAACAATATTTGCTTTCATTCTGAAATTTTTGTGAGGATTAAAACCTTTAGGACGTTTTTTGTTTTTTTTCAGGAGGGGTGAAAGGGGCTCCCTTAATCTGGTTCACACAGTCTTTACCTTTGGTGTAGTGCTGCTACGTTTGAGCCAGGTCTGATTGAAGAGGGCAGCGGGTCAATGGATGGATGGATAGATGGAGGGCAAAAAGGAGGAGAGGATAGAGGAATGGCCAGAGGGGAGGTGTAAAGGGGTGCGTGTGGGGCGTCCCAGGCTGAAGCTTTGAGGATTAACGGGGTGATTTCTCTTCTGGAATGTTCAGCCGACAGCCAAGACCCTCCCACTCTGTCAGACAGGTGCACAACAGACCCAAAAAATGATAAGATTGAAAGAGGAAAATTCAAAAGGGGAAAATAATGTTACGCACTGATGAGTGCTTCACTGAACACTTATCTTTCAATAGCTCTCAACCATTTAAAATCAAACAGAGCTGTTTTGACTGAGCTGAGCTTTCAAATACAGAACGAAACATTAATTTTGTTTATTAATGAAAACGGAGAGATTAAATCTCTCAAAGCAGCTTTATTTTTTCTGTCTTTGCCTCAAATATACAATGCTTGAATGAAAATGAGGTCAGTATGATGAACTGTCATTATAGATGGAAACAACTTGATAATATACTGTGAGAAGGTAAGTGTAGTGTTCTGTTAGTAATTCATCTGGTACAAATCATCTGGTTGTCATCATTTGGATACATACAGTGCCAGAAACTGTAAAGCTATGTTTATTCAACTTTTATGACTCTTAATTGTATGCTAGAAGATTTTAAACACAGTCCCGTTGTACATACTTAATGTGCATTCTTGCATTACACTGCCGCGCTAACAAACATTAGTACTCAAGGGGACGATGTTATGAAGCTATCTATAAACATTGGCAGTAACTAACCCACAGAAGACAGTTTGTGGTATTGTTAATGTATGAAATATATATATATATTGTGTGTATATATTAATCTCATAAAAATTAGTTATACTTTCAGTAAATACTTCAGATAGTTGCCAAGTTTCGTTAAGTTTAAGTTGAAGTACTAAAATTACTAAAACTGAAAATAACTAAACTGAAACAAAAAATAAAAACTAAATAGACATTTAAAAAATATATAAAAACAACAAACACCTAATAGACTTACTAAAAATTAGAAATCTAAAATATTCAATTCTAAAATATTATATTCTAAAATGAAAAATATTTATAAAATATTATAAATATAAATAAAAAAAATAAAATTGTAAAATAACTGAAAATGTATAAAATGAAAACTAATTTAAAATATTAATAAATACTATAATATTATATTAATTATACTAAAATAATTGTACACACACAAAAAGTTTTAAAGGAACACTCCACTTTTTTTGAAAATAGGCTCATTTTCCAACTCCCCTAGAGTTAAACACTTGAGTTTTACTGTTTTCGAATCCATTCAGCTGATCTCCGGTTCTGGCGGTACCACTTTTAGCATAGATCATTGAATCTGATGAGACCGCTAGCATCTCGCTCAAAATGACCAATGAGTTTCGATACTTGTCCTATTTAAAACTTGACTCTTCTGTAGTTACATAGTGTACTAAGACCGACAGAAAATGAAAAGTTGCGATTTTCTAGGCCGATATGGCTAGGAACTATACTCTCATTCTGGCGTAATAATCAAGGAACTTTGCTGTCGTACCATGGTGCAGCAGGCGCAATGATATTACGGCCTAGAAAATCGCAACTTTTAATTTTTTTGTCTTAGTACATGATGGAACTACAGAAGAGTCAAGTTTTAAATAGGAAAAATATCGAAACTCTTTGGTCATTTTTGAGCGAGATGCTAGCGGTCTCATCAGATTCAATGAACTCTGCTAAGCTATGCTAAAAGTGGTACCGCCAGACACGGAGATCAGCTGAATGGATTTGAAAACGGTAATACTCAACTGTTTAACTCTAGGGGAGTTGGAAAATGAGCTTATTTTTAAAAAAAATGGAGTGTTCCTTTAATTCATATCTCAATCAATAGCAGTAGGTGATTTGCCAGAGCCTTGCGTTGTCATGACGTCATTTTCCTGCAGCTCCAGGGCGATCAATCACATGGTGTTTACTCAGCTCAGGTGACTGACTTAAAATGTTCCCATGAGCAAAGGTGGTAGATTTCAAATTGAATACTTCCGGGAGTTCCTGCACCAGCCGAGTAACTACCATAGAGGTGAATGGGAATGCTAATGGGCTGCTTTCTTTAGGTATTAGTGATGCAAAGTCTGATTAATTTCCGCGAACCGGATCTTTTCAAACAGTTTGGCTCAATGAACCGGTTCAAAAAGCTGATTCATAGGTTCCTGACATCATCATACTATGATGTCACTATGCATTTTTTTTTTCAACTCAATATCATGTTATATCAATAAAACGTTTAAATAAAGTCATTTGTGTCAATGCATATTGAAACATTCAAATAAAAAGTTATTTGTGTGAACGTATATTGCTGATTATTGCCTTTCATTCACTTAATGGAGTTTGTGGTCACAGTTTCATTGGATCGCGATCCTAAATGTCGGATACAACTTACCAATATTGATTAGCCTACATCTTGGATAAAATTCGCAACTACAACACACATATTCATGCACAAACGTTTTATCTATCGACAAAAAGGTTTTTGCAAGTTTTAATAAAATGTTATTTATTAACAGGAGTCACAATAAGCATATTTCCAGTACGTGCCTCAGGGTTGCATGGTATCGTCAAGTCACTCATCAGACTCTTCGGCAAACCTCGACAGCCAGTTGAACTGGCTCATTCGGTTCTTTTTGAGTCCTCGGTAATCCTCGGCAAACTTCGACAGTTGTTTGAACCGGCTCAATCGGTTCTTTTTGAGTTGGACGTGCTACTTCGACTTCTGCATCTTGTGTCAGTAACCCAAAACTAAAGTTCGATTCAGTTCGTTTAGTGAACCGGCTCGACCGGTTACTTCCTGAGAACCGGTTTCAACCGGCTCAAAAGAACGATTCGTTCAAGAACCAAACATCACTATTAGGTATGTCATACCAGCTGAGAAAGACCCCAATAACAACATAATGATCAGCATCTGTCCTACCCTATAAATCATTATGAGTGAACTCTATATGATCCGTAATGTCTTAATACAAACTAAAGAACACATAGTTATTATGGTAACAAGAACAGAGAGGAAAGGACATTTCGCTGCCCATAATTTAAGGTTGGGAATGCTGTGGCTTGCCTGTGCTTGTGCTAAATTTCAAGCATTGCATTGCAAACAAATAGGAGATAAATTAAGTCACAGTCATGACCTTGCAGGCAGACAACTTTTCACAGATGTCTTAGTATTTATACTAATGAAAGAGATATTTATTTAGTATTTCAAGTTATTTTTAGCTCATAAAACAGCTATGGATCTAAATTCTCTTCCAGAATTGCTTTCTTTTTAATCTCAAGGTCCTCATTGGGGAAGATAACAGATTGTTTGGGGGGAATGTTTTCTTGATAAGAAACCTGTGAAATGGGACTCTTTGTTTTCTGGATTCAACTCTGCTTGTGTGAATAGTCCTGTTATCCTGCTGTTTGAGGGAAAAGGAGGGGTTAGTGTGAATTTAAACAAATTTCTATTGGGCCATCAGATAGTATTGATGGTTTAATTACTTTCTGTAAACTCCATGAGGAGATTTGATATCAGATTAAAGATGGCCTCAGGCTGAAGTGGGTGCAGATCCATCTCGAAATCCATCAGCACTTTCTTTGGTCCAAAGGTTCTTATCAGTCGCAGTGTGACATATCTTGATTGGACCAAATAGTTTTCCCTCTGACCCCCAAGGGTCGGCTTTACCTTATCAACTTTAATGTCCACATGACCACTGAAGGAGTCGGAGGCCTCAGGTTATGTGCAGTTCATCTTGGTTGACACTCCCTTGTTTTTATTTAAATCAGTTATAGGAATTCGCAGAAGGTTCACAGTTTTATTTGAAGAAAACCTCCTACGTTTATAAGAGCTTTCTTTTTCTTACATCAATAGGAGGAGATGGTTTCAAGAAGCTCTGCTGGGTGATACAGAACGGGAATGGCTCTCAGCATGAAGATATGCCCAAATCTCTTCCCACACACCTCTTCACACAGCTGCAGTAAACTACAGGTAGGAGTGTTTTACCGCCATTCGCTCTGGATCAGTCAATGTGCCTCAGGACCACCAAGAAAGACTTTGTTCTTCGTCTGGGAACATAACAGACACAAACTCTCCCTCTTTTAATTAGAGAACTACCACACTTTATCAACAAAGATGCTGCTACTAGAGTTACTGTTGTCTATAAACAGTGCTCCTTCAGTCAGTGTGAATAAATGAGTCATCAAAGTCTTCAGGATTCATATTTCAAAGGTTGTTAAGAAGTGTTTCATTATCAGAACAATACCATTTTTGTTTCAGTTTTCATGTTATTTTTTTTTTTATATATATATTGATAGTAGAGTGAGTTCTAATCTATATCTAGGAAGCAGAATGAGACAGTGGAATATTTTGACTTGCCAGCAAACAACTAACCAGCATTCTTGTAGCTCAAACAGAGCAGGCCGTTAGCAATACCAAGATCATGGGTTTGATTTTCACAGTTATTTTTGTATAATTTTGGATTAGTATTTTTAAAATTTGCAATTTTCTTTTTAGTTTAAATTGAAATATGATTTTGTTGTGGCTTTGTCAGTTTTTAATTTATTTTATTTTTATATTTATATTTAGTTCTTATTTTTAATTTCAGTTATAGTTTAGATATTTTCA
This sequence comes from Hypophthalmichthys molitrix, assembly GCA_037950675.1. Lineage (NCBI taxonomy): Eukaryota > Metazoa > Chordata > Actinopteri > Cypriniformes > Xenocyprididae > Hypophthalmichthys > Hypophthalmichthys molitrix. The sequence goes on from CM075504.1 coordinate 24,101,743, forward strand.
GTTTTTTTATGTGTAATTTTAGTACTTAAGTAAATTAAACAAAAATCAGAAATGTTGCCATGGCAACATCTGGAATATTTATTTATTTATTGAATTTTAGTTAACATTTATTTTAATTCAATTAATGTAGATGTTTTTAAATAGTTTTAGTGTTCATTTTTGTTAACTTTTAGTTAACTTTTTTAGTTAATTTAGTTTGTAATAACACTGTTCTATGGAAGCTTGTTTCTGCCACTGAATAAAAAATAAAAAAGGTAATTGCAAATTTTTATCTCACAATTTAGATTTTTTTCTCGCAATTGCGAGTGTACATCATGCAATTATGATGGGTTTTTTTCTGAGAATTGTGTGAAATAAACTCACAATTGTGAGAAAAAATTAAGAATTGTGTGATATGAACTCGCAGTTGCAAGTTTTATCATGCTAATGCTAATTCTGAAGAACCGAATAAGGAAGACGAGCATCACTATTGTTCATGTTTAGGGTTAAAGATTAGAACAAACCCCTCACACTAAGTTATCAAACTTTGTTGCACTCTTAAAATAAAGGTTTCAAAAGGGAGTTTCCATAGTGATGCCATAGAAGAACCATTTTTGTTCCCCAAATAATCTTTCCGTGAACAGTTCTTAAAATAACCGTTATTTCTTAGTGTGATGAACATTTTAAAAATCCAAAGAACCTTTTTCCACTATAAAGAACCCTTAAAGATTCCATGGATGTTAAAGGTTCTTCACTGAATCATAGATGCTTTTAAAGAACCTTTATTTTTAAGAGTGTGTAACTCACCACAGAAATTATACTTCAAATCATGCAACAAGAGGTGTGCTATTACTTTTCTACATCATCAAGCTAAAGATCTACATTATAGGAGGGGCCAAAGTAGGGACCACAATTCCCAACCCCCCACCCCCACCCCCACCTTTCTTCTCCAGTCCTTCATTCTCATGCTCCTCTAATCTTGCTCTCCTTCTGGTGTTAAATAAGGTGAGCTGAAGAATTATTAGATCTGCAAAAATGCAGCAAAGCCACAAATCATATGGCATTAGCGTGAGAACAGACAGCAGCTGCCCCAGTAATCTGCCCCCTCTCACTCTCAAAGGGCTACTGTGGCCCCGTCTTCACAAACCCCTGAGTGTGTATGATGTGTGACTTTTGGACTTATGTTCATACTGGAAGTATGTTCATACTATTATAATTCATTTCATAAAGACTAAATCACAAAGATCTCATTCAGAAAAATGTTTAATGCAGCAGATTTTTTGACATCCTTTGAAAGCGGGCATGCGCTCACACAACAAAACACTCATCCTTCATCTCCACATCAGCCACTCCTATCAAAGTCTTAGCGTGGCTTGAAGTTGGTGAGAATGAAAAAAAGATTTAAATGAGAAAGAAGAATGTGGAAAGTGTGGGAATGAGGAACAGCGGGGCAGACACAAAGGCCCGCCGTGTGTCGGGAGAACTGACCCGATCCAAGACACACAAAAGAGCCACTGCAGAGAGAGCTGGACAAGAGCTGGGCATCAGTCCTGAGCTACTGACACACAACCAGAGAGAGAGAGTAGGGTGGGTAAAAAGATGGGTGAGGCTACACGCCTAGGGAAAAAAAGGTTCAACGGGGCTGTACATAGAACCCTAGAGTTCTTGACTCAGTTTAAAAAAAAAAAAAACACTTTATGCCAAAAAGTTTCTATATAAGGAGAAAGGTCTTAAATTATTGCATAATACTTTTTGAATTGAATTATTTCAATTTTTCTAGTGATGAAGTTTGATTATGAGCTGTTTAATTCATAAAATTGAATCAAAAGTAAATTAATACAAATTTATTTAACTAAAACTAAATCCATAAAGTTGGAACCCCTAAAAGGTTCCATATATGAAGCTCTTGAAAAACGCTTTATGGTTTTTTAACTTTTTCTTCTAAGAGTAGGGGTGATTGTGCAACTGTTACACACCATATGAGAGAATTGGAGATTTTAGATCATAGATTAACATTAAAACTTTTTTTAGTCTCTTATTCTTGCCAAGGCTGCATTTATTTGATCAAAAACACAGTAAAACAATACTGTTGTGAAAGTATGTGACTTCAGTGTCACATGATCCTTCAGAAATATGCTGATCATTCTAATATGCTGATTTGATGCTCAAGAAACCATTACTAATTATTATCATTTATCATTGTTGAAAACAGTTAATATTTTTATGGAAATTTTGATATATTTTCCTTCAGGATTCTTTGATAAACAGAACGTTCAAAAGAACAGCATTTATTTGAAATTTACTGACCCCAAGCTTTAAATTGGTAGTCTACGTTTAGCAGAATTTTACCATTATTATCTCCATGCCACAAACATAAACATACGCTATAAGCATGTTCATAATTTTGTCCTATATTCGAAGACTTATGAAACGCTAAACAGCCTGTCTGAAGTCACTAATAAACATCCCCTTCGCTAGAGCTCAAAATCGTATTTGTTATTTTGATCATTTCTGAAACAAGTGCCTTTTTAGACATGTGACATTGAGTGATCCAATGACCAATTACAGTGGCAAATTTAAATGTTCACAAATGATTATTGAGAGCCAGGGAAACATTATCAGTCAATAATGACTTAAATATTGGTCTGTTCCTCACGCAAAGCTATCGTAGGAGTTCAGAAGACTTGGAATATAATAGACATAGACTACTTTTATGGTCCTTTTTTTTTTTTTTTTTTTTGTCCTTTTTTTCTTTAGACCTTTCCAGTATACTGTAAATCCCCTTTCACTTTCCATGAATAGAAACAAACAGGTTGGATATTCAGCCTAACATCTCATTTTGTGTTTCACAGAAAAAATAAAATCAAATGAGGTTGCCAAAAAAAAAATAGTGATGTATAAATGATGACAAATTTTTCATTTTCTTTGACAATCTCTTTATTTGTATGTGATTACATATTATTTTATGGAATTATATTTAAAGTATATGTTCTTATATGTTTTATTTTCAACTAATTAAAAAGCATCAATATTAATAATAATCTATATTTTATTAATCCTTCACAATTTTTAAATTTTTCCTTATAGAACGTGGAATTGTTCAGACATGGTTTGCAAATTACCATAGAATGACCCAGGAACTAAGACAGAGAGAGGAGCCTGTGACGCACCTGACAGTAACCTGATCTGTGTTGGAGAGAGTCATGCCATTGACTCTGAGGGATGCTGGTTATGTTGACAGAGACAATATGTCACAACAAACGGCCGGCCTTAAAAAACAGCCACAGGTGTGCTTGGAGGGGTCACCTGACCTCAAACCTGTTCACACACACACACACACACACACACACAGAGACTACCTTGATCTCACAATCCGACACACTGAACTGCTGCATCAGACAGACATAAGTTTATAGATAGATAGATAGATAGATAAGATAGATTAGATAGATAGATAGATAGATAGATAGAGTTCTTGTCCTTATAAAGTCTTAGTTCTAACAGGAAAGGAAATTTGCTCTGCCAGCTGTAGATTTGTTTGTTGTTGGAAGATTAACTGAGTATTGACTGCAGGATGGGAATGTAGAGTCTAGCACAGGTGCTGGATTAATGAGAAACACATTGTCGACAAAATCACACACACACACATTTACTAGGCTCAGATCTTACTACTGGCTAAATAAAATACATGAAAGCAGATACGCAAAAAATATACCATGTTCAGTTAGTGTTGGGGTATTGTCATTGACATACTTGATGCTGATCATTGCTTTAGAGCAATATGCAATATATAGGAAGTGACTGTGGATTCAGCTTATATTGCACACACACATAATATATATATATATATTATGTGTGTGTGCATTTATATATATATATATATATGTGTGTGTGTGTATGAATGTATGTAACATTTATTTATTTATTTATTTATTTCAATCTCCATATGATTTTTTTTCCAAGTACCATATAAAAGTAACTTATTATCCAATCTATTTATTTATTTTATTGGTAACACTTTACAGTAAGGTTCATTAGTTAATATTAGTTAACTACATTAGTTAACATGAACTAATAATGAACTGCACTTCTACAGCATTTATTAATCTTTGTAAATTTCAGCATTTACTAATACATTATTAAAATCAAGAGTTGTATTTGTTAACATTAGTTTATGCACTGTGAACTAACATGGACAAACAATGAACTGCTGTATTTTTATTAACTAGTGTTAACAAAGATTAACAAATGTATTGCTCATGGTTGGTTCATGTTAATACATTAACTAATGTTAAGAAATGAACCTTATTGTAAAGTTTTCCCATTTTATTATATATATTAATGTGGGAGAGAATATCAAAATTCCTGTCTTTATGTTCAGTCTCTTATCTGTTTTTATCTGTTTTGCAGCAGTGGGAAGCACTTGATATAATGGAGGAGGGTTGGGGTAGTAGCTGGGCTTTTTAAAATCCTGAATTTGGCATCTTTGAAGTGTCAATAACTGATCCCCTTCTTTATGTTCCCTGCAGTGTTAAAACCAGAGAGTGTGCCTCCTAATCTCACAGATCCAGCACCAGATCTGGTTATCATCATAAATTACACCCAGAGGTAAAGGAATGAGGTCAGTTTGAGGTCACTGATGGAAGTACGGAGCTCTAGCCGAATACAATGTTGTCTACAGAATAATGGTGCATTTACATGTGCATCTCAATTTAGTTGTCAGACATAATTTAAGATATCAACTTATAATGAAAGTGTTTTTCTCCCACTCTCACACACTCTTAAATTAACAAGAATACAAAATATTATAAAAGACTTCTTTATTTCTAATCATCATGAAGCACTTTCAACAAAATTAATCTGTCTTCCATTCCATGTGTGGTACAGGACTATGATCTGTAATAATTCCAAGCTCAGGCAGTAGTTGGGATTTGGTATAAAAACTTGAGGCTTCTAAAATAAAACAGTTTAGATGAATTACAAACTATCCAGAAATTAGTCAAAGAAAAGACAAACAAAATACGTAACAAAAAAGATGGCCTTGACAAATGCAACATGTAATACTTGTACAACTCAGAAAAGTATACTTATTTTAGACTCACAAAGGACACATACATTGTATGTGTTAAATTATTATTATTCTTTTTGTTGTTTTTGTAAGGACATAAAAATGTTAACTACATCATTCACATATTCAGCAGTCTGTTTAAATACCTTATTTTTTCTACAAAGTGAATTTACATTGTTTTAAAGTACAAAGTGCAAAGACTATGGTTTCCGTTGTCGTTTTGGTGGGGGGCGGGAGCGGGAACAATCATGGCGGCCACTTTAGCCTTGTTTCTTTGAGAGGTTCTGCAATATAGTCAAATGTGAATATTAAAGTCAAAGAATGAGGAAAATGCCATTTTAAAGCAATGGCTTGCTTTTGTCATCAGTTATAAATGCAATTGTCCATTTGTATATTGGTAATTGGTTTCAATACACTGCTTGGTAAAAAAGGGTGAGAGAGAAAGCTGGAATGCATGTTGTGAATGTTAACAGCCACCTACATTAACTCACCAGTTTACTAGATGTTGTGCCTTCACCTGTTTTTGCCCCTGAGGAAAAAGCAATGAGAATGTTTTACAAGCCTGTTCCCCATTACATGACAGAAATACAAGTTGTTTCTGAGAAAGTTATCAAACAAATGCAAACACTCATAGTCAATTAAAACGACCACACAGTCTTCGAACAATCTCTTAGAGCTTATACGCACTGTCAGTATCTCCCTCATCCAATCAGAAAATAGTTTGCAAATGAGTTTATTCTGTGAATCCACTAATTTGTAAAACAGGTTCTAATTCTAATAAGATAATTTAAAATAAGAAAAAACATATTAATAGAAATAAGGTCATGATTCTGAGAAATAAATTTTTATTTTATTTATTCTTATAATTTATTTTCTATAATTATTATATAATTACTTTTTTTCCTGGCTTCTGTACAACTTGGTTCTTGCAGAAATTCCGGCCCAACGGTGGAAAAGAGGCTATAGTGTACCTTTAAAATATATTTAAGTAGACAACAGTCTATAATGTAATACTATTTCACAATATTACTGCTTAATCTGTAGTGTATGGTGCATTTAAATTGCATTAAAAAGTGCATTCAACAGAGCATCACTTTTTTTTGCAAAACCATTGCGTTTTCCACTACCATTTCAAATCAAAGTATCCACAGTGTTCTCTGATGCAGTGTAAAGTCTAGTGTGTAAATGGCCATATATCTGGGTCATCCATGAGGAAACAGTGAGACTCACCCTCTTCCTTAGTGACACCCAGACAGCCTATCAGTTCCTGTAGAGACAGGGCCTTATCGTTGCTGATGTCGCAGTACTCCACAAACTTCTTTACACACTTCTTGGGTTTGGATTTCTTACGCAGCAAACGCTTGAATGGTTTGATTTCTTTCTTTCCGATATCGCCACTGGAATTCTTGTCAAGCTGACTGAAATACCAGTGAACAACTCGCTCTTCCAGAGTATGACTGGGGTCTGGCTCCAACATCCTGAATGAAGGAAAAATCACAATTAGGCAAACACCGAACATGTTTTCATGCACATGATTTTCTGGTTAAATGTCTGTGAAATTCACAATGTATTAAAATATCCGATGAAGTTTTTCTTGTGCTGCCTTTCTTTAATAAAGGACCTAAATAGTAGCATCAACCAAGCTAATAAAAATATGTTCTAAGAACGTTTTGCTAACGTTCCCATTAGGTAACGTTCCCAATTTTTTAAATGTTTTAAAACAGTTTTTCTTGGTTATGTGAACATTGAGGGAATGTTACTTTGTTCTTTAACATTCTGAAACTAGTTGAAACATTTAAAAAAAAAAAAATTAGGTGAACGTCCAACGTTAAAGTTTCAGAAAAAAAAAATGATGTAGAAATAATATTTTTATGTTAATGTTTTAAGAACATTACTAAAGACCAGATCACTTTGAATGATCATTCTATTAAAGTTACATTAGCCAAAGTTCTGAGAACATTTCCTGTTAGCTGCATGGGAATTATTCCAGTCAGTCAGCTCATTAACTAAGAAAATATTTGTGCACCACACAGTAGGCAGGGTCAGTTAATTTCATGAACTGGCCCATTACATCTACATTTCTCAATTCTCAGACACTTGTTTACCTGCCGGCAGAGGCCGGGTCAGTTACTGCATGAACCATGTCCGTGGACAATGCATCCAACACGCTTGTCAGGAATTCTGTCTTCTTCTCCCCAGGACATCCTGAAAAAGAGGGACAGAAAAGAACCGTGGTCTTTAAAATAACTTTATACAACTTTGGAATAAATACCAAGTTCTGTCATGAAACTCTAGATGGTGCAGGCTGATTGGTCCTTAATGCAACCTGCTGACAATCACATTAACTACACGGCACAAGCTGATTGGTTCCTGTTGCATCTGTAGCAAATGAGCTTGCTGCTCAGTGTTTGCTGTAGCAGTTTGGAGCGTGCTTTTAGAGTTCCTCCGAAACCCTCCACCTTCCCCAGCTCCACCTGTATAGATCTTCTACGGGTATATGCTATTTGAGAAATGGAGATGCACCCATAAGAGCCATTCACATGTCTAAAAACGTGTGGAAAGAGCAGCCGCGCCACTTTCTCCTTATTTCCAAAGTGTTTGCACTCCCGTGGTGTCTGTCGTTGCTATGCAACCATGCACTGCGCTCTCCATAACGACGAGGAAGTTTCAGCAAAGGATAACCCCAATTGATTTCTAGCCCTTGCATTAGCTCTACTACTATATATATTTATGGAGATGAGAAATAAAAATACACCCTGTACAGCTATGATCAGCTGTTTGGCTGAGCTTTCAATGTTTTGTTGCGGAAAAAAATGTAAAGATTACAGATAAGAATGTGTGATTAAGTTGCGATTAATCACAAGTTAACTCATGACAATCATGCGATTAATCACGATTAAATATTAAAATCGATTGACAGCCCTACTAAATAACCATTACCATGATAGAACTACATATTTTGAAATAACTATTCCTTTATATTGTACTTCACTTTCGATGGCAAAACTGTACTATATTTTCTTTCTTAATTGGATTTTAGTGTCATTAAGCAATTGTTTTATAAAATCCCATGGGAAAAGATTAAAAGCAAACAAAGCTTCCTTTCATGTGACATTTTACCTTCAGGTTATCAGTATAAACATCTATGAAACCTCATAAACGGCTGTTGTGACTGAATTACCTCATGTAACTCTCCTGCTCTGGTCCTAATTATTGAACTATATGTTATTTTGTCACAACAACTCACTGAGCATTTCTGCTCACACATTCTGTATTTTTTTTAATTAACTCAATTTATCACGGTTTCCACAAAAATAATAATCAGCAAAATTGTTTTCAACATTGATATTAAGAAATCACTCTTGAGCACCAAATCAATTGATGATGTACGATGGTGTATGGTTCTGCTAGCATATCATGCTCCTCTTACTAGTGGCTATTTTGGGTACTGGCGCCATAGGTGGCCCAATAAACATTGGGAAGATGTAAAGCTGACAGACGTTTCACTGTTTTTACACCAACTGCACTTAAAGATGGTGGAGAGTAGGAGAGTTAAACCATGTTACGGCTTCAGAGATTCTTTGCCGCCCTGTCATAAAAATCAGACCTCCCCTATCCTGTCTGAGGAAGATGACAGCTGCCAATCAAACAGAGGATTTAGGTTTATGGTCCCAGGTAAAAGTCTGCTGTGTGTGGGAACTGTGGTCTGTTGATGTTTGGGTGAAACCCACAAACCAGTCAGAAACATGTCCATGTCATAATTCACCGCAAAAAAGAGAAATTGTATTTTGCATACTTAAAATTAAGCCTATTTTTAGGATTTTATTGGATTGTGGCATTATTTTTATGGCAATTGCATTTTTTGAGGTAATCTGAGGTAATAATAAATTATTATTATTTCAGCAAATGTGTCCATCTAATTTCAGTAGCTTGTGTTAAGTATATTATTGGCCAACCTGCTCTTTAGATATCAGTGTTGGCTGTTGAAAAACTTAGGGAGTTTAACACACTCCTACGCCTTCTTTATCATATCCATTTGTCTGTTCAAATAAAGAAAGGGAAAGTGTGTATGCATGTGTGTGCGCATTTGTCTTCACATGCTGGGTTATTTATTGTCAGGCCCAGGGGCAACAGATTCTCTGGTTGTAAGAGGTCCTTGTGAACAGGTGTGTGTGAGTGTTCAGGTAAACAGTCCTCAAACAAGAGAAAAGAGGGTAAAAAAAAAAAGACATTTAAACGTAAGCAGGTTTACAAGATGAGCACAGAATGCTGACAGTTTGTGAGTGAGTGTTATGCTGACGATCTGTGTGAGTTCACTCCTCACTGAGAACAGACACAGTAAAATATCCGTCCCACCTGTTCATACGAGGGACTGCATTCTTCTCGCTTTTTCAATAAAAACTACATAACGTTTAGTGTAGTCTAGACGCTTAATAACAAACATTTCTGACCTTTTGAGAATGCTTTTTGCTCTTAGAATTTTACATTAATCAGAAAACATAATTTGTAATGCATTTTCAGGTTCGGTTTTATTATGAATTCATTCAATTTTGACTGAGCTGCATTGCTTGAGTTATTAGAGAAAATGCAGCCTAAAATGTGTTTCATCTAATAGGGCTGTATAATTTGGGAAAAAATATATACATATTTTAAAAAACTATATTGATATGATACCTATATGTATAGGCAGTCCAGTAGGTTGCTTCAGGGATGACATACAGTATATTTGTAGACCAAAACCCGGACATGAGTTTGCAATTTAGCACTTCTGGTTCCATCATCTGAAGTCAATGGGTTTTTAAATGGGTTTTTGGTTAAATGCTTGAAATAAGGTCTGTGGTGAAAACAAGCTCAAGATATTTTTACATTTTATTCCACAGCATAAAATATATCAGTAATATCCTCTTGTGATTTTTGTAAGCTTTTACTTGTCTTAGTTGGACATTAAACGTCATCAGCCGAACAGGAAAACTCATCTACTCACTAGCCCACTTTCACAACCTCGATGTGTTTATAATCACGCTCTTGCAAACTATTCTAACTGAAACTTTCAGGGAATTTTTTTTTTAAGTATAGACTGAAAGAGTTGTCGGAAGCTTAGTGATGGTGACATTGACAGTCGTGTGACTGTGATGTAGTTCATTTATAGCCTTTTTACTTCTGGTGATTGTATTAAGGCTTCAAAATGTGTAAGAATTATAAACTTTTGTTGGTTGGCCCAGAGCTTATTTTCTGCAGTAATCCAAAAGCCAGTGGAAAAATCCTGTTGGGTTTTGGTTGAGGGAACCAGGGTGATGCTAACTTCCAAGTTGGCATAAAAAATACATCATCAATGCAGCACTCTATTAAACAAGCAAGATTACAGATGGAAATGACATCCCATTCATTTTGAACTCTCCAGCTAAAAAATGTCCTTTATATATCACCTGATTAAAATGCTGAGTGAGAATTCACTGAGCAAACCCATCCAGATCCTGCATTTTACAACATTTCAGCATTACCCAGAATCCCGCAGCTTGTGGATCTTACATAAAAACTCTCAAGTTGCAACAAAATCATGAGAATTGTGGTATTGGCAGTGGATTGTGGACGTTTAGCTGCCAGCAGCCGTCGGCCCCCATCAGCCCCCCTTCTACACCACAATTAACCAGCCGTGACCAGAGAGCTGCTCACACAACAGCACCTGTACACATGCTGCTGGCAGCCTGAACGTCCACACACACACCTGAGGAACAGAGGATTATTTGTTAACATATTGAGATATTAGAATGTTTACCAAAGCACACAATAACAAAGCTAGTCTAGTAGTGGAGACTAAGACCAGCAATTAATCTGCATCTCAGACATACTAAGCTTGGTCATTTCTACTATGCAGATTCATATTGCCATCATATAAGTGGGATTCAATATTATTCAATACAATATTAAATTCAATATTAAGTTCATTTGAAATAATTGCACTGCTTTCGTTTGAGTTGTACAATCCAAGTGTAGACCTACTATCCAATAAGAAAAATTGACTATTTATCATGAAATACTCAATAGCTATGTTTCCATCCAAAGTTACAAATTTAACTTGTGCACAAAACTGGAATATCGCATAAAACTTTTGTGAATAAAGCACCATTTCCTCCCATGTGTTCAAGAGAACAAAACTGCCACTTCCTGAAAAATTGGAACGCAAAAAAATCTGTAATAAAAATGGAAGTTGCTGCAATCAGTGGAAGCCACTGTGGCTTTTTTTCCCTACATCATAAATGACATGCGTCACAGACGAAACGCAATAAACGCTGTCATGTTATCTTGCGTTCAGATGCCTGGTGTTTGGGAACATACGGAAAACATGTGAGACACTTCTGGGGGGGTATAAAAACAAATCATTTTGATGACAGACTTTGACTCAGGCATTTCAGAATAACTAAAGCAACATTTGAGATGCTGTGCAGTGAAACTAATCCATTGGTCAATCCAGTTATCCAATCACTTCCTCTGCTGAGGCAAAGTCACGTGGGTTTTTTGTTGCGCATCGAGGGATTTATTCAGTAAATTTGTTTCCATCTTAATTTATGCTCATGTCTTCTTATCTGAAATTACATACATTGGACAGTCACCTCCGACAAAAGATTACTCTAAATTGTAATGTTGACATGCATTCTCTGTAAAGCTGCTTTGAAACGATATGTATTGTGATAAGCGCTATACAATATACCTGATCAAAATGCATCTGCCTCAATTGGACGGCATAAGTTTCTTATTCACATTTTTAGAATTTATAATAATTTAAGTATAATAATTTAAGAATAAAAATGAACTTTTCATTTTACCTTTGAAGACATTCCCAAAAAGAAGTGTTGTCCGATTTCAAAAGATATATATATATATATATATATATATATATATATATATATATATATATAGCACACATTAGTAACACACATACATTCTCACACCTCATACTGTTTCAAAAGCCCATTTCATGACTTAATTAAAATATGAAGATAATCCTATTAGTCAAAGTCTGGCCAGGGTTATTCAAGAATCTGTTATCTGGGACTGAGACAAAGCACAAAAGCATTTCTCATGTACTTACACTAACAAAAAAAGTACCATGGCATTTCTATTGTATTCTTAGAAGTACCATGTGCTATATCATGGTAGATATTAAAATGCAACAGTGTTAGTCCATCTGATACCATGTTGGTAACACCACAGTACATTTTTGTAAGGGTGGGTATTAGGCCTGAGACACCATTGTCAACAACAGGATATTGAATCTGTATATTTTAAATATACCACACAGTCCCGATACAGAGAGGTAGTCTAATCTAATCAACAAATTAATTCATGCTGGAAATGGAAGTCACTCCCTCGTTTCCTTTTTGCTGTTTTTTATCTTTGCCCTCCACTCCTTTTTCCTCTGTTCTTCGTCACAGCCACTCCCCCACACTCATCCCTCCTTGTCATCCTCCTAGGCTCGTGCTATCTATTGTAATCTATCTTTTCTACCTCCCCTTTCCACAGTGAGATGATCTGTTAACATCTGTCGTCTAGGCGGACCGCAGGGTCGTGGGAAAACAGGAGATGGTTTTAGACTCTAGATGTCACACACATACCTGTGCACACTTGAGCTCACATGCAAACACAAACATATAGATACACATACAGACATCCTTGTGTTTTGTGTTTACATGCATTTTTCTTAAATGAATAAGTATGAAAATTTAGATCAAACACAAGTGCACCTATTAAATAACACCTAATGTATTAAATTTACAGTTTTTGTTATTTATTTCCTTTAGGTCCTCTTATAATATTAGTAAAGTTGTTTGGGAAAAAGGTGTTGTTTCTCATTTTTTGCAGCTTTGTTTCTATAAACTCTTGCTAGTTTCACGTCGTGAAGTATCTCGCTCTCATAGCAAACCTTGCACAATATTTTCACATCTGCTTAGAAGCACACAGTTATGCTCACCCTGCAGATGTCTGCTCCTGTAATGGTCCTTTGGTTTGTTTGGATGGGCTCTGGCATTTCCATCACATTTTGGTTGTTCGAATCTACAGCAAGAGAGAGAGAAAAACAGTGAAATATAAAGCATTATTGTTTGTACAAAGGCAAGGCCAACAGCTAAAATATTCCACCAATGCTGAGAAAAATGTTCAGATTTTTTTGTTTTGTTTTAAATAACAGGGAGACAAGATAATAATATTGAATAAGATTCATCTATCTATCTGTCTGCCTGTCCGTCTATCTATCTTTCTGGTTATCTATCTGTCTATCTATCTGTGTCTGTCTGTCTGTCTGTCATACTATCTATTGTTATGCACAGTAAAACCCAATAATTTACAGTAACTCAGACCATTCAAGGAAACTGATTGCCTTAAACCATTTAAAGCTGCAGTCCGTAACTATTTTATCCAAAAGTTTATAACCATCCAGTGTTGAAAACTATCTCCTTACCTTAACCCGATTCACAACAGTAAGCTTGTAATAATGTTTTATAATAAATCGATACTGGTGGATTTCCACGGGAAATTCGAGCATGCAGCAGTTCGTCTTTGCGTCATTACGTCACGTCTGTAAACAGAAAGAAGGAGTCCCAGCTAGACTATGCATAGAATGCTACTGGTAGCGGATCATTTATAGCCTTTTCTCACAGCAACTGCAATAAATAAACTTATCATTTTGATGGCGGATTGTAATCCAGAAAGGTCCAAATGACAATCATCAGTGACAACTGGAGATTCACCCGTAGACAAAAGCAAAAGACTTCGGAGTGCGGAGTGGCTACAGAAATTGGCTACAGGTAACGCTAATACACACTAAATACACATAGTCTCGCAATGCTGATGTTGTTAACATTAACAATTTGAAAACAAAGTATAACAACAATAATAATTTGCACGGTTTGATGCGTTATGAGCTAAGCGATCGTTAGATTTAATTACCACTGGCAGCGCGATTTATTGTAGGCTTTTCCCCTCAGTTGGTCAGAACATAAGTTGCAGACATGTTACTTACTTGTTCAGTTGGCATTTTCCTGTGAAAATTCCTACTTTGGTCATACTTCAAGACTACAATCTGTGATTCCGAAGTGCCAAAGCACAATGCGCGTAAAGATAATAATTCCGCATATAACTGCAATTGCAAACAGAGATGGCGACTAAAAGGCAAATCTTACGGACAGTAGCTTTAAGTTTTAAAACCAATAAGTATGAGTACTGTAAACTCATATACATCAATCATGAGAGTAAACTCAACTTAAATTTTTTAAGTTTATTTTATTCATTCAGTTTGAATTCAGGTAACAAATCTTACTAAGTCTTAACAACTATATCGTTACTTAAATGGTTTGAGGAAACTGATTGCCGTAAATGGTTTAAGTTCTTTAAACTCAAAGTAATAAAGTTACATAAGACTAAGCAAAACCTAACATTGGCACAAAATGATGACAGAACAGGTGCACTGTAAAACTCAATGGCCCGGTTTCACAGACAGGGCTTAGCCTAAGCCAGGATTAGGCCTTAGTTCAATTAGGGTATTTAAGTAACTTTTATAAACGTACACTAGAAAAAAAAAATATTACTGGTGTGAATCTTGAGACAAAACAATGGCACTGATATATTTTAAGATATGTCAGCACAAGTTGCTTTCAGTTAAAACAGCTCAAACATGCATTTTAGTCTAGGACTAGCTTTAACCTTCTCTATGAAACCAGGGGAATAAGTTCAGAATACTCAAAACATTTAAGTAAACTAACTCATTTTGTTAAATTAGTAGACTTTAAAATTTTTGTGACAAGTGGGGCGGGGCCGAGAGCCGTGGAAGCGGAGCAAGGCCAGTGTGGTGCACAGGTGTCTCTCATTAACAATCACGTCACCGGCATCCCTTCGCTCCCACAGTTCTCAGCCTCGCCCGACTCATCATAATGTTAATTACATACAGTTCATTTACATAAACATCACATTCAGATCTTCATGGTTAAATGATAGATAGCAAATAACACATGCTGTTATGACTATCGAAGAGACTATCATTATATACTTGCATGTATATAATCAAACAACATACAGTATATATGGTCTTAAAGTTTTGTAGCCCATCCTCAACCTAACCACAGACTCTACTCTTAACCACAATGATAACCCTACAAAACTAACATAACAGAACCCCCTGTAAATCCCAACATAATACAATATTTTAAACACTAGCTTATGCCTCCCTATGTTAATCTTGTGCAAAAACACTCAAAATAACACTTAATTGCAACATTTATTTTCCTTATAGAGTCTGACACAAACAAGCTGGGAATTAGAAATCTGCTGCAACTGAGTCATATTAAGTTCAGCTTAATACAATCAAATTTTGAGTTCACACAACTATATTAAGTATAATGAACTTTCATTATTATTTGAGTGAAACAAACTCATTTAATTAATTTCACTGTTTGGTTTTACAGTGTGTCTGTCTGTCTTTCTGTTTATCTATCTATCTGTCGTCTGTTTGTCTGTCTGTCTGTCTGTCTGTGCACAAGTCTTAGGAATGTTAGTATTTTCACACACACAAAAAAAAGAAACAGAAAAAACTGAGACAGACTAAATTCAAAAGAACTTCAGCAACGTCTCCAAGACGCTTAAAAATATATAAATATCTGATAAATAGCTTAAAACCTTGTGTGTGTGAAAATACTAACATTCCTAAGACTTGTACACAGTATACAATATATATTGCACTGTACATCATTCAATGCTTCTGACTAAATATTGCTGTTGAAGAATTTTTGATCATTTTATCTTTTCACAGATACAACGAGTGCACTAGGATGCAATCACTAGAAGTTCAGCTCAAGGTGCCTGAAACAGAGGAATGTAGTGAGAGAAAAGTGGACATGTGAGTAAAAGAAAAAGTGAGTAAGAAGTGTAAGACAAGAGAAACATTCATGGCCCCATTAGGAGAGTAAATGTGCTCCAATCACTGCCAGGCGACCTGCCCCAAGAACAGAGAAAGAGAGAGAGGAGGATGATGGGAAGGTAGCACTTCCATGCGTGCTCTAATGCGCTGTCTGGCACATTGCCTGAGGCTTTGTTAACTCAATACCACATTTGGCAATGGTCAGAAATCCACAGCATCACTCCATTACACTCCTGCAGCTCATTAAATGTGCCCCTGAATACAGCGGGTGTCACTGACCCCTGACAATCACATTCACAATGTTTTGTCATTCTGCCAGTTTTCTTGATCAGATTTGAGCTGGTTGTGCAACCAACCTGTTAGGAGATGAGTAGTTAATCAAAATGATTTGATGGCATATTTAACATCAAGAATGCTGTTCTTATCAAGATGATCTTGAAATGTTAAAAGAGACTGAATGAGATCGGGCCAAGTATTGGCCCCTGAGAGACTCCAAAGCTCAATTTTGTACCCCATAGTAAGTCAAATAAAGAGACCTGCCCCGGGTGTATATTAGATGTACTGTAAGAGAAAGTCGACTGGCACTTACCATTTTAAAAGCCAAGTGGTGGGTTTTTCCCTTTCAAAAGAGACAAACTGCTTAAGTTGTATTTTGGCAACTAAATAAGGACGGATTTGTTTCTTTGAGGCGCCAGAGGTATTTTAAATTGTTTAAAATACCATTTTGTTAAAGCTGATGTGAAGGAGACATGGTGAAATAACATCCTAGTAGTTGTATTGGAGAAATTTCCACCTGATTTTTATGTAAAAAGTGGATCTCAGAGCTGAAATGGCAGAATTGCACTACACATACTTTTTTTAAGGGAAGTACATTACCTTGTGGATGTGCCGGGTATGGGCCGTCCGGTGTCCACCAGGACACACCAGCAGTACCCGGTGGAGGGATGGCACTGGACGGGTTTGTAGAGGCCACCGTGAGCACAGTCAGGTACAAAAACTGCTTCGTTTTTATGTTGTCTTGCTTCTTCCTGTGCCGACAGCTGCTCCTGATCACACGAGGTCGCTGAGGTAAAGGGAGACAGAAGAAAGGGGTGAAATACAGCGGGAGACACAATTTGAGTGAGCAAGTGTCAGTGTTCTCTGTGGTGAACAGAGGCCAAGCATCTGTGTTGCTGTACAATGAAAGTAGACAGTGACCAGGAGCTGTCAAGCTCCAAAAAAAGCACCTTACAATTTCCATAATAGAAGTACATGCGACAAATGCACAATATTCCAAGTCTTTTGAATAGCTTGTGAGGAACAAAATGAAACGGAACAAGCTCCAACCTAAAATAAGGATACAAAAAATCCAGTGTTTGACTAATATCTTGTCTACTAATATGTCTTCATCTTGATTATTCCTTGATTATATCCTTCACTGCCTGTGATATACAGGATCCAAAAGTGTGTGTTTGGGCTGGATAAAAGAATGTAGGCCTATTGGTTAATGTTTTCCGATGCTAAAAGAATTAATAATAAATTAAAATGTAATTATATTTAAATTGATTTAATTTAATCACATTTTAATTAAATTAAAGAACATTGTCTGACTGGACTGTGATGCCTCTGCTATGGAGAGATGGATGGACAGCATGTTGGAGGGGCTAAAAGAAGAAAATACACTTAGAGAAAGTGAAAGTGAGAGCTTGTGCTTTATGGTGGGCCTGCGGAAATGTTTATGACATTAAGAAGTTAATGTCTGCACGGGGCTTCTGCGACCAGCATAAATATTTACACATTGTCTCTGTGTGCCTGTGTTTGCAGTGCCTTTGAATGAAACAGTGACCTTGGGCAGAGAATCGCTGCATAAAACACATGATTTTGGGAAAACAGTGGCATCTTATAGCTTTCTTTCAATCCTGAGCATGAGCTTAGCCATGAAGCTCAGATATACGCACACAACGACAGCTCAAAACTCATGAATGATCCATATGGAGCACAACCTTTCAGCTATGAGATTTCTCTGCATCAGGAACCAATCATCTCATGTGCCACAACACAGCTCTCCAGCAACGCTTTGAGCCGCCTCATCTAATGCAAGCAAGATTATGTTTAAAAAAAAAAAGAAAAAAAAGAAAGAAAGATGAAAAGGAAATGAGGGAGAGTGTATTTAGTTCAAAAGTCAAAGGGGTGCTAAGGTGGTGTGACTGGTTGCCAGGGCACAGCCTATATGATATGTGGTTTCTAAGGTGTTCATAGTGTTTTCAGGGTGTTCTGGGTGGTTATCAGGGTGTCGCTATGCTGGGTTTTTTTTTTTTTTTTTTAGTGATTTTTAATGCGTTGCTAGGCTGTTTGGAGTGACTGCTAGAGTGCCTGTAAGTGTTTGCCAGGGTGTTGCTATGTGGCTGCTAAGGTGTTTTGATTGGTTTTAAATGTGTATTTGCTAAGGTGGTTGCTAGGGTGTCGCTAGGTGTTTGCTATGGCATTTTAGCTGGTTAACAGTAGGGCTGCATGATTAATCGAAATAAAGTATGACTGGAAATTTCAGTATGACTGGAAGGATGCAGTGTAATTAAATGAATCCATGCACAGCTCTGTTATTTTACACAGTGGTTTAAATTGTGCAGCCCTAGTTACCAGGGTGTTGCTAAGCTGTTCTGAGTGGTATTTAGTGCATTGCTGTGCATTTTCTAAGGTTCTGTATTCTCTCGCACACTTTTATAGTTATCCTCTCTCTCTCTCTTTCTTTGTGGTGTTGTCAGGTGTTTGGCTTCATGTGAGTATTGTTTTAGAAAATGCTTCTTTTTTTCAAACCTATAGACATCTTTTCTTTTCTATTCTGAGCTTCTCTGAATAGTGATAATCACCCTTTAGACCTCAACGACTCAACCATAATCAAAACCATCAGCTTTCACTGCACTGCGCTGGCGTTTTATTGATTGTAAATCAAGAGAACTTTACAATCAAGCTATTCACGCACACACTGACACACACAAATGAGTCTATTTTGAAACACACAAACTCTGTAATAATGTCATCAGAATTAGATCTGTTATTGAGTTCATGTCGTCATTTTTCCCAGATGGGTTTTAATGACATTTCTGATGATTCCTTCATTAGATCAACATGTCAGGCAATGGCTGAGTGCCACACTGAGCTGGATCTTCACATGTGTGTGTTAGAGCCAACATAGCAACAGAGTTTCATAATACTTACAAAGTTACAGATAAGAATCTGTTTCTTTTGCTTTCTCTTTCTATTCTCTTACAAAAAAATAAATAAATAAAATACATTCGTATCTTTAATATCTCAGTTGTTTGGCAGTGTTGTTATTGTTAACTAAAACTATAAAAGCCATTTTCAGTAACTGAAACAAAGCTGACATAAAATAAAATAATATATAAATAACAGATGTAAAACAAAAAATAATCTGAAGAAAAATCAAAACCTTTGCCTTGACAACTAACTGAAATGAGTACTAAAATTACTAAAACTGAAATTGACATAAAATTTTTTTTAAAGCTATTATTACAAGGATCTAATGAAAATTACAAAAGCACATGAAATAAGTAAAACTAAACTAAAAATACAAATATATAAAGCTACAATATAAAGCTAATTCAAAATATTAATAAATAATATAATAGAAAAAACTAAAAATAACACTGTCTCAGACAGTCTCCTGCTTCTCAGATGTTTCTCCTAGTAATTTTCTCTCCCTTAAAGTCATTTCTCATTAAATTCTTCCAAGATCAGATGATCTTAGCTATCCATATTAATGTTATAGCCCATAGACCATATGTAGCCCCGCCCCTTTTCAGCACTGTGCTCCTTGTGTTGTGTCTTCTGTTTGTATTTCTCCAGCATGAAAGTAAGATCTTATGGATTTATGAATAAACCGCTTGTTTTAAAATCTTTCCGGAGTACTTTTTTTTTTTTTTTTTTTTTTTGATATTCATTTGAAACATTACAATGCTTGTGATAACTTTCATTAACTCTACAATAAAGTAAATCCACTTCACCAGCTAATTACTCTTCAACAGCGATGCCATAGAAATATACAGTGCTGCTGCAAAAACGGAAGTTCAAACACAAAATTCTAACAATGGCTGTGCACTTGTTTCTCTGGCGCATAAGACCTATACTGTCTAATTTACTGTCTAAACTGTCTAATTTGTTAGGTTCTTCAGCACAATTTAAAATAGAGAAAGGAAAAGGAAATCACAAATCAGATCTCTTTAATTGCTCAATTGTTTTGCCTAAACAGCAATAAGATTAAATGAAAAGCAAATGGAGACTTCTGTTTAAGTACCTTGCTTCTTAGATATCTCTCCTGAGAAAAACATCCCCTTAATCTCACATCGTCTTTAGAGTTTCAAAAGAGATCTCCAAAATGTCTCAATTCACAAGTTCACCTGCAGATTCAGTCTGAATGGTTAATGGTTAAATAAACTTGGCTTGCTGTCCTCGAAGGAGGCTCGAACCCGAGGCTTGGCTTGAGCTCCGAGTTAAACCCCCCTATAACAGTACTGCATAGAGGGAGAATAAGAGAAATAGAGGAGGAGATGGGGAGGAGGAGGGGTGCTGGAAGAATTGTCGCTGGGATGACGCAGTGACTGC
This sequence comes from Hypophthalmichthys molitrix, assembly GCA_037950675.1. Lineage (NCBI taxonomy): Eukaryota > Metazoa > Chordata > Actinopteri > Cypriniformes > Xenocyprididae > Hypophthalmichthys > Hypophthalmichthys molitrix. The sequence goes on from CM075504.1 coordinate 24,122,295, forward strand.
TGCTTATATGCGCTCGTAATGATGATTGACAGGACTGAATGTTTAGGCTCCTCCCGAACCTTCTTGGATGTGTCCGTTTTTAACATGTCTTGACTGCCGTACAGTCTGACATAAATGACAACTGAGATCCCACAGTGTGACATGGCTTACAGCGGGGATCATGTCTGTACAGTCTGAAAAGCAACAGTCATAAAGGACTATTATAAATAGTACAGTGTGCACCAGGCTTAAAAGTGCAATGTGTACATTTTAGGAGGATCTATTGACAGAAATGCAATATAATATACACACAACTATGTTTTCAGTGGTGTATAAAGACCTTACATAATGAACCGTTATGTTTTTATTACCTTAGAATGAGCCGTTTCTATCAATGTACACCGCGGGTTACGTGTTAAGTCACCATTTTGCGCCAGCATGTTTCTACAGTAGCCCTAAACGGATAAACTGCTCTACAGAGTGCGTTTGCTGGACTGGCTACTCTCTGCTGTCTGAGACAATGACATCTTTGTCCTGTGTTGGCCACCGCAGCCTCTCTATATTGCAATTGGCAACCGTACCACTAGATGCCGCTAAAATTTACACACTGCACCTTTAAGTGCAACCTCTCTATTTTTTGTTTTTGAACTATAAACAAGAATGTTTCAGATGTTATGTTTTTCTGTCTTCTCCTATATACCAAAACCAGTCCAGCTCAGTTAGCATTTTGTGTTGAAAAGTGATAACAGATGTTTGTCGGTAACTCACGTGGTGTTCTGGTACTGTTTTTTTCTCGGCTGCGGACCTGTTCTGTCCAGAGTGTAGGGTACTGAGAGATAATGTCTAAAACACACACAAATGCACAAAACATTAGTTCTGTTCCAAACCTTACACTCTTAGAAAAAAGGTTCAGTAGGGGTCCTGACTCAATTTTAAAGAACGCTTTATGCCAAAAAGGTTCTATATAAAGAGAAATGTCTTAAATGATTGCTTAATGCTTTCATGTTTAACAGGTTATTTCAATTTTTTTTCTAAGGAAAAAGTATGTTAATGAGCTGTTGATCCCATGATGGGAACCCCTAAAAGATTCTATATAGCCTATGAAATGCCTGACAGAACCCCTTTTCTAAGAGTGTAGTGAACGCTTGACTTAAACGGCATTTAAATGCATCAGTGACACTCACCTTCCTCATCAGTGGACGGCTGGGTTTCCACTACTAAAACCGTTGAAGGATCTGCATTTAGAATGGAGAAGATTTGCAAGGAAACTACAATTACGAGTGTCAGCTAGACAGTCACATCACATGAGCCATGACGCATTTGCACATTGCCCGGCCAGGACAGATTAGAGAGATGGAGAAACAGAATAAAACAGAGAAGAAAGACAAACTGAAGAGCACAAAGGGCTACATACAGAGAAATGGAAGGAGGTTTAGTGGTTATAACTGACTTGCTGAAAGAAAAACACAGTTTAAACATTTAATCTCTTTACTTGACACCATGAAACACCTTTATAAAGACAAAAAGCAGTGCGCTTGAATATAGAATTCTGTAAATGCTCAAAGGGGTTAAATATATGCACCCAAAACGAACACTCCAAGAACCAGATGTGAGTAAAAATTCGCTGGAGTGAGTAAAAAAAAGTTACTCTCTGGTTTGCCAGTAACTTTAGAATGACCTGCAACATAATACATGGCTTTTTAAGAAATATGCTTTGGAAAAATTGTTTATCTAGGAAGTATTTTCCACTTCAGAAGTTTTGTGGTGATATGTCGTCACATTAAGCCATCAAAACTGAAATCTGAAGATCAAATTTTGTGTCGAAATGTTTTTGTGACTGGTGTCCTTTCACTGTGAGATGGAGACTTGCTTGTACAGTATATGATGCTGCAAGTGTAGTAAGTAATTCATTCATTCAAGACAATGGGTAACACTTCAGTTTAGGGTCCAGTTCTCACTATTAACTAGTTGCTTATTAGCATGCATATGGACTGTTTATAAGACTTATAAAGCACATAAGCACATATTAATGCCTTGTTCTGCATGACCATTTTCTACATCCCTTAGTCCTACTTAATACCTAAACTTAACAACTAACTATTAATAAGCAGTAATTAGGAGTTTATTAAGGCTAAAGTCGTAGTTAATAGTTAGTTAATAGTGAGAACTGGACCCTAAACTAAAGTGTGACCAGACAATGTTATATTCATAAGGAAAATTATATACAATAATATAGGAAATAATAACGACAATATTATATTTTTAAATGAATAATAATGCAAAATACATTTTCATCACTGGTAAGAAATACAGTATTTATGGCTGGTTAATTGTCTCTGGCAAAACATTAATGTTGGACCCTGTATGCAGAAATAAACACTATTCCCTGTTAAAAAATAAATAAATAAAAATACATGTTTTTGTTTAGTTCAGACTTTAACGATCTGGACAACAAGCATGCAAAAAAATATGCAAACACACACACACACACAAACAGATTGGACGTATCAGACAGGGATGGAGAAAGACCGCTAGACGCTTTGGCCACAGGAATCTAAAATGCTGAGAGCCGCAGGTGTGGTTAACCTCAGCAGGGTCACCATTAACTCATCAGAGGCCAGAAGACAAACTGCCCCTTCTCTTTTTTGGTGTGTGTTTCTCTACTAGCATCCTTGGGAAACAGTTGGGGAACTTGGGGAACAGCCACTGTCAGCACTCTGATGAAGTGATAAAGTATTACGAGATCTGACCCTGTTATTTATATGACTCTAAAATTTCAGTGTAGCTCAACACATCAATGATTTTCTATGTTTTTGTGGCTTTTTGCCTTTTTATTTCATAGGACGGCCCAGCAGCAACAGGAAATGGTGGGAAGAAGGAGAAGGCGTGGGATCGGGAAGTGACCCAAGACACGAAACCAGGTCAACATTGTGCTATGTGCACTACTGACCTGGCCGCACCTCTGACAATGGATCTGCTCCAAAACCTAGTAAGCTGCCTCATATGGTTACAATATATATGCTGTAGCATAATAACCATCATGGAACTTTCTGAGTGACTGATTTGGAATGCTCTAGGTAATTGATCAAGGTAATTGATTTCAATAGAGTTTGGCATCAGCAGTTAAGGCCCGTTTACACTAAGGACGAGAACTGTAACAATAACAATAAAGACATAGTTTTAAAAATCATTTGAAATGTAAAAGAATAGCAGAGTCCAAATCACAACTATTATGATAATGGAACAGAGAAATGATATCGATGGAATCACTTTCACAATGATTTTTTTTTTTTTTTTTTTTTTTTTTCAGCTGATGAATGATAAAAACATTGACAGTCAATCTGAATCCACCTGATGTGGAGTTATTTTTAGTTATCGCTCTTGGTGTGAATGAGTCTTTAGTTTTCTATAGTATCCTAGTAACCATTAAAATAATAGCACACGCAAATTTGGGTAAAATGTCAGATTTTTCACACAAGACCACAAAACAATCATAAGGCTAATTTTTTATATCAATTTATATATTATCTGAAAGCTGACTAAATAAGATAGGACAATATTTGGTCGAGATACAACTATTTGAAAATCTGGAATCTGAGGGTGCAAAAAAATCAAAATATTGAGAAAATCACCTTTAAAGTTGTCTAAATGAAGTCCTTAGCAATGCATATCCACTCACAAAAATAATTTTTTGATATATTTATGGTAGGAAATTTACAAAATATCTTCATGGAACATGATCTTTATTTAATATCCTAATGATTTTTGGCATAAAAGAAAAATCGATCATTTTGACCCATACAATGGATTGTTGGCTATTGCTACAAATATACCTGTGCGACTTATGACTGGTTTTGTGGTGTAGGGTCACAAATAGTTTTTATTGATGCTTTATTAAAATTATGAAATGTTATATGTATATAATTTATGTATATTAAAGCTTACAATAATGTTATATAATAATCATTAATTTAATTTATAACATACATAATATCTAATGATGCAAATACATATTTATTTTTCTCACTTTGACCCCCGTCTCATAAGGATTTTTGAGGCAGCTCGCTAGTTTTTGAAACTGATTCTGTTGATGTGAAAATTTGTTAGAAATTTGGGTAACACTTTATTTTACAGTGCCGTAGTTACACTTTACTACATGTACTTACTATAGTAATAACAGTAAATTTGGCAAACATGCTGTTTCTTAACATAATTCAGTTATTAATTATATTACAGTGCCTTTTTTGTAAATTAACTCTTTTTTTTATCAATAAGCTCTTCGGAATAGGTAAGACATCTAAGAAATGATCTTCAACAAAAACCTTCACATCTCCCATAGCTGAGGATTTCTACTGAAAAGGACATTCCTCTTAAAACTAAGGGAAAAAAAGCCCAAAAAACAAGGTGATTATCTAGAGATCAGGTGGTCTTTTCTGTTTTGTGAAAGGAGGGAAATCAGTGGCATTAGTAGTGCATGAGAAAGGTCTTCATCTGGAAAGAAGAGAAATGATGTCCAGGTAAAGTGGTTAATATTCACTGCGGTACTATGACAAAACCGTGAAGCCCTTCGATTTCGTTTTAACGACTGTGAAAGGCAAAGGCTGTTATTACGGTGTCTCTCTGTTTAACGACTCCAACATACGACCATTTACTTTCAGCCCTGAAGCAACTTCAGCACTCTCAATTCTCAAAATATTAGAATGGCAAGCCTTAACTCGCAGTACAGACACACACACACACACATTAAAACGTAGCTGCCAGTGTAGATTGTCCTTCATGAAAGTCTTTACCATATCAAAAGGAATCGTTGAGGCTATTTACCTGATTTTCCTGGTTCCTTTGGATTAACTTTACCATTCTTGGACCCTGAAAATCAACAGGATAATCACAGGTTACTCACGCTAACATTTTAGCAAACCTTCACCTAGAATTTTGTACGTTCTAACTGGACAATAAATCTGAACGTTCAAATATGTGCCGCAGATCAGAGCAAGTGTTCCAGGAATGGTTGATTTTATTTTTGAAAAGTGACTTACGTTTTAAATTATCTTTTAAACCTCTACAGGGGAACATGTTAATGTTATGGAGGCTGCAGGGGGCAAAAGCCATATGACACTATCTTGGAGTAAAAGAGCAAGAATGTTTGAGCTCGGCCGCTTCGCTTGCCAAATGCGCATTTGTTTTGTGATGCTCCCCCAGACCTAACTGATTAAGCTGTTGCATGTGCAATTAAATCTAATTGGTCCTTTTCTAGTGAAGTTGTGGTTGTTGTACAAAGCCAAGCCAACAATGTTATGATCCAGGAACCCATGGCCTGCAGTGATAGAGTTTCAGTTTTGTGCGTTCATTGGTTCTATGGTAGTTTACTGCATGTGGCTTTGGTTATGCGGTATTGTTATGCTGGAATGTTTCTGTAGATTAGGATTAGCTCTGTTCTGGCATTGCTCAGTGCTATCACTGGCTTAGACACCACGTTTCCAGCTTGTGCAAGGAGCTCTGGATGCCTTACTTTCTTGATTTATATTCCATAACTTTCCTGTGCCAAAACATCAAGATCGTGTCATCAAAGTTGGGATTACAGTTTGGAATCAGTATGAAATATTATTAATGTTATGAAAATCTCTTTTGCAAAGAAAGAAAGAAAGAAAACGTGATTGAAGAACACGTTGGAATAAAGGGAAAAAACAGCAGAGGTAAAAGTATGGTACCTTGGCATTGGGGTTTCTTATTGGCTACTGCTGAGCCGCTGATGGGTCTGCCACTGGGTGTTACACACCAGCAATAACCAGTGTAGCTGTGGCACTGAACCTGTTATTCAAATACAGCAGAAATATAGAAAAAAGACAGAGAGAGAGGCAGAAAAATTAAGACATTTGACAGAGAAATCCTTAAACGTTTCTATCTATCTATCTGTCTGTCTCTCTGTCTGTCTGTCTGTCTATCCCTCTATCTATCTATCTATCTATCTATCTGTCTGTCTGTCTATCCATTTGTCTGTCTATCCTTCTGTCCGTCCCTCTTTCTGTCTATCCCTCTATCTGTCTGTCTTTATGTCTTTCTATCCGTCTGTCCATCCCTCTATCTATCTATCTGTCTGTCTGTCTGTCTGTCTATTTGTCTGTCTGTCTGTCTTTCTATCTATCTATCTGTCTATCTGTCCATTTATCTCTGTCTATCTATCTATCTGTCTATCTGTCCATTTATCTGTCTGTCTGTCTGTCTGTCTATCCCTCTATCTGTCTGTATGTCCCTCTATCCGTCTGTCCGTCTATCTATCTATCTATCTATCTATCATCTTTTTGTCCATTCATCTGTCTGTCTGTCCCTCTATTTGTCTGTCTGTCCCATCCATCCATCCATCCATCCATCCATCCATCCATCCATCCATCCATCCATCCATCCATCTCTCACCTCACTGTAGGTTCCGTCAGGGTTGCAGACAGGTACAAACACCTGTGGGAAGAGTTTCTTAGCTTGCTGCTCAGTGTATTTCTTCTCTGCCACACACCTGGACGTTTCTGGAGACACAACACAGGTAAATCCAGCAAGTTAGATGAATTTTATAGCCATCCATGTTATTATAATTAACAGTTACTGTCCTCCCCACACATAGGTGGTGCTATGCAGGTACAGGATTAGGTGAGATATGAAACAAGCAAAAGCGTCATGACCATTAAAACTTTTTTAAATTCAACTTCCAAAATAAATTATTTGTATACCTGAAAATTAAGAAAAAAAAAAGAAAAAAAGAAAAAAAGTTTTTAAAACTTGGTGGCAGAAATAATGCATTCACATGTCTGAATTTAGTTAGGCCATTTATAGGTAATTTGTTGTAAACTGAAAATTCTTCCATTATCTATCCACTTTCAGACACTCATCATCTGTCAGGCCTGCCACTGAAGCCCCTTTTAAAAATGCATGACTCCACTGCTTTGGAGATCTTGAAAAGTACTAAAAACTTGATGATTCATTTGTTCACAAACTCTGTCCATTTTCTTTTCTATATATAACCTCAACCTTTATTTCTCATCACTTACTTTAAACGCGCAGTCAATATTCTGCTCATCGTGTCAGTGTAATATAGAAAACAGAAAGTCCACAGAGAGCGAGTGCATTAAATTCAAACCGACAGGCAAGTCCTCTGGCGTTCTCTCTCTCTGACTGATGTGGCACTGGTGTTTTTTCTTTTATTTTTTCAGAGGAAAGGAAAGAATGGTAATTGTGAAAGAAAATGAAGCAGGAAATAAGACTTGGTTTCTTTTGCAGTGACATGTGACTTCTTAGACACAGAATAATTCAAGATGTTTCGGAAGTGGTGGATCCATGTGTGTGGTTGGGAATTGGACCGAAAGTCCTACTGGAGTCATCAGTATCTCCATGCCAGTCCAGTGGTAAAACGATCACAGATATTTCTGTGTTGAGTCTGTGTGAGGTGATAGTGTCCAGCAGGTTGTAATGCATTTGTGAATTTGTGGATGTTGTTGATGCAGCTGCCTGGGCAGAAAACGCTCCAGAGCTCATCAGTCTCAAAATGTCATTTTAATGGAGACATAAACTCACTCTCTTCACTGGGCCAATCATTACAAAACGTTCTGTCTGGGATGGCATGAGAGGACGAAAAGCAAAACAATGAAAAAAAGTGAATAAGACAATGCCAAAATGCATTGCAGGCAAAAATGATGGTATACGAGGTGAGATAAATGCCAGCCTATACCTTATCATTCAGTACTGAAAAAATATCACAAAAATATAGTTCAGTCTATTTAAACTTGGCTATTTTACACAATACTTGAGTGGATTATGTATTTTATTCCTTATTAGAGTCTCATGGCATTTGCTTATTGCAATGAATGCATGCTGGAAAATGTGTTCAATAAATATGTTAAATAAAAGAGGAAGGACGCTGATCACTGAGTGTTTCCAGAGTGGAAAAATATGAAAATAGGTCAGAGCAAAAGAAAAGGTTCAAAAGCTGTATTTTATGCTTAGCAACAATTATTATATATGCATTTAACAATTATATACTTCCCGTTCCAATCTAATCATTCCTTTTTGGTTTTCTTTGTCTCCTTTTAGTGGAACATAATTCATCCTCTTTTCATACCACTTTTCCTCTCTCTCTCTTTTTCTCACACCCTTTTTAATCCCAATGCAAGAATGACACATTGTGCTTACTAGTAGGGAAATAAAGAGTGAACGGGAGACAGAAAGAAAGACAGCTCTGAGCAGAAGAGAAAGAAAAGATGCAGGGCACGAGAGTCTTCCGGTCGAGCCCAATACAATGAGTGTGTCTGTGAGCCGTTTGACCTTTGACCTGTATGGGTACTGCCCCTCCTCTCATACAAATGACCACTGATCTCTCACAGATATGAATGCACCACTGTACATTTATTTTTACATGGACAAGATCTCCATCAAGATCTTAGCACAGATTTTCAAAAAGCACACAAGCTTATTACTTTTTTTTTTATTTAGTATTTAGTGAAAATGCACCGGTCATTGTATATTTTTATATACTGCTAGATTTTTCCTATTTAATTCCCAGTCCAATTATAGTGATTTTGTAGACAACATAAAATGGCATTTGCAATCAACAAGAAGTAATACATTGTGGAGCTTGCTTTGGTCCATCAGGTTTTGATTGGATAGTGAATGTTATACTATGATATTATTGGTTCATAGGATTTTTTTCCTTGCTGATGTGGCCTTGGTTACATCATCAGAAAAGAAAAGTTGTTCCAGAGGCATAAAATGTAAGTTTGATGGATTTTTATTTCAAATTTATATCATTATTATTTTATATTTGATGTTTTTCTTAACAAACTTTTTTTCTAATTTAGGATGCACTGATACGGAAAATAAGGAGTAAAGCTGAGCTATACCAACGGATTAATCGTGCATTAATCGTGTCGCCTGACTTCAGGTAGCTTTGTTGTTTTAAATCACTCTTAAGAGTACAATTTCTTCCGTTTTTATTGTACTCTTTAAGAGTACAATTCGAAACATCATAGAGGATAATGTGTTGTACTCTGTAAAATCCCACTCAAAGAATGATTTATCCCTGGATGGATTTAACCCTGCTCGCCTTGACCCTGACCCACAAAGGGCATCAGGCCAACCAGCAGCAGCTCACGCATGATTGGTGAACTCTGACCTTTGCATGGCCCTCGGATAACCTCCAGCTGAGGGTCACGGCACTTTGCGCGGAGAAACTCGCAGCGGGAACTGAAGGTCCGTCCGTCTGATGCGCACAGTGGCTTGCGAGGAGCTCCGGAACAATCCGTATTGCATTCTTTATCCTGCTCCACACGCAGAAACTGTGAAGATAGACAGAGAGAGATTTTAGCATGTTACTAAGCTAACAATGTGATTCTTTCATAATAAGCATAAAAATACTAACATTGCGTAAAATAATAAATGTCATTTAAATAACCTATTTATATTTAAAAATATTTTTCAGTTTAATATTCAAACTGATATTCTATTTAGATTTTATTTAAAATGATATTTTATTATATATTTAAAAAAAAAACTGAAATAGAATTTTATAACATAATTTTAATATAACATTTAATTATATTTAAATATATTAATAAAATTATAAATATATTTATTATCAGATTATTCATTTTTTGTAATCTCCATGAAGGATACATCTCTGTCCTAAAGAAATTATCTTAGAAAGCAGCATAAATATTTTTGTGCAAACAAATGCATTTCAAGTATTATGTTATACTGTTATGATGTTATTGGTGGGCTCAGGACAGTTGCCGGTGAAGGGCTTGGCATCTTTTGAACTCATGACTCTCCGTTCCATTGTTCCATCACGTTCATTTAGTGATTAATACACACACACAAGTGCAAACAAAACCCACAGAGACAAATGGCATTCACAAACCCCTCTACATCTCCCATCCCATGTCACGTCTTGTTTGTGAATGAGGGATTGTGGGAGAAAGGTAGAGGTGCTGACAGCGCTTTTATCTGTCTGTCACTCTCACACCTACACAGGTACGACCACAAACAAGTTCAATGACACTGCAAACATCACCTCATCGACATTCAAGAGTGGACAGGAAATCGACTTGCTTTGTGTCGGGACATTATCTGCACAGGTGTGTGTTTAATGTTTGGATGAGTTATAATCGGTTAGCCTGGCGAATACAAAAAAAAAAAATTGAAAAGGGACTGACACACACAGGCACACTCACCTGTGGACAATAAATCAGCCTCCGGGAAACAGCAAATGAAAGTAGTGTTGAAAGGAAACAGATTCTTCATATAAAGCTGATGGGTTAGATCATTACCCACTCAAAAATTAGCACAGTCTGACATCATACAAATGACTTTCTGTGTGTGTGTGTGTGTGTGTGTGTGTGTGTGTGTGTGAGGGACTCTGCACCTGGAAGATGGTTTTAGAGGGGGTTTGAGGATCAGCCCTTTGCCCCTGGCGATGGGAGACAGCTCTGCTGTCATCTCTGATCGTAAATCTGGAGTTGATGAATGCTGGGGAAGTGTGTGTGTGTGTGTGTGTGTGTGTGTGTGTGTGTTTGAGATGAATGTGAGGCAATGAAGCTGATTCAGGCATATCGGAAGAGGTGTTGTGAGAGTACAGAGACCAAACTAACCTTTTTTACTTCCTTTTTGTTCATGAGTTACTGGTTATTAAATCCTTCTCTTCTGAATGCCCTTGTATATGTGGGAAAATGTTATTGCTCAGAGGTTGCTCTTTCATAGCTTAGGAGACTAAATTAAGATCTTGGTGATGTTTTGTGAAGGAATGACCTTTGTCTCAGATGTTTCTGCTGAATAAATGTGGATAGCAGATCAGATGACCTAAAGTTATATTTTATAAATTATATATATTATCATTTATAAAACTTTATATATATATATATATATAATTCTTGGGGAATGTTATACTTTTTTCAGTTTTTCTCAAAAGGAGAAAAGCTTCTCAACAGTGTCTGAAAATATGTTCAGATTTGCCCAAATACCTTAGTCAATAAAAACTAGGTCTAGGTCTCTACTCTTACCAATTTACCAATGTTAACAATTGACTCATTTATGACTATTTTAATTTTTCCTCAGGCATTCTAGGAGAAATATGTGAGTCAAAGGTAATGCTTAAATGAAACATAACAAAGTCTCTGGAGCTATTTAAGAGCAGTCTCTAGTCAATGCCTGACTTAGTCATTATTATTTCCAAAGTGAACTGAATGAAAAGGAACTAATTGTGCAATCACATTGTATTCAATTCTCAATCCACACAGTTTTTTTTTTTTTTTTTTTTTTTGGTGTTGCTTTTATTTTTTTAAATTTCATTTCATGTTTTATTTTATTTTGCCAGCTAATTTTGATATTTTGTTGGGTGTCACTATTTATTTTATTTTATTTTCACATTGTACTTGACCTTCAGATTGGACTTAAAGTGAAATCTCTCAGTCCACACACAGTTATTTTTGTAACATGCATGTAGGCGATATATTTATTTCATTAAATCACACCCCTTTTGAGATTTAATTATTGCACTTGGCCAAAAGTCATTTCAATTTTGTTTTGATTTGATTGGCTGCAGTACATCCTGTCTCTGTGTGTGACAGAAAATGCATTTCAAAAGGACAACAGTCCTCTTCATCATCCTCTTCTCTGCCACGACGGGCCGCTTTTTATTCTTAATTCAGAATATTTATGAATGAATGAACACTAAGTTGCGAAAAAGAGGGTCTCATGTCTGGAGTTTGTTGTTTGGGGTCTGTGTGTGTCGGTTTGTGACTGACAGACTCTCGCTGTCTGAGATCATGGCTATCACTGACCCCCCTCGAAACTCTCAGTCCCACCACAAAATCTCTTTCTTCCCCTCTCTCTCTCTCCGTCTTTATCTTCGACAAACACACAGTCTTTCTCTCTCTGTTCTCACCCTGTTCGCTCTCTTGCGTTTTCTTTGTGTCTCTCTTACACACATGCGCTTTCTTTATCTTCCCTTCGCCCTCTCCCTCTCGTCTCTGCAGCTGTGACCCTGTGCCCCTTCCGCTCCGTCATTCTCAGCGCTGCTGTCAGTGAGCTCGCAGGAGGCCCGACAGAGATGTCAGGAAACAGATTCTGCCCGGAGTGCCGCCGAGCCAACCACAATCAGCCACGATGGTCATCTCGCGATCGCCGCCAAGACAGAGTTCACAATCCTCACACCCAGGCCAAGCGATTGCAGCCAGCGCGGTTCAATTCGGTCACAGCCGGCGTCCGAGACATGGACAAAACCAACACGGCCACCACAGAGATCTCATTACAGCCAAGACACATTTAGCGATTCAACACTTTAACAGTTGAAATCGACCCAAACGAGACCCCACAAAACCAGACACGGCCAAATAATCACCAATCAATTCAGCCGCAGCCAAACCGAGACACGTCCATTGAACATCACCGGGGTAATCTGAAACCACCCACGACCGCTGTCTGTATACAGCATCAACAGCTGGTCACAGAGACAACAGAGGACCACCAGAACCAGTCCAAACAGACCTCAGATGCTTTCTGCACCATGAGAACATTGACAGGATCACATTCAGGACTGTTTTGGAACAAACACTACAGACTTGTGCAATTTCTGTGCCCATAGCAGTGTTATTTATACAGTATTTAGTAATATATTATGTATTCATGTTTTCAAATGGTATATTTGTTGTGTGTTGTGTACAGGCCAAAGCCAAAAGAAATTTTTATCATTTCTCCTTTTTGAAAATCATAATTCCAATCTTCTAGAAAAAGCATTGCACAGTTTATATTTTGCATGTTTTGCATGAAGTATTTTGCTTAAACGTGCATGGCAAGTTATGCTCTGAAGTTTAATAATGTAAGCAGTTTGTTCAAATCACTAATCCTAAGTATGAACAATAGAAATGTTTGCTTTAGCAAGCATCACTAAATAATGAGTAAGATAAATGCTCCTCGGTGGTTCAGCAGAGACATTTTTTCACTGTGTAGCTTGATTAAAGGGATAGTTCACCTGAAAATGAACATTTTTCAAGTTCTTCCAAACCTGTATGAATTTCTTTCTTCTGCTGAACACAAAATGAAGACATTTTGAAGAATGTCGGAAACCAAACATTTGACGGACTCCATTGAATCCCATGGTATGGGGGAAAAATACTATGGAAGTCAGTGGGGTCTATCAACTGTTTGGTTCAGAATATCTTCTTTTGTGTTCAGCAGAAGAAAGAAATTCATACATTTTTGAAACAACTCGAGGGTGAGTAAATGATGATGATTTTCATTTTTGTGTGAACTATCCCTTTAAGTTTGGTATATGGCTCTTTGGAGAGTAAAAAGTTCTTCAGGTCAGTTTGGTTTCTTCTATGTACTCTCGAGAACCAGTATTTCTGAAGAACTTCGCGAGAACTAATCCTTTGTGAAACTTTTTGGTTCTAATTGGAGCTAATTTTAGGAGTTAAGACAGTGATGCATATAATATTCCTTTGAGAAGACTGATAAATGGCAGAAAGACCTTAATGAAGTCTTTATATAGCCAGATTGAAAAGCCATCACCAGACCATTTTGTCAGTGTTTGTGTGTGTATGTGGCACTGATGTATGACCACCATCATGTTAACATGTCTCTTTCATGACATATAATGTCTTTTCTAACCTACTGCAGAGAAGGGCAAACAAAGCGAACCACTGTCTGTTTTTCCCGAATCGCTTTTCTAGTCCTCCACAGCAGCCCCGCCCCTTTGTTTTTCCCTTTTCTTCCGTTTTTATCATTCCCTCTCAAAGAAAAAAACAATATAGATGAAAAGCTAAGCTGGAGGAACCGAAAGAAATGAGGAGAGAGAAAAATGACATATTTTTCAGAAGACCCACCAGCTCACAAACCTCAAATCCTATTACGCCCTTTTGGCAGTGAGGCATTGTGGGATTGAAAGCAGTGATCCAGGGGCCAACCTCCAGCAGAGAGTGCATTGTGCCCCACAGAGGGCCACATGGGGGCCGAGGGGCCCCAGAAAGGATAGGGGGGGCCTCCCGACCACAGACCCAGAGAGGCCCCTTACACCTTGGCCGCAAAGGGTCAATGGGGGCCCGGCAGAGAGCGAGAGAGAGGCCGCAGACGTGTGAAAGGGTCCCGACGGGGGCTTCCTGGGATTGGCTAGGCATCGTTAGTCTCCAGCATAGTGGAAATGGAAGAAAGTGACAGCCTAGATCCAGGCTATTAACTCAATCAAATAGAAAAGCCTTTAATTGCTGTGAAAAATCGGCAAGAAAAGGGAAAGCCTGCTGCTAGTCATGTGAAGGATGAGAGGGAAAAAAGATGTTTTTTCTTCTCGTGCAGGTGCATAGTTTTGCGTATGAATAACGGCCACCATTTGAACAGCCCCTGTTATGAAGTGACTGATATACATGGATTTCAGCAGGGAGGTGTGGAAGGAAAGAGGGGTTCAAGCGGTTTAAAAATTGAAAATCACTGAGGAACGACAAACAAAACGCTTGTCTTTTTATTCTGTCCGAAACCACCAAAACATTAGCTTTTACTGGCCTTTTCTGTCTGTTAAAGGGACAGTTCACCCAAAAAAATGAAAAACTTCTGCCATCATTTACTCACCCTCATGTTCTAAACCTGTATTGCCTTTTTTTTTTTTTCTTCGAAACATAAAATAAAATATTTGGACCTATTTTTTCAGTTTTGGTTACCATTGACTTCCATTGTATGTACAAAAAAGACATTTCTCAAAATATCTTCTTTTATGTTCCACAGAAGAAAGAAAGTCATAGAGGTTTGGAACGACATGAGGATGATTGAATGATGACAGAATTTTCACTTATGTGTGAATTGTCCCTTTTAGTGTGCAATTTTGCTTTAAGTAGCTCAAAATTTACCTCATGAAAAAACTTGTCATACTCAGCAAAGCAAATGTGGAAAATGTGCTGCTATATGTGGAACTGGTGCAGAAAACAGAACTGTTCCTAATGATTTTCAAAGGTATTTGGCACAGCTGAGTTATGAGTCGTCTCCTATGCAAATGTGCATCTGATATTCATGCAGAACAGTTTTACTGGTGCAAACAGGGTGAGAATGTGTTTATTAAACTCTGGTTCACTAAAGCGGATTCTATGTTAGTAATGTTTTTTAATGTTAGTAAAGTTTTATTTTCACCAAAACGTTTTTATGACCATTTTCCACCCTGTCTCTCTGACCCTTACAGCTAAACTTATGCTTTTACTGCTGTCCTTTTAAGACTATTTAAAATGCTTCTTTGCATGTAAAATGAGTATTATGTGTGTATTATTTTCTATAATGCTGTTGGATCAATTATGTTTAATAACTGCTGTCCCATCCTTCAATTACAGCTCTTTTAGCAACCTTCATTACAAACCCTGTTGAAATGTGCCATAGGAAGCCAAGACATCCTGATGCTGCAGCTCACAGCTCTGAGATCAGTCTGCGTATAGCAAACGAGTGTGTGTGTGTGTGTGTGTGTGTCTGAGAAAGTAGATGAGGGTTTGCTCTGCACTGCTCTGCCTCCCACATTCCGCTCTGCCAAGCTGAGTAAGAGGAGTGAGATGGGATGACCTCTGACCTCCAGGTTAACTACCCACAGACATTTGTTAACGTTTAGATGTAGAGGCATCCCTACTCGACCTGTAAATAATGAACGAAGGGGTGTCGACCAGAGCTTTTCTTCGTAAATCACAGCACTCTGAGCCTGACAACTGTGCATTCCTTCCCATAATCCACTTCATGGATTGATTTAAGGTGCGGTCACATTTATCGTCGTTCGCAAATTTTTCTCAGGTAAAATTCTGTCATTTCAATAGGAATACACGCGATCGGGAATGTCGAGGACGTAATATTTCCTAAAGCTGATTTCACATTTGATTGGTCAAGTGAATTTCATGCGTTGAACAGAAAACTGCTTGGTTTGAAAGCGCCTTCACTTTGAGGCCTGCTTCGACAATAGACAATGGAGCGTTTTTGCCCACAAAAAAAAATTGACTGAAATTTCTTCAAAATATTGTCTTCTAACCCATTTTGTTTTGCTTCAGGATGCAGATTTTCTGCTGGGATTAAGATGGTAACTCTAGCAACTGACTGAACCGTGTCTAACGACAGACTAGTACAGGTGAATCTGACACCTCAGGACGGCTAGTTTATTTAAACGGAGCCCTGCTGCTCTGGAGCGAGAGGTTCGTACCTAGAAGTTTGCGTGAAATGAATTCCCCTGTTTACTCTCTCTCAAATAACAGCATATCTTCCTTTTCCGGCACGAACTGCAGCAGGTGCCCAGGAGACCTCGTCATCACAGGCTCTGATTCATGCCTGTGCCACATAGCTGCCATCCCAGAAGGCCGAGCAAAAGCAGATGCCAGCAGAGAAACATTGACAGCAACTGTATCTCTGGCCGTGGTGCTAACAGCCTCCATCAGCACCAGGAACACTATGCCAGGTGAAAACTCAGCAGCTCATGGCCCAGAAGGGACCGGACTGTGTGAAATCACAGCAGAGCGCTGAGCAGTTTCAACACAGTGAGGAAATAACACTCCAGGGATTCCATATTAGGGTTATTTTAGTTAACTAAAACCACTTCAAATTAAATAAACATTATATCTGAAATAAAATATTAAAAAATTTCAATTAGTTGCCAAGGCAATGTTTCTCATTTTCATTCAGTTTAACTTAATGTACTAAAATATCTAAAACAACATGAAATAAAAATTAATAAAAACTATAGTCATATTTAAAGAATTACTATACCTTTAACTGAAATGAAAATGAAAATGTTAAGTATAAAAATAAAAACTAATTCAAAATGAAGTTTGATACTAAAATAACATTGTTCCATATATAGCACTTTTTTCCTCTCTTTTTTTTTTTTTTTTTTGCTCTGTTGATGTGACCTTTACATGCATTCAGCAAAAATCCAGTAGTATAGCATTAAATATTGCATATATTCTTTGCATATTATCAGTGCATTTGGTAAAGAACGAAGTATGTGACCACAAATGGAAATATCACCGTCTCAAACAGCTGCAAAGCACATTTGATTATATACTACATTTGTTGCAATTCCTGACAGGTACACAAATATTGTCCATTTACCAACATTTATGGATTAGAAAGTGGGCCGTTTCCTGTCTCACTATTGAAAGTGCAAAGCCTCTCTGGCATTCGGTAGGGCCGGGTTGGTTGGACATATAAATGCTTGGGCTTCGAGGTCCGTCAAAGCTGCTCTGTGTCCAGACTCTGGATGGACCAATGTGCCTGTGCATCTCTCTCTCTCTAGTGGTCATGTCCCACCGGGACAAGCTACACTCACTCTCTCACTCGGTTAATGGGGAGCGGCTTCCCGCAATCAGCAGCCCTAACCTTGTGTACACAGGCAGGCGTCCATGTAGAGGCCAGCGGCCGCAGGGAGGGGAGAAAATCGCCTGTTCCCAGCACTTAGCGGGCAAAACCAAGCGCCTGTCACATACAGTATAAGGGAAAGCATGAGGTGGGTGTGCACCTGTAGCTCTCACTATGTGTGTGTTTGTGTGTACTTGTTCAACTATCTTTGTGAGGACCAATTTGAGTTTTAGACCATCAGAGTGAGGACAAAGAAAATAAAGTGGGGACATTTTGGACAGTCCTCACTTTCTGAGACCCCTTTAAAGGCCTGTTTGAGGGTCAAGACTTGATTTTAGGGATAAGGTTATTAGGTTAAGAGTATGTTAGGTATAAGGAGCTGGAGATTGCATTGTGTCAAAGACTCCCTCCCTCTGTGTGTGTGTGTGTGTGTGTGTGTTTGTTTGAAAGAAAGCTTGTGGATCTCTGATTACCCTCCTGAATTGCGAGTGCACAAACATCACTACTCTTGAGCCTAAATAGGATTCCCATGATTACTCATCTCACCTTACTCTAGTATCTGAGCTTCTCGCTTTACAAAACAAGCACAAGCACAAAGATGCTCTGAGTATGAACCCAAACTAACAGTGTAAAACCTGAAATAACCCTATATCAAACTGGCATATTTAGAGAAAAACACTAAACATTCTGGTTCTGATGATAAAATTAGTACATTACTACATTTAACCACACTGTTAAAATTACCAAAAGTTAAAATGTGCAGTTACCATTAGGAATTATTTCTATCTGATCTTACTCATAAATGTTTGCTTGGGTAAATTATATATTTTTCTTGTTAATTAACAGTTAATTTTGATGGTGCCACATAAAAGCTATAGCTGATAAAACATTTTACAGTGTATAAAGAGAAAAGAGAAAGAAAGATATAGAAAACGAACCTCATATTATTATTTTTATACTACTACTACTAATAATAATACATTTTCTATTTTCAAGTCTATTAATAATATGATGACAACACAAAACATTTGGTCAGTTAAATAACATTAAACAGTCAGAAATGTTATAAAACATATATTTTCACATACAGACTATTTTATATTTGCACACAAACTATCGATGACTGTAAAGTGTTGTGTGTGGTGACCCACCGTGAGCGCGGAGAGTTTATGCGCGTCTCCTGCGAAAAGAGCGCAGAGCAGCAGCAGGACCGAGACGCGCATCCTCACAGCTCTCCAGACGCAGCAAATCCACAAAACTTTGTTCAGACACGATCGATCTTCCAAAGTGAAGCTTAATTCCTTAAATCCCGTCCCCTCGCAGCTCTTGCAGTGTGCTCAGTCTAGTGCTGCTGTGAGTTGTGTTCTGTGTGCGTAATGAAGTGAAGCGCTCGGTTTGGACTGTCTTGACCCTCTCCTCTGCTCAAGTGCCTGTGCTGTCTGTGACTCTCTCTCTTTCAATCGGTGTGTGTGTGTGTTTATCGGATGCCCGTGCTGTATTCGGGAGGTGAGTTTGGGTGGAATCTCTTACAGATGCTGGTAGCTGGGGTGGGGGGGGGGGGGGGGGTTGTCTTCTCCCTCCCTATGCTCTTTCTTCTCAACAACACACGTAAATCACTCTTTGTTTGGGAAAAGGTGATAAGATATACTGGTACGCATAAAATTTTGGCATTTCTTACTGTTTGGATGTGCATGAACACACGATCTATTAAAAAATACGTAAGATGATGATGTTTAACGCTTTTTCATGTTCATTTACACTTTTCATCCACAGAAAATCATCCCCCTCAGCAGCAGCACCTCCTCATTTAATAATCACTGCAGCCTCAGACTTGAAAGCCATCATCATCATCATCATCATCATCACTAAAATACCTGTGGTATCCTATCTCATTATGCGTGTGTTTTTAATGTTTTAAACACTTTGGCTTGTTTGCACTGACATGCCAGAGTGGCTTAAAGTAATTCAAAACAAACACTTTGAACCGCATTTCTCCTATTCTCTTCAAGCCAAATAAGTAGACATATGGCAGCAGTTATTGAAACTCATAACAGCCTCCATTCCCACGACTGCAGAGACAAAACTACACATGTGGGATTTCAAAACCTCACTTATTTATTGTTAATTCAAAGGGCACACGTTCTATTTTTGCCTCGCGTGTTCAGCAGTGCTCATTGAAGCATGAATTCACTCGTTGAAATAATCAGATCTTCAGTAGCCAACACTAGATATTGATTGAGTGTCTTGCTGTAGGCAAAATCGCAATAACCCATGGTGTTTCATTACTTATCTTGTGAGCTGACGAAATAACTCATTATAAAAGCCAATAAAAACCGTCATGAAATAAATCAGATGCAAAGTGTTAAAGTGAATCTGATGGGTAGATGTTGAATGCTGTTCAATTATAGGAACATCTGGACCTCTACTGGACACAGATGGTAATGCAGCTCGGTGTCAGTGAGCATTCACCATAGAAAATGGCTTTTAAAATACGAATATGCAGGTCCAATAATAGTAATAATAATAATAATAATTTTTATTTTTATGTCATGTATGTCATTTAAAAATCCTTGCAAAAATATACTTGAAAGTTTACATATTCACACACTTAAAATCTGAAAGTTTACTTCGAAAAATAACACTGTTTATTACATTTTATTCATATATATACAGAGCTGGGTAGTAACGGATTACATGTAATCTGGATTACGTAATCAGATTCCAAAAATCAAATACTTGTAATTAGAGTAAACTACTTTTTAAAATACTCGTAATCAGATTACAGTTACTTTTTTATGGATTACATGATTACATATTATTTACACAATGGCAGTAATTTTTCATCTTTTTAACGTTTATATTTTTTTTCATAATAAACCTGCCGCTTATA